>OU383780.1:56311396-57541361 GCA_910950805.1 Acrocephalus scirpaceus scirpaceus
TGTTTGCACAGCCACAACACTTTTTTCCAAATCAGTTTATACAAATGGGGCAATGACAGCAGCAGTGGTCTCAGGAAGGATGATGAGGGGAGGCAAAGGGCTCTGTCTGCCTTTCTCACAGGCACTGGGGTGTAAGGGCAGGGCTGAGTGCCAGGAGGCATCCCCCAAAGTGCAATGGGATCGGCACTCCTGGGGTTTGGAGCAGCCCTGCATGCATCAGCAGACAAGATGAGGACAAACACTTCCTTCTGCAAACGTTACTGGGACTCAGAGGAAAGCCAGAGAGTAAAGACCTTCGTGCATCTTCCTGCTCATGCTCCCAATTCTGCTGCCAAGAGGAGAAATGAGGTGGAACAAAACAAATTTCATCATTACTGATCCGAAGAAAAATGAAATACTGCTTACGAAAGGAACATAAGCAGTATTTATGGTCATGTGTGTCAACAAGCTCAGTTGTCAGGGGTTGGTAACACACTGGGGTATCAGAAAAGCACAAAAGAAGTGCAGGGAGAAAAGAGAGAGCAAGCTGGAACCTCTGGAACCTGCCCACACTGGCAGTGTTGGGAGCGAGGAGCTGGGTGAAGGAGGTGGCTCAGCTGAGCTGGGGCTCCCTGCAGAGCTGCCTGTCCATTCCACACTAAGAGAGGGAGTTCAGGTGACGCCTTGGCAGGCCTGACCTGGAACAGAGACCAGACAGAGCTAGAGAATAAAGTAGGGATTTATTGAAAGGCCTTAAAGGATACACCTTGGGCAGGACAAGAGCCTGGCCACGGTGACACCCAATGTAGACCCAAAATGGACACAAAATGGATGACCGGTCACGAGGTCTCACACTTTTATAAGTTTTGGTCCATTTGCATATTGGAGTTTAATTGTCCAATTACAGGTTCAGGTTATGAAGTCCCATCCTTCTTGTTTTCTCTCTTCAGCCCAGTGTTGTTTGTGCTTTTGGGCCTGAAAATTTGTAACAGTTGTCCTTGGTCTCCAGCAGGAAAAGGATTTGTTTTGTCTCCCTACTCTGTGAAGAGAGCTCACTGACACTTAATATGAGGCTCAGAACTGCACACCTAGGCAGCACAGAATCTGAAAAATATGAAAGCTAAAACTTAAGGCATCACAGGCACCACCAGCAGAAACATTATGGATTTGCAAGAAAAAAGGGATCTGACAGCTGTGAGAAGAGCTGGCAGTAGGAAGACTTGGAAAAAATTAAGCCCCAGATGAAAGAGAATTGAGGTCAAAACAGGAACAGATGTGCACTAAAAATAGAAGGACAAGAAAAAGATAGATGCAAAGGTCTTGCAACTAGACCAGGAGGGAGAGACATCTTATTAAAGGAGAGATGGAAAAGCAGTGATAATACAAAGGGATAAAAATGCAGCACAAATTAAGAAGTCTCTTCTTTTAATTCAAGTTATTCTTATTTAGCTCTAACTAAATCACCCCTTGACTCCTCAGTCTGTATTATTACTCAGAAAAGCAATGAACCTTAGGTAAGGGCCACTAGCATAGATGCTACTGAGCACCTCTGCACACTTGAGATAATGACATTACAGGAATTAATAGAGTTAAAGTACAGCCTACATTTAGTTCTAATTAGACAAAAGATAGCAGCCAAATTGCCACTAAAATTTAGACAGAGAATTCAAACAAGTCATGGAAGCTGTGGAAATATATAACTCCTGTGTTTAGTACAATTTCCTGAAATCTCCCTAATTCTCCATTTTGCTGTTTGTTCCCAGTAATTTCATATAGAGGTGGGAGCCAGACCTCAGGCACACCTCAGGCACTTGAGCCCCCAGCAGGTACCTGGCTGACAGTTTTCCTGTGGCACTTCTGGGAGAAGGAAGTTGTTTCTGGAAAAGGGACAGGGAATGAAAGTGAAGTTTCATTCCAAGAGCAGCAGAAAGAAAGAACCGTACCCAACCCTGTCAAACTCCTTGAGCCTTTCCCTCCCACAAACACAAAAATGTGTGGCAGGAAAAGTATCAGTTCTGGACATTTCCCTTTGGGTTTCCAACTGGGGCAAGTGCACTCACCAGTCTGGTTGTGTAACTTCCAAGTACTGGTGTGCAGTAACAAGTGACTATCAAGCAATATTTGTCTTGGCATTTCCAATGAATTCTTCAAAAACCGTCCTGTGATTCCCAAATACCTTATTTTCTTGTTTCACTCAAGTTGTTTTTTAAAACAGACCAAATCTGAGTTACAGCCCCAAGAGCATTCCTACAGTGGGACATGAGGGCAACAAACTGACCTTGGGAATAGATTGTGGTTGCTTGTTGAGGAACAGCAGTTTGAAATGATACTTTGCATAGATAAATATTCTGTAATAGCAGGAAGAAGAAATCCTTTTTCCTCTGTCTTGATGAACATTAATGAAAAAAGATTCATTTTATTGTTCCTGTCACTATCATTACTATTTTTATTTCATGCTCAGTTTTCTAAGACAGTAGTCTTACATGATTTTTTTTATACTCTCTTTCCATTATATTCTCATGTTTACAGCAGACTTTCTCCTGTTCTTCCCTCAAGCAGTTTTGTTATTATTCTGCTTTTAAATTCCTTCAAGTGATTTTCAGTAAGCTGGTTGTATGGTCTTTCATCAGGTACAAAGGGAACACTTGGCAGATTCTCTGCAAGTAAAAATAACATTTTGGTTTTTATGGCAGTGCTCTAAAAAAAAAATATCGTACATTGGTCCCAATTAACAAAATTACACTGCTAATTATCTCACCCAAATTGTTGGTCTAGATATATGTTCTTCACTTTTCATGGGAAGGGTTTCCTTATTAATTTCTCTTTATTTGTGGCAATTCGTTAGCAGCTAATCCATAAGCAGTCTTATCCATTTCATGGATCTCATTTCAAGGGGCGGGGTAGACCACAGAAAAGTCTATTTATGACTTATCTCTGTCCTCCTGTCTGAATTTCTAATCCCCTTTTTACTTGTCTCTGAGCCTCCATGTCATTTCCCCTGTATTAATGATCCCACGGCTTCTTTTAGCTGCTATTGTATTGTTTATATGGAAAAATACACGTGGATGTAATTGTAGGCGGTCCTCAAAAATTGTAGCTAGTCCTTTAGCTAGTGTAAAAATTTGGGTTCTTGGGGGTTTTTCCAGTTTTTTTATTTCCTCTAAGACATCAAACCAGTCCACGAACAACAAGTTGATCACAGAGAGGGAAGGCAGGAGATAACACATAAATTTGAGACTGTGATAGAGGTAGGGTATTGGAGAAGGGAATACAGGTGACCTCTTCCCTGATAAGTAACAGCTGTGTTAATTACCCAATTCAGCCTCACCCCTGATGTGTCACAGCTATATCAAATAAAGATAAGTCTGATAAAAGGAAGTGGGTTTGCTGGGGAGGGGAGAATCATGAAGGAGGAGGAAACCAGAGGATCATGGAGAAGAAGGATCCTAGAGAGAGAATCCCTGCTGTGGGGTCAGTCTGGGGCTGCACTTGGAGCCTGTTGTTGGAACCTGCAGTCACAGTCTAGCCAGGTAAAAGCCTGCAGTCAGAGGCTGCAAGGGAAACCTCCAGCAGGAGTTTGCTGCAGCCAGAGTCAGTGAATGGTTGGAGTCAGGATGGCTCAGCTGTAAAGAGGAATAAACCAGGCCCCTTTTCATGCTGTGATAAACAAGGAGTCTGTATCTGGGCTCCTTTCTACCCTCTAACAAGAGGGCTGTTGCAACAGTAGGGTAAAGACAATTAGCTTCCAGAAAAGGGCAAGATGTAAGAAGTACAGCCTTGGTGCTTCACACTTCTGCTTTGCAAGGCCATGTGACAGGGACAAACAAATATAAGGTGTGATTTTGGGCAGAAGAGGATATGATGAGACTGGTAAGGAGGGGCAGAGAGCAGAGCCTGGCTTTCCTTCAGTAGGTTGACAGAGAAAAAAGGTAAAAATAGTTCCAAGGAGGAAAAATGAAACTTTGACAAGTTTTCAGTAACAGCAGAACAGATGCCTTTGCTCAGGAATTGTCCAAAAGGATGTTAAACAAGGGTAAGGAAAATTTAAAAGTAAATAACCCTGGTAAAGCACTTGTGTGTGAGGAAGGGACCAAGAAATGATTTTGGGTATCAAAAGGATGCTGAGGGCCATGACTATCCATGAGTATGGCAATATGTATGTATGTATTTGTACATACACTACAATTCCTGTATTTGCTCCTTGATCAAATATGCAAAGGTAACAAGATAAACACACACCCACAGAGAATCCCTGAGTTGAGGGCTGCATTATGGTCCCATTACTAGTTCACAAAATTGACTGTTTGCAAGTATTTCATTGACAAAACTTTCTGTAATTATATTTGTGGCTTATTAGTCTGGGAATTTTTATTTAGTTAGGGGGAAGTCATTGACTTAGGACTCTTGCTGCCTCTGTTCCCTCACCCACTCTTATCCAAATTAAACAGATTTCTGAAAGACCTGCTGGATGAGTTAATCATTTTAAAAACTGAGTAAAGTTGTTCTTTAAGCTTGTAACTTCACAGTTAGGTGTGTTAAGTGAAACATAAAGCCTGTGATGGAGCTGAGTTTTGATATTTAATCTGCCACCAGTGCAGCCCAAGTCTCTCAGCCACTTCTGGGAGTCACCTTTCAGGACCCATCCAGTCCTGTTTGGGCCACTGAGCTGGGAGCATTTTCTGTTTGCTGCCTACACCCAGCTGCAGGGGCAACAGCAATCTTTAATTTATTACACCTTTTCAGTGTAGCTCTGGGTGGACTGAAGAGGAAGTGTGATCCCACTTCCAGAAAAGTAGAGCAATGGATTGAATTTTGCAGCAAGCGCCACTAAGCCACCTGCCTCAGGCCAGGGTAAAGAGCCTGGGGCTCAGGTGACCTCCTCTTCAGACAGAAATAAAACCTATTGATTGAGAAGAAACTTCTGCTGAGTTGGCTAAACTCTTTTCTGCTCCCTGAGTTCTGGGTCCTAAACTCTGTGATCTAAACGACCTAATGCTGGGCCAGCCTCAGTGCACAGCCCAAACTGCCTCAGGGAATGATTCTATCTAATATTATTTATACTTATTTTTTGTTCAGTTTGGCTATAATTAATATTTTCAGTATACCTAGCCAGCGTAGTTCCTCATGTGAAGAGTGTTTGTGCTTACCCATTCCCTTAAAAAAACTGTTTCAGCTTTTGGAGAAAGGTCACTGCCGGAGATTCCTTGTGTAAGTCTTAATCATATTTTTTGGTAGTGGATTCATCCTGCATGCACTCTGAAAGCAGCTTCTGTAGAGCTCTATGTACTTAATTTGTAGGGAGTGTTAGGAGAAAATTTCAATGGATTTCAGTGGAAATTTTCAATGGATTTCAGAAACAACAGAAGTGTAGGGAAAGGGAGTTTAAAACTGTCATGCCATATGTAGGGCCCAAAGCTTCTATGACAGCTGTGAGCAGAGAATATCTAGGTGAGAAAACTCATCTTAAAAGAGAGTTAATTTGTAGACAAGCATCAGAGATTCATAGTTCACACAATATATACCTGTAACAGTTTTCACAGATATATTTGTTGTTGTCAGGCTTCTGACTTTGTCATCCATCCACTGTGCAAGTTTTCATAAAAAATTCTTTGCAAATTAAATTGTGTTCTGAAATATGGGTGGAGTTCTGGACTCTTTCTCAGTTATTGATTTCTGTGTTAATATGTGTTAACTGTAGAGAAAAGGCCTTTTCATTTGCCTACCTGCAATTCGCATGCAGTGTCACGTCTTTAATGTCTGTATTCCCCTGCACTAAATAAAACTGTCCTTGGCACAGAGCAATCTGATTTTTTCCTAGATTATGGCCCTGATTTCACTGAGCTCTAGTCCTTCTTAGTTTGGCTAACTCGACATCTAACAAGAAGTTTCCGGATGTTTGTTAATAAGAAGCAGATAGGCACAAGTTAGCTCAGATCTTTAGCTGGGAGAAGAGAAATGATGAGCAAAATGCATTCCTAATTCTTCAGTCAGAAGATTGGACTCTGAGCTCCCCAGGGAAGCAGAGTCACTGAGTGAAGCTGTCAGATGTTTACAGCTCAGCTTTTGAGAGCAGAGGCATACATAATTGAAATTATGTTTCAAGGGGATCTGTCAAAGTATTTTTGGCATATGGAATAACATTCACTTAGTGAACAATTTGGAACCACTGTCTCTTTCATCCCATTAAACATCCAGATGTTCCACATGTTTGTGTTCTTATTTGCAAGGCAGAGAAACACCATTGCCTCTGTAGAATAAGCATGGAAATGAAAATGAGGCAGATATTTGCTGCCTGTTCGGGGTGAGATGGCAATGTAAATATTTGGAAGGGAGATACACTTCCTATAAAATTTTAAATTTTTCTATATTAAATTCTCATCATGATCTGACTTGCCATAAAATTTTATTTCCATATAGGAAGTATAATGGTGTGTATAAAGCACACAGAAATGACACAAAATGCTACAACATGTGACTTGTAATTAAATGACAATTCTGTTATTGGGGTGATGGCTATCTGAGGAAGCTGAAATAAAACAGCAAATGTCACTGATAGGCCTAGATCCAACTGGAATTCAGCCAAGACAGCAGTGCTGGGAAGTGGTGCATCATCAGCTGGGAGATGATGGCTATTTGAGAAACGAGTTTTGCATCCTCAAATTCCTAAATCATCTCCACAGCTTTACAACTAATGCCCAGGGCAGCCTTTCAGAGGAGATGCCAATGTTTAAAAACTCTGGTGATAAACTATTCTCTGCTTTATAAAAGTCATCCTGCTTCTGAAAAGTTAAGATGGAAAAACTGGACTGCATAAGGAAAACGTAAAATCCCCAGCTCAGCTGGCCGTACTCTGAGAATGGTGTTAGTGGCAGAGGAACAGTGAGAATCAAAATTTAGGAGTGGCAAGTCCCATTCTTTCACATGCAAAAAAAGTTATAATTAATTATAATGCAAGATGATATAATATATAATAACATTATAATGCAACATAATATGATGTAATAGCTACTGAATGTATGTTATATTTAGGTCTAGAAATGTCAGTAACTTGGATCTGTAGAGTGAAGAGTTTCTGGAGTCAGAATTCTGTCTGCTTTTTCCAAAGCTCAATGGAGCACAAGGCTTAGAGGGTTTTGGCACACAGATGGCAACAGAAGGTTTGATGCAAGGGAGTTTTAAATACATGGAATAAATACAGCTGAAGCAATCTAACAGTGAAGTAGGAGGCCCTAATTCCATATCTGTTGTTCTCATCTCACCTGAAGCATCCCTTCACTGCACAGTTCCTACCATAACAAATAACTTGACATTTGATATCCTTATAGAGGCTGTGACCTGAAAGTAGCAAAGCTGTTTTCCTGTTTAATATCTGCTTTCACAGTCCATAAAATCTTCCAAACCCCCAATTTTGAACAAAAATAATCATACCCTAAGTACTTCAAGTCCCAATAAAACTGCCCCATCAGGGATATTCTCATATTTAATAGCCTTCCTGGTAGAAATTTGCACCTTAATTTAGAGCTGAATTTCTCCCACAACAGCTTTCAGACATTGGACATTCTTAGGGCTTTTTTTGCCCAGATTGGATAAGCCATGGTTTTGGACTTTCTTGTCTGTCCAGAAACACACTATCTGCACCACACAGAAATGTTAAACCAACTGCTCCCAGCTCCAGGGAAACTGCTCCATTTACCAGGATGTACAAAGCACTGGAGAAGATTTCCATCAGTGTCCTGCTGCAAAGCTGCTCCTTCCATGGAATCATGTGGAAGCCTGAGGGTGCCTCCAGAGGCTTTGTCCTTGGGCACCTGCTGGGAACAGGCATGCCAGTGCTTTCATAAAGACAGGAGTCAGCTCTGCCAGGAAGATTTCCAGGGCTTTGTGTCCTGGCACGGCCCCAAATGTGCCCAAACACTCTCCTTGCATGAAGAAGAGGGCTGCTGCCATCCTGTCTCTGTTGGTGGTAAGGACTTGCAGTTTCCACTTTCTTCCCAGGTCGAATTGTTCAGGGTCCTGCTTGTCACAGAGGGAACAGAATCTCTCTGGGGCCAGGGCTGTCCAGGCCAAGAGCAGGCAGGTGGATGAGTCTGTTTCTGCAGGGCAGTGACTCGTTCAGGGCTTGGCACAAAACCCTGCCAGAGAGGAGAGAAGCTCTGTGCTGCTGCTGGATCTCAGCCACTCCTGAGATGCTCCAGGAAGGAGCCAGGATGTTGCTGGGACTGCAGCTGGCCACGGTCATTTTGGACAATTGACAACTGCAAACAGCCCAGAGCAGCTCCTCCTCCTTTTCCTTTAATTTTCTGGTCAAAGCTATTCAGCACACTTGTATTTGATCTGAATTTCTTCGAGGATTGGGACAATCAAACCAGTATATCCAGTATTATCAATTTAAGAAGATGATTGTTAGTTTGAGAAATAAATTAGTTTTCTAAGGGAAGTTCTCTTCCTCAAAGGAAAATGTCAATGTCAGTCCCTGTAGTCCTCGTGCATTTAGAAAGAACAATGCAAATGGGAAAATATTGTTTTGTTACTTGTTACTACAGAGCAGATGTAGTATAGAAATCTGGCTAATATTTTAGTTTGTGCTAGTTGTATAAAACCAAGTACTAAGACAAAGAGCAAACTTTCTAGTCCTTACTGATTCAATTTCATCACCAAGAAGTGGTGAAAATTCACCCAGTGAATTTTTTCTGCCTCGTAAATAGGGGCAAAATATCCTGTCAGAAATGAGCTTCAAATTGAGCTCAGCTTAAGACAGTCTGGCGAGGAAAAGTATTTCAGGTGCTGCTTTTCTCTTATGCCAGTGATTACATAGGGCAGCAGTTGATTTAAACTTTGAATCACCTAAGTAAAAGTGCAAGTAGTCTAAAACAGGACTCGTGTGTAACTAGAAAACAGAAAATAATATAAGGAATAGTTTTTAGCTTTTTCAGATGCAGTGCTAGGCACATCTAAGATGTATTAGAAGTAGCACAAAATGAAAGCTACTCATTTTGCTCTATGCTAGAATATTTTTTACCAAGTTTCTGCAGAAGGGTTTTACTGTAGCCAGTTATACCAGGAATTCAGAAATGCCAGCTTGTTGTAACTCAGCTATTTCATGCTCAAGTGGTTCCTGGAACAGCAGGGAGGTTTTTATAAATACATGGTGGGGCAGATATTGTACTGATATCTGCCCAGTGAAAATGGATTCCCCGTTTGGGTCCCCATCTCTGCCTGTTTGAGATAATCACAGGGAAAGTGAGTGGTAGTGAAATGCCATTAAGTCTGGTGCTGCCACACTCTGGGGATCTTTATCTCCTGCTACATTTTTTTTTAACTCTGTAAACTCAGAATAAAATCAGGAATGCACTGTCTACAACAGTTTGGAAATAGTCTGTCTTTCTCAGTTGGTCTTGTGCTTGAGAAAGAAATATGGGCAGTGATCCCTGCTGTCAGAATAATGATGTGATACTGCCTGTCTGGTTGTGCTTAAGTACTGATAAATAAACATATCCTTTTTAGTCCTTCTACTGCCCCCACTCCTGCTATGACGTTCAGGATTCAGGGCACTGGCATGTCCAGCTTTGTATATTATGTGTCTAAAAAGGTTGCCGTAAAGTTATACAAAAGAGAATGCAGAAAAACTAAGACTTCTCTGAGTATTAATCTTATTTTTTTTCTCTTTTCTGGACACCTACAAAAGATGAAGACCTCTTTGACATGCTCTTTCTGCAAGTCAGCTTTTCATTCCTCCTCTCCTTCCATTACTCTCTTTTTTTTTTTTCCCCCCTCTCTCTTTTGAAAAGATGGGAGAAGTAAAAGCCCCTTTGGAGAGTTTAAAATACTTGGGGTGATAAAACAGGATAAAATTGAAGAAGGCAAAACTTTCTTAGTCCTTGAGTAACTGGAAAAAACCCAAAAAAACTTCTGTTCCAAAATTTTGCCATGTCACTGGCAGGGCATCTCTCCAAACCTCTAAGACAGGTCTTCAAGTCAGAGAACACTTTGGGGATTGGAACAATGGACACTGCAGACTGGGACATATGGATTTTGGTCAGATTGTCATCTCTTTGTTGCTTCCAAGTTACTTTCAAAAACATACTTGTTTAGAAGTTGTCTTAAAGCAAATTAATGAGGGTAGTAAAAAGCCTTACTTCTGGAGAAGATTAATTATTTGAACGTGAATCAAAAAAATTTGGATCAAACACCAGTCTCATTGATAGCCCTTTACAACGTATAAATAAAGCCTGGGATATTTTTGCCTTAAGAGCTGACATGGATTGATTAGTAAGTAGAGAGTGGGTCACCTCCGTAACTCCACAGGACAAAAAGTAGTCATGACTCAAAGCTGACTACCCTGACACATATAACTTCCCTTGCTTATTGCTTTTGTGTGCTAATGTGAGCACCACGTTTTACCAAGTTCTGCCTTGATATTGCCACCACCAATATTCTGCTTGATCCTCTGATCCTCCGATCCTTAATGAGCAAATAATATTCTTGCTTTTAAAAGTTGCTTAAAATACACAGAAAGATGGGTTTGTGATAAGGTTTCAAACAAAGAATTTGGGCTCTGAGGAGAAGGGAAGTATTGCAACCTGCTCACAGGGCCACACTCTCTAAAAACTGAATAAAACTTTCAGGACTAGGTCACAAGTTGAAAAGTTCAGCGGTGCTGGCAAAAGATATTAAATCTTATTTTTGTTTATGTCAGTGACAACCAGAGAATGTGTTTGGCCTCTTAAATAGACTTAAGCTTCTTGAATCACAGAAATAGTGTTTGATGAGACAAGGATGGAAATAAAGAAGATAAGGTCAAGAAGGATTGCACTTTATTCTTTCAAAGTGAAGTAATTTGTTTTAATTTACAAAAAGATGCAAACAATAGTTTGTTCATTTAGATAATGAAATTAAAACTCCTAATGAAAATCTTGAACATTTTTGCTGAACATGCTCAACATTTTCCTAGGAGAAATGACAGGAATTTCCAAATGATTCTTTAAGGGTTTTTTTGATAGGTCTACTTTCCCTAGTTCAGGTAATATTTTATTATTAACTCTTCCTTTTTATTTTTCCCTTTTGTGTAATTCTTTAAATGGTAGGGGACTCCACCACATGGGATCTTAATTAAAGAAAAAATACCTTGTTCTCTATGCAAAATTTCAAGATATCTTCCTGAAAGGAAGAGGATTTTTTAATGCTCTTGGCTATGAACTTCCAGCTGTCAGAAATGTCTTTTTCTTTTCAAATGCATTGGAAAAAAAGGCAAAGCATAATCTCCCCCCCCCCCCCCCCCCCCCAATTTAAAAAGCTCATAAGCTCATATCAAGCTTTTATTATCAACTCTTATCCATTTTGTAAGCTTTTAGGTGGTACATTTAGGTCTGAATTATGACTAGTATTGCCCATAACCTTTGAATTTCTTCTTGAAAATCACACTGACATTAAATAACAAAAACTAGTAAAACTGAATCTTCACTCTTAAAACAATAAAAAAAAAACCTTGACAGTATTGAGGGCCAAAAGCTGACACCAATCAAGATTTGTCTTCGTTAATAACATTTGTCTGCATTAATAACTAACACTATAAAAATGGTTCCTTGGAAAACAGGAAAGAAGTAGCCCAAATGAGCAATTAGGAGGCCAATAAAAAAGTATGTTTCCTTCATATCTTTATGGGCTCATTTTCAGGCCATTAGGCTGCAGATAAACTTATTTGGCTGGTGAACATTTCACGTTAAAATTCTGAACTTGATGAGCTATTTATTAAACTCATTCTTTCTAACTGGCAGTATAATTATGCAAGGGATTATTGTCTTTTCATTCATTTTTCTGGAATGATTAGCTTGTGATGCTATAAAACTCATTTACGAGTGTGACTGATATTTATAATGTTTTAATTAAATTCGGACTGGGAAGCAAATGGGAAAATTTACATTCAACGTATACGGTTGCGTCAGATATGTTTGACGGCACTTGTCTTTTTATTAGCTTAGAATAATTAGTTGGGGTATTTATGTACTAATATTACCTAATTAACTCAGCAGCGAGGTAATTTATTTAGTTAATGGCTGTCCAAGAAAAAAAAATAGTGTTGTCATTTAGCGAGATGGTTTTATTTCACTAGATTCTTCTTGGTTAAATGGTTTTTCAAATAGGTATTGTTTCTTAAAACGATTCAGAGAATATATCTGTTTTATTGGAGAGGGCAATTTTTGCATTTTACCCATGATAAAGCAAGGTCCAGTGTAAATCATGTGGGAGAGAACAGAGGTATTAGATGTTTTTCCTTTACAAAGGAGCTGTTAGGTAAGGTGTGCTCCATCCATCAACAGCAATTGCAGTTATTCCATTGCTTTTAAATTCCAGATGCTTTTTTTTTTTTTTTTTAATATCCCTCATTGCAACATTGAGACATCAGTGAATAACATTGTGTGAGAATGTTGGGCACTGGGCAGATAATTTAACCAAAACAAAAGAAAAAATATTCAGCACAAGGACTTCCCAAACTATGCATGGTTTTCCTCATTAAATCCTTTTCTGTAGACTTGGCCTATCTCACCCTGAATGATTTAACGTGTCCTGTGAGTCTTGTGACAGTAACCCATATTTAAAGTAATTTGGGGTCATACCTGGTCTTTCTGTCGGTTTTGAACCTGAGCACCATGATCTTTGTGTCCTTTAATCCTTAGAGAAGGTGATTCCCATCCAGTGACTGAAGTTGGCCGTGTATGCCACAAGCCTTGCAAGATGGTGGTTTGGAGTGGGGGTTCTCCCACTTCATTTGTTTCTCTCTAAAGAGTATCAGTTTCTTTTCCTCTGCTAAAAATGTAAATATTCACATCAGATCAGTTCCTAAGAGTTCTGTGCAGTAATATTTACTCATTAGTCAAGTAGTAGTAGCATCCCATCAATCGGGATGCAAAAAAGAGGGAAGTTTCAGAAAAGCAGCACACCCAAATGCCTAAAGGACTTAATTTAACAGCTGTCACTGAACTCTGAAAAGTGGTTCTGTGAAAAGGATATGGGCATCTCTGGCTCCCAAGGACATCTGGTCCGTTTGGGGGAGGGAAGAGATACATCCACTCCAATGGCTTATTGACTTCACAGGCCAAAAGGTCAGGCCAGAAACCTGCAGCTGCCCAATTAGACATTAGCAGCTCCTTACAGATCCCTATAAAGCTTTAAAAGACTCTTTCTTCTGTCTTTTCTAGTGCCAGCTTTGGTAGCCCTGTCCTTGGGAGAGTTGCTGTCCTAAAGGAGCTCTCAACTCCACACTTTTAATCACTCACATAACCTCTCTCGTACCTTTCCTCACAGATGTTTTATTTTTATTTACCCTGCTGAATGATCCCCAGCAGAGGCCGTCTCACTCTTTGCAGCTGTTCTAAACACCATCCTGTAAGCAAATTGTGTGTTAATGTTTATTTTTGATAGTTTATCATTATCAGAAAACGTTGTCGTGCCTTTTTATTTGTAGCTAGCGAGTTCCAAATGATATATATATCATAATAATTCATGCACCATCATGTCTCAGTGCCTAATTAAAAAACTGATGACTTAAATTCATCAGTGTTTCTGCCAGTCCCTGAAATACCCTCTTACTTTTGTCATTACTTAACTAGAGAAGCTCCTTGGTTGATTCATAAGCCTACTGTTAATCTAAAGACTTGTGAGTGAGAAAGTTATATTTCTAATTTATTTAGAGGTGGAGAGGTTATTTCAGAATGGCAAAGTTAATAATTAGGCTTTTCTTACTTGAGCCGTTGGGATCTTGTTTGTTTTTGTGGGGTTTTGGTGGAGTTTTTTGTATGCCAGATTTGAGAACTAGCAGCTATCTGAAGTATTTTCGCTGTTAAGGTATAAAAAACAGGAACCAATTAATTCCATGACATTTCTGCAAAGAAATTTGATAAATCTAAATCTTTCATTTAGTGGGTATTTTTACCTTACCTGGATATTTTTGCATTTTCAAAAAAATTTTATTCCTCACACTTTTTTTCACTTTTTAATTTTTTTTTTCATATGGAAGCCAGTACTAGCATTTGTCCACATAATGAGGTGACAAATACTCCAATTTCCTTTTTCCTGCTTGTTATTTACCAGATTATACACAAAAGTCAGTAATAGTAATTATTAATAGTAATAGTAATAGTAGTAATCATGTATCATCTTAGTTAATAAGTTGCAGTTTCCTAAGCCATTTCCAGAATTATTTTTCTGAGGTCCTATTCTTTGGAGTGTATATTCTACATGTTTTGTTCCTAAAATCCAGGAGTTGTATTTCAATATATTTATAAACCTCTGCAGTGAATGAATCAAACTAAACAAGTGATCCTTACAGTATAGCTGATCTCTTCTTGATTTTCTGCAGCACGCTGCCAAATTTTGCATCGTATGGAAATTTTTTTATCAAGATTTCCATATATTTTTATCCCAAAGTCTCTTTATGGTTATACAAAGCTGTGTGCTGAGTCCTCATCTTAGGGAACTGGGAAAGGAGGGAATCTGCAGATCAGAGCACGTTATCTGTGTCAGCAAATTATAATCTCCCCTAGTATTGAGTTTGAAAAAGCAAACTTTTTATGTATTAATTTTAATAACAGTGCGATCAAAGACACCATGGATTATTTATAATCTTCCAAAGTGTAAGTGTCTCCTGTACCAATTTTTAATGAATTTCCATATTCTCTTGTTACCAGGGAAATACCATTACCCCTACTTTATTGCCTAGATAAATATTTCAGTAATGTAGTGCATGTTTTGCACTGCCACTGGAGTAGAGATTGTAGGATCCTCAATAAGTGGCAGTTCCAGGCATGGGTGGCATCTCAAAACCTTTTTATTTGTCCACACATATATTGCAGAAGTCTTTGTCAGTGAGGTTACTGATTGTTTAGGAAGAATAATACACCTTAGAAATAAATTCTCCAGCATCAGAAAGGCTAGAAATAAGAATGATCTTTAAAAAAATTTAGATATCCACATACAAAACAGTGCTTCTATCTCTTTGTAGCCTTTAAAAAACGCTTGTCTTCAGTATCCCATCCCCAGTGTGTACCTAGCTGTGCCAGGGGAGCATCGTTCTGCATGTTCCAAAACTCAGAACCTGAGCAGTCTCCTTCCCAAGGCTGCTGCAGAGCTCCAGGATGCAGGTGTGGATCAGCCTGAGGGTTTTCCCTCACTCTTGTTGTGGTTGCAGTGGGCTGGGGGTGGGTGGAGAAAGGGCTGTATTTTTAAATAGCAGTGGTTGACACCTCTTTTAAATGCTTCCAGTAGCACCAGCATATGAACACAGCGACTAACTGTGCCTGACAATTTCAGTTTTGCAGCACTTATGGCTTTGACAGGCCTTGACTCTCTGCCAATTCAGTTAGAAACAGGCTTTATATCCCTTTTGCCCCACTGGCTTTCCCGATTTTCCCTCTCTTTTTCTCTTTTTTTTTCCTAACCACACATTTCTTCCTCTCACAACTCTGATTTCTCTGGGGTAGTGGCCACAATCACCCCTTCCCCACAACTTGTGGCCACCTGTACTGTCTCTGCAGTTAAATCATTAAGATATATTCTGAGAAAACAGGAGAGAGGGACACAATGACTACATTAAATGATCTTTTGCCTCTAATTTTTTAAGAAAAATGTCTGACTTGAGCCTTGCATGCAATAGTTTGGTACTTCTAAATATTAAGAGTAAAGTTAACCCATCCATTACCAGCCTGCACTGTGACCGTATCCCCCTCTCTTGTGCTGTGAATGTGATATTTTTGTGTTCCCTCAGCCTGCTTAGATGACATATGTACTCCCAGAAATGAACAGCAGAGATTTATCCTTTTCCTGATTCCAGGCATGGTGTGGGTATAAAACAGGCAAAGCTCTCGAAACTTGTCTGTTGAAGAAAACCACATTTTATCAAGAAAATAGAGGCAAAGTCGAGGACCAAGGCTGAAGTTCTCACTAATTCATCATATCTCCTTTTCAGTTTTAAGCCCATGAGTGTCTATAAATATTTCTAATTGTTACTGGGAGGAAATAAGGTTACTGAAGTTGGTCACAGCACTTGAGTTCCTGGGTCCCAGCTCAGATGGGCAGCTCTCAGGAACTGCAGCTCTTCACAAGCTGGGCTAAAATGAGTTGCTGATGTCAACTTATTTTTAAATAGTGGAGTATGCACAATGCAAATCTCATTATCTCCTCTGTTCTGCTTCCTGGGACTACAAAGGCTCCCCTGGCACTGGGGATGGAGTTATTTCTTCACTCTGAATGGTGCTGCCAGGTCTGGGCTGGTGATGTACTGGGTGTTAGAGAAATGATGCCACCTTTTCATGTTCTCCAGCTTGTTGATGGCTTTTTTACCTCTTTATTGTTGTCTTATAGCCACCCACTGGTAGAACATTTGTGAGAAATATAGATGTATTATTTCTCCGGGTAAATTGATAGCTCAGGGCTATTTGGGGTTTTTTTGTGAGTTGTTTTTTGGTGGTTTTTTTATGTGTGCGTAGGAGGTTTTTGTTGTTTGCTTGTTTTTTTAGGTTTGGTTTTTGGTGGGTTTTTTTTGTCTGTTTGTTTGTTTGTTTGTTTTTTTTTTTTTTTTTTTTTTGGTCCACGTGCATCAGTACTTCATTGTTAAGGAGAAGTTAAACATTTAAGATAGTGAAAATATCCCTCGAGCCTGGCTGGAAAGTGGCTTCCAGCTGTTCCCGGCTAGCCCTGGCTCGGGATACTTCCAAACTCGGTTGGTGGCAGCAGGCGGAGCGGCCACCACCCCCCCGGTGGGTCAGAGCTGCACGAGAGATGTCGGTGAGGCTTGACGAAGGGAGGAAGCGAGGAGGCTATTTGTGGCTAGATGGTTTTTATTGTCACCTGCCTTTCACAGGGGAGCCACGCTTCTCTCTGAGCCTCTCTCGAGAGTGTCCCCGCCCGAGGTGTGGCAACAGCTTATATGGGGTTGGGAGAAGGGGGTGGACACGAGGGAAAGCCAATAAGGGAAATAGGGATGTCACACAGACAACGAATGGGAAACGAGGGGTGGGGGTTCCCCAGCCTGCTCCAATCTGGGACTGAGTGTCTCTGAGCATTCTGGAAGAAGAGGAGAGGCTTCCCAGAGAGTGACAGGCTGTGGAGAACAAAGACAAGGGGAAACCAAATGGGGAGAAATACAGGGGGGGAACTTGGGAGAAACCATTACAGAACAAATTAATATTAACAATAAATCAAAAGGTATAAAACGCGCCGCTACAAGATAGGGTAGTAGGAAAAATACCAAAGAAACCAACCCTCTCCCCCCCACAGAATGCACTAATTTCTGAGTTTTCATGGTTTCTTTTAGATCAACAGAATGGTCTTTACTTGTGTCAGAGGCATATTTCTCAACATGGATATTTTCTAGAGGAAGATTATGAAGTAAGAGCAGAACCAACAACAGCTGATCCCAGCATGAGTGGTCAGTTGCTAAAACTCATTTTCCTTTGACAACCAAACACCTTCTCAGCTCTTCTGTAATGAAAGAACAGAGAGCACCCAAGGAAACACTGTGGAACCTATAGAAAGAATGGCTGCTTATTGGGAAAAAACAGTTTTAGAGTGAAAATATTGGTACTCCATAATCATTATGTTGTGCAATAGCCTAAAAGTTGCCATCTGGCACAGAGAATAATGAATACAAATGATATGTTCATAGTAAGGAAATATATTAGCATCACTCTGGTGAAATGGCTGGACATGGCTTCCCATTTGCTATGTTTTTTTAAAATTATCTACTTTCTAGTAGCAGTGATAACAGGACATGAAAACAAACTAATAGGAGTTTTAGGAGGATTTTCATAATATTTGTAACTTGCAATTTCTCAGAAGAAATCTGCTGGGAGTGCTAAGATAATTTGGGCAACACACTCAAGGCAGATGTCTAGATTGTCTTTTAGGATTTTCCATCCCTGAGGGACACCTACACCACGTCTGTGCTCAGTCCCTTGCTATTGTCAGCAGATTTTCATCCCCACAGGACATTCTCCAAAGGATGGATGCAGGATGAGAATTTCTTTGGATAGGCACAAGAGAGATTCAAATAACATTCCATTACGTGGAGATTTGCAAGATAAGTCAGTCTTGAATCATATGTTGACTTGATCATCTCCACTTTATTTATAAAGATTTAAATCTGCAGGACAGTCTGGCCTTCAAACACATGAAAACTGAATATGAATTTCACATATTTATATACGTTTTTCTCTGTGTTGCAGCTGTGCTCCAGTTTGGCAGTACTTTTTCACGTTACTCTGGATCAGTGCAGAATTTTGCTTTATAGTTCTTTGATTTTGGAATCTAAGGCTTTTCTGAGTGATAAATATGGGATACTTGTTCACATTAAAGTTCAAGCAGGGTTTTATGGGGAGTAATAACAGAAATTATAGTGAAGTAGAATGAAGAATTCCAAATATTTTATTGACCTGAGCTCTGGTAAATTCAATTCCAGTTTCATTTCAATGAGTTTTCTGGCTCATTGGAGCTGTAATTTCTTAGGTGTGATTAATAATCTTCTACTTATAATTTTTATATGAGACCAAGTATATAATAAATAGAACAAAAATTCATAATTAACTGCACTAAAATGTCAGCTCAGACCCTCTGATTATAAAACAAAGCCCATATCTTTCATTGTTAAATTTCTATGAATAGAAACAGCTGTCCTGGGGTACCTATAATTTATGTCTTATTCTCAAAATGACAAATTTCTTTACAATTTAATTTAGTTTGCTAGAAATATTTGATCTTTCAGTTTTCTTCTGTGTAAATAAATTCAGATAAAAGCCAGCTGACACTGGCCATTCTTGGATCTTCTGGAACTCATTCCAGTAAGAACCATTGCAGGTTTGGAGCCATTAAAAAAAAAAACCAAAAAAAAACCCCATAAATTTTTCTGTGCAAACCTCTGGCTGTAGCTGGAGCAACAGTTAATTCTGATTAAAGATAATTAAAGAAAGAGTTACACTTGATTGATTTTTCCAGCTGGTTTTTATATTTGGGTAGTCTGAGGACCAGAGGAACAAAGCTCATTCACAGCTCTTCAATATTTTGAAAATATTCTCAAATTGCACACCAAGTTAAACCAGATTGTTGGTGAAGGTTCCTCTGTGCATTGCTCCTGAGATCAAATGAAGATCTCTTTGTAGTGGCTGAGGAGAACAAAGATGCCTCGTTGTAACTACACTGTGAATAATAATAATAATAATAATAATAATAATAATAATAATAATAACCAGGCTACTTGTGCTCTGTGTCCATCCTGCCTATCCAGGTGGTATGGGAATAAGGCGTTCAGAAGTATTAGAATTATTTTCATATATAAGGCAAAATGTTGTCTGCAACAGAATGGAAAGAGATGTTTTGGTGGAAATGTTTTGCATGCTAAATGTAAATCCTAGAGGAGGCTGACAGAAACATATTCTAGTTAACATTCGATAATAACTGTAAATGAAATATTTAATTATGAGCATAAGACAACAGCTATGTCTGTAACCTTTTTGCAGCTGGGTTGATATCACTTTTCCTGTCTTTGACAAGAAAATTAATTGTGTTGCTGAAGTGTGAATTTAAAGCAGTTGAATGTCCTTTGTTTTTCAGCAGCACTAGTTTATATTCAACTGTTGAATACAACTGGATGAGGTTTGCTGCAATTCTGAGCAATGCCTTCCATTATTTCTTCCTGTGTCACAAGGTTTCTGGTTCCTGGTGAACCTGGTGTCCCCCCGGACCCCTGGGATCTTCGCTGCAGAAGTGCTTTCCAGCCAGTCAGCCCACACACTGCCCTGGTTGCATGGAGTTCTTTCTCCCAGTGTACAGGACTTTGTATTTTTATTTTTTGAACTTTACCAAGCCCATTTCTCCAGCCTGTGCTTCCCACCCATGTGCCGTCCCTCCCTGTCCTTCCCACCGTGTGACAGCAGGCACGGGCCAGCCACTCCTGGGCCTCTCAGGATTGCATTTTCTAAGCACTTAATATTCTTTTTCCAAGCATGTGGTATTCTTAGAGTACAAAAAAATTCTAAAGGATGGAAAAGGATTACACTTACCTCTGAGAAACTGGTGGTGATGGGAGAAAAGCATCTAAATGCCTTTATGAATACTGCTGTGGTTTGAACAAGGTAATGTCCTGATGTGAGCTCCATTGCTCAGTTTCAGAATTAACTGTCAGCTACATCTTCCTTCACTAAAATATCTTTGTTTTGGTCTTGACTGCCTCTCTCTTCGTAATGTCGTAGGCTGTTTGTACCTCAAAACCCAAAAGCTGTTAAAGATACGATTATTTCCACAGAAAATCAGTTATCAGTCTGAAAATACATCAGGTGAAAAACTTTGATTTCCTTGTTGAAGATTTTTTAATTGCTTTGTAATTGTCCCACTTTCACCTCACACTCTCCAGAGTATCAAAAAGAGACTGTTCTGTTTTCTTGCTCATTCCACAAAGAAAGACATTTAAAACAAACACGGTTGCAATTTATAAAGGTCATCTTTAGTTCCCAGGAAGAGAGGAGCTGTTCACACGTGAGAACAGTTTACATTTATGAGAGAACTATTTCAAAAAGACTCGTGTCCTCCTCCGGCACAAGAAACCAGGGAGGGCACTTTCAGAAGTAGTGCTGTGGAGAAGATAGTTTGGGGTTTTTTTTGGATGTTCATCACAGATTTATTCAGTGGCTGATTTGAGGACATGCGCATTAGAAGTTTTTCACCTGTGTTGCATGATGAAGCACACGGAAGCTTTGTGCTCTCCTGGTGTGTCATTATGTGAGGCAAAAAATGATCCTCGACCCTTCTGCTCCCTGCAGCTGAATATACTCAATTGATCAGTACAATTGAGAAAGGGGAAAAAAAAAAAGGGCCATCAAAATCCCCAAGGCCCAATTACTCCACCTATCCAGTGTCTCTGAGGTGAGCTAATGGAAGCTGTTACTGACAAAGAGCTGAGAAATGAGCAATAACTCCAGGCAAAAACTGTCAAACCTGGTCACTTCTTGAGGATGCTAAAGGAGCTCTGGCGTCTTCAGAGTGGAAAGAGCCTTGTAGGGGCTTAGGAGGCTGTAGCAACCCCTAGATTTTCGTAAATAACATAGTTCCACCTGCAGAATCAAGGGAAAACCTCTCACATCAGCCAGCTTTTCTGCAACAACTGGAAAATTTTTGTCATTACTTCGATTTATAAATATTTTTCAGAGCGCTGTCTGTAAGTGGAGTCTCAGTCCATATGGATGCACAGCATCTTCCTTCATTTTTTTTCATTGTTGGAAAGCAACCTTAGCTCATTGGGGTGTTCCTGGAATGCTGTAACAAACAATAAGGGATTGTAATGGAGCAGTCTAATATAATGTAACAACATAATAAACACTATAAAAATCAGCATTATGGTTAAGTACTGCTGCACTTAAACCCAGCAATAACTGAAATCTAGGGTCACTGGCAATTCTGGAGAAAAAATGCCCTTAAATGAAGCAATGACTCAAAATAACCTTAAAAAATCCCTATAAAACCTAACTTGGGTTGAATACATTTCAAATCAACCTCAGAACCTTCCTACTCTTTCAGTGTTTGGTTACAGTTTTGAGTGTGCAAGCAAAGAACCTTCCACGCAGAAAGAAGAATAAATGTGGTGAAAAGGACTTGGGGGAATGTTTGCAGTCTTTCAGTCTTAGACCTACCAGGGCTCAATGTCCCTGAGCTGTGTTATGGTCAGAGGAATTATGCAGAGTCACAGGAGCTTCCAACAAATCAGATATTTTCTAATTCAGCATATGGCTGATGGCTTATTTTTTCCACTCCTTTGTTTTTTTTATGATGTTTGTTTTTCTACTTTTTTTTTTTTTTTTAATTGGGAGGTTTATTTCATTTTTTATGTATGGCTTATCACTAATGCATTTTAATCTCTACTGCATCATTTGGGAAAAATAGAATATGAAAAGCTATGTAAAGCTGTTTATCAACATGTTACTGAGCACAGCTCTTTGCCAAGGGGGAAGCATCCAAGATGCTTTAATTGACAACCCAGTTCAAGCACACACCGCTCATTTGTGGATATCTCCACGTATGAACAGCACTGCCACTTATCCTCAGGTCTCCACTGAATCCATTTGCAGCATTATAAATTGGGACACACATGGATGGTAGTGCAGTGGGCTGAGCAGGGAAAGTGTGTTCATAAGCAGAGTGCACAGCAATAATCAATGTTCATTTTCATGAGCGAGGTACAACCTAATCAGTCACAGAGCAGAACAAAGAGGAGGTTATGTTACTCAGGGAATGACCAGCTGTGAAAAAGAAGAATTTTCAATGGATTTTAAAGAGGTCAGTATAAAGAAGTATCAAGTTGAAGAGTTCAGCTATTTTTTTCTCCGACTGCAATGTTGAAAGCTTTTTACCTTTCTTCAGAGAACAGAATGATTTTGAGTCAAATGAGGGAATTGAATATTTAAAAACTGTCAACAAAACACATCGTTAAGCATGCACACATTTGTT
Source organism: Acrocephalus scirpaceus scirpaceus (assembly GCA_910950805.1). NCBI lineage: Eukaryota > Metazoa > Chordata > Aves > Passeriformes > Sylviidae > Acrocephalus > Acrocephalus scirpaceus. The sequence continues at coordinate 56,333,861 of OU383780.1, forward strand.
AGGATCTATGAATGTAACTCATTTCCTATTCAACACTCAACCTGATTTTTTTCTTTTGAGACAATTCTGCATTTAAATGTGATAAATTGTGGTGTTTGGGCTGACAGGATAAAACATTTTTATTTGTTCGTGACAGGGGGATGCAGTAAAAAAATTTCCAATATGAAAATAGTGAAATACTATTTTGGTAAGATTTTTACTGATAAGAAATCTGTGTTCCCAACTGCAGAGTTCACACACAGCTTTTTATTTAACTAGTTCACTCTCTAAGGGACAGATTTTCAGGTAGACTTCCATATGCATACATATAACCTGACCATACAAATAACATTGTTTACATGTGTATAAACTCCCCATTACTGCAAACATATCAAGAAAATTGACTCTGTGGGCTTAAGTACTGAAAGTATTCTTTTTCATCAGCAGAAGGCAGGAACGATTTTTTTTTCTTTTTTACACATAGGGGTTATTCAAAAACCCCAGTCAGAAATGTGCTTGGCATCACTTAGATGTAGACATATGAAATTTGGCTGGGGACTTGGTTGGCAGGGTTCACTCTTCATGTAAGGCAGAGCCACATGCTTCTCCAAAACCCCACACAGCTTCCAAAGCCAGGCCACTCCCACACCTTCCCCTTGTGCATCACTCTAATGGGATGTCTCCACACTATTTAGCTGTACAAAGAGACAGAAATGGAGCTTGCTTTTCAGTCATGCATAATATAGATAATCATCCTGCCTCCCACATCTCTTTTGCATGCTATTTAAATTAGACTATTGCCTGTTTTTTAGTCAATTTTAAGCCAAAATATCTAGTGGCTTAATAACAGCTGTTTCTCTTTAAAATGCACTTAGAAATCCTGTTTTGGGTGCTAATTTGCTTAAGGATGGAGCCAAACTACATTTTCTGTTTAATAAGAGCTCTTTTTGCATTTTAATCTCCTCATCAACAGTAATAGGCTATGGATATATAGAGGCAGGGTAGTGCTTTTTAAGAGGGGGCATTCCTAAGTACTCGTACATGATTTTGTAAAGTGTGTGAAGCACTTTAAGATGCTCCTCCAGCACCTCGAGTATTTTAGCTCACCCAGTCAAAAAAGCCTGCCTCACTGTGATGTCCATAGGCCATTGGAATAGTAACTGAACTCAGAGTGGCTTAAAATAAGCAGGCAGCCACATCAATGTTCAGCAGCACAATATTTGCATTTCCAGTGAACTGGAATATTCATGCCGCTTCTGTGGGGCTGTTTTGCATTGGGGCTTTTTTGTTCGCATGTTTGTTTTCCAAAAAGTGAGACAGCAATGGCTGTCTTCAACTCCCAGAAAACTGGCCAGGGAAATGGAAGAGCTTCAAACTCAGGCAAGGCTCCCAAGGCTGCAAGAAGCCCATGATTCTGGGCAGGTGCCACAGCCAACAGGCAGCTTGGAGAGCCAGAGAATCAACCTCATTTCAATTCCATGGCAGGGAGGCAAACAATCCTAAAAGTCATGGCTTGAGTGAGGAGCTGAGTCCCCGTTTGGAGCATATGCAGTGTGCTCCTGGATTTGTCAGGCCTTTAAGTAGCAGCAAATGAGCAAATTAAATGAGATCCCAAGCTCCCAAGCAGCTTGCTAGATGGGAAACCGAGTGTATTTCCAGCAGAAAGCTGCCCAAGTTTGGAAGGAATTCATCAAAACAAATATGTATTTCTGCAATCTCTTTTGATCTTAGCAAATTAGAGTTGTTTCACTGGAAAATTGTTATCCAGCTGTAATGATTTTAACCCTTGATGTACCCAGTGTCTTGGACATTTTTCTAAATTTCCTGTTCTGCTATGAGCACCGCTTAACAAGGCATAACAGGTTGCACTATGAAAGGATAATACATCACATATTGCCTTAACGTGGCTTTAACATACTGTCTTAATCAAAATGCACTCCTCTTCTCTCTTTCTGCTCCTGTCTCCCTCAGTGTTCATGATTCTGGGATAGGAACTTGTCAGCCCTGACAGCCGCGCATGGTTGTGGCTTTGGGTGACATTGCAAAAGTGTTTATTGTGCAAGTGACTCACTCTTTCTGCCAGTCCCAGTTTCTGGTATTTAGCAGCACAAGGTCTGCTTTGATGGGCTAGACAGGCTGAAAATCCCTCTATCCACACAGGGAGCTGCTGAGCAGTGGCTGAGGCATGTGGGGGAATAAGGCAGGTAGAGACGCTTCCTCTGCAGTGGTTTGGGCACACTGTGGGCTGCTTGCAATGCCCTGAGATGACTCCAAACCCACAGGAGTTTAACCAGGGACTTAGTCAGGGACTAAGGATGACCCAAAGCCAGGTTCTGTGAAGTGAAACCTGTGTGTGTCTCTTCTGCTGTTTGGGGGTGGTAGCCTCGTGCACAGATCCCCAAACTGGCTTTGGACTTGGTTACATGTGGCAGCAAAGAGATGTGCACAAACTAATTTATCCTGCAGAAAGAAACCATCACCTGCCCCTCAGCTTAAATCCTCTTGGACAGTCAACAGGGGCAAAGCAAGGTAATTAGGAAGGAACTCTGTTGCCATACCTACAAAGCCATTAATTTCTAAATGTTTTCACATATAGAAACCTTCTTTCATTTCCGCTATACCAAGTATTATTGATTTTTGCTGTTGCAGCAGTGCTTTAAAGACCTGACCAGGGCCTCTAGGTATAGGTGTGCTGTATTTTTATAGGCATGCAAGACAGAGATAATCCATGCCCTAGGCAGCTATCAAGTGAAAAAGCAACAGGATGTTAAAAATATATGGGGAGAAGAGGGGAGTAATGACACAGGTAAAACTGCACACAAACCGGTAGACAAGAATAATACTGAAACAGAAAGATGAAGTTGTTATTTCTCTCATACCACATGTGAAAATTAATTAATGTTAATCACTGCAGCATTATGGGATAAAGCAGTGATTTTAGTGCTTCGGATGTGAACATTTCATTAACAAAAGACTCTCTTGTTCTTGCATCAGGTATACAACAGGTTGCTGTAGACCCACCAAATACCATCTTGTTAATGTATCCACACTGGTGTGTTTTCATCATGTTTTGGGATATTCATTAGCTCAGGCAAAACAGCAGGGATAGCATTTTTAATGCTACTGGAAGTATCTAAAACAAAAAGCAGGAAGTCACATTTTACTCTGCACTGCAGCACATATTCAAAACTGAAAGGACTGCTAATAGGACTGCTTGGAATGAGTGTCCATAGATGAAGGCAGTGGAATTTATTGGGGTTAATTCCAGCCAACAATAGTGTTTTGATAACCACTACATGTGGCATGTTGATACAAGCCTCCCAGGTCAGCTCCACTCCTCCTGGAAATCCCTGTTCCAGTTGTCTTTGTTCAGCAACAGAGAGAGTTCTGCACCCTTTAAACTTCTGTTCTTAGAGCACTGGCTTATTGATTTTAATTTTTGGATCTCGTTTATTCAATGAATGTAATTGCATATGAATATTTCTTCTTTGTCTTCCTTTTTCCTGCAATGTTGCCACAACTCAGTCACTTGGGAGCCCTGGGGGTGTCTGAGCCTGAGCTCCATGACAGCACAACCATAGAGGGGTCAAGGCAATCAGAGAGTTGGATCAGTGGTGGCATCCTCCTGTCTTGGAGTGACATCCCAGAAAAATGCTACCAAGAGTGATAAGACCCCATTTCTAAGCCTCACTTATCAGTCTTGTGCCTAGTGTGAGTATATCTTTGCACCTCTATTTCATGCACAGATTATCTGTGGATTTAGGATATGCAGAAACTAGATCAGGACCTGCAGATCTGAAGTGTGTATACACGAGCTGCATCTTTATATTTTAGAGCAGAAAATCTCAATGTTCCTGATTCAATGTGTTCATTGAATAAATATCTTCTTTTTATTCCTTTAAAAATCATACCTACCCCTTCCTCTGTCTCACTTAATATAAAGACTCATCTTCCTGTTTTCAGGCATGCTGTTTTCCACCCTCCCATAGCAAAAGAAGGAATTTCTTATAAAAGTTCAGTTTGCAAAAAAATTTGCTGTAATAAATAAAGAAAGGAAAATACTTGAATGAAGACATTTATGCAGCGTTTATGTGAAGTACAGTAGAAAGGAAGCCAATCATTTTCTATTCATTATTGTCTGAAATACCATCATGTGTGTGTAAACAGAGCCTTGTTTATACAAACAATTCAATAAAAGCACTCACATATGCCATAATTCCCGATAAAATTATGTGTTTATGCTACATAGTAGATTGGCTGAATGCATGTTGGAAATTACAGCACTTTAACTGCAGGTTAAAATGTGTTATTGAAAAGTTTATTTTATGTTTTAAGTATAAAATAGCAGCCTTATAACAGTAGTAGTAACTTTTAAATACTATTAATGGCCAGTGCTCTGTTATTTCATTAAACAGAGATCTGCTTCTTATAAAATAATCTCTCAAGCTGTTAGGATGGTTATTTGCTTTTTAAGGCAATGTGTTAGAAGTACCATAGTGCACAGTATTCTGCACAAGAGCAGCTGTAATTCAAGAGTCATTTCTCCATTCCCCAGACAGTAAGAACTTTATGACAAGAACTTTGCCTCACAGATATGTGAGTATAATGAATAAATGACAAGTTCTTACCAGATAACAATATTATATTCTTTATTATCCTTGGGCCCTCACTTACAAAACAGCCAAGAAATGTCAAACACTTAGATAAATAAGCTCTTACTGAATTTTAGCTCTCTGGAGTCCTGCACACATTGATGAGAACAAGTCCTTTACCTCCACCAGCTAAAATACAGCTCACCCCTGAGGCAGATATTGCAGAAGCAATGTGTGGATGAGAAGATAAGCCTGCAGAAGGTGTTAACCAGTTCCATGCTAATTGATTAGTTGCCATTGCTGGGAAGAGATGGTCCTGCAGACCCCCAGCCACCAGCTGCCTGCTAAGCTAGATGGAAATCAGTGGGATGAATTCAACAGGGGATTATTTCAGGCGTTTTGTTTAACAGTGACTCCTGAAGTTATAATGTATTCCAGAAGAAACTGTGCTCCAAAGATGAATAAGAAATTGATTATTTTCACTGAAGTTATTTTAAGAAAAGCTATCTCCCACTAAAATGGAAAATGCTGTCTTCCAGCATTGCAAGCTAATAAGGATCTTGGACTTTCTTCTATCACACCTTAATAATAGCAGCAATAGCTTGTGGTGATTTTAAGAACCAGGTTTTCCAAAACCAAATTCCTTGTAAGGCTTCTCAAGAGAGCAAAGCATCCAGGGGCTTTATGTTAAAATACAAGCAAATGTAGATTTCGAAGTGAATATCACAGTGATTCTTGTTAGATGTGTCTTCTGAGACTTTGTCTTCTGTGAGATCTGGAAGTTAGACTAATAAATGGCAGTGTGCCCCACTGCAGTGGGCTCTCCAATTGAGAGGCTGAAGACTATTGTACCTTTTTCCCAATCTCTTTCCTGAATTATTCTTTTTTGACCCACAGACATCCATAGCAATATACTTCCCAGATATCACTATGAACTAAATGCATCCACTATTTCTCCTCCTTTCAAAATGTTCTGAGACAGATGTCAGCAATAACCCAAATACTTCTCTGGATCCTTCCTTTTTCTTCTTTTCCTCTCTAAATGAATCAAGGTAAAATCGTTTTTGAAGCTGTTCAAGACATCCAGATGTGGCCTAATAAAAGGGAGAAAAGGATGTGACCTTCAAGAATCTGCCATAGTTCTTTTAACCTTGCTAGTTAGAAATCTATTTCCATTTCATACATCTACCTAGATGGTTCTTTGATCTTGGAATACTATGGGTGACCGTCATGAGGAACCTGACCATCAAAAAGCACAGAAGTTGCAAACACTTGTGAGCTGCTTAACACACCCAATTTATTTTGTTAGGCTTGGAGCCCAAAGTGCTCCAGGAGCTTTCCAAACATGGAGATGGATCCTGTCTTTGACTTCATGTCATTACGAACAAAAAATTCCATAGCATTTTGTTGATGTCTTTGTCTCACTTAATACAACCCTGCATTATGGTGCTCATCATAAATTCACTGCAATACACACAAAGCTCTTTTTTCACCTTCAATGTATTGCTCTGGCACAAAAATCTGTGAACATGGCCATGAAAGCTTACTGAATGCTCTTTTTTTCCCCTAGCATGTTAATGAAATAGAATGAGAAATCATGATGTTTGAATTTATTTTTTTAATGATTATACTTCAGATAATTACTTCATAAGTCATTTCTAGGCCCTAGAGGTTCCCGTGACGCATCTGAGCTAATGTTCTTGTTAAGATAATGGAATTAAGTGGAATGTAGGTGGTATAGATTCTGAAATGCTGGCACTGTGCATTCATGAAGCCTCTTGTGGGCTGCAGAGTGATGGAGCTCCTAAATACCTCTCCCCTTGTTTGCCTAGGTAAGCAAACAGATGCAAACCCAAAACATGCAGAGTTTGAATTCTGTAAGAACTCCCTGCTCAAGACTAGCAAGGGATCACAGCAGGAACAAATTCTTGACCTCTTGTCTTTAATAACAAAAGTTAGATTCTGTCCTCAGAAATGCAGATAAATATTTATATCTGAAGGGAAGGGTTTGACCCAAAACAGAGTGGAGTACATGGTTAGCATTTCTCTGAGGCTCATTTCTCACTGTCAGTCCATGGCTGAAGAATGGAAGGGTGCCCTTTGGAATTGTCAGAAACTCTGATAGCAATAGATCATTGCTGCTCTGGATGTGGCTACAGGGAAGCTGCAGGGCAGTTGCAGCCTGAACACTTCCACAGGAGAGAGATGTCACAGCTCAGCTCCAGCTGCACTCATGCCTGGATAAGGGGTAAATGGAGACTCTGGTGCATAAAATTTTCTTCGGGTGGCCTCTCAGGGGTCACCACTTTTGGTTCTTCCTGGCCCTTCCTTCAGAGTCCAGCAGTGTAGGAGGGCAAAGGTTGAAAACTGCTCCTTGGAAAATGGTTTTGACTGATCCTAACGCATTTTTCAGCAATGCTACAAGCAACCAAACCCATTTCTAGTGCTGAGTAAACAAGGCTCAGATTCAAAGTCATGTCAAGACCCTCACGGCAACTATTTTGTTGTTGTTTGCTCATTAGCCCAAAATTTCTGCTCCTTCCCTTTGTCCCCTCCTCTCCATTCTTTTGAAGATGAATGTTGTGATGAGCAGGAAAAGACTCAGAATGACAAAAGCAGCTGGGAAAAAAATAGGAAAAAAATATTACAGTCCACTATGAGGTTACCCTTGTGCTGCACTGGAGATTTTTTTGGTAGATACACAGAATCAGAAGAAACAGTGACCACAGATTTTATTTGGCTACTTTTCAATGTATACTCAGTTTTTCTGTATACTCAGTTAAAAAAGTTACAAAAATGTACAATACCTTGTTCTCCATTCAGCCAGATTAACAGTCACCAGTAGCATAGAAACTGAAAGCAATTACCTGACCTGGTACTGGTGGACAACTTTATCCTTTGTGGTCATAAAGTTTCCATGTCATGAAAATGCATCAAATGTTTCATAGAATTACATAAATATTTTTAATACCTGATGCTTCATGTATGCGTGAAAGAAACAATACACAGTGCATTCCCAGGATATTTTTTCATTAAGTATTCCCCAAAATCAACTCAACAGAATGTGCTGGTTTGAAAGCAAAATCAGTGAAAGACTCCAAGTCAGAAACACAATTTAATAAGAGGAAAAGAGAAGAAATAAGAGAAAGTAAAATAAAAGTAATAGTACAAAAAAACCACTGACAGGGTCAGAATACAACCTGACACCCTGTTAGGGTGGTAGTGGCAGTCCAGATGAGATGGTCTTGTCGAAGCAGTGATCCTGTAGAAAGGTCTGGTAGCTCCTGTCTCCTCTGGGAGTCCAGTGGATAAAAGCTGCCTGTGCTGTCCCAAACCCTGGATTTATCCAGGTGGGAATGCTTGGCTCCTCCCCCTGGGCGGAGCATCTCACAATGGGCTGATCTCATTCTATGAGTCATGCAGTGGGTCCTTGATGGCCCATTAAACAGAGATAACTCTCGGAGGGAGTTATCTATGAGTCATGTGGCAAGGCATTGTTGGGCTCGTTAACAGAAGATAAGGAAAACACTGCCCCACCTTGGCTCCAACGGCTCATGGGGATAGAATACATACCTTGGGCACAATTTTACATTGTAACCTAGGACACAGAACATGGCTAAACCTGTACGTTCCACATTCACCAATGTATTCCTGCTTCCCACTTCCATTGCCTAGAGTGCATTTTTGCCATGGATTCTGGTGTTTTTGTTTTTACTGATTATAATCTCTCCCTGGAGAAATACCAGCTCACCTGTATGCTCAATATTTCCCCAGATGCAGCATAAATGTGCTCCTGCAGACAAATTGCATACATATATCAGAGGCCAAAAAAGGACTTTCTCCTAAGATCCAGTCCCTAGTCTTTAATTTAGGTGAGCGTTTGATTCAGGACTTGTCTTTGCAGCTGAAATAGAAAACCAGCAAAGCAGTCTCTCAGGCTTTTGGAAAAGAGACAGAAATAATCTTATCCTTGTACCGTCCCTGCTGGTCTTTTTAGCAAGAATCTCCCATGAATGCTCAGCTAGGACACACTTCAAGGAAATGACACTCTTTATCATCACACTGAAATGTAAAACATTTGGGAAATGTGGTGGTATTTTCATCAAGAATGTTATTGTGGAAATTCTTCCGTTAAGGAATTGTGAATTAGCTTGTTCTCCCTGCTCAGATGCTGAAGTTTCATTTATTTGAACACTGCCTTTAAAGTAGCTATTAAGAAAACAATAGGGCCACTCATCTAAAATAAAATAATACAATTAAAAAGTAAATCACTACTGACACCAAAGTGTATTTAAGAGCAGCTGCAGTCAATAAGATGGTTGGATTTTAGTTCACAAAAATGAAAGGCATGCACCCACATGGGACCAATAATGCTGGGTGATTTACTGTACAAGTTCTGTTGTGCAGAATAAAGCAGGGGAAATGTGGACCTGAAAGTAGAAAAAGAAACTGTAAATGTTTGAGGCTTTTTGTAGGTTCTTGTGGAGCCATAGGAAGCAGTGATTAAGAGAAGTCTTTGAGAAGGATTGATACAATTGGGACTGGTCAGGAAGAGAGAGGCATTCAGGCATTTAGAGATCCTTGCCCCTGGAAAATGTACAAAGAATTACATGTAAAACAGGTGGAAAGTAAAAAAATCCTAATTACTTCAGAAGTCTGATCATATCTTATAAAGTATTAAATTGAGATTCACCTGGTCATGCTTCTAGCAAGTAGTAGCTTCTTCAAAAAGAGTCGTAACTTTTGTATAATCCAGTTATTTCAGAACTAAACTAACATTATTCATGAACAATATCTGGCCTTTCAAATGTTCTTGCCTGTTGCATAGAGCAATTCTGACTCAGAGAATGAATAATTGATAAGGTGTAAGCCTGTGAGCAATTGGGATCTTTTCAGATCTTTGAGCAAGAAGATTTGCTTTTATTTCTAAAATGAGCAGAACATTTTGGAGAAATTGAAGCTGGGTGGTTCAGAGCATTAAACCTTGGCTCAGTAGAAGTGGATTTTGCTCCCAAACTTTTCACAGTGTTTGTCTGACAGGAGGAAAGTCTACAGGAAGAGATATTGCTTAAAATTTCAGGTAATTCTAAAGTTTGAACACTGACTGTGTTTAATTAATTAGTCAGCTGGGTGGTGAAGGAGAAAGACCATGTGAGACAGCAGTAACTGTTCATCAGCAGAGAGTACTGGATCTAAGTTCCCAGACTTTAAAGATATTTTGTAGATTTTCCTAACCATCAGAGTAGATCTTACTGGAGACTGGAATTTTTTTTCCCCCCTGTCTGTAGGATTTCTTCCTGGATCATATTTTATCTTCTCTTTTATTTCATTTGCAGAGTCCATGTGAAATGTTGTGTCCCCTGTTTGGATTTTATAACAGCAAATAGCACTGTACAAAGTCTATTGGTGTGCAGAAAACTTTGTTATGACTGTCAAGACTGAATGGAGTGGCAAAAGGTCACTTGTCTTCTGACCGGAGTAGAGATGGATGAGGGTGAATTAATAGCTGGAAAGATTTTGTTTTTGAAGGCTGATTTTTTTTTCCCAAGCATAGATTATAATGCAATGAATCAAGAACAGGATGAGAGATAGCAGGTGTCCAGATTTTTTGGATGGTATTGAGGGAAAGGAATTGTTTAAAATTGGTTAAAAACCACCAGGAACCCATCAGGAACCCATGGAGAACCCCAAGAATCCATGAAGACCACCAGAAATGCCAAAAGATCCCAAAGAACCCCAAAACCCCAGAAGGAACTAAAAAATCCCAACTGAGAACCCCCAATCATGACCAAGAACCTCAAAATCCCACTGGAAATCCATGAAAGCATCCAGGAATCCATGGAGATCCCCCAGGAACCCCAAAACCCCACCAGGACCCCCAGAACCCCAAGAATCCACGGAGACCACCAAGATGTCTAGAACTCCCCACACAATGGGTGACCCCAAATCCCCCCCAGAGCCCCCCGCAAAGACCCAAATTCCACCCAGGTGTTCCTGACCTTCATCCTGAAGTTCTCCAGAATGTTTCTCACCCCACCATGTCCCTTCCTTAGACCAGTGTACTGGTTTATCAGCCAGCTCTAGCCAGGAACATCTCAAAAGAGATCCTTTTGCTCTTCAGAGCTGTGCTTGCTTAGGGTCTGGTTTACAGTGCGCCTGTTAGGTTGCTTTTACATGGATTTTGGCTCTGTGAGAAGTGTGGTTTGAGCCATAATTTATCCTTATTTGTTTGTTGGTTTACACAAAATTAACGTAGTTAATGTGCTTCTCAGACAACTTGATTGTGCTCGCTGGATTAATCAATGTTTTCAACCACAAACTCAAATTGATTGTGAATGGTGCCACGTTTGCATGCAGCTTCTTTGGTTTTCAGAAGGTGGAGCAAGGAGTCATTCAGTGTAGGAAAGAAAGTTTGGTGTGGATCACCTGTGGTCACTTCTTCAGGGTTTTTGCATCAGAGCAGGGACAGTGTCATTGTCAGGCTTATTCTGGCAAGGCCTGCAGTGTCATCATGGTGCTGAGGTCAGTGCTGGAGTCTTGGCAGCTAGTCAGACAAACATTTGTCAGGGTGCTTGGAAAAAATACTTTCTGAACAATGCTTTCAAAGTGGTGTGTTTGTTCTGCCAACTTTTCTGCAGTTTATGTGCATGATGGTGCAAACAGGAGAGCTCCAGAACTCTGTCATTTAAAAGCATTTTAATATTCTTTGAGGCAAGGTGCCATGAAAATACAAAGTGCTATTAATTGGCTCATAAGGCTTGAGAGAATCTGGCAGTAATTGCATATTTAATAGACTCCCACCTTTTACTGTGGTGCAACAACTCAGCAATTCTGTTGTGAGCGAACATTTCCATCAGTTTATTTCAGTGTGCAACTGCAGTGTGCAGTGTCAGGAGAAAGCAAGAAGGGACAACCCTGTGAATTTTGGGTGCTTTTGCTTTAGAAACCTGAGTGCTGCAAACATTCATTCTGATTAGCCACAGGGTGACATGTTACTAAAGTCACTCCAGTGGATAGAATCCAAGCACAGGCTTGGTAATAAGACGTGGCATTTACCAGGTTTGCTGCTCCGATTATTAACCCCTTTGGAAGTCTGCCCTTCAATAATGTGGCTGTTCTAATCTCTTTAGAGTTTAATAAAAAGAAAACAACCTAATTTTACTTTAAGGGATAGCAAAGATTTTAATAAAATGGCCTAATGGCTGGGACTAGGACTTCAGTGGAGACCAGTCTGGCCTGGTGCTTTTTTGTAAAAATAAAATGGTGAATGATGGTGGTGTTCAGTGTTCTTCTGGAAATCCCTCAGCAGGAGCCTGGTATGAGTGAGGATTTGAGGGAGAGAAAGTAAAAGATGAAGGAAAGTAAGTCTGCACATAGTACACCTGTTTTAAGAGAAATGAGCACAATTCTAACACTGGACAGTCCTGATCACAGAGTCACTAGAAAAGAGTTTATTAGAGACCTAAAGGAATACAAATGAGATGATCACAACAGAAATATATACTTTACTATGGGAATGAGAGCTACCAAGGTTTATTAAAAATGCAATTACTGTGATTGTTTTGAGACTGAACATGCCGTAGAGTATTTAAAATGCCTGTTTCGTGGCATAAGAATTCATTATGTTGTTTCATGATAACATGGCTAACAGCTGAGCTCTGAAATATAAACCTAATGTCAGAACATCAGCTTTAGAGATAAGCATATAAACAGGGCAGTGTACACCCAATTTCAAAACAACCACACGTAGTAACAAGGGGTGCACCTCACAATAAGCATTTTTAGCAGTACACTGAGGTAACAGCCTTAGGGCAAGTCCCTACCTGTGATATCTCACAGCTAAAACTGAAATACTTACGTTTATCCTGACCTCACTGCAGTGCTTGTTTCTCACTAATTTCTTACTTTTAGAGTTAACATTGGGAGTACAGTGCAATATGGCAGATAAATACCTGCTTTTAGAGTGCAAGCCTCTGTTCATGGTCTTTAACTCAGAACTATTCTAACAATAAAATAATTACATGAGTGCTGCACTCAGCGATTTGATATCCATGGGCTTTTCCAGAGCACTTTAGAGGTGTTCCTTTAGACAAACACCTTTCTTCATGCCTGGCCTATTATAGAGACAACATCAACCATTTCTGTCTGGTTACCACAGGATGACATGCAGCACTGTGGCTCCAGGGTTTAGCTCTGAGTTTTCTCTTCTGTTTTTGCATTTCTAAATAAGCAAATAGACACCCAAACAGTACTTTCTACAGTGGAATCAATAGCTCTTCCCTAGAATGTTAATTATATCAAGTGCAGATGTCACTCTAGTAGCATCTCCTACAGTACTTAATGCTGTATTACGCAATTCCTCTTTTAATATTATTTCCACTCAGTGACACATGTAAAGTGTAGTCATATTAAATGATATAAAGATACTTGGAGCTCTTTAAGCTGAATTGCTGTGGACACCAGGTAGGGAGATAACCTTCATCTCACTTCCCACACTGCCCTGAGGGAACAGTTAGTGCTAAATAGCTTACAAAAAAAAAAGCCAACAAACCAACAGACACCCAAACCCCAAACAAACCCACAACAAAATGCCATTTCCTTGCTGTTTAACTGCTGGAAAGCAAGAGTGAACCTCCACAGATGGATGACATTACCCACGCTCAGACCACTGAAATTTCTAAGTAGCAGGGAAATTTTTGGAGCCAGTCTCAGTTTCTGAATTTGCCTCTGTTGTTGTGGATGGGGAGATGCACTTCTTGCCAGACAGAAGCAACAATATTAACAAGGTTCAATGGTAAATTGCTCCAGTGGTTTAACAAGGTCCACCTGAGTATTTACAGCACCCAGGATGGGGTCAGACAAAACCGTCAGAGAGATGCTCCCACTGAGTATCCAGAGGTCCAGAAAAGACCTCCTTGCAAATCTTCACTGGGAAACAAAACAGGAGAGTTCCTTGTCAGAGAAAAACAAAGGCTCCCCACTGTCCCCAAAGCCAGTCCTGCCTGCAGGAGGGCAGTGCACTCAGTCTCCTCTATCCTCACTCACAGGGGTGCAGAAGCAAAGCTGAGGCAGAATTAAAGTCCAGCAGCAGAATCAGGGCAGTCAGACTGGAGCAGATCTCTGTGGAGGAATGCAGGGACAGTCCTTGGAGTCACACCTTGCAGATGGAGCTGCTTTTTAAGGAGAAAGGAGCTGCCAGGAAAGGCAGCAGCCACCTGACAGGAAAAAAGGCAACAACTCCACTTCCTGGAGAAATCCCTGACATTCCTTTTAAAACCATGCTCTCCTGAGTCCTGGCAGAGATGGAGATGACTTGATCCCAAATCCCAGACCCAATGACTGTTTTGGTCATTAAACTCTGAAGCAGGTTAATATCAAAGCATAAACCATGAGGCTGCGCTGTGCCAGAGGAAGGGCTCACATGGCAGCGCCCTGTCACAGCACTGCTGAACTTGTTGGGGGCTGGGAAGGGATGGAAAGTTGATTTCCCTAAAAGAATATTGATTTCCAAATGACAGAAAATATAATTCATGGTAGGATCCTCAATTCCTTAATTTGCTAAACCACTATATTTATGTTGGGTTTTTTGGTGAGTTTTGGTTTGGGTTTTTTTTTGGAAGAAATGGTAAAGAGTGCCTCAGATATAATATCTTTACTGAAGGGAAATTAGCCTGTTGTGATTGCCTCTGTACAGCAGCTAAAGCACATTTAGAAAATTTTATTGTACATCCTGAATGGAATAAAACCCCTACCTTGATTTGTCAAAGTGCTGTCAAGGGTGAGGAAAGCTCACCTCCTGAGCTAATTTGCTGGTCTTATTTAAAACCCTTTGCTATTATCCAAATAGTTATTTCTCCTCTGCTCAAGCTCCTACATTTGGCTAATGTGTGAGCAAAGCATCAGGAGGAATAATTGTGACACCTGGAGTCTCAGTGCCAGCATTCAGCAGATGACAGAATTGTTCTGTGCCCTCGTTCCCTGAGCTGCTTCTCAGAGCAGACCCAGCCCTCTCCTGAGGTTTCCTGCTGGTATTTAAGCAGTTGAATTTCACTTATTCCTAGCATGGCCAAGAGCCTGTCTCAATGCCTTCATCCCTGACTGTTTTGAAACTATTTAAGGAGCCTGAGCAAAACAATGCTGTAGTTACCTGAACATGAATCTGATGAGTGAACCTAGTGATTTAAAGCAGTTTTATCATTATCTCCAGTGAGTGCAGGTTTTGTCTCACCACTCGGTTGCATGCAGCTGCTTTATTGCACACAGAATGTCTTGGATTGGTGTCTAGAGCTTTTTCCCCCAGTTTCTTTTCTGGTATCCAATCCTCTGAGAGTTTAAAATAGCAGTAGCTTTATATTACTTAGATTTAAAGGCTAGGTTAGCTCAAAGGATCGACAGAATTGGGAAAGTTAAGACAGAAGGAGGTCAAAAGGGTGTGTGTTGGATAAACCTATTAAGCAGAGGGAGGGAGTTGCACCACTTAAGGTCAGCTTCAAAATCTAGTTTGATCCCCTACTTTAAAAAGTAGCCATTGTGAACTGTAGTGCAAAGATTTTCCCTTGGGTTTGACAAAGTAATTTAGGATCCCAGAATGTTTCTGTAGTCCTAGAGACAGCAAAGCATTCGATGTAGAGCGAAGCAAAATGTGCAGTAGAAACTCAACGTGCAATCAAGAGCTGGATTCCTGGGGGAGAATCTTTTCTAAGGAATCTGCTCAGGCAGAGAAAATGAGAGCTCAGATCCTCAGAGCATACCTAGGGCTCATTAACACAGGCTGCTAAGCTTTATACTGTGCAAAACATGAATTATTGCTTTATTGGGAACACCCCAGATTATGTAACTGCACCTTCATGGAAATAAACCGGTGCATCTGATTTTCAATGTTGCCATTAGCAACAGCTCTGTTATCAATTTCGGCCCACATTTCACCTCCTGAAGCCTCCACCTCAGCAAAAGGAAACCCTGCGGGACAGGTAATGCACAAGGCTGTTAATGCAAAGTGAGTCAGTGCCTTTGGGATACAAACTTAGATTAACAACAGACACACTTCTTTCTGCATCCCATCCTAGTAATTTTTTTTAAAAAGTCAGGAGTTATAATTCCTGTAATACCCTTAGAAGCTTATTTTAAAACATGCAATATCAGCTGACATATATGCAATCACCATCCTGAAATGGTGAAGCTTTCACACATATTTCCATGTTTTCTGGGAAATACGGACAATGCCCATGTTTGGGAACAATTCTCAGCCTGATTATCTGACAGGGAGGTTTTTCTTTGTCAAAGTGAATACAAAATTGCTAAGTATCCAATTCAGAAAAGCTTTCCCATGCAGCACAGCAGTTAAGGTGGGACTGTCTGAGGTGCTGGGTTATTTGCTCTCCTGAAGCAGGGATGTTTTCAGGCAGTAAAATTCAGAAATGGATTTAAATCCTCAGCTTTGCTTCTGTTTTTATTCAGTTTCACCCCAACAGTATTTCTTTATCTATCTCAAGCCCAAAATTGTGTTGTTAGTAATTGACTGGTTATTATTAAAAGCCTGGAAATTCCCCTAGACTTTCATAACTAGTGAACTGAAAAACTTTAGTATTCCCTGAAATGACACTACCTATTTTTGAAAGAAAATAAACAAGATTTTTTAATTAAAGAAATGGCTATTTTTACAGGGAAGTACTGAATTTGTAGGTACTACGATCAAAAAATGAGTTCCATTCAGGCATGTTTATGTATCTTATAATATGTGTGGTTTTCTCAGCTGCCACAAAATTGCTTGTCATAAGCATAGAGAAGTCAAAGTAAAATGGGCAAACACAATTCTGGTATAATTCCACTGGCTGAAATGCATTTTTGCAGTTGTTTATGACAATTCCAAACCTGTGCTACTGGCTTTAAGTATAATCTGCCTGAATCTAAATCAGTCATAGATTGAAACAGAATTTAGTTGTCATCAAATGATAAAAATAAGTCTTTGTTTTTGATTATGGGTATTTTTCCCTCTCAAATGAAGCAATTTGTGACTGAAAGCTTAACCTTTTCAAAAATTCTCTTTTTTAACAAAAAAAAGTAGTTGTACATACTTTCCTAGAAACATCTCTGCATGTTGAACTGCATCTTAGCATTGCTTTTATCACAGAAATATTTTGTTATCACACAAAAGACATCCATTTCCTTTTTATTTGGAAGTTTTACAAATTTCAGGAGTGAGCCCACATCAGTGACCCCTTTCATTCAAATACATATGCAAGACTGAGGTAGGAGAGTTTTCTACAGATTTTATCAACAGGAGAAAATATGCCATACTTGGGAGTATGCCAACAGGAGTAATATGCCATGGAAGTCCATAATTTGTTGAGCATTAATTAACCAAGTAATTTGCATTAGATAATACTTTAAAGGTAGTTTTTTTATTCTTTGTGATTTCTGTGTGTCTGCACACAGTGGAGGTGGAATAAAGACAATTTATACCAATCATAAAAGACTGATCAGATTTTTAAGAGCATCCAACAATGCCTCCAAAGCACTACATCATTCTAATTTTTATAGCATTTGGTTCCCCACAGAACTGTGCAATACGCTTTTTCATGCTCACTTTATCTCTTTCTCTTTTAATAACAAATTATTTTTGAGGGGAAGGATGATCCTGCAAGGGAAGATGCTGTCTTAGAACTCAGATATGTAGGTTCTTTCCAGAAGACATTCAATTCATCATCCAGGAACTGAAGATAATGTTGCTTTTTCTACTTTTTGAGAGTCTTGTGAAAATGAATCCACTGTGGATAGAAAGGCATTCAGATAGCGTGAGGAGTGTTGTGGAAGGAATTAAATGTTCTCTGTTCTAAAACAATGGAATGAATGCCAAGCAGCAGCAGAATGAAATGAGTGAAATTGAGCTCTGGCCCAAACCAGGTGTTTTTCATTCCCCCAGTTTATTGGCTCTGACTCTGATTTTGATGTCAGACAAAATATTAATTTGTATAGCTGAACCAAATCCTATCATCATTGCAAAGTGCTAAGTGAACTGCACACTGACAGTTTCTAATGTTATTTGGCAAGCCTAAAATAAACATAGTAGTAAAACTTACAAAAATATCTTGGAAATAGTATGGAATAGATGCTAATCATGTTGGCTACCAAAAAGTAGCAGGAGCACATGGAATTACTTACAGGGCTTTCTAGATCCTACTAATCTCTCTTTCATTCCGGAGGTATTCAGATGATGCTTAAAACTTTTGCTTAAAGCTTTCATTACTTTTTTAATGGGTTTTACCCTTCAAACGTGTTAAGTCCCCTTGGTTGAGAAAGACTTCAAATCAAGTTCTATCTTTAATGCTGCCTTTCTGAGCAATGTCCCACTTTCTGTTCTTGAAGTGAGGAAAGGCTTTTAGTCTTTTGTAGGTGCACGGTAAAAGGTTTTAACTTATCAGTGGTTTTATGCCACAGGGTTCTGTGTGCTGCCATTTAATTACTTTATTCTGCATGAGCATTCATTTATACATTGCAGGAACAAATGGATGTAAAGCAAAGGATTAATTTTTACCAACTTCAGAGTAACAGTAAGGCTGTCAGTATCAGAATGGCATTATCAACCTTTTAAAATCATGCCATTAGGACTTTTTGGAGAACCGTACTTTCATAGGGGACAGCTATTGAGTCAAACACGCAGCCCCAGCTTGAACAGCAGTGTAGAAAGTGGATGTGGAGAAAAGGAGAGTTGTTTGCAATTTTTTGCATGTTTTAATTTAGGCCACGATCCAAACTAAACTGAAGTCAATCTGGAAACTACTTTGCCTCCCCTGGACTTTTTGAGCAAGTTTTAAGCACGTAAAGAAGGAGCCATTCTATTTCAAATGGAAGCTGGAATCCTATAATTGTACATACAACTGAAATTGCAGAAGCAGCTTCAGGAGAAAGACCAAGTTTTGTCAGTGATTATGTCTAACCACACTTGAGGGATTTTCATCAGCTCCAAGCAGGAGTGTTGGTGCCCTTCCCTTTAACGTCTGACAGTGTAACATTTTGACACTCCATCATTTTGCAAACAAGCTCATTTTCTTTGCCAAACTGTAAGAGTTTCATTACTTTGAATAATTTCTTCCAAGATAAATACAAAATTGATGACAACTTGCAACATACCACAGTGAAAAAAAGTCCCAGTTCTCTTTTCCGTATTTTGGGGGAAATCTGAGACTTTGTTTACTTAAATTACTTTAATTAAAGCAAAACTTTGGGGATATGAAGAGAAGAGTAAAATGGGTACAACTCTAGGACAGCAAGCACTAAGAGAATGTTAATAAAATTGTATTTTTATAGTATTAAAAAAATGGGGTGTTTTTTGCCTCTTCTGTAAAGTCTATGCAGTGGTTTATTCAAGGCAGTTGGGTTACATCAGCTGGTTATTTATTACTAATTTGTGGGCTTCTCTTCAGGCATTTCATATCCTCTCAGCTTCTACCATCTGCTAATTATTATAGATGAAGAGATTGGTCAGCAAATCCAAGCACATCATCTTTTCCATAGATTGCTCTCCATCCATGCATTGTTCACAGGGCTGTGAATTCCTGGATACCATCAGCTTCCCTGGGATGTTTAAATTTATCCTGTTTATCCTCAAGAACATGGAGGTCAGCTGGAGGGTCTGTGATGCTGAGGGGTTTGGGCGTCTTCATTGAGGACTATAGAAGCTGGGTGGTTGTAAAAGCAAAGTCCTTTACTGCATGACTAAATCAGCCCCATGAGGGCAAAGTTATTAGTCTGCAGCAGTATGCAGAAGCCTTCTAACATAAAGTCTCTAAGTCCTAAGCAGAAGCAGCAACAGCAGCAGTGACAGCACCCCTAATCTGTGTCCCGTGAGCGCTTCATCAGCTGCAGAAGCAACAGCAACAGTGGCATTTGTGATGTTTCATGAGCCTGTGTGTGTGGCATTCTCAAGGCAGTGCATTTTTATTCTATTTTTAGCCAATCAGGTACCTACACGAATTTCCTACAGTGTTGCTGGACCAATCCTAAGTTAAGATTGATGTACAGCAATATTCATAAATTCTTACACAAATTCTGTGCCTATAATTCTATCTGTTCCACCTAGGAATGCTTAGCAAGGCTACATTATTTTTGTTATGACTAGAATTTAACTAAATTTGCAAAAGGCAATATTATTTGAACTTTAAACTAGACTTTAGGTCTTTTTCTTGCTGACTGATTCAGTCTCTTATTTGCTAAGGCACTTAAAAATCCTCTACTTATTTAAAACTAAACTTGCATTTCTACCTCATGTCTGTGTGGATTTACGTATTTTAGTTTTTCTGAAGGTTCTAATTCAATCCTCACATTTCTGGGCACTCCTGGACCTGTGTGGATTTGGCCCAGGGAGATTCATACTCCAGCAGGTCTGGAGGGAGCGGAAGGTCACTGCTTTCTGGAGGAGCTCCCCAACCTGGGCATCCCTGCAGGAGGCTGGGGAGATGCAGGACAGTGGCCACACGTGGGGCTAGTGGGGCTGGCATCCCCAAGCCTCGCAGTCAGACCTCACTGGAAATGTTGGGAATGTGCATGAGAGACACCTGCATAATTAGAGTATCAGTCTGGAATAGTAACGACTTAAGTCGTATCTTTAGCCCATGTAATTGGCAAGGAGCTGTAGGTATGAAAAATGTGTATTTTTATTCCAGGCTCAACAGAACACCAGATTCTGCAATTTTATTTATTTATTTTCCCTAAACTTTTAATTCAGGGGGTGTCCCTGAATTCAGTACTTGCATCTGAATTTCCACTTCCCTTAAAATTTCCAGGATGTCTGAATGCACCACACACTGCTCCTTATTTCCTTCCCTCTGCACTCACTGCTGAGCTGTTAGTCATTGCTCACCTACTCCTGGTGTTGATTTTTAATTCCAATAGCTTGTGTTGAAATGCTTTCAGACATGTCTGATTTTGATGCTAGTGACATAGTTACTGCCTGCTATTAGATAAGCAGTGAGTGTATTACTTTAATAATCATAGCCATCTATGCTCATGACAGGCTTTCGTTGGGATGTGAAATGCACAGTTAATAATTTTGAATGCAAATCTCTTCTCAAGGCAGGCAAATGAAGATATGCCTGTCTGGAACGTTTTAGGATATTGAAACAAGGAAAATTAAAAATTAAGGAAAATTCCACTGTCAGAGACAGACAATGTCCGTTAACTTCAAACCTTTAACTCCATTCATCTAATTGAGTTTCTTTTCGAACCACCTTGAGTCCAAAACTGTCTTTTTTACTTTTGAAAGCATGGAGGTGAGAAGACGGCTGCCCTAGATAAACCTGGATGTGATGAATCTCTCCTGCACGGACCAGGCAGGCTGGGAGAGAGTGCTGGGCTGGTGCTGCTCATCCAGGGTGTGCCTGCCCTGGAGGATCTGTGCCTGCTCTTTGATTGCTCCCTGCCATCACAAAATTCTTTTTTTTCTAACTGTATCAGTAGTGTGGGAGCTTGGTAAAATATCTTTATGCTCATTTGCCTTTGTAGAGTTAGATTTTCTGCTGTCTTAGCTCAGAACCCTTGCAGTATAGGATTTTTTTCCAGGCATCTGTATATAAATACAGATTTCCAAATAATAAATTTTCCAATACAGATTTTCCACTAAAAGTGATTTCCAAGAAGTGGCTTTTCCATCCACTCAGGCTAAAGGAGAGGTCATGATACATTTATATTCCTGAGGCTGAAAGCCTCGTGTGTTAGCAGAGAGGGTCCATCAGCTCTTAATGCTCTTGCTTTGGCAAGAAGAGGGACTCAGAAAATATTGAAAGGGGTAGAAACAACCAGAGAAACCGGTTTTCTTTGAACTGGGATGTGTATGGACTGGGGCTAGTCTGAGGTGTCAGAACTATTGCTATCAAGCAAGATATGACACTGTTATCACTAAACTGAAAGGTCAGCTCTGCTGGAAGTGCCAATTACTGGTAAAAATGGAGTGGGGTTCTTGGTCTAATTGGGAAATATTTTTAAAAGCCAGCAGAAATCACAGGAGTGATTTGTGAGCTTCGTGTCCCTCCAGGTGACTTACTGGGGTGGATTCCTAAGGGAGATGGGGAAAACGCTTCTGAAGAAGTGTGATAGATGTCTTTTGGGCATCGGAGCCTTGTTAATGATCTCCTGCCTTTGTCCCAAGTTTATTGTAGCAATATGAAGTTTAAAAGTGCTGATGCAAGGATTATAACAGACTTTAGGAAATTATCTTTGTACAGTGCTTTGTGGGCTTCCACAGATGGCTGCTGCATTTCACCCTATGATTTTCACATGCCTAAATGGAGAGCAAAGAGAACGTGCTACTGCAGTGCATCCACCATGGAGCCTTTCCATCCTTCCATACATCCTTCCATGCATAATGATAAGAAACAACACATCCTACATGCTCACAGGGTGTGCTAGCTTGCCTCTAGAGCAGCAGCCTCTAGTTTCTATCTGTAGATCTGCCATGTCATTAAGAGCAAATTTTCTGCCCTTGCTTTGTACCAAGCTGGTGAATTCCTGGTGGAAGCTCTCCCTCAGCTCATGATGCCGAAGCGCCATCGTCTGCAAACTGCTGCTGGTGTTCAAAGCTCGTAGTCACAGTTTGATCTAGTGCCTTGCACCTTTTTCTGCTGTAGAACATGCTGCTCTTGTTGTAAAAATGTCCTTTGTCTCTTTTCACAGAGCGATGAGGTTCTCACAGTCATCAAGGCCAAGGCACAGTGGCCAGCCTGGCAACCTCTGAATGTGTAAGTAAGTAGGGAATTGTCTGTCTCAAGAGCTTTGTGTTGGGTAAAGAAATAACCTAAAAAATTGTTGAGTTTGGATAAAAAATGGATGCGTTCGATGAGTTTTTCAACTTTTCTTTTTTTGTGGTGGTGTGTGTTTGTTTGGTTTGTTGTTTTGCTTTGTTTTGGGGGTTTTTTTTCCCCCACATCTGTTTCTCTCTTTCTTTCCTCTTTAGCATCTCTTCATTTTTCACACATGTTGGAGGGCTAACTTTGGCAGAAGGACTATCCCATGGAGTTTTTGCCTCCCACACATAAACAATGATGTTTATTCAATGCTTTCTTAAATATCTTATACTGTTCCGCATGTAGTGGCAGCATTTTTTGGCATCCTGTCTCACACTCTGTGCAATGCACTGTCACAGCAAACCCTCATCCACCAGCAAAAAACTCTCAAAGGATTAATTCTTCAAAATGCCAATCTGAAACACTCCATGATGGCCTCCTGATCCTGGTGGTGCTATAGCATAACCATGGTTGTTTCACCAAGTGAGGCAGGGATTTGCTTCCCAGGATCCTGACTCTGGGCTCTCTAGACTCAGCAGAAAAGAGGAGAAAACTCCTCTTTCAGGAGGCTCTTGAATTTCCTGGTGGCCCTTCAGGGTAGGTGTCAGAGCAGGGGTGGTGGTTCCTGGGTAACCCACCTACACTTGGCCCAAAGTTCGTACTCATTATTCAAGCCCAAAAGAGTGAGCCCTACAAGGAGTGACTAAAGATGAGAACACAGTAAAAGGGATCTGAGCTGAATAAATTAATAAATAATAAGTAAAGTAAGTCCTTGGACAAGCAGGGCAATTAGTTTACTGCAAGACTGTACAGAAATATGGTCCTTTTTCCTATTTCCTGGAAGCAGTTAGTGAAGCACTGTGTCTGACTTTGTCACCTGTCACCTTTGTCACATACTTTCAGAAAGTATACAAAAACTCTAAGGTTAGTCAAATAAAAACTACAAACCTGCAAAAGGGTTCAGTTTTGAGAAAACATCCCCTACCCTAAAGGGGCTTAGAAACTCTTAAGCAGCTTAGGACTTAAGCTATTCACATTACCCCTTTCCCCTCTGGAAAAAAAAAAAAGAAAAAAAAAAGAGGTTAGGAGGTGAAGTCAGCTTAAGTAGTGAAAAGATTTCTGATAGCTGATCCCTCTTTAATCTAGAAAAACCACACCCAACAAACAAATAGAAAAAGAAGGCTAAAACCAAAGTATCAAAGTATGAAATCCCTCCTAGCATGGAAGGTGAGGAAATCCACGACAAGGAAATGGTTTGGGAAAAGACTTTACCACTGTCACTAGCCTTGAGAGTGGCTTACCTGAGCACAAGATGGGTTTTCCACCCCTGGAATATATTTTAACCCTGAGACAAGGTTGTAGGCTCTGCACAGGAACTGCAGGTTAGGCTTTTTTGGCCTGTGTAATGCAAGAGGTCACAGTAAAATTCCTTATTTATGGTCTTATCCTGGAAGTTCCCAGGATTTGGATTTGGTAGTGTTTGCCATGTAGCAGCTTGGATAGCACTTTTTTCCTTGCTGCCTTCTTTCCATTCACTCCAAATTAAGAGTGGAAAATTTTCTTTTTTGTTTTATTTTTTTTAAAGGAAACTTTTTCATTCTTCTCCTCTGATGAGTTTCTCAGTCTTAAACAAGCCATTTACTTTTTCACTCCAAATTCAGTCCTAAAGCAACACCTACATCTGATGTTTCTGTTTTCAAAGTGAACAATACCACCTGGACTTGGCTGCTGTGGCTGTTTGGGAGGCTTTGGCATAGAGCAGATTTGTGTTTTGTTCACAAAAAGATGGAGAGAACATCTCCTGCTCCAAAGTCTCAATACATCATCTTGAATATATTGCACCACAAAAATTAATGCTAACTAAAGTGTGTTTCCTCCATCATAATTCCTTATTTTATACAGCCCCAAGAAACAAAAATCTGAGTGTGAACAACTTCAGATGCTTTTTAAGGCATATTCTTTCACAGACATGCCTGCAAACGTTTTTGCAACATCCTCCAGATGTTTTTCCAGTCAATCCTTACCTTTTCTCTATGGCAGTTCTCACCTCTCAGTAACATCAAAAAGAATAAATCTTGTATTTTTTGCTTTCAAATGCTCTGCAGGGGTTCCCCTAACCCTTCACTTTACAGGTAGTGTTTGATTTTTGGTTTTTTAAACAGTATTTTTTTATAATATTTTGACATGGTGTCCTGCTTTTTGATTCCACTTAAAAAGTATGATCTAAGCTTCACAAGAAGACAAAATTTTCAATATCCTTTAACTGTGGTTAGTTTTACATTTTCTGTAGTGGATCATCCTTCTCAGAATTTAGATTAAAGCTGCACAAGTACTGGATAATGACTCCACAGGATAAACATTTTTACTATTATTATAGGCAGCACAACCATCTTACTAATCAAGAATCCACTAAAAGTCATGAATATTTTATTTTTTGCATAATCCTTGGTTATGTATGTAATGGATAACAGGGTGTGATAGTAGTGCCAAACTGGTATTACAATGTGCCATGATAAGCACAGCATAAAAACCCTCTCAAATGTGCTTCAAGCAATTATAAAATGAATTTTTTTTTTTTTTATGGAGGTGTGTAGTGTCCAAAGTTGAAAAATTCAGCCTGCTCTCACTTCAAAGTTTGCCTCATGATTCCATGTCATCTCCCAGTGTGATATAATGTGGAAACAACATCCTGCCAAACTTCACTGTCTGCTTTTTGTGGATCCTCTCTGCAATGTGCCTGCTCTTTGTCACCGTTTTCCATTTTTATTTTTCTTCCTATCACTCATCTTCACCATCATTAATTCAATTTCGTAGTTCAGGGCACCAGCATGCAGAAAACTCTCCTGAGTTTTTCCATGTAGGAGACAGCTTTGGGTGATTTTTGTGAACCAGTTTTACGGTTGCCTAACTGAAAGGATGAGAAAGTGGCATGAGAAGGATGAGAGGCAAACTGAGCCATAAAACATTTTGCTGTTGCTTCTATTTGAATCACCATTTGAATCACGTGCCTGAAATTCTGACTTTAAAGGACTCGCAGGGAGTGCATTCTTCCTTGAGCACACTGGTATCAGTCTCCAGCATGCTGTCAAATCAAAGCAGTTTTTCTTATCTTTCTTGTATAAACAAGTGCACAGCTCATTGCTGCCTTCCCCACAGCCATGTTCCAGGCAGAGTCAGATCTTGTTTTCATACCCAGCTGCAAATCATTGGCCTTTGGCAGTATGGAAGATAAAATACATCAAAACCTGATAGTACCACTGGTATCCAAATCTGCATATCTGGCACCTGTAAAATAAACAAACCATGACAGAAAAACTTGGGATAAAGAAGGCAAGACTTTTAAAGTTAATATGCATCAAATTCACCAGGAGCGAGTATCTTTTTAAATTTTGCTTGGAAGTCCCTTTCCCAAAATATATGCTCCACCCCCCACCCCACCCCCCGCCCCTTTCTTTTGGCTGTACTTGTTATTCCTTTGTTCCTTTTGTTTCAAATCTGGGCATCACTATTGAGACACAAAAGGAGAAGCATTTGAATTGTAATTCTTGTGTCTAATCACTTTTTTAATATTCCTTGTAAGCCAGGGAAGCACCTAGCCTTATGCAACACTGGAATCTGAAATTCCATGTACAGCCTACCACTGATAAATACAAACATTGATCCCACAGAGGGTGGAAATTATTCTCCAGTACATAAATTTAAAGTTTAGTAGGTCAACCTATAGAAAACATATTTCAGTGCAAAAATTCAGGGTAAATAAAAGGATAGAAGGTATTTTATCTTGGTAAACAGCATGGTGAGAGTACCTGACATATAAAGAGGTTAGCTTTTATGTAGTGCACACAAGAATTTTCTTGCTTCTCTCTCACTTTATTTTTTTACTTTGATGCAAAACCTCTTTTTCTTTCCAACCTTTTTGTTGCCTTAGTCCATTCTTAGTCACAACCAATGTACCTTGAATTGAAGGCGTTTTTCTTTGCTATCATTCTGAACTATCTGAAGTTTAGAAAACTGTCCTTTCCTTCCTTATTGTCCCTTCTGTTTCCATTTCACCTCTTCGTGCTGTTTGTGGGAGTAGTCATGGTCCTGTGGTTTCCCAGTGCCTAAGGGTTGTGCCCAGATCTGACTCTTTTCCTCACCCATTTAAGCAGCTCTTTTCCATTTATTTCAAGATTACCTGAGAACACTCCAGTGAACACTTATGAAGTTTAGCAGGAAAGGAAGCCTAGTCCTATATAATTCCCATGGATGGAAGTATTTAGCCCAAAGTTTATAAGTTAATATGGTTACCGCATCATCCCCTAAAATTATCCCATCCACCTCTTTCCACTTCAAGTTTTGCATACCTGATCTCTTTTCTCTGACTGCAAAGATGTTAGGGCTGTTTTCCCTGGCTTGCTCGGAGGATATCAGGAAATGGGACAGCATATTCCTGGGTTTTTTGTGTTGTTATGGGTAATGTGACTTAAACTGTTCCACAAATCAAAGAGTAATCTATAAAAAGTTGATGGGAAAAAAGAAAAACTGTTCTGATCCAAAATAAGTTTGAGTTGACAAGTCATACAAGCTAGAGGGAAAAATGCTGACATACTCAGCTGCAGTTTTCTTCCTTTATTTTTGAATAAAAGCTCTTTCAATCTTCCAGAATTCCTCTGTCACCATTTGACAAAAAATGTTCAGTGCACATTTTGATCCTACAGTGGATTTCTTCTGATCACTAAGTTTCCATTACAGCATTTGGCAATCGGAAGCCAAGCCACAGATGTGTATATTTAGTTTTTCTGTGCTGGTTTGCTTCTCACTTTGCTTTTATTTTACATACATTTTAAACTTTTGCTGGGTTTTTTTCTTACTCCACTGTAATTTCCTGCTGGTCCTGTGCCCATAAAACTTTTCTTCCTTAAAACAGCCCCCACATTTAGATCACTGAATGATGCGATGTTAGATAGAGAACATCCCAGGTCAGAGTTGGAACTCCTCACTGTCTTCTGAAATGAAATAACTCCTTCTCTTCATCTTATTCTTCTTTGTTAAACAGATCCACTTATTGTGCTGTAAACACTTAATTCAATTCCTGAGGTGTTTACATACTAAAATAGCTATTAGTAACATTACCATATGCATAAAAATACAACCACCCACCCCACATTCTGTTCCTGGAGAGCAGAAATGTCTTGCTCTATTTGCACCTTCTTTTTTCTTCTAAACTCCTTTACAGTACTTAAAACAGAATGTATGAATTGGGTAAATTTGAAAAGAAAACACTTCAATTTCTCTCCTTTTTTGGACTGTTATTTACTGAATTCAACTTAAAAACCACAAAGTTGCTGTTCAATCAAAGATGCACTTTTAAAATAAATTATAGTTTACTTAAATCTAGTTGAAATTTATTTTCTATTACTTGCTTCATTTTTCTCCACTGAAAATAGGAGAAAATTACAACATATGCATTAAATTCGAAATAAATGGAGTTGTTCTATAGAATAAAAGTTTCAAGTAGACATTTCTTTTTCTGATGTCCTATAAAACAAATATGTGATTTGAGGAATCTTCTTAAGATTTTCAGAAAATCTGAAAGAATTAATCTTATTTTTCAGGATTTAGATAATTGATCTGTAGATCTGTCTGTCTGCAGAATTTGAAAAATTAATGGTTCACCTATGTGAAGTATCTATTTCTCTCTAAGCTGTATATATGGATAAAATAGGTGCATATAAACCACTGCTAAAGCTGGCATTTTTCTTTTAATAAGGTCTATGTTAAAAAATATTTGTCAGCTGAAATCAAAATCAGTACCTTGTTGTTCAACCGACATTGGGAGTGATTTGCTTTGGAGAGATTAATGTGGTCACTGTTGGAGGAAAAAGAAACAGATGTACAGAGTGGATTTGTGGCCTTGATCAGTGATTGTACTGGAGGAAAAAAAGATTTTTTTTTTTATCTCCCTGTTTAACTGTTGCCTCCGATTTTAGTAAAACCAAGCTGCTTATTCCCTTGTATCATGTTTTAATTTTGAGACAGTCCACTGCAGGTATTTATTATAAATGCCAAGGTTCAGATAATTAAGTAGTAAATGGCAGTTACATTTTTTGAGGCATGTCAGATAGTGCTGACATGTGCTGAAATGTACCTTAAATGACCTTCCCACAGAGCAGCTTTCACTTTCTGCAGGGAATGCTGCACTTTTTGTAGGGCCAGAAGGTGTTTGTGCAGAGCCTGTGGCGGTTTTTTAGGTGTTTAGGAATCCCACACATTCCAGAGAGGGTCCATTTCCTTGTGTCAGTAGGACATGAACCCACCCAGGGGTGCTCTGGGCCAGCTCCTGGCCCACTTACTGCCTCAGTGTGGACACACCAAACCCAAACAGAAATCCTCCCTCTTTTTTTTTCCCCTGGAGACAGAGGTTTGCTGTATCTCCCTTGGAATAAAAGTGGCAGGGCCGGGTGCTGGTCTCTACTGAATTTTAATCAGCATTGAGAGGGGAAGATTCAAGTCAGTGCACCTCTTAGCTTTGATAACAGAGAGGCTTTAGATGAAAAATAGTGAAAAACCCAGAGCCCTGCAGACTGGAGACCTGGCAATGTCTGTAGGTTAATTCTGGGAATTAGTCTTCCTGGAACGTCTTGTTAAGGACTGATAGAACTATTCACAGGTACCACACCAAATTCCTCAGAGTTTGCAAACTAAAACTCATTGGAAAATTCCAACCAGTTCCTATCCGTCCACTTAAAATATTTGAAATTTTGCCTTTATTTATTTTAAAATAGTCAGAAGTCACAAAAGTTTAGTTTTGCATTAGGTGAGTAAATTCTGAGGTTGGTTGCTCATTTTCAGTTGGTGTAACCTTTGTGCTGTCCCATTAAGAGTGATGAAATTTTTTCCTGGCTTGCCATGCAATAAATAAATAGGTGATATTGGTATCAGAATGTAATTTATAAAAATGTACAATAGAAATGAGTAATTCATTCAGTTGCTCAATTAATCAGGTCCTCAGACTACCCAACTGAGATTAAAAACAACAACAAAAACCCACATTCGAACATGCACATTTGAGTTTGGGTTTAAATGGCATTCAGAGGCAAAATACAGATGAACTGTAATTATCCAGCTGTAATGGGCATTGTCTACATTATACTTCTTGTTGTCTCCAAAGGGATAAGAAAAGCTCATATCATAGTCCTTTAATCATCTCTGCACTGGATGTCATTAATATTTGGTTATACAAATTGATTATAAACACTGTTCCACCTAATGATTTGAAAAATAAATCACCTATGGATAATTTGGTTTTGTGTGACTAAGAGCCAACTGAGGGCTATATAAAAATAAGGAAGATTATTATTTATTGCTCCTTCTTATATTCTTTATAAAGCTTGTTTTTCATGCTACTTGTTAGACATTTTCTCCTAGGTGAATACTGCATTAATCTGGTTTCCATTTCCTCTGTACTTCTAAAATAGTAAAGCTTGTGTTTTTTCTTGCCTTCCAAGTTTTTGTACCTTTCCACAGCTGCATTTAACCCATTGAGCACCTTATGGTGTGCCTGTGATTGAATTACCTTTAAGGGTTTTTTAATTAAAACAATGAGTGTTATCTCTTGTTCTGGAAGTAACAGCATCACTCCCTAGAGTAAAGTGGACAGCATGAACAGCTCAAAAAGAATAACTGATTTAAAACTAAAATATAAATACAGAGCTAAGGTAGAACCCAACCATTGCCTGAAGCGAACTTTAATGAACTTTTAGGGATTCCTGGGGGCAAAAACATCTTATATTGTTAATTTCAGCTAATATCTTGCAGCAGCAAAAGGTGAAAATAAAAAAGTGGTGTGAAGATTACTTGGCAAATGTTTGGGAAGTCAGCCAAAAACCCCAAACGAGTCATTGCCATTAGAGCAGCACCATCACTGTGCCTTACCTACTGTGAATTCACAGTAACATCAACAGCAGCGGCATCCAGGGTAGCAAAACTTCCAGCAAAGAAATAATGACATTTGCACAAGCCCATCTCGTTGGTAACAAGCCATCAAGAACAAGGAAAAATAAAAGGAAATAAAACTGCTGGCAGCTAAGGCATGAAGAATTGAAATGAGGAGCAGGCTGATGAACTGTCTGAGCTGCATGTTCCTTCTCAGTGGCTCGCCATTGTAATGAGTGAAATGTGACACCTCATTGGATTTATGTTGTCCTAAAAGAAAATACCTTTTTTTTCCTGAAGAGTTATGATGTGCTTTTCTCTTGACAGATGAGTTGATTTAGATTTTGAGAAAGTATTTTTTAAATTCCCTAAGTGGCTCTCTCCAACTCCAGCTATGCTGTTACAAGAATAAAAGTTGTAATGCTGTATTGTATGGGCCATATTTTCCCTTCAACAGGCACTCTGGGAATATTTTGAAAAGATTTTGCGTGAGGTATGTCTTGTCTAAACTTAAACCCCTGCATGCTAAGTATGCAGATTGAAATTTTCAGGCCAAGCTGGAGGAAAATACAATGTTTTACTTGTGTTTAGAATGTTCTAATAGCTGTTTATTGATTGAGGTTTTGTGTTGCCATCCTTTGGAAAAAATGACTTGACAATCAATGAGTTGAAAAACTCCTCCAAATCTGACCAAGTTTAATGAATGCACAGAAGTCTCAGAGTTCCTGTGACTGCTTGGTAACATCTGGTAACTCATTATTCCTTCAGAAACTCACCTTATCTGAGATAAGCCATAAATTGATGAACACAAATGCTGCAGAGGCCACTGTGAAATCCAAAGAAATGCAGTGAGAACTAAATCAGAATGCAGAGCTCAGGCTGATGTGGGAGACATTTTTGGATTGAAGCTTTCAGGAATGAAAAACAATTTCTAGTAGTTAAAAGTGAGCTATTTTGCTGAAACCGCAGGAAGAATGCCACTGAAGTGGCATTTGAGCCCTATATCACAGCTGGCAGAATTTCTCTTGCAAGATAGAATTGGGACCTGAATTTATATAATAATACATAAACGGATGTAAATGTGAAAACCTCATTCTTTGTCACAATAAGGATGTTTTCCTTACATCAATTACGAGTAAAAAAAAAATCTTGAAACCCTAAAAGTAAGAAAAAAAAAAGTTAAATTCAAGCTGATTTCCTTAGAAAGTAACTTCTTCAAAGTAAAAGCATTCTCAGGAAATATAACAAAAGGCATAAAGAAGCCATTTATCAGAGGAAAAAGACATTCTATATAAAAGAAAAGAAAAGTACTTCAACTGAAGTAAAAATCTTCTTCAGATTTATGCACTCAATTTCTGGATGAGATCTTTTGTCATAGCTGTGTGGCACAAATGCTTCCTCCCTGGGTGTTATGCAGTGACAATGCTTTGTCTTTTAGAAACTCAAGTTTCATAGTCAACTCCCCAGAAGGGAACAGGAGTGCAATCTTTAAAATATAATATTTCTGCCTTTGGATTTTCAATAGATTTGGTTAGACATAAGCTTTGGAAGCAACAATTAATAGTCCCAGAACTTTCTAGCCATCCTATGGTACTCACTCCCACAAAAAGATATGTCAAGAAAAAATGAAAATATGATGTTCTGGTACCTCTGATCTTTTAAATGTAATCTTTTATGAACGTGGATGTACAATTGGAGCATTGAAAGTCATACTAACTTTAGTTGTGTCATGATATGCACCCCAGGAATCTAATATGATGATGGTCTGAAAGATTTCTGTTGCTTTCCTCCAGGTATGTTGTCCTATCAAGCAGCTGTTTTTATTCTTGCAAGGCAACACTTTGTTTCAATGCTGCCACTGCAGCCTGTATCTTTATTTTTTTTATTTCTGTAAATCTCTGGAGGGTCTTTCTTCCCCCAGGAATCCTTATCTGTCTTGTCATCTCCCACTGTCACATTGTGCTGTCTACCCAAAAATGGGCTAAGAGCCAATATCTGTCAATCCTGCTGGAAATTAGGTTTCCTTCCCCAAAATGACAGTGTATGGTAGCAGGAAACATTTTCAAAGTTTGGAGGTTTTGTGTACAAAATGACACAGGAATGAGGAGGCCAGACAGAGTCTCTTGTTTCCATGGCAACACAGTGATGTGTCTGGCTCAGCTATTTTCTCCTTTTATGATTTTATAGATAACTGGGATTCATCCAGTGAAGTTTAATATTGTCAAAAATAGAATCCAAACCCCCAATCTAATCAGAAACAGTAATGCAGAAAGGACAATCCAATATAAAAAATCAAAATACAGGGGAAAAGTCAGCTGTGACTTTTGATAACATGAAGAAAAATACATAAATTTCTCCAGAGCTGTGAAATAGTTCTGAGTGCTCCAGCTCTGCATTTGGCTAATGGTTAAACTGTATTTTATGTCAGAAAATTTCCTGTGCTACATCCTCCCTCCCTGCCGCATCTCATTCCTTCACACTGTTGGTGTCCTGTCCTACAGACCCCAAACCCTCAGGATATCCCCACCTGTCTGACTTTGGAAGGTGTAGTTGTGTCCCTGAACTCCTGACAGCTGGATGCAGGGGAAGTTTTTGTTGAATGAACAGATTATGCATCAGCAAACCTAATTAGAACACTTTTGTTAAAAGTCTTTGACTTCAAAATGGGAGCCTTCACGTAGAAAGTAGACCTAAATGGAAAATCTTTTCTTTCATCGCGAAAAAATAGATTCTATTTAATGTTTTGGGGTTTCTTTAAACATAAATTCTATTTTTATTCCACAAAGTAGATGTATTTGTCACACCAAACCCAAAAGTCTCAGAAGATATATCTCAGCAATAACACATTTTTCAAAAAATCCATCTAGAATAACAGGCATTTTTATTTGAGACAGGGGGAGATTGGGCTCCAAGTGCATGTAGATTTAATAATGATTGTAAGATAGAATCTTTAATCATATGAATTTCCATTTTATTGATACTTCAGGAACTTAACATCAATGAGTGAATCCAACAAAACACGCTGCCCTCACAACTTGATTGTTCTGTTTTAACGTCTCTACAGAGCTCCATTTAAATGAGAAAATAACTCAATCTCTTATTTTTTCCCAGACATCAGGACAAAACACTGCTGAGTTGTGTTTTAACAGCTCAAGGAGACAAATTTCTGCCTCTGTTGGCATCCACTCCCATGCTATTGTGAAGTGCCCTGTTACCTGAATCTATATCAGCTGAGTGCCATTTAGAGTTATATACATTTAATAAGTGTTGACTAAAAAATAAAAATCCATAAACTACATCACATTGATTAAAAAAATTTGTCTTAAGTGTAAAGGGTATTACTGAGACCTAGGGAAACTTCATTGTCTGGCAGATGGTCTTGACACCCACGTTAAGAAATTCACAATCCAATCTCAAGGAAAAAAAAGAGTTCTAGGTAAGAACATATGTGTTTGTTGGAAAAGAAAAACAATTTGTATCTTTTTTTTTTGTCAGAGCAAGCACATATGGCAGCTCCATTTTCTGTCGCCGTTTATTTTCTACTTAAAATTCAAATGTCACTAGGCAAGGAAAAAAGTTGAATGTTAAAACATAGAAAAGAATTAACTAAGAACAATCCCTGCAAGAACTTTATACTCATTGTTCATAGACATTAATGGCCATCCAGTTCAATCAAACTTCCTCATCCCATTCTGCAAACATCTCATCCCTTGCCTTTTTTTTTTTTCTCTACATGTCCCTCCCATTGGTAGTTACAGTTTTATGATTATTTTCCAACCATCTGCTGTCTTTCCTTGAGCCAAAATAATTTCCCTTTATAATATGGTGAGTAATCACGTCAGCATCATTTCCATGCAATTACACGTGTACTCACTAATCCTGCCTCCTTATTCTTGTGTAAGTACTCTCTGAGTAACTGGGATGATTTTCCATTTCAATTTCTAGTGAGCACAGCTCTATTTGCGAAATTTCAAGCTGCTAATTGTTACCCTTTTACATTTTGTTATTAATGAAATGATAATTAAACATTTGCTCTAATTCCCATCTCCAGACACCAAAAGGCATGTGCAGGTTGGATGGAGAGGGATGCTGGATGAACTGGAATGGGCATTGTATTAATTAAGGCGCTGGGCATCTTCTGAGGTTACACTGGGACTGGCGAAAAGCAAAATACAATTCCCATCTAAGGATACTTGCAAATTAAGTGGTTTTGAGAAATGGGACAGTATTACTTTCAAATTCTTTAAAGGATTTTGACCGAGTATCCACATTTTTTAGGTATTCTGATCAATAGCCTCATGGTACCTTTTGCTAAAAGGAGATATTTGGTGTAATCCAGTACTCAGAAAAAGTTAAATTGGTAGCAAATCAGAGCTCATTGCTGAGCAGACTGTAAATAGATCTGTGCTGTTTATCTGATATCCTTAACAGGGAGGAGAGGGTCAGACCTCAGGCTGTGATGGTTCTCATGCCAGGCTGAAGAGCTGCTCTGCCACAGCTGCTCCTCAGGCTAAGCAGGGTTTGCAGACCAGCCAGGTGAAAAAGGAGACAGATACAAAGCAACAGTGATCTTGCCACACCCCGTGGGATTTCCTTTGTAAATACAGCTGTAATTACTCCTGGCAGACAATTTGTAGCCCAAAAGCTCCTGTGAAATGAAGAGAAATTCCCTGAATCCGTCCAGTGACTCCTGAAGCATGGTTTGATTGTAAATGCATGGTAAATAATCCAAGAAGGGGCACAAAGCTCTTCTAAGCAGGAGTAAGTATTGTCAGCACCATAACCACACCTTTTTTGTGACAAACTTCAAGGGACACACAAAAAAAATCTGCAGTTTCAGAAGCTGCACTCCTAACTTGAAGTACCTGAGGTTTTTTTTCAGCATAGAAAACCTGCTCACATTTTTTAATCACACCATTAAGGTATGCCCATCAATGAATGAAGGTATTAAATCAAATAGCTGATGTGTTAGTTAATAAATTTATTATTATTATTATTATTATTGTTATTGTTATTATTGTTATCTACAGTAGCAATACAGGTATGCTCAGAGGACAATATGAAAATGCCTGAAACATGTGCATGAAGTCCCTTCCTTTTGTAATGCTTTCTAAAAACACTTAAATTAATGATATTTTAGAGCAGCATTTGTTCTGATGAGTGGTTTAAATGCCAGTGGTATGATATAATCCCCTAGTTCAGTATGTAATACCATACACACCCCTTTTAACTGGTTATAGCAACATCCTCATTTTAAAAGTTGACACACAGCAAGGTAAGAGGTTGTTAGGTAGGGGGTTTCATAGTCCAAATGCTAAATGTATAAGAAGTTTTCTGTCTTCCTTCATTCTTTCCTTATGAAATAAAATCGCCAAACGCCTACTGTCACCTCCTCTGTTTTGGTGCTCAGAGAAACCAACAGCTTGGCATTAATGTGCTTTTCAACTTTGGATGCCAATCAAATTTCATTGATTCAGTGCTCATGTTATTGTAGCTTCCCTTCCCCTGGCCCTTTTGGGACATACACGTTTAAATTACTCATCAGCTAAAGTGCTTACCTGCCCTGCATTTAATCAGAACTGAAGATTCTCCCAGTTCTTCTGTGCAACCTGAAATTCTGGGTTTATGTTCAGGTGTTGATCCCTGTGCGTAAAACGTTGTTGTCCATGCAGTGATAGTAATTTCCATCACTTCAGAAATGGTTTTCTCCATAATACATAATCTAAATATGCCATTGAATTTGTTCTGTTGGTTGCAGACTTGTAAGAGTATTTTCAATTCAATTTTAAATCTAATTCTCTTCCTCTCTTTTCCTTGAAGCTACTTCATTTTTCAGGATGTTCTGACTTTAAAGTGTATTCAGTAAAAGAGATGTTGTGTAAGTGCTGCTGGTAGGAAGTTCAAGGGTGTGAAGTATGTTTCCATGCTCACACTGTTATTTGTATCAACAGCAAAAGGTTCTAAAGATGAGCAAAGAGAAATATTCATCCTGGAAATCGTAGACATGATGCAGTGCAAGACTTAAAAAAGAAGGATACTGCTTTTGCTTACTAGAGGTAGAATGGAATGTTAATTTAGTATTTCTGAAAATATTCAGTTTTCATGGTCATGTAATCTGCTAAACTCTTAATTAGAAAAAAAAAAAAAGGTCTTTTCCCATCACCAGGACCACTGAGACGAAAGCAGTGGCAATGTGATCCAGTGCTTTCAACTCTCTGCCTCTGACAGGCATCACACTTAGAAGATTTTCTGTGTTTCCAGCTTTTTCTTCCTATTTGAAAAGGCAACTGCATCATCCTGGGCACAAGTAAGATCAGAGCCTGGTCACTCAAATCCAGGATCCAGACCCAAAGAACGGGGTTAGGGTGGTTATACCTTAACACAGCTCTGTGAAAAAATCTGGAGAGGTGTAAGCTATTTCCAACAACCTTACTCTCCATATAGTTATTCAGTCCATGGTATATATCAGATTTTTTTCCCCCTGAGTAAAATCTATAATACTGCCTGAATCAGAATTTAATTTCAAAAGGGGGTAAAATCTCAACCCTATAAATGGTCTTATTACCCAAAAAAAAAAAAGAGTATATACTCAAGCTGCCTTTTGCTTCTTCTTTTACTTTGCTAATCACTTGTTTTATTTTGCTAATCAAATATTAAGCCAAAAGTAACCACAAAGTTTTATTCTGCCAAGTATGTTTTTTGCTAATTTTGTTCAGCAACTTTACACAACCACCTTACCTTTCTCACGGACCTCAGTAGAACACAACAATATTGATTCAACACTCAAAAACGTGTCTTGCAGCAAGCTGAGTTTTCTGTTGGTTTGTCAAAGACTTCCTTAACCCCCACCCCCAGCAGTGATAGCAACTAGGTTGTCACTTAGGGAGAAAACTTGTGAAGCAAAATCATGTTTGTGCTCTTTCAGCCTTAAAAGGGAGAAGGAAAAAAACTCACAGCCCAAAACACCACAGAACACAAACACGCAAAAATGGGGAGGGAAAAAAAGACCATTTTCCTTAACTGCTGAGAATATGGGATCCTTATAGCTGGAGATCCTAATCCTGCTAACAAAAATAAAATTGGATAAACATAAAGAAAATGGAAAACGTTAGGATGCAGGATGCTACCTGGTACTCGCCTCACTCTGTGCTGACAGGAATTGCCAGCAGGCTGCTCAGGCTCAGTGGGGAAAGGACTGTCTGATTCAGCCAAGGAAAGCAGGGTTCCCCTGCCCCGTGAGGCTCTCAAGACTCTCACCTGCCACTTTCCTAAGGGTCAGGATTTGCTCTGCAACTCTCATTTGTCACTGGTTTTAGGCATCTATTTGTGCAGGGGAAGGAAAAGGGACACATTTGTCTCTTGCAGAAAATTCACAAGTTATTTACACTTTAGGCTTTCCTGTGGGCTTTATCAGACATGCTCAACCTGTTGCAGAAGAATTTCTAAAATTTTTAAAGGCAAAAAAGATGATCCAAATTCCTATGTTATCCAAAGTGTTGACAATACAGAAATGAAAAAAGTTGGGTTTAGGGTGTACTGAATACATTTTTGTGCTGGTTTCCTTCATGGAGATTCACAGTGCAGTCTTGGGGCATTTGAGCCAGATGTGTTGCTGAGGGATGCAGGGAGAATTTAGGTTCCTGCCAGCTTCATAAATCTGTCATTCATGTGCATACTGGAAACAGCTGGAATTTGACAGATTATTAAAAAGCTAACAAACCTTCCCCGAGTTTTCTCTGGTCTAAGCCCAGTCAGTGCCTATCCCCACACCTGGGTAGAAGTTATGGGTGGTGCCTTAGATCAGTCCATTTCCCCTCAATTACAGAAGCTCCGGAAGGACTCTGGATTTTGGATGTTGAGCAACATTAAACAACGGTTGTTCAAGTTTGTATCCACACTCACTACAAGTATTTGTCAAATTTGGGTTCATTTGGAAAAAGTCTGCACAGGAGTGGAGGAAGGAAGAGAAAAAGCCTCCATTTGCCCTCTGTGAATTTTCACATTTCTGTCTTAACTTGTTACAGGATAAAATACAGTAAAATGGCCATAACATTATCTATCTGACCTAACAAAGGAGCAGAAAATAGGTGATTTTTGGCAAAGTGCTCTGAATTTAGAAAACTATGGCAGGCTCAAGTTCACTGATATCCAAAGTCTTGGAGGCAGAGTGAATCTCACACTGATTCAGCTGAATTTTCAACTGATATGGTTCTAATTAAAATACATATATACTTTAAATACACATATATTTTTATTTATATTAATATCACGATGAATATTATGTTGTGCCATGTTAGACATATTCTCCATCTAAAGATCAGCTACACAAACACACATCTCTCTGTTTCTTTTACAGTGTATTACTTACTCTGTTTGAAATATAGAATTCCTATAGGGAATTTGTAAAAACCCTTATAATGCAGTAAATCCTTTAGCTACTTGAAGTCAGTTAATAGGCTTTTTAAGACTAATCACGGCTCTGTGCTTGACAAATATATCAGGATACTGCACTCACTGAGGGAAGCTGATACCGTCATTCATTATTTTATGACTTTGCATTAGACAAACTGAAATCAGACTTCTATCTCTAATGAAGAAAAAAAATAGTCATTTGCATTTCTTCCTGGGAAAGGCAGGATTAATGACATCAAATACTTAGCAACTATTCTACTCAGTGTCTTTAATTCAATGTGAGATAATTTACACAGTAAGAAACAACTTCTAAAGACTCTGGAACAGAAGTGGCAAGAACATTTTACACATTAGCGAATTCTTCTCAACTTGTCTCTTAAAGGGGAACTAAGCATGCTAACTTTTAGATATCTTACTTTTGAAACGTCGTGATAAGTACTAAAAAATCATTGTCTTTGAGCTGTTCTGGTTCTCTTAATGTACTGAGAGTGCTTTGAGCCAGAAAAAAACTCCAAAAATAAATACCAAATTTTTATAAGCATTTATAGGAAGAATAAACTTATGAGTACAGTACAACAGTGTCTGTGCACTATTATGCATGCATGGGCATAATTATTGGTTACCTGACTAAAATAGAAAGGAAAAATCAGACTGTAAAAACGTCTCACATTTAAAATAAATGTGGTCTTTAGATGCTCTGAACCAGTGTATTTTGGCATAAAATTGAAAAGAAAAAATAACCAAGAAAATTCCTACTTGACTCTATTAACCCAAATCCTGCAGCTGAAGAAAATTTGTGTTGACATCAGACCAGAATTTAGAATTGAATTATCAAAATAATATTTTAAATAATTCTGCATTTGTTGTTGCTCACGAGAAAAATGCCACAAAGGGTTCCAGTCCTTCACCTGTGAACAGAAGCCTCCAGTCAGGGCTGCTTTTGCTGCCATCTGCACAGGAGTGTGGCAGCTGCTGTCAGCGTGGCAGGGCCCGGGGTGATTCAGCAGATTCCTTCCCCAGGGAATGCCTGACCAAGGCGGGATGAACAGAGGTGTTCTCACAGCTGCTGGCAGCGACCTGCCAAAGTCTTGGCTGAACCTTCCAGGGCTGGCAGGCACCATTCATCTCTCACTTACATGAGCATTAAAACTCTATTAATGAGCTCTGTTCTGCGCACACAGCAGTGCTCCCAAGGACTTCTGGCTCCCAAGAACTCATATTAGCTTTGGGGGCACGGGTAAAAAGGTAACCCAGCAAATCAAGGTGTTTCTCTGCTATTTTAGCCCTAACCTTTGCAAGTGTTTTGACAGTTGTTTTTGTTGTTATTATTATCCCACTAATGCATAAGCACAATTTTTGCACATGTTTTGACAGATGTTTTTATTATTATTATCCAACTGATGCCTTGGGAAGGCTGACCTGAAACAGAGACAGGACAGAGCCAGAGAATAAAGTAAGGATTTATTGAAAGGCCTCCAGCATACACCTTGGGCAGGACAGGGCCTGACCAGGGCTACACCCAAGGTGGGCTAAGAATGGTCACTAATGGGTCCCTGCATACGAGGTCTCACACTTCTATATATATTTTGGTCCATTAGCATATGGAGGTTTAATTGTCCAGTTACAGCTTCAGGTTGTGAGGTCTCATCCTTCTTGTTCCTCCCTTCAGCCACTGTTGTTTGTGCTTTTGGGCCTGAAAGTTTTCCTTGGTGTCCAGCAGGAAAAGGATTTGGTTTGTCTACCTGCTCTGTGCAGAGAGCTTACCAGCACTAAATAGGAGGCTCAGAACTGCACCCCTAGGCAGCACAGAATCTAGAAAGCAGGAGAGCTAAAACTTAAGGCATCACCACTAATGCATAAGCACAATTTTTGCAAGTGTTATGACAGATATTTTTATTATTATCACACTAATTGGAATATTATTTTTTTTTAATTATTATCCCACTAATGCATAAGCACACTGCAGCAGCTCTGTATTTCTGTACCTCTTTCACCTATCAAAGCGCAGACCTCCCTGGGTGATGCTGAAGCTTTCCGGATCCAATTCCCTCTGGCAGCAAACCCGGCTCAGTCATTAACACTCTTTCCCCGGATTTGCAGGAGAGCTGCGCCCTCTGCTGAGTTTTCCGTGGATCGCCACCGGCACCTGATGTCCTTCCTCACCATGCTGGGCCCCAGCCCCGATTGGAACGTGGGGCTATCCGCCGAGGATCTCTGCACCAAGGACTGCGGCTGGGTGCAGAAGGTCGTGCAGGATTTAATCCCCTGGGATGCTGGCACCGACAGTGGCGTCACCTATGAGGTGCAGGCACTCTCTGTGATTTCTTCAAATATTCAATGTTCAAATGAAATATTCCGTTTTATTTGAATAAAATGTTCAAATATTAAAAAAAGAAAACCACCTCAGAGCAGTGAATTAGGAAACAGTTTGATCCTTGGTGATGCTGTCCATGCCTTTATACTTTTTATTCTGCTAAAAATTTTTCTTCAAATGAAAAAAAATTTGTTTAAACAGATGTTAACTACACTTCACTGTGGTTTGTTTTGTCCAAGTTCCTTCAGCATTAGCACTGATAGATAATATGACATTCACCTGGGGGATTATGACCACAGAATGACAGAATGGTAAGGTTGGAAGGGAGCACAGCGAGTCATCTGCTCCAATCTCACTATTTAAGCAGGGCCATCCTAGAGCAGATTAAAGTTTTCTGTACAGTTCTTCAATATCTCTGGTAAGGAAGGCTCTGCATCCACTCTGGGCAATCTTTTCCAGGGGTTGCTCACAGCTCAATAAAAAATTTCTCAGTTCTGTTCACCTGTTCTATTTATCTATGGAACAAACAGAGGGCTTTGGTCACAACCAAGCCTTTGAGTGCCCACCCCCTTTGTACAGACCAAAGCAGTGCCACCAGCAGCTACATCAGCTCGAGTTTGGGGCTGTCTCAATCCAATGCCAACTGTTCTGTTTGGCACAGGAAACTTCAGCTATTTCTTACAACAAAGCAGAACAAAAGCAACAACAACAAAACACAAACAAAAAAAAACCACAAAAAAACCCCAAAACAAAATCCCCATACCAGTAAATATGAACGTACCAAGTTCACCTCATACTGGAATTTTGCAGTTTAGCATTTCAGAGAAGTTTTAATTTCTGCAGATTAATTGTATTATTAACAAATAGTTTCTTTTTGATTGCAGTCTCCTAACAAACCTACAGTGCCTCAGGAGAAGATCAGACCTCTTACAAGCTTAGATCATCCTCAAAGCCCATTTTATGATCCAGAAGGAGGATCTATCAAGCTGGTGGCCCGAGTTGTCATTGAGAGAATTGCACGAAAGGTAGAAAATATATTAGTAAAATTCTCAAGCAAAAATCCACTTCATAAGCCAAAAACCCAATCAATTCTTTCTCCTCTTTCCCTCCAAACTTACACTCCTCAACCTACCTGCAGCAAAGATAACGGCAGAAAAAATTTAAACTGTCTTGATGTCTTAGTTTTCCAAATTCTGGCAATTACTGCATCTGCGTATTTGGGGATTTTTTTATGCATGCCTAGGAATTTGAAGAGAAGAAGGTGCTGCAGACACAGTAGTGCCTCACAATGTGCTGGTTTAATCCCTCATGGATGAGTTTCCTCTCTTCAGTGTTCATAATCATTTCTTTGCAGGGGGAGCAGTGCAATATCGTTCCTGATAACATTGATGATATTGTGGCAGATCTAGCACCGGAGGAAAAAGAAGAAGGTACGTTTGAAATGAGTTTGTGCATTACTAATAATTTATATTTTGTTCCATTCCCTGCTGTCATTTGCAGAAAAGGTACA
Organism: Acrocephalus scirpaceus scirpaceus; assembly: GCA_910950805.1. Classification (NCBI taxonomy): domain Eukaryota; kingdom Metazoa; phylum Chordata; class Aves; order Passeriformes; family Sylviidae; genus Acrocephalus; species Acrocephalus scirpaceus. The sequence goes on from OU383780.1 coordinate 56,376,362, forward strand.
AAACTGGCTTTGGAGGAAAAATTCCACTCAGTGTCAAACAGTGATTTAGGTTTTCATCTCTTCTGGTCTCTTCTATTAGCTTTGCCTTGTACAGAAAATAAATACCTAGGAGATGACAATAACAATAGAGGCAATAAAAAGAGAAGACTTTGGGGGTTCAAATAATTTTTTTTAAGAAAGTTGGCAATTGGCAATTCTTTTCTCTTCAGGGCTAAAATGGAAAGGATAGAATGCAGAAGGAAATAATGTATTCTACCAGAATCTAAAGTAATCATCAGCCAAGAAAAGGGAAGAAAATGGGAGTCCATTTTTAACATTCAGTGCTTTCCTCACTTTCCAGATGATACCCCTGAGACTTGCATATACTCAAACTGGTCCCCATGGTCAGCCTGCAGCTCCTCTACCTGTGAAAAGGGCAAGAGGATGAGGCAGAGAATGCTTAAAGCTCAGCTGGACCTCAGTGTGCCCTGCCCAGACACCCAAGACTTTCAGCCCTGCATGGGTCCAGGCTGCAGTGATGAAGGTAACCAGGAATGGAGAGTGGAGGAGGAGAACACCTTGTAGAGTTTGCTTTTCCTTTAAAGTTGTCAAGGATATTGGTTGCTGCAGAATGGCTTGAGTTGTGGCCGAGAGGAAATTGCTGGAGAACACAAATGGAAGCTGTCTGTGGTGAATTCTGTGTCTCAGCTGTGTCACGGTATGCAGTCCACAGAAGGGTAAAGGAGAGGAGGGAAGGGTGCAGTGCAGGAGAGGACAGGGTGAAAGGCAGCATGAAAGGGATGCTGCACACAAGTGAGCAGCAGCCCTGTCAATGCCCACAGCTGAGCACTCTCTATGTTTCAGATGGCTCCACCTGCATGATGTCTGACTGGATTACGTGGTCCCCCTGCAGCGTCTCCTGCGGGATGGGAACCAGATCCAGGGAGAGATACGTGAAACAATTCCCTGAAGATGGCTCCATGTGCAAAGTGCCTACTGAAGAGACCGAGAAGTGTATTGTAAATGAGGAATGCTGTAAGTTTTCACTCAGCTTCATGAAATCCAGCCAATAGCAGGAGCACTGCCCAAACCATATTTTATATGAGTCTTACTGGGGTCCCACAGAGCTCCATCTTAGGCCCTGTGCTCTTCAATACCATAATAAATTACTTGGATGCAAGATTGGAGGAGATACTAAGCAAATTCCCAGATGATCCAAAACTGGGAGGAGCTGCTGACTCCCTCAAAAGCAGGGAGGCCCAGCAGAGAGACCTCAACAAATTAAAGAACTGAGCAATCACAACCACATGAAGTTCAACAAGGGAAAGAGCCAGGTTGTGCACCTGGGATGGGGCAACCCTGGATGTACGGACAGACTGGGGAATGAGAGGCTGGAAAACAGTGCCAGGGAAAGGGACCTGGGGGTACTTGGCAAGCTGAACCTGAGTCAGCAATGCTGTGGAGTCACGAGGGACATCCCTGTCCTGGGGAGCATCAGGCACAGCATGGCCAGCCAGGCAAGGGAGGGATTGTCCTGCTCTGCTCTGGGCTGGGGCAGCCTCACCTCGAGTGCTGGGGTGGTTTTGGGCACCACAATATTTAAAAAAAAAAAAAAAATTACTAAGCTATTAGAGAGTGTCCAAAGGAGGCCAGAGGAAAGTGAAGGGCCTTGAGGGGAAGCCGTGTGAGGAGCGGCTGTGGGCACTGGGTCTGTTCACCTGAAGAAGAGGAGACTGAGGGGAGACCTCACTGCAGTTACAAATTCCTGGTGAGAGGAAGAGGAGGGGCAGGCACTGATCTCTGCTCTCTGGTGACAGTGACAGGACCCAAGGGAATGGCCTGAAGTTGTGTCAGGAGAGGTTTAGGTTGGATATCAGAAAAAATTTGGGCACTGAAACAGAGTCCCCAGGGAAGTGGTCACAGCACCAAGCCTGCCAGAGTTCAAGAAGCATTTGGACAACACTCTGAGGGACATGGTGTGACTCTTGGGGGTGACCTTGTGCAGGGCCAGGAGTTGGACCTGATGACCCTTGGGGGTCCCTTCCAACTCAGCTGATCCTGTGGTACCCATGAACAATTTTCTCTGTCCACTTTGAACAGCTCCCAGCAGCTGCCTTGTCACTGAATGGGGTGAGTGGGATGAATGCAGTGCCAGCTGTGGCACGGGGATGAAGAGGCGGCACAGAATGATCAAGATGACCCCAGCTGATGGATCCATGTGCAAGGCAGAAACCACTGAGGCAGAGAAATGCATGATGCCCGAGTGCCGTGAGTGTCCGGGAGCTGCTCTCCCCTGCTCTAAAAAACCCCATCATTTCTGACATATTGCCCCAGCACACAAAGACTACAGCTAAACCAGAGGCAAGGCTGCTTTTCCTTGCCCTCCTTAAAATTAGGAGAAAAATCATAGCGATTGTGCATTAAGTAGCACATTCACTATCAGGATGAGAGCATCAATAAAAAAAAATGTTCAGTGGTATCCTGCGGCTGTATGACCCACACAGTGGTGTGTGTATCAGCAAGACATGCCCAAACAACTCTTAAGTTATGCAATAGGAGGTATATTTAACCGTAAGGATAGAATAAAACAAATAAAACTGTGCCTTTCTCTTTTAACCCATGAAACGTTCAGCAATTGAGGTGTTTCTTTTGTGCAATCAGCCAGCCACATGCTTAATGTCACTATTAATTTCTTAGGAAATGTTACATTTTCATCAGAGATAATTTTAAAAATATTTTGGTAGATTAAATCTTATTTAACCTAAATCGAAATCTAAAAGTTTCACTTTTTAGACTAAATTAAGTTGACTTCCAGTTCTGTTCACTGCAACAACGGGGGTTTTTTTTCTATTTTTTACAGGAGTTATGATTGAAACATACCTCCTTAAACTATTTATTCCCCTGACACACTGAGAGCTAGCAGATATGACTTAGATACAGAAAAAGATAGCAAAGATATTTAAATCAAGCAAACCTTTCAATTTAATATAAAAGTTTTCTGTGCTTCTTCAGCAGCACCATTCAGCTTGTGAAAAGAAAGTATAATTGGCTGATGACAGATAAAACATAGCACAATTTCCACCTGTATTATTTTCAAAATGTACACTTTCATAATTTATTTATAATAAGAAATCTTTAATAAGAAGAATTCATTACTTTTTTACTTCCTACCAGATACCATCCCCTGCCTGCTCTCTCCCTGGTCTGAGTGGAGTGACTGCAGTGTAACCTGTGGGAAGGGAATGAGAACTCGGCAGAGGATGCTGAAATCTGCTGCTGAGCTGGGAGACTGCAACGAGGAGCTGGAACAAGCAGAGAAATGCATGCTGCCAGAATGCCGTAAGTTTGGAAAATTCCCTGGGAAGAGGAGGCTAATTATGTGTCAAAATCAATGGATCAAACCTCTATCACCACCTCTTAGCACCACTTCTTAGATAGGCAGGGTATCAACTGTGTCTTGTTTAAAAATATTAATATTATTATTACTATTATTATTGCACACTTTCAGCAACTGAGAGCTGAAATATGACCGTGTCTTAAATTCAACTTTGACCTACTTCACCCCATGATAATTCCCAATATTTCCATGGGAATACAGCTCTGCATGTTGAACACACTACAGCTCCAGGCAACTCCCTAGTAGGAAATAAGTCAGGATTATAAAACATGGTTGATCACTCAAATGCAGACCATGTCCCAAGAAAGAAGGAAAGAAAGAAAGAAGGAAAATTGAAATCACCTGTGTGATTCTTTTAGCTCAGAAAGTGCATAAAAGAGGCTTTCTCCACCTTTGATACACCTCTGAATGGTATCGCTTTGCAACCTGCCACTGGATGGTGTGGAGGCAGCTGCAGAGATATTTTTTACCTTACTCCATTAAAATCCCCAACTTCTTGGATAGAGCAAATTTCTAGTTGCTTTTCGGTCTTTGTGAAGTGTGATAGCCCAGGGCACTGCTGAATGAATGAGATATGATTGCTTTTAGCATCCTGTTGCCAGCTGGTTTATGAGCTTTTATCACAAATTACATTATTTTTCACAGAAAGTATTGGTTAAAAAGGCTTTTACACTGTAATTGCTCATTCAGCTTTTCCCAAATAATGTGAAATATCATTTTGATTATTATTCACTGGGGCTGTAAGTGTTAAGCAGTGCTGAAAGATGAAAACTTTTAAGATATAATGGTATTAGTGAATATGGCTTATTGCATAACACTGCCAGCAAAGCAAGGCTCAGATCTCAGAGGTAGCAAATTCTTTTTAAATATAACTCAATTTTCAACAGCTTTTCATTACAAAACAGACAGATGGATGGGAAAATTGAAGAAGGCACAGGAGAATTATTTATATGTTCTTTGTAATTTTAGTGATCTGCCAGCACCACTCTTGAAGAAGAAATGGAAGAGCATGTCAAATAACACTTCTGCTAGAAATGGACTCAGAAAATTTTGACATGCAGACTCCAAACAATTGCTGAGGAGATTGGAGGCTTAAGTAGAGTTCATGTAGTTGGGGTGTAAAGATTCATAAGGCACACTTGTGTGTTTCTTGTCCCTGTGTTCAGATCTTGTGGATTTTGTGTCATTTTTTTGTGTTCCTTATTCCCTGCAGCCATCGACTGTGAGCTGACGGAGTGGTCCCAGTGGTCCGAGTGCAACACCTCCTGCGGCAAGGGCCACATGATCAGGACAAGGATGATCAAAATTGAGCCCCAGTTTGGGGGAGCAGCTTGCCCTGAGACCGTCCAGCGTACGAAATGCAGAGTGAGGAAGTGCCTGAGGGGAACAGGGATGGAGAAAAGGCGCTGGAAGGAGGCCCGGGAGAAAAGAAGAAGTGAACAAGCGAAGAAGAATTTAGACAGTGAGCAATATCCAGGTGAGTGTGAAACCACTTTGAGTATGTTCATGGCTCTTCTGCATGGCAGGAGTCTGTGAGCAGCTCCTCTGCATTCCGTGAGACCATCTGCAGTGGGAAAGTTTTAGCCATGGATTAAAACACAGCCACTTTCAGTGCTTGCCCACCACCAAAACCACCCATCCTAAGCTTAGGGCACCATGGAGAAAGGCCCACACCTGTCCATGTCCCAGCACTAAAAATAATTTAGCTACTCCACACAAAAGTGTGAAAAAGTTTAAACTTCACACCTGGCAAAGGACTGATTGCAGTTTCTGCAGATCTGGGTGGTAATCTTTACATCCAGTTAGCTTCAAACATTTGAAATATTTGTTCCTGGATCCAATGCTGAATTTCAAAACTGAACTAATTTCCACCTCAGTAGTCTGATTCAGACTCAGGCTGCCCCAACAGATTTGCTCAAACTGCTTTTCCAGTGGGGGACAGCATCATCAAGTACTGATTCCTCAAACCAACAAGACATAACTTTGGTATAATTAACATTATCTGGATAGGAATTACTGCTAAGTTGTGGTTCATGCTTGTCTGACATTTAACAATTTCATCATTTTATCTGTCTTTTGTAATGTAGATATTAAATTTCTTTTTCCTTTTTCCAGTGTTTGACAAATGCAACCTGATTATACCTAGCAGGGGTTTCTACTACTAAAAACTTTACCAAATCACTTTTTTTTTTCAGTTTGTAGGCTGAAACCATGGACTTCTTGGACAGAATGTTCTACCCTCTGTGGAGGTGGAATTCAGGAGCGCTACATGATGGTAAAGAAGAGGTCCAAAAGCACTCAGTTTACCAGCTGCAAAGACAAAAAGGAGCTAAGAGCATGTAATGTCCATCCTTGTTAACAAAACACAAGGTTCCAAGTGATGCACTCTGAGCTAAATGGAAAGTCAACCTTGGATTGTTTTTTTAGAACAACAACAACAAAACATAAAGTGTATATTAGTTTTCATTTTTGCAGTGTGGTTTGCTTTTTAGTCTTGCTGGTGCAAGAAAAATATTTTATAAATATTTCCTCACAGATTTATGCTGAGAGTAAGTCTTTGGTACTCCAGCCAGCCCTTAATGCATAAAAATAGTAAAGTCATGGTGAGTTACTTAACTAAAATACAGACACATCCGTGGACGTGGAATAGCCATATAGAAATAGAACTTGTGAAGACATGGGATGCATGCATATTAACAAAACTAAGTTAAAGTGACAAAGTTTCATCTGTGGGAGGATTTCTCTCTAGATTTGATTTTGAAAATCCAAAGCAGTGCCTCTGTCACTACACAACTATGCCAAGGAGTAATTTCAGTAATGCTGGTTCAATAACATTAAAGGTGCATGTTTATCTTTTTACACTATTGGGTTAAGCTGATAGTTGTTATTATTATAATAATAATCCTAAACACTTCTCTTCACATGGATGCTGTGGTCCATGCAAGAAAGTCTTTTTTTCTTCAAAACTTAAAAAGGAAATAATTTTTGCAGCTCAATAGTGATGTCTGACCACCACATAATCACAATCAGGACAGCACATAAAGAAAACATGCAAATATCGTATTATGTGTACAGTCCTTACTGGGTCTATCCATTGCCTTTCAAAATGGAGACAGAACTACTAGAAATTGGTCCAGAGTGTTGCAACAGCTGTGCCACAGGATGTCTTCCACATGAGAGACTCTAAAAAATTAGATTCAGTTTCACAAGGATCTTATTCACAGGTGAAGAGGGAGACAGGTTTATAATAAAACAAAAATGGTAGAGAAAAGGTAAGCCAGTCTCTCATGCATCCCTTAAAACTGAAATGAGCCTCTGAAAGGAAACAATGACAGTCTTTTAAAAAAACTAATTATAGATTGGCACAAGAATACATTTAGAGCAGTGTCATTTATGTCTTTTTTACTCAGAGTATAGGGTAATCTAAAAATTACTACATTTGTGAGAATGACCCATTTGTGGATATCCTAGCCAGGTTAAATGCCCTCCCTGACTACTTAAGTGATCAAAACACTACCTGAGATTAGAAAATACATCCTTCTAATTGCTATTTTACCCCATCTCCTGCAGAATTTAGCTCTCATCCCCACATTGAGAGTCAGGTATAATCAGGGAGACCCTTGGGCCCCACTTGCTATTGGAATACAATATTTTCCTGTAATTTTATTTTCCTGTAATAATCTAACAGTAAGATTAGTAAGAGGGGAAGGTGATGTGTTACTTTTTGGTCCAAGCAAGGCAGCATACCCCTATGTCCCTACAGAAGTAAGAGCAATGCACTGAAAATAAAGATTGTTGATGCTGACTCTTAAGCTTGAGAGAAATGAATGGAGAGAATTTTTTAATGGCCTCTAAACCAGCCTTAAGTAATTTTCTCACTTTCTTAACACTTGGTCACTACCCTGAGGTTTTAAATGTTGCTGTGCACCACAACCCTCTGAGCTGTTCATCTTCCCCACCACCACCACCCTGGGGATGCTCTGTACCTGAAAAGGCTCACTGGGCTGGTAGCATTAATTGTGAGGATGTTCATCAGCATTTCTCCACTGAACACTGCAAGGGCTGCTCAGGACTTCCACAGCCATCACATTCCCACCCCCTCTCAAGGTATTTCACTGCTTTCTGCAGATTTGGAAAGAAGGAAAGGCCAGGGAAAAAATGGAACCAATGGCAGTGTGAGCCCTCTCCTGCTGCTGCTAAATAGAACAGGTGCACACCCATAGCCAACCAAACCAGGAGAAAAAAAGAATGCAATGAGGTTTAATGCTGAAACCAAACTTTTTACTTTTTGCACAGCTTGGCTCATTTAATAATATTAATTCAATAGTTTGCCTCCTTGTGCCTGTTCAGAAATCATGCAGTTTTATGTCTCTACAGCACTGCCATTACAGCATATCAGTAAGACCGTCCCTCACTAATGCATTTAGGACCTTACTTTTCACTTTTATGGCCAAAAATGAAGAAAACTCAATTTTAAAAAAAACAGTAGAATGATATAGGTTCTGGAGGAGTGATCAGCGGTGCATATTTTGGGTGAAGAATCTGCAGAGAAGGGCTACAATGATCAGTGCCAGGGGCTTGGCCAGGGCAGAGCCACATCTCTGGCTGAGCTGGCAGAGGGTGTCCCAGCTGAGGCCATTCACTCAGAAAAGTAATCTTTGGCCATAAAATGTGTGGCAGAGTGCTTTTAAAGGCTTTGCAGGATCTGTGAGCCTGGGGCAGAGGGAGCAGAAGTTTCTCCTGGATGGAAAAAGTTTGCTGAGTTCAGGAACCAGATTTATCTCATCAACCCTTACCACTTGTTCAAGCTTATCTTGCAAACCGTGCCTGTTTCAGCAAATAATCAACTAAACCCAGTGTTGTATTTTCATTTTCACATTTGTTCTGGCTCATCAATCTGTTTTGTCTACTAAATACTCCCTTTGCCAAAGGCCACATAGTCCAAATACACTTATGGAAAACACACAACACCTTTCTGAACATGCCCACAAAATTGTTCGTTAAAATAATCTGGCATTCCTTTCTCTGTGCTTCTTACTAATTTGATTCTCCACATCCTTTTTTTATTCCTCTCCCTCTTAAAAGGCTGTTCAGTGTGATTTTCAGTCATTTCTCTTAGGCTCATTAAAATTTTGAATGTTGCAAATCGCTTTTTTCCCCACCTTGTTAATAGATGAAATGACGAGGTAATTGCACCGGGTCAGAAATGTGTGACCACTCCTGCTTAGGTTCAGCTCCTCACACTTGTTTTTCTGTTGAAGCATTTTACAGATCACTTGTCTTTCTTCTAACTTGATACAAGAGAAACATTTAGGCTTGTTACATTTGTAAAAAAAAAAAAAAAAGAAACACAAACAAAAACAAACTAAGAAAAAAAAGAGGTTGATTTTCTATTCAGAAAAAAAAATAAAAAGCTCTGATATACAATATGTAGAAGTCTTGCATTGTTACTGTAAACTTTCTAGTAGTGTAATAGGCACTGGTTATCAGTCAATAAAGAGGAGAACTGTTATTGTTCTGATGTCCTGAATAATCCTGCTGAACTCAAAGCACAGATGTCACACCAGTTTTGTAGACCTCAACTACCAGATCCTAGCATTGTGGGTATGGTTTTTTTTTCTAATTTACAAATGATAGAATCTTTACACATAATAAAAAAGAAAAGTTAGGGGCTTAACAAATGTACAGTAGGACTATGTTTGTGCGACATGAGTTAAAGTTTTGTTTGATTGCATTTTTAGATTTCCTTTGTTGTTTTTGTTTGCTGTGAAATTATGAAAAAGCTACCATGAACATTTCTTACCAAAGTCTTGTGTAGATGTTTTGTAGCTGTCTGCTTAACACATTATATTATTATTATTATTATTATTATTGTTATTATTTTGGAATAAAGACATCTTTACTATGAATTTTACACTTGTATGAGATTCTGTTCAATTAATATGATTATGTACACCAAAAAAATATTTATTAATATGGGTCAAGTCATGTCCTTATTTACATTTTACTCCTGTTCAAGGTAACAGGATATCAGGAATGAGTGGATTTTACTAGAACCAGTTGTTCTTTCTACTTGAGAGTTGTTTGCATCAAGGTCTTTGTCAAACAGTTTGTTGTTCTTTTGAAATCACTGGGTAACTTAGGAACATCACATCGTGTATTTGTGCATTACTCTCATGTGGGTTTTGTTGTCATTGTTGTTTTTTAATAAAAGAGAAACTACTTAAAAGAACACATATTAAAGCCTGGTGGTACATGAAAGGAAAAATTGTTAAAAATAAGCTCTCAAAAAGTCTGAGATTTTGTGAAACTTTCAACTGGTCTTTTGTGCTGCTGGAAAACTGGTTTTGGACACTGCAGGTCCGAGTGTGCCACTGATAATCACCCAGAAACCACAGAGGTGAGGGGGCCACACAGCAAGACTGCTGCTCTAGAAATGCAGTTGTCTGTAACATTTGCAGCCTGGTTAAAGTGTGTTCACAAAAAACCCCTCCATCCTAAAACTGAAGTGTAACCAGGCTGAGGGAAAGCTGGAGGTAGTGATTGAAATATGCTAAAAACCCTAAACCTCTTGCTACCATGTTAAAGGCACTTAGTGCTCTTTGCCCCCTGTGCAAACCCATAATATTTTTATTGCAACACTTTCAACCATGGGACTCAGCCACTTCATGTAGTGTTGTGCAAAACAAAGCAGTTATATCGAGCTGAATGATACTGGGCTCTGCCTCCCCTGCTTTCCAAAAGACAGAACAGTTTGTGCCATAACTGCTGGGCACATTACCTGCTCAGCAGGCAATGACACTTTTCACACGTGGTCCAGGGGTCTTCATGCACCTCAAATGTTAATGCTGGGAGCTCTGCACTCTCCTCTTCCTCACTGAAGCCTTCAGCAGCCTCAGTTACTCTGCCATCAGTAATAAACTTGCAAGCACTGAGACAGGAGAGCCCTCCCTCTCTGTGTGAGTGCCACATTTGCACAGGGAGCAGAAATTAGGCCTGTCATAACTCACAGTTTGCTTCTTTTCCATGGCAAAGTATTTTGATATAGGTCTTTTAAACTGTATATTTTATGTACATTTCAAAGGAAGACCAAGAGCCTTAAACTCTCCCCTACCATGGCCCAAGTGCAAAAAGCACCCCAAAGCAGCTTGGTGTGTACCAAACCAGCTGTACCTAAAGTGCTTTTTTTATCTGAAAAAGAGAGAGAGTACATGCATATAAAGCCAAAGATGGTTCTATCACAACCTTTCCAAGCAATGCTCTCCTTCCCATTGATACTGCCAAAAATATGGTGATATTACAAGGAGAATATACAGCAGTAGCCAGTGGCACTTCAACAAAGTCTCCTTAAATAACCTCCCAAGTAATCCTGAGTCTGGGGTTAGGATTTACACTTCTTCATAAGCCTTGAGCCAAGGGAGCTGGGCCAACAGCTGATAAAAACATAAATAACAGATCCCACTCTTCACTTGTAAGCCTCGAGGTATCACATATTACTTGTAGGAACGAGGTCGAACGGTCGGGATGGTGATGGGACGGACGGAGACGAGAGATCTCTGGAGTCAAGGCTGGTTTTGGAGCATGTGGTTTATTGCATAGGGTTTGGGTGTAGGGGCCCTGCTACAAGCCGCCAGCTGCAGCTCGGAGCAGGCCAGAGGGAGAGAGAGCAAAGAAGAAAAAAATGAAGGAGGGTGAATTTCCCGTTACAATACATTAAATCTTCTATACTGAATATTCTAATTTACACTATCCAATCTAGTACAAATCCTATGGCATTTACATACAGCCTATAAGAATCATTACATTACCATACAGTGTTATATTTTAAACCCTAAAAACTACTCTTTGGACCCCTCCTGCCAAGCTAGCAGGGTCTGCTCTGGCATTTGGACTCTTGGTAAGGAGAAGGGCATTGTTTAATCAAAAGGGGATTACCTTCAGCGGGCCATACTACTGTTTTCCAGTTGTTCAGTAACTAAGGCTTGGCATCTTAAACATCAAACATCATTGAAAGCATAAACATGCTTTCAATTCTATTTCACTTATAGGTTTCATATTCTCAAAGTCTAAGCAGTCATATTTATAAGGCTTTCCTGTTTCATCTTCCCCAACATCACTTTATCCACATAAGTCAGAAGTTAAAAGGGTAAAAAAAGAAGTTTTTTACTTACAGTATCCCTAAGACAACTTGGGCAGTTAGGAACCAAAGCAATGTCTAGAAAATCCAGAGTTAGACTATAAGTAAAAAAATTAAAAATGGTCTAAGTAATGATTTCAAAGTGTAAAAAAGGTCATGAATGGTAAAATATAATTTTATAGTACTTGCATAAAAAGATTCACAGAAAACAAGGTGCACAAATATAGAAACAGTGCTCCCAGAGCAAACAAGCAGCTGTACTATTTAAAAAATCAAAAATTTTTGCACTCATTCTCTTCACTGAAGGAAAAGATACTTTTGTCAATTAATCTGCTTGCAAACATATAGTTCCATACTTTCTTGCTATGTTTCAGCTTCCAGTTTACATGCACCTTAAATGTCAGAAATAAGGACAAATGTCTGTAAATGGTTCATTCCTGGAGGACATAGAAGTGTGCAGGGAGGAATCAATGCATCCACACATAAAAAGACCTAAAATGTCTTTACTGAAGAAATAAAATGACATCCCACTAGATGGCACTGGAAGTCAACAGAGACAGCTGTGTGGGGGGTAAAAAAAAAAAAAAAACCAACCAAAAAAAAAAAAAAAAAAAAAAAAAAAAAAAAAAAAAAAAACACACTAAAAAACCAACCCCAAGTAAGCAACCGAGCCTGTGTGCAGAGTATCAGTGTGGGAAGATGTTGGAACTCTGAAGGCTGAAAACTTTGAGCTTTCTGAATTTATGGGTGCCAACCCTCAAGTAAACACCTCGTTTGACCTGAGATCTTGGAAAAGGCTTCAAAAACTGTGAAGAATAGCACAGAAACAGTGTGCGTATGGTTTGGATAGTATTGTGTGATCTCACAGGGTGAAAAACTTAGATTTGGGATTTTGGTGTATAGTGATATATGGGAGCCAAGATAGAGAACCGTGGGTGTGGGTTAGTTGTCTTTTTTGCACTTTCTTCTTCACGGATCTAGGCGGTTTTCTATTATTGGGTGAAAGAGGTCTGCATTGCGGATTTCCGGTGATCACAATTGGGTTAGAAACATAAATAATATACGTGCCAACTGTTTATTGGATAATTAAAACTTAAATAACCTTGGATAGACACCATTTTACCTCACTTTCTCGGCTTGTTAGAGAGAACTCACGTCTCAGGAGCCTGTAATAGATAAGGATAATAAATTTTAGAGTGTGACTGCAAGAAACATCTCTTGAGTTTTATTCGCCCTGACCTTGGAACAAAAAAGAGCCAGGAACTCCCACATTTGGTTCCCACCGTGTGAGGAGAAAGCTTGAGCTCCAAGGCCAGGGTCCCTGAAGGAAGAAGCAGCAGAAAGCTGGTGTGTGGCAGCGGAAAGCTGGAAAAACTAGATCCCCGGGAACAAGATTTGCTCGGATCCGAAGTTGGTTATCTGCTGGCCGGAGGTGAGACTGTGAGACCGAGGTTATCAGCTGACCTTCGAGTCAGGTAGGCATCTTTTTTATATCTTCCTTCACGGGCAAAAAACAGTATAAAAATGGGAAACGTAACAACCAAGACACAAAAAGAAGCAACGGAAAAATTGGAACTTGTGGTTAAAAATCACCCTATCCCTGTCACAAGAGACGAATTGCGAGACCTGTTAACCTGGGTCCGAGAAAAGTTTCCAACTGCAGATATAGAATTGCTTTATGGGACTCGGTCCGTTTAAAACTATGTGATAAAGCCACGTTTAAAAACGCAACGGCCGCAAAACTTTTGCCGGCATGTAGAGCGGCTTATGAGTCTATAATCTGCATAAAAGATACACAAAACACCTCCATCGACCCTAACTCCGCACAGAAAAAAGCAGTGGGTGCGAAGGAAGGGGGAGGGGCTCCGTCAGCGCTCACAACTTCACTGCCATTTGAAAAATCGCTCAGAGCTACCCAGACGGAGAAAGGGGCAGCCCAAGCACTCCAAGTACCCCGCAGCCTGGCGGGGATATTGCCCACAGCCCGGGTACCCCAGGGAACACCGGGGAACGGAGAGAGGGGCGGTGCAGGACCGGCCGGTACTCGGAAAGCGGCGGGTTTGCAAATTACGCAATCTCCGCAGCCAGCAGCCGCACATACCATCCCAGTTACGCAAACAGCGCCAGCCCCTGACCCTGCCCGGCAGGCAGCACCCGAAACAGGCGGGAACAGCCCATTGCCTTCTGCCGGCCAGGCAGCACACACTGCAGGGAGCGGATCGGCCCCACAGGGTGTGGCGGCAGAAGCCGCGCCGCTCGGGCAGAGCGGAGTGAGCGGGGTGACCCCGCTGACCCCCGCACAGTTGCCGTACGAATCGGCGCGGGCGCACGCAAGGACTGTAGCGGTAAGCCATGAAGAGGGGAGGACGCTCCCCACTCCCGGGCTCAGCCAAGCGGCACCGCAGACCCCAACAAGCTGAGATCAGCCCGGGGGTGATGGAGACCAGGCCCGCAGCCCAGGACGGGCGACATAAGCCCCCCGAAGTGGGTGGCTGGGACGGCGCAGCCCCCCGAAGTTGGCGGAGTGACCTTCCCTCACGGGGTGTCCGGGGTGCCCCAGTGTGAAGCGGGCGGAGTAGGCGGGGCGGGCGGATCGGTCCCCCCGAACTCACGAGCACCGCCGCTCCGACACTTTGGAAATCAGTGTTAGAACCACAAAACAAGGCTGTGGCTTCGGGCATTCAGCACATCCTGGCAGAGATGCCGGGGCAGCAAGAAGCTGCAAGTGCGGGGGTTGCACGGAACAAGGGAGGGACAGTATGAGTTCAGTTTAGATCCAGAAGTTGCCAGCAGCTGTTCGCTGATTCCCGGAGCCGCGGGGCGGGGCTGTACGCAGCTACCCGCTTTCACTTAAATGCAGTCCAGCGCAGAGACTGCGCATGAGCTTTATGCTCAGCAAGATGGCGGCGCGCTGCACGTTTCTGCCGTACAAGAAAATGTCGGCGTTATGTGTCTCTTCCGTACAACAAAATGGCGGCGGGCTAGGTACTTCCGCAAGCAAAGCTTACGTATTTCCTCCGACGCCACCGTGTGAACAACAAGGTGCTCAACCTCCTGCTACAGCGCCACCACTGGCCGCTTCTATTATTACACCTTCTAACAATTAAAATGTACAGCATATGCAATCATCAGCTTTTCACACAGCAGGAGAAGGAGGAATGAATGCAACGTTGAAGCCTGAAAAGAGTAATATTGACATGATAACAACTCAATTGATGGCCATGCCAGTGACATAGTCTGGAGGAAATGTACCTCCCAGATGGCTACCATTGATACACGACGTAATCAATGACTTGAGACAAGCACTAAAAGAGGGAGGCTTAGGCTCGCCCTATTTCAAACAGCTATTGAAAGGCATGTTTGAAGTTCATTATTTAACACCTTATGATTGCAAATATATTGCAACTACAATTTGAACAGACTCACAATACATGTTATGGAAAGTCAAATGGAGAAGAGCTTTGGGAAGATTAATAGCTTCTTATGCTGGAGGCCTGAATGCAGCTCTCACATTGGCTGAACTAGCCAGTGATCCACCTCATAACTGACCCGAAACTCAAGCTACAGATCTACCTCAGAATGTGGTCACAGATATTAAAGAAGCAGCTTGGAAAACCATTTTCCAAGTTCAACCTACTGCAATCCCAGAGGGCACTTTCAGAGAAGTAAAGCAAGGAGCATCTGAACCATTCATCTCCTTCACAGATCGCCTTACTCAAGCAATAAATAGAGGGACAATGCCCTGACGAAGTAGCACAACCACATCTGCTTCAAAGCTTGGCTTTTGCTAATGCCAGTGAAGAATGCAAGTGCATAATTGGTGCCTTGCCTGGTCCACAACCAACCTTGCCTCAAATGATAGAAGCCTGCAGCAAGATAGGCACACTCCTGCACATGTAGCAGCAGTTCAAGCAAATGTCATAGGGGAACAATTCGGAAAACTCATGGAAGCTTCAGATCAAAGATTAGAAAAGACTTCCACAGCTTTTCAAGTAACCTCTCAACAAGACGACTCTACAGAAGTGGTGGCAGCAGAACTTATCCGAAGACCATGCTACAAGTGTGGGAAATTTGGACATATAAGAAAGTATTGCCCAGAAATTGCTGGAAATGCAGAAATACCAAATATTTGCCCAAGATGCAGAAAAGGAAGACACCTTGCAAGTAAGTGTCATTCTAAAGTAGATGTAGATGGGAGACTTTTACCTCTTCTGGGAAGCTACAAGAAGAGCGCAGTACACCAATGCTCTACGACAGAAGTGATGGCGGTGACTCATCAGCACAGGACTCCTCAAGACACACAATGTGCAGGGAACCTCAGTCAGATTCCCTGCACAGGACCATCTGCCGCTTCCACAGTGACCCAGAGCTACTGCTCCCAGGGGTGCATGTGAACTGGCAGCTTCCAAATTAACACGCTTTATGAATGAGGATCATGTAGTGATATCCACAGGAGTCATGGCAACATCATGGAAAAGACAAGAATTTTTAACTATAGGCAAGGATAGAAGCAGCATTTTAGGGCTCGTCATTTATCCAACAATTATTTCAGCAAATCAGAATGAGGAGTTGACAGTATTAGCTCAAGCCTTGCAAGCTCCATTAATCGTTCCAGAAAATACTCCAATAGCCAAGGCCATCGCTTTGCCACCTAATGCAATAGAACCACAGGTCATGCCAGTAGTTAAGTCAGCAAGCAGCTGCTAAAAATGAACCTATGGAGGCTCATGTCTGCTGGGTAGAGCTAGTAGGCCAGGTTCGACCAAAGATAACTTGCATCTTGATAGTTGTCTTGGGTTAGGTAACCAAAAAATGTGTATTCTATTTCTCTGTTGAAAGCAGTTTTTTCTTTATCTCTTGTAAATCCAGGGGGGAGGGGGCGGATCCCTTCTGATAATGGGCCAGCGGTTAAAAAACAGGTGTGACAGTGTTTCTTACCTCTTTCACCACCCCTCCATACTCCAGGGGATATCTTCTGATAATGGGCCATTAAGGCTCGCCAATGACATGACACGTTACATCACCCCATTGTGAGTCACTCCACTCAGTTGGGGGGGAGGGGAATCCAAATGTTCCTACTTGGATAAAAAGTGAGACTCAGGAACAACTGGCGTTCTGGGAATCCAGCCTTTCCACTGGGCTCCAGGAGGAAGATCAGACCCGTCTCGCCACCACTGGACTTTTTTCTACTCCATCATCTCTACTCCACAGAACCATGTCTGTTACGCCAGGAGGATTTATTTGGACTGCTTCCAACACCCTGACCAACAGGGTGTCAGGTCGTATCCC
Organism: Acrocephalus scirpaceus scirpaceus; assembly: GCA_910950805.1. Taxonomy (NCBI): domain Eukaryota; kingdom Metazoa; phylum Chordata; class Aves; order Passeriformes; family Sylviidae; genus Acrocephalus; species Acrocephalus scirpaceus. The sequence continues at coordinate 56,393,164 of OU383780.1, forward strand.
TGACCCTGTCAGGGTTTACCAGGACTTTTTGTTTGTTTGCTTGCTTGCTTGGTTTTTTTTGTACTACCACATTTGTATTCCTTTTTTTTTTCCTAGTAAAGAACTGTTACTCTTATTCCCATATCTTTGCCTGAAAGCCCCTAATTGCAACATTATAATAATTTGGAGGGAAGGGGGGTTTACATTCTCCATTCCAAGGGAAGGTCTAGGTTTTCCCTGGCAGACAACTGTCTTTAAAAACCAAGACAATACTAGACAAAAGGGTTACAATCACAGGCATGCTAGATACAGGGCCATATGTAGCAGTTATTCTTTTGGCCCAAAGAGTGGAATTTAACAACACTTCTTAAATCTCTTTCAGGAATTGGAGGAGCCACATTGTGCATGCAAAGTGAAAGTTCAATCATTATTACAGGACCAGAGGGAAAGACAGCAATCGTTCATCCCTTCATCGTGCAGAAACCCATCAGAGTGTGGGGAAGAGACCTTCTGTCACAATGGGGAGTGAGGATAGAAGTGGATTTTTAATGGGGGTTACTGAAGCACTCACTAGCCTGAAACTGACCTGGAAAACAGACAACCCGGTTTGGGTGGATCAGTGGCCCCTGGAAAAAGAAAAATTGGATGCTCTCAAGAAATTAGTGGAGGAACAATTGCAGAAAGGCCATGTCAAGCCAACAAACAGTCCCTGGAACTCTCCAGTGTTTGTCATGCAGGAGAAAGCTTCCAACTCATGGAGATTACTCCATGACCTCAGGAAGATCAATGAAGTCATTGAAGAGATGAGACCACTTCAGCTTGGACTTCCTTCTCTCTCAGTAATTCCAAGAGAGTGGCCACTTGTAGTCATACACTTGAAAGATTGTTTCTTCAACATTCCACTTCATCCAGATGACGCTCCTCGATTTGCATTTTCCATCCCAAGCATCAACGAAGAAGAACCTCTGCAAAGATATCACTGGGTGGTTCTCCCACAAGGTCTCAAGAACTCACCTACGATCTGCCAATGGTTCGTGGCACGGGCCTTGTCCCCAGCTCGAGAAAAGCATCCAGAAGTGATGATCATACATTACATGGATGGTCTGCTCATCTCAGCTCCAACGCACAAAGAAATGCGAGAGGCTTGTGACAGCGTGATTACAGAAATTCAAAATGCAGGACTGGAAGTTTCCACATCCAAGATTGAAGAAGTTCCAGCATGGAAATATTTGGGATGGAGGATCATAGAACAGACAATTAAACCCCAGAACATACAACTCAAGGCTGATATCAACAATTTGCAGGACCTACAGCAAATTTTGGGAGAGATAAATTGGATCAGACCAATCCTGGGCATCACCAGTGATGAGCTTGCACCGCTTTTCAACTTACTGAGTGGAGATCGCAACATCAATTCTCCCAGAACTCTCACGCCAGAGGCTCAAGAAGCTCTTGAGAAAATCACTGAAGCTCTCCAGCGCAGACAAGCACATCATTGTGAGATGTCACAGCCATTCTCTCTTGCAGTGCTGGGAGAAAAAATGCAATTGTATGGCCTTATATTTCAATGGGATGCCTCAAAGAGAGATCCTTTGTTGATAATTGAGTGGATTTTCTTACCCCGTAGATCTCCAAAAATGATCTTTACAAAATTAGAAATGATAGCTCAAATCGTAATCAGGGCCAGAAAAAGACTGCTGACAATGACAGGCAAAGATTTTGCAACTATCTATCTGCCATTGAAAAAAGAATATTTTGATTGGGCATTCCAAAAATCAGAAGAGTTGCAAATTGCATTGTTAAACTATTCAGGAGTCTGTTCAATTCATTACCCAAGCCATAAGCTGTTGCAAGCAAAATTGAGCTTCAGGGAAAAGCCTATGCTAAGCAGAGTTCCGTTGGATGCAATAACATTATTCACTGATGGTTCAGGGGAAGCGAACAAATCAGTAATTACATGGCACAACCCAATAACAAAAATGTGGGTATCAGACATTCAGACAGTGGAAGGTTCCCCTCAGATTGTAGAATTGGCAGCAGTAGTCAGAGTATTTCAATTGTTTCAAGAGCCCTTTAATCTTGTTACAAGTTCGGCCTACGTAGCCAATATAGTCGAGAGAATGGAAGGGTCACTCTTAGAAGAGGTTGATAATAAAGACCTGTATCATTATCTTGCATGCATGCTGAAGACAGTGCAGCACAGGAAAAATAAATACTTCATTTGCCACATGACACCGCATTCCTCACTTCCAGGGTTTTTGGTGGGAGGGAATGTGGAAGCAGACGAATTAACAATGCCAATTACAGACACATTGCCAAACATCTTTGAGCAGGCAAAATTGAGTCATGCATTCTTGCATCAGAATGCAAAAGCACTGATGCGAACATTCCGTATTTCTAAAGATGAAGCGAAGGCAATCGTAAGTACTTGTCCTGATTGTCAGTTTGTGTAACCTCCTGTATCCACTAGGGCAGTGAATCTGAGAGGATTGAAGAGCCTGCAGTTATGGCAAACAGATATCACAAAATACCCATCTTTCGGGAGACTTAAGAATGTCCATGTATCGGTAGATACCTTTTCAGGTGCAGTTTTTGCCTCCTTGCACACAGGAGAAACATTGAACCACACATATCAGCATTTTTTACAAGCATTTGCTTCACTAGGTGTACCTCAGGAGATAAAAACAGACAATGGTCTGGCCTATGTGGGAGAAAAACTTAAAGACATTCTTAATGGATTGGGGTGTGTGTCACACCTTTGGCATCCCTCACTCTCCCACAGGTCAGGCCATCGTTGAAAGAACACATCACACTTTAAAGTTCCTCTTGGAGAAACAAAAAGGGGACGCAAGAGCTACGCCTCAGATGCGTTTGAGCAAAGCACTGTATGTTTTAAACTTTCTGAACAGCTCTTTTGCAGAGCCAGATCCACCAATCCTTAGACATTTTTCTAACACTACTTAAGCAGGAAGGTACTCTTAGACCCTAAATCAGCATTTTTCTCTTTATATGTGCCCATTCCCTTCTAACGCCAAGGGCATTACCCGTGCAGCCAGTCACCTCACAGGGAGGCTGGAATCTTGTCCCAACCTTCCTGAATTAGCTCAGGGATGCTCAGGTGTGCAAATTAACTAGGAAGGGGGTGTGGGCTCGGTATTTTCTGGGCACGAGGGAATTCAGCTTGCTAACTTGTAATCTCCTTTGCTGAGGGAAAACTTCAACAGTTTTCCTTTCTCAAAACATCCTTTCCTGTTTTTCCAAACATTTCTATGTGGGCTGCAGATCCTCTCCAGTTTTCTCAAAGCAGTTCTCTTCACCTGATGTTTATTATTATTTAACCAATGGGAAGAGCTGTCAGTTCTTCTGATCAGTGAATACTTTTTTTAGCGAACCATGCTATAAAAAGAATGTAGGGAACTGTAATAAAAAGCCTTCTGATCTCATGAGAGTGGACTCTGTGTGTTCCTTTCGTGTCCTAGTGTGACAAGGTGGTAAGGGGGGGCAGGGAAATGAGCCACAGGGACATGCCAGTTTTCTCTGCCTGTGAAGCCATACCTGTCCATTCCTCTTCCAGCCAGGCATCCTTACCTTGCCCTACAGGAAAAAAAAGAGGTTTTATCGACCTTTAAAAGCAGAAATCCTTCAGCCCAGGCAGAAGGAGAGAGAAGAGGCCCAGGATTTCAAACACTCCTGGAGAGGAGGTTTGAAGCCAACCTCCCTGAGTTTTCATGCCAGTGTGAAGGCTCTGGTGACCCAGCAGGGCTGGGGGCTGGAGCTAGGATTCTCGAGGGCTGGAAAGGAGGAAAACACCTTGGCTGAAGCCAGGGTTAGAATTACAGATGGGATTTTGAGGCCACTGTGTCTCAGAAGTCGCTTTGGTGCCTAGTTTCTTCTCGGTCAAGGTTTCCTGCACTGAGACAGTAAACCACCTGTTATAGTTGGGGTGACATTGTTTTATTCCCTGATACTGTATAAAGATAAGCATTTTTGAGATGGAAACCAGTTAGTTTAGAACTGCTAAGAAAGCTAAACATCTTGCTACAGCCTGTGCACAGAAATGCAGCCCCAGCCTTCTGTTTAATTTGAGAGCAATGGGCAGTTCCATCACACAGTTCTCCCACCTACACAAAACCTCTTCTGTGCTCAGATAAAAGCAGAACTTACTGGTCTGAAAAGTTTTTGTTAATTTTTTTTTTTCTTCTTGAAAACCTTTAGGAAGCATTGTCTCTATGGATAGCTACCCTAGAAGAATTACTGTGTCACGTGCAATGATCCCCACACCATTAGCAAAAGGCAAAGTACCTTTGCCATTTATGGTAAATATTCAAAATTAAGAAATTCTGCAGTACTTATTTCATCCAGGTCATGTCCTGAGCCATTTCCCAAGCAGCATCAACTCCCTGCCCTCCTGTAAGCAGGACTTGCAGCACATGTTAGGATGCATTCCATCAAAAACAACCCAGCTGGAACCAAACCATGATGGCCCAAAGGCTGGGCTGTGTCCCAGCAGCAATTTCAGGCTTATCACAGGTACTTGTGCAGTGTTCCCTGAAAGTTTTGTAGCTCTGAATCAGAGAAGCAAAAAAAAACCTTAAAAAAATTAATCTTTTTGGAGGTTAAAAAAACTTTAAAAAAACTTCATGTGGGATTACCAGTTTAGAAACATTTTTACTGCAGCTGAAATTAAAAAGTCAAAATGTATTATTTAATTTCACACGAGCTAACTATTTCAAAGCAGCCTTTTCTCTTTATTTCCATTAAAGTACATTTTGAAATTAGAATGGTCTTACAAGTCAAGAAGAAACCAGCCTTGTCTATTTTGATGTAATTTGAAAAAGGCTTCAGCATGAGTCACCTAACAAAGCAGAACATTTCAAGCTCTTTATCAAAAAAGGATAAATTAATAAATATTATTTTTTTCTATTTTTGTCCATCCATCCAAGAAAATCACAATTTTGATTGTGATTTTGTTGTAAGAGCAACAGGTACTCATTCCAAGTACTTGTTGACAAACTAATTCTAATTTGTAGAAAATACTGCTCTGCTAATTAAGATAAAAATTTTCACTGGTGATTACAACACACAATACTCAAAGAGTACTCCAAACATTTTTATTTTAAGAACTATTTTAAAAAGCTGATTTTCTTAGTTTAGAGTTTAAAATATAAAATATAACTGCCAGCCAACTCAGTATTCCTTTAAAATAATAAATTTCTCATCAAGATTTCTTTTTTCAGTTTATATTTTGACCATTAGCTGAAAATTTCTGGTAAGCACTGGCTTACAGAGAGCATCCTTGCCTACCACATTTCAAGAAGGGCAAAGTTGTTGAAGCAGTAATTTGTGAGCAGAGCTGTACTTCCATAAATCCTTTTGTGGCCGTAGGGATAACAGGGCAGCTGGGAAATCAGTTTCAATCACCAAATTTGCTTCCTTTTGTATTGCTAGAAAATGAAGTGCTGCATTTATTCTAAAGCACTATTAAAAAGAAAAAAAAAAAGGTCTGGAGTTTGGCATTTCTGTTTTCTATAATTTTAAATACATTCATAATTAATAGCTTGCCTTCCTGAAGAAGTTTGCTCTCAGATGAATTTTTTAGAGCTTTGCATTTCTGGGGTGACTAAACCCAGAACATCTTCTCTAAGCAGGCACAGCTCAGTTATACCTGTCAAGATGCACCACCTGTGTGTTTAATTCACTCCAGGAAAAAAACTAATTTCAATTAATACCTTCACTTCCTTCAAGTAACAGCTTGAAGCTGTTTCCAGAGGAGAGATGTGCAGACAAACCCCAGGACCTGAGTGTCCAGACTAGGCTGCAGCCCCTCTGAGCTGCAGGCGGCAGCACCAGAGCAGCTTTCCAGCACAGGATGCTCTGCTCTTCCCCAGCCTCCCACGCTCCACCAGAGGCTCAGGCAGTGCTCGGAGATGAACGGCAGCAGGCAGAGCTCCCCGTGAAACAGCAGAGCCCTTTTGGCATCGATGTTTTTGGGCTCAGCCACACGAGCCCAGGCACGCTGGGCACAGCGAGTGGATAGGACTGTGCCGAAGCTGATGGTGCTCGAGGCCGGGCAGTCCTTCAGACCCCTGCTGAGCGTGGAACTGACTCCTTGCACATTCTAAAGTGCCACCATCCCTCGAGAGCAAGGTTTCTCTTTTAATTAAGACAGCACTCTGCAGCAAAGTCACTTTGCCATAGATACAAAAAAGAACCCAAACTGTTAAAAACATCGGTATTGTCACGCTTAAGCTTTAGATGTGTGGTCCACAGAACATCCCTGCAACAACAGTTCAGGCACCTGAAACCTCTTGCTGAGTATTTTGGAAGAGCCAGGCCTCTCAGAACAGATCTCATAAATAACAGCAGGAAATTGATTGCTCAGCCCTCAGTTCTCAAACTGCTCCTTTAAGGTCTATTGTCTTCCCTGAGCTACTCCCGCTGGCATGAAGGGATTATGTTGGAGCAATTGGGAACTGGGTGACAGAACAACAGAAAAGCCAGAGCAAAGCACAGTGTCAGCAGAGCAAACTTTCCTTATGATACAACAAAACCTGTTCCCTCTTCCCTCCCCTCAAATCCAGTAACACCAGAACGTTACGAAAGCAAGAACTAGGTTGCTATGACTACTATAAATTAACATCAACACTTTCTCCTTAACACTTTCCCTCTTCAAAATCTAATTTTTAATACGAGCATTAATCAAAAAATTTCTGTGATGGTACCAGTTTAACACATATGTAGAATTGTTATGTTATTTCAATAATTCATTTAGGAGAACATAGAAACACAGAATTGTTTACATTGGAAAAGGTCTCTCAGATCATCATGTATTGGTTTGCTCACAATTAATTTTTACACCCCACCATGCATTGTAGCAGGGACTTAAGATTTAGCAGGGAGAATTCATTTGTAAAGGATTGTCAACAATTTCTTTTCCCAATTTTTTGCCTGTCAGGGAGTGGGTTGGATCAGGCATTGTTCTCTGGTATGTGGATTATGTAATAGGTCTTCACACCTTTCTTGTTCACTATGTATTTCTTCAATGCAATAATAATAATAACATCTGAAAGCCTCTGCAAAAAAGGATCCTTCCCTTTAGAAAAGAGGACTGGCAAAGTGAATTGGTCATGCTTTCTTCCCAAATAAGGGTTAAGGTTACGCATGTTTGGAATCCTGTTAGTAAATTGCATTACATTATCTCTGTTTGGTACAGTGAAATTGCAAATTAACCCCCTTTAAAAGTGGGTCAACTCCCATCACCTAAAAGATCAGCACTGTGTGATCAATCCTAATATTGTTACCAAGCAATCTGCAGAGAAGTGCTTGGCGGACAATGCGCTCTGACTCCCTGCCCGGGGCTCCTGCTCTGTGATTAATGGTTCTGCTATTCCCCATTTCAGCCCTGATAAGTTACACCTGTCCACCACTTAGGCAGGCTGCGCCTGGAATTCATGGAAGCACTAAAAATCACCAAAAGCCAAGGGAAAAAAAAGGAAAAAATGTTCTTAGTACTCACAGGAAAAGTTGCTGGAAGTTCACATTTCAGACTCACTCTCTGACATTCATATCCTTTCAGTGCTTCCAGTGTGACACTTTCCAGATATGCACAATGCTTTTTACATGTACTGCTCTGAATCTGTGCTTACCATTAAAGGTGATTTTTGCTGTTATATTCTTATCCAATTTGCCAAGACAACAAAATCTATTGTCCAAAGATCAGACTAAGCAGTCATCCAAGTACTGGCTGGTAAATCTGTGTAATGTATGGACAGTGGATATTTGTGTGATACTTTTTATTTGCACAAGTTATTTTTGCCCCATAATATTTTCTGGAGAGGTTGCTGGTTGAATCATTGTTGATTTACTGCCATATGTGAGCCATCCCTTTTGACTGCTGCCAGTGCTGCGGCTCCTCTTGACACAGAAGGCCAGCAGCAGGCTCTCAGCTGCTCAACATCTCTGTCTGCCCTTTAAGTGGGGTTTATACATGACAGTGGCTTCATTTTGGATTAAATGCAGCTGTGAATATTATTAATGCTCAACATAATTATGGAATAGTTCCCTCAGCTTGTTGTTTCACATCATGAAATGCTGGGTGTATATAAAAGGCTCACCTCCTTGGTTTTGACTACCAGTCCACCCCACTGGTACAGCATTTTGGGGGGTTAAATTGGGTTCTGGGCAGCACTCTGGCTTAAAATGGAAGCAAAAATTGAGGGGCTGCATGTTACTGCCCTGGAGCAGAGACAAACTGGGGCAATACCAATAGTTTTGAACAGCTGTGGCTTCAACATGTGGTAGATAGCACCCATAATGCAGAGGAAGAAATATAAAAAATATATTTGCATAAAAATGCAAAATATAACTTCCATATAAAATATAAAAGATATAACATTACAAAACTTCCATAGAAAATATAACTTCCACATTAACAAAAACCCAGAACTGTTTGCTCCATCTACTCCAGCATTTGCAATAACAATGGCAATGAACAATGCAAGGGCAGGAGCAGGGAGGAGTTTTACCTCATAATTAAATTCTGAGGCATTATACTGTTATGCACAGCTGCAATTTGTTTTATTTTTCTGACAGAGATTATTTCCTGATAATTTTTCCAAACAGCTCACTGGGTGGGGGTGCCACATGCTGGCATTTTACAGCTATATCCACACAGAGGCCAGAAGAGCCTACACATTCCCTGCCCTCCAAAAAGCCCTTTTAGAATAAAGAACGTGATGGTTCAGCACTGGAAAAATATTTCCTCCAAAATCTTACAGAGCAAAATAATGGCTGGGTGCTTTTAAGGTAATTTTTGGTGTTTTCTCAGGCCACACATAACTTATTTCAGCACTTTTCCTCCATGAGTCTATGGAAGCCAAAATGCTCAGTGACTTCAGCAAGATTTCAGTGTCTAAGAGAAAATAAAGACCACTTCTTGGGCTTTCTTTGCTCTTTCAGAAACTCTTCAGGATCCTCTCTTATTGTTTTTGGTTTTAATATTTAAAGAAATGTTAATCAATCTGTCTGAAAGCCCTGTAAAACTGAGTGTATGTCTGGCTGCAAAAAAAAAACCCCAAAACACAGAAATTGGCAGAAATTATATAAAAACCATAACATTCACATGGCTGATACTTAACTTTTCAACAATTTCAGAATTCCTTATCTCTCCAAGTTACACATTTCCCGCAGCCAAGAGATGACTAAAATGATTTAAGTGAATTTCACAACTTTGCAGATAATAACTGAGAACAGCAGGCAAAATTGCAGCTCAAAAAAACCCCAAACATTTTTCCTCCCCTCCTCAACAGGACTTCATCTCAGCAGCTTGCCACGCAAAAAATGAGCAAACCTTCCCAGTACAAAAAAACCCAGCGTGAATCTCGTGATTTTTAGATTAAGGCATGTGAGGGGTTTGTGTTGCTTGTCTAAATCTACTTCCATGGTTTTCATGAAGCACGAGTGCCCTGTGGAAAGTTCTCACTGCAACATTGAACAAACCTTGCCTTGTCTGTGCTGGAAAAGGGGATTTCTAAATGCAGACAGTTGCTCCTGCAAGATTTATTCACAAGAATTTGGAGGTAAAACATGCAGAAATACAGTCCCCACCCTTCCCCTCCGAGGAGGTGGTGGTGGCTCTCATCAGAACCAAGCAAGTTCTTCTGAAGGAGGAAGGGAGAGAACAGCACATTGTGCTGGCATAAGGCAGGAGGCAGGAAATCCGAGGAGAAAGCACATGGAGGAGGCTCAGCTTCCCGACCTGCTCTCCCCAGGACTGAGGAAAAGGGCTGGGATTACAGATGTCCAGATGGAGTAGGAAGAAACTCCCATGGAGTGGCTCAGCAAAGAGCGAGGTGCCCTCATCCCAGCCCTCTCCACAGCCCTGTGCTGAGCCCGGGATTTGAACCATCTGTGCTAGATCCCAACAGCAACAATCTAATATTTTAGTTGGCCATAAAGTTGAAAACAAACAGCAAAAAAGGGATAAAGTGTTACAAAAGCCAAAGAAGTGACACAACTAATTTAAACGGCTGGGGAAAACAGAGCAAATGCATAATAAATATCATTTTATATCTCCTTGCATCGGTGAATTAACAGGCAAAACCAAGGATGACTCAGATATTTTTCAAAAAATTTTACAAACTGTGCTGTTACTCACAAATCACTTGATTTTATTTTTCTAGACATCCTTTAGTTTTTTATGTTATGCACACACTTCATACAGGAATGGCTTTGCTTTACACAGAAGTACAACGAAGTGCTGAGCCTTCCCCTGATCTGCTTCCATACCATGACCAAGTTTTGGTGGCTAAAAAAAGAGTTTTCATAATATTCCCTTTAATTTGTTAATTAAGCCGCAGAGATTTTTGAGGGGGAGTAGGGTTATTTCTTTAACATTTTTCCAAGAGAATATAGGCCAGGAGAGCTTATTGCTCTTCTATGTTCCCATGCTCCTCCCATCCCAGGACATTTCATTGTCAATGTTGGACACTTGAATTTTTTGTTGTTCTTGGAGTTTTGGTTGGCGTTTTTTGGGGTTTTTTTTTAGGGTTGTTGTTGTTATTGTTTGGTTTTGTTTGACATTTTAAAGGCTCCTTAACTTTAACATCTCAATGAAGTAAAAGACAGTTTTGGCCTCATGGCGTGACTTCACTGAGTCCAGTGGAAGACTAGCAAAGATCAATCTGTTCTACAGCATTCTTAAAAAAAAAAATTAAAATATCACATAACTTCTATATGAGTTGTAAATCCAAGGTATTGGATCCCATAAAAACCAAATTATAAAAGGAGGAATTATGTAAAACCCCATGAATCCTGATATGGGCTGTCATTCCAAGGTGGATCAGGTACAGCTGGTTTTTGCCTGAGATTTCAAAAGTCCTATTTTCATTTGGATCCCCCTGGGGCAACAGAAATACTTTTTTTCTTCTTCTCTGGTTAAACTGTTTATACTTGTCTTACTTCCCAGAGCTACAGCATGCAAAAACTGGATTTTCTTCATTAAAAATAAACAGGAATTCTCTACAATAATGCCCGCTTTTCCCTTCAAATAAAACCAGGAGAGGATTGCTACTTCACTTTAGCTGATATTGCTTTGAACAACCTGGTCGGGTGGCAGGTGTCCCTGCCCATGGCAGGAAGGATGGGACAAGGTGAATTTTAAGGTCGCTTCTAATCCAAGCCATTCTAGGATTCTACTAAGAATTAGAGAACTGATACCTTACATCCATTTCTGTCCTTTACCAGCTCTGCCAGTCCATATTCTGACTCTGTATGTTTTATGAACATGTTAAGTTGTGAGCAAACGTGAATAATTTAATGGTCCAAAGCTACAAAATCAACCATTCATCCGAAGCAAATGGGAAGTGGGAAGAGGAAGAGAGCACTGGAGAGGGGAGAGTCTGTGGAAGGAGGTGGTGGAGATGTTCTGCTTTTAGATGATGGAACCACAACAAAAAGTCAACATTTCAGGCCACCCACTCGCTGTCTCTGACCTCCCCTGTCTGACATTACCCTACATCTGTGGTAGGATATATTTTTAAGCTGTCTAGAATGATGTCATGCAATAACCAAACCCCTGTAAATATGGATCTTGTCGTCACTAGTGAAACAAAATTTGCTTTTATACCAGACAAGAGCTTTTAACCCAGCCAGTGACGTGATCGGGGAAAAAGGAGAGAATAAATCTTGGGCTCTTCAAATGCAACACAGGTTTAAGTGGAAATCTTGAGTGCCTTAAAAGCAGAACCACAACTCACACGTTACTAGAAAAAGAGTTGGGAGAAGGGAGAGTTCTTCTCCCAAAACAGTATCAGCATGGAGACAGTATAATCCTGGAAAAGGTAATGGGGAAGAACTAAAGGAATAGTTCATGGTTCTACCACAAAAAAAAGCAGGTAAGATATTCTTCTGGTGTCTTAAACCCTAGATAAAATTTGATTCTATCCATTTGTCTCCTGGCATATTCAGGCAGCAGTGGGTTCATCTACTTCAGTTTCCATCACTTATAGCAAAATTTTCTCCTCTTGCAAAGAACTCAGGTGCTGTGAGGGCAGGGGAGGAGAAGGGAAGGATTATGCTAAAGGGGATATACAAAGTTGTAAAGATTTTATTTTTATATCCATATAAGAGTATAAAACAAGCACTGGAAAATAACAGAATCTGAACCACAGCTGCTTTATATACATCCTGGTGTTGTTTCTCCTGTGAGAGTGCTCCTAATGTATTCCTCATCTGCTCCACAGATCATTTTAATTAAAGCATTAATAGATTTCAGACTCTCAAAGCCAGAGTATCTATATCCAGCCTCTGTCAAAGTCTGTATCTTCACACACACATGCTCCCATATGTTTTGTTCAGTCTCTCATTGAATTAATCAAACACGGCAGCTACTCCTAATGGCTTGTGTTAATCAGCTGCATCCATCAGGGTGCAGGCAGGGCTGGGGAGCCCTGCCACAGCCACACATGCTGAGCCCAGCTGGGCCATGCCCCCTGTCCCCATGTGCAGCTCACATCTATCCTCTGCTGCTACGAGCCACCAACTCCTCTTTGTCACCAGCAGGAGATACAGCTGCAAGGCTGAGGCACTGAGCTGCCAGCTTTGGTGGGCTAATGGCAGGAATTCCACCTTTGCCAAATGCAGAAAAGTGGATTTTGTAGCTGTCAAAAAATACCCAACTACTGTCGTGTTTCCCCGGCTGTTGTTCCAAGGAAGCTGTGTTTTCTCTCTAATCCTGGAATATCTCTTGCAGTGCTACAGAAAAAACATGCTCAGATGATTATTTTTGTATTTTTAAGTACATGGGAATCCTCACATTCTGCACATTCCCCCCATTTCCAACGCAATTGGATTTTGGTGGGTGATTCATATAACAGTGGCTTCAGCTTAACCCCTTTGAGTGCATCCATCATTTTGGGCAGAATCATGAGTGATAGTGCCTCTCAAAACCTAAATAACATACTTGAGTGAAACACTCATCTGTTATGTGCATGTTTTCCATCCAAATAACTTCACCTAATAACTCATGAAAGCCTTTAGTAGTGGAAAATGATGAGATTAAACATGATGCTTTTTGATACACTTGCTCCCTTCCATCTCAGAAAAACAGTATTAGCTAAAGCCATTCATTTTGTGTAAAGGGATCTCTATAATGCTTCATCTGCTAAACAATTTCATTAAAATCTCCATCCCTGGTAGAAATGAGGTGCAATTTAAAGCAGCCAGGGATTTTGGCTGCCCTTATCGCTGCAGGGGTGTAGCAAATCCATATTTATTCAGTCTAACATCAATGAGATGATCTGTATGTTACAGGACCTCCCAGGATGTGACTCATGAGGCTGAATCCGTGAAGAACAAAGTGCTGTCCTCTCACCACTGCCATTTGTCACAGCATTTGCAAAATGCTGGTACCAGACAAGTACTGGCAAACAATAATTGCGGCTGCAAAAATGAAAAACCATTTCAAACCAAGAGGCCCATGTCACCACCGAATCTCAAGCCCCATAACATGGTTTGCTCTTTTGCAGACACTGGTTTCAGAAGTCTGGAGAAAAGATGAGGCAGCTTTCATCACACCAAGCAAATTAGGGAATACTTTTCCTGCCAAACTGAGAACGCGGAGGTGGAAATCTCCCTGCTGTGGTACGAACATCCAGAATTCTGGCACTACCAACAATTTCAGAGGTTAATTTGCTTTGAAAAAGTGGGTTAGAATGTTGCATAAGGAAGGTTCAACCACTTGCTGATGGTTTGGAAGACAGTGTTAAATACTGTGACTTCCATAGACAAAATAGGAGTACACATGTAACCTTACCTCCAAAAATCATGGTGTGCTGTGCATACATCAGAAATTAAATCTCACTTGACTGTGAAGACACTGCATCCTTCAGCTCATAAAGCAGCAGGAAACAATGTGTTCTGGAAAAAAGAAACATTTGTTGGAAACCTGCCTGTCTGCCTTGCATAAAATGGGTTGAACATACACAGGTATTGGCCTCACGAGTGCCACGGGCAGGCTTGCACAAACCAGAGGCATTTTTGGAGGCAAGACAGTTCACTCTTCCCTCGTAACACCAAATCACTCATCCAGCCCTTTTAGCCAGCTCATTCTCCTGGTGCTTTGTGTGCATCACTTTGGGAGGCAGCAGAGGGATCAGCTCCCCACCAGGAGGCTGCTGGATAGGGAAACCTACTGCAGCAGAGGAGGGAAAAAAAGAGTTCTAATCCCCTGCAGGGTCTAGGGCTGTTCAAATATTCTCATACCATTGCTGCAGGGCCTGTTTTGGGGTTTGTTTGTTCATTTTTTTTCCTTTCTCTCTGCATGGCTTCGTCTCTGCTTCCTGTTTGAAGTGCACAGAAAGTTTTCACGGTGCCCACACAAACGTTTCCATAGTGAATATTTAAATACAGGAGCAGTATCCACATCAGTTATTACAGCAAACCATGCCCTCGTGAGGATGCACAGCACTTTAGAATCCAGCAAAGTTTCAGCCAAGTTTTGTAACAATGGAAATGCCACACCAGAGCAGTGGTTTTATTCTAATGAGTGCCCTTGGCAGTAGGATTGAACCAAATCCTGTATCAGTCAGAGCTGCCTCAAGGAGAGCACCCACATCTTCAGCAGCACCCTGACACTAAAGCAAGCCTCTCCCATCCACCCATAGGCAAAAGGCTCTTTGATTTGAAATGCAATGTGGCTACAGAACTGAGCATTAACCACCTCAGAAAGCTTTTGAAGGTGCTGAAGATAAATAATTCCAAACAGGGATTAGCAATGGAAGCTTCTGTATGTTTCTCAGTAGCTGAGTACAGCTGCTAAAAAGTAGGTTTGGAGGCTTGGGGCAGGGGGGTTATTCCTGAAATAACAGAATAAGGAAGTCTTTAGAGAAGCTGAAGACACAACGACTGAAAAAGCTTCTGAAAATACTGAAAATAGCAGAGTTCAAGGAAAGGGGAACAACAAGAGAGGTGCTATGCATTTGCACACACATTTTCTTTTTCGAAACCCTCAACCTGGGGAGAAAAAAACTATTCTCAGGAAACAGTGTTCACCACTCTCCTGCCTGATTTTGAAGATGCTGGCTGGAGGTCAGCATTAAGCAGGGCACTGTGACACCCAGAGCTCCAGCCAAAGGACATTCCCACTGCAACTCAGTGGGATCAATTTTTTAGTTTCATGCAACATGTGTAATATATTCTGATACTGTTTTCTATCTACAACCCTTCAGAAACATTATTTGACATAGCTCTCCTATATTTATTATCTGTCTAGGATCACTCTTTCTTTCCTCATACACATCGTCTTGCAGAATGAGTTTCAGAATCAAATTCTAGTCTCAGTATGGGTGTATTATTACTCTGTATAGAACAGAGATGCCGTTTGAGAATACAAGAGAGGCTCATACTGTAGTTGTACAAGCTCCTTCATATCCGTGCCTTTTGATCAGAAAAATGAAAGGACTTTTCTCATCCAGGTGCCCTTCAGCTGCTGACACGCTGACCAACACGAACAGCACACCTATTTCCCTCAGATCCCGTCTCCTGAACCTGTATCTGGGGTCTGACACTGCTGACACACACAAGGATGAGCCCCCAAAACACAGGGGATCTCAAACCCAGGTACATGTTCGTGATCCTACACCAGGGAATAAAGGTCACACAAAGCTCTTTCATTCAGCAGCATTTTCTCTCTTGTTTCTGAAAGCTTTCAGACCCAAATTCATTCTCCCCCCACCACCAGGCGCCACAAGTTACCTACCTTAGAACACAAAGGCTGTGTGAACAGTGAGCCAGGGAACACAGGACTGTCCAGGCATGAAGCAGATCACGTTCTGAAATCGGCTAATTCACACTCCAAAATCCCCAGCTGCAGCTGAAGCAGCCCTGGAATGAGAAATGTTCTGCCAAAGGTCACAGAGCCACCAGAGATGCCCTTCTGCACCAGCCCCTGTGCCTGCATCCCTGTGCCCAGCTCTTCACTGGATCATTTCTTCTACTCTCCTTATTTTTAACCTTTTCCTGCCTTTGACCATTTTCTGCTTTATTCCATGAGCCACTCTGTCCCATTCCCCGTGGTTTCTGTATCCAACTGAAGGACAAAAACACCCCTAAAACATCAGGATCTTACACTGTAAATTAGGACAGTGTCTTCCAAGTTGTGTGGTGTATTTTCCTGTGGCAGATTTAGTTACATACCTAAGATTGCTACACATGTTTTGTGTAATGCAGCAGTGAAACTCCTGTCTCCTTTAGTAATGTCCCTTCCATTCAGTCTTCCTGCTTTGCTTCCCACCCTCTGTTCCCTAAAAGTGGAGGAAGGAAAGTGTTTTGGAGATTGTTTTTCCTCCTAGAGAAATCCAGATTCCACCTGCATAATGTTTCTGTCATTTTTTGGCAGATACTTAAGATAGCAGAATTTATATCAAAGTTTATCAAAAATTCAAACTTCTTAATATAAAAGAATCCCATACAAATGGAAGCCTACATGTTCAATGCAGTAGGATTCCCACATTTTAATCACTGAATATTATCTGAAGGGGAGAAAGCTTTCCTCTCCATGATCAGAACCCACAGAAATTGTTGAATCCACAGAAATGAAGCACGGAGCCACTAAAACACTTCATTATTCCTTCTGAGCACTGTTCAAACACCAGTATTTACCTCTGAGGCTGTAACAAAATTGCATGTTTCTGCCCTGGCAGGGGGAGCCTTCCAGAGTCAATATCCATATTGCTGTGGGGAAACACATTTAATCTCCACATAAGCTCTCTGTAATTTTATTATTATTATTATTATTATTATTATTTATTAGACAATATGTTGGGTAAATAGCATCAGCTCCATCTATGTGTGGTGTTAGCAGGAGGCTGCTTTCAGAGAGCAGCAATTTGCAAATCACCCTTTTGAAAATGAAGGTGGGAACACAGCAGCATCTCACTGCACTGAGCAGATCTGCTGAGCCCCTGAGAATCCCCCCTTGAACCTCCTCCCTGAGTTCCACATGAGCCTGTGGGCTTAGCACCAAGTTGTGCCTTCTCTCTAGTTCATACACATCATTTTTACTGAATTAAATATTATCTCCAAGATCGGAAGGGGTTTTAATTTAGGCCCTGCACAAACACAGAGCTGGAAGGAAATACACTTTTCAGAGGAGTATAATTATCTAGACCAATAAACCTGGGAAAGAACTGGAGGAAAGGGCAGTGCCACCCAATTCATTCACACAAATGTATAAAGGTGAAGTGTGGTAATGGCTTTACAGACTCCTTGAGAGAAAACACTGATTTTGTATTAATAATATCCTTTTCCTCCAATTAAAGGTTTTATATTGCAATAACACTGTAATCACAAGTGAAAAAGAAAAAAAAAAAGGGGTAAAAAATTAAGGCCAGCCTGCTTGGAATGTACAAGCAGATAAGTACTCATTATATCAATTTTATATAGTGGGAGTTATTAATTTGGCAATTCAATTGCTCAGGGGCTGTGTCGTTAATAATCAGGTGATTGTAATGAAACAAATACTCTCACTTGTGGAGTTAGACAATGAAACAGCCCTAAAGTGGAAAAACTGAATTATAATGTTTATATTTTCCTCAGATTTCTGCAATAAAGCCAGTGCATGGACTAAACTTTGGTAGCGATTTCTTCTTTTATATCTGTATCACATATGCCTGTCATTGCCTATTATTATTACTGTTAAAACTACATTATAAAAAGGGCAGAGGAGAAATAAAGCTGGAAAATTTGATGAAGTACAAATTATATATTTTTGCTTTCAATGCCTTATCCTCTTTAAAATTAAGCTCTCCCATTAAGCTAGCAGTGCCCTGTCACTATACTGCCTTAGAATAATAAAAATATGCAGAGGAGGGATATCTGCTTAATTATTCCACTTTCCAAAAAGCAACCCTGCTGGATTTAAAGAGCAGTAAAGCTTCAGCAGGGATGAGGGGGTTTTTTTCCTGCTGTGGCGTCTCAGAGCCTCTCTGTTTTGAAGACTTCTTTCATTTCAGATGTGACAAAAAAGTTAGAAAGCCCCACAGCTTCAATGCACTTTCTAAATAAGCCAACTGGTGTGATAAAATAAAGAACCTGTCATAAAATCACTTAAGTTGGAAAAGACCCTCAAATCCTCAAGTCAAACCATAAATCTGACCCATCCCTACAGCCTTCCCTGCACCTGGGTCCTTTGACAATATCTGCAACAGAAATATGCTCAAGTTTTGATATCCCACAGTTTTATTCTCTATTGATACAGGAAAGGAACAGGAAATACACTTTTAAATTCCAGGTTAAAATGAAAGAAATCTTAGACAAACAGTTGTTTTTCATCACATACACAAGGGATCAAAAAAAAAAACCAAACCAACCAACTAATGAGGAAGCTGAAAAAGCAGTGCCCTGGGAAAAAGGCAAAAACTGGATGTGAAAGTTTGAGAAAGAAATCTCAGTATAGGTATTGTTTCATGGTTCTCTCCTTCAAATGTTACAGGAACTCTGAGAAGTTATCTGCTGAACAGAACAATTCATTATTCTAGCAGCAGATCATTATTTAAATTCACTGTGTTATTCTTTTACCATATGGCAGGCAAGTGAGGACACAGTGTAATAAAAATTAAAATAAAAAGGGGAGTTTCCCATAAAAATTTGAAGGAGAATATCAGATCATATAACCAATGTCAAAGACTATTATATTTTATCTATTTAAATTATTGATACATTTTCATAAAAATTATAACCTTAATTTAGCTCTGATTTGAACAAAACTAATATAAAAAGCAAATATATTTATGACCCCTTATGATCACTCTTGTCTGCTTCTTTTCTTATGGAACAGGGACATATTCATCCAGTTTACAAATGCAAAACTTCAAGGAAAACCACTTCAAGAGCAAAGAGTAGAACTGCTGGATTCTTGACTTAATTCAGTCCATGTCTACTGAGAAAAAGGCAAAAAAGAGGGTGTCCCTCTAGTAAAATAACAACACTGCTATAAAGCAGCAGCCACCTGTTTTGGGTTGTTACCTCTCTTTATGAATCAATCTAGCATAAACTGAACAGCTCAGCAGAAATTAAAATCTCATACGAACAAAAAGGATTTGGATCATACCTCCAGACTTTTGCCAAATGACAAATGGACCGGTTGCTGAAGGCTGGAAGAGCAGAGGGAAACACATATACTGAACAATCCCTGAGACAAAGAAAGCTAAACTCAGATTATTTCAATTTCCTGAAAGGTTTCAGCAAAGGTTATACAGGATTTCAAATACAGAAAGTAAATAGGACAAGAACTGGCATTATTTCTGGCATTTCTAGCATTTACTAATTTGGGTATGTAAGCACTGGGAAATCTCTGCATAATTTCACTGTTTAAATCCATTGATGGAAGGTGCATTGACATTTTTGGTCAGGCCATTTGCTTTTAGTTCAGAAATAAGGTTTATTCAAATTCTGCTGAGAACTGCAAGGAAAAAATGGAGGAAGAGCAGATGATTTGTGATTCTGCCTTCTGTTGAGGATAGATGATTTTTTTCCCTACTCTCTTAAAGAAAAAGAGAAGACAATAATGCTTAAAGCACATAGCAGTGGCACAGTGCCAAGGTTGTTTTTCTAGGTAGTTTTTTTGTTTGTTTTGGTTTTGGGCCTTGAACAGATCACCATTGTGGTATAGTCCAGATACTTTTCATTCCCATTTGGGATGCCTTAAGTGGGACACCCAAATACAAGAGAACTCTTGGAATAAGAGCTCCAAAATCCCAAAATATAATTGTTTATTATATTATTTGTAAAGGCAATAGCTCACAATACATGAAAACAAAGTGGAACTAAAATTCCCTCCATGCTAAGGAAAACCAGGCAACGTTCTACTCTTTTGTTTAAACAAACAAGCAAACAAAATACCCAACAAAACCAAAATTCTGCCAAATCTTATTACTTATACAGAATGAGGAAAATTTTGTGAAGTTTGGAGATCAGTTGTATCAGTAATGCAGAGTTCATTGTCTTTCCAGCTCATAGTTTTAAAATGTCATTTTTATGATTTTCTTTGATCTCTTTAGATTGTCCCTCTTACTGTCAGAGCCTATTGGAAATTTTGCTGATGAGATAATTGTAGAATTAATAGATTCAACATGAAACTTGATTAAAAGCTACCCACTGGATTTCAAGAGCAGAAGCAGAAGAAATGCTCAATTGTCTTGCTGGAATTCATCTAATTTGAGGTGGAATGCTTTGTATAAAACCTGTATCAACTGGACTGAGGAAATTCTGTTAGGTTCACACAAAGAAATTTCCTTTTACGCCATGAGAGTCTGGACTGGAGGAAAAACCCAGAAGAGACAGGGCATCTGGAAAAATATAATTTTCAGGCTTTTTGTTACCATCCAGATCAGCCTGTATATGTGCATTTTCAGGGCATGGAAGAGATCATGCATTTTTGTTTCTGGAAAGAAAAAGGAAATCTAAAAATTGAAGTAATCCCCAACACTTTCAGTTCTAATTTGCCAGATTATCTTGGTACAAAGTAGATAACAAATCACGACCCAGAAGTTCTGTTTCACTTAAGATGCTTCTTCTGAAGGGTTCTTTCCTTCTGATTAAAGATCTGAATCTTTAAATTGCCCTGATTAGAAGTGCCAAACAACCCAGGGCACCGGAGCATTCTCAAGAAGTTCATCAGCACAGGCACAAACCCTGCAGGGGACTGGAGGACGTGGCAAAGGCACAGAGCAGGGGTGGCTGCCAGCAAAACTCAGCCAAGGCAGAGCCCGTTTTCTCTCCCACAGGGAACATCTTCAGCTAAAAGAGCTCAAATTTGGGTGAATTCACCTTTAGATTTAAATCACACAACCTCTTCTTTTCCCAGGAGAACTCATCTCTGTGCTGTGTGTGCTCTGTGCAAGCTGTATTTTGTGAGGCAGGTCTGACACTGATGGCAACAAAGGCAAAAAATCCATCTTTCTTCAAACAGCAGTTTTGGGAAAATGAAGAGAGGCTGTTTCTGCTGGTTAAAGCCTCTTGTCCATGAGCCTGAGCTTTCCCCTTCAGCTGGCTCTTCAGCAGCAGGAATGCAAGCAGGAATCATACTGTGAGCAGTCTGACTGCTGCAAGGCTGCTCTGCGTGTTTATATAAAAAATACAAATTAGCATGTGATTCTTCTATATATAATGGAAGCAAATTGCCTGAAAGAAATCCTGCAGCTCCCCACTTTACAATTTACTTAAGACAAACATTTATTTCCAGTCAGAAACAACACAGTGATTTTTTGACAAAGGTGACTGTGGAACTGCTGGAGTCTGTACAACGAAAAGCTGGTAGCAAGGAAAACAAACACACATTTACAGAAGGAACCCTTATTTTACACCTATATAAATTATGGAGTCTCATTATCTGGGCTTAACTGTTGTAATACTTCTGACATTGCTGTAACACTTGAAGAAGCCTTCTTCTATTAAGGAAAGAACCAAAATAATTTTAGTCCCTGAAACAAAATTAAAATCTTTTTCCAAGCAAAGTTTCCTTTGAACAAAAAGGAGAACAAAAAACTCCATAAACCCTCTCAAAGGTTCTGTTTCTGCCAGCCTGGCTTATAGGAAAGACCTTCAGACACATCAACCAGGCACAGACAGCAGAGGGGAAGCAAAGCAAAGATTAAGAAGGTCCTGGTGAGTTTGCTTCCAGATCCCAGCAGGAAAACCACAGCACAGTCAAGACATTGTGTGTGCACAGCCACAAAACCTTGTACATCTAGTTTTTGATCAGGTAAGTTTACTCTGAGTTTAGACCATTTGAGCCACACATATAAGACTAAGAAGAAAATAAGCAATTTTTTTTTAAAAAAAGCAAAACAAACCGATAAACCCCCAAACCCTAAAAAACCCCACTCAAGCTAATTTCATATTTTTACGTATGACTATCCTGCTAATAAATACATTTTTAAAGGGACAGTTAGGGTAAATATTACCAATTTTCATCTCTTTATGTGCTAAATCATATACTCCAAGTTTTTACATTTCATTTTAGTGCAGATCTATAAGGGAAAATTAGTAAACACAATTTGTTTTACAGAAGCAAAGAGGAAAAAGGATTACAGTTTACTCTAGCATTACCAACAATCTGAGCACAAGCAGATTAGAATAACTCTATTCCATTAGAACCTGAACCCATCCCCTCCTGTCTCCTTTCCCCAGGAATGGGAAAAATGTTCAGGCTGTGCTATGTTCTCCAGCACGCCCTGCCAGCCTTGCCTGTGCAACAAGGAAAAGAATAATGACACAACTGGGTTTTCTCTGCACTGACAAGTGACATCTTGGGTTTAAAATGCTGCAGATTATTATCTCCAGGCTTTACCAGTCCCTGGTTTCCACATTTCACACACCTAACCTCCCATACATACACTTGGAGCAGGATCCCAAAGGGATGTGAGCTGTGACTTGTTAAAATAGAACCTAATTTTTGGATGAAGGTCAGTATCTACTTACAGGCTGTGTTTCAGCTGGAGATACAGATGTATTTAAAATAAAGAGCTGGTGAGCACGTCAGGCCAAGCTCATGTCAGTCTCAGGGCTCACCCACATAAAGTTTAGTATGTTAGCAGGGGCCAATGACAGCACAGTAAAGATGAAATCCCCCCTGCCCAAAAAAAGCAACATCAGTTTCACCATGAGAAAACCCTGCCTTTTCCATTTGCCTGATTTTCTTTGGTTTCTTTTCAGTTTTGAGACACTGTCACTGATGTTTATACATCACGTCACATCACTTCATCTCAGGGATCCTAAGAGCAAGAGTGAACATTAGAAAGCTTATGCATTTACTCATGCATCTGCAAAGCACTGAAAAACTGCACAATTATTTAGCTGTACACAGGCACAAGGGTTAATTTTTACTTCTTTTCTCCCGTGTACTAATCTCGTGGAAATCTCCAGCAAATTACAGGCATGGGCCTGTAATGGGCAAGCTCCAGCAGGAAAAAAAGGCTGAAACCTCAGGAATCAGTGTAAACCAGAGGTTCTAAGCACAAGAACCTCTTGGTCAGCACCAAGAGCCAGAGGTGTGGGCCAGCTGCACACTCATGGCTTTGGAGAGAGCAGAGGGTGTTGCACAGGTTGAAAGGGTTTCTACCTTTCTGCCTGCTGAACGAGCCAACACCCTGGGCAGGGCTGCTGCTGACAATTCTCAGCAGTAAAAGTAGCTGTTAAATCTTGAATTAGTTTGAAGTCAGGCTCATTAAATTCGGAAATGAGCTACAAAGATGTTTTCAAAGAGGATAAGCAAGTGAGCCAATTTTTAATTACTTATTAAGGAGGGCTTTTCAGTAGAGGTCGTCTTTGCAGCAATGCAAAGCAATAAATATAACAAATTTAAAGCTGGTTTTGTTTTCATGACAAACACCCAGGTTTTGATGGGAGTACAGAGATCAAAGATGCTTGCTTTGACCAATATTTATGTAATATTCTGTCTTCCAGCACACAGACAGAAAAAACATGAACATAACATTGTCTTCTTCTTAAAGGAAATAATCCGTGTATTTACATTCAAACAAAAATAATGAGACCTTCTGTTCAAGTCATCTTAAAACTTCCCTACACTCCAATCGTAGAAAGACAGGCTTTGATCAAATTCTGGCACTGGTACAGCAAGTTCAACTGCTGGAAGATTCTGCGGTCATTACTTGTAGCTCTCCTCATTTGTTCTCACATTTAATTTGCCTGCATCGACCCAACAAGTGTGAATCAATAGCAACAAAGTGATGGGCTGAAATGATCATTCAGGCCACTGGGTTTCATGGCACTCAGGGCTGTAGGTTCTGCCTTGGACCTGGACTTTACCCTGGGTACCTTGGACCTGGAGTTTACCCGTAGTCTCCAAGCAGAGGGCATCACTGCCTGGCAGGAGCAGCGGTGCTGGACGGGGCAGAAGCCCACACCCCCTGCAGTGATTTTTGGAACGTGATTTCCTTCCCCCACCACCAGGCAATTCCTCATTTCATGCCATAGTGTCTTAGGCTGCAATGCAAGACATAACCAAAACTATATATTCTACCACCATCTGTTAAAACCAGGTGGGGCAGCGTTCTTTATCTCTTCCACAACCCATCCTCCCTCCAGAGGGATATTTGTGGTTAATGAGCCATTGAGGCTCAGTGCATGACTCATAAAATTACATCATCCCATTGGGAGATGCTCCACCCAGTGGGAGGAGCCAAGCATTCCTACCTGGATAAAACCTGAGAATTCAGAGCACCAGGACAGCCTGTTTCCACTGGATTCCCAGAAGAAGATTGGACCCATCTCATCACCACTGGACCCTTCTACAGGATCATCTCTGCTCCAACAGAACCACACCTGTCACTGCAGGAGGACTTCATTGGACTGCTGCTAACACCCTGATCAACAGGGTGTCAGATTGTATTCTGACTCTGTCAGTGTTTTCTTTTTGTTTGTTTCCTTTTTTTGTACTACTACATTTTTATTTTCATTTTCCTAGTCAAGAACTGCTATTTCTATTCCCATATCTTTGCCTGAGAGCTCCTTAATTTCAAAATTATAATAATTTGGGGGGAGAAGGTTTATATTCTCCATTCCAAGGGAGGCTCCTGCCTTCCTTCCTTAGCAGACAGACCCCTGTCTTTCCAAACCAAGACACATGGGTAATCCAAAATCCTTTACCCAGTACCTACCACTAGTTGTCTCTGTGATCAGGAGACTTTAATGCGGCCTGAAATGTAAATAATGCACATCACACAAATACCTTCTCTCAAAATCTTGTGTCTGGCTTTATCAAGGGCCTCCACGACATCACAAATAGCTTTTAATGCATTTTAGTGTGGCCAGAGGACATCTTTGCAGTCACAAGCCCTGCACATAGCCATCATCACAGGACCAGATGGCTCTTGACCTCCAGCACACCACCAGCACCAAACCTGGACTGCCACAACTTGTCAGTACCAGAGTGCTCTGCACAGAGCAGCAAAATAAATCAGAGCCATCACAGATCAGCACTGGGTGGTTGCTTTCAGCAGATGACAGCATATTTTTATTTCCAGAACAACAGAAAATGGAGATTTGGAGGCTAAGAGAAAGCATGTCAAAATGAGGACTTTTTGCTTCTGAATAATTCTTTTCACTAAAGCTAGATCAGCTTCAATAACAAATAACTGGAGAAAAGAGACTTCCAGCAAACCTAGGAAAGATGTGACATGACACCCCAGCAGAGAGAAAGAAGTGATCTGTGAGAGAATGGAGAAGGGAACATTTTACATTATTGAATGTATTGTATGTATGTATAATATATTTTTATGTACATAATTTTTATTTTTAATATTTATGTATATATTTTATGTATATATGTACATATACATGTATTGTATGTATGTATAATATAATAAAATTGCATGTATGTATAATCCCACATATTATACATTCTTATTCTATTTTACAGCTGAGCTCCCTGATTATGCTAAAGTGGAGTTTAACCCTGACTTCTAATCCTTCCCTCTTTTGAACATGCAAAGGATTGGTATCCTTACTGCAAAGCATGAAATCTAGGTACAGGTGTTTGTACTCAGCAGAGAGATTGCAGAACATACCAGCACCAGCAATGTTGTCTGCCACCTTGGTGAAACATCCCCACATATTTTGAAATGCACTTCCATGACAGACTGGCTTTGCAAGGCCAAAACCTTTGTTTAGATGATTATTTTCAGTACATATTTCCCCCAGCACTCAAAAGATTCCAAAACCTGACAACCTATTGCTGAGAAGTATATCCTTTCTGATGAGAAGATCTAAGACTCCGAATTTGGAATTTTTTCTGTGTTACTAAAATTAAAAGCACTGAGAATGAAAAGTTTCAATTAAGTCAGTCCTCAGTTTAACATTTCACATTGTCAATTTTTATACTCTGAACCAAAACAAAATGTGACAAAATCAGTATAAAGAAAATAAGAAATAGTTAACTAGCAGAACTTAACTGTAAATGCCACCACAATATGCAATGCTCCTGGGGTTTGGCAAATATATTCTGTTGATAAAATTCTCCATTATGAAGTAGTCTGTCTGAAAAAAAATATCATGGGGTGTTAATTAAAAACCATATCAATAAATAACTTAAAAGATGTAATTTGAAAACTAAATACTGATTATATCGCTTCTCACTGCTAGAAAATCTGAAAAGCTGACAGAAATCAAATACACTTTTACTCTTTTGAGAGTGAGCTCTGCCATAAAGAAAAGTCATCAGGAGCAATAGTTTTTAATTTTATTTAAGTATTTTTAATATAACCCCTCAAACTTAGAGTATTTAACATTTCATTCTAAATGCTTACCAGGACCCTGAGATTTTTGAGTTCAACTTCAAAGACCAGCACCAGCTTTTAAAGCTTTTCAAAGCATCATGAAGCAGGAAGTTGCATGATTTAGGTGGATGAGTGAATGTCCCAGTAAAAGACCATCAGCTTTTGAGTAACACTGGGAGGAATAAACTCCCAGTTAGAATTTCAAATTCTCCAGGTATCTAAACTTGCAGTCCCAACATCCCCAGCAGTGCTTTTTGCCTTTTTGGCAAAACCAGCTTGACTATTTCTTGGGAAGAACATGAACAGGGAGCTGGAGACTGCTGAGGCACAAGACTTGCTCAGCCCTGAAAGATGCCTTGAGCAAAACTTTCTGTCTATAGGATGTATTTTCCCACTTGAGGTCTTTTGATCCTGCCTTGCCATGAGGACACAGCCCCGAGAGCTGTAACACCAAGTGCCTTCCCCAGCCCCTTCATCCCTCACTGCTCACACTCCTGCAGGTGGTGGAGGGAGGGTGAATTATCTCCAGAGGAACCTGCTGCTGTTTCACTGCCTAAGCTGAGGCTCAAACCACCGAGCTGCTGCATCAAAGATCATTCCACTACCTTCACTTTTAGTCCATTTATGAAGAGTGCACTCTGTGCACCTTTTTAACGCAGACCAAAGGGACCAAAGCTTCAGCAGATGGCACAGAAATATGTGCACTCATAGTGCACAGAGACAGGCTCCTGGGGCTCTGATTCCATGGCAATGAGTTAATTTTCATTCCTGCTCTCTCTCAACTCATTCAAAGTAGGTGCTCACAGGCTGGGCTGCACTCCTGCTGCCTTGAAATGCTCTTCAGATATGCCTAACCTTATTCTGCAGCACCTCTTCCACCACAATTTAAATTCATGCAGAAGCCATCTTATAGTCCATGTTCTAAATCTGGGTTGTGCTTCCACTATCAATGCCAAAATGTGTTGCAACACTTAAATTCAAGATAGCCTGGGTTTTTATTTTGCCTCATTTTGCAATCAGATACTAATCCATGTAATTATCTATGTTTCAATATAAAATTCTTAATTCAAAGTAAAAAAAGCATCTCAGTTAAAAAGTAAATAGCTTACCTATGTTTATTTAGTAATTAATGAATAATAAATAACTAATGTATGTTGACTAAATAAATAATGTTGATGTACTTTTTCCAAACATATCTAGGAATCTGGTAATTCAATTTCTAATACCAAATCCACCAAGATATTTAAAGAACTGCACTACAGTGTTGCAGAGCATTCTGGATACAGGAGCATTTGTGCAGAGACTATTTATTAAGTTCTGGCCTGGAAGAACTTGCTACAGGGAAAAGCAAAGTCATGCCAGGATGTGGTTGGTTTGATAAATAATGGAAGGAGATTTCATAATACAGAGCTCTATTATTCCTTCAGCATAAAGTGCAACAGAGGAGGAAAGCTAAAAACACAGGGGCATAAATTTGTCCTAATGGAGAGCCAGGCAGACTGGTTCCTCAAAGGAGGCAGGACTGGGGTTTGTGCAAGGGCTCACAGTCCCCAGACCAGCCCTGCACTGCCAACGAGGGATGATACAGCACTCAACTTGTCGTGAATTCAGCTGAAAAACAAACCAATAAATGACATTGCATTGTTCTTCTGGAGGGCTGAGAAGTGCTCCAAGGTTTAGCTGCTTTCAGAACACCACGCTGCTAGGCAAGGACCTGGAAAAAATATGGGAATTTTTGATGAAAATGAAATGCATTTAAGATCTTTAAAAACTTGCCTTCGTTCAGTCTGCAGTTCCGTTTTTGTAAACCCCCCCAGGGTCCAGCCACCTTGTGTTTTGTCAGTTCTATCTCTCCAGCCAGCTACCACTGTCACCAGCTTCATTTCTGAGGGGGAGCGTGGGGGTGTGATGGAATCACAGTAGAGCTCTTTGAACGATTCAGTGCTGTCTGGGTATCCCTTTGCCATCCATCATCTAGAAATTTATACCGCTTTTCAGATCAATCAAAGGAATTAAAGCTCTTCAGGACATAATTTCTTTCCCTGCAATTTCTTTTCCTGGCAAAAGAAAACAGAAATTCAATCTGTTTTCGTTGAAAGTCCAAAAAAGTATGCTCACGCTCAGACAGCTGAACATAAAGGTGTCTGGCTCTATATATCTTAATTTTCCTCTCCTGGAATCAAGAACAATCATGGTATGGGCGCAGTGTAAAAGCATGTTCAAAGCGAGCCTGGCTGAGGCAGAGAACATTTCCTTTGGATGCAGCACAATGCAATCAACATCTGGAGGAAACAAAAGCCTCTGTAAGGGCTTACAGAGCACAGACAAAAGAGCGGCCCGAAGAGCAGATAATCAGTTTACACAGAACTCACTGTACCCGTGCTGTCGAAATGGAAAACAGCAGCAGAAATTAGGCTGAAGGGAAATTCCACTTTAGGGTTGCTAGGTGTGTGATCCGAGGGGGCACACTGCACTGAGAGCCACTCCCCTCGGCAGGCAAAGGGCTGAGCAGGCACTGCCAGGTCCCACAAAGCCCTTGAACTGTCACAGAATCCCCCCAGGAGAATCCGGTAGCAGCTGAAAGGACCTGGAGGATGAAGCGCTTTGGAAACTGCCTGCGAACTGTAATTTGAAACACTCCCAACTCCTGTCTCCTGCCTGCTGCCACCAGCAGCACCTGTGTCTGCCACCAACAGAAAGCTCTGTTCCACCTGAAATATAAAATTTGTTTCTGAAATCTCAGTTTGTTTATTTAATGCCTCTTTTCAGACTTAAAGCCTAATTTTGGGAGTTATAAAAATGAAGCACAATGCAAGAGGGGAAAGAAAAAGCATCTTTGACTCCCATTTGGGAGTAATATTGGTTTAATAACAATGGTTTTTTGATAATGACTTAAGCATACCTGGTTTGGTTAATTATTTATCCAAAATAACTTCCCTGGGTCTAACCATGGTCCCAGGGCACTTCTGTGCTATGTAAAGCTCAAAAGTATCATCCCCTGCCTGTCCCAGTAACATCACATCATGAAAATACCAAACTTCCTACCATATTTTCAGTACTCAGACATTCTTTTTTAAACCGTACTGTGCCATAACATGAAGCATCTATTATTGCAACAGTCATAAAAGACCTCAGGGATTTGTAATAGATCGAATGTTACTAACCCAGTCTGACATCAGAAGACTCAGGTCTAAAGTGTTTCCTCAGAGGAACAAATGTCTGTAAATAACTGTATTGTGTTAAAGGGTCTGAAAACAGCCACTTTATGAACAGTCCAGTGCCTGCTTTAAAGGTGCTTCCCTGTAGAGACTCCAGCAGCATTTTATATATTTAACAGTTTCTATGGAAAGAGATTTTTATCCCGCAGTACCTACTGTCTGGAGGTATTTGCTTGGAATATATTTAATTTAAAAAAAAGCCTAATGAGAAATAGCCCCATTATATTTCAGAACCAATTACTTCTGTCAAAATTCTGATGAGACTTTACAACAGGTTTCCATTTCACTACAAGAGATTCCTCACTCTAGAGATTCCGTATACTTTACCGTTATCACCAAAGTCATGAAGCATCTGAGATGAAAAAGAGTGAAAAATTCAGTATTACCACTATGAATTCTTCTCTTCCAACTACCTTGCTTCTCACATAAAATTACACTGCTCTACATACAACACTCTAAGAAATTGCATCAGACGACAAGTTGTTGGAGCCAATGAAGCAGCTGAATGTAGTCCTGCATAGCCTTGACGTGGGCCTCCGGACTGTATCTCACCTCGGTTATAGCTGGGCTCGCTCAGTCTCTCCTCAGTCCCCCTGGCACTGCAAAACACCAAGGTGCAGGCCGGCCCCGATGGGCCGCAGGCGTGAGATCCAGGTGTCCCTCTGGGATTTGCAGTCCAGGACAGGTTTCAAGAGTTTCAAGAAAAAGGGAAAAAAAACAATCCAGAGAACTTCTCTGCCTCAGCTAGCTAGAATCGACTAAAAGCAAAGGAGATCTCTGTCCCGCTGCCTGTGCGTGCTGCAGACAACAGAGTCCAGGGGCAGAATGCGGAGGAGTGCAGTTCCTGCAAATAAACTGCACGCTTCTTCCTTCCTCCCCTTCGCTCTCAGAAGCAGTTCTTCAAAGTGTCCAAGTAAATAGACAGCATCAACAGAACAGCCAGCTGGGGATAGAAGCACCGAAAAGTCAGCCCAGGATAAGCCCTGGGTGCGTAGTGGGGAATATCCTGGCGCTGGCCTGGGCCTTCTCCACGGCAGGATCCTCGATCCTGCAGTGCCACTGTCAGAGGACCCGGACTGCAAGCAGCCGTCTCCCGGGGTGATGAGCAGCAGTGGGGGCTGATGTCCAGTGGGCAGCTCCCACAGCCGACAGAGCACAGGCTTCTGCGTGTCCAACAAGTTTGTCTGTGCGGTGCCAAGGCCCTGCAGAGGGTGTGCGATGAGCAGAATCTTCCTTGTCTCCCCAGTGAACGCAAGCAGGCCCGGCAGCGGTGCCTCTTGCTTGCTCCCTGCCCCGCCAGAGCTGCCAGGGACTTTGAGAGCCCGTGTGAAATGGCCGGCACGGCCTGAGAGAGCAAGGGGAACAGAGGCCGAAAATCACCTTTGTAGGCACCGTGGCCTTCAGTGGCTGCCGCAGCAGGACGACCACGCAGAGGAGCACTGCAGAGCGAGACCTGTGTGCCTTTGTTCCAAAAGGCTTTTTGTAACAGTCCCTCCTCCCAGGCAGTTACAAATTCACAACTAGCGCAACTCACCAATGCTACAGCTTGGGTGGAGTTCAAGAGGAACTTGCACAGACAAGATTCAGTTACAGTTTGGTTTATTGAAACAATAACAAGAAACCTCAGGATGAACACACTAACTACAGGGCCTTAATCTATATCGTAATAGACCTAATTGTGGGGGGGTTTATATATGTATATATAGTAAGTGCATTATTTACAGGGTAATCGTGTATACAATAGGTGCAGTAACTAGAGGAAGTTAATATATCCAGGAACAGTACTAACTACAGTGGGTTACAACATCCAGAAAATGCAGTAACTACACAAAGCTAATATGTACAGTGTCCATCCCCACGGGCACAGCTCTGGGCACCAGCAGCTCTTTCAGTGGCCGTGGATCGGCAGTTGTTTGAGCCAATGCAGCAGGTGAATGAAGTTCTGCACGGCCTTCACATGGGCCTCTGGATTGCTGGCCAGGTCCTGAAACAGGTTGGGTGGTTCAGCCACCCGCAAGTCGGAGGGCAACCTGATCTCCGGAGGAAGCCTCTGGTTGCCGATCACAAAGTGGTTGAGTCGTGTCGTCTGCAGGGAGCAGTGGAGGAACTTCAGGATATCTATCAGCCGCTGCCCGAAATCCCCCGTGCGCCACCGTGTCAGGGGGATGGTGGTCAGCAGGTGCATCACCACCGTCTTCAGGGTGTAGCTGGAAGAACGTACACCCAGCAGGAAGCGGCTGAGCAGCTGCAGGCACTGGCAGTGGCAGCTGTCCGCGGGGGCCTGCCTGGAAACGAGCCTGAAGAATTTGGCCTCTGCCACGGCGTAAGTCTCCAGCCACGCGGTGCTTGACGTGCCTGCTTCTGCAGGCTGGCTGCCCACAAAGATATCGGAGCCTCCTTGCTGCACGCCGAAGATCACCTCAACCATGAGGCTCTCGTTGTCCTTGCTGAGCTGAAATGTGCAGGAGCGGCTGGAGGGCTGCAAGGTTAAACGCCAGTGGCGGGATTGAGGCAAAAGCAGCCAGGCTACTCGGACAAATCGGCAGAACCAGTGGGCCGTTTTCTCCACGTCTAGGCAGGAGCCAGTGCAGAGAGTGTGCAGGAGGCTGGGCTCCTGATTCCTTCTCAGCTCCTCCTCGGCGTGGTGGATGAAACACAGCATGTCCTGCCTCGTGCAGGTGCACAGCAGCCCCACACGGACACGGAAGTTCCTGTGGGCCCTCACCCGTGCAGTGTCCGGCTCCAGCGTGAAGGCGTGTCCTGGAGGGGGACTCAGGGGTACAAGCACACGATAGACAACGCCTTCTGCACTGGGACTCCAGCCTTCAAAGGCGCTGCCCACTCCGATGGCTTCTTGTGGCACCGGGTAGAAAGTGTTGGCCAAGCTTTGTCCAAAGACGTAGGTGACCATGCCCACCAGCTCCCTGACCATCGAGCAACCTTGGTGCAGGTCCACCACAGGCAACTGGATGCGCTCCTCTAAAAGGCTTCCAAGGTTACTTGGAACATTCTGCTCGTCCTCCTCCTCATTTGCATCCTGTTGCTCTTCATCATGGCCAGCAGCATTGACTTCCACGACCTTCTCATCCTTGTTTTCGCCTTCTTTTGCAGCAGCGTAGCCTTCTCTTGCTTCGTTCCCAACACTGCTTTCCTCCTTTGCCTCAACGCTGCTGCCTGCTTCGTTTCCGTCCTTGTTGTCTTCTTCCACATTGGACCGGATGCTTTCCATTTCTTTCTGTGGAGCAGTGTTGTCTCCTTCTTCCTCCTGCTCCACCTGCAAGTTGCTGCTGGTGCTTTCCTTCTGGCCGCTGTTGTCCGGATGGCATCTGATTTTCTGCAAAGCAAAGCACAGTGCTGGGAGAAGGACGGGGATTGCCAGGAGAGCCCAGAACTGCCAGACAAGCAGGGCTCCCCAGGCACCACCGCTCTGCTCCAGGCTCTTGTGCTCCAGCTCCTGAAGCAGCCGAGCCATCTCCTGGTTCAGGTACTCCGCCCGCTGCTGCATGCGCTCCCGGGTGGCCTGATCCAGCCCATCGCCGGCCTGCTGCGGGTACTGGATGAGGCCATGCAGCAGCAGGAGAAGGAAGGTGGTGGCAACCATGGCCTCGGCAGGTGCCGAGGCCTTCAGTGGGGATGGGAGGGAGGTACGGATGGGGGAAGTGAGGGCAGAAGGCCCAGGGATCTGAGGGCACAAAGAGGGCGCAGGCAGCTGGCAGGCTGCCGGGCCTGTGCCGCTGGCCCAGCAGCAGCAGCACCGTGCCCTGCCAAGGGCACTCCCGCCAGGGACTGGCCTCTGGACGCGTGCTGAGAAGCGGCTCCCGGGGGACTGGCGTTCCTGCCGGGGTCCTGGCTCAGCGCTCAGCACAGCCTCGTGTCTGCGTGCACGCTGGCCGCTGGCCGAGGCTGCACTGGGGCAGCCTTACCTGCTGCTCCTGTGTCCTGGCTGCCCCCATTGTGACGCTGGCGCTGCGATGTCACAGGGGCCAGGCTGCATGCCGGCCAGGCCAGCCCCGCCCTCCAGCTCCCCCTCAGCTCTGGGGCTCTCAATGGCCCCGGGCAACCAAACACCTGACACACACCAAGGGCGCAGCCACGGGCCAAAATCCACGCCCAGGCGTTGCCTGCAGCAAACAGGCAGAAGGCCCGAACCCTTTTCAAATACTGAACTGGGGACACGAATGCTTTGCTCCTGGAAACCTCGTGCTCTGAGGTGCAAGTGGTTCCCTCGGTGCTGAGCTCTGTGCTTGTGCAGCTGCTCTTGGGACCTAAGTGACACCCTGTCCTTGCTCAAGGCCAATGTGGGAGGAAAGCTGTGAATGGGGCTCCTCTGGGATGCCAACCCATATGGCCCCTCCCTCAGCTGCTCCGGGGAAAAAATCTCCTTCGAGAAAAGTGGAAAAACTGTTTCTTCAACATGTAAGGTGCCCACGAGCCTAAAAAAACGAATAAAATGAAACAATGTAACCTCTCGCTGTCCTGAAGAGAGCGGGCAAATTGAGACAGTCTTGGCCGTGGGTTGGAGCTGGGCTCGCTCAGTCTCTCCTCAGTCCCCCTGGCACTGCAAAACACCAAGGTGCAGGCCGGCCCCGATGGGCCGCAGGCGTGAGATCCAGGTGTCCCTCTGGGATTTGCAGTCCAGGACAGGTTTCAAGAGTTTCAAGAAAAAGGGAAAAAAAACAATCCAGAGAACTTCTCTGCCTCAGCTAGCTAGAATCGACTAAAAGCAAAGGAGATCTCTGTCCCGCTGCCTGTGCGTGCTGCAGACAACAGAGTCCAGGGGCAGAATGCGGAGGAGTGCAGTTCCTGCAAATAAACTGCACGCTTCTTCCTTCCTCCCCTTCGCTCTCAGAAGCAGTTCTTCAAAGTGTCCAAGTAAATAGACAGCATCAACAGAACAGCCAGCTGGGGATAGAAGCACCGAAAAGTCAGCCCAGGATAAGCCCTGGGTGCGTAGTGGGGAATATCCTGGCGCTGGCCTGGGCCTTCTCCATGGCAGGATCCTCGATCCTGCAGTGCCACTGTCAGAGGACCCGGACTGCAAGCAGCCGTCTCCCGGGGTGATGAGCAGCAGTGGGGGCTGATGTCCAGTGGGCAGCTCCCACAGCCGACAGAGCACAGGCTTCTGCGTGTCCAACAAGTTTGTCTGTGCGGTGCCAAGGCCCTGCAGAGGGTGTGCGATGAGCAGAATCTTCCTTGTCTCCCCAGTGAACGCAAGCAGGCCCGGCAGCGGTGCCTCTTGCTTGCTCCCTGCCCCGCCAGAGCTGCCAGGGACTTTGAGAGCCCGTGTGAAATGGCCGGCACGGCCTGAGAGAGCAAGGGGAACAGAGGCCGAAAATCACCTTTGTAGGCACCGTGGCCTTCAGTGGCTGCCGCACCAGGACGACCACGCAGAGGAGCACTGCAGAGCGAGACCTGTGTGCCTTTGTTCCAAAAGGCTTTTTGTAACAGTCCCTCCTCCCAGGCAGTTACAAATTCACAACTAGCGCAACTCACCAATGCTACAGCTTGGGTGGAGTTCAAGAGGAACTTGCACAGACAAGATTCAGTTACAGTTTGGTTTATTGAAACAATAACAAGAAACCTCAGGATGAACACACTAACTACAGGGCCTTAATCTATATCGTAATAGACCTAATTGTGGGGGGGTTTATATATGTATATATAGTAAGTGCATTATTTACAGGGTAATCGTGTATACAATAGGTGCAGTAACTAGAGGAAGTTAATATATCCAGGAACAGTACTAACTACAGTGGGTTACAACATCCAGAAAATGCAGTAACTACACAAAGCTAATATGTACAGTGTCCATCCCCACGGGCACAGCTCTGGGCACCAGCAGCTCTTTCAGTGGCCGTGGATCGGCAGTTGTTTGAGCCAATGCAGCAGGTGAATGAAGTTCTGCACGGCCTTCACATGGGCCTCTGGATTGCTGGCCAGGTCCTGAAACAGGTTGGGTGGTTCAGCCACCCGCAAGTCGGAGGGCAACCTGATCTCCGGAGGAAGCCTCTGGTTGCCGATCACAAAGTGGTTGAGTCGTGTCGTCTGCAGGGAGCAGTGGAGGAACTTCAGGATATCTATCAGCCGCTGCCCGAAATCCCCCGTGCGCCACCGTGTCAGGGGGATGGTGGTCAGCAGGTGCATCACCACCGTCTTCAGGGTGTAGCTGGAAGAACGTACACCCAGCAGGAAGCGGCTGAGCAGCTGCAGGCACTGGCAGTGGCAGCTGTCCGCGGGGGCCTGCCTGGAAACGAGCCTGAAGAA
Source organism: Acrocephalus scirpaceus scirpaceus (assembly GCA_910950805.1). Lineage (NCBI taxonomy): Eukaryota > Metazoa > Chordata > Aves > Passeriformes > Sylviidae > Acrocephalus > Acrocephalus scirpaceus. The sequence goes on from OU383780.1 coordinate 56,428,919, forward strand.
TTTGGCCTCTGCCACGGCGTAAGTCTCCAGCCACGCGGTGCTTGACGTGCCTGCTTCTGCAGGCTGGCTGCCCACAAAGATATCGGAGCCTCCTTGCTGCACGCCGAAGATCACCTCAACCATGAGGCTCTCGTTGTCCTTGCTGAGCTGAAATGTGCAGGAGCGGCTGGAGGGCTGCAAGGTTAAACGCCAGTGGCGGGATTGAGGCAAAAGCAGCCAGGCTACTCGGACAAATCGGCAGAACCAGTGGGCCGTTTTCTCCACGTCTAGGCAGGAGCCAGTGCAGAGAGTGTGCAGGAGGCTGGGCTCCTGATTCCTTCTCAGCTCCTCCTCGGCGTGGTGGATGAAACACAGCATGTCCTGCCTCGTGCAGGTGCACAGCAGCCCCACACGGACACGGAAGTTCCTGTGGGCCCTCACCCGTGCAGTGTCCGGCTCCAGCGTGAAGGCGTGTCCTGGAGGGGGACTCAGGGGTACAAGCACACGATAGACAACGCCTTCTGCACTGGGACTCCAGCCTTCAAAGGCGCTGCCCACTCCGATGGCTTCTTGTGGCACCGGGTAGAAAGTGTTGGCCAAGCTTTGTCCAAAGACGTAGGTGACCATGCCCACCAGCTCCCTGACCATCGAGCAACCTTGGTGCAGGTCCACCACAGGCAACTGGATGCGCTCCTCTAAAAGGCTTCCAAGGTTACTTGGAACATTCTGCTCGTCCTCCTCCTCATTTGCATCCTGTTGCTCTTCATCATGGCCAGCAGCATTGACTTCCACGACCTTCTCATCCTTGTTTTCGCCTTCTTTTGCAGCAGCGTAGCCTTCTCTTGCTTCGTTCCCAACACTGCTTTCCTCCTTTGCCTCAACGCTGCTGCCTGCTTCGTTTCCGTCCTTGTTGTCTTCTTCCACATTGGACCGGATGCTTTCCATTTCTTTCTGTGGAGCAGTGTTGTCTCCTTCTTCCTCCTGCTCCACCTGCAAGTTGCTGCTGGTGCTTTCCTTCTGGCCGCTGTTGTCCGGATGGCATCTGATTTTCTGCAAAGCAAAGCACAGTGCTGGGAGAAGGACGGGGATTGCCAGGAGAGCCCAGAACTGCCAGACAAGCAGGGCTCCCCAGGCACCACCGCTCTGCTCCAGGCTCTTGTGCTCCAGCTCCTGAAGCAGCCGAGCCATCTCCTGGTTCAGGTACTCCGCCCGCTGCTGCATGCGCTCCCGGGTGGCCTGATCCAGCCCATCGCCGGCCTGCTGCGGGTACTGGATGAGGCCATGCAGCAGCAGGAGAAGGAAGGTGGTGGCAACCATGGCCTCGGCAGGTGCCGAGGCCTTCAGTGGGGATGGGAGGGAGGTACGGATGGGGGAAGTGAGGGCAGAAGGCCCAGGGATCTGAGGGCACAAAGAGGGCGCAGGCAGCTGGCAGGCTGCCGGGCCTGTGCCGCTGGCCCAGCAGCAGCAGCACCGTGCCCTGCCAAGGGCACTCCCGCCAGGGACTGGCCTCTGGACGCGTGCTGAGAAGCGGCTCCCGGGGGACTGGCGTTCCTGCCGGGGTCCTGGCTCAGCGCTCAGCACAGCCTCGTGTCTGCGTGCACGCTGGCCGCTGGCCGAGGCTGCACTGGGGCAGCCTTACCTGCTGCTCCTGTGTCCTGGCTGCCCCCATTGTGACGCTGGCGCTGCGATGTCACAGGGGCCAGGCTGCATGCCGGCCAGGCCAGCCCCGCCCTCCAGCTCCCCCTCAGCTCTGGGGCTCTCAATGGCCCCGGGCAACCAAACACCTGACACACACCAAGGGCGCAGCCACGGGCCAAAATCCACGCCCAGGCGTTGCCTGCAGCAAACAGGCAGAAGGCCCGAACCCTTTTCAAATACTGAACGGGGGACACGAATGCTTTGCTCCTGGAAACCTCGTGCTCTGAGGTGCAAGTGGTTCCCTCGGTGCTGAGCTCTGTGCTTGTGCAGCTGCTCTTGGGACCTAAGTGACACCCTGTCCTTGCTCAAGGCCAATGTGGGAGGAAAGCTGTGAATGGGGCTCCTCTGGGATGCCAACCCATATGGCCCCTCCCTCAGCTGCTCCGGGGAAAAAATCTCCTTCGAGAAAAGTGGAAAAACTGTTTCTTCAACATGTAAGGTGCCCACGAGCCTAAAAAAACGAATAAAATGAAACAATGTAACCTCTCGCTGTCCTGAAGAGAGCGGGCAAATTGAGACAGTCTTGGCCGTGGGTTGGAGCTGGGCTCGCTCAGTCTCTCCTCAGTCCCCCTGGCACTGCAAAACACCAAGGTGCAGGCCGGCCCCGATGGGCCGCAGGCGTGAGATCCAGGTGTCCCTCTGGGATTTGCAGTCCAGGACAGGTTTCAAGAGTTTCAAGAAAAAGGGGAAAAAAACAATCCAGAGAACTTCTCTGCCTCAGCTAGCTAGAATCGACTAAAAGCAAAGGAGATCTCTGTCCCGCTGCCTGTGCGTGCTGCAGACAACAGAGTCCAGGGGCAGAATGCGGAGGAGTGCAGTTCCTGCAAATAAACTGCACGCTTCTTCCTTCCTCCCCTTCGCTCTCAGAAGCAGTTCTTCAAAGTGTCCAAGTAAATAGACAGCATCAACAGAACAGCCAGCTGGGGATAGAAGCACCGAAAAGTCAGCCCAGGATAAGCCCTGGGTGCGTAGTGGGGAATATCCTGGCGCTGGCCTGGGCCTTCTCCACGGCAGGATCCTCGATCCTGCAGTGCCACTGTCAGAGGACCCGGACTGCAAGCAGCCGTCTCCCGGGGTGATGAGCAGCAGTGGGGGCTGATGTCCAGTGGGCAGCTCCCACAGCCGACAGAGCACAGGCTTCTGCGTGTCCAACAAGTTTGTCTGTGCGGTGCCAAGGCCCTGCAGAGGGTGTGCGATGAGCAGAATCTTCCTTGTCTCCCCAGTGAACGCAAGCAGGCCCGGCAGCGGTGCCTCTTGCTTGCTCCCTGCCCCGCCAGAGCTGCCAGGGACTTTGAGAGCCCGTGTGAAATGGCCGGCACGGCCTGAGAGAGCAAGGGGAACAGAGGCCGAAAATCACCTTTGTAGGCACCGTGGCCTTCAGTGGCTGCCGCAGCAGGACGACCACGCAGAGGAGCACTGCAGAGCGAGACCTGTGTGCCTTTGTTCCAAAAGGCTTTTTGTAACAGTCCCTCCTCCCAGGCAGTTACAAATTCACAACTAGCGCAACTCACCAATGCTACAGCTTGGGTGGAGTTCAAGAGGAACTTGCACAGACAAGATTCAGTTACAGTTTGGTTTATTGAAACAATAACAAGAAACCTCAGGATGAACACACTAACTACAGGGCCTTAATCTATATCGTAATAGACCTAATTGTGGGGGGGTTTATATATGTATATATAGTAAGTGCATTATTTACAGGGTAATCGTGTATACAATAGGTGCAGTAACTAGAGGAAGTTAATATATCCAGGAACAGTACTAACTACAGTGGGTTACAACATCCAGAAAATGCAGTAACTACACAAAGCTAATATGTACAGTGTCCATCCCCACGGGCACAGCTCTGGGCACCAGCAGCTCTTTCAGTGGCCGTGGATCGGCAGTTGTTTGAGCCAATGCAGCAGGTGAATGAAGTTCTGCACGGCCTTCACATGGGCCTCTGGATTGCTGGCCAGGTCCTGAAACAGGTTGGGTGGTTCAGCCACCCGCAAGTCGGAGGGCAACCTGATCTCCGGAGGAAGCCTCTGGTTGCCGATCACAAAGTGGTTGAGTCGTGTCGTCTGCAGGGAGCAGTGGAGGAACTTCAGGATATCTATCAGCCGCTGCCCGAAATCCCCCGTGCGCCACCGTGTCAGGGGGATGGTGGTCAGCAGGTGCATCACCACCGTCTTCAGGGTGTAGCTGGAAGAACGTACACCCAGCAGGAAGCGGCTGAGCAGCTGCAGGCACTGGCAGTGGCAGCTGTCCGCGGGGGCCTGCCTGGAAACGAGCCTGAAGAATTTGGCCTCTGCCACGGCGTAAGTCTCCAGCCACGCGGTGCTTGACGTGCCTGCTTCTGCAGGCTGGCTGCCCACAAAGATATCGGAGCCTCCTTGCTGCACGCCGAAGATCACCTCAACCATGAGGCTCTCGTTGTCCTTGCTGAGCTGAAATGTGCAGGAGCGGCTGGAGGGCTGCAAGGTTAAACGCCAGTGGCGGGATTGAGGCAAAAGCAGCCAGGCTACTCGGACAAATCGGCAGAACCAGTGGGCCGTTTTCTCCACGTCTAGGCAGGAGCCAGTGCAGAGAGTGTGCAGGAGGCTGGGCTCCTGATTCCTTCTCAGCTCCTCCTCGGCGTGGTGGATGAAACACAGCATGTCCTGCCTCGTGCAGGTGCACAGCAGCCCCACACGGACACGGAAGTTCCTGTGGGCCCTCACCCGTGCAGTGTCCGGCTCCAGCGTGAAGGCGTGTCCTGGAGGGGGACTCAGGGGTACAAGCACACGATAGACAACGCCTTCTGCACTGGGACTCCAGCCTTCAAAGGCGCTGCCCACTCCGATGGCTTCTTGTGGCACCGGGTAGAAAGTGTTGGCCAAGCTTTGTCCAAAGACGTAGGTGACCATGCCCACCAGCTCCCTGACCATCGAGCAACCTTGGTGCAGGTCCACCACAGGCAACTGGATGCGCTCCTCTAAAAGGCTTCCAAGGTTACTTGGAACATTCTGCTCGTCCTCCTCCTCATTTGCATCCTGTTGCTCTTCATCATGGCCAGCAGCATTGACTTCCACGACCTTCTCATCCTTGTTTTCGCCTTCTTTTGCAGCAGCGTAGCCTTCTCTTGCTTCGTTCCCAACACTGCTTTCCTCCTTTGCCTCAACGCTGCTGCCTGCTTCGTTTCCGTCCTTGTTGTCTTCTTCCACATTGGACCGGATGCTTTCCATTTCTTTCTGTGGAGCAGTGTTGTCTCCTTCTTCCTCCTGCTCCACCTGCAAGTTGCTGCTGGTGCTTTCCTTCTGGCCGCTGTTGTCCGGATGGCATCTGATTTTCTGCAAAGCAAAGCACAGTGCTGGGAGAAGGACGGGGATTGCCAGGAGAGCCCAGAACTGCCAGACAAGCAGGGCTCCCCAGGCACCACCGCTCTGCTCCAGGCTCTTGTGCTCCAGCTCCTGAAGCAGCCGAGCCATCTCCTGGTTCAGGTACTCCGCCCGCTGCTGCATGCGCTCCCGGGTGGCCTGATCCAGCCCATCGCCGGCCTGCTGCGGGTACTGGATGAGGCCATGCAGCAGCAGGAGAAGGAAGGTGGTGGCAACCATGGCCTCGGCAGGTGCCGAGGCCTTCAGTGGGGATGGGAGGGAGGTACGGATGGGGGAAGTGAGGGCAGAAGGCCCAGGGATCTGAGGGCACAAAGAGGGCGCAGGCAGCTGGCAGGCTGCCGGGCCTGTGCCGCTGGCCCAGCAGCAGCAGCACCGTGCCCTGCCAAGGGCACTCCCGCCAGGGACTGGCCTCTGGACGCGTGCTGAGAAGCGGCTCCCGGGGGACTGGCGTTCCTGCCGGGGTCCTGGCTCAGCGCTCAGCACAGCCTCGTGTCTGCGTGCACGCTGGCCGCTGGCCGAGGCTGCACTGGGGCAGCCTTACCTGCTGCTCCTGTGTCCTGGCTGCCCCCATTGTGACGCTGGCGCTGCGATGTCACAGGGGCCAGGCTGCATGCCGGCCAGGCCAGCCCCGCCCTCCAGCTCCCCCTCAGCTCTGGGGCTCTCAATGGCCCCGGGCAACCAAACACCTGACACACACCAAGGGCGCAGCCACGGGCCAAAATCCACGCCCAGGCGTTGCCTGCAGCAAACAGGCAGAAGGCCCGAACCCTTTTCAAATACTGAACGGGGGACACGAATGCTTTGCTCCTGGAAACCTCGTGCTCTGAGGTGCAAGTGGTTCCCTCGGTGCTGAGCTCTGTGCTTGTGCAGCTGCTCTTGGGACCTAAGTGACACCCTGTCCTTGCTCAAGGCCAATGTGGGAGGAAAGCTGTGAATGGGGCTCCTCTGGGATGCCAACCCATATGGCCCCTCCCTCAGCTGCTCCGGGGAAAAAATCTCCTTCGAGAAAAGTGGAAAAACTGTTTCTTCAACATGTAAGGTGCCCACGAGCCTAAAAAAACGAATAAAATGAAACAATGTAACCTCTCGCTGTCCTGAAGAGAGCGGGCAAATTGAGACAGTCTTGGCCGTGGGTTGGAGCTGGGCTCGCTCAGTCTCTCCTCAGTCCCCCTGGCACTGCAAAACACCAAGGTGCAGGCCGGCCCCGATGGGCCGCAGGCGTGAGATCCAGGTGTCCCTCTGGGATTTGCAGTCCAGGACAGGTTTCAAGAGTTTCAAGAAAAAGGGGAAAAAAACAATCCAGAGAACTTCTCTGCCTCAGCTAGCTAGAATCGACTAAAAGCAAAGGAGATCTCTGTCCCGCTGCCTGTGCGTGCTGCAGACAACAGAGTCCAGGGGCAGAATGCGGAGGAGTGCAGTTCCTGCAAATAAACTGCACGCTTCTTCCTTCCTCCCCTTCGCTCTCAGAAGCAGTTCTTCAAAGTGTCCAAGTAAATAGACAGCATCAACAGAACAGCCAGCTGGGGATAGAAGCACCGAAAAGTCAGCCCAGGATAAGCCCTGGGTGCGTAGTGGGGAATATCCTGGCGCTGGCCTGGGCCTTCTCCACGGCAGGATCCTCGATCCTGCAGTGCCACTGTCAGAGGACCCGGACTGCAAGCAGCCGTCTCCCGGGGTGATGAGCAGCAGTGGGGGCTGATGTCCAGTGGGCAGCTCCCACAGCCGACAGAGCACAGGCTTCTGCGTGTCCAACAAGTTTGTCTGTGCGGTGCCAAGGCCCTGCAGAGGGTGTGCGATGAGCAGAATCTTCCTTGTCTCCCCAGTGAACGCAAGCAGGCCCGGCAGCGGTGCCTCTTGCTTGCTCCCTGCCCCGCCAGAGCTGCCAGGGACTTTGAGAGCCCGTGTGAAATGGCCGGCACGGCCTGAGAGAGCAAGGGGAACAGAGGCCGAAAATCACCTTTGTAGGCACCGTGGCCTTCAGTGGCTGCCGCACCAGGACGACCACGCAGAGGAGCACTGCAGAGCGAGACCTGTGTGCCTTTGTTCCAAAAGGCTTTTTGTAACAGTCCCTCCTCCCAGGCAGTTACAAATTCACAACTAGCGCAACTCACCAATGCTACAGCTTGGGTGGAGTTCAAGAGGAACTTGCACAGACAAGATTCAGTTACAGTTTGGTTTATTGAAACAATAACAAGAAACCTCAGGATGAACACACTAACTACAGGGCCTTAATCTATATCGTAATAGACCTAATTGTGGGGGGGTTTATATATGTATATATAGTAAGTGCATTATTTACAGGGTAATCGTGTATACAATAGGTGCAGTAACTAGAGGAAGTTAATATATCCAGGAACAGTACTAACTACAGTGGGTTACAACATCCAGAAAATGCAGTAACTACACAAAGCTAATATGTACAGTGTCCATCCCCACGGGCACAGCTCTGGGCACCAGCAGCTCTTTCAGTGGCCGTGGATCGGCAGTTGTTTGAGCCAATGCAGCAGGTGAATGAAGTTCTGCACGGCCTTCACATGGGCCTCTGGATTGCTGGCCAGGTCCTGAAACAGGTTGGGTGGTTCAGCCACCCGCAAGTCGGAGGGCAACCTGATCTCCGGAGGAAGCCTCTGGTTGCCGATCACAAAGTGGTTGAGTCGTGTCGTCTGCAGGGAGCAGTGGAGGAACTTCAGGATATCTATCAGCCGCTGCCCGAAATCCCCCGTGCGCCACCGTGTCAGGGGGATGGTGGTCAGCAGGTGCATCACCACCGTCTTCAGGGTGTAGCTGGAAGAACGTACACCCAGCAGGAAGCGGCTGAGCAGCTGCAGGCACTGGCAGTGGCAGCTGTCCGCGGGGGCCTGCCTGGAAACGAGCCTGAAGAATTTGGCCTCTGCCACGGCGTAAGTCTCCAGCCACGCGGTGCTTGACGTGCCTGCTTCTGCAGGCTGGCTGCCCACAAAGATATCGGAGCCTCCTTGCTGCACGCCGAAGATCACCTCAACCATGAGGCTCTCGTTGTCCTTGCTGAGCTGAAATGTGCAGGAGCGGCTGGAGGGCTGCAAGGTTAAACGCCAGTGGCGGGATTGAGGCAAAAGCAGCCAGGCTACTCGGACAAATCGGCAGAACCAGTGGGCCGTTTTCTCCACGTCTAGGCAGGAGCCAGTGCAGAGAGTGTGCAGGAGGCTGGGCTCCTGATTCCTTCTCAGCTCCTCCTCGGCGTGGTGGATGAAACACAGCATGTCCTGCCTCGTGCAGGTGCACAGCAGCCCCACACGGACACGGAAGTTCCTGTGGGCCCTCACCCGTGCAGTGTCCGGCTCCAGCGTGAAGGCGTGTCCTGGAGGGGGACTCAGGGGTACAAGCACACGATAGACAACGCCTTCTGCACTGGGACTCCAGCCTTCAAAGGCGCTGCCCACTCCGATGGCTTCTTGTGGCACCGGGTAGAAAGTGTTGGCCAAGCTTTGTCCAAAGACGTAGGTGACCATGCCCACCAGCTCCCTGACCATCGAGCAACCTTGGTGCAGGTCCACCACAGGCAACTGGATGCGCTCCTCTAAAAGGCTTCCAAGGTTACTTGGAACATTCTGCTCGTCCTCCTCCTCATTTGCATCCTGTTGCTCTTCATCATGGCCAGCAGCATTGACTTCCACGACCTTCTCATCCTTGTTTTCGCCTTCTTTTGCAGCAGCGTAGCCTTCTCTTGCTTCGTTCCCAACACTGCTTTCCTCCTTTGCCTCAACGCTGCTGCCTGCTTCGTTTCCGTCCTTGTTGTCTTCTTCCACATTGGACCGGATGCTTTCCATTTCTTTCTGTGGAGCAGTGTTGTCTCCTTCTTCCTCCTGCTCCACCTGCAAGTTGCTGCTGGTGCTTTCCTTCTGGCCGCTGTTGTCCGGATGGCATCTGATTTTCTGCAAAGCAAAGCACAGTGCTGGGAGAAGGACGGGGATTGCCAGGAGAGCCCAGAACTGCCAGACAAGCAGGGCTCCCCAGGCACCACCGCTCTGCTCCAGGCTCTTGTGCTCCAGCTCCTGAAGCAGCCGAGCCATCTCCTGGTTCAGGTACTCCGCCCGCTGCTGCATGCGCTCCCGGGTGGCCTGATCCAGCCCATCGCCGGCCTGCTGCGGGTACTGGATGAGGCCATGCAGCAGCAGGAGAAGGAAGGTGGTGGCAACCATGGCCTCGGCAGGTGCCGAGGCCTTCAGTGGGGATGGGAGGGAGGTACGGATGGGGGAAGTGAGGGCAGAAGGCCCAGGGATCTGAGGGCACAAAGAGGGCGCAGGCAGCTGGCAGGCTGCCGGGCCTGTGCCGCTGGCCCAGCAGCAGCAGCACCGTGCCCTGCCAAGGGCACTCCCGCCAGGGACTGGCCTCTGGACGCGTGCTGAGAAGCGGCTCCCGGGGGACTGGCGTTCCTGCCGGGGTCCTGGCTCAGCGCTCAGCACAGCCTCGTGTCTGCGTGCACGCTGGCCGCTGGCCGAGGCTGCACTGGGGCAGCCTTACCTGCTGCTCCTGTGTCCTGGCTGCCCCCATTGTGACGCTGGCGCTGCGATGTCACAGGGGCCAGGCTGCATGCCGGCCAGGCCAGCCCCGCCCTCCAGCTCCCCCTCAGCTCTGGGGCTCTCAATGGCCCCGGGCAACCAAACACCTGACACACACCAAGGGCGCAGCCACGGGCCAAAATCCACGCCCAGGCGTTGCCTGCAGCAAACAGGCAGAAGGCCCGAACCCTTTTCAAATACTGAACTGGGGACACGAATGCTTTGCTCCTGGAAACCTCGTGCTCTGAGGTGCAAGTGGTTCCCTCGGTGCTGAGCTCTGTGCTTGTGCAGCTGCTCTTGGGACCTAAGTGACACCCTGTCCTTGCTCAAGGCCAATGTGGGAGGAAAGCTGTGAATGGGGCTCCTCTGGGATGCCAACCCATATGGCCCCTCCCTCAGCTGCTCCGGGGAAAAAATCTCCTTCGAGAAAAGTGGAAAAACTGTTTCTTCAACATGTAAGGTGCCCACGAGCCTAAAAAAACGAATAAAATGAAACAATGTAACCTCTCGCTGTCCTGAAGAGAGCGGGCAAATTGAGACAGTCTTGGCCGTGGGTTGGAGCTGGGCTCGCTCAGTCTCTCCTCAGTCCCCCTGGCACTGCAAAACACCAAGGTGCAGGCCGGCCCCGATGGGCCGCAGGCGTGAGATCCAGGTGTCCCTCTGGGATTTGCAGTCCAGGACAGGTTTCAAGAGTTTCAAGAAAAAGGGGAAAAAAACAATCCAGAGAACTTCTCTGCCTCAGCTAGCTAGAATCGACTAAAAGCAAAGGAGATCTCTGTCCCGCTGCCTGTGCGTGCTGCAGACAACAGAGTCCAGGGGCAGAATGCGGAGGAGTGCAGTTCCTGCAAATAAACTGCACGCTTCTTCCTTCCTCCCCTTCGCTCTCAGAAGCAGTTCTTCAAAGTGTCCAAGTAAATAGACAGCATCAACAGAACAGCCAGCTGGGGATAGAAGCACCGAAAAGTCAGCCCAGGATAAGCCCTGGGTGCGTAGTGGGGAATATCCTGGCGCTGGCCTGGGCCTTCTCCACGGCAGGATCCTCGATCCTGCAGTGCCACTGTCAGAGGACCCGGACTGCAAGCAGCCGTCTCCCGGGGTGATGAGCAGCAGTGGGGGCTGATGTCCAGTGGGCAGCTCCCACAGCCGACAGAGCACAGGCTTCTGCGTGTCCAACAAGTTTGTCTGTGCGGTGCCAAGGCCCTGCAGAGGGTGTGCGATGAGCAGAATCTTCCTTGTCTCCCCAGTGAACGCAAGCAGGCCCGGCAGCGGTGCCTCTTGCTTGCTCCCTGCCCCGCCAGAGCTGCCAGGGACTTTGAGAGCCCGTGTGAAATGGCCGGCACGGCCTGAGAGAGCAAGGGGAACAGAGGCCGAAAATCACCTTTGTAGGCACCGTGGCCTTCAGTGGCTGCCGCACCAGGACGACCACGCAGAGGAGCACTGCAGAGCGAGACCTGTGTGCCTTTGTTCCAAAAGGCTTTTTGTAACAGTCCCTCCTCCCAGGCAGTTACAAATTCACAACTAGCGCAACTCACCAATGCTACAGCTTGGGTGGAGTTCAAGAGGAACTTGCACAGACAAGATTCAGTTACAGTTTGGTTTATTGAAACAATAACAAGAAACCTCAGGATGAACACACTAACTACAGGGCCTTAATCTATATCGTAATAGACCTAATTGTGGGGGGGTTTATATATGTATATATAGTAAGTGCATTATTTACAGGGTAATCGTGTATACAATAGGTGCAGTAACTAGAGGAAGTTAATATATCCAGGAACAGTACTAACTACAGTGGGTTACAACATCCAGAAAATGCAGTAACTACACAAAGCTAATATGTACAGTGTCCATCCCCACGGGCACAGCTCTGGGCACCAGCAGCTCTTTCAGTGGCCGTGGATCGGCAGTTGTTTGAGCCAATGCAGCAGGTGAATGAAGTTCTGCACGGCCTTCACATGGGCCTCTGGATTGCTGGCCAGGTCCTGAAACAGGTTGGGTGGTTCAGCCACCCGCAAGTCGGAGGGCAACCTGATCTCCGGAGGAAGCCTCTGGTTGCCGATCACAAAGTGGTTGAGTCGTGTCGTCTGCAGGGAGCAGTGGAGGAACTTCAGGATATCTATCAGCCGCTGCCCGAAATCCCCCGTGCGCCACCGTGTCAGGGGGATGGTGGTCAGCAGGTGCATCACCACCGTCTTCAGGGTGTAGCTGGAAGAACGTACACCCAGCAGGAAGCGGCTGAGCAGCTGCAGGCACTGGCAGTGGCAGCTGTCCGCGGGGGCCTGCCTGGAAACGAGCCTGAAGAATTTGGCCTCTGCCACGGCGTAAGTCTCCAGCCACGCGGTGCTTGACGTGCCTGCTTCTGCAGGCTGGCTGCCCACAAAGATATCGGAGCCTCCTTGCTGCACGCCGAAGATCACCTCAACCATGAGGCTCTCGTTGTCCTTGCTGAGCTGAAATGTGCAGGAGCGGCTGGAGGGCTGCAAGGTTAAACGCCAGTGGCGGGATTGAGGCAAAAGCAGCCAGGCTACTCGGACAAATCGGCAGAACCAGTGGGCCGTTTTCTCCACGTCTAGGCAGGAGCCAGTGCAGAGAGTGTGCAGGAGGCTGGGCTCCTGATTCCTTCTCAGCTCCTCCTCGGCGTGGTGGATGAAACACAGCATGTCCTGCCTCGTGCAGGTGCACAGCAGCCCCACACGGACACGGAAGTTCCTGTGGGCCCTCACCCGTGCAGTGTCCGGCTCCAGCGTGAAGGCGTGTCCTGGAGGGGGACTCAGGGGTACAAGCACACGATAGACAACGCCTTCTGCACTGGGACTCCAGCCTTCAAAGGCGCTGCCCACTCCGATGGCTTCTTGTGGCACCGGGTAGAAAGTGTTGGCCAAGCTTTGTCCAAAGACGTAGGTGACCATGCCCACCAGCTCCCTGACCATCGAGCAACCTTGGTGCAGGTCCACCACAGGCAACTGGATGCGCTCCTCTAAAAGGCTTCCAAGGTTACTTGGAACATTCTGCTCGTCCTCCTCCTCATTTGCATCCTGTTGCTCTTCATCATGGCCAGCAGCATTGACTTCCACGACCTTCTCATCCTTGTTTTCGCCTTCTTTTGCAGCAGCGTAGCCTTCTCTTGCTTCGTTCCCAACACTGCTTTCCTCCTTTGCCTCAACGCTGCTGCCTGCTTCGTTTCCGTCCTTGTTGTCTTCTTCCACATTGGACCGGATGCTTTCCATTTCTTTCTGTGGAGCAGTGTTGTCTCCTTCTTCCTCCTGCTCCACCTGCAAGTTGCTGCTGGTGCTTTCCTTCTGGCCGCTGTTGTCCGGATGGCATCTGATTTTCTGCAAAGCAAAGCACAGTGCTGGGAGAAGGACGGGGATTGCCAGGAGAGCCCAGAACTGCCAGACAAGCAGGGCTCCCCAGGCACCACCGCTCTGCTCCAGGCTCTTGTGCTCCAGCTCCTGAAGCAGCCGAGCCATCTCCTGGTTCAGGTACTCCGCCCGCTGCTGCATGCGCTCCCGGGTGGCCTGATCCAGCCCATCGCCGGCCTGCTGCGGGTACTGGATGAGGCCATGCAGCAGCAGGAGAAGGAAGGTGGTGGCAACCATGGCCTCGGCAGGTGCCGAGGCCTTCAGTGGGGATGGGAGGGAGGTACGGATGGGGGAAGTGAGGGCAGAAGGCCCAGGGATCTGAGGGCACAAAGAGGGCGCAGGCAGCTGGCAGGCTGCCGGGCCTGTGCCGCTGGCCCAGCAGCAGCAGCACCGTGCCCTGCCAAGGGCACTCCCGCCAGGGACTGGCCTCTGGACGCGTGCTGAGAAGCGGCTCCCGGGGGACTGGCGTTCCTGCCGGGGTCCTGGCTCAGCGCTCAGCACAGCCTCGTGTCTGCGTGCACGCTGGCCGCTGGCCGAGGCTGCACTGGGGCAGCCTTACCTGCTGCTCCTGTGTCCTGGCTGCCCCCATTGTGACGCTGGCGCTGCGATGTCACAGGGGCCAGGCTGCATGCCGGCCAGGCCAGCCCCGCCCTCCAGCTCCCCCTCAGCTCTGGGGCTCTCAATGGCCCCGGGCAACCAAACACCTGACACACACCAAGGGCGCAGCCACGGGCCAAAATCCACGCCCAGGCGTTGCCTGCAGCAAACAGGCAGAAGGCCCGAACCCTTTTCAAATACTGAACGGGGGACACGAATGCTTTGCTCCTGGAAACCTCGTGCTCTGAGGTGCAAGTGGTTCCCTCGGTGCTGAGCTCTGTGCTTGTGCAGCTGCTCTTGGGACCTAAGTGACACCCTGTCCTTGCTCAAGGCCAATGTGGGAGGAAAGCTGTGAATGGGGCTCCTCTGGGATGCCAACCCATATGGCCCCTCCCTCAGCTGCTCCGGGGAAAAAATCTCCTTCGAGAAAAGTGGAAAAAACTGTTTCTTCAACATGTAAGGTGCCCACGAGCCTAAAAAAACGAATAAAATGAAACAATGTAACCTCTCGCTGTCCTGAAGAGAGCGGGCAAATTGAGACAGTCTTGGCCGTGGGTTGGAGCTGGGCTCGCTCAGTCTCTCCTCAGTCCCCCTGGCACTGCAAAACACCAAGGTGCAGGCCGGCCCCGATGGGCCGCAGGCGTGAGATCCAGGTGTCCCTCTGGGATTTGCAGTCCAGGACAGGTTTCAAGAGTTTCAAGAAAAAGGGGAAAAAAACAATCCAGAGAACTTCTCTGCCTCAGCTAGCTAGAATCGACTAAAAGCAAAGGAGATCTCTGTCCCGCTGCCTGTGCGTGCTGCAGACAACAGAGTCCAGGGGCAGAATGCGGAGGAGTGCAGTTCCTGCAAATAAACTGCACGCTTCTTCCTTCCTCCCCTTCGCTCTCAGAAGCAGTTCTTCAAAGTGTCCAAGTAAATAGACAGCATCAACAGAACAGCCAGCTGGGGATAGAAGCACCGAAAAGTCAGCCCAGGATAAGCCCTGGGTGCGTAGTGGGGAATATCCTGGCGCTGGCCTGGGCCTTCTCCACGGCAGGATCCTCGATCCTGCAGTGCCACTGTCAGAGGACCCGGACTGCAAGCAGCCGTCTCCCGGGGTGATGAGCAGCAGTGGGGGCTGATGTCCAGTGGGCAGCTCCCACAGCCGACAGAGCACAGGCTTCTGCGTGTCCAACAAGTTTGTCTGTGCGGTGCCAAGGCCCTGCAGAGGGTGTGCGATGAGCAGAATCTTCCTTGTCTCCCCAGTGAACGCAAGCAGGCCCGGCAGCGGTGCCTCTTGCTTGCTCCCTGCCCCGCCAGAGCTGCCAGGGACTTTGAGAGCCCGTGTGAAATGGCCGGCACGGCCTGAGAGAGCAAGGGGAACAGAGGCCGAAAATCACCTTTGTAGGCACCGTGGCCTTCAGTGGCTGCCGCAGCAGGACGACCACGCAGAGGAGCACTGCAGAGCGAGACCTGTGTGCCTTTGTTCCAAAAGGCTTTTTGTAACAGTCCCTCCTCCCAGGCAGTTACAAATTCACAACTAGCGCAACTCACCAATGCTACAGCTTGGGTGGAGTTCAAGAGGAACTTGCACAGACAAGATTCAGTTACAGTTTGGTTTATTGAAACAATAACAAGAAACCTCAGGATGAACACACTAACTACAGGGCCTTAATCTATATCGTAATAGACCTAATTGTGGGGGGGTTTATATATGTATATATAGTAAGTGCATTATTTACAGGGTAATCGTGTATACAATAGGTGCAGTAACTAGAGGAAGTTAATATATCCAGGAACAGTACTAACTACAGTGGGTTACAACATCCAGAAAATGCAGTAACTACACAAAGCTAATATGTACAGTGTCCATCCCCACGGGCACAGCTCTGGGCACCAGCAGCTCTTTCAGTGGCCGTGGATCGGCAGTTGTTTGAGCCAATGCAGCAGGTGAATGAAGTTCTGCACGGCCTTCACATGGGCCTCTGGATTGCTGGCCAGGTCCTGAAACAGGTTGGGTGGTTCAGCCACCCGCAAGTCGGAGGGCAACCTGATCTCCGGAGGAAGCCTCTGGTTGCCGATCACAAAGTGGTTGAGTCGTGTCGTCTGCAGGGAGCAGTGGAGGAACTTCAGGATATCTATCAGCCGCTGCCCGAAATCCCCCGTGCGCCACCGTGTCAGGGGGATGGTGGTCAGCAGGTGCATCACCACCGTCTTCAGGGTGTAGCTGGAAGAACGTACACCCAGCAGGAAGCGGCTGAGCAGCTGCAGGCACTGGCAGTGGCAGCTGTCCGCGGGGGCCTGCCTGGAAACGAGCCTGAAGAATTTGGCCTCTGCCACGGCGTAAGTCTCCAGCCACGCGGTGCTTGACGTGCCTGCTTCTGCAGGCTGGCTGCCCACAAAGATATCGGAGCCTCCTTGCTGCACGCCGAAGATCACCTCAACCATGAGGCTCTCGTTGTCCTTGCTGAGCTGAAATGTGCAGGAGCGGCTGGAGGGCTGCAAGGTTAAACGCCAGTGGCGGGATTGAGGCAAAAGCAGCCAGGCTACTCGGACAAATCGGCAGAACCAGTGGGCCGTTTTCTCCACGTCTAGGCAGGAGCCAGTGCAGAGAGTGTGCAGGAGGCTGGGCTCCTGATTCCTTCTCAGCTCCTCCTCGGCGTGGTGGATGAAACACAGCATGTCCTGCCTCGTGCAGGTGCACAGCAGCCCCACACGGACACGGAAGTTCCTGTGGGCCCTCACCCGTGCAGTGTCCGGCTCCAGCGTGAAGGCGTGTCCTGGAGGGGGACTCAGGGGTACAAGCACACGATAGACAACGCCTTCTGCACTGGGACTCCAGCCTTCAAAGGCGCTGCCCACTCCGATGGCTTCTTGTGGCACCGGGTAGAAAGTGTTGGCCAAGCTTTGTCCAAAGACGTAGGTGACCATGCCCACCAGCTCCCTGACCATCGAGCAACCTTGGTGCAGGTCCACCACAGGCAACTGGATGCGCTCCTCTAAAAGGCTTCCAAGGTTACTTGGAACATTCTGCTCGTCCTCCTCCTCATTTGCATCCTGTTGCTCTTCATCATGGCCAGCAGCATTGACTTCCACGACCTTCTCATCCTTGTTTTCGCCTTCTTTTGCAGCAGCGTAGCCTTCTCTTGCTTCGTTCCCAACACTGCTTTCCTCCTTTGCCTCAACGCTGCTGCCTGCTTCGTTTCCGTCCTTGTTGTCTTCTTCCACATTGGACCGGATGCTTTCCATTTCTTTCTGTGGAGCAGTGTTGTCTCCTTCTTCCTCCTGCTCCACCTGCAAGTTGCTGCTGGTGCTTTCCTTCTGGCCGCTGTTGTCCGGATGGCATCTGATTTTCTGCAAAGCAAAGCACAGTGCTGGGAGAAGGACGGGGATTGCCAGGAGAGCCCAGAACTGCCAGACAAGCAGGGCTCCCCAGGCACCACCGCTCTGCTCCAGGCTCTTGTGCTCCAGCTCCTGAAGCAGCCGAGCCATCTCCTGGTTCAGGTACTCCGCCCGCTGCTGCATGCGCTCCCGGGTGGCCTGATCCAGCCCATCGCCGGCCTGCTGCGGGTACTGGATGAGGCCATGCAGCAGCAGGAGAAGGAAGGTGGTGGCAACCATGGCCTCGGCAGGTGCCGAGGCCTTCAGTGGGGATGGGAGGGAGGTACGGATGGGGGAAGTGAGGGCAGAAGGCCCAGGGATCTGAGGGCACAAAGAGGGCGCAGGCAGCTGGCAGGCTGCCGGGCCTGTGCCGCTGGCCCAGCAGCAGCAGCACCGTGCCCTGCCAAGGGCACTCCCGCCAGGGACTGGCCTCTGGACGCGTGCTGAGAAGCGGCTCCCGGGGGACTGGCGTTCCTGCCGGGGTCCTGGCTCAGCGCTCAGCACAGCCTCGTGTCTGCGTGCACGCTGGCCGCTGGCCGAGGCTGCACTGGGGCAGCCTTACCTGCTGCTCCTGTGTCCTGGCTGCCCCCATTGTGACGCTGGCGCTGCGATGTCACAGGGGCCAGGCTGCATGCCGGCCAGGCCAGCCCCGCCCTCCAGCTCCCCCTCAGCTCTGGGGCTCTCAATGGCCCCGGGCAACCAAACACCTGACACACACCAAGGGCGCAGCCACGGGCCAAAATCCACGCCCAGGCGTTGCCTGCAGCAAACAGGCAGAAGGCCCGAACCCTTTTCAAATACTGAACGGGGGACACGAATGCTTTGCTCCTGGAAACCTCGTGCTCTGAGGTGCAAGTGGTTCCCTCGGTGCTGAGCTCTGTGCTTGTGCAGCTGCTCTTGGGACCTAAGTGACACCCTGTCCTTGCTCAAGGCCAATGTGGGAGGAAAGCTGTGAATGGGGCTCCTCTGGGATGCCAACCCATATGGCCCCTCCCTCAGCTGCTCCGGGGAAAAAATCTCCTTCGAGAAAAGTGGAAAAACTGTTTCTTCAACATGTAAGGTGCCCACGAGCCTAAAAAAACGAATAAAATGAAACAATGTAACCTCTCGCTGTCCTGAAGAGAGCGGGCAAATTGAGACAGTCTTGGCCGTGGGTTGGAGCTGGGCTCGCTCAGTCTCTCCTCAGTCCCCCTGGCACTGCAAAACACCAAGGTGCAGGCCGGCCCCGATGGGCCGCAGGCGTGAGATCCAGGTGTCCCTCTGGGATTTGCAGTCCAGGACAGGTTTCAAGAGTTTCAAGAAAAAGGGGAAAAAAACAATCCAGAGAACTTCTCTGCCTCAGCTAGCTAGAATCGACTAAAAGCAAAGGAGATCTCTGTCCCGCTGCCTGTGCGTGCTGCAGACAACAGAGTCCAGGGGCAGAATGCGGAGGAGTGCAGTTCCTGCAAATAAACTGCACGCTTCTTCCTTCCTCCCCTTCGCTCTCAGAAGCAGTTCTTCAAAGTGTCCAAGTAAATAGACAGCATCAACAGAACAGCCAGCTGGGGATAGAAGCACCGAAAAGTCAGCCCAGGATAAGCCCTGGGTGCGTAGTGGGGAATATCCTGGCGCTGGCCTGGGCCTTCTCCATGGCAGGATCCTCGATCCTGCAGTGCCACTGTCAGAGGACCCGGACTGCAAGCAGCCGTCTCCCGGGGTGATGAGCAGCAGTGGGGGCTGATGTCCAGTGGGCAGCTCCCACAGCCGACAGAGCACAGGCTTCTGCGTGTCCAACAAGTTTGTCTGTGCGGTGCCAAGGCCCTGCAGAGGGTGTGCGATGAGCAGAATCTTCCTTGTCTCCCCAGTGAACGCAAGCAGGCCCGGCAGCGGTGCCTCTTGCTTGCTCCCTGCCCCGCCAGAGCTGCCAGGGACTTTGAGAGCCCGTGTGAAATGGCCGGCACGGCCTGAGAGAGCAAGGGGAACAGAGGCCGAAAATCACCTTTGTAGGCACCGTGGCCTTCAGTGGCTGCCGCAGCAGGACGACCACGCAGAGGAGCACTGCAGAGCGAGACCTGTGTGCCTTTGTTCCAAAAGGCTTTTTGTAACAGTCCCTCCTCCCAGGCAGTTACAAATTCACAACTAGCGCAACTCACCAATGCTACAGCTTGGGTGGAGTTCAAGAGGAACTTGCACAGACAAGATTCAGTTACAGTTTGGTTTATTGAAACAATAACAAGAAACCTCAGGATGAACACACTAACTACAGGGCCTTAATCTATATCGTAATAGACCTAATTGTGGGGGGGTTTATATATGTATATATAGTAAGTGCATTATTTACAGGGTAATCGTGTATACAATAGGTGCAGTAACTAGAGGAAGTTAATATATCCAGGAACAGTACTAACTACAGTGGGTTACAACATCCAGAAAATGCAGTAACTACACAAAGCTAATATGTACAGTGTCCATCCCCACGGGCACAGCTCTGGCACCAGCAGCTCTTTCAGTGGCCGTGGATCGGCAGTTGTTTGAGCCAATGCAGCAGGTGAATGAAGTTCTGCACGGCCTTCACATGGGCCTCTGGATTGCTGGCCAGGTCCTGAAACAGGTTGGGTGGTTCAGCCACCCGCAAGTCGGAGGGCAACCTGATCTCCGGAGGAAGCCTCTGGTTGCCGATCACAAAGTGGTTGAGTCGTGTCGTCTGCAGGGAGCAGTGGAGGAACTTCAGGATATCTATCAGCCGCTGCCCGAAATCCCCCGTGCGCCACCGTGTCAGGGGGATGGTGGTCAGCAGGTGCATCACCACCGTCTTCAGGGTGTAGCTGGAAGAACGTACACCCAGCAGGAAGCGGCTGAGCAGCTGCAGGCACTGGCAGTGGCAGCTGTCCGCGGGGGCCTGCCTGGAAACGAGCCTGAAGAATTTGGCCTCTGCCACGGCGTAAGTCTCCAGCCACGCGGTGCTTGACGTGCCTGCTTCTGCAGGCTGGCTGCCCACAAAGATATCGGAGCCTCCTTGCTGCACGCCGAAGATCACCTCAACCATGAGGCTCTCGTTGTCCTTGCTGAGCTGAAATGTGCAGGAGCGGCTGGAGGGCTGCAAGGTTAAACGCCAGTGGCGGGATTGAGGCAAAAGCAGCCAGGCTACTCGGACAAATCGGCAGAACCAGTGGGCCGTTTTCTCCACGTCTAGGCAGGAGCCAGTGCAGAGAGTGTGCAGGAGGCTGGGCTCCTGATTCCTTCTCAGCTCCTCCTCGGCGTGGTGGATGAAACACAGCATGTCCTGCCTCGTGCAGGTGCACAGCAGCCCCACACGGACACGGAAGTTCCTGTGGGCCCTCACCCGTGCAGTGTCCGGCTCCAGCGTGAAGGCGTGTCCTGGAGGGGGACTCAGGGGTACAAGCACACGATAGACAACGCCTTCTGCACTGGGACTCCAGCCTTCAAAGGCGCTGCCCACTCCGATGGCTTCTTGTGGCACCGGGTAGAAAGTGTTGGCCAAGCTTTGTCCAAAGACGTAGGTGACCATGCCCACCAGCTCCCTGACCATCGAGCAACCTTGGTGCAGGTCCACCACAGGCAACTGGATGCGCTCCTCTAAAAGGCTTCCAAGGTTACTTGGAACATTTCTGCTCGTCCTCCTCCTCTTTGCATCCTGTTTGCTCTTCATCATGGCCAGCAGCATTGACTTCCACGACCTTCTCATCCTTGTTTTTTCTCCTTCTTTTCAGCAGCGTAGCCTTCTCTGCTTCTTCCCACACTGCTTTCTCCTTTCCTCACGCTGCTGCCGCACACTGCTTTCCTCCTTTTGCCTCAACGCGCTGCCTGCTTCGTTTCCGTCCTTGTTGTCTTCTTCCACATTGGACCGGATGCTTTCCATTTCTTTCTGTGGAGCAGTTGTTGTCTCCTTCTTCCTCCTGCTCCACCTGCAAGCTGCTGCTGGTGCTTTCCTTCTGGCCGCTGTTGTCCCGGATGGCATCTGATTTTCTGCAAAGCAAAGCACAGTGCTGGGAAGACGGGATTGCCAGGAGAGCCCAGAACTGCCAGACAAGCAGGGCACCCAGGCACCACCGCTCTGCTCCAGGCTCTTGTGCTCCAGCTCCTGAAGCAGCCGAGCCATCTCCTGGTTCAGGTACTCCGCCCGCTGCTGCATGCGCTCCCGGGTGGCCTGATCCAGCCCATCGCCGGCCTGCTGCGGGTACTGGATGAGGCCGTGCAGCAGCAGGAGATGAGGTAATGGCAACCATGGCCTCGCAGGTGCCGAGGCCTTCAGTGGGATGGGAGGGAGGTACGATGGGGGAAGTGAGGGCAGAAGGCCAGGATCTGAGGGCACAAAGAGGGCGCAGGCAGCTGGCAGGCTGCCGGGCCTGTGCCGCTGCCCAGCACAGCAGCACCGTGCCCTGCCAAGGGACTCCGCCAGGGACTGGCCTCTGGACTCGTGCTGAGAAGCGGCTCCCGGGGGACTGGCGTTCCTGCCGGGGTCCTGGCTCAGCGCTAGCACAGCCTCGTGTCTGCGTGCACGCTGGCCGCTGGCCGAGGCTGCACTGGGGCAGCCTTACCTGCTGCTCCTGTGTCCTGGCTGCCCCCATTGTGACGCTGGCGCTGCGATGTCACAGGGCCAGGCTGCATGCCGGCCAGGCCAGCCCCGCCCTCCAGCTCCCCCTCAGCTCTGGGGCTCTCATGGCCCCGGGCAACCAAACACCTGACACACACCAGGGCGCAGCCACGGGCCAAAATCCACGCCCAGGCGTTGCCTGCAGCAAACAGGCAGAAGGCCCGAACCCTTTTCAAATACTGAACTGGGGACACGAATGCTTTGCTTCCTGGAAACCTCGTGCTCTGAGGTGCAAGTGGTTCCCTCGGTGCTGAGCTCTGTGCTTGTGCAGCTGCTCTTGGGACCTATGACACCCTGTCCTTGCTCAAGGCCAATGTGGGAGGAAAGCTGTGAATGGGGCTCCTCTGGGATGCCAACCCATATGGCCCCTCCCTCAGCTGCTCGGGAAAAATCTCCTTCGAGAAAAGTGGAAAAACTGTTTTCTTCAACATGTAAGGTGCCCACGATCCTAAAAAAAACGAATAAAATGAAAATGTAACCTCTCGCTGTCCTGAAGAGAGCGGCAAATTGAGACAGTCTTGGCCGTGGGTTGGAGCTGGCTCGCTCAGTCTCTCCTCAGTCCCCCTGGCACTGCAAAACACCAAGGTGCAGGCCGGCCCGATGGGCCGCAGGCGTGAGATCCAGGTGTCCCTCTGGGATTTGCAGTCCAGGACAGGTTTCAAGAGTTTCAAGAAAAAGGGAAAAAAACAATCCAGAGAACTGTCTCTGCTCAGCTAGCTAGAATCGACTAAAAGCAAAGGAGATCTCTGTCCCGCTGCCTGTGCGTGCTGCAGACAACAGAGTCCAGGGCAGAATGCGGAGGAGTGCAGTTCCTGCAAATAAACTGCACGCTTCTTCCTTCCTCCCCTTCGCTCTCAGAAGCAGTTCTTCAAAGTGTCCAAGTAAATAGACAGCATCAACAGAACAGCCAGCTGGGATAGAAGCATCGAAAGTCAGCCCAGGATAAGCCCTGGTGCGTAGTGGGGATATCCTGGCGCTGGCCTGGGCCTTCTCCACGGCAGGATCCTCGATCCTGCAGTGCCACTGTCAGAGGACCCGGACTGCAAGCAGCCGTTCTCCCGGGGTGATGAGCAGCAGTGGGGGCTGATGTCCAGTGGGCAGCTCCCACAGCCGACAGAGCACAGGCTTCTGCGTGTCCAACAAGTTTGTCTGTGCGGTGCCAAGGCCCTGCAGAGGGTGTGCGATGAGCAGAATCTTCCTTGTCTCCCCAGTGAACGCAAGCAGGCCCGGCAGCGGTGCCTCTTGCTTGCTCCCTGCCCCGCCAGAGCTGCCAGGGACTTTTGAGAGCCCGTGTGAAATGGCCGGCACGGCCTGAGAGAGCAAGGGGAACAGAGGCCGAAAATCACCTTTGTAGGCACCGTGGCCTTCAGTGGCTGCCGCACAGGACGACCACGCAGAGGAGCACTGCAGAGCGAGACCTGTGTGCCTTTGTTCCAAAAGGCTTTTTGTAACAGTCCCTCCTCCCAGGCAGTTACAAATTCACAACTAGCGCAACTCACCAATGCTACAGCTTGGGTGGAGTTCAAGAGGAACTTGCACAGAACAAGATTCGAGTTACAGTTTGGTTTATTGAAACAATAACAAGAAACCTCAGGATGAACACACTAACTACAGGGCCTTAATCTATATCGTAATAGACCTAATTGTGGGGGGTTTATATATGTATATATAGTAAGTGCATTATTTACAGGGTAATCGTGTATACAATAGGTGCAGTAACTAGAGGAAGTTAATATATCCAGGAACAGTACTAACTACAGTGTGGTTACAAACATCCAGAAAATGCAGTAACTACTACACAAGCTATATGTACAGTGTCCATCCCCACGGGCACAGCTCTGGCACCAGCAGCTCTTTCAGTGGCCGTGGATCGGCAGTTGTTTGAGCCAATGCAGCAGGTGAATGAAGTTCTGCACGGCCTTCACATGGGCCTCTGGATTGCTGGCCAGGTCCTGAAACAGGTTGGGTGGTTCAGCCACCCGCAAGTCGGAGGGCAACCTGATCTCCGGAGGGAAGCCTCTGGTTGCCGATCACAAAGTGGTTGAGTCGTGTCGTCTGCAGGGAGCAGTGGAGGAACTTCAGGATATCTATCAGCCGCTGCCCGAAATCCCCCGTGCGCCACCGTGTCAGGGGGATGGTGGTCAGCAGGTGCATCACCACCGTCTTCAGGGTGTAGCTGGAAGAACGTACACCCAGCAGGAAGCGGCTGAGCAGCTGCAGCACTGGCAGTGGCAGCTGTCCGCGGGGGCCTGCCTGGAAACGAGCCTGAAGAATTTGGCCTCTGCCACGGCGTAAGTCTCCAGCCACGCGGTGCTTGACGTGCCGCTTCTGCAGGCTGGCTGCCCACAAAGATATCGGAGCCTCCTTGCTGCACGCCGAAGATCACCTCAACCATGAGGCTCTCGTTGTCCTTGCTGAGCTGAAATGTGCAGGAGCGGCTGGAGGGCTGCAAGGTTAAACGCCAGTGGCGGGATTGAGGCAAAAGCAGCCAGGCTACTCGGACAAATCGGCAGAAACCAGTGGGCCGTTTTCTCCACGTCTAGGCAGGAGCCAGTGCAGAGAGTGTGCAGGAGGCTGGGCTCCTGATTCCTTCTCAGCTCCTCCTCGGCGTGGTGGATGAAACAACAGCATGTCCTGCCTCGTGCAGGTGCACACAGCCCCACACGGACACGGAAGTTCCTGTGGGCCCTCACCCGTGCAGTGTCCGGCTCCATCAGCGTGAAGGCGTGTCCTGGAGGGGGACTCAGGGGTACAAGCACACGATAGACAACGCCTTCTGCACTGGGACTCCAGCCTTCAAAGGCGCTGCCCACTCCGATGGCTTCTTGTGGGCACCGGGTAGAAAGTGTTGGCCAAGCTTTGTCCAAAGACGTAGGTGACCATGCCCACCAGCTCCCTGACCATCGAGCAACCTTGGTGCAGGTCCACCACAGGCAACTGGATGCGCTCCTCTAAAAGGCTTCCAAGGTTACTTGGAACATTCTGCTCGTCCTCCTCCTCATTTGCATCCTGTTGCTCTTCATCATGGCCAGCAGCATTGACTTCCACGACCTTCTCATCCTTTTTTCGCCTTCTTTTGCAGCAGCGTAGCCTTCTCTTGCTTCGTTCCCAACACTGCTTTCCTCCTTTGCCTCAACGCTGCTGCCTGCTTCGTTTCCGTCCTTGTTGTCTTCTTCCACATTGGACCGGATGCTTTCCATTTCTTTCTGTGGAGCAGTGTTGTCTCCTTCTTCCTCCTGCTCCACCTGCAAGTTGCTGCTGGTGCTTTCCTTCTGGCCGCTGTTGTCCGGATGGCATCTGATTTTCTGCAAAGCAAAGCACAGTGCTGGGAGAAGGACGGGGATTGCCAGGAGAGCCCAGAACTGCCAGACAAGCAGGGCTCCCCAGGCACCACCGCTCTGCTCCAGGCTCTTGTGCTCCAGCTCCTGAAGCAGCCGAGCCATCTCCTGGTTCAGGTACTCCGCCCGCTGCTGCATGCGCTCCCGGGTGGCCTGATCCAGCCCATCGCCGGCCTGCTGCGGGTACTGGATGAGGCCATGCAGCAGCAGGAGAAGGAAGGTGGTGGCAACCATGGCCTCGGCAGGTGCCGAGGCCTTCAGTGGGGATGGGAGGGAGGTACGGATGGGGGAAGTGAGGGCAGAAGGCCCAGGGATCTGAGGGCACAAAGAGGGCGCAGGCAGCTGGCAGGCTGCCGGGCCTGTGCCGCTGGCCCAGCAGCAGCAGCACCGTGCCCTGCCAAGGGCACTCCCGCCAGGGACTGGCCTCTGGACGCGTGCTGAGAAGCGGCTCCCGGGGGACTGGCGTTCCTGCCGGGGTCCTGGCTCAGCGCTCAGCACAGCCTCGTGTCTGCGTGCACGCTGGCCGCTGGCCGAGGCTGCACTGGGGCAGCCTTACCTGCTGCTCCTGTGTCCTGGCTGCCCCCATTGTGACGCTGGCGCTGCGATGTCACAGGGGCCAGGCTGCATGCCGGCCAGGCCAGCCCCGCCCTCCAGCTCCCCCTCAGCTCTGGGGCTCTCAATGGCCCCGGGCAACCAAACACCTGACACACACCAAGGGCGCAGCCACGGGCCAAAATCCACGCCCAGGCGTTGCCTGCAGCAAACAGGCAGAAGGCCCGAACCCTTTTCAAATACTGAACGGGGGACACGAATGCTTTGCTCCTGGAAACCTCGTGCTCTGAGGTGCAAGTGGTTCCCTCGGTGCTGAGCTCTGTGCTTGTGCAGCTGCTCTTGGGACCTAAGTGACACCCTGTCCTTGCTCAAGGCCAATGTGGGAGGAAAGCTGTGAATGGGGCTCCTCTGGGATGCCAACCCATATGGCCCCTCCCTCAGCTGCTCCGGGGAAAAAATCTCCTTCGAGAAAATGGAAAAACTGTTTCTTCAACATGTAAGGTGCCCACGAGCCTAAAAAAACGAATAAAATGAAACAATGTAACCTCTCGCTGTCCTGAAGAGAGCGGGCAAATTGAGACAGTCTTGGCCGTGGGTTGGAGCTGGGCTCGCTCAGTCTCTCCTCAGTCCCCCTGGCACTGCAAAACACCAAGGTGCAGGCCGGCCCCGATGGGCCGCAGGCGTGAGATCCAGGTGTCCCTCTGGGATTTGCAGTCCAGGACAGGTTTCAAGAGTTTCAAGAAAAAGGGGAAAAAAACAATCCAGAGAACTTCTCTGCCTCAGCTAGCTAGAATCGACTAAAAGCAAAGGAGATCTCTGTCCCGCTGCCTGTGCGTGCTGCAGACAACAGAGTCCAGGGGCAGAATGCGGAGGAGTGCAGTTCCTGCAAATAAACTGCACGCTTCTTCCTTCCTCCCCTTCGCTCTCAGAAGCAGTTCTTCAAAGTGTCCAAGTAAATAGACAGCATCAACAGAACAGCCAGCTGGGGATAGAAGCACCGAAAAGTCAGCCCAGGATAAGCCCTGGGTGCGTAGTGGGGAATATCCTGGCGCTGGCCTGGGCCTTCTCCACGGCAGGATCCTCGATCCTGCAGTGCCACTGTCAGAGGACCCGGACTGCAAGCAGCCGTCTCCCGGGGTGATGAGCAGCAGTGGGGGCTGATGTCCAGTGGGCAGCTCCCACAGCCGACAGAGCACAGGCTTCTGCGTGTCCAACAAGTTTGTCTGTGCGGTGCCAAGGCCCTGCAGAGGGTGTGCGATGAGCAGAATCTTCCTTGTCTCCCCAGTGAACGCAAGCAGGCCCGGCAGCGGTGCCTCTTGCTTGCTCCCTGCCCCGCCAGAGCTGCCAGGGACTTTGAGAGCCCGTGTGAAATGGCCGGCACGGCCTGAGAGAGCAAGGGGAACAGAGGCCGAAAATCACCTTTGTAGGCACCGTGGCCTTCAGTGGCTGCCGCACCAGGACGACCACGCAGAGGAGCACTGCAGAGCGAGACCTGTGTGCCTTTGTTCCAAAAGGCTTTTTGTAACAGTCCCTCCTCCCAGGCGGTTACAAATTCACAACTAGCGCAACTCACCAATGCTACAGCTTGGGTGGAGTTCAAGAGGAACTTGCACAGACAAGATTCAGTTACAGTTTGGTTTATTGAAACAATAACAAGAACCTCAGGATGAACACACTAACTACAGGGCCTTAATCTATATCGTAATAGACCTAATTGTGGGGGGGTTTATATATGTATATATAGTAAGTGCATTATTTACAGGGTAATCGTGTATACAATAGGTGCAGTAACTAGAGGAAGTTAATATATCCAGGAACAGTACTAACTACAGTGGGTTACAACATCCAGAAAATGCAGTAACTACACAAAGCTAATATGTACAGTGTCCATCCCCACGGGCACAGCTCTGGGCACCAGCAGCTCTTTCAGTGGCCGTGGATCGGCAGTTGTTTGAGCCAATGCAGCAGGTGAATGAAGTTCTGCACGGCCTTCACATGGGCCTCTGGATTGCTGGCCAGGTCCTGAAACAGGTTGGGTGGTTCAGCCACCCGCAAGTCGGAGGGCAACCTGATCTCCGGAGGAAGCCTCTGGTTGCCGATCACAAAGTGGTTGAGTCGTGTCGTCTGCAGGGAGCAGTGGAGGAACTTCAGGATATCTATCAGCCGCTGCCCGAAATCCCCCGTGCGCCACCGTGTCAGGGGGATGGTGGTCAGCAGGTGCATCACCACCGTCTTCAGGGTGTAGCTGGAAGAACGTACACCCAGCAGGAAGCGGCTGAGCAGCTGCAGGCACTGGCAGTGGCAGCTGTCCGCGGGGGCCTGCCTGGAAACGAGCCTGAAGAATTTGGCCTCTGCCACGGCGTAAGTCTCCAGCCACGCGGTGCTTGACGTGCCTGCTTCTGCAGGCTGGCTGCCCACAAAGATATCGGAGCCTCCTTGCTGCACGCCGAAGATCACCTCAACCATGAGGCTCTCGTTGTCCTTGCTGAGCTGAAATGTGCAGGAGCGGCTGGAGGGCTGCAAGGTTAAACGCCAGTGGCGGGATTGAGGCAAAAGCAGCCAGGCTACTCGGACAAATCGGCAGAACCAGTGGGCCGTTTTCTCCACGTCTAGGCAGGAGCCAGTGCAGAGAGTGTGCAGGAGGCTGGGCTCCTGATTCCTTCTCAGCTCCTCCTCGGCGTGGTGGATGAAACACAGCATGTCCTGCCTCGTGCAGGTGCACAGCAGCCCCACACGGACACGGAAGTTCCTGTGGGCCCTCACCCGTGCAGTGTCCGGCTCCAGCGTGAAGGCGTGTCCTGGAGGGGGACTCAGGGGTACAAGCACACGATAGACAACGCCTTCTGCACTGGGACTCCAGCCTTCAAAGGCGCTGCCCACTCCGATGGCTTCTTGTGGCACCGGGTAGAAAGTGTTGGCCAAGCTTTGTCCAAAGACGTAGGTGACCATGCCCACCAGCTCCCTGACCATCGAGCAACCTTGGTGCAGGTCCACCACAGGCAACTGGATGCGCTCCTCTAAAAGGCTTCCAAGGTTACTTGGAACATTCTGCTCGTCCTCCTCCTCATTTGCATCCTGTTGCTCTTCATCATGGCCAGCAGCATTGACTTCCACGACCTTCTCATCCTTGTTTTCGCCTTCTTTGCAGCAGCGTAGCCTTCTCTTGCTTCGTTCCCAACACTGCTTTCTCCTTTGCCTCAACGCTGCTGCCTGCTTCGTTTCCGTCCTTGTTGTCTTCTTCCACATTGGACCGGATGCTTTCCATTTCTTTCTGTGGAGCAGTGTTGTCTCCTTCTTCCTCCTGCTCCACCTGCAAGTTGCTGCTGGTGCTTTCCTTCTGGCCGCTGTTGTCCGGATGGCATCTGATTTTCTGCAAGCAAAGCACAGTGCTGGAGAAGGACGGGGATTGCCAGGAGAGCCCAGAACTGCCAGACAAGCAGGGCTCCCCAGGCACCACCGCTCTGCTCCAGGCTCTTGTGCTCCAGCTCCTGAAGCAGCCGAGCCATCTCCTGGTTCAGGTACCGCCCGCTGCTGCATGCGCTCCCGGGTGGCCTGATCCAGCCCATCGCCGGCCTGCTGCGGGTACTGGATGAGGCCATGCAGCAGCAGGAGAAGGAAGGTGGTGGCAACCATGGCCTCGGCAGGTGCCGAGGCCTTCAGGGGGGGGAGGGAGGTACGGATGGGGGAAGTGAGGGCAGAAGGCCCAGGGATCTGAGGGCACAAAGAGGGCGCAGGCAGCTGCAGGCTGCGGGCCTGTGCCGCTGGCCCAGCAGCAGCAGCACCGTGCCCTGCCAAGGGCACTCCCGCCAGGGACTGGCCTCTGGACGCGTGCTGAGAAGCGGCCCGGGGGACTGGCGTTCCTGCCGGGGTCCTGGCTCAGCGCTCAGCACAGCCTCGTGTCTGCGTGCACGCTGGCCGCTGGCCGAGGCTGCACTGGGGCAGCCTTACCTGCTGCTCCTGTGTCCTGGCTGCCCCATTGTGACGCTGGCGCTGCGATGTCACAGGGGCCAGGCTGCATGCCGGCCAGGCCAGCCCCGCCTCCAGCTCCCCCTCAGCTCTGGGGCTCTCAATGGCCCCGGGCAACCAAACACCTGACACACACCAAGGGCGCAGCCACGGGCCAAAATCCACGCCCAGGCGTTGCCTGCAGCAAACAGGCAGAAGGCCCGAACCCTTTTCAAATACTGAACTGGGGACACGAATGCTTTGCTCCTGGAAACCTCGTGCTCTGAGGTGCAAGTGGTTCCCTCGGTGCTGAGCTCTGTGCTTGTGCAGCTGCTCTTGGGACCTAAGTGACACCCTGTCCTTGCTCAAGGCCAATGTGGGAGGAAAGCTGTGAATGGGGCTCCTCTGGGATGCCAACCCATATGGCCCCTCCCTCAGCTGCTCCGGGGAAAAAATCTCCTTCGAGAAAAGTGGAAAAACTGTTTCTTCAACATGTAAGGTGCCCACGAGCCTAAAAAACGAATAAATGAAACAATGTAACCTCTCGCTGTCCTGAAGAGAGCGGGCAAATTGAGACAGTCTTGGCCGTGGGTTGGAGCTGGGCTCGCTCAGTCTCTCCTCAGTCCCCCTGGCACTGCAAAACACCAAGGTGCAGGCCGGCCCCGATGGGCCGCAGGCGTGAGATCCAGGTGTCCCTCTGGGATTTGCAGTCCAGGACAGGTTTCAAGAGTTTCAAGAAAAAGGGGAAAAAAAACAATCCAGAGAACTTCTCTGCCTCAGCTAGCTAGAATCGACTAAAAGCAAAGGAGATCTCTGTCCCGCTGCCTGTGCGTGCTGCAGACAACAGAGTCCAGGGGCAGAATGCGGAGGAGTGCAGTTCCTGCAAATAAACTGCACGCTTCTTCCTTCCTCCCTTCGCTCTCAGAAGCAGTTCTTCAAAGTGTCCAAGTAAATAGACAGCATCAACAGAACAGCCAGCTGGGGATAGAAGCCTCTCGTTGTCCTTGCTGAGCTGAAATGTGCAGGAGCGGCTGGAGGGCTGCAAGGTTAAACGCCAGTGGCGGGATTGAGGCAAAAGCAGCCAGGCTACTCGGACAAATCGGCAGAACCAGTGGGCCGTTTTCTCCACGTCTAGGCAGGAGCCAGTGCAGAGAGTGTGCAGGAGGCTGGGCTCCTGATTCCTTCTCAGCTCCTCCTCGGCGTGGTGGATGAAACACAGCATGTCCTGCCTCGTGCAGGTGCACAGCAGCCCCACACGGACACGGAAGTTCCTGTGGGCCCTCACCCGTGCAGTGTCCGGCTCCAGCGTGAAGGCGTGTCCTGGAGGGGGACTCAGGGGTACAAGCACACGATAGACAACGCCTTCTGCACTGGGACTCCAGCCTTCAAAGGCGCTGCCCACTCCGATGGCTTCTTGTGGCACCGGGTAGAAAGTGTTGGCCAAGCTTTGTCCAAAGACGTAGGTGACCATGCCCACCAGCTCCCTGACCATCGAGCAACCTTGGTGCAGGTCCACCACAGGCAACTGGATGCGCTCCTCTAAAAGGCTTCCAAGGTTACTTGGAACATTCTGCTCGTCCTCCTCCTCATTTGCATCCTGTTGCTCTTCATCATGGCCAGCAGCATTGACTTCCACGACCTTCTCATCCTTGTTTTCGCCTTCTTTTGCAGCAGCGTAGCCTTCTCTTGCTTCGTTCCCAACACTGCTTTCCTCCTTTGCCTCAACGCTGCTGCCTGCTTCGTTTCCGTCCTTGTTGTCTTCTTCCACATTGGACCGGATGCTTTCCATTTCTTTCTGTGGAGCAGTGTTGTCTCCTTCTTCCTCCTGCTCCACCTGCAAGTTGCTGCTGGTGCTTTCCTTCTGGCCGCTGTTGTCCGGATGGCATCTGATTTTCTGCAAAGCAGAGCACAGTGCTGGGAGAAGGACGGGGATTGCCAGGAGAGCCCAGAACTGCCAGACAAGCAGGGCTCCCCAGGCACCACCGCTCTGCTCCAGGCTCTTGTGCTCCAGCTCCTGAAGCAGCCGAGCCATCTCCTGGTTCAGGTACTCCGCCCGCTGCTGCATGCGCTCCCGGGTGGCCTGATCCAGCCCATCGCCGGCCTGCTGCGGGTACTGGATGAGGCCATGCAGCAGCAGGAGAAGGAAGGTGGTGGCAACCATGGCCTCGGCAGGTGCCGAGGCCTTCAGTGGGGATGGGAGGGAGGTACGGATGGGGGAAGTGAGGGCAGAAGGCCCAGGGATCTGAGGGCACAAAGAGGGCGCAGGCAGCTGGCAGGCTGCCGGGCCTGTGCCGCTGGCCCAGCAGCAGCAGCACCGTGCCCTGCCAAGGGCACTCCCGCCAGGGACTGGCCTCTGGACGCGTGCTGAGAAGCGGCTCCCGGGGACTGGCGTTCCTGCCGGGGTCCTGGCTCAGCGCTCAGCACAGCCTCGTGTCTGCGTGCACGCTGGCCGCTGGCCGAGGCTGCACTGGGGCAGCCTTACCTGCTGCTCCTGTGTCCTGGCTGCCCCCATTGTGACGCTGGCGCTGCGATGTCACAGGGGCCAGGCTGCATGCCGGCCAGGCCAGCCCCGCCCTCCAGCTCCCCCTCAGCTCTGGGGCTCTCAATGGCCCCGGGCAACCAAACACCTGACACACACCAAGGGCGCAGCCACGGGCCAAAATCCACGCCCAGGCGTTGCCTGCAGCAAACAGGCAGAAGGCCCGAACCCTTTTCAAATACTGAACTGGGGACACGAATGCTTTGCTCCTGGAAACCTCGTGCTCTGAGGTGCAAGTGGTTCCCTCGGTGCTGAGCTCTGTGCTTGTGCAGCTGCTCTTGGGACCTAAGTGACACCCTGTCCTTGCTCAAGGCCAATGTGGGAGGAAAGCTGTGAATGGGGCTCCTCTGGGATGCCAACCCATATGGCCCCTCCCTCAGCTGCTCCGGGGAAAAAATCTCCTTCGAGAAAAGTGGAAAAACTGTTTCTTCAACATGTAAGGTGCCCACGAGCCTAAAAAAACGAATAAAATGAAACAATGTAACCTCTCGCTGTCCTGAAGAGAG
Organism: Acrocephalus scirpaceus scirpaceus; assembly: GCA_910950805.1. Classification (NCBI taxonomy): domain Eukaryota; kingdom Metazoa; phylum Chordata; class Aves; order Passeriformes; family Sylviidae; genus Acrocephalus; species Acrocephalus scirpaceus. The sequence goes on from OU383780.1 coordinate 56,461,286, forward strand.
CGGGCAAATTGAGACAGTCTTGGCCGTGGGTTGGAGCTGGGCTCGCTCAGTCTCTCCTCGGTCCCCCTGGCACTGCAAAACACCAAGGTGCAGGCCGGCCCCGATGGGCCGCAGGCGTGAGATCCAGGTGTCCCTCTGGGATTTGCAGTCCAGGACAGGTTTCAAGAGTTTCAAGAAAAAGGGAAAAAAAACAATCCAGAGAACTTCTCTGCCTCAGCTAGCTAGAATCGACTAAAAGCAAAGGAGATCTCTGTCCCGCTGCCTGTGCGTGCTGCAGACAACACAGTCCAGGGGCAGAATGCGGAGGAGTGCAGTTCCTGCAAATAAACTGCACGCTTCTTCCTTCCTCCCCTTCGCTCTCAGAAGCAGTTCTTCAAAGTGTCCAAGTAAATAGACAGCATCAACAGAACAGCCAGCTGGGGATAGAAGCATCGAAAAGTCAGCCCAGGATAAGCCCTGGGTGCGTAGTGGGGAATATCCTGGCGCTGGCCTGGGCCTTCCCCACGGCAGGATCCTCGATCCTGCAGTGCCTCTGTCAGAGGACCCGGACTGCAAGCAGCCGTCTCCCGGGGTGATGAGCAGCAGTGGGGGCTGATGTCCAGTGGGCAGCTCCCACAGCCGACAGAGCACAGGCTTCTGCGTGTCCAACAAGTTTGTCTGTGCGGTGCCAAGGCCCTGCAGAGGGTGTGCGATGAGCAGAATCTTCCTTGTCTCCCCAGTGAACGCAAGCAGGCCCGGCAGCGGTGCCTCTTGCTTGCTCCCTGCCCCGCCAGAGCTGCCAGGGACTTTGAGAGCCCGTGTGAAATGGCCGGCACGGCCTGAGAGAGCAAGGGGAACAGAGGCCGAAAATCACCTTTGTAGGCACCGTGGCCTTCAGTGGCTGCCGCACCAGGACGACCACGCAGAGGAGCACTGTGGAGTGAGACCTGTGTGCCTTTCTTCAAAAGCATTGACTTCCATAACCTTTTCATCCTTGTTTTCCTATTTCTTTGCATCAGCATAGCTTTTGCTTCGTTCCCAACACTCTTCCCCTCTTTTGCCTCAACGCTGCCGCCTGCTTCTTTTCCGTTCTTGCTGTAGTCTTTCACATTGGACCGGATGCTTTCCATTTCTTTCTGTGGAGCAGTTTTCTCCTTCTTCCTCCTGTTCCTCCTGCAAGTAGCTTCTGGAGCTCTCCTGTTTGCTGTTATGATTAAGTTATTACAGAAAAATGAAGGATTATCAAACTTCGGGTATCCCTACTGCAGTACAGAGATGAATAGATTAGTAACTCTCATCCTGCATCTAAAATAAAGAAGTAAAATACATGGTCAACAAAATAATCTTCTAGCTGTGACACAAATTAATATTCCTCTCTTGACTTTCCTGGAGTATGCTGATTTACATCAGGCAAGATCTGTTTCATGTTTTAGCCATGTCATCAGTAACTTCTTTGCAGATTACTAACTGTGTGCTGAAGGCCAAGGAGGCCAATGATGTCCTGGGGTGCATCAGGGAGAGCATTGCCACCAGGTCAGGGAGTGACTTTGCCCCTCTGCTTAGCCTGGGAGGCACATCTTGGGATCTGTGTCCTGTTCTTGGCTCCTTGGGACAAGAGAGACAAGGAGCTCCTGGAGTAGGTCCAGCAGAGGGTAACAAAGATGATGAAGGGACTGGAGCATCTCTTATCAGGAAAGGCTGAAGGAGCTGGGCCTATTTAGCCTGGAGAACAGACAACTGAGATGGGACATCATCCCTGTCTGTCAGTGTCGGCGGGGAGGGCTCAGAGGATGGACCAGGCTCTGCTGTGTGGTGCCCAGCAATGGGACACAAGGCAATGAGCAAACACTGATGCACAGGAAGTTCCACCTGGACATGAGGAAGAGCTTCTTCACTGTGAAGTGAGTACACACTAGAACAGATTGCCTAGAGAGGCTGTGGAGTCTCCCTTACTAAGATATTCTAGTCCCATCTGGACACAATCCTGTGCCATGTTCTGTTTGGGCAGGGAGGTTGGACCAGGTGTCCCACTGTGCCCCCTTCCAGCCTGACCCACCCTCTGATCACTTTCTGCGTTATTTCAGTTGTCTCTTCACTGCATCATCAGCAGCACTCTTCAACATACACACTCCCTGACGTCATCAATTTCAGCTTTATTCCACAGTGACTGTCACATTAGACAGTCCTTCATGAAAAATGAAACACTTCTAAAGCAGAATTTATTTAGTGCTATACCAGTTATTCACTGAGTATCGGACATGTTTGCTTTAAGTAACTCTTCTCCCTCTTCTAAATCATTTTGGGGTTTATCACATTTAGTAAGCAATACATTTTCAAAATTCTTAGATTTCAGTTCCAGCCCTTTTACCTCCCATATAATGAGGCTGTGTTCTCACTGAAAATGCTCTGAACAGCAAATGACAGCCTTTCATCTCTCTTATGTGGCTATCAGACTTCAGTTTGCTAGCCAAAAAATGACTGCACATCTCATTTGCCACACACACACTGGACCTATGCCTTTGTATTTTTCTCTCCAGGTTGACTGGAGAAACCACAAGGCAGAGGGCAGCAGTAAGGTAATAAACTGAAAGGATTTACTTAAATCTTTGAGACCAATGTCACCCTTTTTAATTCACATGTTCAATACTCTAATCACCTAAGTAGCTGCCTGTATACACGGCCTTCTCAGGAGATCATGCTGCTAAAAATCAGCTTGCGCATGCTAGGGGGACAAAGGGCTACCTTGAAGTTTTATACATATGTACCACGAATGGCACAAAATAATTCTGGTTGTCTACCAGCTGGATTTACTCCATGCAGACTTTTGAAAACATGCTTTCTATGTTGCGCATTTTAGGCTAAATTGTTGCCAGAATAAACAAAATAAATTAAATAAATAAAAGTGAAAGAAACTCCTCTGCTCCCTTGTGTGAATCTCTGTATGGAAGGTATGAGAGGATGAGAAGCAATAACAAAGGGCATCACTTGTGTCCAGTTAGACTGGTCTGGGTTTCTGTAGATTCAAAAAAGTATGAGATGATGCTTGGATTGTTTTACCACTGCCTTCCAGCATGCTGACATCTGCTGAGCTTTATTTCTTCTGAAAGCACCCTTGCAGCCACTCCATGAGATTTTACAGCCTCCCAGTGACTCACTGCACATCAGCTGCTCTTGGAATCTCTCACGGCTACTTGGGCCTGGCTTGAGCAATGTTAAATGTGGCTAAAAAAAGTTGCTGTGCTAATGGCAACATGGTTCACATCAGAACTGTACCCAGAGACCCTGCCAGGCTAAACTGGACACTTTGCCTGGCCCTCAGAGCACACCACACTAATGGACTGTGCAGAAGAAACAGAAGAGAAAAAATATGAAGTTACAAAGTCTTACTTAAAGCTCAAAACACATCTTGTGACTTGTGAGCCAGTACCTTTCACCATTTCTGGTCCTTCAGCTTGCATGTGCACTGAGAATGAGACACAACACTGCTTAAAATCACATCTCAAAGATTTCTCCAGTGCTTGAGTGCAGAGACACCTTCTTGGTGCTGCATCCACCACTTTTAACCCTCACTAGTGACAGGTTCTCCAGCTGGGAAAAACCCAAGGTGCAACTCATCTCAGAGTCCCTCTGTGAACAGAAGTATGGAGCCTGCCAAATCCTCCCTGCTCCTGCTTTTTTCAGACCCAGAGTGGAAAGTTGGGGAACTGAAGGTCCGTGATTGTTTTCTTTTCTCATTCCTCAGGACCTGAAGAAGTTGAACCACTTCCATTGGGGTTAAACCACTCAATTTTATCGTGTGACATTTTGTCTGCATTTCTGTTTTTAAGGGCAGCAAAATCCCATGATGGAACAAATGAATGAGAACTCCCATCCCATTCATCCCACTGAACACAGAGGCTGACTGAAACAAATGCAAAGTAAATTGCCTATATATTATCAGACAAAGCTGAGTCCCACAACAAACAAGCATTAAATCTGCTTCCTTGCTGCCTAAACCCCAGAACCTCTGAGAAAGAAATAATAAAAAAATTAAAGGCAGGCTGAGTTACAGCCTATTTAAGAGGCCTACTGTGCAAGGGGCTACCACACAAATGAGTATGATGAAACCTACCCAGAATTTTTTTTTCTCTCTTTTCAAAATGAGCTGAAATAAATGAGACTATTTTATCTGTTTCTGTGCTGAAATGACCTGTCTCAACAGTTATTTCAGAAATATCTTGCTTTTGTCTAATATCTTCACCTGTAGCAGAGCTGCCCTCCTACTCATACATGTCTGCAAGGGAAATTGGGCATGTCACTGGTTTAAAAAAATGACACAATTCTGCAACAGTATCACCCTGATTCAAGCTCTGAGGAATTTCTGCTTTCTCCACCTCTGAGCACGCTGCTCACATTGTGTGCTGCATGTACATGTCAGTACTGCCATCTCAAACTCTGAATATTTACTGGGCTTTTATATCCCACTTCAGCCATGTCTTCAACTCCCTACTCGTTCACTTTTCAGTATCTGAGTAGGCAAACACACCACAGTTCTTCTGGATCATCATTTAAGTCTCCAATTCCCTGACTAGCTCCTCCTGCTGATTTACAGGCTTAAACCTCTGCAACTACCACTGGGTTTGCAATTTCTGAAGCAATCTAATATCAAAGGGAGTCATTACATGAAAAAAACCTGTGCTTCCTACAAATAAAACCCAAGGTTATTCAAAGGTACATAAATACAAACTCGCTCCTGGAGGAGGCAGAAAATTAATTTCTGATGCACGCATAGTTTACCTAAGCTGCAGGATGACAATTTACACTCGCACAAGATTGGACATTCACCCATTATTGCTGTTGCTTCCAGTATCTGATAATTTCCTCCTCAGCTTGTGCTCCTGGTATCCATGGCAGCTGTGCATCCCATCGGCGGCCTGCCCAAAACACCCTCCCGGAAGGGACACATGGCAAGTACAGACAGTGGGCAGAGGAAAGAACATAACCCAGAGTTTGAGAGGCAAAAGGGTTGCGCTTTGATATTGAATCAGAGAAAAACATGTTAATTAGAAATTTCCGAAAGTGAAACAAGTCAGAATACATAAGTGATAATTAATGTGTCACTAAAATTAATGCTGGAAAGCAAAACCAAAGCAACCCCCCCAACAATAATTCTGTAATAATGAGTAAACAGTGAATCCTGCATACTTTTTATACCCTTTTCCCTGCATTCTCCTCACATACAGGCAATTGCATCATTAAGAGCCAGTTCAAACGATGTTTTGCCACTGGTACCCAGAGGGTAGTGGAGGAGCAAGAAAATACCAGGTGTTTTTTTCCACAAACTCCTTCCTTTATTCCAGCCACTACCAGCTTTCCCTGAATATAATTCAGTCATACAGAGGAAACACAAAATTTTGCAGAAATGTCACATCAAGATTCTGCCAGTGAAGACAATAATTTAAAAGTCAATATCTCATGTAGCAGGACCGAAGTGGCACAGGGGTCAGGGCTGGCTGGGAGCACAGGGGCAAAGTCAGACTTCAAGCTTCACAAATTTCAGAATTTGTTAAGGCTAGGAAAAATGCTACTATGTCCAACCAAAACCTTTGCCAATAGCATGTAAACTTCCCAGAGGCATTTCTAGTACAAATCAAAGCAAGGCATTCCTCAGTGCAATGCTGCACCACCTGAACACCTGTGCTATTCACGTTAAAGGATAAAAATCTTTCCCCAAAATTCTATCATGAAACCCAATTACTATTCTCCTGGACCTCCTCTTGCAATAAAATATAGTGGAAGATGTGAAAATAAGTATCTGACAAAACATCCACATAAGGAGAGGCCATTTAAAACCCTGCCTAGTTCATAGAAAGAGACCTATTGATTGGAGTAAGTGATTGGTCAGGCCTAAACCAAAGCCTTGTAGGGTTATTTCTGACAGACATTTCTTTTTAAATCTTCCACTAGAATAAACTGCAGTAGGAAAATTCAAGTTCTGTATTTCAGATATGAGGTGATTGAGGAGTCCCAATCACCAAAATCCTTGAAAACCACTGAAAACTTGTCACTAACTGTGAACTTTTGAGAAAATAAAACTGGATACAGCAATTACTGCTGCCGCTACTAAGATATAAAGCAGGAATTTCATGGAGAGCATTAATAACAAAAGAAACAAACATGTTATCACAATGTCTGAAGGAGTGAATTTCTCTCCACTGTATTATTTATATTAATAAACAAGACCAGAGAGAAAAAACATTGTTTGAGAAATTATCCCGATCATCCAGCTACTTTTAAACTCTGAAGAAAAAAGCCCCTGCAGTACTTCTCATGAATGCTAATTCATTTTCTGTAGCAAATCTCAACAGATCTATGGGATCCAGGAGCAGCTTGAGCCTTTTGACCCGGGGCAGACTGTAAACCCTTGTCAAATTCTTGTTCTGGAAACCCCCACATCTACCCAGGGATGGGATCTGCTGCAGCCCCAAGGTCCAGGAGTCCTTGAGTCGTGATCTTCCTTCCAAGGTGCACATTAGAAAATGCTAATCCCTTTTATGGGAAGGCAGCAAAGTAAAAGGAGAACCATTATTTTGCTGCCTCCAACAGCTTTACTACTGATTTTTGCATTCCCTTTTCTCCTATTTTATTTTTATCTGTTTTAAATTTCCCATGATTACAGCAGTGAGGTTAAAAAAACCCCAAAAAACTTACTTGAGTTACAGAAAACAAAAAAATTTTCACAGCTCAAGCAAACAAACAAAAAAAATCCAGCAAAAAATACAAAACACTTGTCTGAGAGGAAAATGTAGAACTTTTTACTTCTTCATGGAGTACAGTAGATGATTAGCCATTAATTATCCATTAATAACAGAAAATTTTCATCATCTTAAATGGGATGGGTACTTAAACTTAGGAAAAGTCTTTTGGGAACAGTACCTTATCAACAGAAAGTTTGGGTTTGCAATTTATAATCTATTAAACTAAGGCCAGCATTTTTCTGCCCTCAAAATAAGAGAAAATAGATTTTTTTTCCCCTGTTATTTCAGATTCTGAGATTGTATAGTGCCTCTTTTATCTAAAGCTCTCCCTTCAATATTTGAATGGGCAGGGCTTTTGCCTGGTTGGAGCATAAACTAATCAATAGCAATGTTTCTGAACCTTAGCTTGAAAAAAAGAAATTCCACAGTGAAGTCCCTAGGGCAAATACCAGTATCAAGCAAATTTAAAAGCCACTCCCATCAGGGCTGAATGTAAAAGCCAAAAAGTTATTTTTGTATGAGCTTTTCTGACACTAAAATGTTCATTAAGTGCCAACACATAAGAATATGTTGACACAAACTTATTTTGAATTTAAATGGTTGAACAAAACACTGCATCTTATGTGGGTTTTTCCTACTTGCTTTTGTGCCACAAGAAGTTCAAGCTTCCCAGGAAATTCTTATGATGTCTATTAAATCTGTAGAAAAATGAGGCTTACACTCAACTCTCTCATTCAAATGGAAAAAATGGTAAAAGTCTAAACCTTACATTTTAAATCTTCTAGCCCTCTTCTTGAAGCTGGAGGACAGCTGAGATCATCTCCCAAGGATTCACAGGAGGAAAAATCTCCCCACTTCAGGCCGAGAGTGTTTGGGAAGATGCTCCTGACTCTTCCTGGAGCTGCTCCCCAGCTCCTTCGTGTCACCTGCACCTGCTGCATGGGGTCTCTGCTGCCCTTCCTCAACTGCACCACCAATCTAATGAAAGATATTTCCCGACAGCCCTCCTTCCTCTCCTTACAACAAAACACGAGGTCCTTCTGATGTTCTCAACAGTCCTGAAAAACTCTGAAAACCCACGAGCTGTGGCTGTGACAAAACCTGAATGCCAGCGGCTGTGGTTGAACTTGAGTATCTATCTTGCACCATTTCCTAAGCCTGCAAGAACAGCAAAGTAGTTCCCAGGTCTTTAGGAAGTTAAATCAATTAAGCTTGAGTAATTCATGTCTTTAAAGCACCTCAAAATTATTGTACAACAAACTGAGCTGCATCGCTAGGTTAAGTTACTTGGATTATATTTTAGGAGAAGGTGTGTGAAAGTATTAAATAAACAAAACCACAATTTAATACTAAAAAGCAGCACACCTAGACTTAGTTCAGCCTGAGGTAACAGTTAAACAATCAGTATTTCATCTAAACAGATATACTCTAGTAGAATTACTGAAATTACAATACCCAGTGCTGTTCTCTGGAGAGAACTTTATTGCTAGGAGCCTTGTTTTTAAAGTTAGTACAAACACCCTGCTAAAATACATCACCAATTATTTTAATCAGATTCTCCAGCAAACCACCCCCTCAGCCATGTACATTATACCCAGAGACAGCACTGATAAGTGCTCATCACAAAATGCTAATTGCGTTCCATTAAAAATACTCAAACAGCCTATATGATTTCAAATATTGCATACCATTTCTCCGTAATTGGTCTAAAAGGAATAGTTTACCTTTGGTTTCCACATGAACTTCAAAATTGTTCTGGAACTTGACAAAGACAAACACTTTGATGTTCCTTTGCGTTAGGAAAATCTTTACCCAATAAATTACGATTATGTAAATATTAGCCCCCCTGGGGTATAAGTTCCTCTTTGAGGCATAAGATGATTAGAGCAGAAAAATTATTAGATTTGTCCATGACCACGGTATACTTTCCTTCCTCAGGAAATTCTGTTATCAAAGACTTTAATCCTATTCCCACTAAAACAAGTAAATTTGGCCAAGGAGTTAAGTGGAACAATACTTCATTTTGCCCATTCAGGCAGTCCCCTGAAAGCCTGGATGATAGTAACATCCCTAGCATGAATATTCAGTCCCAGTTTTTTACACTGTGCTCTCGGAGCTGTGAATGGTTTCACTCATTCCCTTTGCGCAGAACTTTGAGCTTCCCTGGAAAACTGCAAAACGCTGCTAAACCCGGCTGGCAACTGGACAGGCAGCATGGAGCAGCCACATCCCGTGGGAGGCACAGGGGGTTGCCTGGTGCAGGGGCAGCACACCACGCTGCTTTTGACACCAGTGCTCAGCTGGGTGATGGCCTGATCTGAGCCCTGGAGGAAAACATGTTGGTTCCCGCAACCCTGGTTACATCATGAGTCCTTTCTATCCCCTTTGCACAAGGCACAGTGTGTACCCTGCTCCTGGAGGCTTTATTTTGGGCTTAAGGGTCTGTTTAGGCAGCAGGCAGTTCTCTCTGTTCCATCTTTACTTGTGTGATTATGAAAGGCTCCAACAGAGCTTAACCTCCTTTGTCTCGGAGCAGACCAGCTGGTTTGGGATGAAGCGTAGCTGCTTCCCTACGGGTTTCCTCGTGGCTGAAGGCCATAAGACTGTCAGTCCCCAGGAATGCAAAGGAAGACAGAGTCTCTTACCAGCAAGCACAGTGGATCTGAGCTGGTTTGTAGACATACCAGACTCCAGTGAGGGAAGGAGGAAGCATTATCTGAAATTTAAGGATTTATCTTCAAAACCCGAGGCCAGAGAATAAAGCCTCCTGAATAATTTACACATGAATGTTCTGAAACACATTTAGGAGAATGAATTAGGCTAGAGATCAGGGTGGAATTTTTAAGAAAGCTTTTTCTTCTATACGTAGAATAAAACAGAAAGTGAATAGTGTTACATGTTTATAGCAAAACACAGAGCTTATACCCACTTTGCCAAAAGGTTATGGTAACTGAAGTGTCTAGCATAGAAATAGGACAACCTGCCAGATTCCAAACATGTTGAGAAGCTTTTGAACCATTTTCCAGAAGGGAGATTATTATTCTATAGGTTTGAGGTCTTGTCACGTTCATTCAGCCCATAACACCTGCTTAAAATACTTTCATACATACACTCCTGCATGAAAAGAACCTGTTTCTTTAGAAGCACAAAAATAATTATCTAGAACTTTGGGCAGTGCTGATGGGCCTAGAAAAAACCTAAAGTGTTATGGGAGTATTTGATGTTCACACCCTCAGGTGGGGGCTCTTGCCAGCCTAGGTGTGGAGCACAAGTTTCCTTTTTGTGTCTATTACATTTACATTGTGTTACACACACATTATGATGGGTATATTTGTGTTTATTATGCTACACTAAGATTAATCTTGTTTCTGTCCCCCAGTGCTATATTATTCTTGCACACAAAATTGGTACATATAAAGGTAATTAGAGTTCACCAGTATTCACATGAAGAAATTAAGCCAGTGGTGTCTGCTGACTTTGAGTGCAACTCCTGGTCATTGGAACCTGGAACTTACCATTCCTGGAAGTATTACCTGAACACCTGAACAAAAAGTTACAAGTTTCACTCTGGTTTTCTAGGGGAAAAATCCCTTGTGGCAGAGAGGGATAGCTGAAATCCCAAGGGCTGCAGAAGAACTCTGGAAACAAGGATATTCTCCTGCTGCCCACTGATGGGCAGGTCTGGCTCTGCCCCAGCCCACAGCCTACTGAAGTGCCCATTGTAACTGATCCATGCACTTGAGTACAAAGGAGATTAAATTTTCTTTCTGGTCTACTGAATATGACTCAGTCACTCAGCTTCCTTTTCTTTTTTTTAAAGGTTTTTGAAGAGAAAGAGCACAAAAGCTCTGCCAATCATGTTTGCTTTATCTTATCCCATACCCTCCTTCACACAAGAGAAGCTGCAAAATATTCTTTTCAGCTTGTTTACCTGAAGTTTCACAAAATCCATACCATTTTGATAGCCTAAAAGCATTTAAGGAGAATTTCTTTGAACAGCATTGGTAAGAATGCAAATAAACTTTCACAGCAGCCTGTAAGTACCTTCCTTTAGCAGGTAACATTAACATGAAAAATATGTTAACAAAATTTTGCCTTGAGAGCCTTTTCTTAGGTTTTTCACCTTTCCAGTGCTGCAAAAGGGAAAACACTATCCAAGAGAACCCTTCTAACCTTGAGAAACATGGTTGGGCATTGCCCAGAAAGGATTTATTCTCTTCTAGAGAGATGACTGCAGGTACATTCAGATATTTGTACACCATTCAAACAGAGAATTTATTCACTCTTATTACTGAGTGATAAAGTTGACTGAGATTACAGCTCCAGACTTTGGCCCAATCAGTCCAGCACAGCAGATGTTTCAGAGAAATCCATTACATGCAGTAAAATAAACTCCACGCTGCTGTTACTGCTGCTAATAAAGCTACAGCTTTACTCCATTCTTACTGAGGGTAATAGATTACCCTGTAACTGATTTCAGCCTGTTCCAATGTGGCCATTTTATGTTGAGGCACGATTCAACAGCGCTAGGGAAAGGAAAATCAGGATCTACTACTTATTTTGTGCCCTTCATTAGCATCTCAAAGAGAAGCAAAACAAAACGAGCAGCTTTAGCAAAATGAAATGTTTGAAAGTGTGTTTGTGTTTTTCCATTTTCTTCAGCTTGATGGGGATCTGCCAGAGCATTGCCCTCTAACTACTTGAGCATGGCCTCTATTAACAAACTGCTATTAATTTTAACTTTCTCAGCAATACTATCACGTCTAAATTGCTTTGAAGACTCTCCAACTGATTTGAATGGTATCTGATCTTAATCAACTTTTCTTACCCTTATTCAAAGAGTTGGTATTGCACCAATGTACCAATTTGCAAATATTGTGGCAGCTGTTTGGCCTTTTACAAAGTATAAAAGAATACACTTAACCAGCACATAGTTCTAACCTGTGGTCTTCATCAAATCAACATCAAAAAATACTAACACAAAAATTTAAATAAATAAAAATCAATTTTCTACTTTACGGCTATTCATCATTCTTAAGAAGTTACATCCTCACTTATCACTTACAAGGTTTGGGGCCTGCTTTCTAAATTCCAAGGCCATTTCTCCGTAATGTTCCTCTCGTCACTGGAGCTTTTCTTCTGGCAGTGGTTTTCAGGTAAAGCAAAATTTCAAAACTACAAAACTGAGAACAGCTGGTTTGGACCCTATTCTCTCCTTTCCTCTTTACAGACAACAGAAGAATTTTGACTTGCAGACAATTTTCTCTACCCTTATATATCTGGTAGGGAATCTTTGTTACTATAATAATCTCAAGAAAACAGACCAATGTAGCGTAATGAAAGAAATAATTTAAGATCCTGCAAAACTCAATTCCCCAGTACAGGCAGGTAGCTAAAAACCTGATAAATAATTGCTGTATCATATATCTTTCTTAAAATTGGAAGAGAATGGACCAAAAGAAGCACTAAAAGGGCTATTGTGATGCATGAGTTGGAAGGAAAAATAACTACATTAAAAATGTTCCAGATCCTATTCAGCAGTAGAAATTAATGGAACATTGTCAATTAGCCTGAAACACTTAGCTTAATATATTTGGAATTTGAATGATGGATGGTTTATGTAACTCCATAACAAAGCTCAGCGCAAGAAAATTGGTTTCTTCAACTTCTGAAACTATGTGCAGAAACAACAAAAAAAAATCCATATATAGACATCCATGCAGCATTTCCCAGGGGTAAAGTTGGGCATTTCTTCCTGCATTAAGGCTTTTAAATGTTATCCAGAAGTAAAGCCCTTGCTAAAAAGCCCAAAGGAATGATCTGGGTAGCAGTTTCACAGCAGACACCTCCCCAGCTTAGCTTACTTGTGGTTGTAGGACCCTGAGGAACGGATTCCAGATTTCAGACCTCTAAGCATGCACGCTGCTATCCCACCTGCATGAACTGCAGGTGCCTCCTGGTCGTCACCATCCTGCTCTCCTCAGGTAGAGCCACAAACAGGTGAGTGATAAGGCAGTGCAACAAGCTGCACTGAGACTGTAGCCACTGGGCAAAGGGCCAGCATCTGACTCAGGAGGTGGTTCTTGAAAAGGAAAGGAGAAAATTCCCCTTGCTTATAACTCTCTTCTTCCTGTAAAACTGCAATGAGAGCCCACTTGGTGGTGCTTCTCCTGGACTAAAGATTGGTTTGTGCAATGAAAACAACTGGTGAGTTTATGAAGGACATCCTGTGACCCAAATGCAAACATCTCAACAGAGGGTTGTTTTGTTTTAAATTTGGGACACAGGGAACTTTAAAGAAATCCCTAGCCATTGTAGCATCTCTAGGCTAATTTAATATCAGTGTACTCCCCTGATGCAAGTTCAGCCATCTGTCAAATTCCTTATGGAGAGAGAAGTCAAATGCATAACACATTTTAAAAGTATGAACTATTCATCAACAGGCAAGCCCTCCCTCAGGTTGCTCACTAAGAAGCCACATACTGGTACAGTTATAGAGTAGTAACTGCACATCTTGTCTCTACTTTTTCAGGATTTACTTTAGCAAAAGATTAATTGGAATAAAACCAAATTTACATTCTTATACTTACTCCTGCTTTCTGTTGAAAAGAAAATACCTTCTTCTCTGACCTGAACTTTATGTGAGCCCCTGATAAAACCTTTTCAAATCAAACCTTTTACTGAGCATTTGGTATTTGTCACCCATAATAACTCCTCCCTTTTTCATCAATCCTGTGTTAAGGGTGAGATGAATTCTGTGCAGTTTCTTGAGCTAAGACCTCCCCCACCAAAAGTGATCAGCGACCTGGAAAATATTAGAAAACCTAGAGAGAGCTACAGATGGTACTTCTGTGGCAGTCCAAAATGTTTAAAATTACCGTCCTCTCAGAGCCAAACCCAAACAAAAATAAATAAAGCATCAGATGTCATTGCATATATCAGAGCTGCACACTCAGTTTTTCACTTTTATTCATAAAATTGAATCATAATCAGGTTATGTGGAGCAAGACACCTTCAGCCCCTCAGGTTCCATTGTTCCCTCAGAGAAGAAGTTGGAGCTAGAGGAGTATGGAGCTTCCAGGGGAGTTGTTGGCATTACCTTCTCCTTGCTTTCCCCACAACCAGGATATTCCTGCAGTGGATGCAGAACCTTCCCACAAACTTCTTCAGAGAGCAGGGCACAGAGAGGATGTGGGATGACCTGCCAAGGGAAGGGAGGAGACCAGCAGAATTTCAGGTGGAGAGAAGACAGAGTGGTCCAAGGAGAATGGGCACCCCTGGGCAAGGACTCTGCAGGAGTGTGGAAGGAGGAGCTGGAGGAAAGGAGGCAAACACCCACACTGAAATCTAGTCAGCTTCAAATTCAAACAGATTAAATAATCCTCTATTCTTTTTATTTTGTTATCTGTATACAATTAAAACATAAATTGTCTCACTCCCAAGCAGGGAACTTCAGAATGATGAGTTACTCTGGACAAGAGCCCTGCTTCCAAAGGTATTTAGACCTCCATAAATTTGGTACGGTCACTGAAAAATTTATTTTTTAAAACTTCACTTCATAACAAACATTTATAATGTACTCCTTCCAAATGGGCCCAAAGATGACGATGGTACTGTTTTCTTAGCTGTGGTTTTGAATTCCATATTTAATAGTGACATTTATTAAATATTAATTTGAAAATGCATAATTTATATTATGTGGTTAGCATAGGTGAGTAGTTCTGTCACTCATGACCTCTGTCTGAGCACTTATCACTATTCATACTCACTTAGCCAGGTGAAGGTTTAATTTTATAACTCTTCATTGTCCTCAAGTTTCCCAATCGATTTAGCACCCACTCATGCTGGCAATCAATAGGTGCCCCTCTGACCTCATCTGGAAGCCACCAAGAGTCCAGGGCAGAAGGAAAACAGCCTCTATCCCATTTGGAGACTGAGTAGAGCAATGGAAAAACCTGCAAAAATTCATGGCTGTGAAAGAATAAGAATGGATTTTATGACTGCATTAGCCAGAACTGGTTTTATCAATGCCCCAGGTGCATTTCTGTGCTGAGCCAGGCCAGGCTGAACCACCATTGGCAATAATTTAAATTAATCTATTTGATGCTGCATTGAAAGCACTGACAATGGTCACTCAGTAACTTACAAAGGAGTTGAAAAAGTAGTTTTTCAACTCCTCAAGCCAATTATTTCTTCTCACTTTGCAGTTACTGAGGTGTAGAAGACAATATGGGACATGGATTTTAGAAAGGAATTACCAGGAGGTGAACATGTAAGAATTGATTGGTGCAAGGGCACTCATTGAGCTGCAGATGTGCATCAGTAAACCCACAATATTAACCTGAAAAAAGCAAGAGAGAGATCTGTGAGCTCCTTGGTCAACATGATCAGAAGAGTGCAGAAAATCCCCTGGCCTGCACAGATCTCAAAATGACTGAGAGCTTTTGCCTTAGGTCCTTCCTGCACTTCTATTCACTGTTGGAGATACAGAGAATATTATTTCCTTACATTAGCAGGTGATGCGCAGCATTCCTATTGGATTCAGCACTGAAGTAAATGTGAATTAAGAATTCCCAGCACTTCATTAGGGTGAGATACCCTGAACATGTTAAATAGGTATTAAAATCTCTTGTCTTGAGAGTGTATATATATAAGCATAACAATCAAAAGTATTGCCAGTCATTTGCTTGTAACTGCAGTTCGAATACCAGGGGGTAACCATCAGATGAACAGACTAAAATTGTACATTTTCCTCATTTAGCCCTTTCCTGTAACAATCAAGGAAAACACCAGGAAAAAGCCCAGCAGTGGAGTTTCATTTACAATTCCCAGCCTCCAAACTCTAGTACTACAGACACATAAATCTCAAAAAGGGTCTGCTTAATAACAAATTATCTCTGTTTTAACATTTCAAATGCTGCTATCTCCCAACTGTAAGGCAATTATAAAAGGCAACCAAGAATATCTTTGCAAATGTGTTTTAGAACTTGTAAGCAGTTACACTGATATAAAACTGAGGCAGTGCCACTGAAATGAATTAAAGTTGATGGACACAAAGTTGGAGAAGAATCACAATATCAATGTCCAAAAGTTAGCGAGAAGGCACATCTTATTCAGTGCATATCATTACATTAAAGCATTACATTAAACCTTTTTGAGTTCCAGTTTCAAAATTTTAAAAATACTCTGTGGCATGTGGCAAATGATCAGCTACAAATGCCTCATTCCCAAGAAGCCAAACAGTTCAATTTCATAAACTCCTTGCTTCAAAATTAACAGTCAGTGAAAATGAATCATGTGTCCTTGACTAAAACTGTCATAGAAAAATTCTTGTAATAGCCACATCAAATGAATGGTCTGGGGCTGGAAGGATTTGCTGGTGATTTCAGAGTCACTTTCTGCAAGCTGAAATTGGAAAACCACCAATAGCACAAATTTTCTTCTTTTATTTTCTCTCTATAAAAGATTTCCATCAACACTGGATCAAGAAAGTAATTTAAGTATATCCATAATAAACCCTAAACTAGCTGAAATATACAAATGAATACACAAGATAAAAACCATTTTTCTTTCAAAAGGTGTCTGAATATGCTAATTTAATTCCTACTCAACCCTTTGTGTAACATCACAAATCTGAACTTCTGGCCTGTAGCTTTTGGCCTGAATGTGGTACATCATTCCTCAGAGAACTGAGAGCAGAAAGTGATAGCAAGAGTTCAACATCCTCTTCCACTTCTGTACTCTATGTCTCTAAGTCATAAATAGGAAAATCAAAAATTTTGAACATATTTTGAGAAGTTAATATACTTTGAACAGCATGTAACAAGCAGAAATGGGTCCACCACCTCTGACACCCTCTGGTCCCTGACTTCCACAAATCTTCTCGTCTAAGACACAAAATATGCAAAAGGCAAATGTAGTAAGTGATGAAGACCAAGAGAATAGGTATAAGATTTTAGAGGAAATTATCTGCATGTAAAATTCCCAAGCAGAATGATACTAGTGTTGAGTAGTACAATGTTTATTTGGAAATACAGGCAGTACTACTTTAGTCATGAAGAAGAGCTTTGCATGAGAAAATTTTAGTCATGAAGAAGTCTTTGCAACTTCCACAGCAGCCCAAAATGACTAACACATGGGTAAATTACAGGAAATGTCAGATAGTTGATCTGTAATCTGTCCTGAAATAAGTGAAATGCGTTAATTTCTCTGCAGTCTAACTGAATAAGTTGTCTTAGAATGAATACTAAATACTGTTAGAAAAGCAGAATCTCGAGTTCTACCCCAGAGCTTTCTATTAATTTATCAGTGATTGAGACTAATGTCGCTTTTTCCAGCTCCATTAGGCCACACACCGCACTGCCATAACCCAATTTGCAGCAGAGGTGATGGCAGAGTCAGCACAGCCTCTCCATCTGTCTTGCCAGTGTGTGATCCAGCCCTTGGCAGGGAGCAGCTCCTCCCTCCCACTGCTCATGGGCAGGAGCTGCACCTGGGACAGGTAAATGCTGTGCCTTTGCTACCAACCAACACAGGACAGAATCACACACCAAACCAAATCTGTACCTGGGGTTTTTCAGGTTTTTTTAGCTGAGAACTGATCACTTGGAGGACTGGCAGGCAGCCCAAAAGCAATCCCCCTTTACCAAAATGCTTTCTTTCCAGCGTGGCTATACTGCCCTCCCATGCCATCCCTCTGCACCCCACAGCAGCTCTGGAAGACACACCTGGGAGAAGAGCACACAGCAAACTGCCTCATGCTGAGCACCTCTGACACTTCAGATCCCAACACTGCTCCAGTTTCCTGACATCCTGGTCCAGCTGAATCACTCAGTAAACCTTTTCAGGCAAGGGAGAGGAGAAAAGGCAGTATAAGAGGGTGCTCAAGGAAATTTTCAGCAAACATAAGTAATGTTACTGCAATGCGCTCTTGCAGCATCCTGTGATGTGGAGCTCAGGCAAATTTTGAGGCAGAGAACATCTTTGTATTTAGCCCTAAGAGAGTTCCTCATCCATTCATGTCTTTGATCCGCTCTTGAAAGCTGTGTAAGCTTTCAGAATTTATGTCATCTTATTGGAAAGGTTTCCACTGCCTGATAACATTGAGTGAAGAACACAGAAGCAAAAATGAAGATTAAGTTTCTACTGTGGGCTTATTTTCTCTGAGTGTTCCTTCTACACCTTGATCATCTATCAGCATTACTCTCTAGCTTCTTAATTCTGGTGTGTTTGAAAAAAAATTGATTTACTTTTCACCTTTTTTCTCCCTTCCCTCTTGTTCTTTTACATTTAACCTGCTGGAATCCACCAGCCATTGTATCTTCCCCTTTGAACACAGGTTCACCTCTTGGCAGGGCATTTTCCTGTTTCTTACAGCCCCCTTATTCTGCTCCTCAACAATGACACTTTATTTCTGGGGTTTGCTTTTCAAAACATTTTCATAAGTAGGTTAACTCTGTTTTTCTAGTTCAGCATTCTTGGTTAGTCCCCATTCTGCCTACAAGATGTTTGCTTTGGTTTAAAAACAATTCCACATCCTTTTAAGTGTTAAGTGTCAGCATTTTAATCACTTTTTTGAATTCAGATAAGCCTGTCCCTCCTGTGTAGACTTCCATTCCTTTAGAGAGTTCTTTAACCTTGATGAAATAGTTCTCCTCACCCTTGTGGTCTCTCTCCCACATTCCCAGCTGCACGTGGAGTCTTTCCTGCTTCACCTCCTCACCTGTATTCACTTGCAAAGGGAACCACAGGCTGAACGCTGCAGAAAAAAGCCAAGTACAACACGAAAATCTCATTTCAACCCTCAAGTGGCCTGTGATTATATGGGATAATCCCAGATTAACCACCCCAGTGCAGAATTAGCGTCATTTGGGTGAGTTTGTTCAAGCCATGACACCAAGAGTTGTGACCTGTTAGTGCCAATTTCTGCCTGCCTTTGGAAGAAAACCTTAATTCTTTTTCTTTCAACCACCAAGGCACAATAGCTTCTGAAGATTTATCTCGAAGGACTGCTAATGAGTTGTAGTCCATCAAAGGACACTGCCGACATCTCAACCTACCAGTTTTAATGGAAAAAAGAAGATGAAACAGAGTAAAAAGCAGTTTGATGCTTACTAGAAACAAATCACACTCTGAACTACAGTTCATGCAACAATTTAATCAGCAGGGAACACAATAGCAAAATAGTAAAATTAAGCCCTATGCTAATAAATATTTGTTTCAAAACAGTGGCTTTACCATCACTTTCATACAAGCAGATCATTATTAAAAATATTGCTCTGTATTTCTTTAAAACTCTAAAAGTACACAGTGCTACGGGAGAGGTCTAAAGAATACATTTTCCCACCACTACACCTGTGAATTTTTGACATTCTTACCAACACTTTGTGCTGATTCAACTGCTCCTAAACCAGAAACTATCCCAAACTCATCTCTGCTGCTTTGAACAGAGCTATTTTCACATTAATTTCAAGTGTGCTTTCCTGGAGCAATCATTACAACATCAAATGAAGAAAAAGATGGAAGAGAAGTCAAAGCTCTCATTGATTTTGATTTAATGTGCTAGAAAGTCTCTTATGATACATCCAATGTGTGAGCAGTGATTGGATTAGAATTGGAGTAAATTCTCCCAGCCAAATGCAACATTTGGCAGACACTGAAATAGAATTTGTGAGATAGCACCATCAGAACAAAACATACACAAAGGGAAAAATGGGGGAGAAAACATCAGGGTCTCTGCACACAAAGTAATTCAATAGATTGTCCCATCCATCTGCTTTATTACAGCAACAAGTAGCTGAGCAGGCAGAACTGCGCTTTGCTACTCTTGCCCTATTGTATTTGATATTTTATTTATTTTGCTGTGATTTAAAGGTCTGAGTTAGTGGCCACAAGCAGCAGCAAAGTTTTACTCCTGTTAAACTTGAGCAAATTATATTAGTGGGTGGTCCAAATTTCCAAAACATTAAATTATGCTGAATCTGTGCACAACAGTGCCTTTCCCTCCATCCTCTCATGAATTTAACAACACCGGGGCATTTTTCTTACTATCAAGACACTTACTTATTTTTTCAAGCACAAATGCTGCCAACCACCCTTCCTCCCACTGCAGATGCATCAGTGTCCTGGAAGACACAACTGGGAATCTGTGTCCTCTCAGGACAAAACTGGGAGCCAGACACCTGGGTAGCCGTCAAAACCTCCCAACTCGCAGTCAGATTAATTTCTCCCATTTCTGACTTTGTTTCAGTGGTACCGTCTGGAATAATGCCAATAATACAGAAAGAATTTAAAATATTCTCCATCAAAAGGACTTCTACAGTGCTCAAAGAAATTCCACTTCCTAAAATTTTCTTAGGCAGTTCTCAAAAAACATTGAAAGAATATAAAGGAAGCACAAGTAGATGCTGTGCTAGAGCCAAAGGGCTCCTGCAGAGCTTGTGCTGTGTGGTTTTTCTAGGATTCTGCAATAAATACAAGTTAAATTACCAAAAAAGCAAAGATTAGATCACATACAACAAAATGCACTACAGAAATAAGGACTCTGGTATTACACCCTAAATTAGAATAAAAGAGTAATCTTTGACCTATTAACCCACTTGCCTTGATGACAAGTCTACTTTCTTGTTTTGAATTTCTTCCTAAATAAAAGTCCTGCTCCCCCAATAAATCAAATATTTTTGAGTCTGTTTTAATTTAGAACATTTTTTGCCTATTCTTTTGATTCACACCTCAAGTAAATGGGGTTGTTTTCATCATGAGTGCTAACAACAGTCCCCATTAACCCAACCTTTCAGAGACTAAATACAATGCTCTGCTGCCATTCAATATTATTTGTTCATTTTAAATAATTATTTGTTAATTTTAAATAATGAATATAGCTTACCTAATGTTGAACAACTTTAAAATGCTTTATTACTCTAAAGAGCTTTTCAATGCACTTAGGAAAAAAAAATCAGTGTTAAATATATATATATATATAAATGTGATGTTCCTTTCAGTATGTATTCTTATGTAACAATTCCAGTACTTCTAGCAATAGAAACCCATATTATTTAATTAATAATAAATCAGAAAACCAAAGCATTTTTATACGATGATATGTGCCTATGCTATGCTGAAAAGATGGTTAAGAAATGATGTCTCTTGCTCACCATAATGGTTTCCATTGGATATTCAGTCACATCTGCAAGTATTTTATTTATTTATAGAAAATATCAGCATGTAATGGCATTGCAGACAAATTCCAAGTATAGGAGGGTGAGATTAGATGTATTTTGCAAATGAGTCCTAAGGATGAAGAAGCATTATACTTATGCCAGTTTAAGAGAATGCAACTGGTTCAGTGCAGGGCTTCTTGACAACCTCTTCTCCATTTATTGACGGGTCTGCAGGGAAAAAATTCCCCCACAAAAATTTGTGAGGCCGAAACTCAAGTTGGCAAGGATTGGCAAACAAAGTAGCTGCCACCTTCTTCCTTAATTTTGGCAGGTCATTCTCACACACAGGCCATGGTTTTGGCCGTCCGACCTCTCCCCAAGCTTGGGACTGTCGTGTGAGGTGGTGCCTCATTCCAGGAGGTGACAAGCAACCACAGGCTTTAAACATCCCCAGCCTGGAAGACTTATGAAAGTACCTGTCCTTTAGAGACCCTCAAAATCCTGATAGAATACCCAAGTCTAATAGAAAAGCCTATTCATGTTGCACTCAACAGTCAAATATTCCTGCAATGGTGGGTTTTTTCCCCCACATTCAAAACGGCTCTGCTAGAGTCCAGCACTTCTGCCAGAAGGCACCAAAGAGGCTCTTCTTTTCTTTCTATCTTACAGAAAGATCAAAAATAAAGATTCCTCCCAGACCTTTACCTTGTTCCTCTTTAGCTCTCCAACTCCATGTGATTTTAATGTTATTTTCAAACCTCATACCAGAAAACAAGGTTTAAATGCTTTTTACCCAAACATTAAGAAAGTAAACCAGTTTGTGACCAAAAGGGTGAACCATTTTTATGAGACATAACTAATATTCTTGAAGATTCCAAGTATTTGAAGCATAGGTAGGCTGCAATATATCTGCTCCTGTCTGCTTCAAGTTAATAAAACTGAGGGAACCAGATGTCTTTGAGATTATTGCAGATTTTCACTGCCAGTAACAATTAAGCCACAGCAGGGAACTCATGGGGTAGGAGAAAACTGTAAAATTAAATTTCAAGTGCCTACAAACTAATCATACATTTAAAGCATACTCCACTGATAAAGTTTTGAAATCATTGTTCTGGCTTTTTTTTTTTTTTTTTTCAAAGAAAATACAGATATCTGATGAAGAGTGTTTTAATTAAAGAATCTTGGCAAGATGCCGAGGCTTAGTCCTTCAAAAGAGTATTCTTTAAAAGCTCAGTCTCAGGCCAAAAATGTCACCACAGGAGGAAAAGACACAAGCATACAAAACTTTTAACATTTTAGGGAGAATCTGAGAGCGTATGGGCAAAACTGGGAGGATTTTTTAAAAGCCAAAATTAAAAATGCATTGTTTATGAGAGAAGCAGTCAGCCGTTCTCATATTCAGAGCTCATTCAAGTGTTCTGCGTTTAGAGTGGTCTTTGCTTCGAAAAATCCAGGCTAACTGTCAAAGATTCAGCAATCTGAAAACAGAGCATTCTTGTCTTCTAGGAAAAAACCCCAAAAAACAACAGGCTCTTTCCACCCGGCCCGGGTCTGCTCTGCACTCGCAGCTCCAGGGTTGAGTTAAAAGCAGCGCTGTCCGTGTGCTGAACTCATTTCCCCAGAAGCTCTGGATCCGTCTCCAGTCGTCTAAGTTCACTCCGCTTCCACACGTGTCTCAACAGAAAAACGTTGTCCTCAGACAGTTTTGTCTCTCATGTCAGATGCTGGGAACTTGTTAAGAGACAGATTTCTTCTATAATAATGGACTTTCATCAACAAAATTATGCTGCCTGTTAACATTATAGAAAAAAAGACATATGGAGAATCACAACAGCCTTTTATAAATCCAGCATTTTAAGGATCACAAAGCCATTCAGTGCTTTCTTCAGAAATCTCCAGGAATTCTTTTCAGGAAAAAGATAATTTAACTCATTTAGTTATAGTCTATGGGTACAGGAATTGGAATAACTGTATTTTACTTTAATGTTCCATTTTGGATGCTATTCTTAAAGGAAAATTTGTCTTAGGAACAATTCTTAAACGAATTTGAAATAAAAAGTTCGCCAAATAAGTTTTGTTTATATTCCTAAAAGAATTCATAAACTGCCCAAAAGAAATCCCCCAATGATCACAATCACCAAATATATAAAGAGCAATAAGTAAGGCGATATTACTTGAATTAAAACTCAATACTTCAATACAGATGAGCACAATCTTTCCCAAATGTTCTTCGACACATTCCCCTGTTTCTGCCTTCATAACACATTGATTAACGTGGTGGCTACTTTTATATTTCTGATTGAAGCAAAAACTTCTGAACAGTTATAAACAAATGAGGCTCTACCTGAGCAACAGGATTTGTTGTGGTGACAATAATTGCTACTGCCATTGCAATGAATCAGGCTTAGCTGGTGCTTTCTATTAAACTGTTGCAAAAGGAAATCTTCCCATTTAACTTTTTGCTCTTAAGGCACAGTCAAATTTATTTCTTAGCCAGATCTTTTAAGGAAGTGAGATTTATGCATTGAAACTGCATGGCTTATAAATCCATCTGCAATTTTTCCTTAAATGCAATGGAGATGTAAAAATCCCCAGGTATTAGAAGTGTTTATAAACTCTCATGTTCAGGGAGAGGGGCTTTTGCAGTCCCCACTGATGGCAAGGAAGGTTGTAGAATGAACTTGCTCTCCAAGAACAAAAACATGAGTTTAGTTTTCAGACATAAATTCTACCTATTAAGAAATAAATTGTTTTTAAACTTTCTGACCCTAAAAACTTTCATCACCACAGGGCTTAGGGAACATCACGTTTTACCACTCAGCCTGCAATTGAAATACAACCTTCATTATTAATTCTAGGTATTTCCTGGAAGCTGCTACCCAAAAGTGTTCTGGCTGGCTAACTGAGCAGCACTCACAATTTCAGTTTAGCTCTCAGATTACAGATTTCTGTCCTCAATTCAATGTGAAACATCAACAATTTCCTTTCAAAGCTGCAGAGTGCAAAGGTGACTCAAACCCTCAGCTCTCCAGACCAAAACTGTATATGGACCACCAACAACTTAGACTGCATCCATCACATGCTTTCTGGACTTCTGCCTCTTAAGTTCCTTATCCACCCCCATTTATGAGCACTAGATGTGTTTAAAAGCTATTTCATAGGAAGGTTCACCCCTGCATCTTTGCAAACAGCCCAAGATAAAACTTGAACAGGAGAGCAGCACTGACATCTGATGTAATTTCATCACAGGGAAGAAGATAAATGTTTAGTTGAATCAGGCATCCAGGGACCTACCCAGGTCCAAATCATTGTGTATCTCATAAACAGCTGGATGTACTCTTCAAAGAATTTCTTTCCCTTTTTTTTAAAAACAATATAACTGAAAGACTATTTTTTCTTCAAATTTATCTCTGAGTAGAGTGAACAAATTCTTCCATAGATTGTACAAACCCCCCCCCCCCCCCCCCCCCCCCCCCCAAAACTCCAGTTTGCCCTCAAAAGTCAGAGGAAGGAATATGTGTTCTCATATGTGCACAGAACACCAACAGAAGCATAAAATGGGAAAATGAAAACAAAAACCATCAGAGCTGATAAGGCAGCTCTTTAAATTTCCTCTAATTGCAGCACATGCTAATTCATGGAAGCTTACTAGAGGAGAAGGCCAGTTCACATCAGCCTCCTAGGATCAAGATATCTGAGTCTAAGCATGATGCTTCTGGTTCTAACAGCTGCTGTCAAACCTCCTCCGCTGCACACTGCAGCCTTTACTCAAAGAAGGCAGCAAATTGACATCCAGCATGGACATTTTTCCCCCAGAAAATGCTGTCCCAAGCCAAAATGTCATTGGGAAAGGAATTTCACATCCATATTGAGATTCTCAAAGTGTTTTCTCCATTACAACCCGTAAGGGACAGACTTCAGAGTTAACAGTTCTAGATGTGAGCATAATGAGGCCTGTAAGAATCACACATTTTATAACATTCTCATAGTCTGTCTTATATTGTAAGAGAGAGACTGAAACTGTATGAACACTTAGCTTCAGGAACCTCTACCTTAAAGCAAATCTGCCTCCTAGAGCTATCAGTATCAGTATTCAAGCTATTAATAATGTTCACAAACTTTTGCTGACTTCTGATTTCCCAGGAACACTCACGATGGCAGCTCTCCATCCACAGGTTTGGGATAAGGCATATTCAGCCCCAGACTAAGCAAATATTCCTGTACCACAAACTGTACCCCAGGGTAAAGTTCTCCACAAAAACTAGGTTTTGTCCTGAAGTAGCCTAGCACATAAATAGAGGAAGTCTGAGGCATTAACTTCAAACATTTAAGAGCTTTGCCCATGCCAGCAGCAGTTCTAGATGCTAACCAATATTTAGGTAGTAAATAAAACTTGGAGGTCATCTAAAAAAAGATTAAAAATGACAGAGTGCAAATGTATTTAAATGGTTAAAGTTTCTTACAAATTGATTAAACTCAAAGAAATATAATTTACTTTTTTATTTAATAACAAAAATATTTGTGCAGCAGCAGCAAGGAGTCAATGGCTTAATACAGAAAAAAAAAAGTCCAATATATCTGAAGCCAGGAACATTTACTGCAGGGTTGTTCAGAACACAAATAAAGAAATGTATTCCTAGCAGCATTCCTTTAAGCCTAGACATTGTATTTTGCTCCCTCTCTCATACAATTAACCTGAGAAAACATCAGTGGTTTTGTAATCCTCCATGGTTTCTTTATGTACCAATCTATTTCTTGCTATTGGCAGTGTGTGAGGCCAATAATGCACGTTCAAAGGAATAAAAGCTATATTTAGAAGCCAAAAGGAACAAACTGACAAGGGGGAAAACTGCAGCTACAACAGAACTCACAAGAACATATGCAATGTGGAACAACAGAGGTCATCCTTGCTGGAGTGAATGGCAAACAGGAGAGCATTAAGCAGAGCTTACAGAAAAGTATAAGAAATAAGACTGATGCCTTGAGTTTTACCTTTCATATTTCCCAGATTCTGTACTGCATTGGTATATAACTCTGAATTTCATATAAAGTACTAGCGAGTTCTCCTCACAGTGCAGACAGACAAAACAAGCCTTTTCCAGCCTGAGAACCAAGGACACTGTTGCACCTTCAGGCCCAAAAATGGCAAACAACAGTGAATTGAGGAGAGCAAACTAGGAGGATGGGATTTCATTACCTGAAGCTGGAGATGGACAATTAACCCCAATTTGTAAATTACAAAACTTACAAAAGTGTGAAAACTCATGACTTGGAGTCCATCTTGGGTGGAGCCACAGCTCAGCTTTTGTACTGCCCAAGGTGTATCCTTTGAAGCCCTTTTTAATAAATACCTGCTTTATTCCTTTAACTCTGTCTAGCCTCTGTTCCAGGCAGCCTCTCAAGGCATCAAGACCACTAGTCACAGAGAACATGCAGACTGAGCTGCAAGATATCCATTTTTCACTTTTCAAAGTTTTATACACATCACAGGGTTTTTTTAATTAATTCCCCTTTTTTAAGCTGGCCCCTACAGCTCATTTTGATGTCTAACAGTATCACCTTTCTTTAGTTTTCCCAGTTTTCAGGTGATTTCTTTAAACATCCTCGGTTTGATTTAATTTGATTTCTACTTCATATTCTCTTCATTTTCATACTAATACCACATCTCTGTATTTATTCTTCCCCAGATGCCTGCATTATCTCTTCTATCATGAAATTCATCTTTCCATCCTTACATCTACTGATTTTCTCTCTGGTGTAATTCCTTTTTGCTTTCTGTGGTGCAGCCTGACCCTTTTATCAGCTATGCCATCACTTATCTATCATTCTCCCCTCTCTAAAATGACTCCTGAAAGATGGCAGACCTGAAACAGAGATCCCCTGAAGATCATTGGTGTCTGGAGAAAGGAGATTACAGTTTTTGGCATAAAAAAACCACCCTGTTTCAAGGCTCTTCCCTCTTACAGAGCCAAAACTTTCACAGCACCACGAGAGTGCTCTGCCATTGCATTTTGTATTCTTTTGGGGGACGTAAGGACTTAAACTCCTCTGTGACTTGAAAATCTAAGCAGCTAAATGCTGAGAGGTGACTCATTAGCCTCTCACGGGACACAGGAGAATCACAGGAGGCTGGAGGAATATGGGAGAGCTAAAAGAAGGTTTGTCTGCCATCCTCAAAAACCAGGTTGTATGGACATGTGAAAGCCTGCCAGTCAAATGGGCATGAAGAACGTTATAAATGACCTGAGAATGGAATTGCAGTGTACAGTCATGTGAAATGTGTTCCCAGCTACAATAAAGTCAAAATTCAATAACAAGCCTCAGAAGTGTCTTTAAAGAGAGCATATGTTTGAGATCACAGTGAGTTATGGCTATAACCAAAGTACAAAGAGAACTTCTTCTGATGACTGAAGGTACTTATTAAGTTATAAATTTATGGATGTCAATGAATATTTTCAGAAAATACCTTCAATATCAATCAAAGCAGTGCTGCCATTCTGAAGAAATGTTATTTCTCAGCACTAAGAACAAAATCACTCTTAATCCTCACCACAGCTTCCACAACTCAGCTGTTAATCACTGTGTTGTGACATATATCTCTCTATATGAAAGGCTGAAGTGTTGAAAGAAAACAAAATAAAAATCACAGTTAAATGCATAGCTGAGCAGAGATCTGCTTTGAAATATCCCCACTTGAGGTCTAAACACAATTGCACTTGCCAGTTAGCTTTTTTCTTTTATTTCATGGCACATAATGGCTAAGAACCCAATCCTTTCAGTTTCTCATCTGGCTGTTCACAGTAAAATCTTCTTAAATGTCACCCATAGTAAATTAGGGGTACCAAGATATATCACTTACTACAGGACCCAAAATACCATTTGCCTATTTTCAACTTCAAACAGAGCAAAGCAGTTCCATCTTGGGTACTGTAAGCTCTTGCCAAAAAGTTAGGAACTATTGTTATATTTTATAAAACAAGGAAACCCAAAAATAAAGTGAAACATTCACCCGGCCTCTACCACCCAAATGTGCTGGGGAGAAAGAGGCTCTCAGTGTGCCACAAAGCCAAGGAGCCTGCTCACCTCCCACCAAAGAAAAGAAGGCTTTACAAATATAATCTTAGGCCTTGTTTTGCACCATGGAGTCTGGTGCATCAGACATAGAAAAAGAGAATTCCTCAGGGAGATTCAATGCTGCTTAGAGCTCTACAGTCTGAAACATCATTCAGTCCACCCCAAAAGCCATTGAAAGAACGTGGATTTTAATGATGCTCACACACACATCTACTTCTTCACAAAGTTAAACAGCCTTAAAATAAAAGCCCCATTAAAGCTGCTTTTTCTAATCCACTTGTGAAGATAAACAGTTCCTAATGCTTCCTTTATTCTACAAAGATCATCCTTAGTTTCTTCATCTTTCAAAGACTGACCCAGACTTTCCAGGTTATACCACAAAGGAATAAGGCAAACCATCCACAGCACATTATGTTGGCATCATAAAGTTGTCACTGTTAAATATTACTGACATTACACTGCTGGTCATAGAAATATTAATTATTAAATGAAAAAATGCATGGGTTTTATAGCATATGCTAACTATTTACTTTAAATAAATGTTTTAGTATGGAGTGTTTCAGAAAAGAGAAACATGTAATGCTAATCTAACATAATGAGGGGTATTTGAGGGTATGGGATTGCCATCTTACCTAGAAAAAAGCCTTATTTAAAGACTTTTTGCAGTAATTTCTGTCCCCAGGATCCATACCATGATTCTGGTTTTGTTTCTCAGGCTGCAGTGCGCTTTTAAATATCCTGTGAATTGAGGGAAAAGTTTTTTACTGAATATTCTTTCAAACAGATGAAAACAATTCATATTAGAAGACCATTTTTGATCCATGAATAATTACCCACAGTACTCCCAAGGGGTCGAGTCTCACATACTGACAAAAAAATTACATCTGTTTACTAATATTGATTAAGAGCATACATTGATTTTTGGGTTGATTAACTGACTGGCAAACTGTTGGATTAGACAATGAAGTGGCACAATGTGGAGAAAAACACATTCTACATACTGCAGCTATTTTTCTACAACAATTACTTCCAGGTGAGCAATTACAACCCTTTAAGTTCCATCCATAAGTTTATTAGGATTAAGAAAAATTACCTTGTAATATCTTGACACAATTTCCCACTGTGCAAACAATCTTGGCACGCTTACAGCTAAACATCATTTCTAGCATGGACTTCTGCATTACCACCTGTTTTACAGCTAAACCAAGGAAAATGGTTATTCATATAAAAGACTTCCTTGAAGTTTCATGATGAATAAGAGGAAAATCGTATCACTTTTTTTTCCTCTTTGCATTCAAACTCCTTAAAGTATCATGCTTAGAAGAGGCTCTTAACCTTCAGCTGTGGTTCATTGTTACTGCTGCCCGCTGGATTTTTCAATTCTCTCAAAATATTCTATTTACTGCGTACAATATTGCATCCTCTAAACACACAGGGCACGGTCCTGACCCAGTGATCAGATACAACAGAGCTGAAAGGACTGCAGAAGCTCCCTGTAAAGCTGCCTAATCACTGCACTGTCTCCTGAGACTGTAATAAAGATTCCCTGGGAGCTTTAGGAATAAGATCTGTAGCTACTGCAAAGGCTGAAGCCTCTCTAGACAACAACCAAGAAACAAGAGGAAGAAGTTACATAAGGTGCTGCAAGGTCAACACCACCAGATGGGAGAGAGAAGGATTAAATATAACCTCAAAGTTAAATCTTAAATTATCTTAAATAAATTGCATTATCTTCTACAATACCACCTAATGCTCATGCACACACTTTGAGGAACAGTTTCTGGTTGTGAATCCCCCTAGGTGTCAATTGTTCCACTGCCAGGTGTTCTCTGCCAAGTGATGCAAACTCCAGCACTGAGAGTAGGTGTCCCAGCTGTGCAAGCAACACAGCTCATGGCAGAGCTAACCACCTGCAGGAGTATCTCCAAATAAAACATTGTGGTGAGTATAATTGATTGCTCATAACAGAAGTCATTTCAGCTGCAGCATCTCAAAATCACACACAAAAAGAAAAATCAAAAATCTGCCACTATCTTTCTTCTAGAGCCAATATGAAACTGGAAGAATTAAGGGTAGGGATACAGAAATCAAATTTATCTAGGATTTAAGGCAGGCAGTGCACCCAGGGAAGGATCTGGCTGAGGCAGGAGAAGAAAAGCCACTGCCATTTAACTAAGAACAGGGTAAGTAGTTGTAACACAGAAATATGAGCTGTGGCACAAACAGGGCTCCCACAGACCCAGCCCCATGAAGTAAGCACACTTCTAGTCCTTTTCACCTCTAAACCACTTCCTAAAGCAACAGTTCTGCTGTGGAAGAGGCAGGTTCAGCTGTTGTTTATAATGTAACGCACAGGGATTTCACAACCAGCAAGAAGTCGTTGTGTAACAATAAACTTAAATCACAAATGCTTCCTGTTTCTTTCTAGAATTGCTGCACACACATTCTGTTTTCATCGTGCATCTGAACAACCTTTAGAAAAAGCTGCACACCCCACATGGCACTCGGGGGGAACCTATGCAGTCAGCATTTCACCAGGGCTAATTTCTTTCTTCTTTTCGGAACAATGTCAGATAACAATTAGACCTCTCTTTCTCTGAGATAGGAGCTGCTCCCCGAAGTTTATACCTGAGTGGTTTTCCTTGGCAGAAGTGACACGAAACAACTAACCATTAAAACCTAAGTGATTTTATCTGTATTCTTTCTTGCCTACAGCGCTAAACTATTTATCCAGTATAAAACCATGGTTCAGCTTAGAGTATTTTTTCCTGCTTTTGAATATCAACCTCCCAAAGAGAGAAGCATAATTTAATAACACCCTAAAAGCATGGTCTTTGTATGATCACAAATACAAAAAGGAATGCTTGGGGGTGCCAAGAGATTTCAAATGTACGGTATTTATTTCACTTCATCTAAAGTATTTTATGGCACCACTTATTTTCACAGAGTCTCTTAAAGATATTTAAGTTTCAGCATGCTTTGCAACAGCCAAATGACAGCTTAGCAGAGGATTACCTGTTCTCCTCTCTGTTGGTTATTTCTCCTTCTCACACCAAGGACTATTACAGGCAGTGCTGCACAAGCATTACTGATCACTTTGCTGCAGCACCAGGGAATAGCCCCAGCTCTGAAAATCGTGACCAGACATTCCTCCTGAAGGGTTGCCCAGGGGCTGGGCACAGCAGCCTCACCCCCAGAGCCATGAGGATGAGGCCGTGGGTGAAAGCAGAGAGCTCAGCACGGGAGGGGAGCGAGCGGCACAGCACGTTCCGTTCCATACCAGCCGCTCTCACCGAGCACTGCCTCGGCATCACAGAGCAGCTCAACGAGGGGAATGTCTGGCACAGCACAGCTGCTCATGACAGCCCTCCCGGACTCATCTGACACAGAAATTAAAACAGTGCAGAATAACGCAAAAAGCCATATGCCCCTTTCTATCCCTAAACAAAGGGCATGATCATTTTCAAAAAGCCCTTTTCCAAATCTGGCCTGGCTGCTGGATGAGCAATCATTCATGAGTAACTTCTGGATGTTCACAGGTAGTGCAAAAGCATTAGAGAGAGCTGCAGAGTTCTGCGTGAAGCCCATAATTAAGCAAGCTAATGATCTGAGATGATGATCCATGGCAGAACTGGTTTGAGTTTGTTTTGCACTGGCTTTAGAATTCTCAAAGAAATGTTTTGCATTAGTGGATAAAAGGCCCTGGTAAGTCATTTGTGCTTGCTGATAGATGTTAAATGCCTCTCAGAAAGCATATAAGAAGTCCCTGAAATGTTACAGTTATTACAGGCAACATTTCTTCCAGTTAACATATCCAACCAACAGCAAAAATCAGAGAATAATTTTAAGGTTGAAAGGGACCTTTGGGCTTCATCTGATCAAATCCCTTACTTAAAGCAAACAAAAGTCTGTAAATCAGGACCCTGGAGCAGTATTTTCAGTCCAACCATATCTCTTGCAGGACTGGAAACAATGCTGTGCAAGTCTCTAACACTGGTTTAAAGGCATGAGATTTTCAAACCCAAAAAGGGGTTCATTTTATGTGGTATTAGTCACAGCAGTGCTAACCCTTACAACAACTGCAAAAATGAGATATGGAGAACAACTGACATTTTGCTCGCACAGCCTGCATCGCTCGGCACTTCTAAAAGTCTTGAATACCCTGATTTGAAATGCCCCAGCTGTGCCTCACAGCAGCATGGGCTCGGCTTCCCCCTGGGCTGCCCTTTTGCCCGGCCACCTCAGGGGGTGACATTTCCAGCAGCTCATGCTCCCTGGATGAG
This sequence comes from Acrocephalus scirpaceus scirpaceus, assembly GCA_910950805.1. Taxonomy (NCBI): domain Eukaryota; kingdom Metazoa; phylum Chordata; class Aves; order Passeriformes; family Sylviidae; genus Acrocephalus; species Acrocephalus scirpaceus. Next base: position 56,493,518 of record OU383780.1, read on the forward strand.
CAAGTGTCGCACGCCACAGGCACCATGCATCGGCACACAGGCTCTGACCCAGAAAGGGAGAAGGGGCTGATGAGACAAACTGTGCCTGTCCCGAGTCAGACACCAACACAGCCACGCCGCACTCGCAGCATACCCAGCAAAAAATATCTGTACTTTCCAAGGATTTATTTTTGTACAGCGTTTCCGCAGTAAACAAGCATTCCTGATGGAGACTGTGTCAATGGTGCTGCTGAAAATTGTTAGACCAGATACACTGATCACATTTTCAAACTCCTTTACAGACTTTTTATTATAACAAAAAAAAAAAAAACCTGTCAGGGTTTATTTGCCATCTGATTATTACCTCTGTGTTAATTTTATTTGGCTTAGCTTTAACTTTTTACTGAAATCTATTCTAGGTGGAAACATTGTCCTTTGAATAGTTATAATCACGAGAAAATAATGTTTTCTCTAACATCTCCCTTTCCCACCCAGACGCTCATAAGCAGGCTTTACTTCCATTAGAATATTCATGGTGTATAAATAATAAAAGAAAGCATGAAACCTGCTGGAGTGTAGGTAGAAAATTTACTCTCCTTGCTAGTTCTTAACTTTCACCTTACTTCCTTTACAATAACTTGAAGCAAAATCTGTCCTTTGAGAGAAGCTTGTAAGCAGTTAGCAATGTACTCCATCTTTTAAATCCACACACTGCCACAGGATATTCATGTAACAGTCCCATCTCTGATAATGTACACTGCTGCCTATAAAGAGCAGGAGCTGGGGAAGCTAAAAAAATGTTTTTCAAAATTAGGCAAAGGAATTTTTTTTTTTTTTGCTTAAGCAGATGGTATGAACAGAAAATTTTAAAACAAACTCATTTCCAGTCTCTCCCAGGACAGTTCTGTCCCCACCAAACATAGCCTATTTTCCAAAACATTGTTCTCATTTACCTTTCATTAACTGAGTAGTTTTCCACAGGCTCTTGAATTTCCCTTGAGCCTCTACAGATATCGTGCATGTAGTAGACAAAGCCTTGAGTTTAAAAACCCAAAACACAACTGCAAGAAATTAATATTTATGTTTTCTAAAAGTTACGGCTCATTTTTAGACAGTATTTCCCCCCAAACTGTTGAGGTTTATTTTAGTAACTAATTAGCAGACATATTACCTTATAAAACATCTTACTATTCCATCTGCATAATTAATAGTACATACAGCATTCTTGAAAAAGTACAACTCAAGGTGCATTTACTAACATTTTGTGAATCATTTAAGTATAAATCCTTTCAGTTGCATTTTAGGTTTCCTACTTATAGAAACAGAAATTGAAATAACACAGTTTTGTTTGGAGTTTAATGGCTATATCTCCTTTACTAGCCACAGAATTTTCAAAGCAGCTACTAAACACTTTAATGAAAATTTGAAAGAATTGGAATATTTCAAAATCCCTCTTTATAAACTTTTTTGCTTCATGAAACTTTGATCAATGTACCCTCTTCAAAGTCCCAAAGCCACTGTCTTTCAGAAGTGGCTGTTAGCAATGTAGTGAGGTTATTGACATTGTGGATATTCTTTCTGGAAGATTCTAGAAGTTGACTGTACATCTATTTCACAAAACTTCTTTTTCAGGGCTGCTGGTGAATGTTTTTGCCATGTTTGACTCTTCTCTGGCAGATCCAGCACAACAGGACATGCCATTTAGTAAGTTAGTCATCTTGAACATCTTTGCCTTTCAGAGCACAGAACATTAAGCTAAACTAAGCTTACACTGAAAAAGACACCAGGGTTTCACCAAAAGAGTTTTACAAGATGCAGTCAACACTTTACATTATTTGTCCTTTCTTCAACTCATGTTTTGACATTATATTGCTACAACAGAATCAGTCACACCTATTTTTAAGATATCCAGGTTTGGAACCAAATGATTCTTCCATTTCTTTAACTCAGACTCTTTTAAACATAGCAACGAGCAAGTGTATTATTAATTGATTCAAATAAAACAAATGTGCTTTCAAAGCAGTGACCCCAATTAATCGGGTAAATGGAAGAGAATAGTAAAAAGAAATTAAAAAAAAACCCCAAAACCACAAGAATGATTTGCAGTGGGTTTGTCATTTCTTCCAAATGCGTTGGACCAGCCACAAGGCCTTGTCTGACCCAACTCAGCTGATTAAAGTCCCCAGGGCATTGAGTTTAACAGACTAAAGTGCACACTTGACATGATTCTGACAGTTCTCCTATGCCCCAAAGCACTCCAAGATGCCCTAAGTTCAGGGTAATACTCAGATGGGAAGGACTATCAGCTATCCTGCATCATACCATCCGAGAAAGAAAGGCAACAAACTCCAACTATCCCTGTTAGCAAGGTTCTGGGATGCATTTTTAGAATGACAGAGTCCCAAACCCATCACTTATCATGGAGTGGTTTGGGTTGGCAAGTCCAACATCCCTTCAAAGAGCAGGGATGTCTTCAACTAGACCAGGTTGCTCAGAGGCCCATCTTGTTCTTGTGTTTCACCACCCTTGCTGTACAAAAATTCTTTTTTATATCCAATCTGAATTGACCTCTTTCAGTCTGAAACCATCACAACGTGCAATCCTAAAACATCTGTGCCCACCTTTCAGCCACCCCTTAGGTACTGAAAGGCCACAATAAGGTATCCCCAGAGCCTTCTCTTCTCTAGGCTGAAGAGCCCAAACTCTCTCAGCCTTGACACAGGGACTGACTGCTACACTCCCCTGGCTCAGTCCCACTCCTCAGCCCCAAACTGGGTACTGTACTCCACATCTTGCAAGCCCTGAAGAGAGAGGAAGGGTGGGAAGGGTGCCAGCTTCACTCTGGTTAACACAGCCCAGGTCACAGCTGAACAGCAGGAAAAAACTAGAACATATATTGGGATCCTACATTTCAAACACACATCATTGCTAAACCTTCAAAAACACATTATTTGAAGTAAAGCTACAATTTGTAATTAATATTAGCAGTTACATTAACATAAACACATAGACGGCAATGAAAAAAATATGACAGACAAAAGGGTTAGCAGCTTTTTCCTCTTGGGCATAGTCTTTAATAACAGAATCAGTCAATCATTCTTTGAAATCCTGCTATCAGGACAAACAGAACATGTCTCCAGGAAATTTAGGATGATGGTGTCTGGAAAACAACAAAAAAGAGCATTTCCAAAGCATTCATATCTCCATCCAGCATTTAACAGATGCCTTTATAAGCCTTGAGCTGCAAGGACTGGAACAAGATGCTCTGTGCATTATTCTCTCACCTCCCCTGTTGAAATCCCTGCCTGTGTTAATACAGGTAACAGATTTTATGTTCTTACACTAAATCAAAGAGATTTGAAATACAATACAAAATGCTTATCCAGCCTGATGGGAATTCACACATATCTCAGAGGAAGTTTTACTACCTTAAGACAGAAGCAGTGTAGAATGTGGTTAAACAATATTTAGTATTTGCAAACCATTAAAACATTCTGCCCTACCACAGCAAACTCATATTTTAGAGACGTGTGGGCCAGTGTCCTCTCCAGTTTGACTACCAAAAGTGGGCTGTGCACAAGCCAAGTAAAAAGGTACAGAAAATGTGAACTACTAAATTATTCCTAGTCACATTACAAAGCATTTCTCACCTGCAGGCATGTTTTGATGGTTTTTGATGGTCCAGCAGGTCATTGTTGGACTCTAAAAAACACTGAAAATTTCTGTGCAAGTCAGCCTCAAAGGCATATATTTGCCAAATCTTTCTTGCACATGCAAGAGAAAATAGTGAGGGGTAAGAAAAGAGAGAAGCTTTCAATGTAGAATAGAGGGGAAAAAAAAAACCCAAAACCAGCAGGTTTTTTTCCTAACAAGACCCCATTACATACTTCTAATTATATTTACTCAGAAATAACGGAGGTATTTAGAGTGATAATAAAATTACAAAGGCAGTACATAGCAAAAAGCGTTTCCATAGCTATTGCAGTGTTCTTTCCCAAGATGAATTATTAACATTAGTATCACTGCATTTTTGAAGTCAGGGATGTGGAATCATGAATTCACCACCGACAAGATAGAGATGCTGCACACATTTGCAAAGAACAGTCTTAAAATGGTGGCAGAAAAAAGCAACAGCATCTCTTGTTTGCTGTTGTGAAGAGTTATGCCTCATCCTATCAAGGAGGAGCAACACATGATCTTATTTCTTTCTAATTCAAGTAGTTCAAATTTGCAATGAGAAATACTGTCACGAGTTATTTACAAGTGGGCTGTACAGAATTTCCCTTGCCAAAATTATTCAGCAGATATGTAAATAATTTTGAAAAGCATCTGGCTCAAAGTTACCAGGTTTTGCACATGGATGTCACTCTATGCAAATTATCCCGTAAACACTTCGGCATGTTTCAAAATAAGACAGAGCAATGGACAAACTGTTCTAACTCTCCCAGTTGTGGCAGATGGCAGGATCCAGGATGTCTGGAGCCTGCCAGATCCATGGCTTCATCTGGAGAGGACAGTCTTGGGAGGCATGGCACGTGACCACTATTTCCTTCCCCCACCATCTTTTTCTCTTTATACCCTCTACACTCAAATCCAGTAAGTGTTGAAAAGAATAAGGTATGAAAAAGGATATTTAGACCCAGCCAGGCAGTCCAGTTAAGGACAGGTAAATGCCTCAGCACAGGGTGATAGTATATATTTTCATCAGATGCTCTCCAACAGACACCAAGAGCATCTTTGAGGAAAAAAAATAATTACAAAAACCAAGGTGGATTTTCTTGTCTAGGATAACTTGTTCCTGGCAATCTGCTGTTTGGAAGCCTCTTGAACCTCAGCCTGGGTTTTTTTTCTCCATAACTCTATCAAATTTACTTTCTGAACTCTTAGTCTTGTTACCTATTGCATACTGCAAAAATAAATCTCACAGCTTAATTAACTATTTCAGAGGAAAACCAAAACAAAACATCCTGAAGAGCTCAAAAATTTTATTGTAACAGCGTTGCCCAGGAACTTCATACCAAAGCCCCAGGAAAAGCAGCATTGTCACACACACACAAAAAAAGAATTAAAAATTAACACAGAACATCTCAAATCTGAAGGGTCCTACAAGGATCATCAAGCCCAACTCCCTGCTGCTTTCAGGACTACACAAAACTAAACCATAAAACTAAGAGCAGCCTAGACACTGAATTCTGACAAGTGTGGTTATGTTCCACATTTACACTGCACATCTATACAGAACTTCTTCAGCATAGCCTTGTGCAGAGGACAAAAAATCTCTAGATGTTGATTCCAGAGATAAAAAATTTGTAGCTAGGGCCTAAAAGTTATGTTATTTTTCAATTTTAAGTGTATTTTTTCCCCATATGAACTCAAATTATTCATATTTCAAAAACACATACCATAAGTGTCCAGCACAGAATTGATGCATTAAAAATACCCTGTCACACTTAGAATCTTTTAAGAACCCTTGCAATGCTCTTCATTCCAGGATTCAATATATTGCAGTTCAGATTAAAAATGATAGAATTAAGAGCAAAATGAAGAAACAAAAAAAATCAGTCAACATTGAGTAGTTATCTCCTAGCAGAGATTTTTTAGCTTGCATCCCACACAGCTGGTGCCAACAGCTCAAGAGGGAGTTGGGCAAGACAAAAATTTTCCAAGGACTTTGTGTACTTTGAAGTCAATATAGCTATTATATTCTGTTTCTTAATTCCCGCTTTCTGAATGTCTGGGAGCAGCCACTTCTGTTTGATTTAGAAGTTGCATTAAAGAAAAGGGAAAAAATAGAAAAAGAACTGAGACTGATTTCATTGTAATGGAGAACAGCATATTTGATGATTTTTAACTTTTAGTAACTATTTACTGCTTACTGCACCCAACTGTCTTCATGGGGAGGTTTGATCTTGATATTACGGCATATCTATGAAGTTCCTTTTTTATTCATTTAAAGAACCAGGAAATTGTCCAAGAATTTTATATATTTCTCCTGACTCATCAGCAAATGCTCTAATATTTGATTACTTTTCATATTTATGTTTGCCTAATGGTGGTTTATGTGCATATAACAGCTCTACTGGAGGGCTTCTCTCATGTTCCAGGAATGCACTGCTCAGATTTGGTCTAAGTAAAATCCAAATAACATTATCCAAATAACATTTCTCACATAACAATTCCTGACTAGTCATGATAAATCATAAAAAGTCCCAAACAAACTTACTCCAAGAGATTGGTGTTAAGTAGCAAAAATAACTGCACTTGTTGCCGCATTTACTTTCACACAGCAAGGCAAAAAGAAGCTGGATGCTATGTTAATGCACTGGCTGGTTCCCAACATCCTCTTGAACATCTGTGGTATCTTTCCCCTACAAAAATGCAAGTAGAATCAGCACTTCCTTGCCTCTTACACAGCAACTTAATCTAGCAATTTTATTACCCAGAAATGGATTGTAGCAAACAGCCCCAATATCCCAATGCAGCCAACATTCTTACTTCTCTTTTTAAACCAAAGAGAAAGACAAACCTAATATTTCTAAGAAGTAGAATATTTTGTAAGTTTCTTCAAAACTTACAGAATCAATAGGTCAATAGGATATGCAACAGTTAGTAAATTATCTTCTGGTACTACAGCAGCAACAACAAATAAACTGAAAGAATTATGAAATTAGTTGTTTTGCTTGGAAAACCACCCCAATGGAATCCTGGATTCCCCAGTAATCTAACAAAATACTATTTGTACAAAGACATTGTTTTAAAAAACAGAACTTTTGGAACTGACTGGTTGGTTTAGAATTTAACAGACTGTACAGCATCAAGTGATGAAATTGAGCAAGAAGGGATGATTGAAATAATATAAATAAATTTCTTTCAGACAATATTAAAACTTCATACGTATCCCTTAGGGCCTTATTAAAAATGCACATCTGCTCAAGAGACCTTTAATCTACAAGTAGTCTATCAAAGTCACCAAGTTTTAACAGAGTAAAAACCTTTCCAGAGAACAAGGGCTTCCCAATCTGCCTTTCCTTCACATTTGTATCTATTACATAGGAAACATGAGAAGTTCTGCATCAAATTTTACATTTTGATTAATTTCAACTGTATTCACATCAAGCATTTTGGAAAGCAAGCTCACTTGCAGTCTCCTGGAAAAGCTTTTTAGAGATATGCAAAATCTCTCAAAACCTAAGTGTTAGGTTAATCCAATAAAACACCCAAAGCATTCCAACTAAACAAAAAAAAAAAGAGTTTCATGTTGAAAATTCCACCTTGCTGATGAATAGCTTCATGTAAGCTTGACTCGTGTCAATAATTCACAGCATTATGCAGGAAATAGTTTAAAAGTTCCAGGGTTTTTATAAACTCCAAAGAAAACTACGAATAAGTATTAGAACAAAATGTTTGCTTTTATTTTTCAGCTTCTTTTCCCAGTTCCCTCTGGGTGGGATAAAAATATTTCAAGCCAAACTGCAGTTAGTTACTAATATAACTGTGCATACCAAAGAAAAAGAGATTCATTAAAATACATCTAGCTGTAGAGATCCTCCACAAAGCAAAGATCTATCACAAGTCATAAAGTGCTGACTTCAAAATGAAAGCAGAGCTTCATTACACACGATTTTCAGCTGAAATTTAAACTATAATTTAGTTTAAATTATACTATATACTCTTTGAATATAAAACACTTTTAAATTCTATTATTGATGCTGCTTTCTTTGTGCTATTGAATACTCACACCAGAACCATGGACACAAACTGAAAATTTTGCTAAAAAACTTAGATGCATAAAGCTAAAGTTTCATCTGGAAGTGAAGGGGAACATCACACCACCTACAGCCAGTAAAGACTTTATTAGTTCATCTCAGCTCCACTTAGTGCACCCATTCAGCTTCCAGTATTCCCAACAGGCTAAAATCCTGACAGTATTAGTCAGAAAAATTAGTCTTTACCAAACCACTTTGATAGAAGTTATTCCAGGGCTCATTAGATCAATCCTGAACCATTAAAATGCTTTAGTACTGACTGGGAAAGAGTGAGACAATTCACAATTGATTTCCACGGAAGCTAAATTAAATTACATGGAGCTATATGTCTAGTTCAAAAAGGGCAACAACAAGTCAATCCTGTGTGCTTTTTAAAGAAAAAAATTCTGATCTCCACTTCCTACACTAGTCTTTTCCAGTTTCCATAGAGAAAAATCCAATTCATATAAGCACCTAAGTACCTGGATAGTAGTTTGCAGAGATGTTTTTATGGTTCTTTTCTGGCAAGTATTTAGTGTAAAATTCGGGGCTTTTGATCTTCCTTTCCAGACAGGCCTAAAAAGACAAGATTCTATCTTGGGCTTTGTAAATTCTGCACATAAGACTTCATCTATGGCAACTTCAGCTTTGTTTGGACACAATTCACATGCAGTCCTTAGCTTATTATGCTTTTTCATTTTAAGCTTCCATGGCATTTTCCAGCAGCCATGCACTGGGCTGGCTTCGGATTTGTTACTTTTGAAAATGTCTCCCCTACAGTTCCTCAGAGTTGAGCGCCAAAACATGACCTAACAATCTACAAACACTGTAATACCTGCCCCTAATGGGGTTCCCCAGAGCTCCATCCTTGGCCCTGTGGTCTGCAACATCCAGAATGATTTGGACACAGGATTTCAGGACATACTAAGCTAGGAGCTGATAAAAACTTGGGAGGAGCTGTTGTCTCCCTTGAGCCAGAGGGGTCCTGCATAGAGACCCTGATAAATTAGAGGCTGGGGCAATACCAACCACATGAATTTTAACAAGGACAGGTACTGGATTCTGCACCTAGGGTGGGGCAACCCTGGATGTACAGACAGACTGGGGAATGAGAGGCTGGAAAACAGTGCCAGGGAAAGGGACCTGGGGGTACTTGGCAAGCTGAATCTGAGCTAGCAGTGCCCTGGAGCCAGGAGGGACATCCCTGTCCTGGGGAGCATCAGGCACAGCATGGCCAGCCAGGCAAGGGAGGGATTGTCCTGCTCTGCTCTGGGCTGGGGCAGCCTCACCTTGAGTGCTGGGGGCAGTTTTGGGTGCCACAATATAAAAAAAATGTAAAAGTACTAGAGAATGTCAAGGAGGCCTCAAGAATGAGGAAGGTTTCAGAGGAGAAGCCATGTGAGGAGGGACTGAGGGCACTGGGTCTGCTCAGCCTGGAGGAGACTGAGGGGAGAGCTCACTGCAGTTACAAATTCCTGGTGAGGGGAAGAGGAGGGGCAGGCACTGATCTCTGCTCTCTGGTGACAGTGACAGGACTCAAGGGAGTGGCCTGAAGCTGTGTCAGGGAAGGTTTAGGTTGGATATCAGGAAAAGGCTCTTCGCCCAGAGGGTGGCTGTGATGCCTTCAGTTTTAGCTTTCATGTTTTTCAGATGCTGTGCTGCCTAGGGGTGCAGTTCTGAGCCTCATATTAAGTGTCAGTCAGCTCTCTTCACAGAGTAGGGAGACAAAACGAATTCTTTTCCTGCTGGAGACCCAACTTTCAGGCCCAAAAGCACAAACAACATCAAGGGAGGAACAAGAAGGATGGGACCTCACAACCTGAAGTTGTAATTGGACAGTTAAACCCCAATATGCAAGTGAACCCAAAGTTACAAAAATGTAAGATCTGATGACCAGTCAGCCATTTTGTGACCATTCTTAGTCTACCTTGGGTGTAGCCCTGGTCAGGCTCCTGTCCTGCCTAAGGTGCATCCTTTAAAGCCTTTTAATAATTATCTACCTTATTCACTAGTTCTGTCCAGTCTCTGTTTCAGGTCAGCCTTCCCAAAGCACCAGCTGGGCACTGGAGCAGGCTCCCCAGGGCAGTGGCCACAAGCACCAAGCCTGACAGAGCTCAAGTTTGGACAGAGCTCTCAGACACATGATGTGACTCTTGGAGTGTCCTGTGCAGGGCCAGGACTTGCTCTTTGGAGATACTTGTAGGTCCCTTCCAACTCAGAATATTCTGTGAGAGTAAAAATTGGGAAATGTTTTAGACAGGCATATTGTCCTACATTTAGTGCTACTCAATTTGTTATCCCTTGTTATATTATAAATCAGAAAGAAGCAGCAGTAGTAACTTTTTCATATAAATAGTAAAAGACCACTCCTGTGCACAATTTAGTCATGATGCTCATTCCTGTCACTTTGAAACTCACTAATGGTTAACCAAACACTGCAGAACATTAAATGCTAATAGAAACTCGTGTCCATTCCTCCACAGATAAGTTTATCTGAACACACGGAAATCCATTAACAAGCTTTGCACAAAAAGACATGAAGTAGTTTTTTTCACATTTTTGTTTCAGATTACAAAAAGCTTCCCTTCAGGAGATTTGTGCTGGTTTCAAACAGATTTGGGAGAAACCCTCCCACGGGGTCCCCCCTCCCCTCCCCCAACCGGTTCGGGAAGAAAGACTTCCTGAGAGAGAAGTGGAAAAGACCTGTTTATTACACAGGCAAAACACTCCCCAGCACAATACCCAATGACAAGAGCCTCGTGCCGCTTACGGAGGGATAACAAACTTGGAAAAGAGCAGGTGTCCTCTTGCAGATGTTATTGCTGCCCATCTCCGCTGGTGCTGGGAGGAAAGGGAGTTGTTATGCAGGGCTGGTCTTGATGGGGGTGGGTCCCCAGTCCGGAGAGATCGATACAGTTCCGAGGAGAGGGAGAAAAAAAGAGGAAAAAGGAAAAAAAAAAAACCTTCTAGCTATTCTATAGATCTAACTATGCTAGCTCTAAGTTACTACTAACTGCTGCTCTCCCGGAGAAAAACAGCTTCTTTTGTCTTGCGAATTCCTCCCCCCCCGCTTTGTCTCAAGGTCCGTCCGAGGAGCAGAGCTTTCCTGGGGAAAAACAAACTGCGCCTCCCCCCCCGCTTTACACCCCCCAGACGATTGAGGGATAAACACATCACCCTAGGACAAGATTCAATGTGGCACTAAAGGTTGGGCTCCAGTTATTGTTTATCAGGACACATGAAAGTAACCAAAAATCAGGTCCTGAGCTGAGAAGTCAGAGAAAGAACATGTATGCAAAGTATTCCAATGCCAAAACAATTACTTGCCATCTAACAACATGTGCCACACAACTCACCCAAATACCCAAATTCACTTTCAGATCCAGTTTTTCACCAAACCATTTCTAGTTCTACAGCAACCTGCTCCAAGCAGAATGCAACAGTGCAAAGTCTGAACTCCTAAAATTCAGTGGACACAGTCACAAGATGTTTGATGATGAACTGCTCTTAGTTGGCATGGGGACAGGAGAAAGTCTACTGACCAGGAAAAGAGAATCAGAATGCTGCTGGGAACAGTGTGTCTCCAACTCTCATCACCAAGAGCCTAGTAAAAATAAGGGCATACAACAAGAGTGGAAAGGAAACACACATTGTACCAGCAAGGCAATTCGTCCTAATTTTTAGTAGCTCAAATTTAAAAGAACAGAGAAGCCTTGGAGACTGAATTTTCCACAAGAGACAATGTGGATTGCATGTTACACTAATTACAAAATTGTTATTAGTACTGGAGAAACAATCTGCCAGTTGGACAGCCTAAGCCCACAATAAAGTAATATATATGAAACAGTCAGCTCATGGGACAGCATAAACATAGCTGCTGTTCTGGAATGGTGCAACACACTCCTGGCAACTAAACTGGTTGCTGGAGAGAAAACATTCAGCAATTCATCTGAAGAAAAAAAAAAAAAGAAAATACATCCTTTGCCACAGAGATGCACAGGTTCTGTGTGAATTTGTTCAACAGGAGGATTTTCAGACTGTCTTAGCATGGTATTCCTCTGAGCAGATTAATTTGACACCAGATTTTTGGTCACCTGGAATCTTCTCAAGTCAAAATCCATACCCAATGCACTGTTCTGCTCAGTCCCAAAAATGGATTTCTTCTAGTTCTCATACAAGTACAGTTCTAGATCTAGTACAAGTACAGAAGCAAACCTTGTGGTTAAGCAAACATACCTTCTATAAGCAAAGTAAGGTTTAGAGGAAATTAGAAGTTAAGAAGCTCAGTGTTTTGCTGTAACCTGTGTGACACGCCATAAGTGTCATCTGGAGAGGAATCAGAGATGCATCACAAGACAAAAGTGAATTTTTGGCACAGCAGGAACAAGTCTTTGCTTTAGAGTACATGTATTACACTGTGTGTATACGTACATATTATACTGAAGAAAGTTCCTATTACACTCTCATGTTTCTAATGCCTGAAACCAAATCATAAGGGGTCAACAGTTGTGATACAGATCAAACCCAATAAGGCTCCCTGCAGGTGGTCATTTTTCCCTGCATTAAACACTGCAATGTACAGGAAAAAGTCTAGTAAATAAAGATGCTTAGAGACTAAATCTCCTAAGAGCACATCTGTCTAGTTGCTGCTTTTTACCACAACTCCCTTAAGTAAGAAAATCACTTGTCATATTATATCTATATTTTAAAGTAAATATACTTCTATTTTATCTGCTAAAAGTGTTTCTGACCTACACTTAGTAGACTCTTAGCACCTTTCCATGTTCCTTCTCCTTGCACTGCAGCACTAGTCACTCCATAATAACAGCTGCTTCAGTGACATGGATTATAAATTATCTCTTTACCAGTAGAAGTCTAAGTTTTATAGAAAAAACATATTTCATAAAGCTTTAATTTAAAGCATTTGCATAGAAATAACCTTGCACTGAAGAGAAGACTTGACAAAAGAGAAACTCCACAAATCATCAGGAGTAAGAGGTGAAGGGATCATCTTGCAATGCTTTGATTTCTAATTAGAATGCAAGGTGCTTGAAGCACATAGTACGACTGAGATGGTCAATTAAGAGTGCTGTTATTGCTCTTCCACTGTAAGACCCCCTCAACCTTGCAAAAGACAGAAAATCATTACAAATTTGTTATTGCTTCAGTGTCTAGGTAGCTATCCTTTGGAGAAGTAAAAGCTTATTTATATCAAAATACAGATACAACTAGAGTAATTTTATCTTCTGGTTTCCAAGGAGACAAGTGACCTCTATAGACTTCTCCTAACAAGTGTATCAAAGTCATATCATAGCAAGTGAAGCCATGAGAGCCATAAGAAAGTAGCTTAATGCAGAGAAAATCTGCTGCTCAAACCTGAAGTTTAACTTGGGTAGTTTGCCAACACAGCTTTGCTATTGGTGTCACTTCCCGAGATTCCTTTTAACAGAGCATTCTCTGTAACAGATATTACCAATCCTTACTTCAAGGCAAAATATCAGGCAGGAAAGGCTCCAGTATGGAAGCACAAACAGTATATTACAACCAACAATAGGGGTAATAATTTAACTTTGGCCCTCATGGGGCAAACCTATCCTGAGATCCAAAATCCATCCTTTCACAGCTCATAAGCAACGCCTTGAAGCCAACGTTTATGTTGTATCAGCAATCCTCCATTTTAGTATTCCAAAATCTCAGGAGGATTCTGCTTTCTTCCTCAGCCAAGCTCAGGAAACCTACTGGAGCCCACAGTATGTATAATCTCATTTTCAATGCCTTCCTAATCTACAAAAAGCAGATTTGTTTTTTCAAAGTGCACAGTTAAATAGGTTCTTTCCCCTGGTCCCTATTGAGTGTCACTCATATGTTCCCAACACACTTGGGAAACACTGAACCAGCTCTTTCTTGGAAAAGCTGCTTCAAATTTCTCCAGCTGAAGTTTACCATCCATCCATCCCCAAGTACCTGCACACATTTTGGCTTCCTTGCATGGCTCACCCTGATTTTCCTGCTGAAATGAACACATTCCCCTGTATTCACTTCAGGCAGAATGCTGCAGAGCTGGGATGGAGATGGTAAGCTGCAGGACTCCGGGGTGCTGCTGGGAGCAAAGAGCATGCCTGGGGTAACTTAGGACTAATTTCAGCCTGTCCTGATCTAGCTCAGCTGGCAGCAAAAAAAGAAAGTAAGAAAGTCATTAAAATATATGAAAACCCTAGACAGCAGTTCTACACTGTAATTTTGCAGCAGATTAATGGGTTCTTTGTGGTATTTCCAAGATCAGCTTTAGAGCCCTGTATTAACTGTGGGGTATGGCTGGGAAAGTAGCCTTGAGAGATTCACAACTGTTGATGGCAAGTTCCTGTATCCTAAACATCTACCTGGGCACAGGCTAACCAAAAATTCAGGAAAAGTGATGAGGAAAAGTTTTGATTCAGGAAACAGGAAAAAAAAAAAAGTGAAAGAAACTGTTATTTTAGACCTGACTAATGAAGCGTTTGAGAATATAAATGTGTGAAGGTGTTTTGAATGAGATCATGAGAGACAGAGCCAATGATTCTGCAGAAAATAAGAAGTGAGAAAAGCTGAACAGGAGCAAGGCAGCTCTAGGTCAAACTCACAGGTGCATCAGATGAAGCGCAGTGCTGACAAACGGGGGAAAAAAACATCAGCATGTAATGCCAGAATTGGGGGTTGCAGTGTGAAATGAATTTGTGGAAAGACACAAATAGCAATAAGAAATATAAAAAACTAGACCTAGACAAATACAAGTCCAGGATTTTTCCCAATAAGAAAGATTGCAAATGCAAAGCTCCCCAAACACTTTAAATACCTGTTTTGCTTAATCTTCAAAGAAGACTAAGAGATCAGATATTGAGCACAGCTGGTGATAAGATAAAGCAAAATAAGGAAAACAGTTTAAAATAAAACCAGCAAAATCCCAATACCACACAAAATTCCAACACACACAATAAGGGTAGCCTGCTGGAAAATAGATCTAGTTGTTCTATTCCACTTGATCCAACAGTTGAAAAAACCAACAGAAGAGAAAGCAACAGAAGCAAACCCACATGGCAGAGGCCTGGTGAATGCTCAGGTGCAGGGCTTTCATCCACTACCAATGCAACAGCAGAATTGTCGCTCGGGTTTTTTACTCACTGCTATTTGTGATGAGTTTTACAGGCAACCAGCTGTAATCCAGGCCTCTTTCTACTACAGAACGCTACATTTTCACATCCTTTTGTTGCTATATACATACTGCTCTATCATGCTCTATCCCTTGACCAGTCAAGCCTGTCTTACACTCGCATTTCGTTAGTAATTCTCTCCTTTCCAACTGTTTGCATAAAGGATGGTCCTTCACTTTGTATAGGACAAATAGAATCAGTACTCACAGAATATTTTTTTTTTAAGAGAAAAAGTGCTGAAGTTACCACTTTTGTGCTTCCCTATCTCAGAGGTTCTCTGAGAAATTTGCATAGCTCATTCATGGAGCATCTCCCTGGCACTGTGAGCTCTCATTACAGGGATAGAAAAGAAAATGAATCAGAAATCAAGTGTTGAGCATTCACAGTCCTGTGCTCGCTCTTCCTTCTCCTTGGAAGCAAAGGCTCACCTAATTACAAGGCCCTCAGCACTCCCAGCTGTGTGGTACAACGTGACACAGGTGTGCAGCATCCTTTCAGAAGATGAGAAACACTGGTAGCTCTGTGACAGGGTATTTTCCAGAATTCCTGTGCTGATAAACATTTGATGATACAGAAAGTTACATAAATAGACAGAGAGATGAAAGTAGATAAGAACAGATGTGACAGATTGACAACCACATTTTGGGGTACAAGTCTTACAGCACAGTCAGCAGAAAGCCCCAGGCAAAGTGGTATTTTATTAAAGTAAATCACATAGCATGGAGAAAGGCTAAGCAGGGTTATCAAACCCTCTCCTTTCATCACAAATTTAAAAAAAAGAGACTTCTGCTTACAATTTAAAGGAAGGTCTGACTATTATGAACCTTAGCCATGGAATTCTCACTAAAACTTCTGCTTTTACAGAAGGTCTTCTCTCTCCCACTGGCAAACAACAAAGCATCAGGCTGTGTTCAAAAGTCCTCAAACTTAAAGCAAAGTAACAGATTCAAAACCACAAGTATGTCATAGAGCTAAAAATCAAAAAGCTGCAGTATAGTTTGGCTGAGTGTATGGGTTTGGGGGTTTTTTACTACAATCAAAGCTCTTCAGGTCCATGCCCTTTGTGATTTATGGATAAACAGGTGAGTTATATTTGCAGCTGCTCAATCTTAATTCAAGGGAAGTAAAGGACCTACTTTACCCACCATAATGTAAATTTGTTATGGAATTGGCTATTTTATCTCTAATTTATCATAGGAGAGCACAGGATCCCTGCAGCAGAAAGTCTTCCAGTGGCTCACAGCTGCTGGGTGTAAGCATTTAGTTTAACATCACTGAGCATCATTGTCTTCAACCACCAACCTGCTGATCTTTCAAGGCAGCAGGACACTGGCAAGGCCTCAGCGCTCAGAACATCTGGTGCACTCCAGGAATGTTAGGTGTTGCCAGCCTTCTTTTACTCTTCTCCTCAATCCTATTGGAAAAGCGTTTTTAAAGCTGACAATATATGCATGCGGTTAGCCTTGATATAAAGCATTTCCTGAAATCTCTTAGTAAAATATAAACCAACAGTAGGTCATTCAATTCTGATAAGATCTTGTTTAGTCTGAAAACTCAAGACCTTAAAACTGATTCTGAAAATTCAAGACCTGAAAACTGTTTTTCCATTACTGACTTACTGGTTGTATTAGCAAACTGTGTTTATAGATTCACTCTAATCTTTATCTTCTGCTCCCAATCTACTATGAGAACATCAACCTTCCTACCTAAATTCTGCTATTTATAGGTACGATATTGCATTAAAGTCACAGTGATTCCTTTGTAAAATTGATAAACTTAGTTTTTTCAAGAGACAATATCTTTTATTAATATCCTTCATCATCAAAAGGGATAAATATTAAAAAAACTCAAACGTTCAAATGGTCGATAACACACTTGGGCAGCTGCCTAGAAACATCCCTTCTTGAGAAGGTTTTGAACCCATCAGTGAAAGTGTGCTTAGACTGTATTTCATATATCTGAAAAATCATGTGTACAGCTTTTTTTTGAGAAGCTCATGGTGAGGAGGGCTCCACCACACAGATCCATGCTGGCTCACTTGGATGGGAGCCAGGCTTTCCAAGAGATCCGCTGCCATGGAGAGATCATAGCAGGTTGACACATTTTTCAAGAGAGCACAGCACACAAAGTACTTCCTGTGCTTCTCCTAAAGAGGCTCTACTTGGAAGAAATCTAGCCCAAAGGGAAGGGTGGGGGTGGGTGGAGAGATTGAGCCTTTCTCCTCACACTCTGAAAATGTAATTGCACGGGGAAAGGCTACACACAAACACTGCTAGTGCTATTAGTGAATAGAACAGCTTTCTGTAAAAGAATAGCCACCTCTGAGAGTGAAAAGGTGCATATTTTTATTAAGTTGCTTATGTAAATGCATTATTCCAACAGGCTTTCCAATCTAAATTTTAGTTACGATTTATCCTGCTTAGGTATAAACTCGATTTATCTATCAAAGTAAAGACAGCATAGAGATTAACAGTTCTATATTTCTAGGCTAGACGTGTCAAGCAAAAAGTCTCAAGTGCAGAAAAGAGAATAAAGAACTAAGTTCAGTAATCCATACACAACTGCCTGAAGGTTGGGAAGAAGAGCAGGTGGACTCAATAGTACTAAGGATCACCATAGGAAGGCCTGTAAACCTAGAAGTGTTTTTGGATTAGACCTCTATTTTGGACAAAAATTGCATTACTAGCTACCTAAAAAATCAGGTTTGTATCACTTGGCTAGGTTTATTACCTGGAATAAGGCTCAGACTGTGAACAGGGATCAGGAAAGCAGGAGCTGTAGCCCTAGGATGATGCTTGATTCTAGCAATGGTAAATAGAGAAAAAAAACCCTCTATATATAGGCATTCAGAGCATATTAAAGCTGGACTCATTGCTCCAGAGCATATTAAAGCTGGACTCATTGCTCCAGCTGGACATCTTACAGGGGATGGTATTCCAAAATGCAGCTCAAATTCCTCAGTTTCAGCCTGAGTAAGAAACATATCTTTCTTCCATCTGATACATTCATAGCATAAGCACACGTTAATGATTTATAATTTAAATGGGAAGTACAAGTCACATGGCCAGGGATATATTAAGGGATGAGGGAGAAAAAAATCTTCCAGACTAGGTCTTAAAAGGGTTTCTAGCATGGGAATACAAATGGCCACAGAGAACTGAGACTGTAGTCAGGGATGGCTCAAGAAAGGAGAGCTCATGAAGCTGAAACGGGCATTAAATCATAAAAGACAAGCAAGGCCACAGGTAAAAGTATGACAAAAATATATAAGTAAGTAAGAAGCTATACCTGAATTAGGACTTGTACCTGCCCCATTTTAGCCCTGCAGGTCTTAAAAAAATTCCAGCAGGCACTTGAGCCTCTCCCAAAGCCTGCAGAATGGACTGTGCCTTCCTGTCCTGTCCATAGCACTCACTTCATCCCTACGAGCCCTTCAGCTGGGCAGATGCTCCCGAAAGGAGAGCTGGAGGAAGTAGGGCTAAATGAGCTGTCACTCCAATTCAGGCAAGTACCAAGCAGCCCTACAACTGCACTGGGATGCAGCTTTCAGGAGAGCAGAGGAGCAGGAGTGAGATGAGTGCTGCGGGCTGAGAGCCTTCCGGGTGACCTGGGGACTGTGGACAGAGGTGTAAACAAGCAAGTCCCACTGCCAGGCTGAAAGATGGAATTTAGGTTGAGGATAGAGCTTGGAAAGGAGAGCATATGCAGCTGAGTGATGGACCTTGACATGCTCACACAGCTAAAATAAGAGCTTGAAGAAGCAGGAAGCTATGTAATGTCACTCCTTCTAAAGCTGGTATGAGCCTCGTGGGTGCAGCTTGGGCTGTGGCTGGTTAGGTAAAGAGGAACTCCAGAGGTGAAAATAGCCATGGATTGTCAAAGATGGGAAATTAAGATACAGGAATGAAACCATAGAGAAATTACTACTCCTGTTATAGCAGGTACAGAGCCTATGGCAATAATCCAGAGGAGAGGTTAGGCTGGTTTAAAGTTAGGAATGCAGAGCTGGAAAGCTGAAATTGATAGTGATTGTTTAAAACCTCACATGGAAAAAACAAAGACTGGAGGGAGGAGAGGGAATTAATCTATCACTCTGTTTAAGACAGATACCAATTTATGATAGCAAAAAGGCTGGATTTAGAAATAAGAGCCCCCAGAAGGTTGCTACCACTCTGAGTGCTGAGCACAGCTAATTCAGATTACATTTGTCCAACAGCATAGCCTCTGCCTTCCCAAAAATCAAGTACAATGGGAAAAGTCTAAAGGCTCAACAGAAACATCTGCCACAGACTAACTTCTGACTCAAGTAATGCTCCACACAAATATCACACAAAATCAATGTTTCCTAAAAGAGCAAGTAATCATCAGCAGTCTCCGATAAAGTGCTCTTCTATTTACCAGCTAACAAAGGTCTTCATACATGATAAGGAGTGCAGATGGTAGAAAAATATTCAGATTTCAAGCACTACCTCTTTTAAGCATCTCTTGAAAGGCAGACCTTGTGAGGTTGAAGTAGCTACAGGTTTGGACTAAGGAGAAAGAAGAGAACTGCTTGCCTTGGAAAGGAAAACCCCTTCATTCTCTCCCACAGCAGCTTTGAACCATTTTCATTTTAGGCAGGGGACATGGCTCAAGGATGTCTGGCATTAAAATCTGCAGGTGGTTATACAACATAAGAGTTGCCTGTAATCTCAGGATTCTGTGGACTCATGAAGATGATAGATGAATGCTTTTGTTCAATTAGAGACTGAAGAATAAGCTAGCTTCAATTTGGCTAAAATTAGGTTAGTTATGGTTACCTCCCTCATGATTTAGTAAGGCTAACAGTAAGAAAACACACTGTAATAGCCAGCTGTTCTCTGAAAAAGCAGAAAATTTTTGTGCTTTGCAATGTAAAAGAAAAAGTCATGGCATTTGTAGCACCTTACATTTCAGAAAGAAAATTTCTTTTATTAGTGGGGAAAAAGAAGGAATTACAGAATTTCCTTAAAAAGAAGGCTGCCAGAACCCTTTGGATGTCCACATACAGAAGCAGACACACAGATGACAATCCCATTCTAAAGTTTTGCTCATTAATCTGACACCACATGAAGATATTGTGGTATTATGATGTTTTAGTCCTTTCTCTTAGCATATTCAGTTCTTCTGATGATCCACCCACCTTCTCTTCCCCCAGCCCCTAAGTACCAGTGTTCACAGTGGTTTATAATCCAAGCTGCTGTAGCGTAGTTAAATACATCTCACTGTTTTTGATTTCCTAACAGTTTATTTCATAGTTCCAATGCTCTCAGACTCACAGTGCTTCCTCTGTATCACCCTGCACACTCTTCTTACTGATTTTATTCAGAGTTGATGCTCAGCATCTTTCAGAACACAATCTTACTTTAAAGACAAAGGCTCTAATACCTCCTTAGGGTTTGTGTGGTTATTGCTGTTTGCTGTGGCTGAGATGAGCAGGCTGTGCTCACAAAGTCACTGATGTGGCACCACGGGGTCTCTCCTGCAATCAGCAGCGAGGAGGGATGACAATAACCAGAGCAGAGGCAGCTTGTCACCCCCTCTCCATCCCATCACAGAGGACATCTGCTGAGTCTGCTAGACTGTACATTAACGGGAATCAGCCCTTCCGCAGGTCCTGAGAGGAGACTACAAGACTTACAATTTAACCATACCTCCAATCGTCTTTGCTGTGTCCAAAGTAGAACTGTATTGCACCAGATAGCCCAGTCTCTTGAGTTCAGGTCGTTCTGAGTTTAGGAACCTCTCCCCAAACAGCCAGAGTGATATTTTTCCCAACCTCTCTTCATTAGGCTTTTGGCACCACTCTGGGAGACACCAGAGATTGCTTTGAGAGAATAAATTTCAATGTTAAGGGCAGAATTGTGCAAATTTGAGATGGAAAAGCACAATTTTGGTAACAAGAACTACATTCCATAATCTTGATATCAAATATTCTTTCTGGTAAGTCTGCAACATCATCTGGCAGGGAGAAAAGGAGTCCATACACCATTCCAAGAAAGTGGGATACACTGCCACTGTTATGCTCACAACGTAACTGTAAGAAAACTCTTTTAAAGCTGCCCATAGTCAAACATAAAATGCAGTATGAGTAGAGTCTGGAAATCTTACCAAGTGCAATCAATGAAAGACAAATACTGAAAATCATCAATTTCCTACAGCCATATAAAGATACCATAAGCAAGACAGAGAGTACTAGAAACTATAAAAGTAGGGCATGAAAAGATATTTGAAACTGTTTCATTTGCAACCCTACATACTTTTAATTTTTTTTCCTAGGGTAACAAATGTTATCATACTCCAGGGCTCCAGTTTAAAACAAAGAAATAAAAACTACAAACTGCACAATATATATTTTGTTGCCTTAGATCTACAAGATATATCAGAAAGCCACAAATTCCACAAGGAAATTATAGTGTAAGGAGGGCTGAGAGGAACAGCAAGCACGATCTATGCTGAAATGAATCCTCACTGGTATTTGCTAGAGTAAAGCAAGGTGTATTAAAAGAGGCCTCCCTGTTACATTTTATTTCTTCCCCTGAGAAAAATAATGAAGGTGATCTTCTCCACACTCATGGAATTATAAAGAATTGGTGTGGCTGGTGTCTTAGAATATTTAATCCCTTTACATCAGCAAAGGGATTCACTCACAGAGAAAGCATGCAGCAGAGTGAATGCTGTAATCTTATTCTTTAAAAACATGGTTGGCACAGAAATTGTCCATTTTACTCAGGAGGATGCAATTACATTTCAGCTTTCATGTAAAGCTGCTTCACGAAATTGAAAAGCATGCGCATGGACAGAAACAGAACAGCAGGGAAAAAACAAAGAGTGTGGCTTGCTATGGATCGTTTCTTCTTTTCCACATGGTTTGAGGGAAAAATAGCTGTCTGCACTGGGTGAAGATAATCTGCAGTAAGCAGGCTGGTACCAGCCTGCTGACCTAATGGCAACAAGGAGTCTAGGACTAAAGAGTTCAGACTCCTGGGGAAAGCAGATAATCCTACCCTTCACATCTGTGAAGAAAGACTATGAGCTATGCAAGAGAAAAAACCCCAAAACAACAACAACAAAGTTAAAAAACCCAACAAAAGATACAGACAAATGGGAAGTCATCCTAGGTCTCAAGGGAGGAAGAAGAATCTTGTTAGTCAACCCTAATCCAGATGCTGGGACTAAAATAGAGAAGTCCCACTCACCAATCGCTCTGCCAAAGCCTTCGAGAGACAGCAACACAAACTGCCAGGAATGCTTTAACTGAACAGGTTTCTGTAAGGAAGTGTCAGTGTGTTCATTTGGTTTGGGAATGTTAACAAGAAAAATAAACTTTCTGAGAGAATCAAGGGGAAAAAAATTTAAAAGGTGAGTCTTAGTTCCTTCCTCCCAGCTGGATATGGCAATGGGAGGACACTCACATAGAAGGAGGTATCAAACACTTGCTTCAGGATGCTCTCTTCCCAAGATGACAGTCTTCGGTTCATTGAAGAGTCTCACTTTTATCAGCAAAACAAAAAAAAATCCAAAGCACTCTGAAAAAAGCATGTTTTCTGCCCATGCTAAAACAGGGGCTATCATGAAAGTCCTCCAAATTTCAAATAATCAGCAAGACATTTCTCATTCATCTCTGGTTGTGTGATAATGAACTAAAGGAAAGCTTAAATTCAGATACAAACTGTAAATATAACTTTCAGGTCAGAAACTCTCAGCTTAAGAAATTACACTCGATTAGGTAAGGCTACAGTAAGTTAATTAACATTTATTAATCAAGTTAGTTCTAATGTGAAAAGCAGCAAATCTAGTCAGAAGAGACTGTTTCTACATTTATGCAAATATGGCTTATTTTGTGAGACATAACTGAGTGTAAATCTTAAACCACTAATTATCAAGGACTTTACTGTGTAGTTGTAGATACTTCGATCAAAGGTTAAAAAACCCCTGTGGGAGACAGATGAGCATTTGGAAAAAACACGGTGATCATATTTTATTATAATTTCTCCTTGTTTTCTGAGTTTCAAGTTGTTGGACAGGACAAAAAGTCCAAAGATCTTTTTGATGAGTATCTTAAAAATGTCTAGCTGCTATCAATAACAAGATTAAATTCCTGCACCCTTGATATTTGGCATGTCTGCCAAGGAAGAGCAAAGTTATTACCAATAACGTCTTTGTTATGTAACAGAGAGAAATTTAAGTCACCACTGACAGTTCAGTGAGGAGAACTACCAATAAAAAAATCACATCACACATTCCTTAGTTTGCTCACATCTGTACTTTGATAAAATATACACTGAGAAGTAGACATACCTGTCTGGTTTAATAATTTTGTATTTTTGGAGTAAAAGTGAAAAAAGAGGAAGTGTGATAAGCCCACTGTGTGATTCAGAAGAAAGGTTTCATCTCCCAATCCTTTGGTTCTATGCCACACTGCAGTGCTGAAGTGAACCCACAAATTACAATGCAAACATAATATGCAGAGGACAAGATGAGATCCATCTTGAACTAAAACCCCCACACAGACAAACAAATCTCAGAACTGACTGCTGCAAAGTACTGAAATGCACCAAACACAAGCACCCTCACAGATCACTTTGCTTTTACCCAGCTTTCAGAGTAAAGGCTGTTGTTCTGTGTGGAGAAACTCACCACAGTCTTCACAAGGAATTTGGTGGGAGTTGCACTGGATAGTGAATGACCTGAGATGGGCTACATTTGGAACAGTTAAGACAACCTTTTATGCTTCCTCTAAACTTAATACACATTCAACAGCAACTGCAAAGGCATGCTTATTTACTCAACAAAAATATTTTTTAAAGAAATTTTGCTAAACTAAACCATTTTTAAGACATTAATGTAAAATGCTATTGCCTGATTTTTATTTGAGACAAAAATGCATTCTCACCTAAGTTCTTTTCTTATCTAGTTAGATTGCCTTCTATTGCATAGAAAACTGCATTTACTTTCCTATATGTTGTGTTTATTATATTTTGTCCCACTTTTCTATATAATCACACTCTATTTCTATTTGAAGAACCCAGAAGACCAACAATTTTTTTCCACAGTCATAACATCATTCTCGTTTAGAAAAGCTTATGAAACATATTTCTTTTAGCTTTTGCTCACAGGCAATGTTTACAAATCATTGTTTTGTAAGACTGGGTTTTTGTTTCTTTTTTTCCTGGAGACTCTACAACTCATCTATATCTGAAATTGCAGTATCCAAAACTTGCATTAGATGAAGTGTTAGCAATTTCAAATCAGGATAATTATGTCTTTTGTCTTTAATACAATATTCTTCCCCATAAACTGCAGTCACGTGCATCTTTTTGCAATAGCTTCATGTTGCAGCAGCCCTCTTGTTAGAGGGCAGAAGCAACCTGAGACACAAACTCCTTGTTTATCACAGCATGAAAAGGGCCCTGGTTTATTCCATTACAGCTCAGCCATCCTGACTCCGGCTGCAGCAAGCTCCTGCTGGAGGTTTCCCTTGCAGCCTCTGACTGCTGGTTATTTCCTGCTAAATTCTGACTGCAGGGATCAGTGTGCAGACTCTGACTGCAGGCTTTTACCTGGCTAGACTGTGACTGCAGGTTCCAACGACAGGCTCCAAGTGCAGCCCCAGACTGACCTCACAGCAGGGATTCTCTCTCCCCAGGATCCTTCTTCATGAGCCTCTGGTTCCCCCTTCCTCAAGATTCCTCCTCCTTCACGATACTCCCCTCCCCAGCAAACCCACTCCCTTTTATCTTTATTGGATACAGCAGTGACTCATCAGGGGTGAGGCTGTATTGGATAATTAACACAGCTGTTACTTACCAGGGGTGAGGTCAGCTGTATTCCCTTCTCCTACAACTTCACATTGTCAACTCACTCTGTTTTTCCCCACAAGCCTAAGGCTGTGTTCCAAACCCTCCTCTAGCCAGCACAAGTAGAGGGTGGATAATGCATCCTTCACCTTCCATTTTCTAATGTGGGGGAAAGAGGCCACTGAATTTCACACACAATCCATGGAGTCAGGCACACGCCTCAGCAAAATTCAATCTGGCTCTGTGACTGACCAAGCAGGTTGCTGGCACCAACCCACTCCAAGTAGCACTGCAGACACAGCCCAAGGGAATACTGGGACCAGCACCATACTTTACATTTCCTCTCTTTCCTCCGGACTGAAAGGTGAGCTCCATCAGCCACCTGCAATACTGTTTAGAATCCTCTCCCAAAGGCAGGCACTGTTCCAAGAGGGTTAAAGTCAAAAGCCACAGTAGCCAAACCAGCAGGATTTCAGTATAACAGCACCTCGCATAGATCACATTCAAAAAGGTGAAGTCATTTCATCACAGAAAATTTCTTTCCCCCCAGGTTCTGGCTCATAGAACAACTTAGAGATGGCCTGTGCCCTCTGTTTTGCTAAAGCAACCTTAACTCTTCTGGCTGCAGAGATATTACTGTGTTGAAAAGAACTGAAAACCTCAGTGCCTAAAGAAGAATGAACATGGCTCTGGAAGCTAACAGCAGCTGACAAAGACTGGAGAACAATTTTGTGACAGCTTCAGTATTTAACCAGAAAACTATGGAATATGAATCTCAGTTTTCTCTGTAGTGTTTTAGAGTGGACTTTAGTTCCTGGAGTAATTAATGGCAAGAGAAATCCTTCTCACACAGTGAACTAGGTGCTTACCTAGTTTCCTAGCAAGCAACTCATGTTTTCTAGACAGCAAGTATTTATTTTTAACATAAATTCTGCTGTAATATGAAAGTTCAACTGCTACCAATTGTCAGTTTCCCCTAGATTTAGGCAACAATGTATTTTGGGAGTATGACTCAGGAGAATATTCACATGACCAAGGAAAGCAGGTGGCCAGGACCTACCACATAGCATCAGCTTCATCAGAACATCCTCAGAGAAGGAAAAATAGCTCCTAGCTGTTTGGGGAGATGATCACAGGGTAGAAGAAAAAACTGTTCTAAGGTATAGGTTATAATTATTACAACAAGCCAAGCAAACTGCAGAGTCTTTTGCCTCAGCATCACAAACAGATACATTTTTTAAAAAAACACTATTCTGCTGATGGAAGTGTTTATATTGTGTTGTCTGTATCTTGAAAAAACTCATTTACACAAGGGACCTCAACCATAAGTTTAAATTATTCCTCTGCCAAAGAAACAGCTTACCTGGTTTTCCCTCAAAAGTATCTCACACAGCTGCACAGCTCATTTATTCTCCCAATTCAACAGCAAAAAGCAGGGGAGAGGAGTTGTTTGTTAGTCTGTTGGGAAGGGAGATGCCCAAGATCCCATAAAACTCTCCCTGTCTCGTGCAGATTTATGCCCAGCACTGGGTCCTGTGGCTGCACAGGAACAGGAGGCTGGCAGACACTGCACCGAGGTACCACGAGTTACAGCAGTGGGATTCCTCCCTCTCCTCCTTCACGTGGATAAAGAGGGATTTGTTACTCCTGTCATTCTCTTGCCCACAAACAAGGCTGTGCCCAAGTCAGCTGTTACAAAAACTGGGCAGCTTCAAGGCAAGTTTTTCAGCCTTACCCAGAGATTTGAGGGAAAGATTCTGCCTCAGGATCCTCAAACCAGCACCAGGAGCACTCCACGGGAAGTCCTGATTCACACTGACATCTGAGGCATCTGCCTTTTTTAGGGATATGGGTTGTTGCCTTTAACTAGAACCAGAAGTATTCTGGTACTTGAAACAGTGTGCATGCACCTGCTTCAACTGTGATTTGAATTCCTGCTTGTGGCAAAAGGGGTTGCACACCCAACCCCTGCCTTGAGCCCAGAACAGAATCCATTTCTCCATTTCCTACCTCAAGAATACCTTGCAGAAAGCATATTCTTTATGGCATATTTAACCAACACTGCCTTCTGGATGGAATCTAGTTTATTTGCTTATATGTTAATCAGAACTAAAGATAGACCTAAAAGGAATACAAATTTTCATCTATCCACAAGGAGACTTGTGGATTTGTTTTACTTGCAAGCAGATCCCATCTGACCTGTCACTTAATTTAAAAAGTTTTCTAGATTTAGCTGTCTTTCAAAGAAGTTCATGACTACAGAAACACTAGTGACATCTGAAAGTTACAAAGCATTAATTTACCATGAATCAAAAATGAGGGGGGGGTTTTCTTGGGTATAAAGAATTTGGTTTGGGTTTTAGTTTGTTTTGGGTTTTTTTCCTTTTTTGGGTTTAGGTTATCTCTTAAAGTTCAAAGATAAGAGACCATATCCTCCTCACTGAAAGCTACTTCCTTAGCATTCTCTAAAAAATCTGTCATAAAACCACCAAACATTTTTATTTCCTTCTTTTAGTTAGGAAAAGTTAATATGTAGCTGCAAGCGGCTGAGTGGAAATACATTAGCAGAGCTTTCCTGCAGTCCACATTATGACTGAGCTCAGATATTTACTCATATGAACCATACCACTCAGTGAGATTGTCAATAAGAGTTAATTATACACAAGTTCTACTAGACAGTGTGATAGCAATTTTCAGACTTTTTTTTTTTTTTTCAGATGATTCTGCTTTGAACTAAGGAAAAAAATACTTTAAAGGTAATAACATTTACTTTATTCAATGGCTTTAAGAAATGATGAGTATGGTTCAGGTTTTGTATAGAGTCCTGAATATTGGCTAGATTCTTACAAATATAATATTTTTCTGGGCAAGCTGCTTTCAGACAGGTATTCATCATCCCACCTTGCAGAAAATGGGCTCTATATTTTATGCATTTACAAAATCTCAAATAATATTAACTTGGGGTTTTTTTACTTATTGGTTGAGAGTGCATAAAACACAAGACCAGCTCCTTTGTTATTGTGTGGCTTCCATTAGCATGGTAATATAAATAAACATTTATTTCTTTATAATGTTATCACCCTCAAATTTCAGGGTGAGTTAAGACACCGCACTTTCAGGAAGTTCTTCTCTGACATCAAACTCTCATCTTCCTTAATAATTTGGATATTCCAGCACATGAGGGGAGGATGGTAGGAAGAGTGCCTCTTACTTAGCATGATGGCTCCATCAACTTTTAGTGGACTATCTTCAACACCTAGGTCCAAAGTTAAATTCTGATTTATTAGAGTATCAGGCTATCCATGGCTGCCCTTGGAAGCAGGAAGGTCCTTCAATGGTTCTTGTGTGTTTATTTGCAAGAACAGAGATCTGGTGTTCAGGGATGGAAAGCCAGACAAAATTGCAGAATCCAAAGGGGAGATAAAAACCACCGACTGCAGACACAGGACTTTAAATCCATGTGAGCAGTCAATAACAAAAACCACAAACCACAGACTTGGGAATTCAACAATTCTCCTCGAGCTCAATTCACTCTCAAGGCTGAATTATTCAGTACACTTCTTTTTTTTTCTCCCAGTAGAGTTCACAAAAGCTGTCAAGGAAGAGATTGTCAAATTAGAAGGCAAATCAGAAGAGATGTGTTTTCCTCCCTCTTTCTCAAGTTTTAAGGAAGCTTTCTTAAGATAGATTAAAATTGCATGTGACAAGCTACAGCACCCAGAGTACTCTCTATTAACCATGTGAATGGTATAAAGATCAAGAAAAAAATGGTAATCTGTTGTAAAGAGGTCATGAAAGTGGTCCAACATATCAAAGAGCTTGTGCTCATGTTAAGCTGTTTACAGTCTTCTGAGCAGTATCTCCTACTTTGAGCTTGCAACTTTTCCTTAGGCAGTCAAGTTTTGTCCAATGGCAACCTGGGGAAAAGAACAACCAAACAAGAGAAAAATGAAACAAAAAAATCCCACTGATGAGCTACAGTCTTGTTTTTGCTCAAAGCCTTCATTCATTATCCACACCTCTTCAGCTCGCTCTGTAAAATGTAACTGAGTCCCAGTTGTATCAGGACACTGGCTGCCAGATGTACACTCTTAATCCTCTGGTACAGCACAGCTTCTAGTGACACTTAATGGTATCTCAGAGCTTTGACACACTTTTCCTCTGCTCAGCACAGGAGAGACTTTGCTTTTCCTTCAGGACCTGCTGTGAGGAAGCTCCCTACCATCACTCAGAAAACCCCAAAATGACGTTTTGTTCATTCTGACATGGGAACAGCTCACAGGCCTCCTGCAGAGGAAAGTACAAAGATCAGTACTATCCTAGCATTTAACACTGGTTTTATGCATTACATTCTAAAAATCTGAACAGATGTCAACAAATGACATATAAGTTCAAATAAAAAGCCCTAAGATTTTATAAAAACCATAAAGAAAATACACTACTATCCCTTCTTTCATCAGAGTAGGTAATTCTAAACTCAAAATCTTCAAATGACTCCATTGTACTCAAGGACACCTATTTTTTTATGTTAACATCATCAGAGTGATGATACCACCTTTCCCTTTACTTAACACTAACCTGTTTCCATATGACCTCTAGAAGTCAATGATGAGGGAAAGCCCAAATGGGGACATGCCTGTTTTCTAACTAACCTCCCCTTAAAAGCATTCCTAAAACCTTCTGTGAATATCAAGAATGACACCGCTCAGAAAAGCATAATCTCCAAAAAGACCCCAGTTGTAGTTACTCAGATTTCCATTTCTTGTATGTTTACCGAGGCATTTTCTGCTTTTCAGCAGCAGCAGCAGAAGATATATCCAT
Organism: Acrocephalus scirpaceus scirpaceus; assembly: GCA_910950805.1. Taxonomy (NCBI): domain Eukaryota; kingdom Metazoa; phylum Chordata; class Aves; order Passeriformes; family Sylviidae; genus Acrocephalus; species Acrocephalus scirpaceus. The sequence continues at coordinate 56,523,068 of OU383780.1, forward strand.
TAAGGATAGAAGGGTTACTGTATATAAGAGGGACAGTGAGGCAGAAGGTCTGGCACAGCCAATACCAGAAAGATTTTTGATAGATGTATCAATCCTTGAGCCTATGATGGCGTTTCCCTTCTTCAGTCTGGACTACAGGTGACTGCCTTTGGTGAAATGGCCTCCTTTAACCACAGCTACGTTCTCCTTGTTTTCAGTCATTTTGTCCTCCTATTCAACTACAAATTCACAAACTTTTATTTCTTGGGGTGAAAAAACCCTCTTGTTTGTTTTGTTCCATTAGTGACTTAGTTGCTCCCTATGTTTTCTTGATTTCCTGAAATACCCCTGGCCTCCCTTCCTCCCCTTTTTTTAAAGTAAAAGGTACTATCATCATGAGCTGTGTCCAAATGGGCAAATATAAGTCAAGCTATTCTAAATACTCAACACAAATACTTGATAAGTTCTGGTGGCAGCACAGCCATAGCAAAAATTCTGATGCAAGCTGCCTTACTTGCTTCCAAAAATGCATTTGTTTCATGAATGCCTCAGCTTTGAAGGTGACTTCATTGCCAGCAATCCTTGTGTTGCTGCCAGAGCACTGAGGAAAAGCTTTATTCCAAGAAAAGAAAGACTAACGTGTCAATTGATGATGACAGAACTGTTGTAGGTCAAACATTTAAACTTATTCTGACTCCATGTGTAGCAGGAATGGGGATTTTTTTTCTAACTTCTGAGCACACTGTATTGTGTGAGGCCAGAAGAAAAAAAAAACAGACTTACTGTGGTCAGTACAGATTGTAACTCTCAGGAAAAGGTTAATAAGAGCATCCCACTTCATCACGCAGTGACCTTCTAGGACCAAAGTTAATTAGTGCAGCGTTTATTAAGGATCTCAAACTTAACATGATCCCCTTGACTGGGGTAATCTGCAGCTGACACAGGAGTAAACTAGGAGTGCCTGCAAGAAGACGAACATGCAATCAATGATAACAAAATGGCAGATATAATTTGGTTCTCACAGGCAAGATCAGGAAGAAAATGTTGCACATGCTTTGAGACACAGCTGATTGTATTTACTGCTGTTATCTCCAGAGACATGGGCATTTGCTCACACAGCGCACTTAGAGCTCAGAGCTTTGGAGAATAGATGCCTTTGCTTACAAGCAGTGATGTCCAAACAGTTTCTCTCCTCCACCAGACCGAAAAATTTCCATCTCCAAGCATGTGTATTACAAACATCTCAGCACCTTCAAATTGCTGCTATTTAAAAAAAATGAAGCAAGATTTTAGTTATAGGAGAAGGATAAAGAAATTACGGCTTCATCACCAGGCTGTCCAGAGCTCACTCTGCAGGAAGCCTGAATCCCAAGCTAGCAATGAGCTTGTGGTCCCACAGGATAGAAAGCACACTCTGGTAAATGCATTACTATCACTTTGCAGTTTGTCTGTCCTAGACAGAGGTCAAGCAATAGAACAGCACAGCCATCTTGGTCAGTGCCAAACTACCAAATTATAGCCAAATGATATGTAAAATCATAACAAAAATTTCAGCCAAATTGTATACAGTAATTCAAAATCTGGTCACACATGACCACTGGACTTTGTGCTTTACAGATAGGTCTGTCAGTGGTCTTTGATAGCTCCTCTGTCCTCCCTCCTCTTGGACATACCACCAGCATTGGCCTGGACTTGATTTTGTGTTACAAATCAGAAGGTTTCTGCCTCTAGAGAGTTTACATATATATTAATAATTTGATAGCCCTCTTGAACCTGTTTTTCCCTAAAAGACACTCTGGTACCTCTAGCTCTACCACATTCTTCAAAATTTGCCCCTTCTTCACTGCAGTAGGTTAAGTAGCAGGACTGCTGAAGCCTGATCCTTAGTTTCAGGGAGAGAGCTGTGACTGACAGTACTTCTTACAAATTGTCTTTCTCCCTGCATGCTTGGAGAAACGAACAAATGACATTGGTTTTCCAGCACCAAGATGAAGATTTGTTCAGCATTTCTTGAGACTAGTAGAGAGTTTCACATGATTAGGTGTGAATACATATACTGATGTCATCAAATCTCTGGCCATCAAGAATATGCTTACAATGGTAACAACTGTAACAGCTACACACCATTTTATTATCTATTATTAATTCTTAACAACGACAAGCCAGCCTGAGTGAGTCTCCTGATTACTGGTGGAATTATGCCTGGCTGATACAATTGTGTTTTACAGATATCATTTTTCTATTAAAAAGGAGGGGGTGGAGGGGGCAATGCCTTTCAGACAAAAGCAATGTTGCCAAAGCACTAGGAGGCAAGTTACATTAGTAAACAACTTTTCTTATTGATAGCCTCTCCTTTCCCAAAATGCATCTCATTTCGATGACATACTTTTTTCTTTAAGAAGAAAAAAAGCTTCTACTAGAAGATGATGCTATTTCTAGAACCGTTATCAGCAGTCTTTAAACAGGAGGCTGAACATCCACACCAGTCTGAACTTTCTGAGCTCACCGTGGCCTTTGATATTTGCCTAAACTATTATAGAAGGGAGAGGGAGAGAGAGAAAAATGAAGTTAAATGGAGCAGCCAGTTCTCAGCTTTTCCCCTCATGACACCCACCAGCCTCCCAGCCTACAAACCCAGAAAGCGAAGCAGCACCTTACGAATCTCTTACTTGTCAGGATAAACATGCCTAATGGCAGACATCTCCTCAGCCCCCACCTCCTCCGGGAAGGCTCTCCTGCCCTCCTCTCCAGCTACGGCTGGGTCTCAGGTGCCCGAGCTTTCCCAGCCGTGCTTAAACTCCTTTTTAACCCGCCCGCACGAATCCGCGGAATGAGGATCGCCGTTCCGCCCGGGGTACATCTCTAACACTCTCCCCTCCCGACTGCGAGGGCGCGCGTTCCGGAGAGCGAGGCGCTCGCACTCCCGCAGCCGGGCGAACGGGATCGCAGCCGAGCGGCAGCGGGCACCGAGGCGGCACAAGGGCACACGGCCCGCCACGGCCCGGGACGGCCCGGCGGAAGGAGGGCCGGGCCTGCGGGCCGCGGGGAGGCGGGGGACGGGGCTCCGTCCCTCAGGACCCGCGCCCGGCTCCGCGCCCCGCCAGCGCCGGCGCCGCCTCCGAAGTTTCCGAGCGTGTGCGCCCGGGGCGCGGGGCAGTCCTGCCCCCGGGGCGGAGAGGGGCGCGGCGGCCCCCGCCCGCTCTCCCGCCGGCAGCGCTGCGCCAGCGCGCCTGGGCGGCCGCGGCGCCGGCGCTCCCCGCCCTCGCGTTCAACTGGTGGGACCCCCGTGCGCCCCCGGCCGCGGCACCGGGGGGAGCGGCGGGGCCCGGCCCGGCCCGGCCCGGCCCGGCCCTGCCCGGCCCGGCGGGGCGGGCGCCGCCGGCTGAGGAGGATGCGGGCGGCGGCGCGGCGGCCGCAGGCGGGCGGCGGGCAGCGGCGCGGCGCCTGACCGCAGGGCTCCGCTCCGCTCCCGAGGATGCTGCGGGGCGATGCCCGGAGACAGGGAGGACGAGATCTGCCAGAAAGCGCTGCAGCTGCTGGCCGAGCTGTGCTCCGTCGGGGCAGTGGAGAACGAGAACTGCCGGGATTTCATCTACTACCTGCGGGACAGAGCCCGGCCCCGCCTCAGCGACTCAGGTACGGCCGCCGCCCTCGGGGGCGCGGGCACCGGCGGCCTCCCTCCGGCCCCGGCTGCGGGAGGAGGGCGAGCTCCCCCGAGCATCCCCGGGCTGCCGGGAGCCGCCGGGAGAGGCCTGCCGGCGCGGCGGGGGCTGCCCGGCAGCGAGCGGCCGCGCAGGGAAGGAGGCGGCGGGGGGGATGCTCCGGGGCCGCGGGGCTTTGCCCGGCCCGGCCGGGGGAGGACGCCGCTCCGTGCTCGGTGCCGCCAGGCTCGGTTTTAGCGGCGGAGAGATGCGGAGCCCGAGCCCGCAGCGCTCCCCGAGCCCGCGGCGGGTGCGGCAGCTCCGGGGGCGGGCGCGCAAGTTTGCGCGGGCGCTGCCCGCCCGGAGCGGGTCGGAGCCGCCCTGCCCGGAGCCGCCGCCGCTCTGCTGCAGTGCCCCGGGCTGCCCCGCTGCTCCCCGGGCCCTCACAGCGCTCGGGGTGAAGCGCCCGAGCGCTTCGTGGCTCAGTTTGACTGGAACGCGGTTTAACCCAACTCCCCTGTTCTGTGTGTCACAAGCTGAAAAGACTGTTCCTCGCATTTCTGTGGCAGATGTGGGGGCTGTAGGTCTGGCGGGATGTACACTGGGTCGGTTTTCTGTGTGTTTGTCAGGATTATGGTTTTTCCGCATCGTGGCATGACACTCTTACTTAAAAACTTTAACTTAAGGAAGCTTTCTCACAAGGAAGCTGAGCTCCAGCTGCACAAAAACGTGAAAAGATTGAGGATTTGTCTCTGGATGCAAAGGGAAGGCACATTGCAGTTCAGAGTAGGAGCTTATTATTTCTTTCTTTTTTTTTACATCATCAAGTTGAGTTTGCTCAGTATGAGGAGAAATTTAGCGAGTTGAGACAGAAGTTGATGAACGTTTGCAGTACTGGGAAGCCTTGCTGTTAGATCAGCCAGTCATCGCAGCACAGTATTCATTGCTTCATTATTCTCTGAAATAAATCAGTCCGTTCAGCGTAGGGCAGTCTAATGACACTCTGTTCTTAAATACTTTTCTGTAATTCGGTAGCCTGAAGTAACACTCAGAGTGCAACTTCCTGACAAATCCTTGGATATGCTGAAGGCCTGGAGAAAACAAGCAAAACTAAGTAAAAAAATACTCAACAGAGGAAAAAGATGTGCTGTCACAATAAATGAATAAGGAATTTTCCATCATTCAGTTTGCTTGTATCCAAAGCTATTTGCAGCCATTCTGGCTTTTCAGTACTTAAAATATTCAAATTGAAGTGATTCATGCAATGTTTGATGGGGAATCTTTAAAAGTAGGCAAATTTAATTGTTTGGTTCTTATGGGCAGATTTAATTACTTTGTTCATATAAGCAGTAATTTTTACGGCAGACACCTGTGATTTTCTGTAATTTTCATTTACTAAAGGATCAGTCACGTATTTTGTGTATCAGGTCATGATTCCAAAGCCGTCTGCTTAAATCAGTGCTCACTTTGGATATGAAACTACTTGAAATGCATATGGAGACTTTAACCTCCGCCACTTGGATAACAGCTTTTCAGATTTCTTTCAGAAGCTACCTGCCCTTTTTTTTTTTTTTTAATCAGCCTCGGGCAAAAAGAGTGCCTGGCATCTGTTTGGGAGTGATTTTAAAACATGGTGTGCTCAGTAAAAATTTATCACCTCTACCTAAAGATGAAAAAAAATATATATAAATAAGTAAAAAATGTGTGTTTATTTCTACCTGTTTTGCTTGAACTGTTATTATACAACAGCCTCCCGGTGTTGTTGCGAACCTGCTCGATTACACAGAGCAGCAGTCCCTAACCTTCGCCAGCCAATGTTCAACAACAGAGAGCAATTATGCTGCAGGCAGCATCTTCCCATTGGCCTCAATCTGAATGTTTTTATTTTTTGCAGCTGCAGCCAGTCTCAGAGGGTCTAGCAGGCAACGTGTTACCCATAAACCCTGACTTGGGAAATACTTCTGTGAGGTAGTCATGTCAGGAATTTGTTAATTCACCTGATCTCGTGTTTCTTTGATGAAAATATATTTATTATCCCAGTATGGCTGTCCACGTGGTTTGTTTAGCTGGTCCTTAGTTGTGGTGCTGTGGGCTGTGAGAAGACGGTGCACACGACTTCCAAAATGAAGCAATGCCACTCACAGTGAAAGCGCTGGAAATGCACTGACCAAACCCAGCTTGCTTCATGTAGTGAGTTTCATTGACTTAACAAGGGCGAAACGGCCTTAAAAAGCCCTGACAGCTGATCCGTTCCCTTTCCAGCCGCTAGAGGCCTAAAGAGGGACGTGAAGAAAAGTGGTGCTGAAGGACAGCGTCTCGTTATCAGAACCGGGCAAAAGATGAAGCTGTCCTTTGTTCCAGCTTCCTGGCCCTGGAGGTGTGAAGGTGACGTGCTTTAGTCAGACTGAGTAACCGGCTCTTAGGCCACCCAAAAGAGCAATCTTGAAAGATCTACAGCGTCAGAGTGGAGAAAAGTGTGTGATGAGTATCTGATGAGGTACATGACTAGGTATTGCACAGGAATTAATGTGTGGGGACATGCTTTGAAAATTGTTTCTGAAATAAAGTGGCCACTTGCCTAAACCCAGTGACATGGTGGGTACAATTCTGCAGCACCTTTGGCTGAGTCCATTCGTGGATGTTGGCTCTGACCCCTGTCAGGACTTGTTAGAAAAACCCACCCCTATCTGAGGGAGAGAGGGAGCTGAGGGGCTGCTGAGCTTGGTGCCAGTGTTTGTGTCCAAGCTCAGCCTCCTGGCGCCCCTCAGTCCCAACACAGAGCAGCCAGATCCCTGGAGATCCACTCCTCTCTTGCCTGACATCTGATGCACTTGGCTGTGTGGCTCCCTGCTGTCTGTGTGACTCAGGCCAGGAGGGGACTGGATGCTCGTGGTGCGCGCCACATCTTTGTTTTTCAGTTTTTCAGTATATTTCAGCAGTTTTCCCCTCCTGTGGGGGGTACTGCACGTGCTTTGAGCAGGAGTATAAGGGCTAATGAAATCTGGGTTTAATGAAATGCTGGTCCACTGGATTCCATGGGTGACACGAGTGAGTCAGATTTTAAAGCTTTTCAGAAAGCTAAAAATGCAAATTAGGCATTAAGTGAAAAATCTTCAATTAGTTCAATAAGAGTTATATGTCAGAGCAACCTTGAAAATCCCAAAAGGCATCCTTAAGCATTTTAGATACCTTAATAAGCCGACTTGTTTTCTGTTCCATTGTAAAATGTCAATAATATTTCTGTGTCACAGAAGGGCTTTATGAGGGTAAATTGCATAATCTGAACACATCAAAGATGTAATACATTCATAAAGGAGAGTGAGATGGACCTCTCAGAGATATTCAATTGTCATATGGGCATTTGAAAACAGACCCTCAAGATTGTGGAATATCACCCCATGACGCATGATAAAGTAAATACTGTAGAGGAGGAATGAGCAGAACTCCTTCAATGTCTAAAAAGGAAATATTCAGTAAACCAAAGCAACAAAAACAAAATCATGAAAGCAGAAAATCTTGATAGAGAGACTGACCATTAAAAGAAGAATTAAGATAAAAAAGCTGCTTGTCAAGATGAGGGTTCTAACAAAAGTCTAGGCCACTAATCACAGTGAATTTTCATTCATTTTATAGTGGAAAAATGAATATAAATAAAAAGTAAACTTTTCTTTTTTGTTGCTTTGGATTGCACATCTTGAAGATGAGCCATCAAGGTCTTAAAATATTCTTAATTATGTTCTTTAAAATTGACTAATAGATGCTAAAACAGAATACGTGATCAATATTGTGGGTATAGTGATGGCCATTAGGCATAAAGTATTTTACAGGTCATAAGTATGAGATCAATATTTCACAGTGACAGAAAGCCAGATTTTTAGTACTTGATGGAGGTAAAGATAATTGACAGTCAAGAAATTAAAAAATCTGGGAGTGGAAATGGGATAGATATTGAAGACAAAATGTATGAGAAACTGCAGTTATGGTCTTGCAGTAGAATTTAAGCATTTTATGAATCAGTGCTTTACTTTTTCATGTCTACTTTCAACTTCAGGACAGAGAAAACCAGAAAAGGAAAAACAAAAAAGCAAAGAGGCATAAACATGGCCTCCCAGCCCTCTGGTGGAATGTGAATGTGTTTCTATTTTTCTAATAGGCTGCTCATTCCTTAGAAAGCTAATACTTGCAATTAAATTGTACCTCAGAAAGTTTCCCTTTAATTCAAAACTGAGTTGAAAAACAAAACCTGTCTTCACAAAGTAGTTTGATCCCTTAAAAAGGTATTTTAAAATTTTTATACCTTAAATTACTTCCTGATTTATTCCCACCTCACCTCCCAAATCCCAAATCTTCCAGGGGCATATCAAGTTGCAGAGTTTCATCAAGATGCTAAGTACATCTAGATAGATGTACTTAGCATTTATCTAGATTTATCTAGATAAATGCAAAAGGCATTTACAAGTTTTAAAGACATGAAAAACACTTGAGTGGGTGAAATAACTTCCAGTATGTTTTTTTTTCTTTTCATTTTCTTCACTGTGAGCTGTTGCTTTCCATATTTTTTAATTTTCTTTTCCTGATGGTATTCAATGTGTCCTGCTAGTGCAAGACTTTGTAGGATAAAGGACAAGTGTAAATCATATTTCCTCTCTTGAGGTCAAGTGAATGAACACGTGTGAGGCCCAAGTTCCTTTGGGTGTTGAGAACCAAAGTGCTCTTTCAAGAGTTGAAAAAATACAGCGATGTTATGTATTTTAGTCTAAAAATAGATATTCATTTTCTCTTTTGAAAAGTCAGGAACAAGTTTGAAGAAGGTATAAACAATTACTTCCTGTTTCTTGAATTCTAAAATGCTCTGCTAGTTGAATTCTCTCTAAACAAAGAGGCTCTCAGAGACCTTCCTGCCACACTGGAGGAGTTTAATATTGGTTATTTTCCTTGGAAATCTATTTTAAACAGATAGCTAAATTTTGAAACAAATTGTAGAAAAGAGCAAATCGTGTTCAAAGTAAAGGGACTACCTGTGCACTTAATAATGGCTTGAAACTATGACTAAGGTAAATCACTTTAAATAAAAGTAAAGATTTTAATTTGTTATAACCGCATATCACATTTTCCTGGAATGCATTTCTGCTCTTTTTGCAGGTAACCTAAAGAGTTATAGGTGTTTAAGTTATGATTTACTCTTCAGAACCAGAGAAAAGGACAACTACAAAGATTTTTCTCATGATAAAACTGAGCTTTGATCAGGCTGGAACACAGTCTTGTTAAATACTCTTCAGATATGAAAGAGCCCTGCTCTGCTGAGATCACTCGATATTTTCCAGACGTGCAAAGCAGCTGCAGTGGAGCAGCACTTTAACCTGAGCAGCCAAACTTGAGGAGGTTTCCCGCAGTCCCTGTGACCAACCCTCACTCCACTGCTGTCCCCTGGCTGCCCCTGGACACTGTGGGGAGCAGAAATGTTTCAGTCTCTGAGAAAAAGGCAAGAGGAAGGTGGCTTCCAGCCCTTCCTTGCCTCTGCATCCACATTTAATACGGGTGTGGAAAGTAGGAGCTTTCTGGGTCTTCCATTTCCATTTTGGTTTTGGTCCTCACTTATATGGGGATTTTACCAAATGTTTGTTGTTTACAGTCTGCTCTTATACCCTGAAACTATAGCAATGTGTAACACTGTCTTAAACAGACTGATGCCAACTACATCCTTTTGTGTTCAACAGAAAAAATGTGTTTACTCAAATATGACACATATATAGAAATAATACTTATTTCCTGAAGTCATTGCAAGCCCATTTGTAAAGCAATACTACAAATTAGAATAACATGCTAACTGAATCAGAAATCAGTTATCTCTACACTCACACAGTTTATGTCTCTTCCAAGTGTGCAGTGAACATTAAGGAAAACAGGTTATTTTCAACTGTGAGTAACAAAAATATCTATCACTGAAAACAGCCTGAAGACTAATGACCTCTGAAAATTAGGATGCCTGGATAGCATACAGTCTGTCTTTCACCTGAATTCCTGTCCTAAGTGCCAGTTTTGCTGATGAAGAGCAACAGGTTAATGTAGCCCTTGTACATACAAACTGATTTTGCCACTAAATCTTGATCACTGCGTTTGTCATAGCTCCTATTTCAATGGGATTTGCACATTCCTTGTAGATGGGGGGAGAGGGGAAAGAATTTTCTAACTGAGCGTTACCCACAATCTTTGTGCAGGCCACAGTTTACATTTGTCACAAAAAGCTCTGATTGCTTAAGCAGAGGTGTTACTGTAACAGATTTATGGGTTATTAATTTATAGAATATAACAGATTTATGCGTTATTAAATGGGTTATAAAAAACCCATGAACTTGTGTTACAATAATGACATTTTTACAATTTTGTCACAGTAGAATGCTGAATTGTTAGGTATTTGTGTGATCCATGCATTTAGTGACCCAGCTACAAACGATCAGCCACATGTTCCCCCAGATAGCTTTCTGGAAAATTCCTTTCCAAACTAATTTGTGTGTGTTTAATTACACTGACAATTCAGAGACCTAGAAATGTAAGTCCAAAATTATTGCTGTCATAACAGCAGATCTGCTTAAACTCAGTCTCGAGGCTGTGCGGCGCTGTACCAGCTTTGATGTGCAATATGTAGAGGCTGAGCACAAACTGCAATTTATGTATTTTTGTTTAAAATCACATTTCTAGGGTTTAGCTCTTCCCCCACTGAAAATAATGATCATTGTTGATGTAGTGCAAAGCTGTACTTAAGAACATTGCACTGTACATCTTTTTCTATATTTTGTCATTCATTTAAGCTCTTCTGTGGCTTTATTTAGACCAAAGAGATAAAGAGAGATTATTTTGACCTAAAGCTTTATGGCCCTTTCATATTGCTAACAAAATTTTAGTCCAAGGGATAAGAATTTAGAATAATTAATTACAGATGCTGTCAGTTGCAACTGCAGCTCCTGAAGTTCATAATTTTACAAGATCAATCTTTTTTGCATGCTTTGTAGTACTGTTAAGTAGAGAGTACTCGATTCATTTATTTGGACAGTACAGAAAGAAAGTGTTATGTATAACAGGTGGTGGTTTGCACATTTCTTACATTTGCTATTGTAGTCACACTGGGTATTGTGTGGCTTAAGCTGCTCAAGACGTTCAACTGCCTCTGATTGTTTGGATTTAGGCATTCATTAGCCAAGTGAGATCAGTTTGGCTCCCTTTGGTAGGCATGTACATTTGATCCTGTGTATCTCCCAAGGTTAGCTGGAATTCAGCAGTAGATGCAGGCAAAACTGGCATGTGTGTGTGTATGTTTTAAGCCAATTTACAGTTGATGTGTGTCTACCAAAGATAAATGTTAGAAGAGTGTATAATCTGTCAGAAAAAGCTTTCAGATTATTGCTGTAAATCCACCATGCTGACAAAAAAAAAAAAAAAAAAGTCAGGCAATAATGATTTTGGTGTTAAAACTTTCAAAGGGCTTTTCAAAAACCTTCCAAATTTCCTCTTAAAGGAAGAAGAATGAGAATTTGAAATAGGATAATTCCTGCCAGGATACTTTTGCACTTTCTTTTTGTTCCTGTTGAGTTTCACATGCACACAAAAAGAAAGCCTTACTGACTTCCCTTGGATATGCATTTTTTCAGTTCATTACATGTTCATGGGGGAGCTTGTTTAGAATATCCTAATTCTATCTTACAGTCTGTGAAACTCCCTAAATACTTCCTTTCTCCCTGTGATGGACCTTTCCTGTGTGTATACAAAGCACTAAATATTTATCTTTGAAAATTTCTTCTGGTATACCAGTCTTCATCATTCCCATCCAGGTTACTTCGTGCCTGGTTTCTCCATCCATTTTCTAAATTATATTTGTGTGTACACCAGTGTTCCACGTATTTGCCAATCGGGGTGTTCCCACTACAGTTCTCAAGCAGCGTCTCATTTTATTTACTGCCCCATTTTTAATTCATCTCTCTTTTAGTTCTCTGACTCCAGCAACATAGTTTGTTTTCTTCTCACATTTAGCGAAATTTCAGAATGCAGTAAGAGTTTCAGTAGCTGTGTAATCAGTCAGTACATGGAGTTTGACCTGCCTTACACACTTGTTGTCTCACTGGGCATCTATCTGCAGCTGTATAAAATTCCTATAGAGCTCCCTTTTAAAACTTTCTGCTTCTTTTGTCCTTTGCAAGAGGTTCATGGCTATGGAGTTCATGGTTTCACCAGGACATGTTAAGACATTCCAAAAGCTGTTTCTCACATCTATCCAATTTTATAAATAATTACAACTTGTAATTCCATACAAATTATCCTACTATTATAGAACGGAATGTACAATGCAAATTAGAAAATGATCAATGAGACCAACAGTCTTATGATCTTCTGTTTCCATTTGCAGCAGCTGTTTTACCCATTTAAAAGAGGAGTTTATTTTTTTTCCCCCTAGAGAAGTGAAATGGATACAATTAATGCCTACTTATTCCATCTCTTTTTGGGAAGCCTACCCGAAAGAGGCTGATATCAAGTATTCAGTATGCTAAGTTCTCTCTGCACAGCACAAAGGAAAAGAGTTTCCTGAGCCTGGCTGCAGGGAAATGCAGCAGGTATTGAAGTGTTCTCGCTGAGTGCTGTCCTATTCCCTGTAGTAGGACTAATGTGGGATATGTGTAGCAGTGACATTACCTGCTGTAAGGAGGTTTTAGGTCCATTAGCAACTAAATGCAAGAGAAAACAGATCTGATATCACTTCAAGAATATGTAAAGCTCTAAAGAGAAAATTCTTTTATCAGTACAATTCTATTTTTTTTAAGCTATACCAGTTTACCCCGGGTGATATAAGACACAAACTTAAACCAGTTGCTCAAATTTTGTTTACTTCTGTGATTGTGCTCTCTCCTGCAGTAGATCATGCCATCAAGAAAGGTTCCTATTTTTTCAGATGCCACTAAGGCATCCATGATAACAGAAGTCTAATGTAAACTTTTCTTTCCTTTTTGTTTTCATTTTAAGTCAACAAATATTAAAGATGACTAACGAGTTAAAAAAAAGCAGAGGTGAGAAATTTGGCTTAGCAGGTAAACAGAAGGTGAGGGGCTGACCCAGTTTTGTCCATTTGTTTTGTTTGTTCTAAGTTAGGTGCTTCACAAACAAAGAGTGGTAAAACCTGGAGGTGCAGCAGGCAGGAGCATGCTGCCTGTCACTTGCTCTGCTCAGGAGACAGACCTGAGGAGAGGAATAAGCAGCCTCTGAAGAGAGAGATAAAACTCATATTCCTAAGGGACCAAGGAGCACCAAGCAGACTTGCTGTCACTTAGAAATTAGAGTTAGCAGGGTTGAATCCTGGGGTTCTGAGCACTTGCCTGTGGGGATATAGTGGGCAGGAAAGGCTGTGGATATATTGTGTTATACCCCTGTTGAAAGAATTTCTATTTCTGTTTTATATTATACTAAAACTTGCCTTTTTTGTCTTGATTTTTGAAGCCTTCTGAGCTTCTTTGTGGAGTTTGCTGTAGAAAAGAAAAAATAGATAAAACAGATGTCCAAATTCTTTGTCTGTCTTGGGGGTCCTATCACTGGTTTGTTCGTGGTGGTTTTTTTGTGGGTTCAGTAGCTTTCTAAGCCAGCCTGAGAAAATCATGATTTGATGCTGACATTCAGGCTGTGGCTAATCAGGAAGGAGAAAGCTTGGCTTCCTCTAATATAGAAAAGCTGTCACCTTGACTCTTCCCTGTGCAGCAGCATCACTGTTCCTGCCAGATTCTCTTAGCTGCAGAAGGTGTAACATTTTTATATCTGCTCTCATTCTCAAGTTAATGTCTTGTTCCTGCCTACCTTATTCGTTCTGTACCTGTCTCTTGTTCTGTTGTCATTGTGTCATAAAGAGCGAATTGACTAGTCAAGATGATTTCTTTCCTGCTGCTGCTAGGAGCCAGTGATGATAAAATAGCTAAAAGCACTTCCCAAAATAGCAGTGCACAGGTATAGGTTTGCCAGAGCGATTTGATAGTGATTACTCTATCGGTCCTTCTCTAGTGTTACAAGTCAGACCCAGAACTGTGAACAAAAACTGTTCTTTCTTCCTTTGATGGATTTTTCTTCCTTCTTTTCTCATTTTCTTGGGAGCTGGAAACCAGAACAGACCTTAATAGCAACAGGACCAGCAGCATCTTCAGCCACTTCAACTTTTCTTTCCTTCCTAGATTAGGGGGAAGCAGTTTTTCACCTTCAGGAACATCTAAAATTCAGCCTCGGGATTCACTTCTTATCCCAAAGGCTCTGTGCATTGAGAGACGAGGCAGTAATTTTTTAAAAATGGAAGGCTTGGGATTTAACATTTTTGGTTGTTTGGCAGTTTTACCTCCCTTTTTTTCTGCACCCCTCTCTACGTGGAAGCTTTCCTGTGGTAGTTGTTGCCATGGCACTAAGCAGGACAAGGTGTCTCCTCCAGTATCAAAACTGGATGTTTACGGCCGTACTGTGAAAAAATTATCCCTTCTGACAACTCGGGGTTGTTTACGCAGAATTAACACACCGCCCCTCTTCCAAAGTGGAGAGAGCCTCTTCAGGTCATTCCCTGTGTGTCAAGACAAATGTGAGCTTCAGCAGCGCTGGAAGAGCCTCAGAATTAGCTCTGTCCTTCCACTCCCTCGTTAGCTGTTCAAATGAACAACCGCTTCACGCCCTGCCGAGCAGCTGATTGGCCTTGGAGGGAAGAAGCATCTGAAGCAGTATTAATGTTTCATTCAAAATCATGAGAGCCAGGGAGGAGGGGAATTAGGGAATTCAAAACCCCAAATCAGTACTGCCTTTTATTTCACCAGGTCCTGTTCCCTTGAGGAGCATCCCTAATTTTCTCCCACACTGGATTTCCTCTCAGGATGGTCTTGCTGCCTTTGTGAGATGTTTTTGCCAAGGGTGAATTTAACAGCTCTTTTCCCTTTGCTTTTCTTTCTCCCATTGTCTGCTTGTTCTCCCTAGCCCTGTTGACAGTATCTCCTATGACATATGCTGTACAGGAGATGGAGAGACAAAGAAGCTGTGCAGTCCCTCCATCCTCTGCTCTTTTCCTTTCTCAAGTCTTCGCTGCTACATCAAGGCTGGTGAAAATCCCTATTTATTTTCTCACCAAGCAAATCAGATCAGAAAGCTGAAAAACTAGTGCCTCAAAATGCTATCTCAAAGATATGTGAGCAAACCGGATGTCATAAGGCAATCAGTAAAGGAGTGTGGTGGATTGCATGACAGCAAGAACAGCCAGCTGCATCTGGGCAATATGTAAGTCCTTGGACTCTAGCAGTTTAAAACTTCTCAAGCTGTAAAAGAAGAGCAATTCTTTCTTTTTTGTGGCAGTCCCAGCAGTTTGAAACATGGTTGGCAGCTAATAATGGCAATCATAGAATCAGTGACATTAAAAGAAACATCTCCTCACAGTGGGTATTCATGTGAGATCTTGGATTCGTTGTACATAGTATATGGCATGTGGTGGGGTTGTTATATTTGCAGATGTTGCTAATAAACAAATAGGACGGGAATAGAAAAAATGATAGATACAGAAGTGTTGCATAACCACCCTTGGTGAGCAGGGAAGCACCCCTTTTGCAGTGTTTCATGAAGCACTGTACCCAGTAAATGACAGCAAGTAGATCCTAAATCCCTAGGTCATCCTGAGATAAATATTAATACTGTTGTTTCTAAAGGCACAAATGTTGCTTATTCATTTACCTGTGAGCCTTTGGACAAAAAATAAAGGGGAAAAGCAAGCTTTGACAGAGTATTTCCTGACTCAGCACTTGAATGAAAGGAGTGATGCTGACGCACTTGGTTCAAGGTAATGGAAGGACTTCACCCCAGCTGAGGAGGACTATGAACACACAAAACAGCACAGGAGGTGCTTGCCTGTAAATCCTGCTAATCAAATAATTCTCAACAAGGTGTTAATAGAAATGTGTTTGACTCAAGGATGTTTTTTTGAGGCAGGAGTCATGTTTTAGTTGGCTGCAATAGATTACTGCTTGGGGACTGTGAAAACTAAGGCTGTTTTTTAAATTGTGCCAGGCACTTGAGATGTGATCTTGTAGAAATCTTTCGGTGCTGTTTTTCCCACCCTTTCAGCTGCTTTTTCAGTACAGATATGCAGTAAAAATTCCATCTAATGCCATGTCTGTAATCAGCAGAGAAAGCAGGGCATGTCTCAAGTGTGATGTCAGTAAAGCATTGAGCAGAAAACGGCCTAAAAAGCAGCCAAGAGAAAACAGTGGGCCCAAGGATTTAGGTGGAAAGTAGCCTGCCTGAATATGGCTCAATCTATTTCCATAGCAAACACAAAATAAGAGCCTGGGCTTTGTTGGGGCCTCTCAGCACTTTACTCTTATAAATAATAAACAGAATACATTTTCCTCCTGTGTGGGTTAGCAAATAGAAATGTGCCTCTGTTATCAGCAAGGAAGCCATAATTGAGAGGCAGTGATTTTGTGGAATACACATTCAAATGGGACTAAATAAAAGCATGAGGAGGATTTCAAGACTTCCATTTCTGTGCTGGGTTTCATATGTTTAGCTATAGAATTTATTCATGATACCTTTTTGCAAGCTTGGATTTACATTCTCAGACTCAAATCATGCCACTCACTCCAGCCCGTGTCTGACACAGCCACAGCTCTAACAGGGTAACTTTAGGTAATCTTTTGCATATCCCAGCATTTCCCCATTTACTGCCCCATTTTCAGGATAATTTCAAAGTTTTGAGCATTTGCTTTCATGGCCTTGCAAATGCACATCTCGGTGTGACACCATTTGAGACTGAAACTGAAGGAATATGGTCATGGTAATCCTGTTCACATTATTGTAGCAGAAATGCAGAATAAAACATATTTTTCTTGGAGTGGGACACATTTCTAATGTGCCCCATTTCCAGTTTGTGTGCCACTCACATTTGGGATTAAAGAGTGTATTTTTACTGGCTCTATTTACTTGCTCTTAAGGACATTTATTTGTTTATTCATTTCAGTATACCTCAATGTCTGTTGTGCTCATGTTTAGGAAACTTACAGAATTAATTACCCACTCCTGACATGAAAGTCCTCTAGAGAAATTACAATGGGTAAATCTACTCAACAACTCACTAACAACACAACTTTCACAAGTCTAAAAGCTGGAACATGCAGTTCTTGGAAGTACTTGCTCCTTTTCCCTTCTTCTTTTTTGTCATTTTTTTTCCTTAATGAATGTAATCTCATGCTTAGAAGTGAAAAGTTTTCTATTTTCATAACATTCACACTTAGTCATTCAAAAAATTATTGGGCTTTTTTCCTAGAATCATCTGAGTTAACCTGATGGTGGGAATAATTTTGATTTTAAGAACATGTTTGATTTAAGAACAGAGACTTCCTGAGAAAATGATGTGTCCAAGCACCTGAGTCTAAAGAAAAGATTTAAAGTTATGTTCATGTAATTCAGTTTTGGGTATATTTTTTCCTAATATAATCAAGCTGTCAGACAAGTGATTTTATTTTATTCTTTCAACCTTATTTTCTTTATTTTGAGGGACCATGTGGAGCCAGGATAAGAAGTAGATATTGGTGGGTGCATTATCCATCTGTGTTGGATGACAAAGAAAAAAGTACCAAGTCCTCAAAAAATTATCCTAAAATCATTCCACTGGAGTGGCTGAAAAGTTAGCAAATCCCATCAGTGTATTCTAGCTAGCAAGAAAAGTGGGATGTAGCTGTCTCTAGAGAAATGAGAACCCCCATTAATATTTTTAGAGACCAGAAGATGAAAAAAATGTGGCTACAAATTTACCATCCACTGCGTTTGTTTTCCCCTTAGAAGTAGCAGAACTTTTTAAGTTCTTCAAAGCCAAGGAATCCCCCAGATTTGAGAGCAATCCAGCTGAGCAAATCTTGGGGGAGGAGAGAAGACGTGAAAGCTCAGTGTTTCCATGCTGTTCTCCTAAGCATCCCGCAGCAGCGGTGTTCTGATTTCCAGGAACAAGGGGCTGACGCTCCTTGTAATTCTGGGAGGAGATGAGGAGAACAGTGGTTTTCCCCTTGGAATAGGCCCAAGGAAGAGCAGCCATGAGTCTGCAAGAAGAAAGTTTCCAGGCTGATGGTCCCTTCTCTACTTCCCATTTGTTTGTGTGCATCATGTGAAAAGTATATCACTGATTGTAATTGAACTCATCTTAAAAAAACTGTGCCGTAACCCGTGATTATAATTTCTCTCTCTGGTAAGGTTGTTTATCTTCTCTTTCTTGTTTATTGCTCCAGTGAAGCTAGCACATTTGAAATTCTGTTTTAGAAGAAGTAGGATACTGTGCAACTGGTGGAATTTCACTGCAGAATAACCCCCAGAGGGATTTGTAATCCCCTGGTACTATCATCCAATAGTGAGCCAAATTGAATAATAAGCTCAGTGCTATGAATTCAGCCTCATATTCAGCCTCATTCTGCATTGGTTAGCATTGCCTAGAAATTAATTATTACTCTGTATTTATGCTATCAATGACATCCAGAGGCTGGCCTAAACAGACTGGAGCTGCTGGCAGCAGCAGCAGCAATATATGTACATGCAGATATTTTGTTCTCCCTCTATAAATATGTGCTGTAGACTGTCTTCTAAAGGAGTTGTTACTGCATCTTCCCCATAGCTAAACACAACCAGACAGTACATGCTGGACATCAGTCAAAGATGCACAATGACACATAGTTTGCTATTAGTGTTTACAGGATTTGGAATGTCGTAATTGATTTTGGCACTGGAAGTGCAGTCTGGTAAATTGCTTGTCACCCTTGCTTCATCCCCAGTCTCATTGAGAATCTCATATGCAATTAACCGTAATTGCTATACTGTATTTATTCTAAAGCACACAGCACACTGCTGGCTTGCTGTTTGATTCTGTAAAATGGTGAGTTAATTGCTTACAAAAACACAACTCAAAATAAGGGGACCTTTGTGGTGAGGGACTTTTCTTCAGAGTAGAAAACTACAGAGACTTTAACATAGTTCATGTTCCAAACTCATGGCTCTCCTGTACTTGAAATCTCCCGAAACGTCAGGGACAGCAACTAGTGCATAAAGGCACGACAAGTCAAGCTCCAGTACCAACTTGTGGCACACAGCAAGAGGAGCTGGATTCTCTGCACACCAGGGTGGTTATGGACTGAAGTTAACAAGTCCTTGTGCTGTCTGTAAGGCAGAGCAATTCCTTCTGCATGTGGAACTGGACAGGAATTCTTTAAGGGAGTGTATTTGTTCCACATCCTCTAGGTCACAAGGTAGAAGCAGCACTGAATGGCTCACATGAATTCCTCTGCCAGTTTATCCTGGCAATATTTTCTGTTTAAACAGCCAAGGCTCCAGAATTAGCATGGACTGTCTAGAAACCTCAATAAAACAAAGAGCTTTGCCAAGAAACAGTCTAGGACAGAAAAAAAAAAAAAAGGAAAAAAAAAAAGGTGAAGCCCTTCTCACAGATCAACAACAGGAATCTGCAAAATTTTCCCTCCCAGGAATGAAGAGCTGCATTGTCTCTTGCTGTCATCCAGGGGCTGGATGCTGGAGGACAGGTCCAGTTCTCAAGTTTAGAATGAGAGCACCTGCTCTTTTCATGTGGTAGTGGGTTGTCCAAGGAGGACCTAAACAGAAATTTCCTTGCTGTCCTTGTTAAAGCATAACTCTTCAGTTCCTCATGTTAAGAGGAATTAGCTGTTCTAATTTTTCCTGGAGAAAATAATTTCAGAAGGTAAGATACAGATCGAGCTAAATTAACTTAATTAAAGAAAATGCAAATCCAGTAGAATATGTTTTCTAGTAGAGAGTGTAGATTCTACTTGCTGTAAGCACAAAATATCTCCAAGAGTCTGCATATGACAAATAGTGGCAATAATTGTACATCTAAAACATTAAAAATATCTTCTATCAGAATGCTAGATGAAAAGAGGAATTTTTTTTTTAACTCTTGCAAATTAAAAAACAAGCCTAAATACCATGGACTGATTTCCAGGATATTCAAACTAGTTTAGATCTTACTTTTGAGCCTGTTAATTATTTTTCTATTCTCCATTTAATTAATTATCAGATTAAGGTTCTTATGTAATATGTAAAATGGCCTTTTGATAATAAAAGATTATAAAAGAAACGCTGCAGAGTTTGCTTCAGAGGAAAGTGCAGCAAGATTGAAATCTCCAGAATTCCAACTTGAGAGAGGCTATTAACTGTGATAGCAATTGCATGTAGCATTACAATTGCATATTCCACAAGAAAATGAGGTGCACCACTTGTGGCATGGAAGACAACTACAAATCTTTACTGTAGGAATCATTTAAGATTGTATATAAATACCATTCCTAGGGTTTTCTGCTTAGATCTTCCAGAATTGCTATATTTATCCAAACCTCTATTTCAGGATTTTTTATTACAGATGTTGATTATAATTGATTTGGAACTTTGGAGTTGCAACAGGAAGGACATTAACCAGAGAGGCCAACAAGATGATTAGAGAGATGGAGCATCTCTCCTGCAAGGAAAAGCTGAGAAATTTTGGTTTGTTCAGCCCAGAAAAGAGACAGTGGCTTAATTATAGCCTTCCAGTACCTGAAGGGAGCCCAGAAGAAAGAGGGAGAGGGACTTTTTACAAGAGCCTGTAGTGACAGGACAAAGGGAAATGGCTTCACATTGAAAGAGAGTAGGTTTAGATTTGACATTAGGTAAAATTTCTTTGCTGTGAGGGTGGTAAGGCCCAGAGAAGTTGTGGGTGACTCATCCCTGGAAGTGTCCCAGACCAGGTTGGATGGAGCTCTGAGCAACCTGGTCTGTTGGAAAGTGTCCCTGCCCTTGGCAGATGGTTTGGAAGAGGATGATTTTTAAGGTCCCTTCCAACCCAAACCATTCTATGATTCATGGTATTTCAGTCTTCCTGGAATCTACTCTGGAAAAAAAAGAAATTCTTCTATTTTACAACCTAAGAACTGATGCTCAGCATGTGTTTTTTACTCTGCAGGGTTAGTGACGTGGCTTTTCAGTTGCCTGTATCACTTTCCTTCTCCAAAATCTGTTCATCCTCTCAGTCCCTCACGTGTTGGCCGTGTGCCTGCCGCCTCCCAGAAAGCAGGTGCATTTGGAGACATGACAGCTCTCTCAGGACTCAGTTATTTAATTAACTCGTTTTTAACTGGATTATTTGGAAAAGCCACCCCATCTGTCCAGTGGTCAATACGTTGCTTGTGTGCTAAGCAATGCTTGTCAAACTCCCTGTGTCCCTTTTATTCAGTTGCATCACGCTTCTCTAGAAGCAACTGGAAAGTTTCTGGACTCACAGTGAGGAGTGAGAAGATCCAGGTTCCATTTCTAACTTTTCAAACTGTTTTACAGACACTCACCTTGAGAACTGTGCTGTGTCTTGGCTTTCTGCTCCTATTTCTAAAAAGACCTTTAAGGTAACTTTGACATTTATAAAGGGGAAAGCTACTTAGTGATAAACAGTTTAATCACTGAGATAATTTAACAGCTTTATCCTAAAGTCTACTTGGTATTGTGAATAGAAAAACAAAATATCCACAAGGGTTTCTGAACACATTTCTGCGCTGTTTGCATACCATTAACGTTCTTTAGATACAGATTTACTCACAGTGATCTTAGCTGTGTACGTCCAGACACATTTTAATGCCTTCTCACAGCTTTCATGAGTAAATCTTGATTAAAAATAAAATAAAATAAAAATTACCAATCAACAATGTCAGATTCATTAACTATTTAAATAAGGACAGAAGACTGTCACTTATGTCTCAGATATATAGCAAAGGTCACTAAACTTAAATAAAGACTGAAAAAAATAGTATTGCAAATTGCTCTTTAAAACATTATAAATTACATCTTTCTAATTAAAAATCTGGATTTTCATATCTTTTACTATTCATATATTTGAAAGCTCCAAAAAAAAAAAAATTTTTAGTGGTCCTTCATGTCATAATCCAAGAGGTCAAGAGGCATATTGTAAGTTGATGGACATTAGAGAAGTACTGTGCATCAAAGAGGTGGTCTGGTAGACTTGGACAAGAAAGGTGTCAGCTCCATCTCTTAGTCACTCCTGAATAGTAATAAAATGACTCCTTAAATCAGGACCTCATAGGTGCTTAGATGGTTTACCTTTGTAATTCTGAGGTCACTGTGATTGATGGCTGATGATTTCTTCATTGAATCACAATGCAGAATCTTTAAGGGTGGAAAAGACCCTTTAAGATCATTGAGTCCAACTCGACCCAGCACTGCGAATTCCACCACTAAGCCTGTCCCTGTGCGCCAAGGTGCCATGTCTGGACACCCTTTAAACACCTCCAGGGATTTTGGCTCAGCACCTGTAAGGCCAAGGAGGAAAGCTTCCATTTGGCTTTCTCACACAGCTCCTTACAGCTCCATCAAACCAGAGCAAGGAACTGTGGCTCCAGCCATACAGATCTATCCTACTCATCGTCAGTCATTTTTTTAGACTACCAAAGCCCTACTGGCGTAATCGTTTATTAAGCTTATGTCAGTGGTCAATTTATATGTATTTAATACATCAGAATCTTATCTTTCCACCTGTGCGGATGTATCTTAGACTTGGGATGGTGATGTGTGAGTGTGTATGTCAGAGGGGAGGGATGGAGAGAGGGAGAAGAACAGAAAGCAAAGGAGAAACCTCTGAACACACAAACCAATGTAAATGGGTGTGGATCCATCTGCATGGAGAGTATGAAGTGTGGCTCTTCATTGTCATAGAGGGAAATAGGTGAAAATCTTCAGGACAGTTTTAAAATATTAACCATTCATATTTTAATTGCTGGATATCAGATTACATTGATTAATTAATCAAATTAACACACTTCTTTAAAGTGGCTGATACTCTTAAATAGGGTTCAACATGCAGCCATTGCTATAAATGACTTTTTGTATGAGCATAAGAACTTCCGATCCTTTCTCTGGCCTTAGTCTCTGGTGTTCACAAGTTTCTTGAGTTGTGCCTCACAGTGATTTTAAATATCTAAAATAAAATGGGTTTTTTAGGTGCAAAATCCACCATGAGGCCCCTTGCAGCTTTTGAAACCTCCAGACAGATGCAAGGCTAAGGTGTTTGGTGAAGTTTCTATCTGCCTTAAAACCCTGAAATGCTGAAGCATTGCTATCTTTACCTTTATGTCAAGATGAATGAAAAATAAATTAACTTCTAAGACAGCAGGCCATTCTGCAGCACTGCATTTGTTGGAAAATGTCTGGTTTTACATAGAGGCGGAAGGGCAAAAATAGGCTGTTCTTCATAAAAGCTGAAATATCTTAAGGCCAGAATTTCTAGCCTTAATGAACTAGTTATTGATACTGTTCTGTGGCATTTCTGTTTTATTATTCCAGGGGTACAGAGCTGTGGGTGTTGTTAACAGGAAAGTACAAGAGGGGTCGGCAAAGGTGGAAGTTGACAGCACACAGGGTTATATCAAGTTTCATCTTTGTCCCTTGCCCCCCACCTGTCTCTTTCTAAAGATTTGTTTTCCTTATGAATCCAGCAGGGTGTCAGCAACTCCTGACCTTTTCACAGTAAGTGATTTGTTGAGTGTGCTCCTTTGGCTGTGTGGCAGGGTCATGGTTCTCTGGGTATAGGTGCTCAATTTGACTCAGGGAATTTAAAGGCATATTAATACATTAATCTTCCTGAGTCACTGACAGAAGTTTTGCATCCCATCCATGAACTTTGACATTTATGTTGGAGAGCAGCAATCCTACGGTTGCTTCACTGATGCTGAAGTGGATGGCTCATATTTATTATCATCGTGATCTTTTTTTTCCCCTTTTTAACCTGTCATAGCTCAATCAAAGTGATTAAATCAGCAGCGGGAAGACAGTAAAGCCCTGAATTCATCCCTCAGTGAACTACAGTACCTTCAGTTTGCTGTTCCCTGAGAAAGATGCACATTTGGATGCCTCCTGCCCACTGTGGAGTGCGAAATACAAGAAGAAAAACCCCTTAAGCTGTCCAGTTTCAATTTTACATTCACAACTAAGTACAACGTGAAATGATTCGGATCATAAGAAATTGTTCAGTTACTAAGAGTTGTTGCTAGTTGTTCTTTCTACAGATTTCTTTTAATAAAATGTCTTGCATGGCTGTACAAATAAACCCAAGGAAACAGAATTCCAGATATATTCAAATCTTACTCCAAACATACATTCTTTAGTATATGCTTTGCAAAAATAAGCAAGTTGAAGTTCTTTTCTGTATTCAGACTTACCAAAATTAGGAAGGCTTCCAAGAGCATCTCAGCTTTAAAATAATCCATGTCTAGGAATGAAAAAGCAGAAGAGCAGTCTGAATGATAATTGTATCAAATCTGTTTCTCAGTTCTGTTCTTTAGCTGCTACATTCCTAAGATGTTTCACTTTAGACTTCTCTTGATTTTCTCTGTTTTCATAACTGTTCTGCAGTTTTCTCTTAGACAGTGCTGTCGACAGACAAGACATTTGGACTTGATCTTAAGGATCTTTTCCAAGCCAAATGATTCTATTATTTTATGACTTCCAGAATTACCCACCCATAAGCCTGAAAGTCTTAAGCTATTTCTTTTGCTCTCTAGTAATGGAGTATGAATGGAAAAAATATATATTCTGGGGTTTTTTTTCCAGCAGTGAATTCATAGTAGACACGATTCAGTGGTAAATTATTAATTCATTATCTTCCCTAGTAGTAAATATCCCTGCCAGTAAGGCTTCCATCACACCCTAATACTTATGGATCAGCCCAAAAGTCTTCCTTTTATCAAGTGGGGGCCCTAAGTTCACAAAGAACAACAGACACAGAATACATTTGCCGTGGCTGAAATACTTTTTAAAAGAAGTCAATGTGAGCATTGCAGTGCATCTGGCTCCTGATCTGAGAAAGATAAATGCTTTCAAGGCTGCTTTTATTTCCCTTTGTGCCAGCAACTCCATCCTAAAAGAAAAATCAGGCTATTTAATCAGCTTAAGATGTTAGTGATTTGTGACGGTAATAAGCGATAAATTTCCTCGTTATCCATACCAGTCTATGCAAGCAACTTTCTTGAAGTCCCTTGTGAGGTTTCAACACTTGTGACAACCTTTTTATGATCTTCCAGTATAGAGAAAGCAAATGAATTTTGGCTCTTCCTTAAATGTAAAGCAAGTATTGTAAATATTGAACCACTGTGAAGTGCCAAACTCCCGTAATGTAGGCTTAGAGTAGCTGATTCTGAAAAGGAAGCTAATGAAATAATTGACCTCGTTTCCATTGCAAGCAATCTGACTTTAAAGAGAAGCTTGCACTTCTACTCTATGTAAATTGTCCAGAAAAATAATACTGTCTTCTTATTTCTTCCATATTTATTTAAAATAAAAACCAAAACCAAAATACCCCAACAAATTAGAAAAGGTTCAAAAATAGAAATTTTTTGTCAGGTTATTCAAAATCAGAAAGGCTAAGGGTTTCCACTGGGCTTAATAAGATTATCGAGAAGGAGAGAACACTGGTATGTGA
Source organism: Acrocephalus scirpaceus scirpaceus (assembly GCA_910950805.1). Lineage (NCBI taxonomy): Eukaryota > Metazoa > Chordata > Aves > Passeriformes > Sylviidae > Acrocephalus > Acrocephalus scirpaceus. The sequence goes on from OU383780.1 coordinate 56,548,205, forward strand.
AATCGAATGCTTCTAGTAGGAAAAAGATTGGAAATCTGAAAGAAAAATACAGATTTTACCTAGAACTATATGAGCAACGCAGCTCCTATTGACCATTTGGCTGTCTCTGTGAAAGTATCTTTTAATCACATTCATCACATAGATTTGTGTGTGTATATTTAGTCGTTAGGCATTAATGTGAACTTAAATTTTGCTAAAGCTCCAACAACCCTTCATACTCTTTAGTGCTCTGTCCACAACTCCCATTCCTTTGTATTAGCTTAATTTCACAAATTTTGCAAGGTGTCCCTGTCCATGGCAGAGGGGTTGGAATGGGATGATCTTTAAAGGCCCCTCCCAACACAAACCATCCTATGATTTTATGATCTCTAGACATTGCTTTGAGCACTTTGGTAGAATATTACTGTACAGTTTTATACAAATGGGAAATGAAATGCTGCTTTGTCATTTCCTTTAGTACTCTAAAACACTTTACTATTCTTGCAACTTACTGGGCTTTCAAGGACTATAATGGAACTTGGAGCTTATTGGCGTGGTTCAAAAAAGCTGTTTGCTCTTCCATCACCTGGGGACTTCCTGCTGCTGGCTATATACTGCAGAAATAAATGGCAATTTCTCTTCATTATTATTCATAGGGTCATAATATTCAAGATTACTGTGTACTCGGATGGCTTAGTCATTAAAACATTCACAAATCTTGACAGTTTCATAATTTTTAACACACGCAATTTGTCCAAAAAAATTTCTACTCAAAAATTTCTCCTAGGTTATTCTTTATTCAATTCTCCATCATTCATTCTGCTATTAAAACCTTTCATTCTGCTAATGAGGGAACATACACAGTATTTGCCAAAAGTGACTAGTCATTTTGCATGAATAGATGAGAAGGTAAATTCTTCAATTACTGCATGAACTTCTATTTTGCATACCATAAAAAAAACCAGGATAAACACTTGCAAAACATTAATTAACAGCTCCGCTCACTTTGAGAAGGATCCTGCAAGAAAAGGAAAAGTCTAAGTGTATCACATTAATTGTTTTCTTGGAATAAATAATCTGATTCTGTGATTTAACACATGCAAAGAAGAAGCAGAAGTCACAGGAACTTTACTCCTACAGAACGCAACTGCTCGCTGTGAAGGACCTCACAGGCCTGATGGTCACAGGAATTTGCAAAGTTTCTTTCCCACGTGTAATATCACCAGCTTTCCCTTTTAGCTAAAAAGACACAAGCATGCCTCAAATGCCAAATGGCTTTTAGAAGATTTCGTGTTCCTTTGGTCCAGCTACTTTTCCTGGCCTGCAAATGTACCACTCTCCATGATTGTTCCTAAGAGGGTGAAATTGAGCCATTAAAGCCATCTCCATACACAGAGTACTTGAAAATCTGGCATGGTATCTTTAGAACTGCCGTCCTCTCTTCTGTTTTATTTTCATTTATGGATTCCGCCCCCCCCCCCCCCCCCCCCGGTTTAAAATATTTTACACTCAAAGTTAGAAAACCAAAGGTACACAGTAATTTTGCACATTTTATCAGTTGTGTGAGGTGTGTATTGAAAGATAATTCGGTAACAAGCAAAAAGAACCAAGAATGAGGCACAGGAACCTGGGAAAATCTTACTGCAGTTGTGTATATGCAGACATGAAAAATTCTTTTTTCTACTGCGCTTTGTGTCCGTGTCATTTGTGGAGCAGAAGCTTTAGTTTCCACCAGAGGAGCAACATCATTCTTTGTCAGTGGACACTGCTGCAGGATGGCAGGGAAAAATGCAAGCCCTTGGACATATGTCTCCTCTCAACTCTGTCTTTAAAAATCACTGCTCATTCAGCCAGCTGTCTGGTTGGTAAAGTCTTTTTTTGTCACTTACAAACTGTAGCACAATATTATGTGTCAGCTAAGTTGTCAGAGAAATCCACATTAATGCAGACTAAATATATTAGAGATCCAGTGTGCAAACAGTAATAAATTCTTCTTAGAACAAGTTCACATACAATTTTTATTGTAATTAATCAGCTGTCTAAGTATGGAGTGACCTTACCAGAATTAGAAACAAGACATTCTGCTTACATAACTTTTCTTCTTAATAAGCAGAACTTTCTTTTTGCAAACAAAATAAGGTGTAATTTACTATGTTTTGAGTACTTTTTTCTTGTTATTTAATGTCCATGAACAATTTGCTTTAGGTTCTTTTGGTTTGTTGTTTAGTTTTTTTTTGCTTAAAACTTTAGTTTTGTCATCTTACCAATAAACTATTATCTCAATCTCATGTCAGTTTTGAGTTCTATCACAGCAATTCCTGCTAGAAAAATACTCTGCTCTAACAAATCTCTTACTGCTTTTGCACTTGTTATTGTGAGTGTTTTGTATGGCCATTTAGTCATATTCTGTGTAATCAATTCTGATTTCATATTGAAATTGTGCTGTGACATTTATGTAGATTTAAACTAATTGACAAGTACCTTGGCAAAGTCCTAGGATTACATTTATGAGGCTTACTTAATGTCAAGCAATACCTGGAAGAAACATTAAACAAATTTGTAACTGAAGCAAAGCAGATGAAGCAAAAGCATACACTGATAAACTGGAATTTGTAACCCTTTTCAGGAATAAAAAAGACCTGCAAGCCACTCAGAGGATTAGAACAGGGTCTTAACCAACACGAGAGCTTTACATACCCTAAAGCCTACCTAGAAGATGTAGAACACACAACCAGGGAATAAAAAAAAAATCACTAAAAGCTAATAACAGCATCAAATACCAGTGAGACCCAGCTACAAATACATTTTCAGAGCATGGAGAATGTTACTGCCATGTGAAGTCCCAACACTGATCTCATTTACGCCTGTTTTGTTGGTCCAAACTCATAAATTTCAGGGTCAGACACAGTTGGAGCGTGTACGTGTTATAAAATGAATATAATTTGAGATCCATTCCCTTGTTTTTCGGCTGCCTTCCTTTAAAGAATTGCACTGAAAGTTTCTAAACAGAGTATTAAGGATAATTAACAGCATTTCAGAGAAGAATACATTAGCTGAGAATTATTCCTCCTCTGTCCCAGGAGTCTTTGCCAAAGGGACAACTTCTGTCCTGAACAAGTGCCAGTTATGTTAATTAAGAAAAACTCGTGAAGCACAGAGGAAACTACAGTGCAATACCAGGTTAAAACTGCTTCAGGTACTTGATCCTAAGAACACTTTTCCTCTGGAAAACTTAGGGTCTTAGGCTTCTAGGTTAAAGAAAAAACAACTCCAGTTGCTCCTGCAGTACAACTACTGTTGCGGTGTGCTTTTATCTAATGTTTTAAGTGTAGTTTTCCTTCTGTTCTGTAAAAGCTTACTTAATGGTTCATTCCATGTTTCCCCCTATTCCCTTCCCCACTTGGTATAGTCCCCGCCCCTGGAAATCCCCTTGAGTTGTTTACCCCAAGTCTGTTACATGTCAATCATATATTGCTCCCCTCCCAGACCTTGCCAGTCTCAGGGAGGCCTCTCCTCCTTCTAGAAAGCTCAGAGAGGCTCAGTCCCTGATTGGGGCAAGTCTGGGAAATTCCCCACCCCTCAGTTTTCATTTGGTATTGTATGTACCGCCCCTTTTATGTTATTGGGCTTTCCTTGTGTGACCACTCCTTCTGTCTGTACCCTAAAACCCCCTACACGGCTGCAGTTCTGGGCTTCGTCTGGGGCTGTGCCGAGGGACCCCAATAAACGTCACCCCATGGCGCCTCAGGGAAGTCTCCTTCTCCTTCCTTCGCCGTAGCCACCCCTCCACCGCCCGAGCAGCAATGCACTTACCCACCGGGTGGGTCCTGCCAGTCCTCCTGCAGACCCTACCGAGGCTGTGACCGTTCCCTGCCAGGGCAGCCGGGACCAGCTGGGAGGCCGCCGGTTAGCGGGCAGGGGAACACGCGTAAAACTACTGAGCTGAATGATGGCTACAAACCCTCCACAGATGTATTTGCACAAAAGAAAAACAATCTAGATTGTCAAAAGCACAGCTAGGATTTATGCAATAGGCACTGATATTTTCATTGTTTTTCAAGAAACAGGGCTTCTAAACATGAAATAATTCCCTGTGCCTGCTGGAGATGGTGTTCCAGCGAATCCCGGCTGCCCTGGCAGGGAATTGTTTCAAGTTTGGTTGGGCAGTGGCTAGCAGACCGGCCACTACCTCCTTAGTAGTTCAGAAGATGCACGAGAGCTGTTAGTGAGGCTCGACGAAGGTAAGAAGAAGGAGGCTTCGTGGCAAGATAGAGTTTATTGTCACATGCACCCCATGGTGCAGGCAGCCACGTGTCCCAGGAGAGAGAGAGAGCTAAGAGGGCCAAGGCCAGAGCCAGGCCCAGGCCCAGGGGCCTGGGCCCTGAGCGAAGCCCCAGCCCGAGGCAGAGGCTGAGAGGCAGAGAGCGAACTGGGCGAGGCTCACTGCTTATCAGGGACTAGGGGAAGGGGGTGGACACAAGAGGGAAAACCAATCAGGGAAACAGGGAGGGAACACAGCCAGCAAATAGGAAACGAGGGGTGGGGCACCCCCAGCCTGCTCCAATCCGGGACCGAGCCCCTCTCCGAAGCTTCTGGAATGAGGGGGGCAGGCTTCCCGGAGGGGGGCAGGCACTGGGAGGAGACCAACAGATGATTGACTACATATAGTAACAGAGGGGAACAAAGGGAATTTCCCAGGCAGGAGATTGTACCAAATGGGGAGAAGTACAGGGGGAACTTGGGAAGAACCATTATAGAAAAAATGATTATTAACAATAAGTAAGAACTAGAAAACGCGCCGCTACATAAACATATTCCTTAAAATCTCCCCTCAAACAACAAAAAAGTAATGAAAGGAGGAAATTTTTTTTCCCCCTCAGGAAATGATAGCTTGAAATTTCCACTGAATTTAGACAATCTTAACAAAGATTGATCTGTCCCAAAATATCCTATACTCTAGTAATATGATTATTCAGAAAAAAATATTATTTTATTTGAATGCCTTTTGAAATTTGTTTGGTATAAATAGGGAAAGATTGCTTCTCTTGGACTAAAAATATTTATATTACAAGATTTTGAATTGTTAAGATTTGTTCCACCGCTTGGTAGCCAAACTTTACCCAACAGATCAACTGTGTATTATAGTAATGCTGGAATATTGGAGCAGTCATTTTAATAAAAACAGGAGAGTAAATCAGCAGAGAGAGGAAAGTTTGTTTTACTTCGATAAAAATGTGTGAAAGAACTCTCCCACTCAGGATTTCCAGTAAAACTCTTTCAGCCTCAAGTTAAACCAAATTACAGCCAGTTTTTTGGGAAGGGAGTTCATTAGGTAGAACACCAGTCACATCCAGGCAACCAGCAACTTGATTGTCTAAATAATTACATTATTGGTCAGCAGTTCCTTTGATTAAATGTCCTCTTCGTGCCTGGATGATGAGAAATTCCCAGTTCAGGTGGTTTTTATTTATCATATGTTGGCTCTTATTTGAATCTTTTGGAGTCACACAAATCCAAACAGTGTAATTTGTGCTTTTTCACTCCATGACTCGAATTGCATGTCTAGACACATAAATTGATCTGCATTACCTATTGACCTTTCCCATTATTGGCTAATTTAGATATTTTATTTTGTATAAAATTTAGCAATCCAAATTAACTTAATAAATACAAGAAGGAAAAAATAATATTTCAATCCTTGTTTCACATATGAAAAGACAAGGCCACCACATTTCTGTATTTTGCTTGTCCAATTTTTTGGTGAGATTTTTCAGCATCAGAGTTTTAGAGGATAAAGCACAACCATTTAATCTAGAAAAAAACAAGTCACAGGCCTGCAATGTGGTACTGCCAGCATTTGAATGGAATAATTTGTCTTTGGTCTTACATCCTCCCATACTGAACAACACTCATGCGACTTGTATGTAAAAGTTCAAGACAATTCAAATTCTTCTAGAACAACCCATGATTTTATTCAAAGTCAATATAAAAGTTTATGTTCAGTGGATCTATACTAAAAGCCTTTGAAATATAAATAGAAACATAATTTTCCTTCCTTTTTTACTAGATAATTTACAAAATACAGCTATATCTTACAACGCTATTGAAATTTTGGTTATTGTGATTTTAAAAATGTTACCCACTTAATATTTTATCCCTACCAAAGTAAGATTATGCTATTAACCTACTTGGTGGTTCTCAAACATTGGAATAGGTTGCCCACAGAGGCCGGGGAGGTCTCCATCTTTAGAGAAATTTCATCTGGGCATATTCTGTGTGAGGTGACCTTGCTTGGGTGAGTGTTGAAATAAATGATCAGAAGGGTCCCTTGCCCAAAGATTCTGTGATTCTCTTTAGTAGGAGAATCCAAAGACAAGATAATTTATATTCCTATCATACAATCTCTTGACATAAAAAGTGGGAATTTTCTGTATAACAGATCTACTTTAAAATGTAAGTTAAAAAATGTAAAAATATTCAGCATCCAGCAATGACCAAACTCAGTCTTTTTGATAAAAGGATTGAGGGTTTTTTATCTCACTGATGGTAATAAAATCTGTCACAGACAGAAAGGCCACATCCATCTCTCCAGTCTGTGGTAACAACTGATGGTGTGATCCATAGGTAGAAAACTCCATTTCACTTCCTATTTCCACATAATTTTTGACCTTGTGATTGCTACCAAAAAAAAAAAAAACCACCCACCCACAAAAAGTACCCATAAAACAAACAAACCAATCCAGGAAAAAAACCCACCAAGCCAGAAAAAATTATGCTGATAAGTATAGTAGTTAAAAAAAAGTGGAAGTCAGTAGAATAAAGGGGATTGAAACGGGGAAACCTGGTCAAAAATTGATTATTGCATCATAATATCTGTGAGACAATCCTGTGAGCAAGATATTCAGAGAGCCTGTGTCCTTTCTGGAAACCATAACTGAATTCCTGGTTGTTGGAGCTGCATGGAAATAATGGCAGTGCCTCCTGAGTCCTCTACCAATGAAGTCACAGTCTCAATAGACAAAGAATTAGAGGCAGCTACCAAGTCTCAAGAATGTTTAATCAGGGGCCACCCTGAAGGTCTGTCCTCTTGTTTTCTGTCTATCAAAAGGCCTCCTTTGCTAGTGGGAAACACTATAATCAATATTCTATAATCCAAATATTCTGACATGCTAGAATTTGGGAGCTCAGCTCTTAGTGCAGCCATGATGAAAAAGGTAGAATTATGGAATTTTGACTTGCATTCATATCAAGATGGTGTCTTGGTGTCTTGGCTGGTGTCTTGACGTTCACAGAGGGAATTTAGAGGCAGCTGGATTTCTGAGGAACACTTTCTCTGCTGCAGACCTCATTTCTGTGAGGACAAAAAAGTAAAGACTTACCCTGCTCTCATTACAAAGCAGAGGAAATCACTGGCATCAGAGGAGTACTGCTACCACAGGAGAATACAGATAAACAGGCTTAGAAAAACTGAGACATCTGGAAAGATGGAGTAAAAATTATACAGAAAATACAGTATGTAACAGTACAAGCAGCTAATAGGAAAGCAGCTCCGGGATGCAGCCAAAAATCTCTTCACGTGGGACTGTGCTCACCTCAGCTATTCACAATGGATCTGCACTGTAGTTGAAAATTGCCAGCCAGGCATGCAGGATGTGAAAATTACTATCTGATGAAAGGGAGCAGCTTAGAGCACTACCCTTTAGTCTGCTGTCTTCCACAGAAGTGAGACAGATACGTGATGGTCCCTTTTCTACCCACAGGAACAAAAATTTCATACAAAAAACTTCTCCCTGACACAAAGGAGTCAGGAAGCAGTGAAACTAAGATGATGAATAAACACTCCCCTCTCATGCTGTGACCTGCACTGTTTACTGTCTAGCTTCTGTGCAAGCAAGCTGTGAGATAATGGTGTTTTATATATATATATGTTATTAAAGACCCCCAAACTCTCCAAATGAAAACCAGTTTATATTGCCCTCACCGTGTCTGTTCTCTAGAAAACTTCCTCGGCTAAAGTCATCTTCAAGGTAGGGTAGGGGACTGCTAGTCTGCTTTTCAAATTGTTCCTCACCTTCATATTCACACACCCTTATTGTTGGGCAGTCTTCTGTTCTCACCTTATAATCTTCTGGCTGCTTCTGATATCTCCAAATGTCTCATTTCTTTCAATGCTGGGTCATTTACTTGAATCAGTTCTTTGAAAGAAATGGCCTTTTTGCAGACCTCTGATGTATTTCTTGCTTCTTCTCCAGGGAATCCAAGACAAATTGCTTTATTCTAAAGGCTTTCTTTCACTTCTGCATCCTTGATCCTCAGCTTTTTAATCAAAAAGAGGTTGCGCTCTGCCTCCACTGCCAGATTTGTTTACCAATAAATATTCAAAAATTATCAAGAACTACCATTCTGCTTTTTCCCAAATTCCCTTTTATGCATGGGAGGAATTTCTTTAATTAATTTCAGCTCTGAAAAACTCTTTGCTGTAATTCCAAGCAGCTGCTGTGCTGTCTCCACTGTTAATGAGCTTTGTCTTCATATGACTCGGAGAAGGACAGAAAGGGCCATGCTGGCTAAAATTGTTTGAAATTGGTTTGCAGCATGCAAAATAAACTGGACAGCTCCTGTGTGAAATGGATTGCAGTGTCACTCTCCCCACTGTGGAAATTTAATCTGTCTGGCTGGTGAGAATGAGACTCACAGCAGGGGCAGAAGGTATTGACTTTTCCACTTGGTTTTTTTTGGTTTTATTTTTTTTTAAATGTTATTTTTATTTTGGAATGGACTGGGGCTGTTTCATCTGAATTGTCATTCTTAAATAATTGTCTTAGTAGAAGCAGTACATTTCAACCTTCTGCTATCCTTTGAGAATTCAGGCTAGCTGTTTGTGTAGAGACATGCAGCCTGACACTCTGAACCTACACAGAGTGTGAAAAATTGCTTTGATCAGCTTGTGTTTGTAATTTAAGGCAGTAAAATAGAATCCTCACTAATTGTGTTTAAGGCATGATGTATTGTGTAATCCACAGAGAGATTAATTTCAAAAACACTGTAACCACAAAAACAGCTGTTCCACTGAGTCATTTTCCCAATGTACAACTTAAAGCAAAACAGAGCAAAGCCCACTCCCAGTTGTAACTTATTTGTTTTGAGGGAGTAGGATAATGCTGGAAATGTGGGGAAAAACAACAGAAAACTCATATCCACATTCCTTTTTATACCAGAAATTTGGAAAAAGAAAGAGCCTTTGGAGTTAAAAAACCCAGAAAAACCTCAGCTTTGAAGAGATATTGGTATCCTAATTAAATTACAAAGAGCAAGCCATGCATTGATAGTAAAAAATAATTTGCAAAGATAGGAATGAGTCTAAAATTAGATGGAAGGGAACTAAAATAACAAACCAAGATACATCAGTGAATTACCTAGAAAATTCATGTCACGGAGGTGCTTGTGTGCATATTTCCATGGTGTTTAAGCCTAATACAGGCTCTGGAAGAGAAGCTAGTAAGACCTAGTAAAGCAGGTGGAGGAAGTGCACTACATAGAATGAAAAAAAAAAAAAAAGCTAAAATGTACTGCAGGCACATCAATAGGAAGTTGAGTGAGCAAGTGAACAACCCTTTTCACATTTAGAATGACCTTTCAATCCAGCTCGCTTTTGGAGGGAAATTATAAGTTAGGTTCAAATCTTATACTGGACTCGAAACTTTTTCCTTGGGAGGAAAGAAATCAGAAATTTTAATAAGTTTGTATTTTATGACTGCTGCAGGGACCAGAATTTAATTTGAAACCCAGAGGTGTTGGGTGTTTGCTCCTCGTATTGGTGCTCTGGAAACGCCAATACGAAGAGCTCCAAGGAGTCACAAGGCGTGACATGGATTCGCTTCTCTCGTTGGCAGATATCTCCATCAGCTTGCTCTCCCTGGTTGTCACGGCCTGTGGTCTGGCTCTGTTTGGCGTGTCCCTGTTCGTGTCCTGGAAGCTGTGCTGGATCCCGTGGCGGGAGCGGGGCTTGCCCTTCGGGAACAAGGACAGCAAGCAGGAGCCGCTGCACTACGCGGACACGGACACCAATGACCGTGACTACGGCGAGGATTACCTGGGGCAGCCCGCCGCCTACCCCGAGGCCTCCATGAAGATCAGCCACACCTCCCCTGATCTCCCCTTGGACACCCAGGTGGGGACCAAGGAGAACTGCGTGCCCAATGTGCGGATGCAGCGCCAGATCACCGAGCCCACCTCGTCTGCCCGGTCAGTAACTCCAATTTCTCTCTGTTATTCATCAATACAGGTACAGGCCAAAAAGCACGGCACACTGATCTAAAAAATAATAATGTATTGTCTGCTGGCCACGTTCCTTTTAAATAAAAAAGAACATATGCAAAAGTTATTCACTGAGGTGTACAAGCCTTATAGGTTGAAGTGGCAGCATCACAATTCTATTCCACTCTTCTCTCAACTGATGCCTTGTTGGGACTGCCTAAAAACATAGGTCAGACAAAACTAAGATGAAAAAAAAGCAGTTATATTTACTTAAGGGCTTTCAGGAACATTTAGGGCAGATGAAGCCCCCCCAGGGGCTGCATCCAAAAAAATGGATGACAGGTCACGGGTTTTCATACTTCTGTAAGTTTGGTCCATTTCCATATTGGGGGTTATCTTCCAATTACAGCTTCAGGTAATGAAGTCATTTACCCCAAGTTAGCCTTCCCCCATCTCACTTTTGTTTACATCTCTGGGGCCTGAGGCAGTGAGGTGTCCTTGATTCCCAGGCCTGGAGAGGAATTGTTGTGTCTGACCAAAAAGGGAGAACAGTAGCTGACACTCTATGTGGAGTTTAGAGGTATACACTGAAGAATTGCAGGATTACAAATATATGAAAAATATAAAAGCTAAGACCCTAAGGCATCACAACTACTGTCTCATTGGTGCTTTTCCCTCAGGAGCTGGATAACACAGAGGCTGGTGTCCCTTAAAAGCACCAGGATAGCCTAGATTTAGCTTGTAAAGCATATTCATTTGCACTTAGCACTGGTGCTGAACACTCAGTAACATCCCCTCAAAGATTTTTCCAAAGAAGAAAAGTAGGGCAAGCTAATGAAACTCTTGCAAGAGTTAGAAATAGGATTAAAAAATCGTAGATTTTAGCCATAATCATGACTGTGGGGGGAAGAGTGACTGAACAAGAGTCAGTGAAGTCTCCAGGGGAACTGGAGAACCAGTAGATGAGGGAAGAGGAAAGGGGGAGGCTGAGAGTGTGTGCAGGGGCAGGTGGTAAAAGGATTATGTTTCATACAGCAAGAATAAGGATCAGCATGTGAAGAGCCAGTAAACATCTGAGTCAAAGCAGATGGAGAAGGTACAGCACTAGCCCAGTGGCTCTTTGCTAGCCTCTTTATTCCTCCACAGGATATTCTGCACCTCTCACTGCCATGTGGAGCTTAAGGGTTGATTTTTTTTTTCCCCCTTGGTGACATGATGATATTTTATCCTGGAAATCACTAATGTAAAGCCATAAGATTATGTATTTATTACGCAACAAGAGAAAAAAATAGGATAGCACATAAGAGGCTGTTCCTGCTTTAAGCATGGGTAAACAGATATTTACCAGGAATGAATGAACAATTATAGCAGAGGAACTATTGCTGATTGCATTCAATATAAATAGCTTTGGATTAATCCTGTACTGGCATTTTCCACGTGCTCTTTCTATGTTCAACCTGAGCTCCTGGTGCTCCAATACACTGAATGATTGCTGCATATGAATAGGACAATAAAATGGAACTCATAGAAGATTAGGGTTTTACTTAATCCAACTTTCACTGACACATCTCCCTACCTCAAGAGGGATTGCAAATTTGATTTTGGTTACCATCCATGAAGGAGAAATTTCAGTCACAGTAAGTGTGAATTATTAAATTTCACTGGACCAAAGCTAAAAGCAACTTCTTATCCTCAGCTAATGAAAGCAAAGGAGCTTTTCAGCCAAAGTACCACAGAGTTTATTACATCAGGTGTGAGAGAAGAAAGGAAAACAATTGTTGGGGTGGTCAGCAAACCATTTCAGCCCAGCTTGGGACATGGGGACAGAAAATGATGTGGCGTTAGCAATGTGATGCTGAAGGTCAGCTCTCACAACCATTGGGTGTGGGGGTTTATCCCTCTGTTAAAAGCCTGATCCCCCTGTATGCTGTGGAAACATGCCAAACACAAACAGGACCTTTAGTGTGTTAATACAGCCTGTTTCAACTCTTTCCTTTTCTCTTCAAGGCACAATTCACTCCGGAGACAGCTCAACCTGTCCAACCCTGACTTCAACATCCAGCAGGTCCAGAAGCAGGAGCAGCTGACGGGCATCGGCCGCATCAAGCCAGAGCTGTACAAGCAGAAGTCGCTGGACACGGACGACGGCCGCAGGAGCAACAGCAAGGCCTGTGGAAAACTCAACTTCATCCTCAAGTATGACTGTGATTTAGAGCAGCTGATAGTGAAGATTCACAAGGCCGTCAACTTGCCGGCGAAGGACTTCTCTGGAACTTCAGATCCGTACGTGAAGATATATCTGCTCCCTGACAGGAAAACAAAACACCAGACTAAAGTGCACAGAAAGACCCTAAATCCAGTATTTGATGAAGTTTTTTTATTTACTGTCCCGTACAATGATCTCAACACAAGGAAACTCCATTTCTCTGTGTATGACTTTGACAGATTCTCCAGGCACGACTTGATTGGCCAAGTGGTAGTGGATAATTTTTTAGATTTGGCAGATTTTCCCAGGGAATGTAATATTTGGAAGGATATTGAATATGTCACCAATGTAAGTATTATGATTTTTCTTTTTGAATTTTATTTGTTTCTGACTTTATTTCCCTAATCTGATTATAACTGAAATTGTCTGTTGAATTTGTGAAGGAAAATACTCTATTCTCTTTCTTTCTCAAGCTTTGACCTTAATCCGGGGAAATTGACAGTACATTTTCAGTCCTCATTTCTTGTTCTTTGGATATATTAAAGAATGTTTTATGTAGGAGACAGTGGGTTTAGTCATTGCCCTGCTGATAGGGCAGAAATGCTGGAGAATGTTTTAATCTTACTTAATCTGAAATTTACTTAAGGAAACATTACTTTTCTTATTTTGCCTGTCTTCCTGTTTTGCATGATTTTTTATGTAACTTACAGCACACCAATCAGCCGGAACTGCAGATTCAACAGATTTCTTATGTAGCAATCTTCAGTTCTTCAAAAGACTATTCTCATCAAGTCAGAAAACCCCACAGCTATAGTCCAGCCAGCCAGAGTTCAGACAATGCTGTTCCATGAAAGCAGTGAAACACACTGAATTGCTTTAACTCTTTGTTACCATTGCTGTGTTCCCGGGGAAATGGGGAAGGTATTTTAGAAGTCGGTATTTCAGTTATCCCGAAGTCTCTGGTAACAAGTTCTATGCAGGAACCCAAACAGCGATCAGGTATAAAATCATGGAAATTACTTCCAAAAAAGGAGCTTTCTACTCAGAGCAGGAGCCAACCTCGTCGTAATGCCATTAGAGATGAACCCCACGCATCCTCAGGAGGACAGGCCTTCAGTGAGAATGATCCATTACAGAAATCCACAGGGGTGAAGGCACCAGTGCCAAGTGTCAGTAAATATTTCATTTGCCATGTCAAACCGTACTCCAGTGGAGTGCACATTTCAGAGTCAAATAAACCAGACATCATTAGCAGTAAGATCAAAGGGTAAGTTTGTTAGACCTCAGTTCAGGAAAGCACTGAGGCATCTGCTTAGCTGAGAATAAGAAGTCATTGAAAAGTAAAGGATGTTCTGAGACAAATAACTTGCCTGAATTCCGGCCCTCACCTTATACCTCTGTGGTCTGGTAACATGCCCATATTACAGACCAAATTGATTATTTTTTTTTTTTTTCTTGGAAACTTCATTATGAAAATGGATATTTTCCTAGTTCTAAGGTGAATTCTCCACACAATCCTGTCCCACACGAGGATAGAAGTGCAGCAGGAGCACAAGCAGTTCCTCACTCGGGGTACAGGCAGGGGCACGGACACTTGGTGTCGGGGAGGATAAACCTGGCTTTTGTAGAAGTTACTGCTTTTCAGCTGCAAGGGAAAAGTAAGGATGTGACAGAGCAGCTGACAGTCATTCCAAGTGAAAGGCTGCCTTCATACAGCATTAAGTGTCCAAAGATCAACTTCATTTTTTACAGTCAACTGAAAGTTGAATGTGCATGCACAGTGGGCCTGCTTTGATATGAAAGGGTCCTTTTCCCCTGCTTTAAGTCAGGCAGAAGATTGGCTCTGGTATTTTCTTTTGAATCACTTCTTACAAATTTCAAAAGCCATGCAGGGTATAATTTGTATTCAGATTTTCTGTAATATCTGAAATGAACTTTATGACTGAAAGATGAGTCATTTATTAATTTCTCCTGATACCAATTCTCCCATGAAGTGTAGCCCTGTTTATCCAAACAGAACACATGACCTGCCATCTAGACTTGTCACTGGCTTTCCAGCCAACAGAGGCCCTTTCAAAGCAAGTGACTCATGGTACATCGGAGACACATCCAATTTTGGGTAATGTGACTTCTGAGATAAGAGTATCAGATAAACGGAAGTCTGGAGTACCCAGCTTACCAATTAACATTTCCAAAATTTCAAAGGTTAGAATTCATTTCATCAGGTTATGAGAAACACTCCATGCATCATTTAAGAAACCAAGTTTCAGCCCGTTTTCTTGTCTGTGTAGCTGAGATATCTCTCAGCCTGCCAGCAGAAGCTGGATCTTGATCCAGGACTACTTGATGAGGTTGCTGCAGTGAATACTCCTGTGGCTGCACTCCAGGCCAGCAGGCAGCATTAGGGAAACTCAGAAAGGAATTTTGGCAAAGTTTTCAGCCCCACTGGGCAGTTTATGGTAGGAAACCAAAACTGTATCAACTGTAATGGGTTTTCAATAATTCATATTCCAACGTCGTCTCATTTCAAATAATAATTAGAGAGCAGAAAAATGCTGGGCAAAGTCACTGAAGGGAATTCACTTTATGTGGGTCAACAAAAAGTGCACACAGGAAGGATAAACCTAGGAAAGGAATGAGAAAAAGGGAAGCTCCACACAAGCTACACATGACAAGTTTGTCATTCTTCTGAAGAGTACAATTCATTTTAATTCCTTGTGCATCTTATTACACTGCCTAACCAGCGAGCCCAAGGCCTTTATTTTACATTCTCCATTTTATTATGTTCTAATCCAATTTGACACAGCAATATAAAAGAATGTATCAAATCCTTCTCTGCCCAGCAAAATGTCCTACTTCAAGTGAGCACTGCAGATTATGCCTGAAATGTCAGTTTTAGTGCAAACAATGCCATTAAACTGACCCATTATGCTGTGTGCTTTCTTCTGTTTTCTAATAACACTGGAAGATTTTTTTATCCTAAACCAGCAGTTTTCATTCTTTGGACTATAATGTCTGTTACCATCCCAGAGTTTGAAATTATTTTGTAACACAGACGCATGTCAGCATAAAAAATTTTTACATGCTTAAAAGCAGTCTGGTGCCAAAGACAAATCTCCAATATCAAAATGACTGTTCTTCTATTTCCAGGTCCTCTGAGCATAAAATCTCTCTCCTGTAACACTGGCAGTTTTTCCAGGCAGGAAAAAAAAAAGCAACGGTGGGCTGTTTAATGGTAGAAATAATTAGGTGGATCAACTTTAGCATGAGCATGAAATGAGCTAGATAAGCTTTTTTTGTTTCTATATCTACCAGTCAGATTACACTGGTTTCTGGCTTATCAAGAAAAAAATATACTTTTCTATTTTTAGCCTGGGTTTCTTTTGTTGGCATGTTTTGTTTAGTAGCATCTAAAACATAATCAAGGTTTGGGGTAGGATATTTTGATTGCATTTGTTCACAAACTGATGGCGTGTTTGAAGAGAAAAAACGAGTGGTTGATATTTCCTTGGTTGACATCTTCAGACTCAAATGGGATCAAGCAAAAACACATGGCTTTGTCACAAGATAAAATGGAAAACCATGAGAGGAGAAGGTGTCAGATATGAAACAGGAAGGTGTCAGATGGTCCTTTTCAGATAAAGGAAAACCTTTTCTTTCAGAAGGTGCCAAGTATCCTCTTACATAACTTGCTGTGCCCCTAGAAAGGAAAATCCTTTGTCAAGAATTGCTTGTTAAACATCACCAGGCCAATGCGGGACAGAGAGCATTTCTGCCAACTGGAAATAAAGCTCTGGTTCATCCTGGCTCCTGGGATTCTTAAAGTGCTCAACCATTTGCACTCAATAAGCAGGGGAACTTTCTAGAGAAGAGGAGGGAGTCTCAGTTTAGGTGAGGGGGATAACTGGAGTAAGGAAGTCATTTTAGCAGGCAAATTTGTGGCTTTGGTCTTAGAATATAATAGCTTCTGCCACTGGTGCTATCTTTTCAGTTGTCAAATATAGTTATGTTTAATATCAAGACATGGAACAACAAAAACTCTTTTTTCTGCATGTTTAAGTTCATGTATACACTTCAAAAAACAATCCTATTCCTAACACCCCATTGGCAGCTTTCTCTCATCTCAAAAAACCCAGTAGATCAGGGTGCAAAAGGGAATTAAAATATAGGAAATATTTCTGAATCTAAGAGAGAAGAGAATACAGAAACAAGACACTGGGTAATACAGGTAGAATTTGAGAAGTAACATGCCACAGACATTTAAGGAATGTGTTTACTAAAACCCAAAAGAGAGTTATGGATAGTTCAAAGCTATGAAGAGACATGAGCTGTATATCAAGTTGTTCACTTGGACATCCAGAAAGAGCCAGCATACACCAGAACTTTCAAAGCCAAGAAATTGATTTCATCTGCTTATAAGAATCTTCAAGATCTGTTAGGGTCTGGGTCAAAAATACAACAGTGTATCAGATAATGCTGAACTCCTTTGGCACAGATTCAGAAAATAAAAACGCATTGAAAAAAAAAATATTTAAGATGCATGTTGAAATGCACGTTAGTGTTTTAACAAGGAGAGAGTTAAAAATTAGGGCGGTTATAAGTTGAAATTCTGCATTCTAAAAATGCTAATTGTTCACTGCTGTTGTTCTTGAGTTTGCCCAAGCAGGAAAGATTTGAGAATTTGTAGTTTTAGGCATTTATGTTGTATAACTGAGATGCAACTGGAATCATAACATCACCAGAAGGAAGTTTCAAGTTCCCTGTTTCAGAGATGTTAATTCCAGCCACAGTATGTGTGGAAGAGAGACGAAAAGAGGCTAAATTTTTCAGTCAGTTGTTCATGGAAAGCATAATAATAGTATAAAATACTGAAATCTGACTGAACTGAAAAAAAGCTTCTTCAAAGGCTGCATTGCTCAGGTCCATTGTTGCTAAGAGCTGTGAGCAGTTCAGCATCTGCCAAATGCACATGAATTAGGTGCAGGGCTTAAGGCTGAGGGCTTAAACCCTCAAAAATCCAGGAAAACAAACATTCTTTGAAAGCAATAGGCAAACACTGCCCCTAGCTCACCTACAGGGGAGCAGGCTCGGCCAACAAGGATGTGACTTGCTCAGGGATGAGAGCAGGTCCAGGATCTGCAGATTCCTGGCACCAGCCTTAATCCACTCCACTTGCACTGCTTATCTCCCTCGACAGTGTGCAGACTCTGGAGCTGGCAGGAAGTCAGCTAAGTCCACCTACTCCAGTTCTAAAAACTGTTTAGCTTGTCAAGATGTTTTAGCTAGTGTTTCTGAAATCCCTGTTCTGGCAACTTGCTGGATTTGGAGAAGTGATGGCATTGAGCAAGAGCTCAGAGAAGCCTTTAAAGTATTTACAATGGTTAACAAAATTTTTGAATTTGAGGAGGAACAAAACTGTTTATGAATTCACATCCAACCCATCAATGTCAAGTGCCATATCTACTTTTTTTGTGTGTCAGTAAAAGGGAAACAAAGTTGATTTTTTAATTTTTTTTTTTAATACAGAAAACTTATCCTGTATTAACCTGGTGTTCTATTTCTTTAGGCTTTGGCATCAGGGAGGCAACCAGTTATGGTTGTGGAGATGCATCTATTTAATTGACTTGCAAATGCAATTCTCTTTAGAAGAGACAGATTTGCAAACCCATGAATCTTCCCTGTTTTAAAACATGGCAAAAACTTAGCAGCAACAACAACTATTTCATGGCTATTTTAGGGCAGTAAGCACAAGGGATAAGATTCACCTTGTTTAGTGAATTTGTTTAAAATTTAAAATAAAAACCACAACTAAACACTAAAACACAATCAAAACCAGAAGTACCCAAAAAAACCCCAAACCAGAAAGCATAATTGCCTTTGAGAGGCAGATCAGTGGATATCCATCTTCTCCTGAGTCACAAGGTCACCCTTTGTTGCATGATTTTTTCTGTCTATTCTTAATAACTGTACAGAAAAAAATGAAAGTGCATGTGTAATGAATCATTTCATAGCCAAAAGATGCTGGAAAGTCATAGATCTTTAATCCTTCCAATTCCTAAGGGTCACCAAAGGATGAAATAGAAATTAATTAGGCTTCAGCATCAGCACAACAGGTATAGCACTCAGTGCACAGTAGAGAACAGCTGCAGCCAGTGTTTTTAAATATCCTTTTAACTACTATTTAAATGCATTAATTTTCAAAACTGGGCTTTTCCTTTTGTCTTTTGGGTTTTTTTTTTTTTCTTTGTAAATTTAATGATTATAATAATTACTTTGCAGGAGAAGATTGTCAGGAATGCCATACATTTAAATTATTGGGAGCCAGCACTCAGCATGGCTAAACAAAGGACAGACAGGATTATGTACAATCACACAGGGTAGAGAGAAAATATTTACAGGTTTTCAGAAAGTTAAAGGCAGCATATGCCTAATTCTGCTGGAGCAACTGGGTAATGGTGAGAATAATAAACAACAAAACTTGGGAAGAGTCAGTCGTTAAAAAAATCAAATGCCTTGGAGAGCAGTGGTTTGATAAGGAATTTTTTTCTTTGGGTCCCACATCGGTGGTACAAGCACTGCAAGCTTGGCTCTAAAAGGAATGCAGACTATTTCATGGAGGGGATTTCCCAACAGCCTTGTAATTCAATAGGCAAGGCCAGAAACAGGATGGATCCTGTAATATCACTGAGGCTTCAGCTACCATTTACTGGGGGTTTGGGAGCAGTTTAAGGAAAGAATAATTCAGAGAGTTGTGTCTGTGTGGATGCACCATGTGAAGTTTACAGAGCCTGGGAACGTGGCCATCAGAATTTCCAAGGGAGCTTTTTCAGGATGGATATTTCTCTACAAAAAAGAAAAAAAAAAACCATAACATTCAAACAACCAACCAAACAAAAGAAACTAAAGCAGTCAAAAGAATAAAAACAAAACCTATGTAGTAGAAATTGCATCATTCTAGTTAAAAAATTTAATAGAAAAGAGAAAAGAAGGTAGTTCAAAGTTAGTATTTTGAGAAAACTGAAATTTCAAAATAAGATATTTTGATTTCTCATTTGGAATGCCCTTCTATGACTATATTTCAAAATATTTTGAAAGCAAATTGTTTTGAGTCAAGTGATGGGTATTCTGCTTCAAAATGGAAATAACTCAAAATTCCTTATCAAATTAGGGATCAAATTATCAAATTATCAAATTATCAAATCTAAACTGATGCCTTCCCTGCCCATCAGTGCTGCATCTCCTTGAGTTCACCATGGTCCCTGTGTTCCCCATGTTTCCCTGGTACAACAGCCCCAGAACAGCAGTAGTGTATGAAGAATATTTTCCTCCACACATTAGCTGCATGCTGAAAAAAGTCAGACACCATCCTAAATTCCTGCTTCCTTGTCAGTGGAAGTATCTCTAAGTGTCCCTGTTCCACACGTCCCCCTTCTCCTTTCTTCTCACCCTCCTCTGCCAATCCCTTTTTTCCCCAGAAATCTCTCTCAAGCAAGGCTCTGGGAGAGAGAAAGCTCACAGCAACACCGACTGCACATAAACCAAAGTCAAAATGTGATCCTGGTCAGCCAAGCCTGTCCTTCAATTATCCCATCCAAAATTGTCAGTGGGAGCTGCAAATACCAAAAAAACCTTGCTCCAGTATTCTACAATTCACAGACAGCAATCCTTGAAGACAAGCAAAGAGCATTTGCACAGTGCTGAGACTAAAATAGCTGTATTAAAGAGATCTTGGTTGTAACCATTCTGCACATAATTCAGGATTAGACTGTGCCATAGCCTTTTTTCTACAGGGTTATATAACTTTCAATTTAAACATGTATTTAGCCAGGCAGGGGGAAAAAAATCGCTTCAAACACGCATTTAATTATTGAACAGTTTTGGGAATGCTTACTCTGTCTTTTTTTTCTAGCAGAGGTCACAAAAAGCATTTCAATAGCTTATGGATTTATCAAAATTTCTGCAAAATCCTACTCATTAAATTAAGTTTCAATATTTGGAGCCAAACTTGAAAGTATTCTTCCCTCTGAACATACTGTGCTTATGTGAAAAGCCTCAAGCCATTTTTAGCCTTTAATCCCCACTAGATATCACAGCCATCAGGCATCTTTCTCCACCAAACAGGGTATTGCAGAGTTTTACAGTTCCCTCTCTGTGCAGTCTGTTTACCCAGTACTCATGTTATTTTCCCTGGGCCCTTTATTTAAGAGTAAGTGGACTTTTTCTGTTGCAATTTCCTTAGGGATTCACTGGGACTGTGCCCTGAACTCACAGCAGGATATGCTGGGTTTTGGGGCAGGGGATAGCAGAGCTATTTGGGAAGCATCTTCAGCACACCATATCCCAAAGGCTGGCATCCTAACACAGCCTGAAATGTGGATGTGCCAAGGTGCAGTCCTGACTTCGTCTTCTCTAGTACACCTGTGACCCAGGGGAACAGGTAGAAGAGAAAGATTTCAGGATTCCAGGATCTGTAACAGAGGACAAAAATTCATCTGTACAGATGGGAGGAATTGCTGGATCATAGCTAGTGCTAGGAGGCATGAGATTAAATTATAGATTGTGCCAAACTTAAGATAAGGCTATACCATTTGCTAAATAATCACATGAGGACTGTCTTCAGACCTCCTCACTGCCTTTGTAGGGGGAAAACATGAGAAGCTGAAGTGGGAGCTGACCTGTGGAGAAGGACATATTATTCCCATAGTATGTATATCTATATATGTATCTATAGTTTCTCTAGCTTTTCTCCTCATCCAGGAGACTTTGAAATGCTATAAATGCCAGTAGAAACTTCAAAGGACACACAAACCATTTTCCCTAAGATTTAGTGCAAGATTAGCTCAGCTGGCCAGAGCATGGTGCCAAGATTGTGGGTTCAATCCCTCCAGTGGCTGCTCACTGAAGAGTTGGGCTGGATGATCCTTGTGGGTTCCTTCCAACTTAGCATATTCTGTCATGCTGTGAGAAGTGTCATTCCAGGTATTGTGCAGGCCCTGTTTGTCCCTGGGTGGCTGTGGAGCTCGTGTGGCAGCTTTTCTGTGTTCAGCCACAGCCCCTCAGTGTGGGGGCTGCTGCCGAGGCTCTGCAGAGAACCTTGCTCAGGTCATTGCAGAAAGATCCGTAGCTCTGCTCCTCCTTCTTGCACTTCGTGAAAAATAGGCAGCCAAAGCATCCAGGGGAAGAGGGGTGGAAAGGCATCACTCCTTCATGCTAAGCGAGCTGTTTTTTCTGAGAGCAGAGCTAAAGAAACAATGGCAAAGCTGAGGACCTGACTGAAAGCTTTTTCATCAAGATTTATCAGCCCCAAGTTTATGACATCTTTGGAGCAGAGAGCTTCATTTTAACTCACAGTTTCATTTCATTTCCTGTCACGTACACTCATTTCTCTAAAAATTCTGAATACGTGTGTATCAGGAACAACACAAAAAGTGTGGTATTTCCTGCAAAAATCCCAACAGGCCACAGCAGCATCACTTTGTGCTTTCCCGGGGAAGATTAAATGACAGATACACACATCTCTGAATTCTGCACTGGTTCTCACAAAGGCAGTGCATACTCAATGCACACTCCAGTTCTAAAGTCTTGGATATTATTACTCCTGTAGCTAGCCTTGCTGAAGTTGCTGGAATTATTCACAGGGATAAAAGAGGCAGAGAGGCTTTTGCAGTGTCTGAGCCTTCCTGTGGCTCCCTGACAGAGATTTAGAGTGAGCATTTCACACCATGTACTCTGGAGAAGTGACAGGCTCAACTGATGGGAATGCATTAGCAATGTCTGTGCTGCCATGACATTTGAGATTTGTGTAGCTACATTCTCCTGGCCCTTCATTGCTTGATTAAACACCTTGCTCTATTTACTCAAGAAAACAGGAGTCACAAGCTGCCTCTTACCTTAGTGAGTGCTTAATCATTCACTACTCCCTTCACCAGGCAAACATCAAATTAAAGCTACGTACACCATCTGGAAGAAGATTCCTGACTAGTGATGGCATCTTGCTTGTGATGGGCAGGGAAGCAGAAAACAACTGACAGCTGGAGGCTTCACAGTCTATTATATGAACTATTGGGGGAAAATCCCCCACTCAGATATTTGGGACAAACCTGGCATCTAAAAAATACCAGTTCATCACAACATCAGGAAACATCACCTTGCTTGCCAGGCAACCAATTACTGACATCCTCAGAACTTGAAGTCACTGCCTCTCCTGCCTAACATCTCTGGTTTCCTGCACTGAAATTATTTGGAAAGAAGCAGTGAATAGGAGAAACAGTTTGAAGGTTAGCTCCAAAGAACAAAAGAACAATTCTCCTTACTGTATTTTGTACATCTGTTTTCAGAATCCATTGAACTCTATATGTGTTTTCTCTTTAAAAGCATGCTGGGGTTTTATAAGTATTTTTAAAAGCCAGCTGTGATTTAATCAACCATCTGATCTGCATTATGATAACACTTCTAAATAACCCCAACAATAAAATAAATATGTATGCAGTAAAGTGAAACAAAAGTGTGTACAAAAATGATAGAAAAAAACCAGCAGACTTTGGTTTCAAGCACCCTAGAGAGTCATTTATGATCATCAGGAAGAAAGGAATCACTTTAAAATAATGAAAACCTTTCAATATCTACACTCCACTGAGCACAGAATCTTACAGTAAATGCTAATCTAACTATAAACTTCACTCTGTTGGGACCACAACACTTTATGCAGGTAGAAATGAGTAGTGCTCAGGATTAGATCCTGACTCTACTGTAAAGTCAGGGAAAGAACTCCAACTGAAGCTCAGATTTCATGCACATCCTCTTGCTGTAATCTGAAAATAGTATCTGGTAAACAGTACAAAAAGCCAAATGAAATCATGTAAACCGGTAACCTGAGACAGACATCAGGAAATGCACTAGAACAGAAGAACAAGCAAATTACCACCCTATTATTCCTCTCTGCAAAAGAAATACCTGGCAGTGACCTACTCAATGAAGATTTGAAGGTACTCCTCCTCCCCTCAAATTTGATGATTAAAACATGACTGAGCTATCAACTTTGATTTGGAGAAAGCAGATAGAAACCTCTCCATCAGAAATTACTGGAATTCTACATTCACAGCTTCAATTTTTGACTGGCTGCAGCCATCCTAAGGGAATGAAAATGGATTTTTTTCCCCTAGGGTTTCAGCTGTGAGCACCCTGACCCATTCCTTTTTGTAGCTCAGCATAATTTTTCATTTTCCAGCTCTTTTTTCAAATTCTTCACTTTACTTAATTTATAGAGCACCAGCATTTTTGGGAAAGCCATGAAAAACTCTTCATTCATTGAATTTTTATTAGAAAAGGACATATAAAAAGCTTCTTATCCTATCTGTTACAGTAATACTTTTTTGTTACAATACAGCTATTTTTATAGAAAAAGGTATCTATAGCATTAGATGCTCACTGTCTTCATCCCCATCATCATGTTCTTCTCAAAAGTTACTTATTTTGGGAAACCTTTCAGTGCTAAATCAGCACACACATCCTTCTTTTCTGACAGTTTTGAGTCAGGATGGCCAGAGATCACTAAATTCTTTCAAAATCATACTTCCAAAAAATTGAAGTTGGGTCCTTTTAAGGTCAAGTACCCAAAATCAGATCAGCAGAGATCTAAAGTATACTCACAGTTTAGGACAAGCCAGTTCTGATTTCATCTAAAAAAAAATCAAAGTATTTAAATTACAAAACTAATCAAACTGATTCAACTAAACTGAAAACTTGAGAAGGCATCTAAGTGACCATGAGATTTTAAATCACAGGCTACCTAACAGTGCTACTTCTTTTTTCCTACCCATAAGTGAGTATGTACTGAATAATACCATTTGTTCTGAATATAGTCATGACTAGCTCTAAGTCTAGGCAGCTCAACACACTCATCTCATAATTCCATGAGGAAGAACAGAACAAGCTGCAGAAAACAGTCATTTCACTCTCTAGGTGTGTTTCACATGTAGCACGTGTAAGGTAAAACAAGTTAGAAGAAAAGTCTGCTAGGAGGAGGGAGTTCTGTTGACTCATCTTTATGGACTTAAAGCACTTCTATATTTAGTGCTCTCTGTATCTCACATCTTACACTAACTACCCTCTGTGCATTCTTTAGGAGAAAAAACATGCTCACTGAAGTGGCCCTAAAATTGCCTCCAGTGCACATCTAAATATAATAGGGAGGCACGAACACATCTGACAGAGAGCAAGTGTTACAGAAAAAGAACTGTGATCACACTCTGCACAACCACATCTTCCCCTGCTCACGCTGTAGACACCTGGATGCTTGATACACTCGGTTTCAGAGTCTGCATTTTCTAAAATGGATTCCTGTCTTCTCTTTTGACCTTCCTTCAGCTTCCTCACAGTCTTTTGTTTCGCTTTAAAGCTCTTTTTTTTTTCTGTCTACTGCTAAGTAGATGTAGTGCTGGGTTGGTAAAATGCCAAGCAGCTTCATGATTAAAATATTCTGTTTATTTGTAAGGTAGGTGGATGATACACAGCAACAGCATAAATTCTCCATGACCAGATGCACATATCTCAATGTGTGTCCATTTGTGTCCTAATGACAATGGTCCAGAGCTGCCACTGAAGAAAAGCAGGCAGCTGGATTTGCATGAACTTCTGGGCAGCACCAGGAATAAAGATACCAAGAAACAGTGACATGTGCCTGGTACTGCCTGAGAGGAGTGGATCACCACAGATTCCATGGCTTTGGTTTGCGAGGTGAGGCATGGAGGTTTACCCTGGCAGGATTAGATACCAACAGCATCTCAGTATGACGTGCAGTCAGCAAGTTTTGCAGTCTGTTATGAAATCGTCAGTAGCACCTCTAGGAGGAAACAGAAGAGCCTTCTCTCCCATGTTCCCCCCCTCTCAAAAAACCATCACCAAAACCCCAGCATCTCTCCTGATTCAAATGTGTACTTTTCTTTCTGGCGTGGTTTGAGAACCAAAGGATGAAAACTGTCCTCTTGTCCACACTTCTGGAATGATGTTGTCTGGTTATCATTAATTTTATTGTCATCCTCTTTCTTCCTCCCTCTACCCCTTTAATTCCTTTTGTATTTGGATGCCAGAGAGATTCTAAGTTATAAAATGAGACAATTTTGCATTATTGAAGATGTAAGAGTTTCATCCATATTGACATATTTAATAACTGAGTTTTATAGGATTAAAGCCCATGATTCTATTCTTCCATTTAAGTTGCAATTAAAATGGAATGGCTGTGCAAGGACACTCAAAGCAGTTCAACTGCACACCTTTGCACCCCATCCATTAACAGAATACTGCCAGCAGTGAAGTATTCTCTTTACCTTGGCTGCTTCATTTTGAAGTTTGCAGATATTTTTGATGCCTTAAGTTTTAGCTTCCATGTTTTTCACATTCTGTGCTGCCTAGGGGTGCAGTTCTGAGCCTCATATTAAGTGTTAGTCAGCTCCCTTCACAGAGTAGGGAGACAAAACAAATCCTTTCTCTGCTGGAGACCAAGGATAAAAGTTTTCAGGCCCAAAAGCACAAATAACAGTGGGCTGAAGAGAGAAAACGAGAAGGATGGGACTTAATAATGTGAAGCTGTAATTAGACAATAAAACCACAATATGCAAATGCACCAAAATTTATAAAAGTGTGAGACCTCGTGACTGGGGACCCATTTTGTGACCATTTTGGGTCCATCTTGTGTGTAGCCCTGTCAGGCTCTTGTGCTGCCCAAGGTGTATCCTTAAAGGCCTTTTAATAAATATCTACTTTATTCTCTTAGCTCTGTCCAGTCTCTGTTCCAGGTCACCCTTCCCAAGGCATCCATTTCTTTTCCATATTACCCATGTAAAGAAGTAAATGAAACTTCTGTGGGAATTGTTTTCTCTGTTTTTAAAAGTGGGCAGTTTTATAGAGGAGCATTACTACTAAAATGCAGGTTGTGAAGTTTAGTTGTGCATTCCTTCCGATGGAGGGTTAGATGGGATGCTCTCAGAGTTGGTTTTAAGTCACAGTGATCCCTTTTCACCTTTTCTCTGGTGGAGGAAACTTTCTGTGGATGGTGCATTGGGGTCTGGAACTGTTAGTGTTATACAACTGTTACTGTTATTTAGGTTACTGTTACACATGTGACAGATCAGGAAATATATATTTTTTTTTTTTTTAATTTAGTGGCACCACTTAACAGCAGCCAAGTCAAAAGTAACAGAATTTCAGCATCAGGGAACTCTAGAAATGAAGTTGCTTTTTGGCAGCAAACACCTGAAGTATTCTCACTGTTGCCTGACCTGAAGTATTCTCACTGTTGCCTGACCTGAGGGCGTGCATGACAGGACGTGACAAAATTGTCTCCAGAGAGACAAAACACACTGGGAAATTTCAGCAGAAAGACACTTGATTATTGGTTTTAGAATCACAAGGATGCCTAGCAAAAGTGACTATTAAAAAGAAAAAAAACCCCTTTTAATAGCAATGAAGAAAATCACTTTGTAACTCAGGGAAAAAATAGTAGGAGAAATAGATTTATAAGCCCATGCTTCTTTCCCCACCTGCTAAATTGACACTGAACTTAAAAGGACCTGCTCACAGAAAAAAAAAGCTTTTGAAAAGTTCAACTTAGGTAATAATGCCTGTATTACTTTTTAGTGGGATGAGAAGCCAAAAAGGATCAGAGAGAGATGGAGAAAAGGCGCACCAGGGATTTCACTGAACGTGGTTTTGATATCCTGATATCACAGAATTGTTTAGGTTGGACAAGACTCTTCAGATCACCTAGTCCAACCATAAACCCAACACTGCCAAGGCCACCACTGAACCCTGTCTCTGAGTGCCACATGTCCATGTCTTCTCAATCCTTCCAGGGATGGGTGACTCCACCACTTTCCTGGGCAGCCTGTTCCACCCAGTAGAATTTTTAAATGATCAGACAGGGTTTGGATTAATGGCACTAAGGTTATTTCCGTGGTTGGTGAAGGGAGCACATTGTATCCAAGGGGTCAGGATTTAGGGGCAAAGGGCTGCTCTGCTGCCTCTTTGCAGGGAACAAGGCACATGTGCTTCTCCAGCTTCTGCATTCTTTACACTGGCCACTGTATCTTCCCCACTGAAGTCACAACCAGGAGTGCAATTCCACCCCAGAAGGAAAAATCTATCAAGAGACATCTGATTAAATAAAAAAAACATTAACTTTCTATTTTTCAAGCATGATACTATTTGGACTACTCTCTTTTTTTGGTATCGATTTCTGCTAAACTGTAAGAGAAAGCTTAGACTAATAGTAGATTCAGATTTGTGAAAATGGCCTTTCCTTATTACCCATTTTGTGAATGCCCTGTGCTAAGCCTGAATATGAAAGTCAGCACGGAACACCTAATGTGAATGTAATGAATACATCCACATCATATTATAGGTGCTCCTGCAGACTGAAATTACATTTTTTTTTCCTGATACTGTGACTTTCTCCATATTTTTTCAGCATTGTCCAGGCACCTAGTTTCTCTCTTAGAGTGATGTGCTCAGAATACACGATGTAACAGACAGCTGCTTTGCACAACACAAAATGCCTGCACTGAGAATGATATTCATATTTTAGTGGAGCCGTAAGTTCACGTGCAGCCATTGTAACTCCAGATAGAGTGAAAGGCCAATCCATTCATTTGCATACAGATCTAGTTTCAATTGACATTTTCATTTTAACACACTAGGGGGAAAAAATTAACAGGCAAGACATTTTAGATTAAAACATTGTGATTAGTTAACTTCTTTTAAAACCAGCTTCCTCCTTTGCAATTTTTCTTGGCTGTATTTGAAATATTCATTATTAGTGGTATATGGAGATAATTGAACATATCTTTCAAAGTATATCAGAATGGAAGCAGAGGTAACTGGCAAATAATTTGTGGTAGAAATAATTTTATGCATTAGAATGGATTTGCTGCTTCATTTTCTTCAAGCTGATGTTTGCCTAGAGATAGTGAACACTTAACACATAATTTAGCCTCTCCTTCATACAACAAACCAGCCTTTAGCCTTGAAAGCATGAGGGTTTATTTTCTCATGTCTCCATCTCTGTGATGTTTACCAAAAGTTTTCTTTTAAATCTGCAAAGTTGGCCTCTCACGTTAAATTGCTTTAAGGTAATGCCTACTACAATGCCATTAACCTTTGCTTCACTATGGTCTTTTCAGTCTCACTATTTCACAAAAAAGAGAGGTCCAATCCAAATCAGCAACAGCCTGTGGAAAAATTACTGGGTTTCACATGACAGATGCTGATGGACATTCATAAAAACTTTCGTCCTTAATTTAGGCAATGAATGCTTCAGAACAAATCCTGTCAGCATGCTAATTTTCCAGACTGCACCGTTTGACTGGTTTGTGATACTGCCCTGTGTGAAACATTCCCTGTCTGCCTGACCTACCTGTCCTTCCATTTCTACCACCTTCACCTGACATCAAAACTCTTCTTTTTCCCAGTGGAAGCTCTCTCCTCGTTTCCTTTTGAGAAAGCACTTGCCCTCCAAACACATATTCCCTGTCTAGGGCAATTTGCATTTCATCGCTATTCCCAAGCTTGTCATCATTTCTGAAGCAACCACTGCCTTCCCTGCAAAGGGAAAGGTCTGAGTCAGCTCTGTGCCAGAGTGCTCCCCCTTAAAGCTTTAGCAGTGGGAAATCAAACCCACCCTCACGAGACTCTGGAGGTGCAATTCCAAAGGTGACAACCTGTGAAGGCTGACAAGATGGGGTACCTCGAAGTGGGAGAAAAGGAGAAGCCAATTTCTCCACAGCACCTTGCTTGGAAACTCCCGTCTTGCAGGTTATGGCATTCTTACACATTCCATCATGAAGGTGCAGCTATTTCCTCTACTTTTCAAGCCTTCCCTGTCCTACACCCACCCACCCACCCACATGCACCCCCTGCCTCCCAGCACTAACCAAAATTATCCAAGGCAGCCTGCAACACCTGGAAAACAAGGGTTAGGGCAGAATTTTTTGTATTATTAAATCAACACCAAACTTTCCATTTTCTAGAAAGTGACAAGTCATAGAATAATTAAAAAAAAAAAAGGCAGTAACAATTCTAGAAATTAAAATATCTTTCAGAGGAATAGTTTAATTTGCAAGGAGAAACTTAAACTTCAATTAACTTTTCTCTCTGGCCAACAATGCCACTGAGCAAGCCTTCAGAGCCAACTCTGTACTCACTCTTCCCTTAATAACTGATGAGGGAGTTTAAAATGACTTCTATTAACTTTCTACAGAAGTTTCACTTTCAGAAGGCCTCATTTCTGTTTTTCCCATGAAATCAATTTCCGACACAGGCACACACACACATAAAAAGGACAAGTGCTCCAGCTTTTCCAGTCATGTCTCTGCTCATTTTCATTAGCTCAATTCAGACTATCTCTGCAGTTCATCAATTTAGTTTGGAACAAATTAAGACATTATTTCTAACTCAATGGCTACAGGATAATTCATTAGATTCACTGTTAAGCCCAGATTCAGCAAACCACTGTGGTTGTGAATTGAAAATCTGCATAAAGGATTCAAACCCAGTAAAATCTATAGGATTTAAGCAT
Organism: Acrocephalus scirpaceus scirpaceus; assembly: GCA_910950805.1. NCBI lineage: Eukaryota > Metazoa > Chordata > Aves > Passeriformes > Sylviidae > Acrocephalus > Acrocephalus scirpaceus. The sequence goes on from OU383780.1 coordinate 56,578,216, forward strand.
ATGTTTAAGAACAGGTATGGGATAAAGTTTATCTGTACTGAATGGAGGCTTTTTTTAAAGGATCTTAATAGAGAATAATTTATCAATGAAGTCTTAAATGACTCTAAGAACAAATATATCCTGTAAATGCATCCCAAGCATCATATACAGCTCACCCGCTAAAAAGTCTCAGTTAATCACTGCCACCCTATTTATAGGATAGAAATGATGACAGTGGAGATGTTGGGTCTTTAGAGAGATAAGCACATTGACTGCCTACAGGCAAAGGCCTCTGTCCTTGATTCTACTGAGGACATTGTGGCAAGAGAAAGTTATGAGTGTGTTCTCCTCAAGGACACTGACTGGGTTTGTTCTGGAGCATTCATGAAGTGAAAGGCTTCTACTATGGCTCCCACTGCCCTCATTTCTGAGGCATCTTGGATGACTAGCACAGCACAGAGTTATAGCTGGAGAATCCTTCTTATGTGACCTGGATTAAAGAGAAGTAGTCAGGACACAAGGATAATGGAATCAGGAGAGGAAAACTCCCAAAAAACCCAAAACACAAACGCTGAAAATTCACGTTAAAAGATCTTCACGCTCTGAAGACAGAGGATATGGTATCGGCTTTATTTTTGATACAATCTTTATAGAGAAGTTGCCAAAATGCTCTGGAAACTATGAGTGCAAAGTCCAGAGTGAATTACATGCAAACACTTCCGCTTTCTCGTATTCCTTCACTGCAGTGAAACCAACTTCTGAATTGTTTGTTCATGTTCTTTCCCAGTAAGTGGAATCAGATATACCAAGCTCAGAAGGCTTCTTTACTTACTTGTTTTTATTTTTTAAGAAAAACATAAAGAAAAGAAATAGAGACAATGAAATACACAAAAAAAAAAAAAAAGAAGAAATCACAGTGAGAAAATGGTATCACTTGAGAGTTAGCTTAAAACATGAAATATAGCCTGACATTGATGTATTGAAAGAATAATTATAAAAGATAGGCCATTCCCATTTTCCACTTACTTTACTTAATCACATCTCTGTAGATATGGATTGATTCAGGCATTAATAAATATCTGCTTTGCTAGAGTTCATTTCTTTGATTTAAGATATCATGAAAATAGAATTTTCCAGTCATATCTTTTTTATTCATCTCAAAATGTGTAATGGGAAGCAACTGGCACTCTTCTAGTCACATGCAAATTCAATTAAAATCCAACATTTCAAAAGAGTTTTTATCCGTACATATTTCTCACAGATATAACCCAAAATGACTCTATGATGAAATTATAAAAAATGTAGAGTTAACTTCACAAATTCTTCATGTTAGATATTTTAGATTTACTATCATTCCCAAACAGATTATAGTCTATGGGATTTGCATAATATTTGTGTCCTGGACATGTTCCTCAACAGAATTAATATCTTATCATTCAAATCTTGTTCCAGGCTTCTCAACACAGATGAGCAATTTAATAAATGTGTATCCCAAAAATCAGATAACACTTCTTAAAGCATGTTTAAGTCATTTGGGCTTAACACATATATCTAGTATACTTAACTCATCCTTGTCTTAGCTGAGTGAATCTCCTCTGAAATAAATCCTTGCAAAATTCAAATCCCCACATTAGCAAATATTAGAATGATGCACAGTGAAACTTATCTTGCACTGTAGCAGTATAATTCCCTTAATGCCAGGAAAGATTTTGAAGTAACTAGGAATAATGTTTTGTTGTTTAAAATGCAACAAATGCTCCTCAGCTTGGAGGGGAGGAGAAGGAGAGATTTTAATAAAATAGTGGCAATCTGTCCTCTCTGTGCTTCAGAAACTCAGATGATACCATCTCATTCCATGGCACCTCTGCTCTGCTTCTGTTTTCCTGTGTTCTTTGCAGAGACATGTCCAGCTGCAAAAGGAGGCAGCATGCAAAGCTACCATTGCCTCAGCTGTACAGCTCTGACACAGCAGCAGGAATTTAGCAAATCTCTAAAACCACTTCTGCCTCGAAAACCTCTCTCAAGAGTTACTAACTTAATAGGAAATAAGCAAGGGCATCAGTGCCTGCTAAGTGCTCCAGTCAATTTAGGTTGGTGAGATGCATAAAAATACATGTGGGCACCTCACAACCCATAATTAGTTTTGCAACATAGCAGAAAAGTGAAAAAGTAGTGTCTGCCTTTTTATAGCTGGAGAACTGAGGAACCTGGTATAATTGAGACATATGCTTTAATTAGAGTGGCACAGGCACTGCGTGGTGCAGGCCTATCACAGCTCCTCTGCTCCAGAAATACAGAACTCAAGTTGCCAAAGAAATGGGCACAAACCTTATGAATGCCTAACTCAGGGACAGCAAATCTCCTTCCAGATCAGAAGCAGAAGATATAACCTGTAAATTGTCTTGTTTCCTTCCATCCCTTGCTCCCTGCTTTACATACCCATTTTCTGCACTCATATGTATTTATGAGAAGGAAGAGGAGAGCTCTGATCCCAAATGTCATTCCCATTTGTCAGAATATCCCTAACAACAAGGTGATTTAGAGATTTCACTGGGAAGGTTTGATCCAGCCTGAGCTGCTTAATGCAGCCTCAAAGGCATCAAAGGTGAGGCCATTTCGGGGCCCTTAGTCACCATCCTCTTCGAGGTGGCACGTCTCCCTGTTTAATATGCTGAGTTATACTCACTAAGCAACAGCATGGAGCTGCTGACACAGTACTGGGGAGTGATTTATCCTGCAAGCTGATCTCCAACAAAATTGAATAATTTTAAAAACTATAAATACTGAGTGATTATAGACTAAAAACCTACTAATGGTACTATTAGAATTCAGCATTTTCAAAGGTATATTTATTTGGAGTTAGTTTTACAGGTGGGGAAAACCCGAAATGTTTTCTGGGAAAAGCAGGGACAATAACCCTTTCAGTAGAAGCCACTGAAAATCATTCAAAAAATATGATTTTTATAATGTATGAAGCATTTCCACCAGGAACAGAGCAAGAAGAAAGCTTAATATTGAGAGGGGGGCATGTCTCCATGCTCCTAACAGCAGTCTTATTTGCCTTGAGGTTTCATGGATTCATCCTGTTTGCAGTTTTCAGGCAAACCTTGTGATTTACACCTCCGGTTTGAGCTCTCCCAGGTGACGCTGGGACATTTTCAAGGAAGAAGCTTCATGTTTTCGCTCTGTTGAATAAAGAACTGCATGAACACAGCAAGGGCTCAGAGACAAATCCAGGTGGGATTATCAGAGGCTCCCTGTAAAGCACAGCTCACATCAAGGCACTCAGCCCTCACCCCAAGCCTGGGCCCCAAGCCTGGGGCACTGGAAAAGCAAAGCTGATCCAAATCTTGTTTCACCTTTTTTAGAATGCAGGAACAGGCAGGTTAGGGATTAAAAATAAAGGCTGTGTTTCTACCTCTGAACCTGGGCAGTTTTTGAGGACAATGGGAGAGCAGTATGCTTGTTAGAGGATGTTTATTCAGCTATGCTTCCTGCTGAATGGGACCCAAAGAAAAATAAAATGGAGTATGCACATACAAACAAATTATAATTGCAATTTAATTATCTTCTGATTATTTTCTTTTGAGGTATTAGGAAAACTGACCAGCCTTTTGATCTGGTTATATTTTTGGTTACATGCACTGTAACCTGCCCAGTGTGGTATTATGACCGCACTGAATGAGGTTATTAAAAATTTGGACAGTACAACATGCATGACTTGATAACCTACACTATTTATGAAATCTTTTCCTCAGCAGGAATTCCAAAATGTCTCTGGCGGCGTAATGCCTGTAGTGCCACGTTTTGTGGAGCGTACACAGCAATGCTTAAGCACTCAATTTGAACAGGAACTAATCCTTGCAGAAGATCCTGCCCTCTGTGCTTGTTAATTCTGTTCCTCGAAGCAATTTCTTGCTAATACAGCACACCTTTAGTGACAATCCGTGGCTTAAGCTGTGTAGCTCAGTGATTTTAAACTTGTGAGGATGAGCAGTAATCCTCTCTGCGCTCTGGTACATTGGCTTTGGTTCTGTTAGAAAGCTGAATTTGTAGAGAAGGTCTGTGTTTGCTGGACGTGAGGGTCATGCCTGTGACAACGCTGCTCTCCAGTCAGAGCACAGTGCCTGTTCCCCTGAAGGAGATGAGCACACACATGCAAATTCTGGGGGGCAGCCATGGTCTGTGGGACTTTCTGAAGATCATTCCCTCACTAAAGCTTCCTAACTGAGCCTTGAGCACCCAATGTTTGCAACACTTTTCAACGTTGCCCTTTGATTACAGAAAATAGGAGTAAGACAGGGAGGAATAGGCAGGGCAAGGGGAAAGGCTCTCTCTGTTATAAAAATTCTTTCCAAACTTTAGAAAACCTTTACAAGTAGCCAGTATGATGGAGTAGTTCTTAATTCCCTATAATTTAAAATGGAAGTATGAGAAGACAGGGCCTCTTTTTCAGACTGAGAGAAGGATTTGCATGGCAAAAGGTGTCTCTTCCTTGCTGCTGCCTGCAAGCTTTCCCTTCAGTCACATTCTCAGGCATTGGCTTGTGAGCAGACAATCTCACAATCATCTGTGACCTATTGCTACAACACCTACAACTTCTAGAACTGGAAGAGACTAAAGAAATCACAAGCTGTTTCTAGTATAACTCTGGGGGGGTTTCCCATAGGATGCCCAGTGCAGTTTTTCAAAAAGTATCAACAAAGTATTGATGTAAAAAAATACATCACAATGCAGGTGACAATTATTTTTCAGTTGTAAGGCAAAGCTTGTGGGTAAGTATATTTTGGCCTGACTAATAAAACTGCATTCAACAGATGCGATCCATTCTTTTCCGAAGCAGTCCATTTGTGCAGTTATATTTTAACCCTTCTTTCCAGTTACCAGTGATGGGACACATGGGAATGTCAGGAAGCTGAATCAGGGGAGATTTAGGTCAGACATTAGGAAAGAGCTTTCACCCAAGGGGTGGTTGGGCTGGAACAGGCTCCCCAGAGAAGTGGGCACAGCACCAGCCTGACAGAGCTCCAGAAGTGTTGAGACAATGCTCTCAGGCACAGGGGTGACTCTTGGGGCTGCTCTGTGCAGGGACAGGAACTGGTCTCCGTAATCCTTGTGGGTCCCTTCCAAATCAGGATATTCTGTGATTCTCTGATTTTTCTTAGCATCTGAATTCAATTCCTAAAACAATTGTATGATAGCTCATTTGCCTATAAACTCCTTGATAAAAATTGGATGAAAGTTTTAAAAATTGTTTGTTCAGGATGACCGAGTCTGGAATGGAAACTTTTGTATTTGGTAGTGGCAGTGAATTTGCAGTACTCACAGAATGAATTCCTTGTCACCACGTGGAGCATTGGAGTTGAGTACAGAGTGACTTTGCCACTGCTGGCAATAGTGAAGGATGCCAAAATACACAGCTAAAACAACAGATGCCTGGTGGGCTTCTTTGTGGTCAGGGGAAACCTGACTGATCCAACAACGCTGTCTTCTTCTGAAGGGTAGTGGGCAATTCAGGAAAAAACGCCTGTCAAAATTTGCAAGAGTGACAAATTCCCAAAAGTTGGCTTCAGTTAATAATATCTTTAAAAGCCTTATGAAATTATGGTCCCCTCAGAGTAGTAGCACAAGAGAGAATTTCACAGCTACGAATCTCAGCATCTTGGAGCTGGGGAAGTACATTTACGTGCTGGAAGTTTCTCTCACAGTGGGAAGGACAAGTGAAAACTTTGCTTCCTGTTTTCCTGGTTGTAGGTATCAAGCTCCAGCTGATCACTGGGCAAATTTCAGAGATCAGTTATATAAATAATGCCTGTTAAGGGCAGGTATTAGCCAAGAAAAATTTCTCCTGGATATGCTGACACCTCTTTAACCTGTAGGACTTCTCACAGCATCCCAAGCAGCACTCTTATCCTCCCACCAAATGAGTCAGTGACACAGTTTGTTGCAGCAGGTTTGCTTCCAAGTGGGAGCTATCAAGGGGCACTAAACAGTCTGAGTCATAGCAGCCACCTCGATGTTGTCCCAGCCTTTATTAGCTCTTCAGCCACCGTGAAACACCGATCTTTAGAATGGAAAAGGTGATAGGGTTAAAGGCTGGTTATTCCTGACAAATGGCCCATAATACCAGCCTTTTCTTCCTTTGACTGCGTCTCTTAAATGACAGCACGAGGAAAGGACCTGCTTTTGAATGACTGTACGTGTTTGGTTTCCTCTTTGAGTGAGCTGTGAGCAAAAGCAAAGATGCCTCTCTTGAGCAAGGGGTTGGATCAAGTGACCTCTAGAATTCCCTCCTGACACAACATTTTTCTACATCTCTGTGCCAGCAGTGCTTTCTGTCCTGCTTATGTCCCCCTGCTAACTCATAAAGTGACAGAAAGTGACTGCACAGGCTCTGGGCATTGGTCTGAGCAGCAGCTGCCTCAGAGACAAACCTATGCTAGGGGCTCTTTCCAGGTATTTTCCCTCTCCTTTTTATGTCATCCACCACCCTTCAGCGTTTGGTGACTGACAGAGAAGGAACCAGCTTGGGAAAGATGAGCAGCTATTGCACAAAGCTAAGTAAACAAGATAAACATACTCCACAACAACTGCATTTCCCTTCCCTTTAAAACCTGGAATGTGACCTTGGAATTGCTAATTTCAAGGATCAGGTAATATTTTTTTTTCCAGTCAAGAATGAAATGTTAAGTTATAGGAAGCAGGTCTTTGAAAGTGTGAATTCACTGCTCAGTCAAAAAAAATGCAAATAAAATCAAAGAAATCATTTAATGCAATCGTTCCTTTGCTATTTTTTCAATGAAAGAGCTGGATTCCCCTCAAAAAAATTGTGATGCTTTGTAACTGCAAACAGGGTTTGCAAATTTTCTAGTACTTTTCTGGAACCCTGATGCCATCAACACAGAAATTTATCCATGAAACAGCTGGCTGTCTTCTTAAGGGAGCTTGTCTGTGAGGCACAGGAAGTTGCTGTTGTTATTATTGTAATTATTATGATCAACAATTAATAATAACTCTTACTCTGCTTCTGGTGGAGACTGTCCCATTGCCATAGGTAGTTCAGAACTGCCACACCTGAGTTCATGCAAACTTGAGAGTGGCACAAAGCTTTGTCCTGCACAAACCATGGGGTTTTTTTCTGTGAATGTCTCGTGGGATTCCTTCTGCAGACCAGAGGGAAAGGCACAGACGCTTGTGGCTGCTTGTCAGTGAAACAGACAAATCACTAAAAAACACAAAATAGAGCAAAGGTTTTCCAGTCCCTCACAGGGCACCTCATCATTTAAATGTGTGTCACCTCCAAGGACTGAGTGCTAGAAACTAGAACCTCATTTACCCTGGAGAACTTTGGTGGTCTAGCAACAGAGTGACTCAAATTTTGTATGCACATGGATGGCTGGTTTTTCAGATATGTTTCAGAATAAGAATTCAGCTTTTACTGCATAACTGTAGATCCCCAAAGGTATTTTTTTTTATCTTTAAATCCTGCTAGGAGTAGAAACATTGTTATTATTACTTCACATTATCTTTCTTTTCTTGGAACAGGATAACGTGGATCTTGGTGACCTTATGTTTTCGCTCTGCTACCTTCCAACAGCTGGAAGACTAACTATTACAATAATAAAGGCAAGAAATTTAAAGGCAATGGATATCACAGGAGCATCAGGTAGGAATGAATTTAATGCTCAGTGTGGATTTTGGTCCCATTTCCCTCCCGAGACACAGAATTCAACACTGTCAAATACCAGAATGATTTTTTGAGAGGAGGATTGTTATACTGTGAGCTCTGCTTGAGTACAGAAGCTTATGAGAAATAAATAATACATTTTAGTTTGCTTAGTTCCAAGCAACAGTTTAAAATAAGTTGCTCTCTCAAAAAGACTGCAAGATTATTATTTCCAATGCCACTGTAATTCAGAGTAAAACAAGTTGGCCAAAATGCATTCCCCCAACACTGGGAATTTGTTTGTGCAGCAGACTATCACAGCTATGACACAGAGGCAGACTGGCGCTCTCTGACAGTCTCCAAGAGCCACTGAGCCAGTTCTGCTGTTGCTGGCATATGGAGAAAACAATGATCATCCCCAAATCCTTCCAGCAACCCTTTCAAAATCCCACAATAAAAATTACAAACATGAATAAGGTTTCATAGATGACTTTTAAATACTAGCAGGGAGTTGTAGAGCTCTCAGAAAGGAGGTAGCTTTCTTTTTTGCTACATTCAGGAGTTTAAAAATAATTATAATTCTCTTGAGAAATTTAAGCCACTAATTGTTATGCTTTGAATTGTATTTAACCATACATCAGTAAATCCCGTTGAAAGCATTGTCATCTTCTGTCTGTCCTACAAATCTAACAAGTAATTAGGGTGCTATAAATAGGCTGATACACAGGCTGTTGTATAAAAGAGTCATGTATAACATGCTTCAGTGGATACTTTAATACCCTTTGAGAAGCTGGTACACAACAAAGAGCTTCTTGAACCTAAAAAGTTCACTCCAAGCAGTCAACCAGGTAAAGCTTTCAAAGCTGCAGTGCCTCCCGTGCATTCCATGGCAACAGAGAACCTCAAATTCCAGTCAGGTCCAGGAGATTAATCCTGCAAGCAGGTATGGGCACACAAGAAGTCTGCCTTCACTTTCCGTTTGCATTTGTCAAAACCCAACATTGTTCTTATGACCCACACAGATCCCTACGTGAAGGTTTCTTTAATGTGTGAAGGAAGGCGGCTAAAGAAAAGGAAAACTTCCACCAAGAGGAACACCCTAAATCCCGTTTACAATGAAGCCATAGTCTTTGACGTCCCTCCAGAAAACATTGACCAAATTAACTTGTCGATAGCTGTTATGGATTATGACCGGTGAGATGCCTGTAGCTGTCAAATATTGGCTGATAAAATCTTGCGTGCTAGGTTTTCACCCAGAAATAAAGTGGTTATTTTTTTCCTTATAAGCGGGGAATTAATGTCATGTTGAGCTGGGTAGAAGTCTCCCATTTTTTTTTTGTTTTGTTTTGTCAGGCAGAATTTCCTTACTGAATTTTAAAATATAGATTTGCATCCACAAATGACATCAGTAAGCTGCACCTGTGTTCAGCAGAACTGAGGTAACTGGGCATTTAATCAGAGAGGCCACGCACTGATGTTCTGTTTGTACATTTATACCAAGCCTGTACACACACGCTCCATTTATAAAGTTGTGTCTTAGAGCCTGTTTACAGCTAATTACAGAACATGAGCAAAGAACCTTTTGTGTCCTACAAGGGGGGGAAATACCAAATTTTTCTGAGCAGTGGGAAATGCAAAGAGCAAACCTACACATTTCCTAGTGCGTTGTATTCTCCAGGCAAGAACTAACCCTAAAAATCCACGAGTAATGTTTCTGATGAAATATGCAAATGGTGTGGTTCTGAAGGTAAAATTTTAAGAAAAAAATATTATGGACCATTTTCACAGTGTAGGTCACAATGAGGTCATTGGAGTTTGTCAAGTAGGCAACGATGCAGAGAGCCTAGGTCGCGACCACTGGAACGAAATGCTCTCGTACCCTCGGAAGCCCATCGCTCACTGGCATCCTCTTGTGGAGGTAAGGCTTTGATTTATTGCTTCCCCCTCGCAACAATGGTAAATATTCTCCCACACAGCGTTAGAAGTTGGATAAAATTTTATGGGAAAACCCAAGATACGCGCACAGGAATAAATCCTAGGAAAGGGTTTGGAAACGCTTTGAAATTGAAACAGAACAAACAAGTTAAGTCTGCTCCTTCCAATTTTAGGGAGACAAAAGGTAATTGTTGTCTATAATCTATAGACATGAGAACACCAAACATTATACATTGGACTGAGGGTTTGGCTTTGCTTTTTAAATAAGGTTTTGGGTAACTTTCACTGTTAATTGATATAAAGAAATGGACCTTGTTTACAGAACAATCAAGACCTATTTTTTTATATACAACAACCTAATTTGACTTCTTTTCTTGTAACAATATATCATCTGTGGCACTAGCACATCTCAAAGGATGCCTAACTGCACTGAAAAGAGTATGTGTAAGCGTCTCTGAAGATCTGAGGCGCTGATAAGAAGCAACACAATCAGAAAAGCTTTTCAAGGTTCCTATGGTTTTTTTGTTTTGTTTTGTTTTGTTTTGTTTTTTGTCTTTAGGGCCCTATTCAGCAGGAATGTTATGCAGGTCTTCTGCGCTTGGATGGCTGCCGAAGAGGCTTCCTCACCCTTTTAACCTATTCAGCAGAAATTTGGCATTCCTGTTGAACTCTTTCTTAGCCATATCCTCAGGGGCTATTCCACAGAGTCCAGTGGGGTAAAGATGTCCTTTTAATCCCTCTGTCTAATCCTCTCCCCAGTACAGGAAACACTAATCCTGATTCATGAGACACAGAAATTCATCAAAGATCGGACTAAATTGCCTCCTAAAGTTACCATGACTTACTCCCATTGTTGCTCTCACTGGCTGAGTCAGGCAGTACTCCCAGTCAAAGGGAAGTATCTTGTTTAGGAACAGCCCCAGAGTTATCCTCAATGTTGAAAGACAGGAAAGAGCACAGTACCCATATGAAGCCAGGCATGATGCTGTGGGCACTAATACTTGGAGGCAGGCAGTTCTCAGCCCCTCTGAGTTTACTTTCTGCACCAGAGTGCAGCTGTGCTCTCACAGTGCCACTGAAGATTTCCCTACTTGGTTGTGGGCACTGGCCATAGGCAGTTCCAGAAAAGATTGTCAGGCATTTTGAAGATGCTGCAAGCTGGGAAGAATCCCACAGTCTTGTCCTGTGTCCATAAGAAATTGCGTTTCCTGGTGCCTGGGCTCCCCAGCAGCACAGTTTGAGCAGGGAGTGCCCACGGGCTGTGTGGCAGGAGGAAGGCTCGATGCCTTCTCAGCACAGGTGCTGCCAGCAGTGGGGCAGCTCTGCCCAGATGTTTGTGCCCCCAGTGACAGGGTAGATGCTGGCTGAAATGCCATGCTTGAAATGCTGACCTGGGCATTTGGGAGCTCTCAGCTGTAGCCAAGTGTTGATAGGAATGTCCTGACACAGCACACGAGGTGTAGTGTAAGGGTTACTACAAGTGTCTCTTATCAGAAGTTGTCTACATCCTTATATCCAACCTGTCTTCCCTCTTTGATAAATTTCATTGCAGCCAGAGCCCACAATTAGGTTTTGACAGCTCTTCCCTTTTCACAGGCATCCTGTTCTTTTCATACATGCCTGGCTAACTTCTTTAGATTTCATTACTGTGGATTGCTTTTCATGTCACTGAAAGCTAAACAGAGACATATTTTTTTCCTTCCCAGGAATCAAGTGGGGGAGGGTGTCCAGCGCATCCAGGCTGTGCAGAGAAATATATACACAGCATATCATTTTGGTTCCTGAATCAGGATTAGACTCAGCAAGAGCTTCTGGAACCTCTGTGGCCACAGCCATAGGACCCTGAATATTTGCTGAATAGGACCCTCAGTCTTCTACTGTGTGAAGAGCTATTGGTTTCAAGTAGCGTGATGTTATCCACTTGTAGCATTGATTCTCCAGCTGTCACTACTGCTACTGATAGATTATTTGTATGGTCGTAAGCATTACACAAATTCAAGTCATCATTTCTGTTCAGTAGAATAACCCAGGTTTTACAAGCAAAATGATAGCAATGTAAACCAACAAATATGGGAAGCAGCAACAAACATTGTCCTTGTATTTGCAAAAAAAGGTACAGTATTGTGAATGGTTAGCTTTCTAAGTATTTTTTTCAATAATGATTGCCATGAGACATTTATTTTTTGATGACAAGTTGTGTCCTCAGTCTCAGCTGGTGCCTCCTTTCACCTGACATGAAAACAAACTAATATGGTTCCTTGCAGAAACCCTTAAAATCCGATAAAATGGTAAAAAAGTTCTGCTGGGTGAGAACAAGATGCATATGGTATTTGTAATGACAGCGTGTTCTTTGAGAAAGGAGATAACCATCTGTATAACATGGAGGTTGCTAGTCCTCAACCTTTGTAGATGATTTTCCCGTCAACTTTTCTGAGTCGTGTCCAGGACACTGCAAACTGTTGGAAGCGCGTCCCAGGTGGCAATGCTGGATCATACAAACAAACACACACACACCCCATGTCATTTGAAAATGCTGTTCCAAATATATAGTGCCTGTGAAGACTTCCTTTATTATTTGTGGTAGAATTAGCAGGGCTGTTTTACATGATGGTATATTGTAAATTCTGACAAATCCTGACCATTAAAAGAAAATTAATCAAAGCACTGCATTCTGTCACGTAATGAAATTTGTGCCCCAAAGCAGGAGACCCTGGGATAAATTTTTCACCACTTATTTAGCCACGCATGGAGTTCTCTCATCCTCCAGTGTTTTCTACAGAGAACTGACTCACGTCTTTACATGGGAATTACTTGTTTAAAAGACACAAATGCAAAGTATGGATGTTTTATACAAAACAGCTGTCTGCTATGTGCTTACAGAGAGGGAGCCCTGGTCATTTAAATAGAGTTCAGATAAGTTTATGTGCACACACATTGCTTCACATCTTATATGTGATGAATGTTCACCAAGTGTTTTGGATCTGCAGCTCTGCTGACACAAATATGCATGCACAGATTGAAGAAATGTCTAAAATTTTGGCCTCAAGTCTGAAAAATTAGATTCATAACCTTTCAATGAGGATCTTCCACAAAAATCAGAATTACTTGTGGTTAAAGTAAATCTTGGAACTTGCAGGAGATCTTGGATCTATTGTAAATGTATGCTGCAGGTATAAATCACAATTCCTGTAAGCACAGCAGTTTTCAAAAATCTCTGGCCACTCTGTGGAGAATACAGCTGCCACAGGCAAGGGTATACCTGGCAAACTAAACAGCACTTCCAAACCTGCCCAAGCACAATTTCAGAAGGGCAACCACTGGGCATTTCCAAAAGAATGAAAATAATGTTGCCATGGCAAAACTGTTCCACTGCACCTTCAGCTTTCTATCAGGGGTCCAGTGGTACGTGACAATGTGCATATCTGTTCATGCATGAGCCTCCCCCTGGGCAGAATCCTGTGTTTTTTACCCAGGCTCATCTCTCAGGAGTCACCCAGGGGAGATGAGCATGAGCAAAGGAGGAGGAGCTCTTCCTTTGGAGTGGAGTTCTCTGATTTCCTGGACAAATCATTCCACACTGCATCTCTGCCTGTAATGCAGAGTGGGCACGCTTCTCACTGCAATGTTAGCAACAGAAACTGCTGGGAAGGGGAAAACACCTACACAACAGGCTCAGTTTGTGTCCATGGAAAAGCGTAGGAGCCTTTCTAGGATTTGTCCCCAGCAGCTCAAAGGGACATCAGCTGAAAAGTGGTATCATTATAATTGCCAGTGGGTTGCAGTTCTTTTATTTTATTACCGTGCTCTAGTTTATTTAATGCTCAAGGGTCTGGCATCAAAAGAATTATTTTGAATGGAGTTCTGCTAAAACAGGGAAAGAAATCTCTGTGACAGTGAGCATTTAAAGTGGAATCCAGCAGACTTCAAAGGCTTAGAGATGAGAAAAAACCCATAAATTTATTGAATTCTCTTAATTTTTGCTCATGATTTGCAAAGTGTTACTCAGGCTTGTGGCATTACTATGTGCTTTTTACAAATACATGCCTTATCATAGTAGTGCATCTATGGAATGACAGATATTTTCTATATTTGGATACTTCACTCGTCACCTTAATACTCCACTTAACCGGTGATATTCCCTAGACCTGAAATATTTTTGTGTTCTGGCTCTGGTTGGCCAGTAGACTGCTGTTGTCCTCAGACTGTGTCACAATAATACCACAGCCTGCTGGAAGACCAGAGGATAGATAATTCTGCTACAACTCAAATAGAAACCCTGGGAAAGCTATGGTCCCAATGCTTCTCAGTCTTTCTTTTCTGAACTACGATTCTCAGTGGTAAATTAGCAGTGGACTCCCAAGAATGATTTCAAAGCTGAAATCCTCATTTGTTTTCTTCTTTGCTGTGAATGCATTATTACACCGTATGAAAAGTATCATAACTCTAAAGTAGAAGAGAAAATCACTTAGAAATGCATCTCGGCAAGATTTTGATCCCATTTTGCTCTTTAACAACATGCTATTAAATTGTTGCTTTCAGTTTTTCATAACAAGCCTTTGTGCCAGGTCTTGTTCTGTGGAAAAGCAGTGAGTGGCAATGGGAAAACCTTCCAGGTTACTGACAGTGAGGCCGAGTACCAAGGACAGTGGCCTGATATTCCTATGACAAACACTCACAGCGCAGCTCCTCTGCATCTGAGTGCTCAAATATTTCTTTATCTGCTTCCACTGAAATCACAAGACATTAAAAGCGTTGCTGTTTTCTTTTGTTTTGCTTTTCCCTGCAAATAGCCCTGGCAGTGGATAAGCAAACATTCATCTCAATCTGGGGAAGCAGGGACTACCAGAACAGAATATGTAGCATAAAAGACCTAGGATCTAAACTGTTCTTATCATCCATTGCATGGCTCAGTTTTCCATGCCAGCAGATCCATAAAACACAAAAGCAGCACATGTGAGACACTTGTTACATAGAGGTCCAATTTAACTGCTGGTAGGGGAACTCCTGGATCAATACAAAATGAAACAACAGCAAAGGGCAATGCAAAAGAATGAAAAAAAAGAGGTTGTTTTAGTCCACCCTTGTTGGCTTGAAGGGTAGTTGCTGAGGGGGCTTCTGGGTTGTTTTTATTCTTTGGTTTAGTTTGGTTTCATTCATGTGTTTTAAACACCAAGCATGTTATGTAGCTATATTAACGTGAGCACCCAAAGCCAGAGACACAAGAAATATATTGATTTACATGCTTATAACTTAGCAACATTCAAGCACTGAGGGGACATGTCTGCAACTGAAATAAAAAAATAGATGAAAACTCTTTTAGTTTAAAAGTAACAAACAATAAATGGGGTCCAGGAAATTCAGTTGAAAAATCTGTTTGACCCACCTAGAAATCCATCTGAAATGACTTTGTTGTTAATACATTTTGTTTGAACAGAAGGAAGTGAAAAAACTGAATCAGGTGACTCCATCTGAAGTGTCATTGATGAAATGCTTTTGTCCCTTTAGAACAGTGCATTGCCAAATGATTACATCTCAGTAAGACAGAGAGAAAACAATGGATTTCTTATCTAGTAGGAAAAAAAAAGCATGTAGAGAAAGTGATCCACAATACTGTAGAATTTAATAGAAGCCCCCTGTGCTGCAAAATAGGGCAGCAAGACAGACTTGGTGACAGCATCACCTTGAATCTTGCTGCAATTAGTGCCACCATGATTCAGTGCTGAAGTGACAGCCGAGCCAAGCTGTGCCAGTTGTATTCCAGCGGCACTGCAGCGCCCAAGGCTGGGCAGTTCCAAGAGCTGTGTTTACAGTTCTTTTCCAATACAGTGGGTTGGGCAAGGAACCACAGCTGGAAGTTCTCTGGGGCCCTGCATTTCTCTGGGAGCACACCCTTGGAGGTGCACAAAGGGCACTACTGGTGGCGCTGCCCAGGGAAGGTGTCACGCGCTGAGCGAAGGCAGTGCGCGCGGCGTGGAGGGGAAGGTGACGGGAGGACTCGTAAACATCTGGGCTCTTCATTTGTTCGTTTGTTTCATCTGGGCTCTTTAGTTCCTCCTCCTCTTTTGCTCAAACGTAGACATTGTAAAACTGAGGTGTTTTACTTGGTTGCATGCTGGCCAGCTGCCATCTTCGATACCCATCGCAAAGGTGCGTGAAGAGAGGTGTGTTGTTTTGGTATACTTTTGGTTTTGATAACACATGGACATTGTACTATACTTTATTATTTCTTGTTAAATAAATAGTCCTGGTATCTCTATGTTTCATGTCTAATTTTGGAGAGTAGGGCCATACCTGTATCAAGGCTCTCTCAATTAGGTGGGCATTTTGTTTGTTTAGTAGAAATAATGCATGATTCCTTTCGCAGTGATGGTTTGAGGGACAAAAAAATTCTTAATTTTGTAATATGTATTACAATCTTCTAAACACAAGTAAAAATGTACTGTGATTTATTTATATAAATCTAGTCTGAACAAATAAGTTTTGATCTTAATAAAAACTGTAAGAAATTGTGTAATTGTAATTTATTACTATTTTGTATTTAATAAATATTAAAGTTCAATTCATTATTCAGAAAGCCAGCAAACACTTTGGAAATGTTTTTGCTCAGTTTTTCTCCACAGATAATGTGTTTTGATAAAATACATGAGGCCAGAGAGAAAAAGCTTTTAACTTAACAGCACTCACACAAAATTTAGGAGGTTGGATACTGAAACCTCCTCGTGTTTCATCCCATGTCCCCAGTCATCATGGCAGAAAGATTATTTGACATATCAGTGGTGAATCTCATCTATGATTCCTATTAGGAAGAAAATCAAGAAGCTATAGAAGTGCTTCTATCAGGTGACATTGAGTAAATTACCTAAATTAGTATTTAGCATGGCATGCTGGCAAAATTAGCAATCCTCCTGTCAACACCTGACATGTAGTGCCAGGAAATTCCAAGAGGGCCCCTGGCAGAGCCCAGAAACAAATGGAGAAGAGCAAAAATATATCTGGTGTGACCACACAAACTGCGCCCATGAAGGCAACACTCTTGTCCTTTTTCCTTCTCTTTTACACCAGCTGCACTTACATACCCATCAGCAAGAGTCCTACATGTGCATGACTTCTAATTAAGTAAGAGCCTCTCTGTGTCTTTAGGGATGAGCTCAGTCTCTCCTCATTTGGAAGATCTGGCCTGCTTGCACACACTGCATTAATAAAGGGCTGCTGACATGTAACGTAAGGCACAAAACACTATTTCAGGCCACTAAGATATTAATTTAGTTCTGCTCTTCTCTCAGGAATATTTGATCTCACAGACACATGGAAAAGAAATGAGAACAGGCCTGGAGTTTTGAAGCTGATACTGTCCTTAATAATGGGAACGCCTTTAGGCCCTGGGTAGACTGCTGTTTTTCCACGGGTGTGCTGGGGTACTGGGAAATGGAAGACTGATAAGGGACACATCTGTAGGCATTTTGTCCCTGGCAGTGAATGTGGTGCTAATTATCCTTCTCTGTCCCTTAAGCCACCATAAAATACACCTCAGCAGAGGAGGTGTATGAACTTCAAAACAGTTTTTAATGTCTTTCAGTAATACTGAAATTGCATGTCTCTATTTCTTTGTTAATAAGCAAGCAAAAGCCTCTTCCTCTGTCAAAACAGGCCCACACATCTCTCCTTTCGAGACACTTCCAGCAGAATCATCCTTTAAGTCTTTACATGTAGCCTACAGACTTGGAAAAAAAAAAGGGACAGTGATTGCAACAACCTGCTAACGACTGCAAGCCAAAGTTTGAGAATCCTCCCTGGAAAAGCCTGATCAATAGCAAAGCA
Source organism: Acrocephalus scirpaceus scirpaceus (assembly GCA_910950805.1). NCBI lineage: Eukaryota > Metazoa > Chordata > Aves > Passeriformes > Sylviidae > Acrocephalus > Acrocephalus scirpaceus. The sequence continues at coordinate 56,595,614 of OU383780.1, forward strand.
ACCCACATTGCTTTAAACCCGAGCAGCCCTGTAATCCTGCACAGCTAATCAGCAGTGAGATGAAAATTAAGGAGGGTGTCTTGTTAATAAGGAGCTTTCCTGGCTGCTGCCTGTGACTTCCCGCAGGGGGAATGCCTGGTGAGGACACAGTAGAGCCTGAGGAAGGAGCGCCTGAAGTGACAGGAGTGGGAGTGCAGGGATGCTCCCCAAGAGCTGAGGACACAAGCTGTTACAGAGAAATCAGTACCTCAGGAAGGGGCAGAGGCACAAAACAGGGCTGCAAGCTCTGCCTCTAAAGACAGGATCCTGTCAGGAAACTTGGTTGCTCCAAAAGTAACCTTTCCAGGGAAGGAAATCACAAGAGTGTCTTGTTCTAATTCCATTCACCTCTGACAATATTGTCACTGAAATTTGTCACAGTGGGCCCTAACAGAGGTTTCTCTTTTAAGCAACACCTTTTTTTTCTCCCTGATTGGTATCCTTATATTGCCATTTAAATAGAATCACATCATTCTCCGGGCGCACTTATGCATTTATCATTCCCATATTAATTAACCACACACTTCAATCTATCCCACCACACCATCCAAAACGTCATGGTTTTAAACCTCTTACTAACCTGCCAAAAGACATTCAGTGAATTCATGTTCCACACCAGCACATGTAGGAAAATCTTTAAATGTTCCAAGACATCAGAAGTGCCTGAACAGTCTGGTTTAAAGAGCTTCACTAAAGCTGTCTAATATTAAAGAATCATTTAGATGTGTCAGAAATGTCAATAAGCTAACTAGTGTGAGATCCTCACCCAAAGATAAAACTGTCAATAAAAATATTTGGTAACACAAATAAAAATGGTTGGAGAAACCATTCTTAATAATAACAACAAATTCTATACTGAACCCTTATTTTGTAATTTTCAATTTAGCAGGCAAAATTCTGTTTCAAGAATGTTACTGTAATGCTATCATTTATATCCTGGTAGCTGACACAAAAAGAGTTTTAAAACAATATAAAGGAAGTTCAGCTACATTAGGTCTCCCAAAAATGGAATACAGTTTTAATAACCATCTTTTCAAAATGCAACAATTGGACTCTTTTCAATAACTTTTGCCTTCCTAAAATAATAATATATTGTTCCCAACATAAACCAATATTAAAAAAAACCTGGTTAATGTTTGAAGAACAATCACAAGGCTTAGAAAAAAATCCAACTCATCAATCAGTTTTTGTATTTTAGTGAAACTCAAGTCCAAATATTTGCTGTTCCGGTGGAAATATCTCTTCCATCTGCCAGAAAAACAACCTTTGATACTGGCATTTCCTCACTTCAGAACCTCAGCTCTCCAAACATGTTGGCATTTTCCTTTCACTTCGAATGGGTTTAATATAGACCATGTTTCAGGAAAAGAACAGTAACCCCTCAGAACATCTTTTCTAAGTCTGGCCCTGAATCCATTAGAAATACAGGTACATTTTTGGACAATAAATAAAGTTTTGCTATTCTTAGCAGGAGCTAAGGCTTTCTGTCGGATTTCCCCAAATTGTTTCATTTCTTGCATCTTTACCCAATTGTTTGTAAATGCCTCAAGACTTCTTTCTTTTCTACACTACTTAAACTACTTGAAAAGTTAAAGTGGATTGAAACAGAAGGAGCAATTTCCAATATGACATTGGAGCTGTATCATCTCTTGGTAAGGAAGGACAGGAAGTAATTTCCTCCTACTCTTACTATAAATCCATTTTAAATAAAAATTCGTTGTTCCAAATAATAGGTTGAGATCACTCAAAAAAAAAAAAAAATCCTTCCTTTCATCAGGAGCATCTTTATGACTGGCTATGGGGGTCTGCTGAAAGGTTTTTCCATTTCCTTCAATGTGCCTGAGAACTGGAGTGCCACTCTGTCCCACTCCCTTTTCTGCCCTCGCCCTGCCAAGGCAGAACAGCACATTTCAGCTAAACCTTCAAAAGTTCTGCAGCTTTTCAGACAAGATCTGAGACCATTTGCCTTGGAAATTCCATTGCAAGTAGAAATAACTTCCAAGTTGCATCTAGATACATGAAAATCTGCCTGACAGATTTTCATTTTAATTGCCAACTGGTATTATTATTATTATTATTATTATTATTATTATATTGTTTTTCTAGTTCTGATATCTGCCTTTTTGCCTCCTCCTGTCCTCAAAATCTTTCCCTCAGGGACTTTTACTGGGCAGATGGGTTCAGTTGTTCTCATCCTTCACTTATAAATTCTCCCAGCAAGCCCAGGTCCACCAGACCAGGCTGGTAATGAGCTGTTTCAACCTTTACTCACATTTCATCTGTCACTCACCTCACAGCAATAACATTTTCATTACAAAGGTGTGTATTTTCTCTTCAGGTAACAGTCCAAAATTGTAGGGACATAAGGGCTGCTGCAGAATGTGAGGACATGATAGAATTAAGTTGCCAGTTTTCAATTTAATGAGTTAATAGTAATGGCCAGGCTTGAAACACTTTTGATGAATGCTGCAAAATCCAAGGTGACAGCAAATCACAAAATCAATAGCTACTCATGTCTGTTCCTAAAGACATCAAACATTTGGTGTCTTCAGGTGTTTGAATAAGTACCTTAATAAAATGTTTGAGGCCATAACGCAGCTTGAGATGTCAGAACATTCTGACACCTGTCTAATGTATTGTTCAGCCACACAGAGAGCAAATAGACAAGTGAGAGAGTTGTGTTTATAAAAGAAGTTACCAGAGGAATCGGGGGAACAAACACAACTATCCAGCTGTCCAAACAACAACAACTAATTGAGAAATATCTTCTAGAAGTTTTATTTTAATCAAAGGCACAGCAAACTTTAATGCTGCTGTCCTTAGGAGAAAGGATCTCTAAAGAAAGGGGATTTGCACTCACAGCTCTGTATTAATTTCCTTTCTCCTTTGGCACCTGCTGTGAACTGTTTCAAGAAGGGTAATTACTTGTGACAAAGCAAAAAAAAAAAAAAAAAAAGAAAGCTGTAAATCATTATTAGTTTTGGCCGCCTGAGTAAGCCCCAAATTTCAGGGTTTAAGAGGAGCCAGCAGCACTTCAATGTGTGGGGAATGCAAAACATCTGTATTCAGTGCTAACGACTCCTGGCTCAGAGAAGTAAAACGTCTCACGTTTCGCAGAGTGTGGCATTATCTTCCTCCAAAACTGCAATATTTCTCTTATCCAGACTCTCCTAACATCTTGTTGCAGGAACGGCTTTCACAGTTTGCTAACAAGTCTCGATTTTTATCAGTGTGCTCTGTTTCCATGGCCAGCTGTTGGTGGATGTGGGGCTGCAGAGAGCAGCTCCAGTGGCTGCCTGAGCTCCCACCAGGGTCAAACCTCCCAATCAGGAAACAATTCATCCCTTCCTTCCCAAGCACCCAATATCTGCAAGTAAAACCTAAACTTTTTGACATAAAAGGTTCAACACAAAACATTAATAAAAAATAATTCCACCACAAACCACTCATGCTCCCTGACAGTAACTCTAGACAGAGGTTATTATAATAAAACATACAATATTCTTATAGCAATTCATGTCTGATACTACATTACCTCAGTTTAATTCACCTTTCTGCCTCAAGTGTTCCAGCAGTGGTTTTGTGTTTGTTTTGAATTTCCGAGTAAGTACCAAGGGTGTGCTGCAGACTGTGCCTTAAATAGCATCTGGTTTGTAATTACTGTCTGGAACCTAAATTACAAAAACCTGTTGCTCCATGAAAAGATATAATTATTGAAAAGATCTTTTATGCATGGTTTGTCTGCATGCTCAACCATCAATTAAATCATTACCATCTAAACCTGCTCATAAATAGAATTGCACAGATTCCCAAATTCCTGAACCTAGAAAAATTTGTTTCCAAGTGAAAAATTACCACATTTATTGAATAACTAAAGAAAAGCATAATTCCTCTATGGAGATTGGAGCTCCAAGCAGAACTTTTTATCTCTTTTCTTCATGGAGGGCTTTACAATCACCAAGTTGTTAATTGAGGGGTAAAATCAAGTCTGGTTTATCCACTGCAGGTACATGGGATAAAAGCTAATTGATCCCAAACCTATTTTGGGGGTACCAATCTGCATCTGCCATCACCACTTCAGTCTGGCAACACAAAATTCTTTTTGCCCCAGAATTTTGCCCAGACTTCCCAATTTTGACCTTAAATAATATATCTTTTTTTTTTCTTGTCCTGCAACAAGACACACACATCAGACACTCATAAAACTTCTGTGCTTTCTTCATTCTGATCTGCTTACCAAAGGAACAGAATAGTAGAGGGATACACATTTTTGTGCTGCCCAGGGCTGTGTGTCAGGCAAAATCAAAGGACTGGTGTGTATGTCACGAGCTTAAAAGAAATAAATGCTTAGTATCCTCTTGATCTCCTTCCACCTACTGACACAATTCCTGTGCCAAGTGTGACAGCTCTGAAACAGTGTTTTGCCAGGGATGCTCTGTAGGGAGTCAGCAGAGAACTCAGTGTTCCCTTTTGGGGATCTTGTGGAAAGAACCAGCAGAGTGAGTGCAGGAGGCACTTATCCTTCCCTGCTGGGCCTTTGGAGCCTTCCTAACATCATCAGTGCCTTGAGGCTGATGAACAAGCTGTGTGAGACCTTGAGTTTCCAGTATTTTCCCTTATGCTGCAGTGTCTTAAGTACAGACCATCTCTGACACAACTTTTCCTCCAATAATTGTAAAGATTTCTTCATGCCTCTGCTGATGGCTGTGCTTATGTTACAGTAATTCTGAGTAATGTCAGGCATGGATGTAAAGGAATGCCCCATTTCCAGTAAGCACCAGCAGGGCTCTGGGCTTTGCAGTATTTTCTTTGATCTGTCTTTAGCTATAAATCACAACCTGGGTAATCCTATAAACAAATTCTCCTTAATGTTGTATTTTTTAATTACGTGAGGCATAAACATGTTTCCCAACATCCTGGTGTCATGAGTGGTGGACATCACTCCTGATTATGTAGAGGATACTGAACAAACCCAGCCAAGGAAGATGACCTTCTTCTATCATGAATCCTCACATCATTCACTGTGTCTCTGGAAAAAGCCCTGTAGTGGCTTTAGAAAGATAAAGGTTTGGGTTTTACTGAACTGGATGAATGAATTCCAGTATCACTTTAGACAAAAGAATGCAACCTGATATGAGTATTTTGCCTTCAGTCCCTGACATTTCCTTCTGCACTGCCTATTCTGGGCATTCCTCTTCTGTGCCTTGGTTTGTGTTCTGGAAATAAAAGCATTTCCCTTAAGCCAATAAAATGAAAAACATGGGACATATCCTGGGAAATGCTTAGAAAGTACAGTGTAGATTTATTTCTCATCTCCAAAATAATCTTACTTCATACATCCTTTTACAAGTAATTTCCTCCTTCCTCTGCCTTCCTGTAACTCCTTTGGCTGCACATACATAGAAGGTTTTCCCTGGGTATTTATGTTTTTCATTAGAAGTACATTTCTCCTTCAGACTCATAGAACTTATTCAAAATGTGTCCCGCTAATCATATCTTCTCCAGAAAAATGTATTTCAAAGGATCAACCATTTATTTCATCGTCTCAGCAAGAAGCATCATTGCCCTTGTTCCTGCCTAATGCACCAGGAAATGTCCCCCAGAATGAAACCTGTACAGGATGAATTTTGCATAGCTCATAGGTGCAAATGTGAATATTCACACAAATTCACACGGCTGGGTTTGATGCTCTAAGCCTTAAACATAAGCAGGGAAATGAAGATCAAGGAGAGATGGTTTCCAAGTGGCACAGCTCTGAGTCTGTTTCTAGTGCTTCCTACCCCTGGAACTGGACTTTAGATGCAATAAGAGATTGAGTCTAGTTCCAGGTCCAAGCCTGTCCATGGAAGTTCCTAGGTTTTTATACTGAGGTCAGACCCCTGTGCTGCCTCACAGGTATAAGCTGATGTCCACAACTTCAGCTGGAATCCCATCAGATGGCTTTGTTTCTTTGGGTTTTTGTTTTTTTTTTCTTTGAAGTGGACAGGGTGCCAGTAATGGTAAAGAAAGTCTAGAGTATTTGGGTGAGAGTTTGTTTTATAACTAATTTCAAAATTGTTATTTTTTTGCCTTATTAATCTAAATTACTCCTGAAACAAATTCAGAGAAAATGGGAAATATTTCCACTAACCCCTCATTGTGTTTGCCCAATTGTGAATAAGCCACTATAAAATTTCAAAAAACATTTGAAAAGGGAACATTTTCATCACATAATAAACATCATTTAAGAAGTTATAATATTCAAAATTTTGTATATGATTATCTAAATTACTGACAATGCCAAAGAACACTAATAACAGAAATCCTAAAAATACTTGGAAATTTATAAAACTAAATACAATGGGAGTTTTTTAAAGAGAATTTGTGCCATTTTATAATATTTCCTGACTAAATTATGTTATAAGCTATTATTATTTGAGCAAGACCTGCCAGTGTACAGTCAGGAATGTCCAGAACTGTTTCCTATCTCTTGTATTTCCAGCAGATACCTGGCCAGCTGAAGTCCAAGGCTTTTTTTGTATTTTGTTCATTATCTTTTTCATATAAAATATAATTGGGTATCCAGGTCTTCTTTAGACACTTATTCTGCACATTCAGTTTTGATAAGTTACTTAAATCCTTGTCTTCTCACAGACCTAATCCTTTCGCAAATCTCACATAAATATATCAATACCCCTGAAAGATTCAAAATTGCAGCTTTGGATCTGGGCACCTAAATTCCATCCAAATGCTTTTGTTACACCTCTAAATTCATTCTGGTTTTTAGTGACACAAAATACCACTTTTTTTTTAATCAGTGTTACACGTTCAGAATTTTCTCTTAAAATCAAGGTAGAACCAAGACACTGGGTGAGCATCTCAGCTTTCACTTAGCTTCTGAGAAAGAATCTGGAAAAATCAGAATATTCAGGATGAGAGAGTAAATTTACTCATCCATATTAGTTATGTTTAGACTTCAAGGGATTTTTCACGTGATCTGTGATTTTTGAATTTGTGACTTCTAATAAACTTTGCCTTTTCTGTTTGTATATTTATAATTTTCTGCAGTTCTGGGGTTCTGCTGGAGCTCATGTGGCAGATTCCTTGGGCAGCGCTGTAACCTTGTCACAGCCACGACTTTGAAATGGCAGAATTAGAGCCCTTCTTTCAGATTTAATTTTTGGAGACCTCTGGCCATCTGCTGAGCAATCACAAAGCGCTACTGACTCCATCTAATCTCTGAGGGAAGCTTTCCATTAGGTTTGCTGGAAGGTCTTTAGTCCAGACTAACCTGGAGTCTCTGTCTTGTTGCTGCTCCCTAGTTACAGCAAACAATTCCTGTTACAGCTTTACATTGTGATTTAAGCACTGAGTTTGTATGGCACAGTCCTTCCTTTTGCATATACATGTATATATTTTGCATATAATTTAACACAGGAAGGCATTAGTGCAGTCCCTCAGTGACTCATTAAAATATTTTAATCAAGTTTTAGTGCACTTTTCATGCAAAGAATGCACAATGCTATCTCATTAAAAACAAAACAAAATCAAAAACCAACAACAAAATCCCAAATAAAAAAATGTTTTAAATAGGCTCCAAATTCTTGAAAGAACCATCTATTGTACCCTCATTTAATTCAGGCACAACCAGCTATCTGGCCTGTTCTTGTGTTTAATGACACTGCTGGGAATATTGCCATTGGCAACAATGAGGAAAAATAATATCGGGTTTAATATATGCTTCAGCTTATAAAATAATAACTCAACAGGTTGCTTAACATGGTTTTGCTTAACCTGTTCATTTATTTTCATATCTAAAATACAAGGACCTGAACACATAGGAAATTAACAAAAGGCTGCAGTGCCTCTTTTTGTTCAGTATTAAAAAATTAAATCCTCATTTAAGGATACTGTTAACTTGTGTAAATCATCCTTTTTGGAGGGATATGTTCCAGTCACGGATGTCAGAGAAGAAGCAGAATGACTGGATGGTAGCAAAGTATTCATGCTTTCTGTCAGGTACATTATGAACCACAAGGGATTTCTGCCACCTCACGATTTTAACCTTTCAACAATCCCTATTAGAATCATGGAATCATAGAATCATATAATTGATAGAATGATAGAATAAATTTAGAATTATAGAATGGTTTGTGTTGGAAGGGGCCTGAAAGTCCAACCAGTTCCAACCCCCCTGCCATGGTTCCACTATCCCAGGTTGCTCAGAGTTCCATCCAACCTGGCCTTGGACACTTCCAGGGATGGGGCAGCCACAGCTTCTCTGGGCACCCTGTGCCAAGGCCTTACCACCCTCACAGTAAAGAATTTCTTCCTAATAACCCATCTGACCCTTCCCTCTGTCAGTTTAAAGCCATTACTGCTTGTCCTGTCACTGTAAACCCTTGCAAAAAGCCCCTCTCAACCTTTCTTGTAGCCCCTTTCAGCACTGGAAGGCTGCCGGGAGGTCTCCCTGGAGCCGTCTCTTCTCCAGGCTGAGCGGTTCCAAGGTCTGCTGCCTCAGCCCAGCAGAGACTGGAATGACAGTGTTCAATTCTGTGTTAATAACTTTCCAAATGGCTTATCATCCACGAGCCAGCAGAGGGGACTCACCAGGCAGGTTGATGGAAACAGCTCTGTCATTATTCAGTCACTCTACGATTGACTCCTTTGTGTTTTCAGACAACTGGCTCTGCAGCCCTGTGGAAGCTGCACTGCACAATCTTCTGTCCATTTATCCACTGATAACGTGTTATTAAATGGAAACATTGTGCCCTTCTCCTGCCAAGGCAGCGCAGGGACACCACTGAAGGAGCAGTAATTAATTCTGATTCTGGTTCTTCTCACCAGTCCCATTGTTTTGCTGTGAAACCCCTTAGGCTCACCTTCTCCATCAGAAGGCCCCAGGTGAGGAGGATGAGAATTTTCTCCACAAGAACTCCTTTTAAAGCAAAATTGACTCCTTTTTCCTTTTAAAGCAAAATTAACAGGTTTTACTGATTCAGCGGGCTTCTATTTTTAGTGCCTAGCTGGGAATATTTAGGGAAAGAGACGAATATAATTTACAGCAAGAGCTTAGAGCAGGTCCCCCTGTGACATCAGAGTGTAGACTCTCAAGGTTACTCATTACTTCTGAAAAGCTTGTCCCATGTAAGTGCAACCAATTCAGAGGCGTGACTGCAAACTGCTCCCATTGCTCTAGACATTTGAAATCTATTTATCTGTCTGTCTATATCAGATACAAACAGGACTTATTTGATGCATTTCCCAGTTATTCAAGAGATCACGAGTAAAAATATCAAAGTGTTGAGCCTCTGCAACACATTCCATAATAAATAAACCCAGCTTTTAGCCTTGTTTATTTTTACGAGACTTTGCTTTTAAGGGATTTTATTTTGTTCCAGTGTACTTTCTCCTCACATCAAATTCAGAGTGGTCTTCCACTTATCTTATCTTTCCTACATCACTGACAGTCTTTTTGAGTTTGAACAACATTATCAGAGAAGTTATCAGTGTTCTGCTGAAACTAAAGGGATTTAACAGATACCACATTATTCAGGAGCCCCTGACTGCCATTTGGGATAAATGTCTGTATTTGAGGAAAGAATATATCATGTTATTTGTGCCTGTGATTCTTCATCATATGGAGAAAGTTTTACTTCAAATAAGGAATCAGAAAGCAAAGCAGCAAGAGGGCCATAAAGGAAAAAAGTACACAACAGCAGGAGAGATGGAGAGGAGAGGAAAAATGTGATGGGAAAAAATGAGACAGGACTGGAATTAAAGGCAATGATGTAGAAAAAAATTCTGACAGCTTTAATGGGTTGTCAAAGAAGATCTGCAAAGGCTCCAAAACAAATGAAACAAAAAAAAGCAGAGCCATATAAATACACATAAAAATGAAAATGGAGCAAAGTGTCTCATCTGTTATTTGAGGATGCCAAAATTAAACAACTCTACCTAATAAACTAAAATTGCTCTTTATGAAATGCTGCTTTAGTTTATGACACATGCAGCCTGTACTGGTTCTAAAGATTAACCTGCATCAAAATCTCCCATCTGTTTCTCCTGGAAAATTCCCTTATCTTCCATGTTTTCTGATGCTAAGAAACCATAATGTTATGGTTTCCATTGTCCTTGATGCAATCAAATTCATTATTTACTTAGTTTAACTAGACTACATACAATTAATGGATTGGCATGTGAGTGGCTTTTTCCTAGGCTGGTAAAGAGGAGGAACACGTTTTCTTCATATTCTCAGTTTAATCAATATATCTACAATTGCAAAGGAGAACATTTCAGGAGTGAAAAGTGCAAACCATGCACCGAGGACTCTGCTGTGGTCCCTAAACCCTGACCCACATCAGATGTTGTGACACCTTCAAAGGAATGTGAGATCAGCTGGGTCTTCTGATACTCCATTTCATCTCCAGGCACATCAGGAGAAATATGCTTGCTTCTTTACCACAAAGGAGAATAGAAAATATCAGTTTTCCTGTGCTTCTAAGGTACAGAATAAACAACCCCAGGTAGGTTTAAATTAGCAGATGATATTTGTGACTAGTAAAAAAACAATCTTTCATTACCTTTCTAGAGAAATGTAGCTTTAAATAACATGATCAAATAAATAATAAAATAAATAATTTGAAATAAAATAAATAATTTAAATGGGAATTAATGTATGCACCAAATGACTGATGCCACACTAAAAATCTTTCATTTTTAGTCCTGTATGTATATTTGTACTCAGACACACATAATATTGAGAAGAACTGTACTAGAGAAGTTGTTTTTCTACAGTAATTGTCACCCAAGAAAAGTGCTAAAAATACAGCTATAAAAAGCAATCTGTTTCTCTGAGTTCTGTGTTTCTTTTCCTGCCATTTTTTAAAATGAATGTCTTTTAATGGAAACTAGATTTTTTTTTCCCTACGAGTTAATCTATTCCTACAGCTCCTTCACTGTCTTTGGTTGCAATCCCTGGTATTTCTGCACCCATGAATTATGTGGGATAATGGCAGGAATATTGAAGGTCCTTCAGTGGTTCCATTTCCAAGCTAAGATCCAGATGTTACCGCATAATTACATTTCTTCCATAAACCTCCTCTTAAACCTAACATTAACACCTCTCTGTAAGGCTATTTGTCAATTAATGGAATTCATAGAAATTAACTTATCATTTTAGTACCTGGACAAAAGGATTGAAAAACTAATAAAGTGATGGAGAAAAGAAACTGTGACTCTTTTTTCTCCATTTTCTGCATTTTCCTGTTGCCATCTTTCACAACTCTTCCACAATTATTGACCCAAATTTTAGTGCTGTTTGTTTGCAATCCACAGAAGTTTTCACTTTGGAAAAAAAGGTTATATTCCTATTTATTATAATTTTGATTTGTTCAATATCTCTAACTCAAATCCCTTCAATTCATATTTACATTATTGGTCAATGACCATTCCTCTTTGTACCTTGCATACTTATGTTTTAATTGGTATCTAAATTCTTAATTTGAAAAATCCTACCTGATGCAAATATTACTCAAGAAAGAGAGACTTCCATCAACTACTCAACTTCTTTTTGCTTCAGATTAAGCCTAGAGAGCTCAGCACAGTGTAAGGGCCATGCTTGAAATGCTTGCTGAAGTCAACATTTGTGTTTCTGGAACTGGATTTTCACCAAAGGAGTTAAAATTGCTACTGAGAGAGGATTATGCATTCTGGAATGCTTCTCATTTTCACTTCCTTCTTACACAATTTAATTTTTTTTCTTTCATTTTGGAAACATCCTCTATAATACAAGGGACAAGCCCCAGCATTTCTGTAGATATAGAACCCATTAGGATCACAAAAATACCTAAAGTGGATATGACTATTAATTCTGAAAGCAGATTCTCTATTATTATCTTGCACTGTTTTTATTCTGCACTGAGAATGCACCAGAAAGCAGCCAGATTTTTCCTATCAGGCTTTCTGTCTTCAGTATTTAGGAGGTGTGCAGTCAGTATTATGGTTTTTATAACTACTCACCTGACAAATAGTGTGCAACTCCCCTGTTCTCTTTGGGCTTCTTTAAGAGCCCCAAAAGCTCCTACAGCAGATCATACTATTTTTTTTATAAAAAACAAAAGCTGAATCCTTAGCCCTGAATGCTTCTGATCTAAAGGAAGACCTCAGAGATTGAGATGTCAAATATAAGAAATGTCTTCTGTAATAAGTCAGGCATATGAACAAATCACAACGAGATGGAAAAGGTCTGAGAGTCTCAAGCAGGGACTGTTACTGTATGTTTGTAATATTCCTGGAAAATTATAGCTCATCTCTTTGGTGATAATAAAGGTAAACATTAAATAAATGCCACCAATGCTGTTGCTATTAGGTTTTGGAAAAAGCAATGACACTATGAATGAGATGCAGCCACTCTGCACGTTCTTGCTTATTACTGCTGTTGGGAAAAACAAATCCAAAAAGACTACAACAAACACGTTTCAAGCCAATACTTTTCTCTCCTGCCAACTGGTAACAACTAGTTGGTGTTCAGTTTTGTGGCAATGCACAGATTTATGGCTGTGCTTTTTGTGCAAATAAAAACCACAAGCAAGTTTTTTACCTGTTTTGAATGGAAGCCACTAAATGCCTGGATCAGCTGGCACACCATGCATGTCTAAATCAGCTTTCCAATATTTCCTCTAGCACAGGAGACTGAATGTTCTTCTCAGTACAAGCTAGAACTTAGACTGGCAGTTTGTTATTGGACAGATGCCATTGATAAATTAATTATTGCTCTAGCACCATTGGGGCAAGGGTGTTGTTTACATATTTTCCATAAAAACCAATTATGAACTCTTTATAGATGTGGTCATTGCTGGGTGATTATTCTGGACCAGGAATTTTTACTCTCCAAACTGTCTGGGAACTGCTTTCTCTATGTTAGGTCATTGAAGTGTGTTATTTTTGGTTAAGGTCACACAGCAGTTTTCCTGCTCCTTGATTTATTGAAGCTTAATTGAAACGATAGGAAATGTTCTTAAAAATGTTCCTCACTGATGCATCCAAACACCACCACAACAACAGCAGCAGTTTACTCATCACTATTCTGGGATCATATTCCTCAAGGAGAGGGGGAAGAACCAGAATGGGACACTGAGAGGACAGACTTCAATTCCATAAAGCACCTAAATCAATTCTTGCTTTAAAGCCTGCCATTATGTGGAGTTTTATGCACACAAAATTCAAACTCAGGTGTTTGAAGGGAAAGAAAATTGTCAGTAAATTAGTTTTAAAATAAAATTTAAAAAAAATATATATCCTTATTGAAAAGTACCAGAACACTGTAGAAATAGGTTTGGAGGGGACCTCAACAGGTTAAATAGATCTCTTGCCTGTCCTGGCACAATTTTAGCTGTGGGTTAAAGTACAGGTAGTGACAGCTGGCCAGGAGCTCACCAACCTGCTCTGGGTCAAATACAAAGAAATACAATTCTGTGGCCTTAGCAAAAGACTAGATTGACAAATTGAGCAGGTAAAACTGAAACTGCTCAGTAAGTCTCTGGAGTGACTGCAACTACAAGAGCTGGGCAGGTGACTGAAATGGGCACAGAGCCCTGGGATCATCAGTGTAAATAAACACAAACAGGCAAGGACTGACAATGGCAAAATATTTCCGGAAAGCCAGTGGGTTTGTGTTCAGCAAGAGGCAAAAGCCTTGAGCTGTAATTCATCTCTTTGCAAAAGTGCAGATGTTGCAGTGTTTTGGAAAAACAAATCATTAATGCCACCTGTAGATGCAGGAGCTGAGTTACAGAGGTAAAATGAGTTGTTTGCATTCATTTTGCCAGTTCATTTGAAAGGCAAATACAGACTCTAGGTGTTCATCTCCTGAATATGCCAGCCTGAACATCAGAGAGAGCAGGTTCCTATTCACTCCCAGGAGCTTGGGTTCCCTTTTCAGTATATTAAATCTAATTTTGCAGCAGTTGGTGAAGTAGCCAGGTAGCTATCACATGGTATGGATTAAAAAATCAAAAAGAATCTGGTTCATCATGCTTGGATTTGGTGTCAATGTCAATCCCTGCCCCTGGTACCTCTGCTAAATTAACATGAAACTTGCACACACAGGAAGGGCAGTTCAAATCTGCTGAATTGTCACTGCAATAATGCAAAAAAATGAGACATCTTTTTTGTTGTTGTTATCAGGTAAGTGTTTCACAATGCAAAAATAAAATGTAATGACCACTTCATTAAGAAAATGAAGTTAAGATCAGAAAACACAAATGTAATATCCACACTAAGGGCAATACTGGAAAAGGAAAAGCCATTAAAATCCTCTAGTATTATGTTTTCCCTATACCTGACAATATGTGAAGTGTGATGTATAAACACTTTTCTAAATAAAAAAGTAGGAAGCAGTTGCCATGGAGATATCATGTGTTCCCTTGGGGCTTGAGGAAACACAATTAGCCTACAGGATGGTTTTCAAACACTTCAGTTTGAACCTTTTGGAGTTTCAGAAGTGTAGTGATCTGGTGAAATAATTCTTCATGCTGTCTGCATTTTTTCCAGCCAATACATATTATTGTGTGTCCAAAAGTAATGATTATGGAGGAATAGCTCTCATTTGGATATTCTGAATTGAATTTATAGAATCATAATCTTCAGCTTTGACTTTTTATCACTAGATCGAAAAATACCATCAGTTAGTGCAGAAATCTCTTTTTTTCCCTTCAAGCCTTTCTGATTTTGCAACAACAAAACTTAATTTTTCTGGCACCGTAAATGGGTTTGAATAAAGACATTTGCTTTCATTTTAACTTTCAGTGAAGGAAACAGTGGTTTTTCTTGGCTATTATCCCAAGTCAGCTCTCATTAGAAAAGAGTAATCAACGGTTTGTGGAGAGGAGAGTGTTTCATCAGATAAACACTCTGCTTCTGATTTGACACTACTCTCTGCTTGATTATACAGACTGAAGCTGAATTCTGAATTTCTGAAGCCTTCTATGCCTTCTGTCTGTGCACCTTGCCTTCATTAAGGGGTGAAGGGAAATAATTCTAATAACTTTTTAACATCCATCCCTGTGTTGAGGTGTGGATCTAACAGCATGTTATTATTAGCAAGGTCTTCGGAAAGGATCTGTGCTTCCAAACAGAAACCTCAAGGGATTAATCACTCAGGCTAAAAGTTGTTATGTGCTTTTAACACTCCAGATGAAATGAGCTATGCCTGATTGTCAGATCTACCTAAAGTCTTTGTATTTCTGATAATTTACACCTTCCTTTCGTCGTCTGAGCCTGCTTCTCAAAGGAAGCCAATTAGCTTCAATACATCTTTGCATATCATTGCATATAAATAAAAGAAACACGTATTTCTTGATAGGTTTTCATGTAATGGCAACTCTACCTCATTTTCTTTCTTTAAAACAGGCTAGTAGGTTGTATTGCTCTGAACACACAAAGAAAAGGTCTCCAGAAACAATTCTAATTAGGACAAATACAGATAAACTTCCTTTTTGTGCTCTGCAAAAAATTTCGTGTTACAAAATGTTTTGAGATCCTGTGCAGAAAAACTGCCCTGATTTTACTACAATTAATTGTGAAGTGCAAATAGAATCTCAGAAGATGATTATCAATGGTTTGTTAAACAGTAAGGATTATTAAAAAAAACAGAAAATAATTCACCACACACATTGGAGTGTGTGTCACTTAATGATCAAACAGTCTGTCCTTGCTGCTGTGACTAACCCACAAACAACACTGAAGTGCAGCTTTCAGTGCTGACAATCACAATCATGCCAAAATCTGCAATTTAAACGTTATTCTACTTACTAGCAGAAGCTGCAGAAAGTTTCAGTATGGTATCAAATAGGGAATAAGCAGCTCAGGAAGGCAGAAAAACAGAGGTTTATGAAAAATTCAGTAAAGAGTAAAAATACACAGCATTATGATCGCTACTTTCTTCTTGCCTGTCCATATCAGACACATGAAGGAAGTCAGAGACAAAGATTTTCCTCTTTGACAAGAAAGACCTGATCAAAACAAATTTTCTCAATGACAGCCAAGTGCCTGGACACCTGAGCTGTAAACAGGAACACTTACCATCAATAAGGGCATAATATTTCTTGAAATACAATTCATGGAAGTTCTTAAACTGATCTGCTGGAATGAAACTGTGACTTTAATATTGTGAGCAGCAATTCAAATATTCTCTTTAACAGATGTGTCATCTTGTCTCAACTGACATATGTTCCAAGATAAAATACATCCAACATTTTAAAATACTTATTTTCATCTCTTAGTAGTTAGGCAAGAGAGCTGTCTTCCTCCGTAGTCTATTGAACTTTTTTTGTTTTACTTTATTGATGAGTTCAATTTTTTAAATGTATAATTAAAATTCTTTTGCATGTTTACAATTTGCTGCCACTTGAACACGTTCTTCATAAAACCAAAAAGCTTTCAGATAATTTTGGAATGTGAACTAAAAGGCAATTTCCAATCCTTTTTAAGATGTATCTAATAAGTCTTCAGACCTAGTCATCAATGAAAACAGCAGAGATGAAGAGTGTCAGATAATTTAAAAGTGCATTTAAGGTATTCATATCTTATTTTCATGTGTCTAAGTCTATTAAATCATTGGTCCCAAATTTACAGCTGTGAAATTTTGAAAAGACAATTTGTGAGTCCAAAGAGAAAATAGTGTGCAACTATAGAAGGCAAGCATTAAATATAATTCGTTTCACAAAACAACATCCTGATTGAAGTGAAGTAAAACCCAAAACCTGCAAATTATAGCTGGAATTAATTTTTGAGCATAGCCAGTCCTTACAATATGGTAACAGTAACCAAATAAATAGCATTCCTTTTTCACCTATGACTGCACATCACCTATCAAATGTACTCCTTGTTAATAAATCAAGTGCAAAGTATTTCTTGACTTTTTCATGATTCTGAGATTCTCTTAATTTACTCTTTTGGTAGGATCATATGCAATTTTGTAAATACAACCTAAATTTCAAGGATTTTTGAATCATGGGTGGTAGGAAAGCCAATTTTATGTATGAGCATAAACATGTGCAACTAGTAATTTTATCAAAGAATAGACAGAGTTGAGAGGCAAGAATTCAGTTTTTTCCTCTTCTACAGACTGGGTAATAACCACTGATCTGGAGCAACATGTCTTTCCTAAGCAAAATCTCATACAGCACAGAAGGTCTACATGTAATTAATTTTGCCATCCATCAGGGCTCTCACTCTCCTGCAATGCTGCAGACACACAGTTTATTCCTTTACCACAAAATTTCATCCCAGAATCTCAGACTAAAACAGAAGCACTAATAACAGTGTGAACAAACTGCAAAACAAGACTGGGTACGAACATTTCTTCAGTTTTATTTATTTTCACATTTTCAGGCAAGTGAAAACTGAGAATAGATCTTAGAACAGAACAAGCCGCAGTTTTGAGTGACAGTCTTTAGAATTAGGAATAAAATCATATTCTCCCATAAAGGATACCTGCTTTTTAACTGCCACGAATGAAAGTTTAAAAACAGGACAACCTATTGATTCTACACTCGAAAACTGAAGTTATAGGTCTCCTGTGAAATAACTCTAACCAATTCCAGCTCCTCATTCCTTTTTTTTACCCCTTTTGGCTTATTTGTTTCTATGGTCTCAGTTTTGTTAAACATCACAGCAAGGCAGTTTCTTCCAGAGAAACTACATCACAGTAACTCAAGGGGTGAATTTACTGTTTGAGCCCAGTGGATTACACTGTGAAACTCTGAGATTATGTTTTGGCCACATGGCAAAACCTTCTTGAGGCATAGCAAATGCACAGGTCAGAAAAAAATTTGCAGCAGGGTGGTTTTCATTTTTCCCTTGAAACATGTACTGGTGGTGTAGTGAACCATTAGAACTCTCCTGAACATGGGTTCTGTATTCTGAAGAGTGAAGGCATCTCAGCCATTGCACCTAAACTTGATTTGTTAGCCCAGACCTTTTTGACGATACTGCTTTACATGCACAAATTGTAGTTCTGGTAAATACTTTTGTATATTACATTGAAATATTCTGCTTTGAATAAAATACATTGGAGAAAGTTGTGATCTAATCTACCTCTTTTATGTAATGTCAAGGTACTAGATTTCAGCAATATACTGGCTGTCTTCAGAGAAAAGTAAAAAGGCTTGACTTTGTTTTGCTTCTGTTGCATTTTTATAGAAAATATTGTAACAATCTATTCAGAAGATTCACTGACTGCAAGAGAACCATGTAATCATCATTAGCTTGCTGTCCTCTAAACAGTGTTATAATATCTGCTATAAAAACACAAAATACTTGTATAAGAGAGAACCAAGGACAGGAGAGAGAGAGAGCTTTGTGCTTTTCCAGTGTGTTTGTTGACTGTAAAGTGATGACAATTGTAGTTCTATACAAGCACTGAAGGAATTAACGAAGGCACAGGGAGTCATAGTGAAAAAGCTCTCATTTTTCCATACCACACACATATTTTGATGAATCACTAGGGATTTCATCCGCAGCATCCTTTACTGTTTCCAACAGGAACCTTCCTTCTGCATCTAGTCCGACCAAACAAGGAACAGCAAGGCACAGCTTTGCTTGGTGTGAGGCAAAGATGTGCGAGTTAAACACCTCCAGAAAGCTCTGAAACCTGTCTGAGAAATGGGATTTTCCCAGCTCAGAGTAATTCTCAGAGGATGCAACACTGGCAGGGCAAATCTCATGGCAGTTGTTTCTCACCCTCCCAGTACAGTAAGAATTTAAGAACAAGGTGAAGTGTTTGGAGCCAGGATCACAGCAAACACTGACAGTTCTCCCCACATCAACTCCTTGGAGGCTGTGGTTAAGGATATCCCTAATTCCAGCTTGTGCCAACCAGAGGCTGCTGCTTTTAGTCTTCAAAAAAAGTCCTGGGTTCTCCTTAGAGAATGTAACACAGATATTCTCAAAGCCCACTTCCTTTCCTTCCAGATGCAGTCTAAGCTGTCTCAAGCTCTGCCACAGATTAAGTACTTACATATACGATTAGGCCTTTCTCTCTCAACAAATTTCTTTGTGCTTAATACTTCCCCTTGCAAGCTATATTGCCATTCTCTCAGTGTGATTGTGCAGTGTTCTTGAAATCTGTGCCTCAATGAGTAATATAGCCCTATCTACCTTTTCACACTGTTAAATTAAAAAGTTTCAGTCCCTCATCTGCAATTTTGCCATTTGAAAAGAGAGGAATTCTATGCCCCTCCTACGTCAGTATGTTTTGCGCTGTAATCCCTGCTGATATTTTAGAAATTAATCTCTCTCAGGCTGATGGAATGTGAAAGAAAAGCACGGTTCTCATCAACTATCTATGCTGCAAATATTAACATTATTACTCTCCATATATTCATGTCTTTTTCAAACAAAAGACAGCAAGACTTTATCTTGGTACTGCAATATTATTCATACTCCAGTTATTTGTTTCAATTTAATGTAAAGTGCTCCAGATCATTTTAGACTTGGATACTGAGATTTCACCTGAAGTTAAATTACCATTTTCTTTAGCTAAAGAGTGAAGCATAACTGCTTTGCAGCAGAAGCTTTCTTCCATGTCAGGGCCATGGTGGTAGGAGAAGAAGAACACACACAAAGCCCAATTTTTCTAGTACAGAGTAAATCAGATTAACAGGCTCCTCAGCAGATTCAGCCATGTAGGCAGGGATATGTAACAGTGGTGACTTTCCCTGTGTCAGACAAAATTCCATTACTTGACAAAGATTTCAGCAAGCATTGCCATGTCTAGGGCTGGACAGCCCTCTCTCTTCATCTGTTCCCTGCAGGAAGGGTGGCTCAGGCCATGGAGGCTACAGACACAAGAAGGTTCCCCTTACCCCTGCCCAGAGCTCTCCTTGAACATCATTTCAGAGGATAAGGAGCCCAATGAAACTGCCAAGCCACACCGGGCCTCTTTTGCTTGGGGAAGAAGGCAACAGGCAAGGGCATAGCAAACACTCTGCCCCAAGTACTACAGGCAAAGTGAGCATAACTGGGGGAAAGCAAAGCAAAAAACCCCAAAACCCCATGAGCCAGTGCAAAGCTGTAAATCAGGTTGCCTGGGCATCATTTTCTGATTTAAAGTGTTCAGCTCCAATCCATGCTTATGACATCACTTTCACTCCTGAAAATGGATTTCCTCACTCAGTTACAAATTGAGGTAAACAGATACGTTTTTTTTCTCAAATCAAACACCATCATTTAAAATTAAAACATAGAGAATCTACATCAAATAACTCTTGTACCCCAAAAGAACATGAACAAGATCTTATGAGTAATGAAATGGCCTAAAGCAGCCAGATAAAGGATGCATGAAAAATTCATTGCTTCCCTCAAATATGTTGCAAATTTTATTTGTCTCTACAGCTCTTTCACGGAGCAAATTTATTCCCCACAGTGATATTTTTTTTCCCCATCAGAAGTTATCAATTGCATTTAAGTGCCTCATATAAAGGCTATTCCATCATTTTCCATGAGAAGATGCTTCACAGTCTAAGAGCAGAAGATCCAGAAAATACATCCAACTTAAAAATGCTCTTTACTTGGTGCCTGCTTGTATAACCTAGTAATTATCCTTTTCCTGAAATTTAATCCTCAAGTGAACCTTTATCTGGCCTCAGTCCTGTTAGAGGCTTGAAACAAACCTTAAAAAGGTGACAGGAGATGACAGGCAACATATTTCCTTTCACAGAGAAATATTGTATGAATTATTAATCTGACCCAGAAAAGATCATAATCAAAGCCTAGCAGGGGCCCCTTGAGCACTGTTAGTGCATAATTCTACCCTCTGAACCTTGAAAAGAGTAGGGAATTCATATAGGAAGGAGCAGAGCAATAAAGCCAAAGTGTATGTCACTGGTAGAAAGTTTAAAGGAGTGCTGTAACACCTACATGGTGTTATTTATACATATGAATGTATTTTAAATTATTCCTCTATTACCATTTCTTTAAAAAGAAAAGAAAAAGAAAGGGGGTGATACTTACAATCATTTAAAAACACTCTCGAGCAATTCCATACTTTGGAGGAATAGGAAATCCAAAGAAAGTGTACCAGCAGAATGAAAAAAATATTTCTTCATTCCAGAAGAATGAACCTCTTTCCCTCAGAATGAACAAAGCAGTTACAGCCACCTAAAAGAGAGACATAAAGAGGATTTTAGCTTTATTCAGTTCTGAATATATTAACATTGTGGGCATCCTCAGAGGCGGAAACTTCCACGTCATGGCTTTGAGTGAGTGAAAAACTAAGAAAAGAGATAACCAAAGATTTTAGCTTAAACATGTTCAGCAGCTGTAGCAAAGTTTCCTCTACATCTGTCTGCTGCAAAAATGAAATGCTGATAGAGGTTGCCACTGTATTCCTCTTGTTGCTAGAAAAAAAAATAAAAGTTGGTTTTGATTAGTATCTTTATGAAATAATCAGAGCAATTAGCTAAACTAATCCTGAGTTTCTGATCTTGCTCAGCTCTTCTTAGCACAGCAGTTCCTGCTAACACAGGACAACAAACAATGTATAAAGTTCTAGTGATCAGATGTACAGGTCAGAAACAGAGAGCAAAGGGAGGACACTAGATTCTGGATCCTGCAATGCTTGACAGGTTTTCAGAATGTGTATTAAATCAAGTATTTCATCAACTGCCTAAATGCAGGACATAATCTCTGTAGCATCTTGGGTGGACAGAAACAAACAAAGCAAACAAAAAAAGGAAGTTTCTATCCACTTCCCTCAGAGTATTACCGTTGTCACACCTGACTATATCAGTTTCCAGCAGGGCTGAGGATGCCTTGCAGTGCGTTTGCTCAAAGCACACACGAGTTGCCAGCTGCCTGCTCATCCGCACAGGAACATCCAGTATCATGGACAGCGCTGAGAAAACCCCGCCAAAGAAACGTGTTTACACTACATCTCATCTGACAAAGTCATGTAAGGCCAATCTCTTATCCCAGCAGGCATGAGATCTGCAAAATTGTCGAAAGCTCTAATGAAATGCAGAACCTCTGCTGGTTTCTCCTGCTCCCATGAGGCACACACACAGAGCACAGCTCTTACAGGACCCCCAGGCAGGCTCAGTCTGATGCACATTATCATTGTTTATACTACAGATATAGCATTAATTATTTACACTACATATTTAGTCAGGTACACATTCCCTTATCTTTAAAATAAGCTTCCCATTGAGTTAATTTCTCCCTGTTTCCATCCACACGCTCCCTCACAATAAGATTTCAAAAAGCAGATTTTGCTCTGTAAGTTCAGCAACAAAAGTCAGGGTTGTGCATGAACAAGCCTGAAGCCCTCATTGTCCAGAGGATGGAAAGATCTTATGAGCCTCTAAGTGGATAAAACACAAACTAGTAGAGAAAACATCAGAGCAGACAGCAGTTTTGAGTCAGCCAAAACTTGGACCCTTCAGTTCATGTTGCATTAATATGAAAATTTTGAGTGTGTATCTAAATCATCCCCATATCCCATACAGTTTTGATCTGGAATGTTTTCAGAGGGTGCACTCAGATAATCCTTATTACAATGATTTCTGAGGACCTCATGACCCTTTATAGGGTCATTTTCTAAGTACTTCCACAGAGGCGAAGAGGCTCAAAGGTACAGGACGGGAGACTGCAAGTACCTCACTGTCTTCTTAAAGGTGTTTTTTTTCACTGTGGTTCAGAGCTGCAGCACTAAAATCTGCAGCACACCAGGAGTGCAGCATTCATGTGAGCATGGCTCTCATTCTCTTGTCCTCATCACTTTGTCATTAATGGTACGAGAAGCCTTTAGAAGACAGGACACACAAATAGATGTGGCTGTTTTATGGGTAGTATTAATTTGCTTGCTGCAGGCTGTCATCAATGTATTTGTTGCTTTCATTACTGAGGAATGCTCTGTGCAAACTCAGGGGCTGATGCTGGAAGGTGCTGGCTGGTCCTGACCCAACCATCACAAAAGTGCCAGGATCCAGTCTGATCACACTGAGAACACGCGTTACAAAATGTTTGTTCAGCTGGCACAAAAAAAAAAGTTTAGCATCTTATAATATTAATTTTATTTATTTTATGATATTTATTTCTGACACAGAAGTCTCTATCTTGTAGGAAGAGAAAGCCAGCCTATATAAGACACCTGAACATTCCTGGCACACAGTTCCTGTGCACACTTCCCTCCCCAGGTCTTGCACAGCCTCTTCGTCTGACAGCCACTGCTGTTTGCCAGAGTTATTTCTAAATGATGCAAATTATGTTTGGAGTTCCAGTCCCAGACACTGATTTCCCTAACACAAGGCTTCTGAAAGGGTTTTGTGTATAACTAACTTTATGAGATTTATTCCCCAAGATCTTTCTGACATAAAGGGAATTTATTTTTAAAGGAATCCGCAGCAGGTTATGTATAGACAGAGGCAACACAGCGACAAATGTAAATTAAACATTCAGAGGCATATTCCTGGCAGAGGTTTTGGAATTCTAATATAACTTTCACTTCTAGCACATTTAGGCAGGGGCAACAAACACCAAGCCAAAAATCATTGCTATTGATTGCAACAGGTTCAATAGTACTTGTAAGACTGAATATCCCAGCATCTTTCTAGCCTCCAAAATATTGAGAGGCCATATGAATTCCAGTGATTACATAAAGCATTCTTTAAATTTGGAATCCAACTCATCTGGGCACTTATGCCTGGAGTATCTGATATAAATTCCTCTGAGTACAAGAAGCATTCCAGAGGAATTGGCTGTGTTGGATTCATTATCTAACCACGAGCACTTTTGTAGAGCACTTGATTATTTCAGATATCACTTTTCTCAGTCACATATCTTTGTCTCACTTCAGCTTCTCCTACAGCTCTGGTGGAGCTCAGACCATGTCTGGGAGAGGTTTGCAATCCCAGCTACAGCTGCCTCAGGCTTCACAGGCATGTGTTGAACAAAAACCTCAGTGTTCTCTGAAGGTGCCCAGGCTCAAACTCCCCAGGGACTGCCTGTCACACCTTCTAATCACAGCTGTCACCTTCCATCTGATTTCAGGAAGGTCTCTAAAAGCCACTATTTGTTAGCTTTTCTGCAAAAGACTCAGAAACCTCATTGAACCCCAGACCTTGTTTCCTGCACTCAATTCCAAATTCAATTTCCCTTAGCTTTGCCCAGATGGACACCTGCAGAAACATAGCTCTTCCCAAGCTTTTCCATCCGCTGCCTTTGGGAGAAAAAAGACTCACATTCTCTTACTATCACTTTCAGTGATCAGCTAATTGATTTTTAGGAGCGGCTCTCCTAATAGCAATCTGCTACCAATCTCTTCTAGGGCATCTGAGAAACCCAGCATGCTGAACAGTCCCATAATTTAATTACCTGTTTTCTGCAACACTGAGCCAAGCTCAGGCAACATCACTGCTCTCTTTCCTCTGGCCACCCACAAAAGAAGCCTGATCAGTTTTTCAGTTCTTGCAGCAGCACATCTGCCCTTGTATCTATCCATTTCCCCAGAAGACCTCATAGAGGCAGAACAGTTTCTCAGTGACACCAGCCTCCACACTGGTTGTGTTTTGCACAGGTTCCTGCTAAGCCACCGTGAAGTTCTCAGCAATTGACATAAAATTTGCCAACCTGCACCTCCTCCTTGTGAGATAACGTGAAAACAAATGCTCACAGCGTCTCAGAGCTCTGCAGTCAGGGATGCAGTTGAATGTTGGGGAAGTCAGCTGGAAAAGTGGCTTTGAGGTAAAAAGCCCATGGGAAGAAGCTTGTTAGCTCACAGTTTTCATTTCTCTCCATCGACACGTCCTTTGGTTTTTCCTCTTATCTCACCAGAACAGAGATAACAGCACAGTTGTGCAGGCAGAGACAAGGAATTAGCAGTTCTGAAAATGCTGAGATCATCAACCAGAATTGCAGAAGATTATTCTGTGATATCTCAATCTTCAGCAAAAGCTCATTACTGAGAACATTCTTTCTAATCATCGAGAGAGAATATAAAGAATGGGGTAAATCATTGTGGCCACTGAAGAAGTAAGTTGGCGTGAACTATGCATTTCTAACAGATTTTTGGTGAACAAAGCCAGCCAGCATAAAAAAAAGCTAAATAATCACTAAGTTATCAATAGTTTATGAAAATAATCCCATTATGTAATGTTCTATTACTTTCAGCTGATGAATATTTAAATGGGAAATCTTTTCTCGCGCCCCTGCCACAAATGCAGCACTTCTTTTGTGCCCAGAGGCAGGTTATCTCAAAGGATGTACACAGGCAGAGACTAACTCACACAGGCACATGCTCATTGGTTTTTCACAGAACCCTTTAATTTTGGCCTCTTTCCTCTGTTGCTTTCAATAAAAGTAGAATGCAGCCTCCAATCATTTCAATTTTTCCATTTATGACAAATATGAGCTTCCATGTGTACTCTCCAATTACTTCACAGATCATCCTTGGCATTAAAATGAGTTGAAGCAAACTCTTCAGTATAAACTGTGAGGCTGGGTTTGGGTTTCATGCTGAGAAACAGTGCACAGAAAGAAGGTTTATGGAGATATGAATGCTGTAGGGTCTGATGGAGTCATCAACAATTTCAGAGATGAAGATGCTCATCTGTAATTTTTATACAACTGCTCTGACCACACCTTGGCCTTCAAACTATTGATTTTGTGCCCCAAAATCTGTGAATTTCTAACTCAAATATTTGGGCAGACTGTTTTCATGGCCCCTCTGACTGTGAATCCCTGGGAGTTTCTGTGCCAGGATTTTTACAGTTAGCAGCCTTTCTGCTACTTAACTTGCATAACCTCCTCTGTCTTGTTTTATAATACACACTTAAAAGACCCAACCCCCCCCCCCCCCTAATTTATGACAGCATCAAGAAGGCTAGAACAGGAAAACACTAACTCCATTCCTGTTCTCACTAGTGAACAGAAATTAAGATATTTATTTCTGCCTCTTAGATGAAAGTTGTTAAGAACCTTTCTAACTTTTTTAATTTACATGAATTTCAATTAATTTTATTTCTGATTCTTAGTGCACTTCTTCTGTTCAGGTTTTTTTGTGGCAGAAATGAACGAACACTGGTGGAATCTAGTGGTGATGGAAGGCATATTAACTGCAGCTGATAGTAGAAATAGTACAGGAAACAAAGGCAGTGACAGATATATGCCAGATGAAAAAACACAGTGATTTGGTAATATATCTCAAGATATGGGCCATGTGTATGTATATATATATATATATATATGGTAGCAGTTTATTTATCTCACTGTGTTTTAATTTTCACATTTACACCGTTCAGCTTACCAGTTCAAGTTCAGTAGTGTGATCAGGCAGCAGAAATTCTGATAAATGGTAGAAAAAGGTTTTCCAGATAGTTTAGAAAGCTTCTCTGCAGGGACCAGATGTGCCAGATTGTACCAAATAGTCAAACACAGAATCATCTCCCACTGTAGGAATTCTCAACACGTGATGCTTCCATCCAACAGCACGTTACCTTGCAAAATGAGAACAGTCACACCATTGCTCAGAAAAATCAATGAATGTGACACACAGAACTTGCTCAGCAACTACCAAATTATTCTGGAACTTGTTACTGAAAAAAAATCAAGGCACTGCTGAACCTCGTGATGGTAGTGATGAATCTTTCCAAAGTTAAAAGTAGAGAAAGAGAAAATGAGAAAGCAAAATTAAAAGAAAAAAGGAGGGAAATCAGGGATGCTCAGTGCTTGCTGACTTGTATTTAAAACATTACGGAAGTATTTGACTACAACACAGCACTAACACCAGTATAGTCTTAAGGGACATAAATACAGATAATTACATAAATTTGCAATTGGCATAAATTGAATGAGAAAAAAAACCCCTTGATGCAGGAAGGAATTATAACTTGATTTATCAGGATTAATTTAAATAAAAGTAGGAGTAGAGTTTAATGCTGCTGTGGAGTAGTTCTCTTAAAAGCTCACAGGAAAATTATTCTGTAAAGAGATTGTGGAGTTTATGTGGGAGGGGAATTGAATTAGGGAAGTCACTTGCAAACTTGCAGAAGAAAACTTGCAGAAGTGCACCAGATTGCTGCACTTCAAAAGAAGCATCTCAAATTCCGCTTCAGCTACACCACCCTCATGATTCCAGCAAACTCTGGAGATCTCTGTAGGGTGCTGGAAGCACACAAGGACACAGATGTTCAGAGCATCCCCACATACATCTCTGTGGGTTTTTCAGAGCAAGTCCTGAAAGCCATAAAAGAGTTCATGGTGCCATCTCGTTCAGTCTGCGTGGATCTCTGCTTATCAAATAGCACTGAAGTTTTTACTGGTTCTGCCCTTAATTCAAATTCCTACTAGCTGGAATAACATATTTAACATCTGGAGTGATGACACAAATTTCACCACTGCAAAATAGGCCTTATTACAATCCCTCAGTTCAAAATCTAAAAAGCAAAATACATGAACTTTCATCTAAAGGTATTTTGAGCTGTTTTGATGGTGGGTTATTTTGCAAGGGCTACAATAAACATATAATAATTACAGACTTCTGTAAAAATGCTGGAAGACCTACTCACCAGCACTGGACACAGCTCTTTCAAGCAGAGTCAAATGCAAAAGCAATCTCTGTGTTAGAGTCAATGGGAAGTGTGAAATCTGAACCTAGAGCAGGCAACCAGAAATTGGTTTTGAGTCAGCAGCTTATTTAAAAGGCCAGAAGCTTCCAAGTATTTAATGCTTTACACTGATTAAAAAAAAATAAAAAATAAAAGACAGTGGGAATCCCTTGAGCAAAATTCCAGCTTCATCCACAAGAGAGTGAAGTGCAAATGCCTGACAGTATTTCACAAAGGATTTGTCAAAAAAAGAATAAGCTTTCCCTTCGCTCCAAACAAACCTTTTCTCAAAAGCTGCCAACACGTTCTAATGAAACAGAATAGAATTTCAAGCACTGCTGTGACAGGACCATAACTCAAGATGATACAGATAAATTGGATAAATCATACGAAATTAGTGATATGACATTCTGTGAACATCATAAGTGGTTGTGGAACTGTTAACACTTTATGTTCCAAAGCTGAGCTAAAATGTCACTCAGCTAAGAATTCTTGTCTCAACATAGCATCATTTTACTTCCGAAAAATCAAGATAAAAATATTTTGCTACTGTATTAGATAATTAAAGTTCAGTCATCCACAAGTGCTTCCAAGCTAGAACTGGTATGGAAGGTCAGTTGATCTTACCTCTGAAGAAACTTTACAATTTGAATGTTTTTAGGCTTATTTCTTATTTCTGCAACAAGCACTAGTTTGTCACAGCAAGTCATAGACTGCATAATCAATTTCTCTTTTTTTTCCCACAAAAAGCACAAGGCATGTCCTGATCTGGTTTCCATTCATTCTAAATGCTTGGACTTTTTCGTCTGTGTTCAGTGGTGTCCACCTACAACTCTCTTGCCTTTTCTCAAAACATGAAGACCCAGTGGATACTCAGAAACACTTTTATTGTGGTGACTGAGATATACAATGTAATGCATGGTAATCAAATGCAAAATCACATAAAAATTCAGAATTTACTCAGCAGTATCTTAAGGGTTTGTAGCACTGGTGAGACACAATGAGTGAAACAGACTGAAAGCTTCAGCACATAAAATTTTTCTATTGTGACAAATGCTCTTTCTGCACTTGATGATGACTCCACATTATATAAAGTCTTTTTCATTTCCCCCATTTAAGTCTCCTTTATTCAACACTACAGGAGGAATTCTTTTCTGCTTGGTTTTCCACCAGCCTAAGGGACTTTGGAGGATCATAACTACTGAGATTATTAATCGGACAACACTATTTACAGACATGAGGACTGAACTGCTCCACTGCTGCAGCACAATTTCTGGAAATCTGAAACAGTGTGATGGATTCTTAATGCACTGCACAGCCTCGCTAAGTAATGATTCTATGGAGATTGCTTCTCATCAAAAGATGGTATAAAACTGTGGGTTTCCTCTGTGAAATGGAATAATTGCACTCCAAAATCCATACCTAGGGTCAGCAGCAACCCAGAATCATTTTCCTTCAAAGCTCTCATTGAAAATTTCTTTCACTCAAATGTCTAGAATTTTGGATCTTAAGCATTCATGTCCCACTTTATTTTTCATGTAATAGCTTGAGCTTTGACTTGCTATTTCTGTCTTCAATGTATTACTTGGGAATATAAATCCAGAGAAAATAAATTATTCCCTAACATGGCACTCTCTTGCCTCTATATTTTTTCCTCATAATTACTTAAGGCTTCAGAGGTGGCAATAGCAGAAACAGGTAATGATTGTTTCAGGTAAGGAATTAGGACCAGGAAGAGAGAAATTCCAAAGAAAGATGGATTTCCAAGCTCTGCAATTGAGTGGGAAGGCCAGCTCCTTTCAGGGAAGCCAGTGTCCTTTCTTGTACCAACAACTGTCCTTTACTTCATGCACAATAATTCCATTAGTGGGGCTTTTGGAACTTCTGGAAGGGTGATGGTGCACAATTTTACTCACACCGATTGCTTACAGAGGAGCAGAATTGTAAGAACATGCCCCAAACTACTCTCATTATCCTTCAGCGTTCATTCAAATTGTTACCTCCCAAAGAAGATATTGGGCTTGCACATGGACTCTAAGCAATTCTAATTAATGCCAGCGATTTCATGATTAAGCAGCAGTAAAAGCAGTCATTTACATCAGTAGTTTAATAATGTTAAAAACTCTGTTGATCCTATTCTAGTTTTGGAGAAAATGAGGTGTGGAAATTGGAGGGATCGAGCAGATCTGGCCACCAGGAGCTTCATGGAAATCTTATGCTCTGAATTAACCTGATGGTCCAGATTCAACCAGGGTGAATTCAGAGGCTGTGGCAATCATCATGAAAAGATCACTGGTACAAATAAAATGTGGAGAGGTCCAAAAGCACAAAGATGAGTTCACAGTGTTTATAATGTGCCTGCAGCCCTGACCTGGAGGGACCAAAATAGCACTGCTCATCTGCAGCTTACAAGAAAAGCTAGAATCACTAATTAGGAGAGAGTTATAAAGCATATTTGAAGCATTAACCTGAAAGAGAATGGCCAATATGGATTTCAAAAGGAAATTTTTCTGCACAAAGATGGGTATAAAAGGTTATGGAGCTGATTATGGCAGCTCGTTCAAACCGTTTGATATTCAAAAGGCATTTGATGGCACATCTCCTGCTGAAAGCCATAGAAAAAATAAATTTGGGTCACACAGAAGGAAATATCCTATGGTGAGGACTAATTGCATTCATCTTTTATTTATACATGGAAACCTCATAAAACATTCCCTACCCCAGTGACATCCAAACACTTTCCAGACTGAGCTATATTTAGGACTCTGCTTTACTCCCCGGAGAGGGAGGTTCTGCCACACTCTAGGATCTGGCTCACTAAAGATCCTCAGATTCTAAGAGCAAAGGGACTCACTGGCTGCTGTAATAAAAAATGTAAATTAGTGGAGATTCACCTTACCTGACCTATCACATCTTTCTGTCAACTCTTGCCTGACAGATAATGGCATTTTTTCGGGCAGACAAGGACTTTTTATTCCAGCTCCCCAAAAACAGGGTCAAGTTTCAGAACCTGGATGTCTGCAGGTGCTTGTGTACATGCTGATGCTGTGCTCCAAGCCACGACCTATCATCATCAATCACCAGCACTTTCCAACTGCAAGTGGCTCCATCCTTGTGCATCCTGAGCAGGGCTGGCAGAATTCCAGGCATTTCAATGTCATTCCCCCTCAGAGACATCAGTTTAACCACGTGCAGCCTCTGTTTCTGTCATGTTCCTCCAGCAGACCTGGTTTTTCTGCTTTCCCCCTGCAAAATGTCTGTAATTTCATCATTTCACATCTTTCTGAATTTGACCTTTTTTTTAAGGATCAATGTCACAGAAAATCATAGAAAAATTCTCTTCTTTTTCTTGTTCCACACAACAAATTACAAATGTGAAGGATTGTGGGAGCTAAAGCAATTCCACACTTACAAAGAATTTTGAGCACCAAAACTTTTTCCAAACCATTTCAGAGAAAATGAGTTTTTATTTGCACACAAATGAATTTTTGAGTGATTTCATCAAAAAATAAACAGCTGTTGTGTATTAATGCTGGAACACTTAATTTTGGCATTTTGAAATTCAAGGCCTTGAACTTTTTTTTGACAAAAAATTTGAAACTGAATTTCATTACAATTATTTTACAAAAAAAAAAAAAAAAGAGAAAATGAAAAAAACTCTTTAAGCATGTCTTTATTATCCTAATAAATTAATATGCACATGCCTGCTGGTTGGCCCTTAGGCCACCTGGCACAGCATGGCTCAGGTCACACTAATAAACTCTCTTCCCTGCCAAACCAGGCTGTGTTCAGATGGCAGATTGGGAAGGCTCCTGAAACAGCACTGATGCCTGAATCCTACCTAGCTCCTGTTTGGGAAAATGTCAGTGAGCTCAGGCCAAAAGGTAGCAGGAGACCTTTTGAAAAGCGTGACAATAGAGAAAATAATATTCTGATAAACACTGAAGTTCCCTGGCACTCTTTAGTTTATGAGAATCAACATATCCTGAGTGTTCTTGAACTGAAAAAATGGTTCTTTGTAGATAAATACCTGTACCTTGCACGCCAACACCAGGTATTCTACACATATTTAAGCACTGCTAATTGAAATAGAAGTTGCACAGGAACTAATGGCTCAGTCATTTTGGGACTCCAGGGGCCTAAAAATTTCATCTTAAACATTCTGTGTCATGAGGAAGGCTTGGAAAAGGGACAGTGGCAAAACAGCAGTTCTCCTACTTCACTTCCTCACATTAGAGTTTTATGAAGGTACTTCTAGGGAAATGAGGAAACAGTCAGTTAAAAGCACCTAAATTGCTGTACCAGTTCTGTTGGTGCAAATCGTTGTGTCTTTTGAATGGCATAAAAAACAAGGCATGAAGCTCTTTTCGCCTAAGTAGGAAGTCCTAAAGTTGAGATAAGCCTGGTTTTGAACTGTAGAAACATTTTCTTGTTCACTGAAGGTCAGGAAAATATTTTAGGCAGCATTTAGCCCTCTGTAAAAGCTGTGAATGCTGCTTGTGCCTCCTTTAAGGAAGAAGGGCTGAATGGGACAGGAAGAGAACAAGATGCTGCTTCTTAATTTTGGCTACTTACAAGCCTAACCAGCATCTAGCTGTAGACTTCCATCACTAACGCACTGAGCTTTATGAGATATCCTGATAACCATGAAATGCTTCTTCACCTCTGCCTTTGAAAAATGTACCTATAAGGATCTCCAAACTCTCACGCAACTCTTAGATCTGATTCCATTACAGCCTCTTGCAACAACAGATAAAACAGCTCATAACAAGGCTGGAGCAAGACCATTCAGCCAATTTCAGCCCACTGATATTATTTAACTTCCAGATAAATTTTACTCTCAACAATTAAATCTTGCTGTTTGTTTTAATTAAACGCTCTCTTTGCTCATTAAATGAGGTTAAAAACTTACTTCATTTAACAAAGCTCTTCTTAGCACAGAAAAGGATTTTTCCCATGCTAACAGCCCGAATCTTCCATCTCTTTAGAAACTATTTTTTCTTTTCAATGATTTCTGTTGAGCTTTTCAAAAGCATTGACTTCAAAATCTTCCCTTCTGCAACCATCTTTCTGCATATATTAAACATTGCATACACACAGTATCATCACCTCATTCACAAACTCTGAACATTTCGAAAGGTTTCTGTATCATAATTGGAGCCCCAAGAGCCTGCAGGATGAAGTCTACCTGTCCCTAAATGGGACAGGTATGGAAAAAAATCTCCTAGATGAATGTGGCACATTCAGGATTTGGTGAATGGTCTTGATCCCAAGATCCTCATTCAGAAAGCAGGCAATTATTGCTGTGCTGCGTGCACTGCATCAAGGAATTAGGTGGATCAGGCATCTCTGTATTAGAAGCTTCCCGGGAAACCTGCCAGCAATCTCTTTCTGAAAGACTATTTCTTACCCAGTTCCTTCATTCTGACACGTCTTCTAATTGCTGTTCTGTGACCCTGTTCAGTTTTCTGCATCAACTGGGATGATAACATTACCATAACAACAAGCCTCTACCTAATGAGACCAATATTCAAAGGTTATTTCTTGTCCTGTGACAAATCATAGGCTATCACTGCTTCCTTTTTCTGCAGTGACAGGACACTGGGAGCGACTTCAGAATTCCCCCATCTTGGAAAGTTTCCTGCAAAAAGGCAGAGCCCTGTGCCCTAATCCAGCAGAGAACAGAGGAGACGTCTGAAAAGAAGAAAAGATCAACTGGAAGTCATTATGATAAAGAGCCAAACAACAGAACCAACAGATTAAGCCAAGTGAAGCCTCATTTGCTCCAAAATGACTTGTCAACACCAGATATCAGAGACTACAGAGAGATCTGCCACAATAAATCATGTGCCTTTCCCAGCCAAAG
Organism: Acrocephalus scirpaceus scirpaceus; assembly: GCA_910950805.1. Classification (NCBI taxonomy): domain Eukaryota; kingdom Metazoa; phylum Chordata; class Aves; order Passeriformes; family Sylviidae; genus Acrocephalus; species Acrocephalus scirpaceus. The sequence goes on from OU383780.1 coordinate 56,629,103, forward strand.
CCCAGATGCATTTCCTGCTCTGGAATCTGACTGTGATGCACGAAGGAATTTGTGAAAGGTGGTGAGAGGTCAGAATGAACTGGTGTGTCAGAATTGTAAGAAAGCCAGTGTGCAAACTGGGGTAGGAATGCAAATCCCTTGGGTTTGTGGTTTCTCCTGCAGCCTGCCTCCTCCTGCTGGACAGGATGTGCCTGCTGCGTGGGGCACACAGCTCACAGCTGGAGACAGGCAAAGAGATTCCAAATTAATTTGCTGTCTTGCTAGATACATCAGTATGCCAATGGTGATCTGACTGATACGATTGTGCCTGGGAGAAGGGCTCCAGAGAAAACTGGGATTTGGGCTGTTCCCATCCCAGTCTCCCCATGCTCTCTGAATTCAGTGCTGGAACTTTTACACACTCCACACTCTGGAAGGGCCAACCTGAGCAGCAGCTGCTGCACCCATTTACATCAAAGCTGAGAAGGGATGCAAAATGACAAAAGACAACTAACAAATTGGGCAAACGGTGCCATCACAGAAAATGAAAGATAAGAAACTTCATACAACTGAATTTCATCTCCATTTGTACTAAACTGGGGGGTCCTAAAAGAGCTACACAAAAAATATCTGGAGAAGGATGGGAGAGGTTTCCTGAAAGTGGATTTGTAAATAGCAGGAAAGTAGTTTTGATTAATCATCTCAATCTTTAAGCATAAACCAGATTTTTATTTTTTTATGTTCATGCTGAAATTCTCAAAAAAATTTTATACTGAACAATTTTTTCTTGTATTAGATTTTTTTTTTGTTTTATGTAGATTTTGTATTGGCTGTGTACACTTAAAATCCACAAATATTTCATATTGCAAGGATAAGAGGGACAAGCTTACTATCCTTATATGCAGAATCAATTCATTCGACTTGACTGTACAAGAATATAAACTCAACTGTGTTACATAAATCATTGTAGTATCACAGACAAGAGAAAAAAAAAAAAAACCCTCACAGGATCAAGGTGATATAGCAGATTTAGCACAGAGACAGTATGAAAAGGCATGATATTCAGTTATTAATAATATTCATGGAACCTTTCATGAAATTTTGGTCCCAACCACATGACTGAAAGTTTTGCTGCAAACTTTGCTGAGTCCAGATTTGACTTTTCCTGTTTCCTTTCTCCTCCTCTTCAGTCCCACCTTTTACCCAGAAAGAGAAATATTCACAATAACTCCTTGACAGCATGCACTTCAAAGAAATAAATATCTACTGAAGATATGCTATGAGGAATTTCTTCTTTTTATTTTATAAAAAAAAAAAAAAAAAGGAGAATTTCTTTGAAGTGCAAAAGTAAAACTATTTAAGCATATGACAATATTGCCCATTTAGCCTGAGAAATATTCTGGAGTAGAACTAACGTACTCCAGTGACACAGACTTTAAATTTAAAATATAGAAAATGAAATACCTCAACATGAAATAATGAACACTGTAGCTCCATCCATGTTATCTAAGACTTCACTTCTTTAGGAGAATGCAACATGCATGACCTTTAACAAATCAACTTAAAAATACTAATTGGGACAAGCTGTATAGACACGTATGTCTGCTATGATGAATAAAACCTTCCCAAACATATCCTGATACAATCTTCTCTCATTTCAGACTTTCATATCTTGGGATATGCCCTAATCCTTCTTCAAATGCAGCACTACCTTGTTTCTAAGTTTGAAATACTGCAGAAATAGGTGATAAAAACCCCAACATTATTGAATCTGAACAATGAACACAAAATAATCTGCCCTCTCAGGTATCAGCCTCAAATTTCCCTGAGATTCTATGATTTAAGGGAGAAAAAAAATTGCTTGAGACTAGAAACCTGAAACGATTAAATATTAAAGAAAATAAGGGTAGCATGAGCTCTTTCTGAATAAAAAATAAGTTTTCTCCTTTTTTTAATCATATCCTAACAAACTATAACAACCCTCCTTCAGCAGGTCACAGTTTGAGTTGATTCATGAATATTGGTGTCCGAAGTTTTCCTAAGAGATCTAGAGATCTCAGAAAAAAAAAAAGAGGTGTTATAAATAACAGCTAAAACTAAATAGTAACCATTTTTTTAAAATGGTAATGGTTTGCCCATGATAATCTATCAGTGGAAAAAAGATAAACTTTGTGGGCAGAGGTCATATTTTTATTAGACCAATTAGCAAAGTTCAAAAAGACAGGCTGGCAGAGATGGATGAGCATTGCATGATAGCTTGTTTATTTCTCCAAATGTATCAGCATCCCCTGCAAGATCTCCCCCTCAATCCATGGTTTCATTACCCGTGATGATTTCATCAGTTTGGCACCTGTCTGCTCCATCCACTGCCAAGGAAGCCTCTCTAGGCACTAAGGGAAGACTCCGGCCCTGAAGCAACCATTTAAACAAATCTGTCATTTTTGTTTCTATGGAAACATACATCTGGCTGCTTTCCCAAGCTGATAGCCAAGTTAGCCTCCCAGCCATGTTCCTTTATTTCATCTTCCTCTTAACCATTGTAAAGACATTTTACTCTCATGCTCACCTGTTTTGGAGAAATTCTGCTACTTGCCTGTTAGCCCTGGCTGCTGTTGGTTCAGCCGTGATTGAGTTAGCAAATCTCTTTCTGGCTTCAGTCCATCACCCAAACCCCATACAATAAATACAGTTCCTGCTCTCTCATCTGACTCAGCCTGTCAAAACCTCATCCATTTTGCTGCCCCACTTGTCAAAGATCTTCCAGGACATTGAAACTTTGTACTTCTTAATCTTTAATAACTGCAGGCTCTTCATTTTCAATTTTGGGTGCTACACATCTTTTTGATTAATGAACTTTTTCTCTGCCTTCCATATAGGCATATTCTCCAACCAATACCTGCTCCAAGAAGTCAGGTCAGTTTGTGGAAGTCTCTTGACAAACCAACCAAAATACATTCCAATAATCAAGGAACCAAATACATCCATTCACTTCCTAATTGTTGGTCTGAAAACTTACACCAACATTTCATTAATTTTTCTGTTTGCTACAGTTGTTAATGTGTCAAGGGAGATATTTTCTTACGTATTTCCATACCTAATGGTTACATTTCTTAAATACAGTCTTGGAATCATCTGAGCTAATTCCCATTACTTTGTTTCCTGCATGACTGACCACAGGAGGTCCTTGTCCAGGCCTTCATACAACAGACTAAGAAAAGGAGTTCTAAAATTAGAGCTGGTTTAAAAAGCATTCAAAAAAAAAATCAGCTAACAGACCAGTCCTTGTTACCTCCAGTGCCAAATGAAAGTTTCTATCCTGTTTATATAAATCTGAAGAACCTCTCACTTCGGCCTTCAAAGAGCCTGTGCCTGCACCCACCATGAGAAAACATGAAGAAATCTTCTGCAGTTTTAAAATTCTGATAGTGACACAGGAACTTTTCCTTTATCAGAAAGTGTACAGTGTCTCCAAGAGAGGGCCTTCAAACCATGGATCCTAGATGCTATTGCAATAAACATTTAAAAACTATGAGTATAATCATGATGTCACTTTTCCTGACTGTGTATTTTTTACATATTTCCCCAAAACTAATACTTAAAACAGTAGCCTGGCTTCACCTTCAAAATTCAAAGCAGTTTTCTTCTACTTCAGCAGAGGGAAGAGTGGGCTTCCCTTGTCTCACCAAAGTGCATCTTATTACAAAGGCCTTTGTGACTACAAAAAAAAAAATATATCTTGATTTCACCATGACTTAAAAACACAAAATCCATCATATTGGCAGCAGATGCAAGTACAAAATGGGTGTATTGAATAGTTCAGCTCTCTTCTGCAATACTTACAGCTCCTTTCTCTGGAGTGTATCAGAAAGTGCTTCAGAGCTCCTTAAACAAAACCTTCCTACTTGGTTTGATTAATTAGTGCAGTCAGAACTCTCTTACAAGTCTAGTATTGTATCTTAATTAATTGCTTAATGTTTCTTTTGCCTTGGGAAATTTGATTAATGGTCTTCAAATCAAACATCTGGTCATAAACAGAAGCAATCACTTACCCCTCTAATAAGGCTTTTAATTGTGTACAGGTCACAAAGGCTGGGAACGGGGCAGAGAATGTTGGTCCTGCACTCAGTGTCCATTTTAGGGGATTTCCAGAAAAGTACCTTCCTGTCTGTGATGCAGGAAACCAGTTCTGTCCTTGTTTGCATGTGTAAACCAGTGTAACATTCAACAAAATATCCCCCCACACTAAATTTTGCCTTTTCAGAGCTACCTGCTCCCTCAAACAACCACAAGGAACAAACAAACAAAAAAACCCACATTCTTCAGGCTTGGCTGATCTCAGCCCTCCCTTAAAGACTTTCTGTCTCTACCATCCTGATTTCTTTTTCTTCAGCCAGCCATGCCACTTCTATTATTTTTCTGCAGAGAAAGAACACCAAGCTCTCACAGTACATCAGTAAAACTCCGGGTGGCTTGGATGACCCTGTGTGCCCACGCAGTTTGGGGCAATTCCCCCCAAAATTCTGCCAGCATAGCTGGCAGCCAAACAGGAATGAATAGGTTCAGTGCATTCCCAAAGTTTACAGCAGGTTCCGTGGCTCAGCGTTAAAATGATGCGGAAAACTCCCCTGCAATGTTCCATGGGATCTGAGAGAGCACCAAGCTCGTGCAGTCTAAGCATCCAAAAAGAGTCAATGCAACTCACAGTGGGACCAGCTTGCTCAGGACAGCTTCCAGAACAATTTCAGTCTCTCAAATGCAGTTTCTATCTCTAAACTGCAGCTCTAATTTCTGTAATTTTTAGGCATTTCTACAGGGCCACTTAAATGCTCGGGGGTTTTGCCAAGAAAGTAGAAACAAAATTAGAACATAAAATGGTAACATTTTGTGGATTTGTTTAAACTCTGGCATCTTTGACAATCACCTTGAATTAGGAATTCAGTTTTTATATTCTAATTTATAAAATGGGATTTGAGGGTTAAGTATTAGGCTCTAATTTTCAAATTAAAAGTTATTTTAATAAATATCCCAGCCGCTAAACTTGCTTGTAATACCTCCCGATGCTTGTGAAAAAACAAAACGACTTTCAAACTAAGAGGAAGATGAAACAAAAGTAAAATAAATTTTCTTCGTCCATACGTGCTACTGGATATTGCTCACAATTAACATCCATAAAATATTCTGAGGTCCCTGGCTAAAAATGACAGGCACATGGTGCATTTATGTACAGCCTACTGTGGTTATTAAATACCACGTGAAATTCTGAGAAAACAACATTTTCTGGTACTAGTTACTCTTGAGAACATTGGTATGCCTTCAGCATCTCAAGGAATGGGTTGTGTTTGTACCCAGAGCAGTGAAAAGAAAAAACCCAAAGATCAGTGCTTCACTCAGCAGCATCAGTACATTCCTATCTTTTCCAGGCCAGGCACTGAAAAGCACCACTCACTTAATGGGTGGTTATATGTGCCCCACTGGTGCAAATATTTAATGATTTATGGTGATGCAGTTCCAAAATACTATTTTAGGCAGTTTTGTGGGAGCTGTTCTGGCTACAGGAAGGCACCTTCATCTTCTAAGGCTGCAAATCTGAGAAAGTAGTCAACAAATGATAAAGATAAGGTCATATTTGGAATCAAGACAAAATGAAGAGTAAAAGGAACTGCCTAAGGTAATGGCTGTGAAGCTATTTAGAGTGCTTTCAATTGACAGTGCACATTTTTTATCCTCCTGACTTGAAGAAGGCAAATGACAAAATACTCATTTGAGTTAGTCAGTGAGAAATCATGTCTGAAGCACTCAGGACAGAAAATTCCAGTGTTTATTTTAGCCCTAATGAGTTTGAAGGACATCTGAGAAGTAAACGATCATCAAGATACATCCCATAATGGATACTCTAGTCTGATTTATCTGTGGCATTCCCTGAACATTGCAAGAAAAGAGAAAAGAGTTTAGAGATTTGTGGTAATACTTCAAAAAGCAAGAGAAGAAAACAGTTATTCTTCCTGGCTCACTTCAGCCAGTAAAGAACTGATATCATAAATATTGTGATAAATGAAAGCAAAGAATTAAATTATGCCTAATACCTGGGTGGGCTTCCATGTTATTTCACCATAAAGACTATTGGTAAAACAATACATTGTATGTAATATAAAAATGGAGCTACCAAATGCCTTTTGAATTTTGTGCTGGTAATTTCTATTGTCAAAACTTCGCCTATTACAACTTTCACTGAATGAACAGCAGCAGAACGTAGCTTTTAACTGGAATTGTTGAGTATGTGTTTAGCAAAGGGTGAGTAGTGAATTATTCTGCTTATTTATTATTCAGATTAAGTCTTCCAGAAACATTTCCTATTCTATTAATTAATAATTTGAAAGCTACTCAATGAAGAAAGCTGTGGAGAGACAGCTCTTTTAAATTTGATTGTTTCATGGGCAGAATGAAAAATGAAATTGCAAAAGTGCACCTTTTTTTTTTCTGAGATAAAAACAAGTACCCTGCTACCCATCACCTCTGCTGTGCAGCTTCCCCAGCTATTCCTCCTTCGTCCTGGCTACCAAATCTTTACAGGAGCCAGATTAAAAATAATCTAAATACTAACATGTAGTAGATCACATAGTGCATCAAATTCTGTCTACCTTATTTTATATTTCTCCACAGCCTGGCTGAAATACACGTGCAGAAGCTGGCAAATTAGCTAGCATTGCTGTAGTTACAATAGCCTGAGGATATAAGCCAGGCAAGATTTATTGGAAGACATGATACTTTTTATTACATCAAGGGATGCAGCAGGAAAAAAAGACAAGTGAGGCTTGTCACAAAGCTTAATTCTGAATTATTGGCGTGAATGCACAAACGTGCACACAGGCCAAGCAGACAGAGTTTAAAAGCCACAGAACATGGATCTATGTGCAGAATTAGTCTTTTTTTGTTGCTGTTTTACTGCAGAACTCCTGTATTTCAGAGATCTCTGAGATGGCAGCGCTATGTCAGATGGATTATAATCAGTTCTGGGAGAACCGAGGTTCCTCAGCCCCCATGGGCAGTGCTGAGAATTAAAAGCCACAATCTGTCCAGCTCCCTCTGTTCGCCAGTCACAATTAAATAGACCTTCACAATTTGTATTTTCTCCATAATATTTTGCATACAATGAAGGTTCTTTTAAAATTAGTTTACCAAGGCATGTTTGCCTTCTATTTATAGCAAGACAGAGTTTCTGTTTGTTTCTTTCAGTACCCAGGAGCTCATGCTGGAGACTGATGCTTGAGGTTGCAACAAACTGTTTGAAAATTGTAAACTGGCAGTCATTCCTGACATGCAGATGCACCAGGAGTACATTCTCCTCACTATTTTCTGACAGTATAAGAGGTACGCCAACTTATAAATAAAAGATTTAACCATGCTTGCAATTGCAAAATTTATGACTGCTCCTGCAAGCGTGTGTGGTCCAGTGGAACTCCCTGAACCAATCTTTTACAAAAACACAATAAACTTCCTTCAGGCAAGAGAGCTGGTTTTTTTATTTATGAGCATATAGTTAATATTACAAGCAGCTATGAAAGGGAAGAAAAAGGAAATCAGAACACGTGAAGCATCGGGACATTCCAAAATAGGTAAGCACAAATCTCAAAAAGAGGCTTTTAAAATTCAATTGAAAGACCATTCTACATTGGATACTATTCAGAAAACTTGCTGTGTTTGGATAAACATACTTTTACGATGCCAGTGCATTGGCATTATTAAAGTTTATAGCCCTCTTTCCCATTCCATTTCTGGATGCATCATTCTCATGAGCCCTTTATTTGAATACAAAAGCAAGGGAATGATGTTGACCACAGCAAGTTTGCACAAGCTCTCTGCCTTGGCTCTCAAGACACTGAAGGACTGGGGGAAGCTGCAGCAGGGGAGCACCACAGACGTGAAAGCCTCCTGAGCACACTGCACCACCTAAAAGTGTTGAACTGGAGCCAAAAGGAAAAGAAAACTGAAAGAGGTGCCAGATGGGAACGTTTGCAAACTTTAGGCAGTTCTTTACTTAAAAATACAATTCCATGCAATGATTGCTTACCCTAAGGCTCTAGATCCAGCACAAACTGTCTGCATGCTGTTCTGTATTAAACCACTTTGTGACGGTTTTTTTTCCGTGTGCATGTGAACTGCTCAAACCAGAGATCCCTGCACATAAACGCATGATATAGAACCATATTTCCTGAATAACTAATCCCAAATTAACTCCGGAAATCTGCAGTGTTATGCTGAAGCCAGAAGAATTCCATTTTTGTGTCATGCTTGACTTTGTCCTCAACTCTGAGGCTGCAGAACTTCCCCCCTACACCCCATTCTCAGTGCTGCTCGAAGTGAATCCCATTTGATACAAGCAAAAGCAGCACTACAGCAGCCAGCCCACATAAATCACAATCTGAAAAAAAAAAAGGGGAGTTTACAGCTATTCTACAGCATCAAGGATACTGCTGCACAGAATAGAAGTATATCATACTAATCATTTACTTGTGTGTTTCTCACTGAGCATAAATTAGCACTTGCTACCCAGAGGAATCATCCTAGGTATTTTGGAGTAGATTGAAATTCCTTTCTAAGAATTAGTTTGTGCAAAAGTCCTGCTGGGCAAACTGATTTTTCCATGTGCATTTTTCCATTTTGCCTATATTCAGTCAGATTACAGAGGATAGGAAATTTCTCATGGGATGATGTTCATTGAAAATAGGTAATTGGGATAGCACAGCTTGTGAAGCTTTGGAGCAGTAAGAATAAAGGCAAATGTTCTGTTTGTACCACTAGCACTGTAAAATCTTTACATGGCTTTTAAAGTTTATTAGCCTGGTTGTAGACAGAAAAACTAGGTAATTAGGTAGGCAAAAAGGACTCTCAAGTGTACAATTGCATTCCCAGTAACTACAATGGAAACAAGTCCCATTATAGCACTCAGTGGTCTGTGGCATCTTTCATCCAAGGTGTATTTCACCTTCCACGTTTATGACTGAAATGCAGTAACTGTGAAAAACACAACTGCTTAATAATGCCAAGAAACCAGGTAACATTTAGAGGGAGAAAGGAAAATGGGTTTCAATTCATTTTAGTTGATGGCAGCTTCAAGAATAGAGAATTTATCCAGAGCTCACTTTTACCAGACCATGTGGCTCCAGCTGAAGCCACATTCCACATTACAAAGCACACCATGAGATCTGTAATTACCACTTTACTGATCCACCAATGTTATCCAAGAGCTTTCCCTTCCAATGCCATACCAGCCCATAACTGTTGTCACAAATGGTTCAAGACAGCCTCTGGGTGTGCATATCCCCATATAAAGTAACTGCAGTTATCCATCTTTTTATTTAGCCTGGATTTGGGATTGTGTTTGTAGCCTAACCCCCAGACCACCCTGGCAGATGCACTGGATGGCCTCACAACACTTCTCAGGAGAGAGCCAGCATGATAAACACAACACAAGTCCATTTCTCTATGCAATGGATGGGATTTAAGAGGCAGGGCTCTCAGTTTCTGTCCCTACGTGATCTCAGAAACTGTTTCTGTTTCCGTTTCAAAGTCAGCTTAACCTAATTTGTGCATGGTTCCGGTCTCTTTGTACATCAGAGCAGAACAGAAGAGAAAAAATGCAATCCATGACCAGTAGGAACTGAGAAGCCACAATACCAGAGGTCCAGTGCCTCCTACCTCCCTCCTGGGATGAGGACCTGCCCACCCTGAACTGAAACAGCTGCTGAGGGGCAGGACCTTGCTGGGCCAAAGCTTGGATCTCACAACCGGGGCACACATGGACCATAAACCATCACTAAAATCTCCATGTCCCTGGGTTGTATATGCAAGAGTTTGCTGTAATTCAGTTTAACTGCTGACAGTGCCTGGATCACATTCTTATTTTTTTTACACTTGGCAGAACCCTCTGCATGCATTACAATATACAGAGGGCACAGGTTTGACCATCTGGCCGTGGATGCCAAACTGAGATATTTTCCAGTGGCAGCATCTGGTTGTTCCACAAAAAGCAGTGTGTTTGCAGCTTTGGGCCTGTTACTCAGTAGGGCTACAGATGCATTATCTGGGCTGCCAGGTCTCCTCGCACTGCTTTCTTAGATGTCACCTTTAACTCTCTATTTTTTTTCCTGTTTGTAAGACCCTGGATGAGCATATTTTTTTTGTAAAGGTTTAATGAGGAGCCATGTGAAACATACACCAACAGGAAATATGTAATCCTGTATGGAGGCAGGAACAGGCAGGCTGAGAGCCTGATCTATAATTAACAGGCCATGGCACATCCTCAGCTGTGTGACAACAATGCCCCTTAGGAGCCAAGGACAGTACATGTGGCAAAAGGTAGCACACAAGGATATCACTCAGACAGATTACTAAGCTGCCTATGCCTTCTAATGCCTGGCACATGCCAAACATGAAGGAAATTGTAGTTATTTCCTTAGGAGGCATTTCCAGTAAAAGAAAACATGAAGCCTAGAATTAAAGATTGAGCTCTCTTTCTGTAAAATCTTTGCAGAAATGCCCCACAGGATTTCTTCCTACATCCTGTGCCATTTCATTCGGTGCGACATTACTAAATGACAGATGTACTTCAGAGTTTGAAGGACCAGCAATCAGATGTACTGAAGGCCAGGAAGAAAGTCACAAAAAATAAGCTAGTGGCCAGATCTGATGTGTCACTTTTATGCCATGTGAGGCAGTGACATCTTTTTAAGTCACCTTTCAGGCAGACATGCAGAGATAATTTTTTCAGAGGATCTAAAAGAATATACATAATACCTGCACATGTATTAGAATATATGTAATATCTGTACATGTGTTAGCACTAACATAATTCACGTTCTAACACTAACAGAGCCCAAAATTCACATTTTAACACTGTCACACACAAATTCTCTGCTAACTCTGCCATGGCAGCACAGCATGACTGCAGGGATTGCTTACCCAGGACTATTCTCCAAATCAGCCCAGCTGTGTTCTCGGGCCCAGGACAATGACAATGACAATTCCACAGGGACTGTACAGTCCTTCAGCCAGGGGCAGGAGTGCACAAGGCAGACAGTGAGGTTGTGGCAGAATGTCTGGGTGGGATGCTCACATGTCCTGTGCAGAAAAGGGAACGATATCTCACTGTTATACCAGCAGGCCTAAAAGATGCAGCAGTGTGCAGGCTCCCAAGTGTCAGGAATAAATACGTCCCATTGGAGGACTAGGCTGATTCAAGCACAGGAAAGAGATCTCCCCCACGTACAGATGCTGTTTGTCCTCTGCTGCAGAGAATCACAGCAGGAATTTTATGTTTGAACATATGGACGAGTTAGTCATGCCCTATCTACTCAGAGAAACAAACAGAGCCAGGTTGGATAGCTTGCAGGGCAGAACAGCTTTTCTTTTTTTTTCCTATAACCCAGTAAAAGGCCACAATGGTGGCACTGAATTTCTATTTTAATCAGTTAACAGAAACAGTTTCTGATTGTCTGGCCAACTGAGGGCTACAGAGATGGAAGATTTTACCACATATTATCTATTGCTGAATGGATTTGGTCCTTTCCAGCCTTCCTCCTAAGACAAGGGTTTTGGTTTTTTCCTAACAAGGCACTCTGTAAGTTGCCTATTTTTATGACAAGACTGAAATATTTTCAGCAGAAACTCACATTTCAAACCATACAAATTCAGTGTGCACTGAGCCCTGACAGGTCAAAGGGAACAGATCAAATCCACTTGGTATACAGCACTGCGAAATGTTGTACACTGTGCACTGAAATGTGTGACCTTTTTCCTGGATGGAGATAATTCATTTTGGAGATATGACAAAGCTTGGGGAATGGATTTAGTATAACAATAGTAGCACTGCTAAACAACAAGCTGACTTCTAAAGAAGAATTAAAGAAATGGTTATCTATTATTCATGACAGCTTAACTTGTTTATATCCTTTCCAGGCAGCATAGTGCATCTGCTTTATTATTCATCATAAACTGGCACCAGGACCATTTCATCTGATACACTGACTTTCAAATGTGATAGTGCTAACCTCAGAGAGAGCATACAGGCCACAAAATCCATTTTTTGCATATATGTCATGCCTAAAGTTCACTGTGTTTGTTCGGAAGAGACTCTCTCTAATCTGGAGTCTTCTGTGAATGCCTTATTTTCTATTCACTTTCAGAGATTGGGTGCAGCATAATACGAAGCATACACTGAATGAAAATATGGAAGTGTCTTGACATGGTGGGGCTTTGAAAAATGCCAATTTGAAAAACTGTACAGCTGACTGCTCTGCAGGTCCAATGAATACACCCTTTCCTGACCTGCAGCTTGTCTGTCAGGAGATTTCCTGAACTAATGCTCAGATTAATGTGCCTCAGAAAAACATCCTCTCCTCTTACTTTTTTTTTTTTTTTTGTGCTTATTAGTTCACATGCCCCTGCCTTCCATTATAATTACTATGTTTATTTTGCTTAGATTCTCTGGCAAGGATAATTCTGAGACCATAAATTGGCTGGCAGAAATAAAAAGTTGAAAATAAAAAAAGATTGAAATGATGAAATTTAGTTTTAGGACCAGATTAGAGAGACACAGAAATCTATACCTGTATATCACCATTTAAAGTCAGAATATGTCTCTTTGTCTCAGTTCCTGAAAGCAATTCTTAATTTTGAATTTGTCCAGAGAAGTATTCTTGGACAGTGTAAAAATTTAACAAATTTTTCTAGAAGTAGAATTCCCAAGACTCCTGTATAGAAAACTGAGAACATAACAGGCCTTGTTAACCTTACCTTCAGACCAGTATTTGAGTAATAGCAAACAGATACAAATAGCAAGAAAAAATCCCAGGTATTTTCTTCTTTTATCATGTTTTTTAAAGTTTCTTTTAAAAGAAAGTACCCTTTGTTTTTAAGTGTGACTCTGGAGTTCAGGCTTGCCCCGTCTTCCCTTGTAGGATTCATTTTTACTGGTAATGTGAAAAAAGGCAGCACAGTGAATTTCACCCATCTTCATCAACTCCTGCATGGCCCCTTCAGGGCCTTTTCTGTCCTAGTTCCCCCAATCCATAGACGTTTTCCTATCTTTTAGGTTTTGGATGGATTTAATTGGACACTTGCTAGCACAACTCCATTCCACTCAGATCAAGTTTCTGGCATAGCCATCACCGAAAACTCTGAATGTGTCATCAGCAACTGCTCAGAAATTCAGTGCAGGATCAGAGTTTTAGTTTGATATAGGAAAAGGGAATACAGGTGACCTCATCTCTGATAAGTAACAGCTGTGTTAATTACCCAATACAGCCTCACCCCTGATGTGTCACAGCTGTGTCCAATAAAGATAAGTGTGATAAAAGGGAGTGGGTTTGCGGGGCATGATCATAAAGCAGGAGGAATCTTAAGGAAGGGGGAACCAGAAGCTCATGAAGAAGAAGAAGGATCCTGGGGAGAGAGAATCCCTGCTGTGAGGTCAGTCTGGGGCTGCACTTGGAGCCTGTCGTTGGAACCTGCAGTCACAGTCTAGCCAGGTAAAAGCCTGCAGTCAGAGTCTGCACACTGATCCCTGCAGTCAGAGTTTAGCAGGGAATAAGCAGCAGTCAGAGGCTGCAAGGGAAACCTCCAGCAGGAGCTTGCTGCAGCCAGAGTCAGGGAATGGTTGGAGTTGGGATGGCTGAGCTTTAAAGAGGAATAAACCAGGGCCCTTTTCATGCTGTGGTAAACAAGGAGTCTGAGTCTGGGCTCATTTCTATCCTCTAACAAGAGGGCTGCTGCAACAGTTTGAAACAAGGAAACCAGAGAGTCCTGAACTGGCTGCTGCAGTCCCAGAGCACATCACCCCGCTACAAACTCTCTCCATACCTGCCACCGAGCCACAAACATTTGCATTATTCATCTTCACTAAATGTACTCCTTCCACCAGCTGGTGGCATTTAGTGAGCTCAGAGGGAGAGTTACTTGCTAAGTTTTAACAGCTTTCCCAGGTATGTACAGAGCCCGTCTTGGTTCTTTGCAACACTTAAGTACAGGTTATGAATCTGCTTCTCTAGTGCAACAATAAATGAAACAATACTACATGATGAAATGTTACCTTGTCAGTGTCTACTACACCCCTCAAAAAAGAAAACAACACAAATAAACAATAATAAAACCTGAAAACATAACATCCTAGGCATTTAAAGTTCAAAAAGTATCTTTGCAGAAGTCATGCCTCACACCTAAAAGGCCCGTTTGAAAAATGAACATAACCAAAAAACCTCACCAGGTATTCTCAACTGAAATGAGTTGAGCAAATGTCATAATCATTTCCTGTAAATACTCTGAATTTAAAGCAATGTCATTTCGACTACTGCACTCCTGTGAATAGGTTTAATGAACATGAACATTCAAGCAAAACGAATTTTAGTGACAATATTCATGAGCGGATTCCACACTGGAAAACAAGCCAAAAGCTGCGAAAATTTTAATATTGGTTTATACTGAATTGTATAATTCAAAATTTGTTTAGTTCTGAGGTCATACAAATTTAAGTTTCAAGCTATTAGGAATTGTCTTTGATCAACAGAACAGGGATTCTGAGTTTGGCAACAAACAAGCAAACAGACCATTCCAAGTAACTGCACACAGTTGATTTTCATGTCAGACTTTTTCATGATCCATGTCCAGATGAAGATCTCTGGATTATTTTAGTAGTTATAGGGGGCTTATAGAAAAGATGGGATCAGGCTTTTCAGCAGAGCCTGGAGCAATAGGACAAGGGACAATGGTTTTAAATTAAAAGAGGGTAGATTCAGGCCAGATACAGGCAATAAATTTTTCACCCTGAGGGTGAAGAAACACTGGCACAGCTTACCCAGAGAAGCGGTGGATGCCCCATTCCTGGAAACACTCAAAGCCAGGTTGGAAGGGGCTCTGAGCTACCTAGGTGTGTCCCAGCTCATTACACAGGGGGTTCACTAGCTGAGCTTTAAAGGTCCTTTCCAACACAAAGCATTCCATGATCTTACCATTTAACTAATCCCAACAATAAATCTACACAAATAAAGTACAGCTTTATTTCCTATTTATGATTTCACTCGTAGAGCCGGTCCTGATGTGATCACACATTTTTCCTCCAGCTGCTGGGCATCCCGGGCTCTTGCCCATCCCAGGAGCTCTGGCATTCCCTGTTTGGGGTGGCACAGACCCCAAACACCACCAGCTCGGCCCTGCAGCAGTGCGTTCCTAAAGCCTGGAAGCAGCTTTCCATCCGCCTGGCTCCCTGTCATTCCGCACCATCTGAACCACACTTCCCTCTGCGTGCTGCATCTCCTCCAGAGGCTTCAGAGTTGTGTGCTCCAGCAGAGTTTGCCTCTCAATTTCCAGAGCTTGGGAGCCGCCTAGTGGAGTCCTCTATGAGTCCCAAAATTCTGCCAATCCTCCCCCTTACTGCTGCATTCCTGACCGATATCACTCCCAACATGGTTTTTACAGCTGGGCACCATATAGGGACTCTGCTTGGACTTCATATGTTTGCCCGCTTTACAGAAATGTGAGTCACTTTCTAAGGTATAAAACTGAAGGAGAAAAAAAAAAAAAAAGAAAACAAAAAAGCAGTGGCAGAACTGGAATTAAGTGTTGATTTCCCACTGTGACAAAGATCTTTTCTAAGCTCCCAGATCTCAGCATTAGACTAGCAGCCAGCAGTAACAAGGAACTTGGTTCTGCAGACCCCAGTCTTAACAAAATTAGAAAATACAGAAGTAGACCATGACACTCTCTATATTAATAATATAAAACATCAGTCTGATTCACCAGCATCAAAACCTAACAAAATAGGCAGCTAAATTGCAATCACAAACAAAATCCCACATAAGCACACAAGCACTTGGATATCACTGATGCATCAGGCTGAGCAGAAATTATTCTGATATAGACGTGTATAAAATCAGTAGAAAGCTCTGAATCAGACTCTGATTTTTCCTTTTCACCTATTATTGCTTTGCATGCTGAGGTTAATTAAAGATGAAAAACATAATTAACCTTGTTTTAAGCCAGTGTGTAGTTTGGGAGTAAAATCTGGTGTATCTGTGCACTACTTGGATCTAAGTGACAGCAGTGGGGGCTTCCCACTTGTTTTCAGGGTTTAAGAACACAGGGCACGGCATTAGGACAGCACCCATGGCTCAGGAAAAGGCAAGGAAAAAGGGTGAGGGAGCCTGGGAGTCAGGGATGTTCCCAAAGGTCAAAAAGAAAAAACATCTTGTGATTCTTGTGAGGAGTTGAGACACAAGAGTGGGACTGGAGGAAAAAGAACCTGATTTATTGTGGCACTTCTCTAGTTTTACCACCTGAAATGACAGAAAGAAACTGACTTATGAAAAACCAACAAAACAACAAAACATAAAATGCAACCATATGAGTGAAATATCATCTTAAGGAAATGTCATTTTCCCCCCAAATCAAGTACACACTCTTAACTGATTTCAACATTGCTTTTAAAACACATAAAGCTCCATCCAGCATCTGAAATCAAAACCACAAACACAGATGGAGATGAAAATGCCTATTTTTCATTTGAAAATATCTAACAGCTGTCAAAACAGACACCAAATGGTAAAAATGTGGAATAAATGCAGCAAAAAAGCAGCATTGACAAGAAAAGGATAACGTCTTTGCCAGAGAGAGGATAAGAACAGTGAAAAGGCATATTCACTTACATTTATACACTTGTTTCCTTGAATAGGTTTGAGAGGTCTGTCAAATCAAGGGAGTAATGGTCATGAGAAGGAGAGTTCCTTGAGTTAAAAGCAAACTTTTAGCTCTCTTAGTGGGTAATATCCTGTGCACCGAGACCAATGTCCTCCCAGGCATGCCAAACAATCCTGCTTTAAATCACCATCAGCCATATATATATATATATATGTGTGTGTGTGTGTTTGCTTGTTTGTTTATTATACAGATAATACATAGCTGGTAAAAACACATTTCTGTTTATACCTAGGCTGAACAGAAGTGAAAAACTTTAAAAAACCAAAGCAAAATAAATGTAGAAGCCCAACAAAGCTCAGGACTTAACCAGATGCTGTAGCATGCCTTCCCAAAATTGTTCATTGGACATGGACTATCATTGTCATTTACCACGAGATCATGGCTTAATAGACATGGGAATGCCTCTTTTGCAGAAAACATTGGAAGCTTCTGGTCTTTCAGCTGTGGGTGATTCTAAGAAATGACTGAGCAGCTTCACAGAATCTAGCCCCATAACCAGAATGCTTAAGCTTTTCCAGAGTGTACAGCAGTTTAAGATATTTCTACTTCTAGATCATTTTCCCTGCCTTAAGATAAAGGAAAGAAATTATATATCTATATCTTCATTTCTAAATGTGGTCTTGAAAAGAAGTTCATAATTTTGAATTCAATAATCTTCATCTCCCAATCATTACCTGTGACAGACATGAGACCCAGAGAACAACTCTGAAGGATTCCAGGTTCACCTTAGAGGCTAGAAAAGGGATTTTTTTTTTTCCTATGAAGATCTTCCCCAGTGTTGCAGCTGATTATTTAGGAAAAGAAGACAGCACGTGATGTCAACATGTTCCATAGAACAGAATCAAGGAAATACAGACTTCCTAAGGTATCTGTTCTCAGTGCAAGCTCTCTGTCTCCTCAAAAGGAGCTCTGGGGTAAAGTGAAATGTCACTGGGCTGAAAAATCACATATTAAGTTCTCTGTGCATCACTGACTGTGCCTGGAAATAGGAGCTGGCAAATTGTGTGCCCCTCTTGGGGTAAAGGAATACTAAAATACAGAATACTCATCTGTGTACTTGGGTGAAATTTGCCTGCAAAGCACACATAGATACCGTGCAAAAATCAAACACATGAAGGGAAAAACCTGCCTGCTTGTGACAGACCCACTCTTGAATTCTGCAATCAGCCACATGCTTACACATGAGGCAGTTAGAAAGGAAAAGAAAGCTTGGTAAATATGAGGAGAGAAAAAAAAAACTGTAGAAAAAGAAAAAGTTGAGGGGGGAAGTCAAGGGGTGGAGAATTCTGAGAAACAGGCGTTCAGCTTGGCTTCAGATACAAAGGGAGCTTTCTAAGCTCCTAACACATGGTTTTCTACCAAATAGTGTTAGCATGGCCATGAATTTTTCCAAACAACACATTCAGTCAGGAAAATGATGAAATCAAGTAAATACGAATTGCCTCAAATGCATTAGGCTCAAGTAAATTAATTAATTTTTAAGTCAGACTAAATAGAATTATTATTCTATATGCATCTAAGGAGATGCATGTCATGGACTCCACTAAACTGACACAGAGCTGTGTTAAGGGCATTGACTTCAGCTGGAAAAGTACTGTCAAGAGAAAAAGAAGGAAATTTAAAAAAAAAATTATCTCTGGTCTCCAGTCCTACTGTAAATAGGCTGAATAGTGGAAAGGAATCAATTGCTTTAGATGGTTTTACAGCCACAGACATTAAGCACCTGACCTCCCTGTGAAGGGTTGCCCTGTGTTCCACCCACTGTGAATCCACTCTGACTTGCACTGAGCACACACTGCAGGGTTGGTCACACAGGAAAGCAGATGGGAGGAGAAAGGAGGGAAAAATAAATTGCTTTTATTTGTATTTAATAAAATTTGGCCTACAGGCTAGATGTGACTCAGTGCTGAACATCTGGGATTGATCATAGGATCACAAACTGAGAAGTAGTCATCTGGCTCCTAGAAATAAACACATTCAGTCCCTCTGCCACAATGTTACTTCCTTAATGATAAAACGCAACAGCCATTTTAAGTCCTTTTAATCTTTTCAGCCACAGTATTTTTAACTTGTGATTTTTAGTATTATTTTTTCACTTCAGATGATGGCAAATTGCATTTGACCTTGGACTGGCCGCGTTTGGGATTGCCCACAGAACTGATTCACTACTTTCCTCCAAAGTTTTTTGGTACAATGGTAGCCTTACAAGTCCATTTTTTGCTGATTCCATTCCTCATGAGCATCATGGGAGCAGCACAGTACATGATGCAGGATGCAGCCCTGCTGAGCTACATTGACCAGCGTTTTCTGTCTCTGGAGGTATGTGCTTGATGTATCCTTCTATAGCAAAATAGGTTTGAAAATGTGTGGATGAGCCTAGGACAGTCTGTATGATTTACCCAGTCAGGAGGGTAAATTTCCAGCTTTTTCCAATGAATGAGTATTATCATTGCTAAAGCTTTAACTGTAATGATCCTAAATTACCACATCATTTGTTGCAGGATATACTTTCATAATGTTATGTTTTTATTCTGTTATCATTTGTATGGGAGTTTTTTATGACATCAGTGGATTTAGCTAAAAATGCAAATGATTATATAGTGCTGTCACAGACCATCCTAGGGAGCAGTATAAACATATTGTCACCAGTAGGAGTGCTGTTAATTATTTATTAGCAAGGAGATGGAAATTTATCAGGTATTTTTCTTATGTGCAGATATCCCTACCTGGAAGGGTAGTTTAAAACACAGTCATGCAAACCAGCAGTGTATCTGCACTTTAAATAAACCCGTAATATCTGGGACATTGAAACGCAGTACTTTCAATTCCTTGAATTCCTTTCAATTACTTATAAATGTACCAGTTCTTGCTTCATTTTCTACAGTTAAAAGCCACTAGTACTGTAAAATACCTCTCCAGTATTGGTGTGCTATAATCATATATTGTTTATTTTAAATTATTGACATGTCCCTGGCTCCTGGCTTGCATTGGCAGACTTATAGAAAAGCTCTAACTTGCCTGATTTCATGTCCCTTTTTGTACAATGTCCTCATTAGTCTTATCTTCTCAACACAGAAGGATTAACCTGATACTCTCTTCCCATTGTGTAGACAGAGATTTACATTTTCTCTGCCACTCTAGAAGTAACTTCACCTGGCAATTTCTATTCCTTTGGCACCCATTAAAAATGAGGTAACCTGTGGCATTTGGTGCAAGGGGCACAAAAGTAACAGGGCAAAGAGTGAGGCAGATACTGAAGACAGCGCTTGAAAGCATTTAAAATACATGTTTTGTAGAAAGTAATTAAACAACTTCCTGGGGACTAATTGGGGAGAGAGGAAGTATCATATAGAAACCATAGCTCACAGAGCAAACCAACCAAAGATCTGCTCAAACTCCTCATCTTCCCAAAGTGGAAGCTGGGCCACTTACCTTTGAAACCATATTACTTACCTTTGAAAACATTGATAATTTGAATTTAGATGTAAAGAAATAGGTTTTTTGCTTTCTTTGGTCTTTTTTTGGTTGTTTGGTTTATTGTTGTTGTTTTGCATTGGGGTTTTTTAAATACAGAAAATGATTTGAGGGGAAAAAATTAAAAAAAGAAACAACACAAAACTTCCTCAAATATAGCATTTCAGTATTTTCATTTTCACCTTTAATTGGGAAAAAAATAGCCACACTAGATTCTGCCTCACTCAGAAGTGGTGTATTCAAGTGCAATGTTCATGGCTATAGATTTCCTGCAGAAAATTCTTTGAGACTGCTTCACTAGTGGTCCAACCGGAGGACTTCCAGAAAGTTTATGGAAAGCAAGTCATCAGAGACCATAATTATCCTTAATTAGCCCTGGCTGCTTCCATCAGAGCACTTTTCTTTCTTTAGAGAGCAAAATAGAGTATCTGGCTGTCAGTAACCATGTCAAGTTGAAAAATGTGGATTTTAGTCCTGTTTCGAATTTTGTGCCAGTCTGAGATGTTCTCCCCACACAGACACGCAGCAACAGCCCCCTGGATTGGAATAGATGGGTGCAGGGGCACTGGGAAGGAGGGAACAGCAGGGGTTTTTGTAGGAGAAGGGAATACAAGTGACCTCACCCTTGGTAAGTAACAACTGTGTTAATTACCCAATACAGTTGTGCCCCTGATGTGTCACTGCTGTGTGCAATAAAGACAAGTGTGATAAAAGGGAGTTAGCTGGGGAGGAGAGGATCATGAAGGAAGCTTGAGGATTACGAATGAGAAGATCACAGAGAAGAAGGATCCTGGGGAGAGAGAATCCCTGCTGTGAGGTCAGTCTGGGGCTGCACTTGGAGCCTGTCGTTGGAACCTGCAGTCACAGTCTAGCCAGGGTAAAAGCCTGCAGTCAGAGTCTGCACACTGATCCCTGCAGTCAGAGTTTAGCAGGGAATAAGCAGCAGTCAGAGGCTGCAAGGGAAACCTCCAGCAGGAGCTTGCTGCAGCCAGAGTCAGGGAATGGTTGGAGTCAGGATGGCTGAGCTGTAAAGAGGAATAAACCAGGGCCTTTTTCATGCTGTGATAAACAAGGAGTCTGAGTCTGGGCTCATTTCTATCCTCTAACAAGAGGGCTGCTGCAACAGTTTTTAAAGCAATCATGAGGGAGGTTGTGATGTACACAGAATATCCACATCTATCCGTGTATTTTCTTCCTGTGTTCTGACTCAAGAAGAGGCTGGAGAAATGCAACCAAGACGTGCTGGAATATGTGGATGAATTCCGAGAGTTTTCCAGGATGGTGCTGTCCCGCCTGGCAGGA
Organism: Acrocephalus scirpaceus scirpaceus; assembly: GCA_910950805.1. Lineage (NCBI taxonomy): Eukaryota > Metazoa > Chordata > Aves > Passeriformes > Sylviidae > Acrocephalus > Acrocephalus scirpaceus. The sequence continues at coordinate 56,650,604 of OU383780.1, forward strand.
CTGAACACTGGCAAGGCTGAGGTAAAGAGAGAAGTGGAGAATTTGCTAACGAGGATAGAGCACGCGCAGAGGGACATTGACTATTTTGGATCTGTCACGGATTCCAATGCCTGCGTGGAAGTGCACGAGGACCTGCTGAAACAGCAGCTGCTGGAAGAGGCAGAAGAAAAAAAGAGACTTAAAGTCATGCTTAATGCAAGTAAGAAGAGTTTATTTTCCAGAACTTTGGTGTAAACAATCCCATGTGTGCATGCTGATAACAGGGATAACAGATTTTCATTAGCTGTGTGAATAGCACAGGTTACTGCAAGAGGGTTTGGGCTGTGTAAATACTAGACTTATAAAGCCCACGTATATGCAAAAAAGGTATGGAAGAGGGAGGGCAGAAAATACAGTTCAAACATTTAGTTTGTAGAAATTCCACTGAATATCAAATTAATTCTGTGGAAGTTACTTTTTATTATAAAATAGGGTAAAATCCTTTGAAGGTGTGATCTTGCAAAGTCCCAGAAAAATACATTTCTGAGTACTGCAGCTGTACTAAAAAATTAATGGTGGTCTTTGTGTTTTGGACTAGGCAGGGTCAAAACCTCCACTCAAAAGTAAATTCATGAGGTAATAAAAATACTTAATTCACTTCTACAATTTTTATCTGCTTTACTGTCCTGCTCTGTCATCTTTCCTCTCCTTGTCCCTCCTTTTACTTTATTAAGAGAGCACACTGGCTTGGCCATAAGCAAAGTTGAGTTCTGATTTGAAAATTAGGTGTTATGGTACCCAGTATAAAGAATATATGCACAATCTATAATTTTTTTAAAATGACGTTTTATAACTATCTTCACCTTAAAAAATTGTGGTATGGATGTAAATTATGTATTATAGACATTTTTAAAGTAATCTGTTTGCTTTTCATCGTAGTAAGAAATGAAGAGTAAATAATAATAAATACAAACTGTAATTTTTTCAAAGTCAGTGAAAGAACTTCAGCATCAGCAATTATACCATTCCACTGACTTCAGTAGAATTAGGCTGATTTAATTTTACACATAAGTTTCAAGTTTCTTTCCTGAACTTTTCAAGCAAATCAGTATTAAGGCAGATGCTTACAGAAGAAATCACCTATTCTGCTCTGAGCTCTCCTTGTACTCCACAATTCAGTTTTCTGAATATCAATAGTTCTGTTTTCCATTTAGAGAACTTTTGAACATTAGGTATTTTTTTCAGAGGAAAAAAATTGGAGATTTTTAAATTGGCTGTGGTTAGGGGACTTTGAAAATTGTATCAATCTGAGAGTTTCAGCAGGGAAAAAATTACTTTCCATTTTCCTTTGTTGGAAATTATTACTTTTAACTTTATTGTAGCAGTTCATAGTAACTTCATTTTCAATTTGTCCTCTACTGTCAGTACTAGTTCAGATGTTTTTCCCATTTATTTTGATGGCAAAAGCATTCCCTGTGAAGATTTTATAGCATTTAATAAAAGTAGGACGATCCTCAACTCTAGGAAATAGCAGCTCTGCTTCTGTGCTGTCATGTCTTAACCAGACTCTATGATTATTTTTGCTGAGTCACTTCAAAAATCTAGCAGAAAAAAAGTCCAGCTTTGTTACTTGGTTTGGGTCAAGTTCCTGCAGAAAATAACTATCAGACAAAAATCTGGTTATTTCCCCTGCAGAGGAAGATGCTGCTAGGGCTGCCCAGGGTTTTTGATTCAGCAGCTTTAATTTATTTTTTTTAATCTATGTAATCAATAAACGTTAGATTTGAGAAAGCTGTTGTGGCTTGCTCAGGGAAAGCACTTCCAGAATGAGGACTCCCGGAAAAAAAAAAAAAAATCCACACTGTAGCAGCAATATCCAAAAGCTTTGATTAGAGGTTATCAGCACACACAAATGACATAAAAATTGCTTTCTACAGGCAAATGGAATCTTGCCACTGACTTCAACAGGTTCATATCAGGTCAAATGGGGGGCTAGTTTTGCTTTCTCCATTTCATGTGCTGCCAGAACTTCCTGCCTTAGAGCTTTGTTTATCCTGTTTACTGAAATGGCTGCACTCCACTGAAAACAATTCTTTAAACTTCAAATGCTGTGCCTTGTAATTTATGAGCGCCTTTGGTAAACAAGCTGGTTAACATGCTTTGCAATAGTTTATTTCCTGGAAAGGATGCTGCTTGATAAGGATCTCAGAGTCTAAATGCCTGAGCCCTCACAGGCTTGGTGCTTTCTGATCTGAAACATCCCTGCCAGAGCTGTGACTCGCTCTCTGCTGATGCCAATTCTAACCCTCCAGTGAGGTAAAGAGCAGAGTGGTTCCACCAGCCATGCTCCTGGCACAGGAGGTGACAGCACAGACATCACATCAGCTCCTTCAGAGGCCACCTCAGTGCATGCACACCCCTGGCTGTGTGATCTAGATTTTGTTTTCATTCCCTTGTGTGCAAGCGTTGCAAAGGGGAATGGGAAGATAGCCCAGTGTTTTTGCTTTGTGTTATTCTGATCTGTTTTTATTTCTATTTATACTATAAAAGTATAAAAAAGAGGCTACCTGAGGATAAGACCAGTCCTGAAACAAAAAAACTATACATGTGGATGATAATGGAATTTAATTTGTATGCCTCCAACAAGAAATAAATCTGATTACTGTGTTGATCTAAACCAGGAGTCAGTTCTCTGAAGTAAAAACTATAGTCCTGTAAAAAGTAAGTCAAGAATAATCACAAAATCACTAACTGTGCTCCTGGTCTCCTCTCAGACACACAAATATCCAAATGTTTTGCATAGCACTGGTGTTACAGAACAGAATCCAACACTCTCCAGGTAGATGAAGATACCGCATTTTCTTAGCAGGAATATATCACATGAAGCTATTTTCAGCACTACTTACCACAGCCCCACTGCTGACACCTTCACTGATATGTTCACTCTGGCCTTAGAGACGAATTAAAAGGAAACTAAGTAATTCAAAGAAAGGAAACTAGAAAATTTACAGGTGTTCTAATTTTTTTTTCTTTGTGTATTTCCTTGCAGGTTGTGACCACGTGCTTGCAGGTATTAGGTCCCTAAAGGTAGTTAAGAAGACTGGAGGAAAGCATGGCTCTTGGATGAAAGATCCTGGCAAAAAGCACACCAAGATTTATTTATTAAGTGGCTCTGTAAATAATATGGTTTTGGAATTTGCAAATATCATGAGTTTCATGGAAAACAATCAGACACTGAAGGCCCGCAGAGTCCCCTTGCCATTGCCCTGGGAAGGAAATGGCCACGTCATCTATCAGGGTTTCCTCTTCTACCACAGACACGGCTCTTTAAATGAAATCATTAAATTCAATATCCAGAGAAGAAATGTCGCTGACCAGATGCTGCTGCCAGGGGCTGGAAGGATTCCTGCCTACCAGCTCTCTCCACAGACAAAAATAGACCTGGCTGTTGACGAGCAGGGGCTGTGGGCCCTCCACGCAGAACCAGAGACCGGGGGAAACATTGTCATCACCAAAATCAACCCCGTGGCCATGGCCGTGGAGCACAGCTGGGACACGCCCTGCAGCAGCAAGGATGCTGAGGCAGCTTTCATGGCCTGCAACGCCCTCCACGTGGTCTACAACTCCCCTTCTGGAGGCTCCTCCCGCATCCAGTGTGTTTATGATGTTTTGGATGCTCTAAATGCTTACACAAACCCAGGACTGCATTTCCCCAAACGCCAGGGTAGCCACTCCACCATACATTACAATCCTAAAGAAAAGCAACTCTTTGCTTGGGGTGATGGATCCCAGATCATTTACAAGCTTCACACAAAGCAAAAAGTTGAAAACCTTTAGCAGCTCTTCAAACAGTCCCAGGTCAACACAGCCATTAATGTGTATTAAAATTACATTATTCCTATCTGTTACAACTTTCATCCATTTTACATAACTTAAGGCTTATGTACCCCAGTAATCTTAATGCCCAATAAAGAATATGTGAAGACTTCATTAATATAGATTACATGATGACTAAATTAGTCTTAAAGTCTAAGGTTAATTTAAAAAAATAATAGCCCATTTCTAACAGAATCTCTTCCTATTGAATCTACATGTTCTGCTTCAATGCCACGGAAATCAAATCAGAAATCCTTCCTGTCCAAAACACATTTGACAACCTTCACAACTCTGATGATCACTACAGAAAGCCTTCTAGTAAGCAATATAAAATCACATGCTTCCAGGGAAATTAGATAAAAGTTTTAACAGGAGCAGTTTATTATACCACAAAGTGTAGGAATATACACTCCCACAAATATAGTTTATATTTAACATAGAACTCTGTACATCACATCAAAGCTATTCCGATTCATTGAAGCTCTAGAGTATTTCCACATTTCTTATCCATGTAGTTGTACAGACCACTGTTGATCCTGCCAGTACATTAGCTGCAGCCAAATACTCACTTTTATCAGCTTCAAGTTGCCACTTCTCACTATTTTTGAGCATCTCACTGTTTGTGTGTCAGAAGGAATGTTCCTAGGTGAACTGTTCTGTATTACACACTTTTACAGGTTTTACATGGCACTCCTTAGTGTTTTTCTCATTAGGTCTCTTTCAGCACCTACTTGTGAAGCGTTTTCCCCAATGTTTCAAGTCACTTTCATTGATTACAGAAGAATCTTTCTCATCCTATCCTCCACCTCCAAGAAAAGGTGGCTCAGATGAGCACAATTGTGCAGGTGAGGGCATGGCACTGCTCAGTCTTGGGTTTGTGAGTCACAGATAAACTCCAGGTATTTTTGTTTCAAAAATAATGTTAAAAATGTTAAAGAATGAGTTTTTTTTAAAAAGAGACTTTTAGTGTGAAATACAGGTATAGACTGTATTTTTTATTTGTTTTAATGACAGCTGCATTTGTTTTATAGCAAACAAACAAACACACCAAAAAATAAATCCCCTCCAAAAAACCACAAACTTGAAAAACAATCCATGGCTGTTTCTACAGAAAACCCATTGTATTCATTACGCTGAGAGAGCTGCTGTTCTGTTTTAGAACAGCTTCCAGAGAATAGCCAAACATCAGGGAATGATTTTGAAAAGGAGTTCCAGAGTACAGTGAGGAGTGTATAGACTGCTGGGCTGCACCAGTGACACTCTGCCTTCAGCAAAAGGAACTTTTTCACTGTAAACAGGCTCAGTGACTAGAGCACAGCTTCTGTGTCTCGGCAGACACAGGATGCACAGCTACAGACATCCTCAGGCTGGAAGGAAGGTGGGCTGACACCTGGTTTCCTGTGTGACCATGGGTTAAAGGCAGTATTTGGCCTTTTACTCCTCATCTGTAAAATTACAAATGTAAATGCAAAATCGTACCAGCCACATCTGATTAAAAGTGCACACCCCCCATTGCAGTTAGAAATATTTTGAATCAGAAAGCTGAGAAATGGTTCACTGATTCTCAAGTGCTAAAATATGAAGCAATTCTAATAGACAGAGATGATCTGGAACTAATTACAGATAAACACCTCAATCCTGCCATACAAGTTTTTGTATGGAGGACCAGTAGAAGAACTAGTGCATGATTGCTTAGAAATCATAAACTATTAGACCAAAGTGAGAGAAGATGTGACAGACCAACCCCTTCACAGGGGGGGCATTATACATCCATGGGTCCTCAAGGGTAATCCAGGGGCAGTGAATGTGAGGTTCTGCTATTATAGATGAGAAATTAGTAACCATAGAAATGAAAAGGTTACCCCCTAGCTGGTCAGCCCAAATGTGTGAGTTGTACACTTTGAAACAAGCCCTTGAAATATTAACACAAGAGAGGGGGACTGTGTACATCGACTCTAAGTACACCTTTGGAGTGGTGCATAGTTTTGGGAAAATCTGGGAGGAAAGAGGACTGTTAAATTCAAAAGAGAAAGAATTAATTAATGAAAGGCTTGTCTTGAAAGTATTAGAAGCATTGAAATTCCCAGAGGAAATTGCTGATGTGCATGTTTGGGGACATCAGAAAGGGACCACTTTACAAGGGAACAAATTAGCAGACTTGGAGGCTAAAAATGCAGCTGAGTCAGGGGAAGAGAAAATGGTGATGGTCCTAACCCCCACAGCAGAAATTCAAGATACACCAGTATTCAGTGAAACAGAGGAAAAGAAATTCCTCAAAATATGAGAAAAAAAAGACAATGAAGGGAAGTGGGTGTTACCTGATGGGAGACAGTTGTTAAATAAACCACTAGCAAGGAAAATATTAGAAAGCAGGCATAACAAGACTCATTGGGGTAACTATGCGTTGAGTGATCTGTTCTTGAGAAATTGGGGTTGCAGGGGAATTTTTGGAATAGCTAAAGAGATAACTGAAAAGTGTGTGATATGCCAAAAAGTGAAAAGTCATGAGGAAAGCACGCCAAGGAGGGTGAGAATTAGCCTTAGAACCCTTTCAAAGTATCCAAATAGATTTTACTGAACTCTCCCAAGTACAACAGTGGAAATTTTTGCTAGTAATAGTAGATCATTTAACTCATTGGGTAGAGGGAGCACCAACTGTTAAAGCTACTGCCAATGTTGTGTGCAAAATTCTTCTAGAACTAATCATTCCCCAGTATGGAAGAGTGGACAATATCCACCCAGATCAAAGGAACCCATTTCACATCAAAAATACTATGGCATGTGGTCCAAGCTCTGGGTACAGAATGGGAATTACACACTCCATGGCATCCACAAAGTTCAGGATGGGTTGAAAGGATGAATCAAACTCTTAAGAGAACTCTAACTAAGCTGATGATTGAAACCCAAATGTCATGGGTTAAATGCCTACCCCCAGCTTTGTTAAGAATTAGAACTCAACCTAGATCAGATTTACGGATTTCACTTTATGAAATGATGCTTGGGTTACGTTTTCTGATTTTGCTGAATAGTATTGCCACTTACGAAGAAAGAGAGGATAGAGTCAAGAAATATGTTCTGTGTATAGCAAAAACCCTAGAGGAACTGGGAGGAAGGAAGAGGGAAGAATCCCTCAGACTGCTACCCCAGATTTCAAAATTCATAATGTTAATCCTGGGAACTGGGTAATGGTTAAATCATGGGAAGACCAACCTTTAACTCCACAATGGGAAGGTCCCTTTCAGGTGCTGCTCAACACTGAATCAGCTGTAGGAACCTCAGAATGAGGATGGACTCGCACTACCAGGATAAAAGGACCAGTAGAAGAACCAAACAAGTGGAAAATCATCACTTCCACAGAAGGACTGACTCTTAAGCAAAATGCATGTGCTCCATGTGGCAAATAAACACACACCAATCCTGACTGGGAGGGCATTCCCTGTGGGCTTTACCAGTTCTTTTGTATTCCCAAAGGTCAGAGGTGTTTCAAACCCCAACACAACCTTTGGGGCAGTAACTAACTTCCTCCCCAGTCGAGCGTATCAGGGTTCTGCAAATTAACAAACACCGGGTCCGTAGGTGATCCGAGAGTTTTTGCTTTTGCCTGTGACCTACAAAAAAACACCATCAGCTCTCCCTGCTGAGACATCTCCCGGATTTATTCCGGTCACATACCCTGCTTAAAGCATCCTAGGGCGAGAAACTCAAGCTGGGTACAATGTCCCGGTGAAAACTGTGGCCAGCTCTGGTGGTGTAGCTCCCCCAAACGGCAGGCATGCTGCAAAATTTGCGGAGAGAAAGGGAACAGTTCAAACAAATCGAAGGCAAGTACCAATATTAAGGTTTTGTTGTGGAGTTGAATCGGTGCTCCCCAATACTCACAAGCTGTTAGAAGCTGAGTGGGAGGCTGTGGTGTATCAAAAACGAGGAACATATTTTGAGTGCAGACAACAACTCCATATGGTGGGGATGTAATAAGACCCTATTCTGCAAATGAAATTAATAAGTGCTGGCTGACTAAGGGACAGCAAAGAACCACAATATAAGAAAAGCAGGTGACAGATGATTTCGTGGTAAGGAGATAAGGAGGCAAGACCAGATTAACCACTATACCTACCACCAAAAAGATTATACATACCTGCTGTGGGCAGCAATCCCATAAGGCATGGAAGGTGGGCTTACACCTTATACTGGACTCCTATTACTCCTTGTTAATCTTTTCCCTCTTGGGAATCCAGATGATCCATGTCACAAGTGCTACAGACCACTGTACCATGGAAAAATTAAAAGTTCTTATTTTGCCACTCATACCTTCATCAGCCAGAACTGTTGTAACTCATCTAAGTTAGACACTTGCATACAGAATGGGAGAAGGTTCTGGGTCGCAGAATACCTAGGATCAAACCGTGGGTGCCCACGAGGAGAAAAATGGGTTTGTTTTTCCATAGATATGACCCAAGAATGGAAAGGAGGCCGGGATTTAATACAAGATCTAATACAGGATACTATCGCTGCACTCGGCTATTATCGGCTCTTCGACTATACTCGGTTATTATCGGCTGCACTTGGCTCCTCGGTTAACCTCGGCTACTAACGGCTACACTCGGCTATTTTCGGCTACACCCGGACACATTCGGCTCTTCGGCTAATTTCGGCCAATAACGGCTATTTTCGGCTACACTCGTCTAGAGTCGGCACTTCGGGGCAGCTCGGCTCGATTCGGCTGAAGTCGGTGCCGCTCGCTGCGTACGGCTCGGCTCGGCAATACTCGGCTAGATTCGGCTCTTCGGCTAATCTCGGCTATTAACGGCTATTATCGGCTACATTCGGCTAGGTTTGTCTCTTCGGCTCATCTCGGCTAGTAACGGCTATATTCGGCTGCACTCGGCTAGAGCCGGCACTTCGGTAAAGCTCGGCTCGGTTCGGCTACACTCGGCGCCACTCGCTGCGCTCCCCGCAGCTCTGCTCGGCTCGGCTCCGTGAGGGCGGCGCGGGCCGGGCCGAGGCGCCGCGGGGGCAAGCGGGGCCGCCTCACGTTAAACACGCAGAGCTCCTGCTGTTTGAACACACCTCCAGCTGTGTTCCTGCGGCCGAGTCCCGTGGGGAGCCTGATCATAGCACGGACACAAAGGGAGCGCGGGGTCGCGCAGGAGCTCACTGGCAGTGACTGCACTCGCGCTAATTAATGGGCAAGAGAGCAGGCGGCTGGGGTCGGCTGAAATCAGCGCCGCTGGCTGAGTTCGCCGAGCTCGCCTCCGTTCGGCTGAACTCAGTAGCGCTTTTTGTGTTCGGCAGTGCTCGGCCCCCTCCGGCTGTATTCGGTCCCTCTCGCAGGGTTCGGCAGAGCTCGGCTCGGCTCGGCTGAAGTCGATGCCGCTCGCTGCGTTCGGCTGGGTTCGGCTATACTCGGCTAGATTCGGCTCTTCGGTATTATCGGCTAAACTCGGCAATCATCGGCTACACTCGGGTAGCTTTGGCCCTTCGGCTCATCTCGGCTATTAACGGCTATTTTCGGCTGCACTCGGCGAGAGTCGGGACTTCGGCTGATCTCGGCTCGGTTCGGCTGCATTCGGTCCCGCTCGTTGCGTTCCCCGCAGCTCGGCTCAGTTCGGCTGTACTCGGCTAGATTCGGCTCTTCGGCTAATCTCGGGTATTAACGGCTGCACTCGGCTAGAGTCGGTACTTTGAGGCGGCGCGGCTCGGCTCGGTTCGACTATATTCGGCTGTTCGGCTATTGTCGGGTACAGGACACACACATGCACAGAGTCCGTCTGGTTCTCCAAAAAGTTAAAAATAATTTTTAAAATATAATAAAATTATAATTTTTTAGTATATTATATGTGATAAAAATTATATAAGCAATATTTTGTGTCAGAATGTTCAAGAAAAGAGAAATTGGAGATTTAAGGTCCCGCTGAGAGACGTTGAATTAAATCTTCCCCCTGAGTTTGCACACAGTAATAAAATATCCCCAAAATGAAAACTTTAATCTCACTAACAAAAAACCTAAAAAACCCTCCAGCATACAACCAACTACCAGCAAAAAACCCCCACACTACACTGTTTTCATTAACAATTCTTATTACATCTTAAAAATGAAATAATAAAAAGCAACCATATAGAAAAAAATCACAAAAACTACTTAAAAAAATCAAACCAACTCACTAAACTCAAACCCATTCAACTAACCCTAAACATTACTTAAAAAACCCCAAAGCTCTACCTTTAATCCCTAAATATTAACCAATACTCTATAAAAATAATTTTTAAAATAAAAAGCTAATTAAAAACATTTTAAAAATTTGAACTATTAAAAATCTAAAAAATCACTACTCAAATAAAAAAATCTACCCGTAAAAACTCACCAAATAAATGCTCATGTCCTCAAAAATAAAACTAATAAAAAACACCAAAACAGAAATAAATTGAAACTTATCAACACTTAAACCAAAAAACATAACAATAAATAAATATACCATATCCCTTATCATGCACCAACTACAAAAATAAAATGGCACAACAAATTATTAAAAATTGCCTTAAAACCACTGAATAAAACTTTCAAAAATTAAAAACTACATCTAACAAAAGCCACCTAATTAACACCCAAATATCCACTTACCAAACAAACCCTGCCTAATCTGAACCCCTACATACAATAAACAAAAAGGAAATCCCAATAATACATATCAAAAGCCTATTGAAAATAAACTATTTGAATTAATTCTACTTCAAATACAAACAAATTCATCCATTAATCTTTACTCAAAAAACAAATTGCATGTAGCAAATAAGATTAAAAAATAACACACTATATACCATAAAAAGCTAATATTGAATAAAAAACATATATAAATGCCAGTATTTAATAAATATCACTACCACTAACTATATATAACTGTATATATGTATAAAAGTGTATATATACAGTTAAAATATATTAATTTGAGCAGTAAGCTGACAGTATAAAATAAAAAAGTCCTAAAATGATATTATGATATGGTATCCCCTACCGTCTACTTTATGCCCAAACATAAACTCCTATAACTTAAAAAAAAATCTTTCAACACACAATTTATATACAATACTCACATTGTCCCCCAAATTCTTTCTCAACTCTATTGTCTAATACAAACAACAAAAAATACCCACATTTTTTACCTTTTTTACCTAACCTCTCATTTTTAGCTAAAACAAAAAGAATTTTTCCAAAATTGTAACTTCTTCTAAAACTATTCAACTTCACTCTGATCCAAAAAACCAAACTACCACCAAAAACCCCCACACCACAGCCTAAAAAGGCCCGTGCCACACCCCAACTCCAAAAAAACCCAAACCACACCTGCAAAAAAACCACCACATCTACCGATTTTTTTCTCCACAACAACAAAAATTATTAGCTAACATTGTCCATTTTTTCCTTTTGTCTAAGTACACCCTATCTATTAAATAAACAATTTTTTTCGCTTTTCCTCCAAAAAAATTTCCTTTAAAATCTATTTAAATAAATGACTGAAACCTGCCTTCTATTAAAAGCCACAAAAGTAGAATAGAATGTAAATAGTAAATAGAATAGTAAGTAGAATCCAACTCCTTGAACAAAATAATTGAGAGGATCATCCCTGAAGATAGAAAATAAGGCATATCCCAAGAAATAGGTTTGAATTCCTTCTTTTAAGACATTACTTCCTCTTTTACTGGATTTTTAATTTTACTCTGCTTTCTTCTTACATCTACAGCATGTAAAAGAAAGAATATGTGGATTTATCTCTTGGACAGTGTATTAGGAGCTCAGTTGAAAGTGTGATACAAAGTCACTCATCACAATTGCGTTCTCACATTGATGTGTAGCTGGGCCCAGGTAAAATGTTGTTCTTCAGCTGATATGCAAGTATGTGAAATTGCATGTGTTTATTATTCTTATCTAAGGGGGAAAAAAAAATTCATATATTAGTGTAATTTAATTTCCCTTTTTCTTACATATCCTGGGAATTGCTATTGTTCCTGGTATTTCCTATATAATTTTGAACCAAAATATCATAATGGGGAATCTGTCTTTTGTTTCTGTCTTGCAAGATGAATATGACCCTGTACCCCCTTTTAAAACTGTCTTATTTAGTAAGAAGCCTTTTCTTTGTGACTGTCAACATGGAGAAAGACAACTCTGGGCTCTGGCAGATTGCACAATGAGCTATAAAATTGGCTCAAAGGAAAGTATTTGCTTCTAGAACACGTTTCTGATACGTTGCCATTAGTAGGACATAAAATTTTCCTGCTACACTGTGTGTCCCACAGTGATTATTACAGCAGTTGCCATCTTATTCCCTAAGCCTAAACTAGTATAGAAAAACAACTTGAAAATTGTGATTGATAATACAGCAAATTGAAGGGTAGCATGCCTGCTCTCCTAATGTTTCAGTCTTCTGATTTGATTTCTGTGAGAGCCTTCTCCACTAGTGACAGGTAAATCCCCAAACTAATTTACTTACTTTGTCTTCAGCAACATCATTGAAAACTAATCTTGTCTGGGTTTTATTTTTGTTTAGGGCTCCCCCCTCCCCCATGAACTTGTACTCAAGTAAATATTACATTGGTGGTTTCAATCTTGGCCCTTTGTAATATTATGCAAGAGAACAGTTTCTGAACAACAAGAAAAAATTACCTATGGGAATTCTGCAAGCAAAATATGTTCGTTTTACACATTGACAATTCACATTTTAAAAGAAAAAGTGTGTGTTTTAATTGTGCTTTGGCTTTTTAACTAAACCAGTACCTGCTGAAAGGAAAAGAAAGATGCAAAAACATATATGAAAGGGTGTTATTTCTGAACTTATTCAAATTCAGAGAAAGAGATAGGAATAAAGTCCTGGATGTTTTAGGAAGTTCACTTAACCGATGGGTGTGGTTTTAAGGAGAAGATGGTTCTTTCCTTTTCATTTCTGGGCAACCGCTCTTGCTCAAAGGAAGAAGTTATGTGATGTTCAGGAAGCTTTCATGGCAAGTATTTGAATTTTCTGGAAAAAGAGACATTGGGTAAAATTTGGCTCAGCATCTGAACTTAGAGCTGCTTTATTTGAATGTTTACTTTTTGAAAATCGCCTGCTAGTTCACAAATGCTTCTCTGTGAAGCCCCAGCTTGTGGGGAGACAGAGATAGTACTGAAGGCAATCTTGCCCTTGATACATTGCAGCTGTGTTAATTATCCAAGAGTGGGAATAGCCTTGCCCTCCCAGCTCTGGGTGTGATAAAGAATGAGTTAGCTGGGAGGGAATTCAGTTCTGCTGGCTGTGCTGTGAGGAGGAAGGGACAGCAGATCATGCAAGGGATAAGTAAGGCACTGTATGAAGGACAGACAGGGTTGGGTGGCTGTGTTAGGGACAGGAAGGAGTGAGCCAGAACTGGAGATGGAAGAGAGAAGAAGCAGAGAAAGAGCCAGAGCTGTGTGGAGCTGCCTGTGGGAGGCTACAGAGAAAAGGTATGAGAGACTTTGAGATAACAAGGTGCTGATGCTTGAAGCCTTCTGATGTTTTTCTAAAGCACTCTGAGTGTCGTGGCTGTCTTGACAACCACACCAACTGTCAGTCCAATCCATATCTTTATCTTTTTTTATAAACTAGAACTATTTTTGCATGAAGATTCTATGAGCATGAGATATCTATAATTGTATAATCGCACTGAGATGTATGTACATATTTCAAGTTAAATACCAGTAAAAGGACAGAAGTTTTCCTTCAAATCAAGTCTTATGTATAGGCCTGTTTAGTATTCTAAACGTTCTTCTGAAGAAATTTAAAATTTTCTCAAGTAGATTTTTAGATTAGCTTTTCTTTTATAGGCTACAGATGCACAAATAGAAGGATGTGCTTGGGAGCAGAGGCAAAGTACTGCTTGCAGCTTAGGACTGTTACCAGTTTGAGAACAACTCTTAGTTCTGCCCTCTTCTCTTCTAAAGTTATTCCATGTATGTCTTATACAGGTTTTCCATGTGTTTGTCTGCTTATGTCTGTTGCTGGACTTGATAACAGTTACTTAAACCACAGAATTTTGATTAGTTGTGGGAAAATAAACATTCTTGTACCAGTTCTCTTCAATTTCAGCAGAGGAATCTGAGGTGTGAAATTTGCATCAGGGCCCATCTGTGTCAGAATTCAGAAAGGATGGTGAGAACATTGAATTAAGTTGGTTTTTTGTCCCATGTCAGAAAAGTTTACCTTTGGGAACTTTCTCAGTCTTTTGCAGTGGCATATACTTGTCTCTGATGATTTTACAATTTTCTTGTTCAGTACTGTTTTCATTACATGACTTTTATTTTATCAGTACTAAATGTCTGAACAGTGTATTTCAGATAAATACATCACAGCCCATAATCAGGCCTCAAAGATTTTCCAGAATACCTGAAGGATAGCTATGATCAAGCTTTCAAATACCACAGTCACTTAGAGCTTGATCTCTCAAAGTACTCATGAGCATTTTTTTTAACAGTATCCTTTTCCATCTCCTTTATCACACAATTAAAACCCCACACCTCTGTTTAGTAGCTGTAGGTAACTGAATTGCACTGTTTCCTTTGAAACCACATATGTGCTTAGGCTGCAGCTCTTGAAAGAATTCCTGATTGTACCATAACTTTGTGTCAGGAGGTTACTGCTGCTGGGAGGCTCTGTGCTGATCTTTTGGAAAAAAAATTTTGAAGGATAAATCTAATGGAAAACTCAGACAACAGAATCATTGAAAGTTTTACAGGTCCTAATTTTGTCAGTTTTCCCTTCCTTTGATTTTTAAAAATAATTTTATTTTAAAGTGGAAGTCTGGCTTTCAGCAAAAATTTATTGGAAAGTTTAGTGTGCCATCCATTCACCCCAAATTTGGTACCAGTTCTCCTTTTGACTCCATAATGATTCAGAAAATTTACAGTCATTCCTTTTGAACTTTTTCTGATCTCAGTGGTAGTGCTGACAAAATTTAAAAGGCTATGCTTTGGACAAAGAAAACCTTTTTATAGATCTCATCAGATTATTTTCACTGCAGAAAAGAGATATTAATTTGAAATAGATTCCATTAGGCGAAGTAAGATCAAAACCCTTATACAAGTTCTGACTGATACTCTTCTGCCCTATGCTCAGATCATCATCCCTTACTTGTTGCTCAGTGAACAACAATCTAGTGATTTTTTAAACTTTGGATTATATATTTATTATAATAATATATATAATAATATATATAATATAATATATATTATAATAATATTATATTTTCAGTCTTATAAATATTATAACTTTTCAGTCAAATCACAAACAGACTCAGTTACTGTTAAGACTGTATTTCTGTTGCAGAGGTATGAGTTATGTAGATTACTGTCAGCATCTAAGTTTTGACATTTAATTATTATAATATTTATATTATATATAAATATTATATATTTTTATATTTAAATATTCTATTATTTACTTGGTTATATACAAGCTGGTCAGCCCTAACAGACTGTTTTTAATTTATCTGATGGGTTTGTAGCTTTGTAATTAGAGGTTGCATTTTGCTGTAGGGTCCTTTTGTGCAGCTCTTGGTGTGCTGAAGTGCCTTCAAATCCCCTTTAAGGTACGCAGTTACCAAACAAATAGAGCAGAAGCATGTGGCTCCTCCCTGTGGCACATCAGGAGCTTATGCAAGAGTTACATGTTAAAGAGCTTTTTGTTTCCACTTCTGTTTTCCTTGAGCATTTGCACAGAGGAGAAAGGTATCCTAGAGTGCACCTGATGCTTTAAAGGTGCCATTTTGGATTAGCTGGTGGCATGGTGGGTTACCTTCTTTTATATATATATATACACACACACATATAATTAGTAATATGTATATAATTAGCAAATAATAAGTATATTCTCATATCATTTCAATTCTTCTTTTACCTCCTGATCTTTTTGTACTTCCATTTTGGAGGGAGTGATACTGTTTTCTTGTCCATCAGATGTGGAAAGCAGAATTTTTGCCATATAACGTGGTAAAATACGCAGCAACTCTGCAGCTGGGAGCCTCAGCTATTGCTGTGCAGCAGATCTCAGCTGCTTCACCTTTGCTTCATTGAAACCATTATTTTATTTTTTAAGATTGGACCCCATTGTCAGATGAATCTATGTTATAGGATACATGATATATTAGGCTTCCTTTGGAAGAAAAACAGGATGTCCCATTTTCATGTGAGAAATAGACACTAACTTTTTCTCTGCTGTTATGGATCAGCAGAGGTGTCTAATAGGTGAGTTTCTTTGGGATTGATGAAGGGCTATGGAGAAATGTCTGGACTGTGATTGTATTTCTATAGCCTTTTCCAGCAGTGGCTGTGGGAAAAAAAGCTGTTAATTTCCTTTTTCCCTGGAGTTCCTTGAGAGAGGAAGGTGACTGTAAAGTCTGGCTGTGTGGCTTTGGAGGTGACATTTGAAAAATAAGTCAGCATAGGCTTGGGGTGGCACAACATGTTTTTCTCAGAATATGGATGACAGTGTTCAAAACTTAAACAAGATTTCAGAAAAAACATGCCTACTTATTTTCAAACTCTGTTAGAAGGTGAC
The DNA here is from genome assembly GCA_910950805.1 of Acrocephalus scirpaceus scirpaceus. NCBI lineage: Eukaryota > Metazoa > Chordata > Aves > Passeriformes > Sylviidae > Acrocephalus > Acrocephalus scirpaceus. The sequence goes on from OU383780.1 coordinate 56,667,019, forward strand.
GGATTGAGTGTAATGGGATGAAGCTGAGGAGAAGAGATTATATTAAATGTCAGAAATAAAGCTCTGTTCTATTTTGGAGTAGTTTCCCATGGGAAGTGTGGGATGCTTCATATCTTTGAAGTTGTGTTTAAAGTGAGACAGGGCTAGAAAACACAGCACAGTACAGTAAATGAGTAATGCATCCTGCCCTAGGCGACAGGAGGAAAATAGGCCTGCTTGGTGCTTTCCAAACCTGATTTCTCACATTTTATAAAATGAATTAAACAGTTTTTCAGGAATGAAAAGACTTTATTTGAAAAAATACTCTGCATCTACTCACAGAATGTGTTTTAAAGTCTTCCTCTTTGCACCTGTAATTTAGTCTTATCAGCCATTCCATAAAATCCAAATGTCATTAAATGTTGTTATAGTGTCACTTGGAAGGACATCCAGCAAATGAGGTTTTATCTGTGGCAAATCTGACTTTTAGTTTTTTGGAAGATATGGAAATCATTTGCATCAGGCATTCCTTTTGTTTACAGTCCCAGCTGAGTCAACAAGAGTTGGCAGTTGCTGCTGGTGGGATGTTGGCTCTCACACACGAATTGTCTGGTCAATCATGGCAAATCTCCTCTGCCTGTTTGAAAGCCCTGGGCCCAGACTTTGCTGCTGTCTCTCTGTGGTTGTTTCTGCCCTTGTATAAATCCTGGAATATTTTGGTGTATCTCTGTGGCTGCCCACCCACATCCTAGAGCTTTGGGTAAGATTGGAGGTTTTGGAATTTCTGCATTGCTTAAAAAAACTTCAAATTTAAAATATCAGAAATATATCCTCTTAAATGTTATAAACTTTGGTTGCATTAGGCAGAGCTGGTTAGACTTAACTTTCTATTCTGTCCAAACCTTGAACATACCATGCTACTTCACTTTATATGATCCTCCTTTTTTGTGCCTTCTTGTTTATTTTCTGTCCTTCACCTCAAGGGCAGGTGTTTTTCAAAGCATATTCAATTTGAGATCTACATGTAAATGCAAAATGTTATTTGTACTTCATGCTCACTCTTTTTAGACTTCCTAATTACACAAGGCAATCAAAATGAGCGAAGGCAGAGGCTTTAATCAATACTTATCTTGGCAATAAAAATGTATTGCATCAAACCTATTAAAGATAAATAGTAATGGTGAGCTGCCTGAATTTGACATCAATAAAATTAACTTGGTCTAACCCAGGAAGGCAATCAGTAGATAAACAGCACTTCACAAAAATGTGAATGGGCAGCAGAATTAAAAACAAGCATAATTTGGCACCTGATTGAGCCAGATTTCCTGTTATGTTCCTGGCTTTTCCTTAAGCCTTATTTTAATAGTTTGTATCCAGAACTTCTGGTGTTCATTTTGCTAGGTGAATGCAGCTGTGCCCCAGTGTGTTTTCTCAAAGATTCCATGAAATAAACCTGTTCAGTTTTTATCTGCTTTCCAAGCATCCAAAATAGAGAAGCTGTGTGACTTTGCCATGGTTTTGTGCTGAGAGGTATTGGATTATTTTTTTTCCACACCTCCCAATGACATAGAACAACAGATGCCTTCAAAGTTGATAGGACTTGGATAGCAAACACCCCAGCACAGTGTGTTTCTGGATTAATAGAAAGGCCAGTGACTCTCACACCCCCAATATGTCACACTCTGCAGAGAACAGCTGCAAAAAATGAATGGGAAGGTGAAGTGTCAGACTAGCAAAAGCTTATGTTGCTGTAATGTTACCTTTTCTTACAGCTGTGGTTGCCCATGATTGAAAAGGCAGTAAAAAAAAGTTTTGTTTTCTAGGTGGTATCTTCTGTTACATGCAATGGCACACAGTAAGATGTTCATATTTCACTCAAAACCTGCAGTTAGTGTGAGGGACAGAGTATGTAAATATACTGACCTTTGTTACATGGCATATGTATACATTCTGTGATGTGCTAATGATACATTTGTGTATCATTGAAGATAAAAAAGATGTCTTAATATAATTAACGTGCAAAATAGCCATTTTGTAAATCACTGCACATATAACAGCTCTTGCTTGGAGAATTAATTTATATACCCTGCACAAACCATCACCAAGCACATTTAAAACTTCTAATCAGAATTTATCTAAGATCTCAAATGCTGTGTTCCATTTTGGGCCCCTCATTACAGGGAAGGCATGGAGGTGTTGGATCACATCCAAAGAGAGGCAGCAGAGCTGCTGAAGGCTCTGAAGCACAGGAGGAGCAGCTGGTGGTGTTCAGCCTGCAGGAAAGGAGGCTCAGGGCTCACTTTGTCCTTCTGCAGAACTGCATGAAAGGAGAGTGTAGCCAGGAGGAATGGCCCTCTTTTCCTAGGAAACAAGAAATGGGACAAAATGGAACAGACTTAGGTGGGAAGGTTTAGATGGAGTATTAAGAAATGCTTCTTCACTGGAAGGTTTGCCAAGCACTGGAACAGGCTGTCCGGGGGAGCAATTGGGCCCCCATTCCTGGAGATACTTAAAAGGTACAGATCTGGCCCTTGGGTTCACACTTCACAATTGGACTTGGCAGTGTTGGGTTCACAGCTGAACTCAACAGTGTTAAAGATCTTTTCCAGACTTTTAGGTTTTTATCTTTGCCTTGGGTTATAGGGGTTTGCAACATACTATTTTGTAAATAATAAAATTCAATATTTCCCTTTTACATTATGAAAGTTACCATGCCTATCTGAAAATATGATTAAATTCCTCTTTTGAAGACATTTAATCTTCTGGGCCTCTGACATTGTAAATTCTTGATATTCTTTGAGCCAGCAGATCCAGCTATTGTTCCTGGATTGTTGACTTTGTAAAAGATTTCTTTTTTTCCCTTTAATGTTTTTTCTTTGGCTGAGGACCATACTGTCAGACAGGCAAAAGATGAACCAGGCAAAACCTTCTGCACTTAATAGTATTAGAAATAAATAAGTCTATGGGATATTGCCTTTCACGCTATTTTCTGAAGGCTCAGACATTCTAATTTATCTCTCTGAACTCTGTCCTGTTTATGAACCCATGCCTTGATATACTGAATTGATGGAAGACTCATTAATTTGTTTCAGTGAAGAAAGTAATTGAAGAAATTAAAATTAAACTAAGGGGAAAAAGTTAAAATTGGAGAAATTAATGACATTTTCTGAGTGTGTGAACACACTGAATAAAATCCTTTTTATACATAGAATAGAAAGAGTGGGGGTTAATCTAGCAAACCTATAGCTTAATGTAGAATTTTCTATTAAATTTTATCTGATGTTCTGTTTTATAACAGTTTTCTGTATAGCAGTGGCCTTCCAGGAAAATATTGCCTGGCAGGAGCGTTTAGACAAACCTTGATCTGGCCAAATAATACCATGTTTATCCAACACTGCTTTCTTCTTCAGCAACTAATTTGGAAAGATTTTGATGAGCTTAACAGTAAATAGAAACAGTGCACTTTATTGTGAGGAAGAGAGCTTGAATATTGCTTCATAATTACTGAATGCAGTGAAATATATTTGGGGTTTTAGAGGAAACCAGATTCTATTAAGATTTATGTTAAATCTGCCATTGGCCTAGAAGGGGGTTTTAGGATTTTATCCATTTTTCTTCATAAATACTTTTACCACATGATGGGGTTTTAAATACTGGCTCTTTGTTACAGTGTAAATCTTAACAAAAAACTGCCAAAATAAGAAATAAAGGACAATCTGATGTTTAGCTACTGAATTATGTGAGGCTGGTACAAGGGCTTGTTATGAACTATAGGGATCTTCACTTCTAGTCCAGGATGTGGGACAGTTTGGTCATGAATTCTGAGTAAAACTTGTTAAATTATTTCCTCTGTGTAAGTTCTCCTGAGCCAATAATGATGCTGTTTCCAATATAACTGACTGCCATGAGAAACAGAGATCTGCTTAGCTATCAATTATGATGGAATTATCCTTAGAAACACAGCCAATAATAATCTAGGTAACTTTTTTGATGTATTTTGATATATTTTGGAAATATCCTGCATCTCTTTTTTGCTTACTTATGAAGTATCAGAAATGGGTTCCTTATCCTGAGCTAATTCAGTAAATTAGTGCTTTCAAAAACTGATTTGAGGGAATCTGCTCTTTTTTGCATCCATGTGGCTCAATATGGAACATGGATCATTAAATTTGATAGTGACACATAATGGTTAGAGATAAACATCTATTGTTACTGAACATCTTTTAAGAGAAATGTTGTATAAATGCTGCTCACTCTCCTGTTAAACTGGAGGTGCTTCCAACTGTGGCAAAATTGATTCTTAACCATCATGGTTATCTGTCAGGTTTTCAAGCAGAAAGCTGTTAAGGAATGTAGAATTTGGACAGATTTAAAAAAAAAAAGATTCCAGAGTGAGCATGGATGTGTTCCCTGTGCTGTTTTATATTCAGGGTAATAATTGTCAGAATACATCCTAGAATAGCCTCAGAGCTGTTACAAAATGCAGACAAGGGCTATATAGACAGAATAAAAACTGGGAAAAGATTGTAGGATCTAGGTGAAGAATGAAGCTGCTTTTTTTTTTTTTTTTTTTGCATTACCGTGGTTTTACTTTACCCTTATTATTTTATGAAAATTAACTGAGATCTCACTTCTGAAGGCACTTCAGCTATCAGAATTTTTTTGTGTGTGAGTTGTCTTTATACAAAAATGAAAATTTTTTTTGCTAGCATTTTCTGAAAATTTGTGCTAACAAAAAAAACCAACCCTGAGATGAAGAATTTATTCCTGTATTTGAGGTTAATTTGAACTGTGGGAGCTCGTAGTGCTATAAGATAGTCTGAGCTGCATGTTGTAAAGCAATAGCAATATAAGTAACTCCAAATATAATGTGCTTAATCAGTAGCCTGGTTGTATGGTAGGCATGTCAGAAGGGGACAGAATTTTATTACACTTGTGTACTAACAAGTCCATTCCCTTTGAGAGTCACATAATTTGATTACAGAGCACATGAACATTAAGAAATTTTCTTAAAATTATTTGAAGGCAAGAAGTACCTCATGAACAGTCATCTCCACAGGTTTCACCTACTATAGCTCATATTTATTGCATATCATTTAACTTGATCACTGAGCAACTGATTGAAATTGTAGGGGAAATTTTCTGAAGCAACGGACTAGTCATCGTGAGAATTCTGACAATGTTAAGGCCCTGAATAAATGATCAGTATAGAATTAGTTTTTATCAGCCAGTTCTCATGTCTTTATATAGCTGAACCATTTTTCAAATGGTCTTGGGGTATGGGGTGGAGAAGTGAAGAAATCACTTGAGTTGTTATAATTTATTTTGGTTACTGTCCTTATTGTCCAGGCAGAGCTCAGACTTCAGTGAGCTCAATACGCTTGCACAAATTTTTGTCTCAAATTTTTTGGATGATTTGCCTTGGTAAGGAATTCCATATGGAAAGAGCTTGGTATCTGTGCTCCTGATCCACTGCAGCCAGAGGATATCAGTGCATTGGGCAAAAGGTGAGTGGTGCAGAGCTGACTGTAAAACAAACCACAGTCAGCAAATGTTCAGCAAATGCAGAACAGGTGAGCCTTCCAAGTGGTGGGATTATTCAGTCACTAGGTAGCTTGATGATGGATTTAGAGGATGAGAAGTTATTTACACGAACAGAAGCATTAGATGGCAGTGGAAATGAAAAGCTGCTGTAATAAAGTCAGCAAGTGACAAGCTTATTTGGTTACAAAAATGATTTAGTTCTTGGGACGGGAACAGGGACTTTGGATCAACCTGAGAATGACCACGTAGCAAAGAGCAGTGATTTTTCTTCACCTGTCTCAGTGAAATCCCCTGAAAGGATTGTTTTGTCTTAATGGGACAGTTCATTCCTACAAACAAAAACCTTTTGACAGCTCAGTTGCAACACTGCCCCCAGGACAGTAAATTTCTAATCCCTGTCCAGGATCCTTATCTATCATCTTCAATAATATGGTGTTTGTGCAGCCCAACAAATGTTATCATTCCAACAGTGGACAAGTCGTGTTACACTCATGCAAACAAACTGACATACTGTTTTAGAAAACAATTGTTTATGGCAGTTGTCATACAAAATAATAGGGACTCACCATTTCTTGCATTACCAGAAGGTGTCTTAGGAGCAACACCTTTTGCTGACTTTTGAACTGGAAATAATAGTGATGTTCCTGCCCAATTTACTGTATTGTTTCCATCTGTGTATTAAACATGTATAACATGTTTTTTGCATCTGTGTATTAAACATCTGTATAAACAAGTATGTATGGGATGTGGTGAACATGAATTATCATTAGGATTTTTGCCCAACTAACTTTGGCCCATGGTCTTTAAAATAAAGCTTTCCCTAGACTGTTTCCTTGTGATCAGCATCTGTTTTTCTAAACAGTCACTCGTAGAGACCTCTGAGTTTTGTTGATCTCATTAGTGTCTGAATTCCCTAAGTCTTCCAAGTTTAAAGAAATAATGTTTTTTTCAATTTAACTTAAACAAGTGTAGTCTCTTGACATTCAAAAGAATAATGCATCTATAACCTACATACCTGATCCATAATGAATACTTATTGAATAATTAATTGTTCAATAGAATAATATTTTGCTCTTGTATTCTATTGAATCTTGCAGAGTTAGTTCTGTCAAGTGATAGTTACTAATGCTGTGAGAATAGCCAAAAACCCTGCATGATTTCTCCATAGGCTAATAATTATGTTTAAAAATGTATAGTAAATTTCACACCCACATAGTTCTCTGAATTTGAGTAGGTTTTGAGCACAGAGAGAAGGAAGCATTTGTGGTGTATTTGTAAAGTAAAACTCAGGTAAATAGCACTGATAAAGTAATGATTTTCCTTCTGTTACCATAGAAGATACTGTGTGCTGAAGATTAATAAATACATTGATTAAAACCAGCCTGGACAATTCAGTCTTAGTTCCTTTATTCCGTCTAGTAACTAATATTGCATTTTTCATACTCACAGCTTTAATTACTGAAGTAGAAGGTTCCAGAAAGGAAGAAGGCTTGCCCGTGCAAGATATTAATTTATGCATTTTTAATCCAGGGACTTATTTCCCAATATAGCTCATATAATGTTTTATGACATGGAAAAATGGGTATTTGTAGATATGTAGACAGGTGAAGTACAAATGGACAGTCAGAGACTGTACAAAGTAAATACAAATCTTGAAAGCTATGTAAAAACAAGAGATTCCACTGGCAGGAGATGGAGGATAAATAGAGAGCAGTAAGCAGCCTACATAAGCAAGATGATAATTTTATTGAAAAGCTAAATGTTGAATAGATTTATGTAAAGCATAATACTGTTTACCTCAGAATTAGAAGTAAAAATTAGGTCTGTAGTTTGTCATGAGAACAAAGACTAGTTAACCAACAAGTCTGACATCCTATTTCTAAGAGGAGATATTGCTGAGGTAGGTGGCATGAAACCACAGTAAAAGTGAATTATGTAATTCTGGACTGTGAAAGGCTTCTGTCTGTTTGTAATTTATTCCCTGCTGCCTGGCAGGTTTCTAACCCTGCACTGAAAAATTAATTGTGGAACTTGAAGGTGGCTAGAGCATTGCAAACCCCTTTTAACTCAATGAAAAATCTGAAGTCTAAGTTCTGGGTAATATATCTAGATAAATGGGCTGCTTTAGTCAGGTAGAAGGCCATACTTCTTGGAATTTGTAAAAGTAGACTCCCCCAAGGATAATGAAATTAGAAATTAAGAAGAATTTATAGGATTCAGTACAATGCATAGTTACAGTCTTAAGAACTGTAATTCTCATAGCTGCTGTAAGCCTGATGAACTTTAATAGTGTACCAGAGTAACAGGATAGAACATATGTAGGAGGAGAAAATATGATTGGGGGGTTTTTTTATTTAGCAGTAATAAATCTACTATTAGTTGGTTGACTAGCCTGCTTGTCTGTGTCATTTGAAGAGGTGCAATTGAGCTTCTACTGATTTAGAGATTTTTTTTTCCCCCAGATATCTATATTCAGAGAATGAATATATTCCATAGAAAATGTTTGTGGTTTTTTTAAGATATTTAATTATTAAAGAGTTCTCATTAGAAAGTGAAAAAATCAGAATTTTAGCTATTGCATTTTAGCCTGTGTCCTAACCAAGAGAAACTGATGGAACATTAAATAAGCCAAATAAAAAAAGAAATATTAAGCAGTACAATAGGTACCTACACCTCTTATCTGCTTAAATCTCACTTTGATGATACATATTTTTTCCCGTGCTCTGAGATATTCATATTTGAAGAAGAAAATTAATTATTGATTATGGCAATAAAATAATGAAACTGACTGCACATGAAATGTACAAAACAAAATGCAGTATAACCTTTTCAAGAGCTTGGTGCCACCTTCTTGATGACCTCTTCATACGTCTCTGTTCATCTGGTGTGCAGATGATTTCAACTGTTTGATTTAATTAACAAGGTTAATTTGTTGAGCACAGTGCTTGAGGCAGCAGAGAAAGGAAATAGTTCAAGTACCTGATTTTGAATATTGTAGGAGAAGGGAATACAGGTGACCTTGCCCGAGTAAGTAACAGCCGTGTTAGTTACCCAATACAGCCTTGCCCCTGATGAGTCACAGCTGTATCTAATAAAGATAAACGTGATTAAAGAGACTGGGTTAGCTGGAGAGGGGGAAATCATAAAGGAGGAGGAACCTTGAGAAAGAAGGATCAGGAGGATCATGAAGAATGGGGAGAGAGAATCCCTGCTGTGAGGTCAGTCTGGGGCTGCACTTGGAGCCTGTCGTTGGAACCTGCAGTCACAGTCTAGCCAGGTAAAAGCCTGCAGTCAGAGTCTGCACACTGATCCCTGCAGTCAGAGTTTAGCAGGGAATAAGCAGAAGTCAGAGGCTGCAAGGGAAACCTCCAGCAGGAGCTTGCTGCAGCCAGAGTCAGGGAATGGTTGGAGTCAGGATGGCTGAGCTGTGAAGAGGAATAAACCAGGGCCTTTTTCATGCTGTGATAAACAAGGAGTCTGAGTCTGGGCTCCTTTCTACCCTCTAACAAGAGGGCTGTTGCAACAGAATATTTCTGCTACTGTCTGTGCCCTTGTGTGGATAGTATAAAGGTCATACATTGAAGGAAATTAGTGAAAGTATGAGCTGGGAGAATGCTGATCTTTCTTTAGTACTTAAAATGAAAACACAAACAAGAGCAGCCAGTGCCCGTATTGGCCCAAAGAGTTTTACAGAAACCATGGCAAACTCACACCAGGTGAGCATTAGAGAGCTGGCAAATAAGCTGTTCTGGTGTCTTTTTCTGTTGTTTCCGAAGTTGGTAGTGCAGGATGATGGTTTGCTTACTGAACACAGTTCCCAGGTGTGCTCACCACCTCTGACCACGATGTGTGTTCCTCTGAATAGATCATGAGACACTAAACTCTCCTCAATAACAGTGTAAGATGGGTGCTTTAGCACTTATTTACTCAAACTCTACCGTGTTAATAGTGTGCAAATAACTGTAAACAATTAGGTAAATAGGTGTATATTTACTAATGCAGCATTCAGTAGACTGGTGGGTGCAGCTGGTGGGGCCCCAACCTTCTTTCTGGAAAACAAAAAATGTTCAAATCCTAATGTGAAGGTGGATACAATAGATGAGATTGATCATTTATGGCTGTATTCTGAAGCAGCAGCAATGCCCTGGAATACAAGTCTGAACTTTACATGGACATTTCAATCCATGGATAATTCCTTGTTATATGAATATAAATGGATGTGAATTATAATTTGCATGATTGAGTTGTTGTTTCATGTTTTGAAGACAAAGTTAGCAACTGTGAAAGAAGCTACTAGGGCTAACAGCCAACTCTGAAGTATATTTTTATGTATCTTTTAATTTTTTTTCTGTCCTGTTTTACGTACGTATTTCTTATCACTGAGGCACAGCCAAGATAATTAACTCCTGCTGTTGAGAGAGCAGAAGTTGATCTTTGGTACTTGAAAATCTTGCTGAGTGAGGCTGCTCAATGGGCTCTCAGGTAGCTGCTTGTAAAATATTGCAAAAGGAAACCGTAACAAATCAGAGAGAACCTTTCTGACAGCAGCCAGGGATTAATATCTTATCTTTGGAGAAGAAAACATTGGGAAAAGGTTTCTGATTTGAGAGATATACACTTCATTGTGGTGCTTCCAGGTTCACAAAGCAAGACTTGTTATAATTTACAGAATCAGTGTACTTCTCTGCAGTTTCCTCGGCTGCTATGCTTGCTGCCTCATAAAAAGTGTATTCATGACATGAATAGTTTTATACTTTCTGCACAGAGAAACCAGATAAATAGACACTGATTTTCATCCTCAGAGACTGAGGGAGAGGGCAGGCTGACTCTGGTAGCTTCTTTCACTCCCAGCTTTGTTTGCAACCTCAGTCACACTTTTTTCCTCCAGTTGTCCTTTTTCCTCTAGTTCTTCATAGCTATGTGGAGGGCTTAGAGGCTTACATGTAGATACCTGTTTGTACTGGTGTACCATTTCATCTTTCAAGAGCAAAAGGACCAAATCTTGTCCAAACATTTATTTGATCCTTATACATCAAATCATCAAAAATACAGCCAACATGCATCCTGGGGGAATTTCAGGGTGGATTCCAGACTGATTTGTAAATATTTATATGCTTTAAATACACCTTTACATCTTTCCTTCAAAAACATCTTGTGTGGATTTTTTGTTTTCTGTGGAAAAATCCTGACTTTTCATATACAAAGGATTTTAAAATCCTTTATGAAATCCTTGAAGTCTTCCAGAGCAGAATAAAACAGGCTTGGAAATGTTCTCTATATATTCATATTGGGAGTGAACTGTATAAAAAGAAAAAACAAAAAAAAACAATCACAAGGTTTTTCTAACATACCAAACACTTCAAAAAATTATCATTGACTTTGAATGATAATTCTTTGTTTAATACAAATAAACAACCCACTAGGAACTTTTTGACATACAGGAATAGTCCAATTGTAATTGCAGAAGGTAGGTGTGCTGATTTCAGCTAGGGTAGAGTTAAGTTTATTTATGGTGGCTGGTGTGCGCCTGTGTTTGGATTTGTGCTGAACACAGGGGTGATAACTCAGATGTTTTTGTTATTGCTGAGCAGGGCTTGCATAGAGCCAAGGCCTTCTCTGGTTTTTGTGAACTACACTGGTGAGGGTGCTGGGGGTGCCTGGGAGGGTGGGAGGGGACACAGTCAGGACAGGTGAGCCAAAAAGACCAAAGGGAGAGTGCAGACCATGTGATGTCATGGTCAGTGTAGAAAGTGGGGGAAGAAAAAGGAAGGGGGGGAATATTTGGGATTATGGCATTTGTCTTCCCAAGTATCTATTGCTCATGATGTGGCCCTGCCCTCCTGGAGATGACTGAACACCTGCCTGCCCTTGGGAAATGGAATTAATTCTTTGAGGGCTGTTGGTCATGTGTTTTCTTAAGATAGTGATGTTGCTTGTGCTGCTGTTGTCAGTTGGAAAGGTCAGTGCTCTTGTGATAGTCTGTTACAAGCCAATCATTTAAAGATATTCACCAGTGGACAGAATATTAAACAATTCATTTTCTCAGTAAATTTAGCTTAGTTTCCCAACCACATCCTGTGTTTCAGCATCCAAAATGCATGGCAAATTCTATCAAAAAAGTTTGCTTCCTTCAAGCCATTACTCTGTTTACAGATATTCCTAATATAATTAATTCAGATTCATAATGCCTGTCACAAATGACAAAAGTAATTAATTCTGAAATTTGGACTATGGGGGTTTATGTGGAATACTTGCCTTTGGGGGATTATGTCTCAAAACCATTTTGAGTCATCATTTATTGTGTCTGAGTCTAATGGCATGCCAGGTTTTCTAAGGTTTCAATTATGATAGTTGAATAATGTAGGAAGAGAAGAAAAAGTAATGGTTCCATGTTTATGGTAATAACTTCAGTCAGCAGAGAAGGAACACTTTGCACTGGGGGCTACAAACATGCCAACCACTGTATTTCCTGAAGCCTGCACACAAAAGTAGGCTGTGTTTTCAAAACTGGGTAGAAGTTGCTCATGTGAATGGGCAATTAAAAAACTAATATGACTTCCATGCTGAAATACAATAGGTGCACACCAGCAAGTGTGTGTGTTGATTTGGTTTTATGTTGGGGTTTTTTTCCTATTCTTAAAGACTTTTGAATAAAGTCCACGTGTATTTGCTGTCTATATTATCACGTGTAATATTGTCGATCTGAATCCACAAATTCTTAATCTTCAAAGATTCCTGTAATTCTGTTTGGGAACCATGCAACTGGAATGGCAGGAACCTTTTAAGAAGTCTGGAGATGGTATCTCCTGACTTTAATAGTTAGAGGCAAAGATTTTTATATTGTAAGTTAGGAAAGCTTAGTCTGATATGATGAATGCATAGTCTGTAAGTTTGAATGATTTAGTGCTATTTGCTTTTCTTACACTTTTTGTTCCTTTCTGTTGTAGACCTTGTGCATGTTACCATTTTCTGTTCTTTTTAAATTTGTTAATAACAGTTGATTTCAAAACCTGATGGATTGCAAAATCTGATTTATGTCTGTATGCAACAATTTAACATATGGTCATCTAAAAGTCACACTGAATCACACCTGGTTGCTTAAGGGTGGAAACTTGGTGTCCTCCTGCCTGAAGAGATGACTTGAACCTGCCAATGACAGCTCTTCTATTTTTACTTCTTGTACCATTATTACTAATAGTTGTGTCATCATTATACTGGGTTAATTGCTGACTGTAGGTGACTAAGAAACTCTGGTTTTCAGTTCATGAGCTGCTGGCCAGAACAGAAAGGAGCTTTAATTAATTTTAAAGGTAGCATAGTAAATGAAGGGAAAGTTTGCAGACACAAAGAAAAGCTTTCCAGTTCTGCAGTAAATGGATAAAGAGGAGATTACCATGGGTGGTGTGATGAGATGCTGTCTCTCTGGAGTATTAATAAAAGAGAAAAATCAATGAAAATGCATTAGAGACCATGCCGCAACCATCCTGCTGTCTAGGGATATGAGCTATATGACCCAGAAGGCCCTTTCTTTTCCTGAAATATGTGATTGTGTTTCTCAGTAACTAAACTCATTTTTCTGATATTTCTCTAACTTTGCCCTGGTGTTTTCTTTTCTGATACAGGAACTTCACAACTCTTTTGGATAAAACCAAGCAGAGTTAGTGAGAGAAAAATTAATGCTTTATTTCTTTCTTTATTTAAATTGGTCAGATGAGACCAGTCTAAAAAAAGAAAAGGTTGAGAAAAGTGAGCCTTTGCTCTGGAACTTACTCTAGTGTTAAACTCAGTCAGCTTCACAAGAGGGAGCTCACAGAACTATGTCTGTTGATGATCACTGAGAGAATTTGCCTTGGTTAAATGCTTTCACTTGGTCAAAATCCGGCTCCAGGCAAACCTACCTGAAGCTCTTTATTTTTCTGCAGAACACTTATGCCCAGGGCACATACTTTAAGATAAGAGACTTTGGTATGAGCAATCCAAGATGAGAAAGTTAGGGGCTAAGAGAGCTCTGACAAAGCCAGCATCTTGAACTGCTGGAAGAGCTAACCATGGCTGTGGCTTCTGCTGGGCATTGTCCATGAGCTGCTTCTGAGGCTTTCTGTACAGGGCAAATAAAGATATGATGCTGGAAAATATCTTGAACCTGTATCACTCTTTTCAGTGAACAAGTCATGCAAGGCCCTGAGCTACTGTGAGGGTGTGACTACCACCATCCTCAGCAGTTATGAGGCTAAAAAGACAAAATACAATAATGAACTTTGCCTAAAGATAAGTGTCAAGTCACTTATACTTTGAAATATGTAGGAAAACAACTGACTATAAATTAGGTATTGCACCTTTTTTGAAGGTGGGTGTATAAATTGAGTGTGTCCCTATTATCTGGATGTTTTCTTTTGCTTTGGGCTGGCTGATGTGCCTGTAGTAGCTGGCTCTCTTCATTTAGGAAGTCTAATGATGTTCTAACAGGCTGCCATGTGAATGGAAGGATGCTTTCTCTTGCAGTGAGGGGAAAAGCAAAAATTGCAATGCCATTCCCTTGCCTACTATATGCATATGTACTTACCCATGCTGAGCTAAGCACAGTTCATCCTCCGGAGTCGTGAGGCAAAGTGACAGACAGGAATCATTACTATGACAGCAAGTGTAGGGAACATTTGACTCACTGCAGCTCTCAGAGTTCAGTGACTCAAATCCAGAAGCAGATGGTCCTTTTGTTCATCTCTATGGGTGAAATGGAGTAACAGTCCTTTTTATGCTCTGGAGACTGCCTGGTGTGTTGATAGGAAAAAAAATCCATGTGTGTTTCTACAGGACTTTTTTTCTTTTAAGCAATGCACAAAGAAAAATGATAGAAACAGCATAAAGGAGTTTATATTTTTTTATTTCTCCTCCACTCCTCCTTTATATTTTAGGGCATTTAGAACTCCTTCTGTCTGTTAATGTGCCAATAAGTTTTGGCTGCCTTTCTTTATGTATAGCTCAAATGGTGGAGGCTATTAGCTTTTGACAGTGAGAAGCAGAGGATTCACAAGGGGGCTGCTGCAGGCAGTTTGCAACAGGAGGCTTTCCTGGGCAGCCACCATTTCTTCATTGTCTATAATGGAAGTACTTCTGAGCCGTCTGTGATGCAGATAAAACACTGACTGTGAAATGGGTTGTGGGCTGTCTGCCTTTCCTGCCTGAAGGAGCTGCCATTTGATAGAGATATGCTGGAAATCCTCTGTCATTCCTTCCTTCCTGCAACACTTTGCATGGGGGCACAGATGGGAGCCCTTAATCTTTGTTTATTAAAATGTTATTTTCTTTGACCTTTCAGGTGCCCCCAACCTCAGTCAAAAGATGGTTTTACTTCTCTTCGGTTTTAAACAACAAATAAAACTTTGAGAGTTCTATTGATTGCTGTTACAACTTGCTGTTTACCTGCCTTAGCTAACAACCTTTATGTCAATGAATTCTGTATTTGAAACACTATCTCAGATGTTTAGTGACTCTCTAGGTTCATATGAGTACAGATAATTGCAAACCAGATTAAAATTATGATTGTGAAAACTCAGGTTTTGTCCAAAATCCAACATTTTCAAATGTTGTAGAGAAGAAATTAAAGTGTAGTGAGTGCAATCAAAGGAAGTAAGAATATTATGGAACCAGTGTCTCTGGCTTTCTCTGCTGCTAAAATCTGCTATCTTGGATCCTGTGTGCATCCCAATGCTGCAGGACAAATTGAAAACTAAGGCTATGATTCATCACGTGCAATGCTGTTCCATTTTACTTTTGGTAGCTGTTTGAAAGTGAGTAAATGTCTTTATAGAATTAGGCAACAAAAGCATCAGAGGTCTTGTCACTCTATTCCTTTCCTTTCACTGGAATTACAAAGAGTGGTATTGGAATGTGATCTAATTATCCTCATCAGTTGTTTAATATGTTGTGCTGTTTAATTTTTGACAGTCTTGCCTATGCAAGAATGCTTACTTAGAAAAGCAAAATTAGAGATAGCGAAGGCTCTTGCCAGGGCTGTTCACACTTGTGGGGTAGGGACTGAGATGTTTATGCCAGTTAATTCTTCACTGCATGTTCAACAGGATGCAGAACAGACATACAATGCAGTCATCTAAAAGGAAATTATGTCCTCCATTTGCTATTCTGAAAGTAAATGAGTTTTTTCAGTGAATGGGGGATTCATTTGAATTTACAGGCAGGGCCCTTTTTTTACATAAAGTAAAATCCTGAATTATTCAGGTTTTTTGCATTTTTTTCAGTTCTTGGTTAACCTGGAAGGAAGGAAACCAGAGTTTATTCTACAGGCTTTCTCTCTTTATTGCTGGAATGGGAAAATTGCTCTGATAGTTATAGTTTTACTAATTATACTTTTTTGTTTAATCTTCATAAGAAGAACATGATTTAAGAGTAGTTTGCTGTTTGACACTGCAGCTAAATTATGAATTGTAAGCAGGAAGGAGCTCAAGTCTTTTTGCACGATGTTGTCCCTGATTCTCTATTGGGTTCTTGTGAGCTTCTTTCTGAAAGAAAGCTCAGTCAGTTTTAAATAATTCAAACAGCCTTACAGACCTTATACTTGTACAGTGCAAATATGCACCTTACAGGAAAAAGTGTAGGATTTCTAGCCCTACTACTTCTTGTAGCTTGCTATCACAGTTTGTTTGGGTTTATTGCCTTTTTTAGTAAAATCCTTGATGTCCTGTCAAGCCAATTCTCACTGGTAAATGTAGAGGACTGTTCTATTTTGTTCTGCTTAGAGACTGTTTTCTTTTTTAAATTGAGAAATGGGCTTGTTCTTTCTTCACAGAGAATAAAGAAAGAAATCCAAAATGCTTCTAAAGGATGCAACCTCTTTGGTTTAAGCAGACCTTGATCAGGTTTTCTACTGGCAAACCTCAGAATCTGAATATACCAGCCAAATACCAATTCCAGGTCTAGACTGTTGTTGGATTCCTGTCCTTTTCCTAGGTGGGTTAACTTATTTTACGCACTAAGTACTGAAGGTCAAACAGAATCCCTTTAACTGCTTTAAGTTTGTATACTCTTCTGGTTTAGTAGAGTTTTTTAATGTGTGTAAAATCAGAATGTCTGGCAGGGGGAAAGGCAGAGGGAAAATAATTATACAATGTCATGACTGTGTAAAGTTCAGTGAATCAAAGAATTTATGTTGTGTAAAAATCACCATTTAACAGATATGTAAAGGCAGGAAAAGTTCCATTCATGTGACCGTTCAGGCTATTTCTTAAGGTGCTTGAATTCATCCACTGTTGGTATCACATTAGGTAGGCAGACTCCCATTTTCCCTCTGAGAAATATCCCTCTTAACGAAACTGGCTGAAGGACTTCATGGTTGCTTGCTTCCTGCCATCATAATTCACACCTTCCTACTGGATTGCATATGGCAGTTATCTAATTGTCTGTTTTAAAATGGAATGTATTTATTTTGTTAATAGATTGGCATTTGGGAATGTTATCCCTTCACATTTTTCATAAATGGTTTATCAGCTCTGTAAACACATTGCTTGCATGTTCTTTATTGTGCTTCCCAAAAGGTTTTTCTAGAAAAACTAGAAAAATTTCTCTTTTGAAAAGGACCACAGGAAGAAGATGAACAAAGCTTAGTATTTGACCAGGACTTTACTTCAATCTCCTAAGCAATGTTTTTTAGTCACTGACACTTCCTTAATAGTTCCAGAAGGAAAACAAAGAAGCTACCTGATCTAAGTTGGATATTCATTTAGAATCTTTTAATATGCACTGGAAAGTAGAGATGTATTATCGACTCCTTAATGACGGGATGGGACCACTGGTGGGTTAAAAACAATTTATTACTCAGATAATCATCACCCTCAGAGGATGAGATTTTAGAGGAGTAAGAAGTTGGCCATAGCTCAAAAGTAGTCACAAGTTTCTTTGTTACAAGGCAATGTATAACATCAGGATTCCATAACAATGGAAAGTTGCCACAGAGTTCATTTTGTTTGTCTAACCTATCACCTTTGCTTAATTTTGCTGCACTGCATCTACTTTTCCCCAATCATTTTCTATCTCATGTACACATATGCTTCAATTTTAACATTTAGACTCTTAGCTTACTTTATAAAGTTACATTACTACCCTATAAAACCATTCACAATCTTACCTAATACAGTTTCTTACTTATTTAAAGAATGTTCTTACTTGCAACTATAGGAACATAAGTTTATAATTTCTCTGCTTATTGTCTTCACACCTTTATTATTACATCAATCCAAGCCTCTCCCAAGGCTGCAAATCAAACCCTTCGGTATCTGTGGAAGTTTCTATTTCCTATAGAGATGAAGGAAACCAGCTGAATACTTTACCAAGGAAACCTTCCAAGCAGTTCTTAATAGTAGTTCTTGATAGTACTTTGTTTAACTCTGAGATTTGCATGACCTTCAGAAGCTTCTGCTTCTCACTGGTTTTTGTCTTTGGGTCCTAATTTGTTACAGCCTCCAAGGTAATCCTATCGTTCATCTACAATTTTATCTTCTACATTGTTGTTGTACATATATTTTGTGACTTCAAGAATATACTGATGTCCTTGGATCTTTTTGCAGGCAGAGAGACTTCTGAGTGTGTGAAGTAGTATAGAACTACTCAAAAGAGAATTGCTGTTTTCTCAGGACTTATCAAGTGATATAGTTACTCTGTCAAGTACTTCCTGCTGGCCCATATTCCTTCTTGAGGGATAATTCATTGCTTTTCACCAAGAGAAAGCTGAAGCAGTCATTGGTTAAACCTCATAGATGGGATTGGTGTCAGAGCAATATTTAACACTTTGGATGGCTCGTCCCACATATTGACATGTGCCACCTCTCCTCACATAAACCAGGCTGAAAGCTGTGCTGAGCCTGCTGTCAGAAGGGCACAGCCTCTCTGTGATGCTAAGGACTGGGAGCACAACTGCACATCCCTGGGGTTCTTTTGGTTATCAGTTTGCATTGTGCCTGCACAACTTCATTGTGGGTAAAGATACAGGGTGGCTGTGGGGGCCTGAAACCATAATGGAGTGCAGCACATCCATCCTCCATCCCTCCTTTGCATCTCACTCATTCATAATGTAAACACACCTGATGTCCTGGAATTTCTGGAAGGTGTTAATTTCAGAATAAAGTCTCATGGAATCATTAAGTTGGAAAAGACCTCCAAAATCATCAAGTCCAAGTCCAACCTATGTGAACAAAAGCATCTTCTTAAAATGGATTGTAATGGAAAAATTTCTTCATTTAAATTATATACATGCTTCATTCCTGTTTTTAATATTGGAACTGAATTACTTTAGTACTTGGGATGCTGTAAGTGTACATGTTGTCTTCCAAGATCTTGAAGTGAAAGAAACCAACTCCATATTCACAGTAATACCCATTGGGACAGATTAGGAAAAAAGAAAACCATTAGCTTTTCAACACTGTGATGACAATACTTATCAGTAGGACATAGTATTGAGACATCCCATAGGAAAATATTTGCTCTTTTGGATGATGGAGATTTTTTCCTCAGGTAGGTCAGTGACCATGCATCTGCTTCTGCAGCATGGGACATTCATGTGCATCTTTCCTCCATTCATTTTGATTAAAATACCCTTACAACCAATAAGCAATGTGAGGAAATTTTGGGGGGGCTTTGTGTCAAGTTCCTACATTTCAATTTCTTCCTGGTTTTTTGTTTGTTTGTTTTTATTTTCCTTACTTGTGTCCCATTTTGTTGTTCTCGTCCCCTGTTCTCAGCTCATCTCCAAGTCATCATTTAATCTTGCTCCCTCCTCCCTGGTATTCTTCCTCTCTTTCTGCTGTGGTTGTTCTTTTTCTGACTTCTGGTTTAATTAGGGAGAAACTCATACTTCCTGGATGTGGCTCAGTATAAATTTTAAGTTGGTAGCATTCTTCTAACACCATACCAGATCCAGATGTGCCAACCTTTTCCTTGCAGTCAGGACTGTGAGTGCTGCAGAAGCTTCAAAAGAAAGTTGACACCCAAGAATTATTAAAAATCACTCACCTACCGGATCACCTCTCAGCAGAGATGATACTAAAAGTAATGCAGGCAACTAATTTGTGCAAGAAAGGTAAAAGATCCAAGAGAATTAAATTAATAACCTCATTAAAAAAGATATTCTGCTTCAGTGCCTTAATTTGTAAAGAAAGCAAATTAATGATAGTGTAAGCAAAGGGCTAGATATAATTGGTTTCTATTTTAATTAGAAACCTTACAATGAGTTGAAAGCCGTAGAAGGATACCAGATTAGAAAGCCTCAGAATATTCATGCTTTGCTTATTCACAGAACAGGAACATCATGACAGAGGAGTTTTCAGTTTCTTATGTTCTTGGCATTCTTTGACACAATCTTAAGAAGCCACTTGTTTCCCACGTTTGCCCACAAACAAATTCTATCTGGGAAAGAAACAGCATAATTCCTGAGGTGTTCTTTAGAGACCTAATGCTCAGACTATTCTGGATTTCTGCCTTTTCATGGCATGATAGTCTGTGTACTTCAGGACATTTCTAGTGGCTTCTCTTCTGGTAAACTTGCCTTAGATCTTACTTCCAGTCAGAGCTGGTTAGCAAAAGTAAACCAAGAAGAACCTAGTGATGTTTTATCTTTAAAACTCTTTCTACAAATCTATATGATTTGGGAATTGCTGTGTTAAAGTGCAATTTATTTAGTGTTTCTAGGATTTAAACTCTGCCTTGAATTTTTATGGCACTGTTGAATAACAGCACATTGATGTGCCAGAGATTTGGGATCTACTCAGAAAAAGTTTCATAAGCCCTGTGCTTAAGCTCTTAAAAAAAGAAAAGTATTTGTGCACCAAAACTTATGTTCTAGTTGATACCATCCTTTATCATTTTAGAGCTCCCATAGCTTTGCTTATCTGCTGAGCTACATCCAGGAGAGAGAAACAAACAGTACTTGCTAGGTAGCCTGTTATTATGTGAACAAATATCAGAGGAAGGATTCTGCTTCTAATCTTTTGTATTAATCATGCTTTCTCTCAAAGCTGTTGAAAGAGGAGTTCCTGATGA
The DNA here is from genome assembly GCA_910950805.1 of Acrocephalus scirpaceus scirpaceus. Taxonomy (NCBI): domain Eukaryota; kingdom Metazoa; phylum Chordata; class Aves; order Passeriformes; family Sylviidae; genus Acrocephalus; species Acrocephalus scirpaceus. The sequence goes on from OU383780.1 coordinate 56,687,587, forward strand.
TGTTGGTTTCATTACCACGTGTACAGCTGTGGTTATATGTGAGAGGCTTCTGCAGCTACAGCAAGCTGGTAGAAAACTGGACCTTTCCAAAACATAAATATTTGTGCCTGTGTGCCAGGCACATGGATGGATGGAAGGGGAAAAGATATTCTTTAAATAAATGCATTTCAAGACTGTTCTAGTATTACCAAATAAATTTTTAATCCACAAGGCTGAAATCAAAGCTTTTTAAGAATTCTCTTATAAATTTCTCATAAGAAGGCATTGAAACCACAGGGAAGAAGGTTAAATACACACAGTAGTAACCTATTAAATCACAGCACTTGCTGTACTTGAAAAATAAACTACTCTAAAATTGAATAACATTCTAAAAGAATCTGTCAAAATGTTTTCACTTGAATATATGTAACAATTCTTGCAGAAAGGTTCATATTAGTGAGTTCACTATTTCAAAGGGAATTTTAGACATTTAGATATGCATTTTCTGCTTTTAGTCATATCTAGGAATTGGTGAGAAGAAATGTGTATTTGTTTGTATAGGTTACTGTAGTACCAAGAATTTGTATTTCACATTCAAGTACTTTGCTGAATCAAATCTTTTAAAGTAGTTTATATTTTCTAAATTGTTAGCAAGCGCTGGATTTGTGCTGATTAAAACTAGGTGCTCAATTAACAGGTTTTTTAAGAAAATAAACTGTTAACACTTCTCTATGGCTTTCTTGAGGTATAAAGTCAGTTCTAACATGTTATAACTGCAGCACAAGAGCAGAGGGTTTGGCTTGGTTTGTTTTTTTAGATGCACTATTTTTTTAGCACTTGTAAGATGATCAGTTTTCATTCAATAAAACTGGCTATTACTGTGGAGGAAAATAAATATCCAGAAGTATTTAGGAGCATATGAGTAAGATTACTTAAAAATTATAAACACAGAGCAGCTGGTCTGAGTGTCCTCTGGTTCTTTACCTGTCTTGTTAAATGGATTTTTTCATATTCAGTGCATCAGTATCTCCAACATCTAGTTAGTGTTCTCCAGCTTTCCTGCTTATTTTTTTCTGGACATTTTGAGTATATTTAAATATTTGTAGCTTAATTTCATTTTTTTAAATGAGTGCTGGGAGGTAGACCTGAGAGTTTGAAATTTTGTATGAACATCTGCATCATGAACTCTTGGGAAAACTAGTCCACTATAAAAGCTTTTGTTATTGCTGTGATATGGTTTAATTTTGATTTTGAATATTTTAGGAAGCATCTCTGCATCATATATGCCTTGGAGTAACACTGATAAGATTCTATATAGTCAATCACCTATAGAATATGTTCTAATTCTTATCACATGCTTAGATTTTATTGCAGAGTAAAACTGTCTTAATGGTGTAGTTTTTCTCCATATACTGTATCTGTGGCAAAATCTAAAAATCCTAAAAAGTTTTTTAGATGAGCATATTCTGGGATGCAAAGGAACTGGCTTTATTGAAAGCTGAGCAGATTCCTATTGTTTGAAATATCTTTCTTTTTTTTTTCCTATGCTGCAGAGATTCAAAGGTGTTTTTACAGACAGAGCAGTTATTTTTGGATGAGCCTCTCTCCTGAAATTCTTGGTATCTTTCCCTGTCCTACAGAAAAGGAAGTATTCTTCCCTTTTCATGTTACATCTACCAGCCTGCAGGCAAGTAGTCGCTAGATGAGTTGTTTCTCCAGTCGTTTAGTTGGTGTTGCCTGTCCCAAAGGGTGTGAGAGGGCAGTGAGGGTAATCTAAAACTTATGGAGAGTCAGGAAAAGGATTTTTCCCTTCCCCCTGCCTCCACAATTCACTCTGGGGCAATTCATCACTGTTGAAGAAATGTTGACTGCTCACGGTTTGCTAGTACATTCACTAGGGCTGTTTCCTTTTTCCAGAGCACCCTATGGTTTTAGGAATTCTCTGTGCTGTTGAGGTAGGAGGTGAGGACAGTCTCAGGGCACAGTGGCATTCAGGCTATTCAGCATCCTGTGCAGGTACCAGAGCCAGCTCAGAGCTGTCTTTGGTGCTGGCTACTGTGTCAGAGTTTGAGCTACCGCCTCTAAAGAGAAGCTCCCTTTGGGTGTCATGGTTGTTGGCTCTTCTGCTTCTGAAACCTGGACTGCTATTCTGGAGTCGTACCAGGCAATCTGGGGACTTTGACAGTCGTATTTGGGTGATTTAGTGGGAGCAGTTAGGAGTTCTGCTGTCACCCTCATGCATTCCAGTCCTTGCCAGAAGTTCCTGCCCCAGAGAGGAGCTGTGTGCCAGCTCTTCTGCCACTCTCATTCCCAGCATTTCAGCTGATGCTGCAGGGGTGCTGGTGTGCAGGGAACTGTTGCAGTCTGGTGGGTTAATAAGGGGTAAGAGGAAGAAAAAGGGATTAGAGTAGGATAGAAAACGGAATGCAGATAAGGACAAATGTTGGTGTTGGCAGAGAGGCAATGTAATTGCGTTTTGACAAGTGACATTTATGGGTTGTGAAACATCTGCAGAAAATCTCAGAGAAATAATTGAACCAGACATCTTCCAGTTCTGGTGATCTGTGAAAATAAGATCCAATACTCCGTGGTTTATGCAAAAATGAGTTTATGCTTCATTGTATAATACAGATATAATGATGAGCTAACTTTCAAATTATACCACATTCACTTTTGGTATATAGTTTTACAGATGGAGAGATTTTTATTCTGAATTTAAAATTTCTAAAGGCTTTAGATTTCCTCCTGTTCTTGTTCCTAATTCATGTTGTCTCTTCACCTCATAGAGACTAATTCCTTATTAAATGAGAGACAAGACCCTGAAATACTCACATACTATTTCAGAGAGGCTGAAATAAGTACAAGATAAATGAAAAAAATTCTTTCTTTATTCAACCAAGTAACAGCCAGACTTAATTTAAGATTTGGAAATGATTTTCTGCAAAAATACTCTGGGCTATCGATGGTCTGGGGCTCCTTGCTCATGGCCAGTAATGGCAGCAGAAATTTAAGAATAATTAACATGAATGAAATGAAGAAAGTTCCCAACCAATCACCAGGAAGAAAAAGAAAAGCACATGTGCCTTTTCCATATGCTCTATTTTGGACTCATTCATTTTTTTGGTACAGCGTTTCCATTTTATTTCATGGTAACGTGAATTCTCCTTGTGTTCTCTCTTTATGATTTATAGTGTATCCTATAGTTTTAACTATTTTTTTTAAATGTCCCTGGACAAATATTATAGATTTGAATGAGACTCAAATGCAATCATTGTTGAATACAGTCTGTGGGAAGAGATAACATTTTATAATACGTGCTTAACTGCTGACACAAACCTGACTTTTTTCAGTGCTGATTGTAGCTGACCACAGCTAGTTGGTCAAAAGGAGCACTGTTTCACACCTTTTAAGAGCTGGGATCTATTCCTTATTTTCTATGGGATGGAGATGGCAACAAAGCAATAGGTCTGGAATACTGCCCTATGTGCATTAAACTTTTACAAAGGAAACATAGAGCTATGAAAAAGCTTTTATGTAAGCCTTGAATTTAGTTTCTGTGTTCACAGCCGTTCCTGGTTTCTGGGATACATTTAAAAACAGTGTATATCTTCACTTTCCTGTTGTTTTAAGAAATGCTTCTGTCCATTTCTCTCTATATAACATGGAAAGAATGCATTTTCCTCACAGTCATAACAGCAGGGAGTCATGTCCATTGGCTGTTTCTATTAGGGTGTGCAGTATTATTTTGGAAATGTAAAGGAGCCATCTGGTTACAAATGATTGTGTTTATACTGGTGGGAAATGCCTTTCCTGAGACAGATTATGCCTTCTTTCTCTACCACCATTAATGTCCCCTCAGTCATCCTTTGGTGTACTTTCACTGTATTACCCTAATCAGGAATCTCATTTTGTTTTTTCCTGGCACTGCTGAGAAATGAAAACATTCAACTTTTATGTGACCATTCAGTTGTTTGGATCTTAGGATCTATCCCATAGGCCTGTCTGAACTCTGAGGATAATACAGGGAAGAAAATGTAGGTGCATGGGTGCACATCTGGAGGAGTAAATGCTGTTATTTGCCACTGCTTGCTGTAACTCAATATATATCATTCAGAGACGTTATTTATGTTTGCACCTTGCTAATGATGTAAATGGGGTCGCTTTTTCACTGAAGAATTCTGTTTATCCCTAACTGTTCCAAAGTTTTCTTCTCAATCTGAAATTCCTAATAATTCTAAGATATGTTTTATGTTTTTCTCTAAGCTCTTTAAAATGGATGCATTTCTACTCTATGATCAGATCCACAGAATGGCATACAACTGTCAGTGGGTGTTCAGAACTGAATCAATTTATTCTTTTCAAAAGCAATAGATATTTACCATATTTTTGTCTTGTGAGTCACTGGGCCTGATGCACTTCTGAGACACTGAATATCAGCTTCTTGTCTCATACAGCTATTTTCATACTGTAGATAAGTCTATGCTTATTTGTAACGAAACCTATGGGTTTAGATTTGTCTTCAGATTTTTTCAATTAGGATTATTAGAGGTACAAAGGGCTGAGCAAATAAAATCTGTTTTCACATATGTTGAAAGTTTAACAGCAGTGGGGGGAAAAAAGGATAGCAGCAATATATAAACTTTGTAATATGAATTGTAGCAATAAAAAAATAATTTATTTGAATGTCACCAGATAGTAAGATTAAAAAAAAGCAAATAGAAGGACTTGTATGCCATAATCTCATGATTGCACCAAAGTCACAATTGTAGAGGAACGATATAGATTTAAGTAAGTCATATAATTTATTTATGTTCCTGGTACATGTAGCAAAAATCTACCTCCTTTGCTGTCCCATTGATGTGGCAGATCTGCACTGGGAGCTGGTGCTTCCTTTGAGCAGCATGTCAGCTCAGGCAGATGTTGCAGGGCAGCAGTACAGCCAAAAAGCCTAAATGCTCTTCCTGTTCATTTGCTTCAAAAATGAGGTAGAAGAAAGCTAATGTCTATCAAAGCCAGTGGAAAGCTATGATGTTCTTAAGAACTGTAAACATAAATTCTAAAATATTAGTGTTCTGTATTTTGAATGGCTGTTTTGGATTTCTCCAGTCCACATGCCCTTGTGCTGCTTACTGATACTGTAAATGTGAAAAACAGAGAATGAGCAGCAACTGAAGTTAGGGAACTTACAAAAGGTCACAGAAATAAAGTTTATTTCCACCTCTAAGAGGCTGTGACTCCTCTTTCTCGTGGCAAAGATAGAAACAAATGGGGATGTACCCTTTTTGGTCTCATTTGTTTGACTTGAATGACACAAGCTTTTTTATTCTCACCTTCTAAACATGTAGTATGGGCAGCTCTTATTTAAAAGAAAAAACTCATCTGTCTGCCCTTCAAACTACTAAACTGCTATGTAAAGGCAAAACAGGCATGGGAAAGCTGCTTAGATTTAACTATATTCATGGAGGGGAAGCTGAAGAAATCTGGGAACAGGAAGCTGACTGAAGGAGAATAGCACTTAGTTAAGTACTCATATGGTTCCCACAGATGATTAAAAAGCAGATGAGTTTGGGATCTAACAGCCTGGGTCCTCTGGGTTTGTGCTGTTAAGCAAAAATGTCCTGGGAAAGGAAAGGGAAACTGAAGGCTCTCTTCCTCAGACTGTAACTGCCTGCCACTGAGCCAAGCTTGATTTTATTCAGTCTGAATATTGGCTCGGATTTCTGAAAGGAAGTTTTGGAAGCCTGCCTCGTTCATCAGAAATAATTTATGGTGCTACCACAAAGGCAAGAGGGCTCCTCATTATTGTTTCCTGCATTTTATGATGTTGGCATTCTTCCTGAAATAATTTAGAAAATGCAGACATAATAATTTGAATTTTATAAAAATAGATCTCATCAGTGAAATCCATATTTTATCTAGGTTTCGGTAGTATGTCTGTTCCTCAGTAAATACTGAAGAAATTTTTCTGGTCACCAGCTGAAAATAAAACATTGAAAGCAGCAATAAGGCAGGCTTTAAGTGCTTTAAGCTTAAATGGTAAAATTCTTTAGAATCTTTTATGGCCTGAATAAAAGCATCAACTTCTTTAAAACTTGAGCTGAATCTGGAATCTTGGGAGATCAGAGAGTAAGATGCTGAAGATTACTGAGTTGGAGATTCAGTGATGGCTTTTGGGTTGATAGAAGGGAGCAATGTTTTAATTCTTTCTCCGTGGCATTTAAGAAAATAAGAATGCCACTGTTGTGGCAGACTGAATGTATGTTGAAAACACCACAGATGTTTTGGTGCATCTGTGACCAAAACTGAAGGCTGCAAGAAAAGCAGAGCCTGCAGTAAAACCTTCTCTGATTCCTCTCTCAGTCTTCAGCAGTTTGCTTCATTGATATCATTTCAGTAATCTTAAGTGGCTTTTCATTTCATGGTTTTGTTCAATCTCATGTAAACTTTGTTCTGGATCTGTAATATGCAGCATGATAGCTAAACTTAACAACAACTCCTTGATGGCTCAGGCCCCTGTCTGAGTGGGTGGTGTAAGTGAGAAAGTTTACATTACATTTGATATTGTGCCCAGTGATAGAGACAGAGAACTTCCCCTGGTGTTCTTAAAAAGATTCAGTAGGAACTCAGGGATCACTCAAAATCTTATTTTGAGATGAGATCACTTCTGGCATGAGAATCATATGGTCTTTCCATAAATTACACAATATGGACATTTTATGTTGACAAATCTGATGGAGCTCATTTCATGATTAATACTGGAGAATATAAAATCAAATAAACTTCATCTATTCCTCTGAGAGAAACTAAAAAAACCTGTCAGGTAATTGTTGCAAACATTTTTTTTAGATTCATTAAGTTCTGCTCTATTTTTAAGTACAGTTTTATTGAGAATACGTTGATTTACATTGAGAATAATATGTTTTAAGGAGCTTTTTGAAAGTCCTCAGTTGGAGGTCCTCAGTCCATCTGTCACTAATAGTGGTCCTGGTTTCCTGTTTGGGTTTGCCATTCTGGCATCTGCAATAGAGCCAGAGACAGGGTGTTACTCTGAAAGTGTTTGTCTCTCTTGAACTAAATGATAGTGGGAACAATTTGGAATTTCTCAGCTCTAGTATAATTTAATCTTCAATGACATTAAGAAGGAAACCTGGGCAGGGATTTCTGGATTTCTTGAGCTCAAGGTCCTGTCATTCGGTCTGTTTCCCCTTGTGTGTGTTATGATTGCACTCCACTGCTTTTTCTTTGTTAATTTTCCAGAAAAGGCTCCTTCAAAGAGAAGCTAGAAAACACCAAGTCTTCTCAAAAATAGCTATTTGGGCAATCAGACCAAAGAAATTAAAGAGAAAAGGAGAAAAAAAGTAGAAAAACCACATTCAGGGGCAGTAATATGATCAGTGCATGAAATGGAAATGAAAGAATTTCAACTGAAGTTGAAACTTTTGTTTTCCATTTTCCTGCCTACAGTTCTCAACTTTATCATCGAAACAATAAACATGCTCTACTTCAGCCACGCTGTAACTGAGGTGGCCAAGGAAGGGTGTCTTGAACCAAAAATAGCAAGCAGATTTGGTTTGATATATCACTGGTAACAGAATAATTCATTAAGGAGTGAACCTGTTGGCCTCCAGCTGTAAATATTACATGGGTTTTGCTGAGCATTTTGCTCTGTACCTCATGGAGGTCAATAGCACTGAATCATTTGTCTCTGACATCCAGATAAAGGACACAGGCTTCAGAATACAGAGGATAGTACGAGCAGCAAGCATGATTATAGCATAAAAACAAGCATTATAGGCAGGTTCTAAGAAATTGTAATGTAGCTGATGAAATATCAGTAGTTACTTGCAAGAAACCTTGTCATACCTAGGTTTACTCAGCTGCAGAACCAGAGAGATTACAGAAATTAAGTCAGTTGTAGTAGCTGTAAATTCTTGTGAATTTTAGATTTCAAATTAGATCTTGTCCTAAATGGACTAGCAATTTTGTCCACTGCAGTTGGATAAATTCATATCTTCTCCCCCTTAATAGTTCAAAATGGCATAATCCCACTACCATCATTCCCAAATTAGTTTCACACGCTGGATTATTCAAAAGTAGATAATCCCTCTGGACTGTTGAAATACAGTTTCAGGTGAGAATGGCTTTACCAGTTTATGAATTGGATGTGCAAGATCATAATCTGTGTTTTGGATTTTCAATATCGTTCTGCTGTCTGTACTACTTTTTCATGAGATCTCCCTTATTCAGAAATACCTTTTCTTACATCCAGAGCAATAATAAATGTTTCAATAGAACTAGATAAACTGGATGGATTTTTCTGAATCTAGATTTGATATGGCACTCTGGATAAAAGTTTTCATCCAGTTTTTCTTTGCTGGAACAATTAAACAAATAGATTAAAACAGGCTTTTTGGACTTCTTTATAAGAAAATCCTGCTAAGACTAGGAAGCTGGAATTCTGAGGATGCTTTGTATTTTCTTCTCTACCACTTTCAAGATGTCAGAAATGATTTTTCTTGATTTAATTGTCTACAACAAAATTCTGTATTTATTTTAAGATGTGTAGCAGTGTATGCAAACACAGAACCCCTTGGCTGCCAGGTGTTATATTAAAGCATGGAAATAACTGAGTTTAAATTTCATTTTCCAAAGTGAGGCTGGCAAGGACCTTGTATCCTCTTCTCACAGACACCTGGGGCACACCTGTGGCTGTGTAAAAGCTCTGTGGTGCTGTAATGGCCAACTCACAAAGGTATCTCTGAAATGTCCAATTTCCATGAAATTTTCCACAGTCAACACTGTGGTGTGGAGCTCTGTTACATCCCTGTCTTGTTGCTTCTGCCAGTGAAGTGGGTCAAGAGGTGATGGAAGGAAGAATCCTCCTTATCTGCAAGATGTGTTGGTGTGAGGTGGTTTCTGGTATTCATCTACCATCGCAGGGAAACATCAAAAACACATATGGTTCAGCACTTGGAGCAGGGAGCACAGGGTGCTCGGCCATGATGCTGGGATTTAGATGAAGTTCTGCCACATGTTAACAAAAATTCACAGGAGACACTCAAAGCTCTTGAAATATATTTAGAACAACTTTTGTGCCAACTGAAAGTCCTCTCCTGTTTTGAGTTCCCACTGGGCAAAATTGTTTATCCTAATGTAAACCATTTGACTGATAGATTTCACAAGTCCTTTTACTCTTTCTTTCCTTGAGTTTCAGTTTTTGTCTTTTCCTCTCCTGAACAGGCATGGGATTGTCTGCCTATGAAATTCCAGTATTAATTTTTTTAATGAAATGGGGAGAATTTAAGGATTTTTTTAACATAAAGTGTAATGTCACCTTTAATTGATGGATCTCAGAAAATACATATTTAGTTATTTTTAACTGTAATTAATAACACATGTGCTTTCCACATTCATTTATTTAGATTTCTAATGTGGCAAATTCTAATCAGTGGTAAGTTTTATTATTTGTGACTCCTGAGGAAGGGACTTTGCTGTATAAAACCTTCCATTAGCTGTTATATAAACAAATCATGCTTTACAACATGCCATTATTGCCTGACAAGTTCTTGTATTTCATATTTGTCAAGATTTCTGCTTTCTTATTCATTGTGTTTCCACTGCAATGCTCAAAGACAACTCTTCCACTTCTAGCCTAGAGCCTTAATTATATTTAGGCCTTGAGCCCCAGAGATAAGCCCATTGTAACAAAATGTTTGTGTGTATCTTGGAAACATAATCAGAATGTTGTTAACTGGGTTCATGTATTACATGTCATACCAGCAAACCCAGCTGCCTTCTTCCCCAGAGCAAGTGATAACCCTTATCTGATTCATTCTCCAAAGAACTGCCAGATCCAAGAGCTATTTGATAACCAGTGAAAGGGATTTTGCTGACAAAAGTAAGTTACAAGTTTCCAATTCAACAAAATATATTTAATGTGTGTACCAGAAATCAGTGGGACAATTCCACAGTTGTAAACAGGAGTCTGCTGGATTGAGGCTCAAAAGCTCAATGTAAGCAGTTTGAAAGGTGTGGGTTTTGCTATGGCTTATGTGAATTTAACAGGGAAAAAAAGATTAATATTTAAACCTTAATGGGCACATTAACTCGGTCTTCATGTGCAGATATACTTACATATTTTGGTTGTTCTTGATGACAGCAGAAGCTAATAATCTGTAAAAATACGGACATTTCATTGATTAAGCTATTTTTGTTGGGAAAAAATACTTCAGTGTCTGTGGAGGCTGTGGTGACTCACACTGTGGTTAGAAATATCAGTTGCAGTCAGTTTCTTCTCCAAGCAGCTACAGAAGGGGTAACACTTTATGGATGGTCCTTGCTAAATGCTGGTTTTCCATTTTAGTTGGAATAAGGCTGATGGATGGACATGATAAAGTGGAAAGAATGCTCCAATGGAGTGCTCCAATGCACTCATTGAGTTTTCTGTCCATCAGAGCAGACAGAGAAAAAAGAATCTATTGAATGTTACCTCACCATCATCAAGTGGGAAGAAGCACATGAGAGAAAAAGGTGAACCATAATCATATAGCTTGCCCTTGGTTTTGGATATTAAATGATGGGGAGATGGCAGAGAGAGAAGAATGCAAAGCAGAGGAGGTTTATATTAATTTTGCCAAAACTAGATAAAATTTAGGCTCCTTGGACTGAAGCATTTACCATTAATGTGGATGGAAAGGCCTTAAGTACATGTACAAGTTCTTGTAATATATATCAGTTTTCCTTTTCTTTGTTTCCCAACTAACGTTCTTATTGTTATCTGTGCTTAAAATTTTCCAATTTTTTTTTTTTTTTTTTTTTTTTTTTAGCCCAAACCTGTCTTAGGAATGATTTCAGAACAAGTGGTTGAAGTGTTCCATTGTGTGGAATGATTCTGAGTGTGATATGACTGTATAATTTTGGGATGACTGGCCTTCATGTTTCTCTTCCTTGGGACAGCCAAGAAAGCTAAGAAACACCCTGAAACAAATGACAACATTCCTCCACTGTGCCTGACAAGATGCTTTTTGTATTTCCTGCTCCCTCTGAAGGGCTTTTCAAGGAAAAAAAAATAACACAAAGGAATACTGAGACAATAGAATTACTAGAGGAAGAAGGATGGATTCATTAATGTTTCGATTTAAATCAGAAAATGAATTCTCAGTGTATTTTCCAGTACTCAATTTTAAACCCAGCTATTATTTTTCTGGCAGATTAGCAGTGGCTTGAAAAAAAATGTTGATTTTACAGACAAGTATTCTATGTCAATCCCTCAGTATTTGAAGGGAGACTGGAAGGTGAGCTGGCATGACACAAGGATGTTGAGCTGGGGGGCTCTGTAGTTATCCAGAACTCATTACCTGACCAGCAGCTGTCCAGTGCTGCCAGTTGCCCTCTGTGAGGGCTGCCCAGGGGCACAGCAAGGACACTTATCAAGGGGTAAGGCTAAAAGCTAAGTAGAGATACAGGAACAGCACAAAAAGTAACCAGTTTCTTCAATCACAAATATCTTCAGCGGGTGTGATGAATTTTGCTTATTTTGATAGTGTGCTTTTCTGGTGCCATTAGACTTGTTGTGGCTAGGCAAAAATATTTAAGGAAATATATAAACAATATATATACATTTATACTATATATACAATACCTACACAAAAATATTAAAGGGAATATAGCTACAATATATTTAAGGGAACTGGTGTTATTGGAAAAGGCACTACACAAATGTGTGATTGGTACCACTGAAATCTATACCCTGTGTCATAATCTTACAATAGCTGTATAGAGATTCATGCTTCTCTCTGTTAGGTTCAGGGAGTTCAAATTAAATAACAGGTGTAAGTATACAGAGGGAAAAAAAAGATCCTAGGCCTCATAATCATATAAGATGTATAGGAAACTCTTTGACAAAAAACCACAATGTTTCTGCTGCTCTTTTTCATTGTTTTCTTTCATCTAACTAAAGAAATTCACGTGGTTTGTAGTGAATATTTTTAAAAGGTACAAGTACAATTCTTTCAGTACTGACTAAAATTTCCTAATGTTGCATAAAAAATATATTGTTAAAATTGATTACACTTTCCTCTGCTTTGTTAAATCCTTGAAATTTAATATATATGGCTGTGGTTTTGCATTAAAATGAAGAGGTATGTGTAGATGTATATATGCTCTATCTGCTGGAACAGCTTTCAAAGAAAATTGTGCCTATTCTTGTTTAAATAAAAAAATTGAATTGTGTTTCCTTTTAATTTGAAGAAATTAGTGCTGCTCCAGTAGTCATAGAAACTGCAAATTAGAACGGTGTGTTGAAGATAACCATCAGTAGAAATTCTGAATATTGAATAGATTTTTCTTAAGTTTCTACCTGAATCTGTCAAGTAGAGCAGCAGCAGTAGCAATTTGATTGTTACTTAAGGCTAAATGGTAGCAATGGTTAGGATTTAAGTAAAAGGCATTTGCTGACCGCCCTCTATCAAACAAATATTGAAACATTTTTTGCCATTGAAAAAATCCCCCTGGTTTGTAACACAGTACAATTTATGCCTTCTGAACCAGAGAAAGATAGAAGTTGAAGATATTCTTCTACAGTTAGATGAAATCCTGTGTCATGAGCATATGGCTTTATCTTTATATCTGAAGTACAGAAATTGGGGTTTAAAATTCTATATTGAGTATCTACATAGACTCCAAAAATGTACTAGCTGTCTGTAAAATATGTAAACAAGAATATTATCAGATCTGTAGCTCTAAATAATGCAATTACAGACACTGATGAAGTAACTGGATATGAAATTAGTAATCATATGATTGTGTGGAATTATCTGATCTGATTTGCATGCTTGACTGTTAAGAATTATGCATGTGAATCAAGCTTAGTAAATAATTCATACCTTATCCTATAGCTAATTAATGTAACATCATTTTTCTTGGTCTGCACTTTGTAGAAGTGCAGTATTTCCCTGAAATTAGCAATTTTTCGATTACAATTATCTATATGGAGGAATAAGGTCTGGTTTGCAGACTTTTCAATGTATAGCAGCTATCATTCAATATCTGAAAAGTGTTGATTAATTCTAATTGGTCATGCAAACCTCCTTTTTCCGTTTTTCTCACCTGATTAAAATAATGCTTGGGTATAGATTATTGGTGCTTTAAAAACAGGCTTTCTGCATGTTTTTAATATGCTCCCCTTGCCTCTAAATCACAGCCTTTAATGTCCTGGAGTCAAAATAATTGACAGTGGGGGGTGGAAGTAAAGATCAGTAGCTTGGTTATTTGCCATAGGAAGTAAATGAAAATTAGTACAGTGAAAATTTGTACTGGGAAAAATGTTTTCATGGGTTTAACAGCAGAATTTGGCTCCAGGTAAATAATTAGATACCAGTGGGGCTCTTGGTATTTAAAAGACACCTACTGCTGTAGATTGGGTAATTACTGGCATCCAATGATATTGCAGAAACCACAGTGAATTTATTAATAGGGTGTAGGTTTGGCTACTGGAGTTTGCCAACAAAAGAGAAATCTGAATGAGGCAGTGCACTAGCAAAGTGAAGGGAAGTGTGTGCAAGGCTCCTCCACATGTATGTTTGCTATTCCCATCAGAATCTTGGGCCAGAACTAAAGGAATACTAAATGTGTTATAAAGGATTATATTCCCATTCCCAAAGGCTTGAAATGTGGAAATCAGACAGCCTTTTGAGAGCCTCAGTGCACTATGGAGTCCTTAAACTTTTGAAAGCCCTTGCAAGAATTTGGGTTGCTCTCTGGAATACTGTCAACATTTAATTAAAAGGAAATGTCAAAATAGAATTTAGTGGTAGGCAAGTGAGTATCACAATGTTAGTTTGATAGTCCATGAAAGGAATGCTGTATAATCTTTCTGGTTTGGAATTCTGTATTTATTGATTTATATGCCAGAAAGGGTGTGTATCCCCACAAGCTGTAGGATTTTTTAAAGACAGCTGATATAGTTGCAATAATTTTCCTAATTCATGATAACACTGTTTAATGTTATTCTTATGGTATTTCTCTGCTGGGAGAGGTATTTCAAGGGGAATCAGCATTCAAAAAAAATCAACATTTTCTTGATTAAATGCATGGTAGCTATAAAGAGAAATAAGAAATCTTTTTTTTTTAAAAAGGCAAGTTTTGGAATAACTTTCTAATCTCAGAGATGAGAGGAAGGAATTATCCCAGTGAAATCTTGAGTTTTGCTGTTGCAGTTCAAAGAGTGAAAAGACCAAAGAGCTCTTTACTGTGTATCAAAGGATTGACAGCTTGGAGTTCAGACAGAGCTCTAAGTTCTGATCTAAGATTAATAAATATGCAAATTCTCAATCTTGAAAAAAAACCCTTTTAGAACCCAATCTTTAGCTTCTGTAATTGAATGTTTGTTTGAAATGGCTGGTGTATTTCAGCTTAATAAGTTGTCACATTGTAAAATTTGTCAAACTCAGACCATGTCCAGTTGCTGCAGTCAGAAGATATTTCAGCAAACTCCAAGTCACAAATACATGCTCTTTTTGAGACAAAGGAATCATTCAGAATATCAGGTGGAAAAGGAGGAGGTCATCAAGATGCAAAGTGCCACTTATAGTTATTTATGGCACATGATATTTTTGAAACAGTGGGTGCCCACAGCTGTGGCCTCACGAATTTCTCTTCTCAAGTACTGCAGGTCACTCCTTCATGCTCTGAACAAGAAAAGAATGAGGCTTAGCATTTGCTAAATGCTCTAGCACTGCAAATGGCTTTTCAAATGCTACATGAAGTCACACCAATTCTCTGTAGTGTCAAATATTTGTTTATTATGACCTCATTTTTTGCAAGTGGGTTCAGTCACTCTTCAAGGGAGAGTGACCTGGCCAAAATCACAGTGAGAGCTAAGTTAGCAGGCACAGAGTGCCAATTTTCAACTCACCTTTGCTAGGATGATGCTCAGAGCTATATAAAATTGAGATGTCTTTTACGCTATAAAAATCTTATGCATAATGACATAGAAACTTAATTTACATTTTACATTTACTTTAAGATAAAGTATCTGATGCCAGTCATCCATAACTAAATGTGGTGGTTTTTGCTTTTGAGTACAAATAGTTCTATTTGTGAAGAAAGTTGTCATGTATGTTGAAAATGTCTCCAAGCATTTTGTTGTCATAGCTGTTTAGCTGAAAAATAAGCATTTCATTACCAGATTTTATCAACTCTCCAGGCTGCAGTCAAGAAGTTCAGCAGAACGCAACTGACAGTTACAGGTACTTTTTCTTGAGGGAATGTACTTTACCTGTGGGCTTCATTTCAAGGTGTCATTCAAGGAATTTCACTGAATTTATGAAGTGTTTTAATAGTTTATGCCCTGGTTTTCTCCAAGCTTGCACTCTTTCCTGTAATGTAGAGGCAGGATGAAGTGTTCTGAGTATGGAATATGCATAGAGCAAGAAGATTTGTAAAGATCTTACAATGTTAACAATACAGTTGTGAAATGTTTTGTTGTTTGGGATTCCCATAGAACAGATCTAACTCCTTCCATCATTTTCAGAGAGAGGAAATATTTTCAATCTTCCCACTTTAGTAAAGTGGGCTCTTGCTCAAGATTTGGAAAGGTTTTATTTGAAATTTTATGAAAACTCAGTGTTTCTCAAAGTTCTTCATGTAGGTTTTATTATTAATGCATGTCTATTACTTTGTATGTGTTGCCTTTTTACAAAGTCACTTGAGGGAAAAGATGTATATACTGTCAGTGATAGTCTGCTGTGTTTATATTTGAATTTGTATCTTGAAAGGGAGGGCAAAGGGAGAAAAATCAATTTGTGGACCTTTTCACTGAGAAAATACTGCAGAGAAATGATTTCACTGCAGTCTATTGCTCATGAAGAGAAGCAGCTTAGAGAAATCTGTACAACCAAGGGAATCTTAAACCCAGTGAAGCAGGAAGGTATGAAGCCATTCCTAGGTTAGAAAGGGAGGTTTCTGAAACTGGAATATTATTTAAACAAGTCTGCTGTAAGTTAGCAGTTGAATGCTTCTTCTGAGTTTACGCATTTTGGATGAAAAATGTAAAAATTGTCCCTCCTCAGTGACATAATGGCTGATGTTGTAGATTCAGGGGGTTTTCTGTCTTCCCATTTTTAATTTTTAGAACTCCATTGAGACCTTGCTGATCAACACCCAAAACATCTGAGTAGCATCAGTTCTGCCCTGAGAGATCTGCAGAAATGATTTTTGTCCCAAAGTATGGATACGTCCCCAGCACATTTTATGCTTGAAAGGTGTGACATTACCTATAGTCAGAGATATGAAAACAGCGTTGATGTCAAGGAATGCTCCAGGTGGGATGGGATGGATGGATGCTTGGCTAAGGACGTGCACTGTACCACTTGGCTAAGGACATGCACACAAAGCAATGTCTGTACTGCACTGTATGTGCACTGGCCAGGCCAGGCCCTTCAGAACAGAGAAGGGATGATCAGTTGAATTAATTCTCTTCCCTCTGTTTTACAGGAGGGGAGCTGTAACGCCCATGTGAGGAACAGAAATGTTCTGGGCATGACTTGTCCAGTTAAAAGTTGCATAGGTAGCATCTCCAGACAGAGCTTAAAATTCCCACTTTTTCCTTCTCCTTCCACTGCCATTAAAGCTAGAAAACCCTTTCTGACCTTTTCCAAACACAAACCAGGTTACATTTATGTAACTTCATATATATTGGTCTGTTTATTTCCTCTCTTTTTTTTTTTAATTTTCTTTAAAGGAAACCTTTTTTAAAATTCTAGTTTTATGGAAAAATCTCCTGTAACTGCCTAATCACACTTCCCAGCTGATTTCTAATACAGTTTTCAGCTTATTATTGTCACACCTATTCTTTGAAAATAACACAATGGTTGAAGATAAGTTTGTTTTAAGAAATAGTGTTTTTTGTTGAAACCTTTATTTTTTTGTTTTGTTTTTCAAAAACATGCACCAATATTTTAGGAAATCTTAAGTTCCTGTCACAAAATATCCTGTCTTCTTCACTCCAGAAATATATGTAAGAAACCCAGCAGAGCTACCTATGTGCTCCATAGAGAGATCATTTGAGTTCTGTTAGTTTGGGCATAATTGGTTAGAAACAAGGCTGGCTTTCTGCCTGTCTTTCCTTGATCTCTGAGGAGAATATGATGTATGCAGAGAAGCATTTCCAATTATAAATTATTTCAGGTTTTCAGCTGACTTGTTTGAGATTTGATATCCTGTCATGATTCAAAGATGAGAGGATTAGGTTAAACAAACCTTTCTTTTAGCTGCAGGTGAGCAGAAAAGCAGTACAGTAAAGTAAGATGGCTACTGCAGCTTCAGTGGGGTTTTGTATTGGGTGAAATGATTTTTTGACAGTTACTCAATTTGAGATGCAGATCAGAGAAACAGGAGAAGAATATTAGGATTTTTCTGTTTACTATATTGTCAAAAGAGAAACTGTTCCTTGTCAAAGTTGGAAAACACCTTTTCCACAAACTTATGCATTTGAAATTGAACATGAATTTTGAATAGACATGCAAACGCTTTATCTTAAGTAGAAAACCTGTGAAAATACAATCCTTAGCCCATATTTTCAGTGTGCTAACCTAAAGGACACAATATAAATAAAAACTATAGTTTCTATAGTTGTGGGGATAAGAGACACCCAATAGTCTTCCAGTAGGGCACAAAATTTACAGAGACTATGGGACCAAGCCAAACCTCCACAGATGTTCTTCATGGAGTCTATTAAGAGACTAAACCAATTGGGTTAGACTATTTCCATTATGGTAAAGAGAGATGAGGGATGAAATGGTGGAAATTACTCTGGTCATGAGGAAATAAGGGAGAGAACCCAAAGTGAACCAATGGCCACTCTCAGCCCTTGAAAAGTCCTTGTCATAGGACATGAGCACACTGCCTGGAGAGGAGGTGCCATGAGAACTGTGGGCCTGAGTTGTAAAGAGAGTGTCCTTGACTTGCTCTAGAGGTGATAAGAATATTTCCTCTGAATTTTTTTCTTCTTTTTCTGTGGCCTCTTAATGAGAAATGTTACTATTTACCATTTTAACAATTTTTTTAATGCGTTATTAATTGAAAATTCGTATTCCCAATACCCCAACATCCAGAGGTATTCTCTGATTCAAAGAAAGTCAAAGCTTTTTTTAATGTGATTTCTGACTTTAAGGTAATAATTCAGGAAAAAATCATGACATCAATTTTTCTATAAATATTAAAAAAATTGATTGCCAGTGGAAATGTTTCAGAACATGGCGTTTTTAATAATTTGTTTCTTTTGAAAAGATGCATTTCCTGTTCATTCACACAAAGCAATGTCAACAATACTGTCAGTAAGAAAGAGCCATCTGCATTATTATGAACTTTTAATTTGAAAAGACAGTGGGTGACTGAGAACTGGCACAGGTTTCCTCAACAGGTTGTGGAGTCTCCATCTTTGAAGACACTACAAAGCTGGACACGGTGCTGTGCAGCCTTTTCTAGGTGGCCCTGCTTGAGCAAAGGGAGGACAACACCACCTCAGGCATTCAGTGGTTCTGTGGAAAGTCATTTAATTGGTGACCATTGTTTCTGAGCACTCAAAGCAACAATGCCTAAGTACCTGGTGACCCTGTAATATAGTT
Source organism: Acrocephalus scirpaceus scirpaceus (assembly GCA_910950805.1). NCBI lineage: Eukaryota > Metazoa > Chordata > Aves > Passeriformes > Sylviidae > Acrocephalus > Acrocephalus scirpaceus. The sequence goes on from OU383780.1 coordinate 56,706,192, forward strand.
CTTCTCTCTGCTTTTGACAGGCCTCTGAGATATTTTTTTTCCCTTTTGTGTCCATTTTTTCTATATGCCCATCATTTTAATTTCCTTTATTTCCAGTTAAATTTTCTTTCTTTTTTTTTTTTCTTTTTGCTTGGTTTTAATTAAAATGTATTTGTTGCCTTGTTCTGAGTGGAGGAAGTCTCATGGCTCTGCTCTGTTAAAGACTTTAAACACTTCATGCTGACAAACCAGTCCCATCCTTACAAATTTCATATTGACTGAGAAGAGTTCCAAGGTTTGTTGCTTTGGCAATTAAGGTTCTATCCCCAGCTCATTGAAAATGAATGATGAAGTTTAACAACCTTAAATGCAGGATCAATCAGTCTCAACAGGCAGATAGTGATACAGTGTAGCTATCTCACTGCAAGAAGCAAAATGTGATTTTGTGTAAATCCCTTTTTTCTTTTTTGCTGTGGCTTTGTTGTTGTTTTTCTTTTTTCTTTTTTCTTTTTTTTACTTCCATGAAGCCTAATGAAGCTTGCTATTGAATAATTAATGAAAACAACTGGTATCAAAGTTTGTCAAAATTACAGCCTCCATTCCAGGCTTGATACACCTTCAAATAATTGAAAATAATATCAGACTTTCCACCTATAGTTTAATTATGCTATTTGTCTCACCATAGCTTTTTGCTAGGTCTATATAGACTTGCTGGTTTAAGAGTATAATTAATTTGTTTGTATTTTCTTTCTGATTCTATTTGTTTCAATAAATTGTGAAATGTGAGCCTAATCAACCATCAGGCATTTGGCTCAATTGCATTTAATTTCTCAAGCAGAGCAAGCACCCTATGATATCTGATAGGCCAAAGTAGACATGTTATTATATTAGTTTACATTCTGAATATAGACAGGATATATAATTATAAATGCAGTACAGTGTGAAATGTATAACAAAAAGTGTAGTTTCATGAAAAATATTGGAAGAGGCAGTCTAATATATTTGCAAATGCATTCCAAGAACTGGATTTCTTTTTGTGTGCTTTAAAGGAGTGAGGAGTTGAAAGAGAAAGATGTAGGAATTGTTCCATGCTTCCATTTTCCTTCTACATGACTAATGAAAACAACATATTCATATTTGGAGATTATGTTTTGACAATTATATAAATGCAACCAATATAAGGCAAAACTTACCTCTGAGAAACAAGCTTCTGTTTATTTTCCTCAAAGTGCTCTGCATACTGGCACAACACAAAGTCAGAGATTATTTGTTCTAGAAAATGTACGGAAAAGTTTCTGCAATCAAATCTGTGCAAAACATGTATTATTTTAAATTAGTTTATTCTGCTGGCCTTTATAACTTTTAATAATTTTGTATCCATCTGCCTGTTCCAACTTCTAGAAATTTACTCCTGACTGTTATGGCATTTAGATATCTGATGATCACAGTAGGATTGGTAATGGTTTTAAGGAGGAAACCTTTCAGTACTCCAGTTTCCTTAGTTTGTGACAAAGGCTTAAGATAAAAAATACTAAAAAAAAAAATACATACCTAAATTTCCAATCTTACTGTAAAGGCTGCTGAATTCTTTTTGTCTTAGTAGAAGTATATGCAATCCTGCAAGTCATTATGTGCATAAACATTGTCATACATTTAAGTAATTATGTTTGCTCCAGTAGGACATTACATGAGTCAGACTCTTTGGCTTCTGTAAAAGTCTTTGTAGGACTTTTTTCAGCTCTTGATGAAGACTTTATCATGTGGTTCTCATTGAAATTAGTGAACATTTTACTTTCAATGTAATTTAAATAGGATTGGGATGGAATGTCTTGGGATCCCAAGAGAGAATAATGGTCTGCATTTCAAAATCTTGCCCTGGAATCTGCACTGCAGAAGAAATTGTATTACATCTACTCAGACATAGTCTTGAACACAAGTATATATACATAGAATTACAGTGAGGAGGCTGCAGAAGCCTAAATTGCATCTAGAATACTGGAGGGGGAGGGGGTCACTTAAGGTTCCCCATTCAGTAGTAGTGATTCCAGTCATCAGTATCCATTGAGTAAACCTTAACCCTGTTAGATATTCTCAGCTCTTTAGGTGCTATATTAATAGCTTGTGTTGCCTAGTGCTGCAGCACAGTGACTCACATTTCCCCTGTGTTGTAGATACATTCCACTCGGCATGAACTAAATGATCCCAAATCTGACTGCATCAAAATTTTCAATACCCATGCCATAATCATATCTGGATCTAATTAAACTAGCTCAATTTTTTTATCTTCTCAATGAAGCAACAATATTACTCCCCATCTGTGGTTTTTATTATGCATGAATTTCATGTGTTTCTAGGTAGATTAAATAAATTGCAAAGATTGGGATAAAAAACCTGAATCTCACTACTGTACTTTGTGGTACTAAAGAAAAGCTTAGAGGATGAGAGGAGGAACAAGAGTAAGTAGGATCAGAAAAAAAAATCTTATAACTGGACTGATAAGTCAGATGCCATCTTTATGGGAAAGCTGATATTTTAATGACAGACTCCCAGTGGGATGTTTGCCAGATGTGAGGAAAGAATTACTCATAGTTTAGAGACCTTTTTTGTCCTGGTCAAGGGTGATGTTGGTTGAGACAGGAGATGGAGTATTACCCAGAGCTGGTATAACTGGTGCTATCTCCAGTGCTTAAAACATGGGGTTACACTGAACTCCAAAACTCTCTCTCTAAAGAAACCCCTTGTCAAAGTGAACATAAAGAATAGTAACTAGAAGTGTTTATAACTTCATAAGGATCTAAGGAGAGACTAGGTTTTGGTCTGGCTGGTTTTCTTGTTTTACAGTTGCTCAAATCAAAAAGGAATAGTAAATATTTTCTGTGTGGGAGCATTATCTTGACAGCACATGTATTTGTTATGCTCAAAGTGCTGTAGTTCTATCTGTGCCTCAGATGGTAAAGGGAGGATTTCACTGTCCATTACATGGGGACCCAGGGTTAAGTAATTTAGTCAATATTTTGGATTGTTTAATGTAACATAAATGCCAGTTCCATTTCAGGCCTTGTGTTGGCAGAATCTGTCAGAGCCTGGCTTATGAAAATTCTGCAGTAGGGTAGTAAAAGATGGTAAGAATCTGTGTTGTGTGGTCTTTGGTGAAATAGGTCTAGAAAAGACATCAAGGAACCACATAACTTATTCCTTTTCTCTAGCTATTCTTACACATTTTTGCAGAAATCTGGTTTGCTCTACAAATGAAGAATCACAGCTTTGCTGGACAATATTCTAATAACTCCCTAGTCTTTCTATTGCTGAGTTTTTTGTAAAGCCTGATTTTAAATACTTCCCTCCCCTTTCCTGCATCTGAAACATTCTTTTCTATCTAAGCCCCACACAGAGGTTTGCTAATTTCTTAATTTGAAACCTTGCCTTATCTCATTCTTTTGTTTTTAGACTGTAGAAAGCCCAGTGCATTTGTCTTTCCATGTGTCATGCACTCTCCTCTTAGGATTCCAGTGCTCACATTTATATTTTTTGGCTTTCCAAATGAGACATTTTACTGTGAGAAGCTGGGTGGATTTTAGCTGGCTTTGTTTACTGTTACAATAAAGACCTGCTTAAATTTACCTGTAGTGGGATGCATATTCCATAAGCTGGGGCAACGATTAGTAAAGGAAATGTCACTGAAGTGACTGAATCCTTTGGTGGATTCCCTTCCACATTTTACATTATTTTATTGCTTCTACTGTTTCGAATTCTCAATTTAAAAATAAAAATGAATATTTTATTTTAGATATTCTGTTCAAAGTCTCTGGGCTTTTAACTCAGAATCTTGCTTTTATTTCTGTGTAAAAGTACCTATTATGTGATACTCTGAACACTGTGAACTCTTTTTTCTTTCTCTTAAAAGCAAATCCCTCTTTCGTCCCTTTTAATCTCTCATAATCTCACATCTTTCTTCCCAAATAGATGGAAGCATTTTTACTGTGTAATGTCTCCCTAGGCAGAGTATTTGATATTAGAGATGGATTTGCTAGTTCTTCCCAGTGCGTCAGAACCAGCGTGCCTCCATTTAGCTCTCCTACTTGTTTCATTAAATCTTCTGGTTGGAATGTGTTTGCCTTTCCCCAGGTTTGATCTTAACAAGCAAGTTTGTGAGATTACCTGGGGAAACAAAATGCAAATATGCTGAACTGTTTGAGAAGTAATCATACATCAAAGGGGGTAAAGCCCCTCCTTCCCCCCCTTAGAAATCTCTAAGAAAGCTTGCAGATTGATATCAGTGAAAAAAATTAGGGCATCAATAAAGTGAGAACTTCTAAACAGCTTCGACAACATGCCAAAACAGAGTGTTCAGAAGTCTGGGAACTTCAGTGCATTGCCAGAGAGTGGGAAATGATTTTCTGCAGTGTCATAATTCAGGATATACCTGTACATTCAGTCTTTTATGAGGGTGCTGTAACAAAGTAGAGACATTTTTATTAGTTAGACAAAATTCATAATAGAATCCAGAAACCACACTCGGTCAGAAGAGTAGCCAAGAGCACTGTGTCAGGGATGAGTTCAGCCTGCTGCATCTGTGTGTCTGTTGGCATTACACTCTAAGGAAGGTTCAGAGGGGTTTTCCCAGGACCTTACTACAGCCCACTTCTTTACTCTTGCAACAAATCAGTGGGAAAGAAATAAAATGCCCTTCAGGTTCAGAGCCCAGCAGGTCAGTCTGTTTTAATTTGGTGTTGTCTTTAACTGTTCCAACACAAGCCAAACAGTTTATGCTAAGGCTTTCACCGCTGAACACTTTACTATTTCAAAAGAAAACTTCTTTTCAAGTTGGAGTTCATGAAAAACAACCTTAATGGTGGAGGGAACTGTTGTTTTTGTGATGAATAGCATTTCTGAAATTGCAACTTTTTGGATGGCAGAAATTGCATTTTCTTCCCTCCTTGATTTTTAATCTTTGTTTCAGTCACCCTGGAATTAAAGAAAAATTGAAAATGTTAACAGGCTGGAACAGGCTGGATGAGAGCAGTATATGTTTCACTCCTTGCCTGTGTTATTTTATTCTTGGGTTTCTTTTGATTCTTCAGCAGATACTGATGGAGGTGTCAAATGTTTCAGAAATTTATGTAGATTACAGAACTGACACAAAGCTTACCCACTACAGAATACTCAAGAAATTCCTCCTCTTCTTCACTGTTAAACAGTCTTATATAATTGATAAGACATTGTGTTATAGTGTCAAAGAGACTCTGTTCTGAACAGATATTTAATATTACTAAACTATGTATTATATCATCAAATTGATTTTGTGGTTTAAAGCAGAAAATAGATTCAGTTAGAGAAGTAATTAACCACTTTCTCATCAGACATTTTAAATTATGTTGTAGCTGATGTTCAATCTGTTTGGGGTTGTGTTTGGTGTTTCTTTTTCTTTTTTACAAGAGCTATTGCATAAAATAGAATTACTTCTGGGCATCTATATGCTTATACCGTTTATTGCTTTTATTAATTTCCAAGAGTCAAGACTCTATTGATCAACAGAAAGAATAGGTTTAAAATAGTAGTAAATTTTTTCCACTAGAGTCTTGATAAAATGTACTTTTTGTTAATGCACATCTCTAGGTGTGCTATTAAAGTAGCTTCCATTTAGAAGAGTGTATGTTATCAGAGAGTGAAGGAACAGCCCAGTTTTACAAAAGTGATGTATAGTCTCTAGCCTATTTTCGAAATAGATGATATGAGATAACTCATGCTGAGATCTCTGAGTAGGAAGGGACATTGAGAAGTGGAGACACTTGGATCTAATGGAGTGAAATTTATCTCTTGGATTTAGTAGAACGGATACAAGCAGTAATTTCTCCATCTAAAATCTTCATGACCGCTTTGAAACCCCCATATTATATACATATATACACATTTTCTTTCTCATGTCTATGTTGACTTGGTCTTATGACCTCTTAAATTTCCATGACTGTTGTGGTTTAGTACTCCACACATCACTACAGGCTTGGGGCAGCGTGGCTGGGAAGTGGCCCAGGGCAAAGGACCTGGGGGTGCTGGTCAAGAGCTGCTGACCATGAGGCAGGGTGTGCCCGGGTGGGCAGTGACACCCTGGCCTGTGTCAGCAATGGTGTGGCCAGGGCAGTGACTGTCCCCCTGTCCTGGGCGCTGGTGAGGCCTCGCCTCGAGTGCTGTGTCCAGCTCTGGGCCCCCCAGTTGAGGAAGGACATTGAGGGGCTGGAGTGAGTCCAGAGAAGGGAAATGGAGCTGGGAGGGTCTGGAGAAGCCTTTGGGGAGCAGCTGAGGGAGTTCAGCCTGGAGAAAAGGAGGCTCAGGGGAGACTTTATTGCTCTCTGCCTTTGTCTGAAGGGAGGATGGAGCCAGGTGGGAGTCAGCCTTTTCTCCCAGGAAAGCAGTGATAGGATAAGAGGAAATGGCCTCAAACTGCAGCAGGGGAGGCTCAGGTTGGACATCAGGAAGGTCTTACCCTACCTAAATCATCTTATGATTCTATTCTATGATTCTAAGTATCCTACTGAATGTTCCTGACAAATGCTATTGGCTTTATAATCATGTGCTGTATCTGTTGAACCTTTTGGCTGGTTTGATCCAAAGTATAAGGACATAGGTCAAATTATTTGTGATTCGAGTTCTTTTAATTTCTAAAAAATTAAATTAAAGTTTTATTAAATTAAATTTTATTAAATTTAACTTAAAATTTTAAAAATTAAAGCTTTAATAGAAATGCCTTCAGAACTGAGAGAAGATGGTTCTTTTGAAAGCAGCCCATGTCCTGGAGTGAAGGTGTGGGGGATGGCACATGTCAGTGGGCTCTGAAGATTAAAGAGTGGCTGCTGGACAAGGGAACCACTTTAGACCTTTGGGATTGTAATTTACTGGTATTGTATGTTTTTTAGCTGGATGTCTCAGGACTCCAGCTATGTCAGGAGCATGCATAGGTAGGCATTTATAAGGAAGAGTTTTCAGTCTTCAACAGATAAAAGTCTAAAGCACTAGACAGATCAGATAAATGAAACCAACAGATGGAAGGAAGCGTAGGAAGAGAACAAGTAGCAGAAATAGCTGCATATTTTGACATAATCAAATAGCATTCCTTACATATCACTATATCTGACTACAACAGCACTGTGGGTTCAGTGTAGGTAGTTTGAATCTCTTCAGCCAGTAATACAAAGTTCACATGGCATCTTTTGCATCTTCAGTTTTACGTTTAGAAAAATTGCTTTGTCCTTGGTGCCAAGTTGCTGACTTTTGAAAAAGCAGTGATTGTGGAATTTTTTAACACTAGCTTTTGATTTACCTGAAAAATGTCAGCTTGTGTTCAGGAAGGGAAACTGTCTGTTTTCAGCTAAATTTGCAGTTCTGCTTTTAATGTAGTACTATATTGTCACAGGATACTGGATCCATGCCAAAGAGAAAGGTTCCTAAAATAAAAAATAAGAAAAAGAAAAGATCTGAACCACAGACAAAAATTTGCTATTGAACGAGTTATTATTGCAGATAACCAAAGAGCTGCACACTTTGTCTGATGGTAGGAACACAGTAGAATGGGTAGATACTTCAGTGTTGAGCCAATGTACTGTAACAATATGCAATAACAATATTTAGGAAGTGATTGTGCTCAGGAAAAGTCTTCTGGAATTTAGAATGCTGTTTAAATTGAAGAAAGACTGTTTTATAAGCAAGATAAGCTTATATATAGATGTTAGGTATTTTTGTATATATATATATATACACATATATATATCCTTATATTACTGAATATTTAACCAGCCACAGTAATGTCAGAAAAAGACATTAGACTAGACTTGCTGGCACTAGACTTCCACTGGAGGTGTCTTTTATTCCTGTCTATTTTGACTAAAGAGGGACATCTCTCCCCCTAAGCAAGAACATCCAGCTTAGGCTACACGTTTAAATTCAAGGTGCCAGAATGTTGGTCAAAGGAATGCTTCCCTCAAACTTTGTAGTTAAAATGTAAGGATATCAGGAATTGTCTTCAGCTGAACTCATAAATTGAGTTTGCTTAATGAAGCAAACAGTGTCAAATCCTGAGGCATTCTGTGATTGCTTTATCCATACACTTGACCTACAGCAAAGTCTGAGTAAGTAGTCCAATGAGTTCTGGTCTATTAGGCTTGCCTTTGAAACCATGAAGAACAGAAACCTGCCAAGGGAGCAGGAAATAGATATTTCTATTTGTCAGCTTTTACTTTCAAGAGCAGTTTGTGTTGGATCTGCAGCTGCTGCAATGGGCACGTAGCGTTCCAGGGATGTTGGTCTTGTCTTATCCTGGTTTTAAGTCTTGCCTAGGGAGTCAATAGGATTGTGTATGTTTTCTAGGCTTAGGTCTTCATGTTATGCCACACTGTTTTGGAACTTGTCTTCAACCTGCCACCCTTGAGCCCTATTTAATAAAAGTCCTTGCATTTCTTCCCGTTTTTGTAGGTGTCCATGTCTCACATCCTGTATACAAAAGAAAATAATTGGCCTTCTTGGTCTGAACCTTTGCCTTAAACTCCTTTCCAAGCTGTTACAAATTGTTGCTCTTTCTTGGTGTTTAGCACACTGATATTTTTGGTTGTTTAATATCTCTTGATCTGAACTCATACTTGGCTTTATTCTTTCCTGGAGCCTGCAGGGTATTCTCAGACTCTTAAAGCAGGCAGCTCACCAGCAAGAATTGTTCAATCTGCTTGCTTCATCCCATTCTGAAAATGACATAATGAAGGCATTAATTTTTTCATGGTCAAGGTAAAGAATATCAAGGATGGGGAATTCTGTCTCATTGTTTACATACTGGTATTAAATGAGATTAATTTTCACTTTCTCACACACCAATTTTCATAAACAAGCAGTTGTGCTCGCTTAATATATAAAAGTGATTCTTTAATATCCTGCCATGATATAAGGCCTAGTTCAGAGTTATTAGTTTGTTGTGGTTTATTTTCTTCTGAAAACTGTATATTCTGACGTGTTTCTGTCTTTCTCTGAATCATTATGAATTTAAAAGCTTTTTTAGCAGTGGACTAATATGTCACTGTCTGTTATGCATCCTCTATTTATGCAGATAGAATTTTAAAAGCTGCTGTAATGAGAGGATGCCTCTGTAGTTTTGTATTTACTGGGCCTGATTTCTGAAGCGTAGGATGCCAGAAATAATTTGTAATTTTTTTTTACCTATTGCTACTCATTATTACTACATATTATTTCTCCTAATTATTTCTTTTAATAATTCAGTAAAAACACTGTCAGCAGTGGATTCTATTATTATTTCTGATCATTCTAGAATCTCATTGAAGCTGCATTTCCTGTAGATAATTAATTGGAAAACAACTATTTGCTCCTACCCTCTAGAAATTTCAGCATTAAGGAACTCATTAGAGTACTAGATTGAGCATTGTAGGGATGTATTTTTTGAAACTGAATTTTCCCCCCATTCTTTACCAGTCTTCCTTTCAGTTGGTGTAATTTCTTTCATATATTTGTATCTTATCTATTTCCTGACAGTATTTTTTATTCTGTTACTCTTCACTTTTCCCAACAAATAATGAAAATTCTGGATTTTGTATGTTGCTTCCTACTGTTTTATCGCTGATTACATTTCAACACTTTCATGGTATTTTTCATGTTACCATGTTTCTCATCTTTAAAGCTGTTCTTTGTGACTGCCTGGAATTCCTGTACACTGTTTTCCTCTGAAATTCCTACTGCCTGTTTTTTGGTTTCCTCTTGTAAGGAATGACAGGAAAGAAATCTGCCTCTCTGTTCTCGTTCATTATTCTGGGCAGCACATTTGTATCCCTAGTCAGTAATTATTTACTGTGGGATTTTTCTTGATACTTGTTCATGCTCATAAATTTTTTATCAGAGATTATATTTTTCACAAGGGTAACTTCAGATACTAAAAAGAATCCCTCTTATTTTGCTCTAATGCATCATGAAGAGCCTTACTCCCTCATTTCCACAAACAAAACTTCATTTTTTTTCAATGTAGTCACTTGGAGCGATTCCTGTGATGTATCTTGGGCAGGTTCACTACATTGATTCAAGCTTTCTAGAATGCATTATGATACACAGAGAATATTCATCTCTTGTTCCTTCCCTGTAAACATATTGATGCCATCCCAACTTAATGGCTAGCATAATATCCTTCACTATGGAGTTTATTCCTCTAGTCATTCCTGCCTGATAAGGGTCTAAACTTGCTAATTTTGAGAGCCTAAATTTTCCTTTTTTTTTTTTTTTTTTTTTTTTTTTTGCAAAGCTATGACATATAATGCTTGCTGCATCCAAACTCTGGAGGGATCAAAACACTGATAGGAATATCCCAAGTGCCATCTCTTCTTTTTTGAGGCCTGCTTAAACATTCCTTGTTAGGGTTTTTATAACACAGAATCACAGAACAGTCTAGGTTGGAAGGGGCTTCAAGGATCATTTATTTCCAATCCCCCTGCTGTGGACAGGGACATCTCCACCAGACCAGGTTGCTCAGAGTCCAATCCAACCTGGCCTTGAACATTTCCAGGGATGGGGCATCCATAACTTCCCTGGGCAGCCTGTGCCTTATCACCCTCACAGTAAATAATTTTTTCCTATGATCTAGTCTAAACCTTTTAGTCTGAAGCCATTCCCCCCTGTCCTATGTAATTTCAGGGCTTTCAGAAGTTCATATAGTTTTAGTTAGGATCCATACAAAAATGTGGCAATTCAATTAGAAATGGAGCCAGAGAAATAAGGGCCAGGAAAGGGAAGTGAAGCCCCATTTCTGCAGCTGTTTCTTCATACACAGATCCTCGTGCCTGTGCTGAGACTCATGGAGGTTATTGAGATTCTGTGTGGATTGAACAGCAACAGCCTCAAGCTCCAGAGACTTCCCTGATTCAGATGTTCAGAGAAAAATTATGTATGTGTGCATTTCTTGTTCATTTGACTTAGAAAACTAAATACGAAGCCAATTCTTGCTAATTCAGATTCAAATCAAGCAATGCAAACTCTGCTGAATGAATTTTCCATACAATTAGCTTTATCTGTGAGGCTATAGTGTAACACAATTTTTTGTTATACTTAACACTAAAATGTAACTGCTTGATACCCAGGAGTAGTTATGGGGTTTCAAAATGAATAGAGATAACCTAATTTTACAGAAATCATTCTGTATTAGTTCTGTTTTGTGCAAGATGGAAAATGGTGATGTTAATTAAAATGCATCTATGTCAAGCAGTATTTCTGTTTAATTTTATGGAAACAATTTCCTCAAATACATTTGTAACTGAGATGTATGCAAGGGAACAACTCTGATTTTCAAACTCTTTGCTCTTCTGAAGGACACCTGCTCACTTCAGGTGGGACACAGACTTGCTGCACCCTGAGAAACTCAGGGTAACAGTACATATGCAGAGCCCTGGATTGCCCTTTTCTAGGCAAGTTATATATATGTATGAAACACATTGTTCCTCTTAGACCTTACTGGTGGCTTTTTACCACCAATAAATTATATCAGACTTACATTTTTTTATGCTTGCCTGTGTCAGGGAGAGGGGTTGGAATTAGATGATCTTTAAGGTGCCTTCTGACCAAAACCATTTAATGACTCGGATTTTCTTTAGTGTCCCCCCCACCCCCCTTTATATGTTACATAAAAACCCCCTGCCTTGTCTATCCTGTATACTTTCTGTGCTGCAGGAATATTGAGAGTAATTGGCCCACCCCCTGTATGTGTTTGGCTTTGCTAGAAGCTTCATGTTTTCCAGACACACTTTTTCCCCCTGGATTATGTCTTTTTTATTGTTGTTGTTACTTTCTTGTAATTTTTTTTCTGGGCCAGCTTCCTATATGGATTTTTACAGTAGGACACCTGGTTTGACTCAAATTATATATAAGCATGTACTAAGATTCTGATCCTCTGGAATAGCTAAAAAATGATTATGTTAAACAATAAAATCATCAGGTTGTAAATAATTTCAATTTTATGCAATGGTTAGAGACAGTGGTTATTTTAATCAGTGAACTGTAAGAAGCATTTGACTGACTAGATCCAAACCCACATTTAAATATTTCCTACAAGGATATATGGGCATGTCTCAGGGTTTCCTTTTGTTAGATTTTTTTTGAAGATGCAAGTAATAAGTAGTCATACTTTTCATCAACATATCGCTTGTTTTTATAGACAAAACCATAAAAATATGTAGATTAATGAAGTGCTCTGCATGAAAAATAGGACAATATAAAAGATGGGCATTAGGTAAAGTGAAGTGGGTACCTTGGAGTCAATAAACTATTTGCCATTTGTACCGAGCCTTTGCTCCTCTTTGTGTAGAAAAACAAACAATATCAATGGTGTTACAAAGCCCTCCAAATTCTACAAAAAAAGAAGAGTCAAAATATGCCATAAATATCAAAACACTTTGCCCCACTGGATCCTGAGCAGAAGAATGGTGTGGTAACAAGCTTAGCACCCAAAATATTTGAGGTTAAATTCCCAAGCAGAGCAGAAAATTCTTGCATAACCTTGGACTACCCTTTTAATCTGTGGTTGCCTCAATGTCCTCACACAAAAGGGGTGCAGGGATTCTCTCACAATTTCCCTGTTCCACACGTACAGGTGACAAGCTTTCCAGTGTGGGATCTGCCCCTTCCACCTGTGCAGCATTTGGCACAATGACACTCTGAGACAGAAGGCCCCTGTGTCCCCTTAAAGTCCAAAGACACTTCCCTCATAATGTTCTAGATGGAAAAATCTTCCCTGAACTTAGCAATGAGACTTCAGAGTCTCGTTAAGGATTGGTATTTCCTGAACTTTTTTCCACATAAACATATGCATGTCTGTGTTCCTTGCATTGCTTGCAACCTGGTTTGGTCAACAGGCTCTGGACAAATAAGACATCATTGCTTTTGATGATAGCCAGGAGTCAAAAATGCTTTTCTCAGTGGCTTGATGAAATGACAGATAGTGAGAAGGCAAATCTGAGGAAGAGAGTATATCTGAAAATCTGCTTTTTTTTTTAATTCCCAGCAGTTATCAATTGGTGTAAGAAAAGATACTGCTTCTCCTAATGACTCTTGCCTAATTATTAAGTATTCTAAAGAGCGAAAAATTGAACAGCACCTTTTTTTGGTGAACTTGTCACAAAAGGAGAAATAGTGCTTGCCCAAAAATAATGTGCAATGCCAGCAACATGAATCAGGTTAAGAAAAAAACCATAGGTTAGCAAATTATCTCTTTCCACAGCAAGGATTTCATGCCGATGCATTGACAATATTGTAACAGTACTCATCAATTATTGGAGCATGTTATGAGATACAAGGTGGATCAGAAATAAAAAACACCTCTGACCTTGTTTCTCTGCTGTGAGGGGAAAGAGAAGCCTGGCTCTCTAGAACGGTCAGAACTGATCACAAAATCAGGATGCGTACAGCCTCAGGTTGGAAAGGACTCAGTGCCTCAGCCTAGAAACTTTTGTGTAACATATAAACTTATGTAATATATAAAATAACGTTTTAGCACAGAGTTCACATCGTATTGCTCAGGGCGTTTCCCAGTCAGGCCCTGAAGGCCTCCAAGAATGGAGGGTGACCCCCTCTTCTAGGGAATGACTGTCCTCTTGTCCTACTGAGCTAATTCCTTCTACCTGAAATCTCTGCTCTAGGTAGGTTCCACATCTTTTAGGGCTCACAGATCCCTCCACCTCCGCAGAATCATAGAGTGATTTGGGTTGGAAGGAGCCTTTGGAGATCATCTAATCCAACTCCCCTGACCCAGGGCAGCTTTGCACAGAGTTGTATCCATGCAGGGTTTTAATATCTCCAGAAAAGGAGACTCCCCAACCTTTCTGGGCAGCCTGTTCCAGTTCTGTCATCTTGAAAGGAACAAAACTTCTCATATTCAGATGGAGCTTTCTGCATTTCAGTTTGTGTGCCTTGCCTCTTTTCCTGCTGCAGGGCACTACTGAAAAGAATCTGGCCCCATCATCTTGAAACTTGAGGTTTTGGCCACAGGCTCTGGATCCACCAGAGTGCATTTGGAGTGAGCTATCTAAATCCTTTTGGGCCACCCTGATGTTACACAGCTTTCTTGCTGTCTCCTGCAGTTCAGCCACCTGCTGCTGTGGGATGTCCTCCACCTGGGCTCATCTTTTGCAGGCGCCTCTGCTGCCTGTCCCTGCTCCAGGAGAAAGGTTAAAGCACTTCCCACACCCTGAGGTCTGCACTGCAGCCTCTCTCCTCAGCAGCTCTGTGTGGGCAGAGGCACCCAGGTTGTGATGGTTCAAATTCTGGTATGGGTTTGGTGGGTTGGGCACATAAGGGCTTGGGAGGTTGGCACAAACCTGTTGTGGAGAAAGAGTGAAGGAGGTACATTATGCTGGGTTTAAAGTTGTGAGTGTTGGGTAAACTCAGACTCTGGAAACCGAGTTCACGGTTTGTTGGTTTGAAGTATTATTCCAGCACAAAAGCCATCCTGCAGGTGTAAGGAAGCATTGGGATTTATTCAGGTCCTATGGAAGCAAGGGAAAGCAATTTGTCCAGCAGCTTCTATCAGCATGAAGAGTTAGAATGGACAATTTCTACTTTTGAAATCTGTCCCCAGTGTTCCTTGAGTCTCCAGAGTTATAGCAAGAAAAGGCAATTACCAACTATTCTGCCTTTTTTTCTTTTTTTAATCCAGAGGAAAGTTAATTACACCCCAGCGTACTGTCACATAAAACGACCCAAACCAAGTGCAACTACTGTTGGGGAAAAAAATAATCCAGCCATAACTCTGCTCTTGAGCAAAACAAGAGAGATATTTCTCACCTGCATGTCAAGATTTATAGTGTCCCCAGAAGACACCTCATCCTTAAGTAGAGAGCACTAGCTAAGAATGGATATGTGAAACCACAGTTCCCTTTCACTTGCAGGGGCATCCAGTACTACTGGGATCACGTTTCTGTGAAGAAAACAAGCCTGATGAGGTCACAAAATAAGTCCTAGGGGGGATTTCGGTCAGATTACTTTCATTTAAAGGTCTCAATTGCAAATGAACAAGAACAACCAGAGCAGCTCTTAAAGCGAAGAGAGATGGTAAATTACAGCAAAGAGGCACAGTAAGAGGAAAACACTCCAGCAGCACAAAGAAGCGTCCAGGAGCTGCTCTGTCACACTCGTGCCAGCAGAGAGCAGTGGCAGAATGGCGAAGGATCCTGCCTGGATGCATGGATGTACCAGCACATCTTTCAGCGTGCTGGCTGATTTTGCATTACCGCTTCTGCATCTCGTACCGTGCGTGCAGGGCTGTGCAAAGGTCCTGGCTCTTCACCTGCTTTCATTACATCCTCCCACTGTAGGTCAAAGTCTCATCAAGCAGATGTTTAGCAAGCTGCAAAATGACAAAAAAAGGTACATTTTCTGCACCAAATCTGAAGCATCACTTTAACAATGTAGGAACTTTTTTAGGACATAGACCACACTTACTTTTTGTGATGTAGGTCCTGTCTGCATGAACTCATTTCATGTTGTTACAAATTTGAAGCCAAATTTTAAATCTATATTTTGGTGGTTTACACAGGATAATTAATTTAAGAGGATATTGAATTTTAAAAGGTACCAGCTGTTCCTCAACAGTTAAACCTGCTCAGAAGTATAAAACTTTGAGAATGTCAGCATAAAAATATGCCATATGTTTTGAAATACAACAGATGACACTGTGTGCTTGATTTTGTCAGTTCTTAGGTGCTGGACACCCTGAGTCACATCTGAGTCATCATTCCATTGAGAAAGAATATCCCAGCAGAGAACTGACTGTTCCCCTGATACATACAGAGAGAATTCAATCTAAATTTGGTCAAGTAATTTCCTTCTTTAATTTTGCACATGTGTTAGTTATTCCATTCTCTGGAGATGCAATCTGCATTTCTACTTATCTCCATTATCCAAAAATGGAGAATGTCTGTAGAAAGATATGATGTTTCTTCCTTTGTGAGCTTTACTGTTCACTCCCAACTGTGAAAGCATAGTACCCTCACATAATCTGTATCTAATTGTGCATAACAGTCTATTATTCTTGTTTATCAATTAGTATATATAAATTGAATTGTTTATAGGAATTAAAAACTTCTCTAGGGAGGCAAATGTATTTATTGCCCCTACGAAGAAAAAGTTCTCACTAAAAATCAATATGCATATATAAAAATACAACAGAACAGTGTAACATATGTAAAGTATGTTTGTACTTGTGTCCCTTTTAATCTAGAAAAGCTGGGTTTTGTGCTAAGGTTCCTCTCATTTCACCATGTGTGTGTCTACATGGCAGTGCCCTGAAAGAGCATTGAAAGGCCACTCATTTGTAAGTGTAGCAGGTCTGCTTCTGGCACAGAAAGCTGTTCCACAGAAGGGGTTTGGGAATCACTGGCTGCTCATGCAAATTTACATTGTCAGTCTAGCAGTGAAAGACAGCTGTGCAAAGCAGAGACTGCTACCAAGGCTGGCAGGCAGCATCTGCCCCTCTGCTCAACAACCCATTGCTCAAGCATATTAAACTGGAAACCAGAAATGTTATTTCTTGTACTAAGCTCTGAGTAAAACCTCAGGTGGTCAGAATGGTCACAGTCATAACTTGTGGTAAGCAAATGATGTCTGAAAAAAGGGTGAAAATTACTTTGAGATGTGCTCACAGAGTTAATTTATAGTTACACAATTCTACATTTACCATTACATTTACAGTGACAATGATGGAATTATAAAGCAGAAGATTATAAGCTGAGAAACAAACAAATATATGTACTTTGAGTGAGTTATTTCAGGGGTTTTTAGGTTTTTTGCATGTGCTGTCGTATTTTTAAGTGGAGATACGACCAAGTTGCTGGAATATATTCTGATCTTCAGTAGCCAGCATTTATCCAGAATAATTACTGGGGTTAATATTGATGAAAATCACAAATTGTCCCATAAACCTGGCATGACATTTTCAGTGGAGATATTTGACTTTGCTTTCAGTAATTGTTTATTTTGAACCTGAGAGGCAGCTTGGTAAATATATAAAAATTAAGGCCTGTGTCCTTATAGCTTTTGGTGGTTAAAATTTTAAGAGTGATCTGTTGTCAGCTGAAATGTTTAAATCAGTATCATTCAATACTGGTATTCTAATATTGGCTACTGGTATTGCAGAAATGCCTTCTGCAGAGCTGACCTTGCCTTCAGGCAGAGATATGGGCTTGGTGATGAAATCGATTCCAGACCATTTAGTCATGATCCATTGCCTTCTTGTCTTCCCTGCAATGGCAGAAATGTGTACTTGCTGCTACTTCTTATTAGGAGTACAGGTGTTTTTCGAGAAGTTCTAATCTGGTATTCTATGAGCTGTCACAGCAATGAAAAAATTAGAACTAGAGATGCCTGTAAAAGAAATAATGATGTCCCTGATTACTGCATCTTTACTTACAGATGTGGGATGGCCTCCAGTAATATAAGCTTCCTGTCTCTTGAGTCCCAAACTGGTATTTTTAAGTTTTGAGTAATGTGATCTCAGTATTAATCCTGTGTTTTGAAAACTTTGCCCTTTTCAGGTACCACAGGCTGGACACCCAGCAAATTATTGAATAATTTTACATAGGAGGTAAATGAATACATTTTGAAAGGGATGCTCTTTTGAAAACTGATTTAGAGCTAACATGAGGAAAAAATGAATTTGTGTTTTGATGAACTCTGAGGCCATTGTTGCCCTGATATGTGCTATGGATGAGGCTAATGATACATGGATTTAATGTTTTGTGTCTGAAATTTTTGGTTTTGCATTAGACGGAAGACTTGTGTATGTAAGATGGTCATGTATGGTCTTGTTACAATTTAAAATCCAGTGTGTTTTCAGTTGTTGACTGAAAGTAAATTTTGTTACTTTTCTGGGGTTTAAAAAATATAAAGGGCACTGGCAGAGGAAAAAACTGAAGACAACAGTGAATTAATGTGTGTGTGTCCAAATGGAAACATGTATGTAACTTCAGTAAATAAATACTAGTACATTAACATTTGTAACACTATACACAAAACATGATTTAATACTTTTTTTTTACTGTCTGGTAAAAGGTAGAGAAAATCTCATAGCTGTTTTTGTGTTCATAGAAATATATATGTGCAAAATGCACCCAGTCTATTTTCAGCCTGTGATTCAGAATGTCAGCTGAGTCAGCACTGAAAGAATATGATCACTATACATCAGTGATATGTACCCTATAGATAGGATAAAGCTCCTAATGTACTGAACTCTTCCAGAACACCTTACAGAATGCCAATTTTAAATGTCTTGTTCCAAAAGCTAGTCAGAAGGCAGGACAGTTACCTGGATGCACTTTGTGTGATATTTAAAATTCTTGCTAGCTGTTATTGGCTACTCTAAAGCACTTTGTGGCTAATAAAAAAGGCATAAATGTAGCAGAGGGATTCAGGAGAGGATAAACAGCATAAGCAAGTAGCTATTTTCTAAAAATTATACTGATAAGCTTTTGAATTTAGTCCAATAATCCTGTTAATGAAGACAGTAGCTTTCATCGCTTTAGAATAAAGCAATGTGAAAAATCAAATTGCATCAATTAAAAGCCTGTAGTAAAGACAATAAGCTACTGTAAAGCTAATATATTTTGGGGGAAAGTGACTTCATTCAACATATGTAAAATGAAATGGTGAGGAGAGTTTCAGTTTGGATGCTCTTTTCAAAGTTTCAATATGGTCAGAGCCAATAGTTTAGATAGTTGCTAAGAGATGATAGTAGAGGTCTGTCCTCTGTTATTTTGAGGAATGTTTTGAGTAATGGATTTGCCAAAGTAAAAAGGAAATGGTAATTACAGGGTGAGGAAAAGGCAAAGAGAAAGGGACCAGGAGAACCAGATTGGGCCAGTAGCACGAGGAAACATAAAACCTGGTAACTGCATGGTATGGCTGTTGCAACTTCATGCTTTGCTACATCAGGGCTAAAACATGCTGGTAATTAATATCCTTGTTCCTAGAAAACTGCATAAGGATTATGTTTTGTATCATTTGCTTGTTTAAAAGAAGAAATTCTGAGGATGATAACTGAAAATGCACAATAAAAGCTCACATTTAGGGAAAAATGCTTCTACTGATTCCTTTTCACAATCCCTCTGAGGGAAGTAAGATTCCTTAGCTCTAATTGTATGACACAAATGACATGCAAAGTCTGGCTCACCCTCATCAGCTTTATTCCCATCACACTTGCCAACAACACTGTAAAGGCTCTTTTGCCCAGCAGGGTTACTTCCACCCAGCAAAGAGAAAAAAACCCTTTTAAAAACAAAAAATAAAAAGAAAATAAAAATCAGTGAATGTAGGTAAAAACTGGGGCGTTTACCACTGCAGACTTGCTGATAATGGCTGTGTGTGACTATGGAAACTTTCCTGTGACACTCCATCTGCAGAGCAGCCCTTAAACCGCTGTCTTTCCAGTTATCTATCATACCCTCCTTCTTTCTTTTTTATCTGTTTTTTTGCTTCTTACTTTCCTTGAAAAGGGTTCTTAGGATTCCAGTAGCATTCAAAATAATGATGTGGGTAAACTTTTGGCATCTCTACATTGTGGAACCCTGGGTCTGCAAACTTCAGTGTGTATTTGTCCATTAATTACACTGTGATCTATCACTCTTATCAAAAGAACCAGGATGGGAGAATGCCTGTTAACCAAATAAAAGTACAATATCAAATAAAACAGCTCTCTGAGAAGAAAAAAGGATTTGGCAAACCAAAGGAAAGCACAGAATTCACAGTAAACAGAGCACATGTTTCTCAGCAATAAATTAGCCTAAGTCTATTCACATTCCACTTTGTGTTATTGTAGCTGTGCAAACTATTATGCAGAAAAAGACAGAACAATCTTGCTGCAGACTGAACCAAATCAAACATTTACTTTGTCTCCTTGGATTAAAGAAGTTGCTAGATTTTCCCAGTGCATTTTCAGAGTTTGTTTCTATGAGGTGAATTTTTGTTTGTTTATTTGAGGTTTTGGGGGTTTTTTTTCCTGGTTGTTTTTACTGAATAATGTCAGTACTGGTATTGGACATGGCAATTTATGGTCACAGAAAAATACCTTGAGTACCTTGTAGTCCAGAGGCACAGTGATGGATTAGAGTTTAGAAGTCTTGGGATCTTTTCCACCAAACATCTGCTGTTTGGCTTTATTCTCTCCTATTTTCTCCACTGTGCCAGGTTTTGCTAATTCAGAAGAGTGAGGACTGTCTTCTGCAAGGTGTTAATGTACTACATAGTTTCTACACAGCCATGCTCATCTTGGCTGTGACCTCAGTGCAATAAAATAAACAGCAATCAATTAAACAGTCCATTCACCAGTTAACTAAAGTAGAGGATCACAAGTTAATGCTGGTTTTTCTACCCTTTGTCATGCTGTAACACCTGGCACACCATCCTTCTGACTAGTTAGATGCTTGAAGTATATTAAGTCTGATCAGTACTGAAGTCCAAGTTAAAACTTTGACTTGCAGGTTCCTGGGCCATCTTGCTTTCTGTTGTTTAAAAGTTTATCATTCAAATGCCCTATGAAATATATAATGTAGATATTTGAATGTATCTTCACCTTAAAAATAAACCCACAGGGAAGAAAAATGGGGAAATCAGACAGGAGAACATGATTTTACAATTTGTGACTGGAGACAAAAAGCCCACAGACCTCAGCTAGTGTAGTAACTGAGTAAAAATTTTGAGAAAATAGTCCAGTATTTTGTCTTTTCATTCCACACCTCTGTAAAAATTACCATTAGTGCAGTAATCATAAAAATAAATGCAGTGTTGCCATTGTTTAGCAGACTTTACTATCTGCAAGAACTAGGCAATACCACAAATTTCATCTGAGGCAGCATTCTTTGCACAGTGAATACAAACATTTCCATTAAAGCTAAAGATGAGCTACTGTGAACTCCATTTTAAAATATAGATTACAGTTTATGCTAAATCCTTCTGGTTTTATACTTTATTGTGTTTCATTTCTCAGAATCTGACAGAGGCAGAGTGCCCCATGAAGCTTCCTGCTTTGAAAAATCTTGATGGAATTGTTCCAGTTCTGCCTGTGCAGCTTCAAATACATTTCTTTTCCAACTGATTTTAAGGCCAGATGACAATGAGCTTAGCCAAGCACAGTAGAAAGCAAACTGAGGACTGTGTCCTACCTGGTCAGTGACTGGGTGTCCAAATGTGCAAAAAAAAAAGTGAAAAATACTTTCTTGAAGACTTAGGTCGATTATATTTTTCAGTGCATGATTTCTGTATTTGGTAGACCCTACAAGAGTACATTAAGATGTAAGGATGCAAGGAAGTTAAAGGTTTGTCTTGGAATGGACAAAGTAAGGGACAAAGTAATCTGTGGTATACCTTTAAATACAATGATTTGTTTATCTAATAGAACTATTTGTCAAAAACCTACCCTAATGCAGCAATTCAAACTTTTTCAGTATGCAAGCTTGAAAATTTTTCACTGAGTCCTGATTAATTAAATCTTACTGGCCTGAGTTTGTTTCCTTTGGTCATTTGTCTTGTGGACATAAAAAGTAGTCCATGGATTCTCAAATATCTGCAGGCTACAGGTTTTCAGCCTCTTTGTTGCTTTTTTAAAAAGCACTTGGAAGATAAATTTCTAATTAGAATAAGGACAAAGTTTTCTGGGTGTTTCCCTTCAGTGATTGTTACTATTATCTCTGATCATGCTAAGAGGAAGCAAATCTGGATCTAAGCCCCACGATCCAGAAGGATCTCCCTCATAAAGTGGGAAAGGTAGTAATTCTTGTCTGGACAACTAGAACAACTATTTCTTGTTGAAGAGAAGTGAAAGCCATGAGCGAGTGATCACGCTTCAGTCTGTTTGGAGAAATAGGATAAAGCACATTTGGTCTGATATACCCTCCAACACTCTCAGGTGCCTCTTCACTGCCTCCTTTGCAGGGACTTGTGCCTGTGATGGAAGTCTTGACTGAGCATCTCTAAGCCAGATGAAGGTGAATCTCAGCTCTTACTCTTTTCCTCCCGCTGTGAGGCAGAACTTGTACTTAAGGCAGGCAAAATGAAAATATGCTTCCACTTGCACATTTTTTTCATCAGTGCAAAGACTGTGATTCAGGATAGAACAGTGAAAATTTATTTCCTTCTCCCTGTTCCCATCCTTTCCTTACAACTGGCAGGCAAGATTTTACATGTGTGTATTAACTGTCTCTTCCTGAAGAGCAGATTAGCGTGATAGGTCCCAGATTATCAGAATTCTGAATTGAACAGAGTTATCTTCCCCTTTTTTTTTATCTTTCAAAATATTATAGCCAGGAAGTATTTCAGGATTTTGCATATATTTCCTTGGTACTGATGCACTTTAAATTATTAAAGTGCATTTTGAATTATCTCTGTGGAAGATGAGAAGTAATCAGATCAAGTCCTTTACTGCAGGAAGCAGTCTGTTGGGGTGTCTTTATAGATATCATTTGCAGAGGTGAGCAGGCCCCATTTCCTTTTTATTCTCTGTTCTCGAGCTGCAATGGATTCACTGGATTTCTAGAGAAGGCCCAGCTGGATTTCTCTTTGATGATCAGCCAGACAACATTTCTTTATCTGTGAGTTTGAAAAAACAGCAAACCAGAGCTGACACTTCAAATGCTACACAGGGCATTTTGTTTTACCTCCATACCTATTTATTACCATCAGCTACCTTGGGGAGACAGGAAGAGCAAGACCCCAGCTTGATACCAATTGTGCTGGCTCTTAGCAAAGTAAAGGATAAACCCAGGGAACTTCAAGTGGCCCAAAATATTCTCTACATGAAGGGTGAGTGGGCAGGTCTTACCTACTCAGAACATCTCAGCTGTTCTCTTACAGCTTCTCTGTGCCTCTGTTTCTGTACTGGTTTTAATTGGTAGGTACTAATACTCTCCTGCCCACAGTAGAAATATGAAGATTATTCAGTGCTTCTGAAAAGATGAACAAAGATGCTCCTATAGAGCTGTCTGTGATTTCAGCAGGGCTGAAAAGCTTGTTGGTTTGTTTTGCTGGCGGTTGGAATAAGTTTTGCTGCTCACCAGAGAAAAAAGTTGCTTTTCCTCACTGTTTGCTGGGCTGGATTGTCCTGTGAGGTTTGAACCAGAGCAGGAGGTGTGTGATGCACGAGCTGGGCTACACAGCAGGTGTGCTGGACAAATTGTGTGTTCTCTGAAGACCTGCCCTGGGTCCCCTACAGGACCCACTCATTCCTGGCCTGTAACATCAGCAATTAAGGACATCTCTGTACCAGTCTGTGTGACGGGAAGATGAGGCTAAGGCTCTCTTGTTTTCCATTTCCTGACTGCTGGTCTTTGCTTGGGGGAGAGTTAAGCAGCAGTTCATATCTAGCCATGCCTGGAATCATGCACAAACTCTCATCCTAGCAGAGAGGGCTTGGAAGAAGAGACCAACACCCACCTTACCACAACTTCTTTTCAGGTACTTGTGGAGAATGATCAGATCTCTCCTGAGCTACCTTTTCTCCAGACTAAACATCCCCAGTGGGCAATGTCAAATAGTCCATCTATTTTGAGCCTTTTTGTGTGGAAAATAGAAAAAAAAAAACCCAAATCTTGTCGGTTCTTACGTTTCTGTATCAGTTGCAGTATAAATCTTAATTTAGAAGCTCAATATTGAAGGGACACTGGCTTTTAACACAGCTCTCTGCAGAACTGCAGTTCTGCAGTAAAACAATGGGCAGCATTTATTCCACTCTACAGCATTTCTATTCAGCAAAGTATTCAGAACCTCCTCTTTAAGAGTAATGTCATGTTTTGGGGTTTGAGTAATGTTCCCACATAAAAACATGAATTAACCATCCGTTATCTAGCAAGGGGGGAATAAAGTAGATATCCATTAGTATATTAACTCACTGGCGGTAAGAGCAAATAATTATTCATTATTGCAATCTCTTCATGATGTTTCTGCTGCTAGAATTTTTAGAAATACAAAATGTTCTCAGGTCTATTAGAAATCTATTGATGGATGTTCAGTTGGTATCAAGCCCTTTGAGCAAGCTGGTCGTCTGGATTGCTGCCTAGTTAATCTGTGATTAATGGGTGCTTCCATTTTGTATTTGAATTTGGGAGCCTGTGTTCTTGGCATTGCTGAAGTATGTAAATGTCTTCCTCAGATAAAACATGACAGACAACACCTAAAATACAAGTGCTTTGTTCTGCTACCTGTCAGATCAAGGGAAAGGTCTGCATTCTTAAAGCTATGAATTTAATTGGAAGAGGAGATGAGCTGGCAAATGCTCCGTACTCAGTTCTTTTTGTGACATTCTCTCAAGTAATTTTGCATACTGAAGGGCAAAACCAGCAGATGAGATATACTGATGTCCTTAAGTATAATGCATTTGTAAATAAAAACCTGTAAACCCTCTAAAGTAAACACTTTTAAGAGCAAATACACCTTATTTGGGAAAAAAAAAAAAGAAAGAAAAGCAGATGACTTTATCAGGTGTCCTGCTGAAGGTCTGGCCAGATGTCCGAAACTTCAGAAGAAAGTAATGGTTTAAAAAATATAATTACTCTGAGTAAGTGAAATCCTGAGTGGTGATAAGGGCTGGAAAGGTCCTTTGGAATTAATAGGAATTGTAGGAACTTCCCAATTCCTAGAATTTGCCCCAGTGTCTGTAGAAAAGGCCTCTTTCAACTGTTGGTAATTAAAAGTTTATTCTTGTAATGGAACAGCAAGCTGCATTTACACCATGCTGCAATCATTACTTTGCAATTATTTCTTCTTTAGGGTTTTCAGAAGTAGCTCTTGAAGCTGACAGCTGCAGCCTACAATGTAGCAAGTGCTTTAGATAGCTACTTTAATGAAAACTCAGAGGAGTGTAAGGTCAGGCTCTCCACAGTACGTTCTAATTAGATTTCCACTTTCCTTCAGAAAGCAGATCGCATCTGGCCCAAAGACAGAAGCCCATTGTGCCAGAGGTGGAATGGAATAGGTGTTGTTTTGTACTTCCCATCTCAGAGAGATAATGACATGGAAAATTAATTCTCTTCCACTCTTTACTAACCTTCCATCTGTTATTGTGTTTGTGTGCAACTGGATACAAAAGCTAATCACAAACTTCTGTTTAAAAGAGGTTTTTTGTTGGCTCCCATGTCAACTTTAGCTGATGCAGACAAGGTTGTTGAAGCAGAAATGTTGCAAAGCAGTTTGGAACATTGCTCAACTGTATGTGCAAGACAGGATTAATAATGTCTGCTGGTGCATCCTGGCAAACTAGAGCAAAAATCAGATGTGCACCAGACTTTTCACTTAGCATGTGTCAAAATGTGGGACTGAAGGGAATGAATCTGTGTAAAGTCTTGACTCCTTTAAAGTACCCAGAATTTCAGAAGAACAGAATTTCACTATAGTACTTTCAAAGAAATGGAAATTACTGCAAGGGGAATTGACAGTTATGGAGGAAACAGTCAATGCCTATATGGAAAGTGTTCCTGATTTTGTTACTCGTTTATTTTTGCATTGTGTCTCAATAGCACCAAAGGGAGTAATTTCTCTCTTGAGCTGTTGTTGAGAAAAGCCAAGTAAACTTCCAAAAACCATCTTAGGATGAGCAGTGTTATCATAAAGATGCAACAGCCACACCATGATGGGATATTTGCTCATAAGGGATGAAGAACATGAGAAAAGCCTGTAAGAGCCTGAAAAGCAACTCTGAGTTGAGTGACAAGCACACCAAGAGAATAAATCACAAACTGTTCTTCAGGGAAGCAAAAATTATTGTAATCTGTGCTTGTCCATTCTGACCTAGGGTCCTCAAGGTGCTGTATGCCAAGCAGTTAATATTGTCTTTCTGAACAGGCTGCCCTATGTCACTGTAAAATGTCTCCTCCTGCATCTGAATAATGAAAAGGCAAACTTTCAATGGAGATCCACCTTGTAAGTGAAAGAACCCAAAGTGAGAAATAAGGTGTAAGGGAGGAATCTGGTCAGAACAGATCAAAAGATTTGGCAAAAAATAAAAGGAGTGCTGATAAGTTGCAGCATTGTATTGCTCTTTGAGGCAGCCAGTTGCAGGAGCTGTAGCAACAAAATACTAATTTAACAGCTCCCTCCAGAACTGTGATTTTTTTTCCCCTTTTACTTTGTATAAACATACTCCAGGAAGCCTAATTGAAGCATGTGAATAGTTCCATTGAAAGTAATAAGATTAATCATGCTGGAAGCCAAAAACATTGTTAACTATCTTCCTAAACAATGGCTCGGGTTTCCTTAGGGCCCTTTTGTTGTTGTAGTACCTCCAGTGGAATAAATATGCACAGTAAACTACTGAGCTGATAAATCCTGTTTCTTCCCAAGAATGATTTCCCTAAATGTCAAAACTTTGTTAGCATTTTCAATTTTATTTTTCAGTACAGCCATCTCCTCCATATGTTGTCCATATTTTAAAATTTATTTCAAAGCTTGTAAGAATGTTTTATAGCTAAATCATTGGTTATTTATAGGTGAAAGTAAAAAAACAGTGTAAAATATATATGAATATCAGGGTACAGAGATATAAGTAAAATGGATATGCTGCTATCTGTTAGCTGGGAAGGTAAACCTTTTACTCATCTTATTTAAGTTTTTATTTTCTGTGTCTTTCGTCCTAGGATGTATGTGACTATAACAGTAGAAGACTTTTCCTGTCCTTTCCTATCCATGAGCAACGTGCATGATGGAGGAGATGGCTCATTCTGCAAAAATCACTCTCTTTGGAGAAATGCCACAGAATCACTCGTGCTGGTGTGGAACACACGAGCTCCAGGGTGCAGGTAACTGTGAAAGTCACCAGGCCCAGTGGGAGCTCGGTGCCTTGACTGTGGCCATCCCCTTTCAAATCTGAGTTTTGTTTTCCTGAGCAGATTTGTCCATGAATACCATACACCATTAGATTTTAGGTGGAAAAATAACAGCTTCTGGTCCTAGCATTGTCTGCTGGGTTTTCAAGAGAAAACACTCTCATGCTAAAGTGAAATCCCAGGTTTTAGAGTAGCAGGAAGGTGCATTAACTCAACTCCATCTTTGAAGCCAACCAGGTGTGGATATTTCCAGTAAGCCTTCCTGACCCGATGGCTTGTGAGGCCCAAACCAGGGATAAGGAATGGGTGTAAAATACTGAAAAGTGGTACCACCTGTGAAAAGATGCCCCTCTGTTTCTGGCAGCTTTTATGCATAGATATTTTCTGTTGCAAAAGAGCACATTATTAAAAAGATAGACTTGTAAATAGTTGGCCTAAAAACTGTGCAAACCAGGTTAAGCTGGACAATGTATATGCTTTTTAGATCAACTTTGGGTTTCTCTTTAACTTTGGGTTAAAGAGAAAGGAAAGATGGTAGCCAGTTTGTAATTTGCATTTCTGGCAGCTTCACACATGAGTTCCAGCCTGTGCTCTGGGCTGAGTTCTCCAGAGGAGACAGACTGAAGACAGTCACAGTTTGTGATTCATTTCATGACACGTGAAAAATTTTCTGATTGTAGTTGTGCTTCAGAGTTTGTGGATCTCACAGTGAGTGGCTAAGGAGCAGACTGCCCATATTAAGCACAGGATCTAAGTGGCTCACAAGCAGTGGATGAGCAGTTAATTTTCAGTCAGAAGTAGTTATGGTGTGGGAGAGAAAGAATGCAATTTGCAGCAAGGGTTTTAATGCAATCCTGAGAATATTAAATAGAAGTTTTGTTTTATTTGGCACTTTCAGTGGTCTCCCAGTGGAAGACAAATGTTCACAGTTCAGTAAGGCTGTTGATCACCAGTGAGAAGAGCCAGTGGAATAATTAAAGCATATGAAAAACTGTTATTAAAGAGGAAATGTTCCAGGAGCTCAATCTACTTAATCTATCAAGTCTAAGGTGAAAGGGTGGTTGACATAGTCATTATATGAGAAATATAATTTATATGTTCTCATAACTAATGACAAATACAATTTTCCTGCAGAGGGCTTTATGAGATCTATCAGATGAAAATAAAGCAAGTTCTGATGTTTGAAATTGAAAAATTGAGAGGCAAAGGATTAAATATTTTTTAAAAATTGGACCCCCACTTGCCAGCAAGCCATGGATTGTGTCTTGCTAGACATGTCTTAAATCAAGAACAGACAATGCTTCATAAAATGTGAATTGCTGCAATAACTTGTGCCTTTGACTCTCTCTCTCATGGCTTTTTCAGTTTTGTGCTACTCCTGACAAGAAAGTACGTGCTACATGTTGGTTACAATGGTTTTGGATGTGGGCTAATGGCTTTTAGTACATGCTTGTTTTTCCCTTAGGACCTACTAGAATTTAAAAGTCCATTCATAGAAAGAAATAGCTGAAACATCCCTTTTCCTACTTAGGAACATTATTTTAATGTGGGTTAAACTTTTGCATATTGTTTACAAATTGAGTTCTATAAAACATCCTGACTACATGGAAATGACATTGATTGATGGGAAGTAACACACACACACAATTAATACTGACTGAATTGCTAATTACAGGATTGACATCTCATTTGGAATGAGATGCTGCAGGCCTTGTGCAAAAAGAGCTGGCAGTATTGTCGTGTTATTTTTCCTTTTCCTTGAGCTGGGAGTTTGATGCCCTGTAGTTAAAGTTCAACTAAAGATTCACTCTCATCTTGTAAAATTCTCTTGCAATGTGAGAAAGGCCTTAGGAGGAAAAGCAAAATAGTTACCACTCCCCAAGAATTAACTCTCTCCTGAGACTTTCTCCTACCAAAGATAAATTGTGCTACACTGTTCTTTCTTGTTTTATTAGTTACACCAGCTTTCTCACCCTTTCTGCTTTATTTCCCTGGCATGCAGGAAAAGTAAATAGTGCTGTTACAGAGAAAGGTTATACAGGCTTAAAAATAAAGTGCACTTGAAACAGTACATTTTATTAAGGAAACCCTTGTAAACTGGAAAAAGTAATTTCAGTAGTTATGCTAAGGAGTGGCCCTTAAACTGTAGGTACGTGTACCAAATGCTGGGATACACATAAATCTGACAGATTTGTTTTAATTTGGTCACCTTGGCCTGGCCACATGGATACAAAGATCAGTACAGCTCTTCCATGACCAGGGCAGGATTATGTGTTACAAGGTGAGTAGGGTTTGAAGTAGGTTTTTAAAGTAAATGCTGTGGTCTGGCAAAAAAGGGAACAATAGGAGAGAAACAGACAATGGCAGCATCAGCACTGACAATGGAACCAGAAGCTGCAGGGTATAAAAAGGTGACACCTTGGGGTGTTCCCAGTGCTGCAGCATTGCCACTGTTTCTTCACTGCCTTAATGAATAGGGAAGCCAGTGGGATGTATCCTCAGCATTCTTGCAGGTTTTGCCTCAGGCTTTCTCAGAAGCAGAAACCCAATTTTTGTAAGAAAAGAGTCTTTCAGCTCAGGTGATTTCAGAGGTATGTGCACACCCTTTGATATGATTCCACCCTTCATCTGTTAACATAATTAATTTACAAGACTGATGTATGAAATGTGCTCCCTGTGGCCTCTGGAGAGGATCAAAAACAGGCTCAGTCAAATCCAGCAGAGTTCAGAAATATCTACAAGTCTGAAAGATGAGGAAACTTAAGTAGAAGCATAGAAGAGGCTGAGCTATGAATGGACACTCTACTGCAAAAATATTTCTTTACCACTGGGAATAACAGTGTGCAGAGGAGACCTCTGCATTCCCCCAAGCATTCTGCACATCTGCCCTGGCTGTCATGAAGAAGATTCAAGCATGACTTTTAATCACAAACCTTGCAAATGAAAATTAATTTTTTTTTTTCAAAAAACAAAAAGAAGCAGCTGCATTATTATTTGAATGGCTTAACTGAGACATTTAATTTCAATAAGAGTCCTAAGTCTACACACTGTAATTGGAAGAGATTTAAAGATATGCTTTCTTTTTATTCTTTTTTTTGGGTGCTTGTAGCATTACAGACAATCTTGCAGAAGGATAGTCTTGGCTTGGTCTGCATCCTCATCATGACTGGTTAGGTGGGATGGATGAGTGGCCTCACAAATAGGTTAAAAAAACCTCCAAAATCTTTAATATTGAGGTTTTGTAATTGAGGGGATAGAGTCAGAAAGTGCTCAAGGTTCCCCATGTCTTGTTGAGGACTGGTGGGAACAGTGGGGGACAGAAATGCTGTCTTGTAAGTAATTACTTAAACAGTGGGAGATGTGCTTACAGCTTATCACCCCAACTGCACTATTCCCTTAGAAAATCAATCCAAAATGGAACTCTTTTATACAGGGAATACTTATAGGGTCAGTCTCCCATAACACATAACCTTTTACCTTTCAGGCTCAGTAGTAACAGGAATGGAAAAGAAATAGTTTGGCTTCTTAGGAGCTATTTCACTGTTTTGTATGACAGAATCTTAGAAACTCCTAAGTATTTTGAAATAGAAAAGTAGCTTATACTATTTTTGAGGGTTGAAGTAAGAACAGTGTCTGACAGTTGTGATCCTTTACTGGTCCTCCTAAAAAATATAATATGACAGGAGTGCTAAGCCTTCAGCTTAGCAAATGGACCTCTAATTCCTTCTTCAAAAGTATCTGGTTTACTCATTTTGACAGCTAAAACATGAGAATAGCTAGTAGGGCATGTACCCATATGATTAAAAAATGGCTTACTTTCCCTAACAACCAAGATCTAGCAGAAGGAGAATGTTCCCTGCATTTTCTTGTATCCATCAGTTCTTTCACTGTCTTTATATACAGCATAAGGAATGGAAATGCCATAGTGTTCAGTCAGTTTTATGGATTACAATTTGCTTCCATGGCTGACACAGACATCAGGGATTAACTGATGGTAGAGGAAGAAATGCAGCCCTCAGAGGCTCAGAAGAGTTTTTGATTAATTTTGTGCTTACTCAACCTTCTGTCCAACCCTTCCCCAGGTGAAGTCCTGTGGAATATTCCTGTGGAATATTTCCACTTCCAAGGCAGGAGGATAATGTATTTATGTTTGCTGACTAAGGTCCTGGGTATTTTTAACATGAGAGACAGACAAGTTACAGCCAAAGCAGAGCACAGGAGCTCTACTTTCCATCCATTAGTGTTGCTGAATGCTCAAAGGCCACCCAGGCCTGCCAGGGAAATCACCACTTTTCTTCTTCATACTTGCACAACAGAATCATGTCATTCCCTCTGTCGCTGGAGGGGGATAAACATTTTGTGGCAG
Organism: Acrocephalus scirpaceus scirpaceus; assembly: GCA_910950805.1. Lineage (NCBI taxonomy): Eukaryota > Metazoa > Chordata > Aves > Passeriformes > Sylviidae > Acrocephalus > Acrocephalus scirpaceus. The sequence continues at coordinate 56,737,362 of OU383780.1, forward strand.
ATGAGCTAACATGACTTACCCAATAAGTTATTAGTAAAAATAAGTCTGTGGTTGGCAATATTTATGCCAGGCATAGTATGGATTTATGGTAGTAAAAGTGCCTGAAGGGTTTGTCCTGGTGCAAGGAATGTTGCTGTAAGTAATTGAAGGAGGTGGAAGAGGTGATGTTTAAGAAGTAGAACTGGTTTTTTGACCTGAAAGCAAACACATCTCCATCCCACAGAACTGAAATGGTTTTTTCCAGCAAGAGCCAGCAGACACAGAATGATAAAGTTTTCCTGGCAAAAGCAGTTGATTATGTTGATAAAAGGAACTTAAGTAAAGCAGTAAAAATAATTTTTAAAAAAAAGTTTCACAGAAAATTGTACTTTTTGTAAATCAAAGTCATTAAAGTAAATTAATGACTTGCAATTAGCACATGTGTGAGTGATCTTTCCTCTGGCTATTTTTGTGAAGTACTTGTATGCATTACATCTATGCATTAGATTATTAATGTATGCACAACATGTTGTTTTTAGAGGCTTGGTTTTCCTAAGAGTCATGTGAGAATATCTGCAATTTTAAATGAAATTATTGAGTAAAATGGATGAAGCTGAATGTGATTTTGTGTTTGGAAGATGAGATGAAGTAGTGGATCAAGAGAACTAGCAGTTTTCTCTGTTCTGTTTGGAGAGGACAAGAGCCTGTTTCCTGCTACATGGCTCATGTTTGAGATGAATGAAGGACACAATGAGTTTTTACCTGAAAATGTGCTTGTATGTGAGGATGTGCAGGTAGAGAGACCCCCCATGTTTTCATTCAGTCTGTCTTAATAAACCACAACCCACCTCAAGCTGGCTACAAGCTGGGTGTGGAACAAGGTCAGGAAAGAGGAAAACTCTGCCAGGCAGGAGCTGTCTCTGTGTCCTCACCCAAAAGAGCTCAGCTGTGATAACTCCTCTGCCAGGGAGGAATCAGGGGCATTCATACAAATTCTGAAATTTCCAGGATTTATCAGAGGCAACCACATAAATCATCTCTGCTGACTATGGGCCATCCTCTTACAAGGTGTCAGGGACTCCCAAAGTGTCCCATGATCTACAACGTTATATCATCCAGTGTGAAACTGCATCTCCAGGAGAGGTACCTGGGCATTCCCACCTGAACCTCGGTGACTATAAACCCAAGAGATTCTGTGTTCCATGGATTTCCTTCATCACCTGATGGATCCAGTCTGCACCCATCACTTCAACCAACAGACACTGAAATTGCAACAACCAAATCTCGTTGCAAGGCCTTCAGGGGTGAGATCTTTCTACTCGAATCCTTCCTTCTCTTTCTTTTCCTTATATGTTTCCCTAAGTGATATTTTTACACTTTTATATTGTCATCCTACTAAAGATAATGATGACCAAAATGGCTACATGCCTGCTTTCCATTGGCACCAAATTGTTCTAAAAGAAACCTCACAGATTTACATTTGCAAACACCGATCACTCAGGGTTGTTTCTCTCTAATCCACCCCAAGGGATCCATTAATGCAAACCTGGGTTGCTCTCACCTTTGTGGGTTTGGGTTATAACACCCTGTTAAGTTGACTCCTCTTAATTCTTCTTGTGAAGATCTAATTTGTCTGTGTACCTAACTACTGGCACTGTGCAGATCCATAAGAAGGAGCGAGGCACCTTGTGCACACATCTGTAATACATCATCCATACTCACAGGAAAACAGCAGGTGGAAAGCAGGGCTGATGTACAGGGAACCAGGCTGTTTGGCATCATGTTGGATCATAATATTGCTTGAGATAAGCACCATTCTTCACTTTTTGTCTGAAAGAATTGCCTCTGAGAAAAAAAAAACAACCCAACATATTTTATGGGCATTTAAAGATATTAATAAAATTTTAATGATTAAACTATTAAATGTTATTGCAATCAGCAGATAATAGTTTATTATTCATATTTAAATATAGTTATAAAATTATCTCAATTATTTTATAACATTTCATTAGTGATTTAATGGTCACATGCACTTTCTAAAAGGATATTTCTGATTAGACTCTGGAAAAAGGTCATTTTTAATAGCAGACCTTCCTGCACCTCAGAGAACATGCAGAAGTTTCCAAAGCTTTAAAATTTACTGAACAAACCTGCTAGGATGACAAAGAGGGCCCATCACCTCATGTGATCCATCACCAGCACTTTCTGGTTTGGGATCAGGATTAGGGGCCAGTATACAAGGATGGCAGGTTTCTATAACATGAGATAAATAAAACATTAGGTTCCAGCTCCAAACTTCAAACATTCTTCCTACCCGAAGGATGGAGTGTTGAGATCAATATGCCAATGAAAAATGGACATACTGGTTAACAGATTTATTCCTGAAAATAATTTACTTATTCATAGTATGTAGTAGAAGAAAAATGAGGGACACCACACTTTGTCAAGCAGCATTAAAATGTGTATTAATCTAGCTGAGAGTTTTAGGGATGCAATTTTAAAATAGTTATTTCAGTATTTCATCATTTTCCCACTGGCTGCTTTGCTTTGCCTAACAGGTTTGAGCTTTATCTGGTTCTCTTTTAACAGGTTTCCACTGTATGGCTTTGACCTGGAATAACTGGGACAGAGGAAAGTTTTTAGCAATTCTTTTCTTACATGGTAAATGGCATTTCTTCACAAATGTTACATTCATAGATATATTAAGAGACCATTTTTATTGGGTCTAGTCACATAACAGATCTGGAAGTGCAAGTACTCAAATTTTATAAATTATGGAGTCACAAGGGCTAAACTTCCTTTACTGAGAATGTCTGTTTTGGGTGGGAATGGCAAATGAGCCAGGGCAGCTTACAGGAAAATGTACTTAGCTGTGTGCTGTGCATGGTTATGTGTTTCCAGACCAACAGGACTGGCTTGTGTTTGATTCCCACTGACCTTAGTGAGCCAAAAATACATAATTCAGTGTTCTGCTGAACTGGGCCCAGCTTCATTGAAGTGCTGTGACTTCAAGTGTCTGTGTAGTTTATAACTTGCTGTTGATATCATGAGGAATAGGAGGCCCATTTTTTTTTATTATAATACTTATGAAACTTAAGAACCCAGTACCATTCCTTGTTTATAAATGGAAGACCAAAACATTTCAAAATTTAAAAACTAACTCTAAGGGCAGAAAATAGGTATTTCCATTTTCTTTTTCCTAAAGTGCTAGTTCATATAGAGAGCAAAATTGCTGTGGGAGCAGAAACCCTGCCTGTGTATAAAAGTAAATACCTTTGCAACCCTGTAAATGGATTTTTCAGAAATGGAGAAACAGTTAGTCAGAGAATACTTTCTTTAACAATTCCCAGTTTAATGCTTAGCTAGGCCATTTCACTCTATTATAAGAGTCATGATTAAAATAATATCTAGAAAGGACTGAAGAGTAGAATCTTTCCTAAGGGAAATGCTACTTCAAGATTGCTCTCAGCCAGAATTAACAAAAAAGTCCAAGTATCAAAATATTTTGCTGAATTGAAATGCTCAGAAAAATCTCAGATTGATAGTATAAGAATAAACCCCTCCAATTTAAAATGTTTTAGTCTCTAATTTAGTGCCTGCATAGGGCTGAATGGGACCTCCAGGTCTGGGCATTCAGCCCCTTGGATTGGGCCATTCTCTCAAGACCTGGACTCAGTGATCCCTGTGGGTCCCTTCCAGCTTAGGATATTCTGTGATCCTGCTTTGAGAGTTTCACCTTACCTGGGGAGTCACTTTGAGGGTGCCAGGTCAGGGGCAGCATCCCTGCAGCTTCCCCAAAGCCCCCACGGAGTCACACCTCCACTTTGTGCTGCCTCCTGCTCACCCTCAGTTACTGGGAGCTGGATGGAGGCTGTGGTTCCAAATATATTTGCTGCAAAAAGCAATAATGATCCTAAATCTTCTTCGGTGTAATGGGAAGAGACAGCTGTGACCCAGCCAGGCTGGGTCACAAGAGTCATGCTCTATTCCCTCCAGCCCCACCGTGTGCTTTTCTTTGAAAAGGCCAATTTTGGTGATCAAAACCCTTTTTCAAGACTTTATATAGCAAGACCCATTAATTTGCCAGCATTCCTCTTTTGCAGCATATACCATGGCTGTAACTGCATGTATGTAGTAGATAAGTTGCCTATCAATTTGTTGTAATTAATGCTGTTGGGGTTACATATACAAAAAAGAGAAATTCTGCTTGGTTCTGTCTGTGGAAATATGTTAATGTCTGTGTGGGGTGACACAGTGGTGTCCTGCCTGTAACCTCCTGCCATGCTGGGACTCATGTTCCAGCTGTGAGTGTGCAGAATAGTCTGCTCTTGAACAGTGTCTGAAAAGAAGGGGCATGTGAAGCCAAGGTGTCCCCAGAGACCTCTGTGACACTGAGAGAAGAGAGGAACTTCTTTATTTTTTATCTTGGAAACAAAAAACTAGAGCAGTAACTCTTTCTGCAGCTATTGTAGAATTGTCCTCTGTAGAGTTGGTGAAAATATGATTTCTATTCTGTAATAAATATTTGATTTTAACCTCAAATTTGATATGTGGCTTGAATGTATTTTTGTTCCTGGAAGCTGTTTCAGCTTTATCTGCAGCATTAGAGCAGAAAAAAGAGAGCAGAATCATATTGTGCCATAGCTGTGCAGGGTGACAGTCTCCCTGCATGTAGAGGTATTCCACTCTAACAATGATAGCAGACAATGATCTGCTTACCCAAAGATGATGAAAAGCTGCAGAAACAACTCTATTTGCAGGTTCTTGGTTGCATTTTTTTGTTGCTTGCTAGGATTTTATGGACACTGGGAAAGAATACTGATAACAAATAGGAGACGCTGCAGGGTTGTGCTTTTCTCTCCCCCTTTGCAAAGAAAAATGTATGTTTTGTAGCATTTCATCTCATATTGCTTGTTTCCAAGTCCATTTGTTTTTGCAGCAATGCAAACTGTTCAGTTGTTGCCTGCATAGCTGTAGAATGTGTTATTTCATGTGGTCCTGTAAAGGTAAGGATTATAGGTACAGCCTCTCACAATTCACTGTAATGGAAATAAACCTATAGTTTATTGTATTTATATATCTCCCAGCTTTTCCCGGCCTTTCCAGTGAGGGTGAGTTAGTGCTGACAATCTGCAGCTCTTTGTTTCATCACTAAATCAGATCTGGGGGAGAGGCTTTTCCCAGAGAGGGGAGCTTCAGGAATTAGGCAGGAGTACACTGCAATAATGAAATGTGGGCACAAATTAGGCTGCTGCTTTTGCTGTCACCTGAGCACACAAATGTTTTCAAGTTGGAGCCCAGAGAGATGCTCAGATCCTGAGGCAGAGGAGCAAGGGGATATGCAGCCCTGTTGAACTCAGCAGGAATTCTGTCATGGATTCTGTGGAAGGCCCTCTGAGCTGGCCTAAGCCTTGTTGTGCTGTCTTGAGGTTATTCCTTCTTCAGCAGTGACACCGCTTGTGGAGGAAGATAACTATTTTTATGGGGACTTTAATTAAAAGTCAAATAGTTGCTTTCTGTATATTTTAAGTTTCAGGGCTTTTGGGTTGGTCTTTCTCTAGCACCCATCAAACAACCTTCTGATATAGTCACATAAAGCCATTCCTGCCAAAAGTCACTCTATCAGTTTTTTCCTTCTGGTTCTTAAGTTACCTTAATGTTTGCTGCTGCTGCTGACAAATGACTTTTTTAGCTTGATTTGAATGTATGTTCCTATCTTTTCTGAATCATATAATTTGTGACCATACTACCTTTAATTGAATCCAGTCATTTATTTGAATTATTTAATTTTTATTCTAGTTCTTCTCAGTACATGCTTCAAAATACTGAATGCATTTAAGAAAAGTAGCACTTATTTTGATAGCTTTGAGCTGAAATTTTCTGCCCTACAAGACCGTTCTTTAATTCCCCAAGGAAATGAGCTGTGCTAGTTTTTGGGTAATCTTTTTAGTTCTGTGGAGGGTTTTTTCTATATTACAGTAGGTTCTGCAGATTCTGCTCAAACATTGCTTTATTCATATGATTGGCTTCAACAAAAATGTTTGTGATGGACAGTGACTGTGTATTTCTCAGCACAAATAACTACTAAAAAGCCTGTGTACAAGAAGCTCTTTATACAAAGCAAAACCCAAACAAACAAAAAAAATGCCTATCAGATTTTAGCATTTTTCTTCCTTCAGGTAGGTTTGGCTGTGCCACTCTGTTATTTTAACAGCTTCTGACACTTTCAAAAAAGTCTTTTCGGTTCAATATTTAATTATTCATAAAAAGTTTGAAATGCCTTCCTCCTTGGATGAAGTGCCTAGCTGGATACAAAACAGGACACTTTGCATTTTGTGGTGTTGTGATATTAATGCTCTGAATAATACATGGATTATTAGTATGTGGATCATTGGTAGGATGCAAGTTTTACTACTTCTGTCATGCATTACCTTAAAACTGGGAATCATTCTTTTATTTTTATGGCCAACCTATTATAAGCTTACATAATACCACATTTTTAGTCAGCAGTCCTCCAGCTCAGAGGTAAGGACTTGCTTTGGCTTAACCAATATTTTCCCAATGCTTAAATTAATGCCTTTACTTAAAGCTATGGTCATACTAAGAAGCATAATTAGAAACTGCATGCAGGCTCTTGATAAGGAAACAGGGACAATCTATATCAGGAAGATCAAAGAAGTACCTGAAGTTAATTATTAAATTAGCACTGAAGTGTAGCTGCCAAAGCACTTTAATTATTACTGGAGGTTAAACAACACTGGGATGATCTTGCATGTTGGTTAAGTTTACACCAGAGTCCTTTCATTGTGTTCATTTACACCTAGGATAACTGAAGGATGAATGACTTCCAGTCTAAAAGAAGACACTGGAAATGTCATTTCCATAGGAAGGTTCTACGTTTTTTAGATGTTCTTTACATTGTGGTGCCTTCTACAATGGGGGCAATTAGATGTAGGGTTGATAAGCAAAATTGAATTTCACTATTAAGATAATTTTTTCCATGCTGAGATCAGTAAAGAACCTAAAACTTTATCACTGATTTAGTTTCAAAGCTGAAACCTATCAGAGCACAAGTGTCTCTGCAGTCGTAGTTCACTGTTTCTCTTTCCCTGTAACCAAAGTGACAGCCAGGCTCCAGTAAAGGTCAGGGCCGTAAATCATGACAGAGACCTTAGCCAAGGGCTGGCATTGCTGTGATGCCATGGTACCCTCTCTGTCACAAGTTGGACAGCTCATAGCTTAATATGGATTGAAAGCTCTTATTTACAGTTCTGTTTTGTAAAAAGAGTCATCCTTCGTCCATAAGTGATGCTGTTATCCGCAAAGACCCAGCAGAAGGTTTAATGAATTCAAGCATTCTGCTTTAGAATACATCTGGTCGAGAAAGATGTATTTCATAACTTTTAATCACCTGCATTTTCTAAAACATGCTTTCTTTCAATTTAAAAAGTATAATTTTATACTCATGCTAAATGAATTATTCACAGAGAATAATTTAGTTGATTCATATGAGATTATTTCCTTGCTTATGAATCAGCAAGGAAGTTATAATTAGAGCCAGTTGAAAGACTTTTAACAAATCAAAAGGTCATTTACACTGTTCTCTACCATTGGTCATCCATATGGTTTCAGTGTAAATATTGCAGTTTTTTAAAAACTACAATCATGCACATTTATGTAGGAATTTATTTTTGCAGAGTTTTTTATATATTTGAAGATTGTTATTGTATATTCTCTAAAATATTTTCTGTAGGTGAAACAAGGCCAGATCTTTCAGGTTTTCCCCACAGAATGTGGTCAAATTGTGTCCATTATTCACACCACTATCTTTTATGCCCAAGGGATCTACCTGAAAAATATTAATAAAAAACAAATGATGGACTCCAATGACTGCAAAATGAAAAGAATTTGAGAATTTTCATATCGTTGTTCCTCACAATAGTTATTCCCAGGATTTTTTGGGAAAGCTTAACAAAAGTATGTCCCCTAAAACAAAATTTTCATGTGAAAGGGGAAATAAACTCTCAAATTATACATCTGCAGCATAACAGCGTACCGTCTTCTTCAGTATGAAATCAAGCTATATAATGAGTAATAGGCTCTTATAGTAATAATGTGGGATTGCTGTAAACAGATTTAGAATATTCAATGGAAATTTGAAACATGAATATATTAAAAAATAGCTGAACCAGAAAGTGCTCACTCTTTTGTCATCCTCCATCTCTCTTTGGCTCTCTCTTTATCATACCTCTACTATGTGAATATAGTGAAACTCGTTTACTACCATGGAAAACTCAGCTGTGGAAGCACCAGAGCACCCCTCGGAATATCTTGATGGGAGGGAGAAACGTGGCCACTGTGACAGCTCATTGATCTTCCAGTTACTGCTTGAGGCCTGGTGGGAGCTTTGGAAGTGTCTCCATAAACAGTGCACTGGAACTGGTCATGGAATGAACACTGTTGCCCTGTACCACTGATAGTGGGCTACCTCCAATGCGTATATGCAAAATGCAGCTGCCACACTATTCTCTGCTAAGAGGTGGCTAGATGGCCTGAAATGTGTTCTTCTTGGGGCTAACACTGAAAATATATTTTTGTCTATTTCTGTTGAATCAGTTACACACATTTTTAAGAGTGCGATAACTCTGCTTCTTGCTTTGATTTTTTATTTCTGGCTGTTTCTTGCAACAGCAGTGAGTCTAAGTCTGCCAAGTGCCCACCTGCTGCTTTTGTGGATCGTTTTCAACATTATCATTGGCAGGCATCAAACTGCAAAAGTGCTACAGGTAGGAAAAGGCCATCTACCGCAAAAGAAACTTCTTTTGATTACAGCAGATGTGAAAACTGGTGGTTCCTGAAGTGTATGGAGCTGAGTTACCTCCTATTCACACAAACTAGAGTAACTCCAGCCATGTCAGTGGTGGCAGTGCAGAGCCATACCAAAAAGAGAGAATCCCTTTGCAGCGCATTCTTCCCTTCCTCAATCCATGGGGGCCATCCTGAGCAAAACTCACAATGGAAGCAAAGTTCATCAACATTTCAAGCAAAAAATGTACTGGCATCTTCCTGTCTTTCTATCCCATTTGGCTGTGTGTCAGCTGCTTCACCAAAAATGCTCCAATTTGTGTATCCCTGCATTTGAAAACTAAGCAAAAAAAAAAAAAAAAAATCCTGAGGAGTGTTTTTAATCTTCCCAATGTGCCTCTAAATTTCTCTGTGTCTTTGGTATCCTCAGGCCATGTTTGTATGATTTTCTTTCTGAGGCTTTAGTCTGCATTTTAAGGTGCCTTATGATTATCTCAGCAGTACAGGTGTGGATTTTCCAAAAAAAAAATTAAAATAAGATGTTTCTGAGGCACAGGATGAGAGCTGCTTATGGTATTAAAAAACCTTACTGTATCAAGCTCTTACTGGCTACTGTTTCAGTCCTATCTATTCCTAAACCCTGTAAATTTTCCAACTCTAATGTTTACTGGAGGGATTATTTCAGTCAGATCCTTTTGCATGTTTCTCTACCCAATGGCAAGCTTTGTGTGCCAGATGCATTGGTTTCATTCTCAACATGTTCCAAGTCCCTCTGCCTGCTTTTCAGGATGACTTGGTAGATGAAGTTTGTGTGCTTCAGTGATAATCCTGGAATTTGTTAGCATTTTTTCTTGTTATTCCCCCTTAAATTATATTTAATTATTTTGTTTGCAACCTTTTTCTTTAGCTTTTTTGAAACCTGTCTATAAACAAATTAGGAGAAGCAAATTTTGATGCAACTGGATTAGGAACCACGGACACAGCTTCAAATACATCACATTTGAACTAATAAATCAATTTTCTTATTTCCTTGCACTTATTAATGAGAGATGCACAAAGAAATTAATTGTTTAAAATTTAAATGACTATTCCATTAGTTTTTAAGTTTGGATTGATTTTTTTTTTTTCATTTAAGAAAGAATTTACCTTTTTATAAAAAACCCTTTTGGTCTGAGTTTTCCAAGCGTGAACTAACCATGATTCAGTTTTAGCTAACATAACATATTTAGTTATGCTTATGTCAAGGAGTTTTTAGCCTTTAAGAGTAGCATGTTGTTTTTAAAATTAATTGGTAATTTGTATAATATTTGCTAATGTAGCATGCATTGTATGATATATAAAAAGCATATTGCAACTGTCTGGAAAAACTTAAGAGACCTTTATTGACAGATTAAACCTAAGCTGCAAAATGTATCTGCAATATCTGCTCAGAATGAGCTGCTGCATTTTTTCTGGTAATTCAGGACATCCTTTGTAATGAGACAGATACATTTAATTCTTTTGCTCTACTGTACATGTGATGAAAGCTGATGAGGAAGAAAAAAGAGCACTTTCTTTGGCAAAAAGGCTTTTAAGGTAATTGCTCAGGAATCTTAAGGGGCTTGGGGTGTTTTTCTTCTCTTTTTAAAGCATGATCTTTCACAGGAGGATGATTTTAAAGAAGCTGTAGCATTTGCAAGCGATCTCATACGAGGTTTGCTGGCATTTGAGGCATTATCAGGATGTATTGTGTGAATCATAAAGACAAATGCATTTCTGGAAACTAGGCAACTTTTCTTACATCATCCCAGCCCCACTACTTGCAGGCACCAGTGTCCAGTCATGTAATGGAAGCCATTTGCAGAGAGAAATAATTTCATGAGTCTCAAAAAAATTCAGGATCTAGGAGAAAATGAGAAACCCCAAGTTGATACTTTTAAAAACTATTTATAAATTGATTAATTTCCAAGCGCCTTGGGAAAAGAAAGAGTGATACTGTATTTGGCTAAACTGCTGGCTGAGTTATGTGATCACATTTGCTTGTCACATCTTTTCACAGGTATTTGGTGCTTGTAGGCCTTTGAGAGGGTGCCCTTCCATGGTAACCCTGGTACTCGCAGTTTGGTAGCTCCAGTGATTATCCACAGGCGTGAAATCCAGGGCTGGAGTAGAACTGCAGAACTGAACAGTGTTCACTCTTTACATGTGATTTTTCTGTTGTAACTGGAGGCTTCCAGGTCAGTGTTCCCTGCCGATTTTAATTGACGGTCTCAAGGGGGTGTGAGCCTTGAGGGATGGGGACATTGGGTGTAAATTGTGGGTGAAGAAGCCTGGAAACTGAAAACAGCTTTTATTTATTTGTTTTTAAAGCTACCAAAGAATTAAAATGACTTGTGTGTGGCTGACAAGCAGAAAGGCAGGAAAGCAAAAGATGAAATTGCAGTGTCTTGGCCCCATGACTGCTGCATAAACTCTTTGACCAGACCCTGTCAAAGCAGATTAATCCAGTAGTTATCAGCCACAGTTGTGAGCAGGCAGTTGTTTAAATGCTGCCAGCAGGACTCCAGATTAGGCCCTTCTGTGGGCAGGAATTCAGTCAGGCAAATTTTGATTTGAAAGCAGAGGGCAGGCTCAGCCAGTTCCCTCCTCTTTCATACCAATTTAACAGACCATGTCCTTTCCATTTCTCCCTCCACTTCCCTTCCTTTTTTTCATTTCTCCAACCTGCCACTCTGTCAGGGTTTTGTTAACTGGCTAGGAGGTGAAACAGCACCATGGTGTTGACCCTCTTTGCACCACTTGGCTGAAGAGTGGTACCAACATTGTGCTGCATTTGGGGCTCACTATTGGGCAAATTAATAAGAATTGGTGCAGATTTTAATTTCAAACAAGTTTCTTCTGTACCACTAAATATTAATTATAAAAACATCCAATACTTTTTTGCTAAAATTAGATGATACTGGCTTTTGCTTTCCTTTAAAAGATAAAATACGTCATGGTTTCTGGGGTCATATTTTGCCATTTGTTTTGAAACAGAGGGGAGTTTGCCTTACAAATGACGTTCAAACACAGCCCTTCCTTCCTTCCTTCCTTCCTTCCTTCCTTCCTCCCTTCCTCCCTTCCTCCCTTCCTCCCTTCCTCCCTTCCTCCCTTCCTCCCTTCCTCCCTTCCTCCCTTCCTCCCTTCCTCCCTTCCTCCCTTCCTCCCTTCCTTCCTTCCTTCCTTCCTTCCTTCCTTCCTTCCTTCCTTCCTTCCTTCCTTCCTTCCTTCGCATTTTCTCTACCTTGTGTTCAGCTGTGCTAAGGGCTGTTCAAAGTGACAGTCAATTACTATGCTATACTGGAAAACTATTTAATACTTGTACAGGATTCTTGCGCCTCTCTGCTCCAGGGATAAGAATTATTAGTTTATAAACACTTTGCCCTTTGATGTTCATTTCAGAGTACATTTAAGTTTTTACAGCCTTCCATGCTCTCTCTCATTCCAGTGAGATGTGGAATGACTGACTCTAATGTGCTGGACAGAGGAGATCTCAGCTCTGATGAGGAGGAACTCTAATAATTCACTTTACAAAATCCTGGAGCAGGAGACAGAAGATGTTGCTAGAAGTGCAAATTTAGGAAATGGAGAAAGCCTGAGATAATGCCTGGTCTCTGTCTGCCCTTGCCTTGTAAATATGTGTGTCAGATGTAGGGTGCATTAGTAAAGTGAGCATTTTACATGAGTTTTGCATCCCCTGGAGAAGATTTCAAGTCATAATTGGAGGCAGCCTGAATAACTATGAATCAGTAATGAGAAACATCAGACCAGAATCCATTCAGATTAATTCACTTCCCAAGTGGGAGGGAGTGAGAAGCACTTTGCAGAACACCAGTGGGGCACTTGCTGCACCGTTTGTGGCTGCTGATGCTTGCTTCTCCACATCACAAAACCTCAGCAGAGTGGGCAATGAGAACTCTGCTGGAGGCTCAAGCTCCAAATCTATCTTTGCCCTGAGAACCAAATTATTTTGTTCATGCCTCTGATATTTAATTTGTCTCACCCCAGATGAAATTTGACCCAGTGCAACAAAGGTTTATGTTTTTCCTACTGTTCTCTCACAATCTTGGAATTTGAATTGTAGTATAAATGATATTTTAAGTATTTAAATGGTGCTTGTTTTTCTAATAGAGGCATGAGAATCCCTGCCTGTCTGTTAGATTTTAGTTGTTCTGCAGTTGCAGTAATACTATGTGAGTAACAATTCTTTAGCCAAATGATAGTCTGGGATTTTAAGAATTCCAGTCCTACACACTTACATACTCCATCCACTTCCCTTTAAAACCATCCATTTTAAAAATTAAGGCACTTCTTTTACCCCCAAAATCCTTTCCAGGGCTGGGAGAAAAGTCAAATGTCAGCCTTGAAATAAATTTAAAAGTTGTATGTTTTGTCTGCTTCTTTCTTGGACACAGAAAACTTCTAGTTTTCTGTAGTATGATTAGTTTCCAAAGCATAAATAATAGAACAGATTAGCCTTGCTTGGTGTTAGAGGTTCAGTCGGACCTTAATGGACAGTACAGTTACATAGAAATAGGCTTTTGAAGAATTCTCTCACAGCTGCTAGTGAGATAGACTAAAAAATTCCAAAGTTTGCTTGAAATTATTTGAATCTCTTTATAGCTCATGTAAATAAGATCCTGTTAGCTTATAAAATGAGATTTTGTTTTAAATTTTGAATTTAAATCAGTCTTGTTCATAGGCTGTGGCAAAGTACATCCTACCTGATCCAATTATAAGGTCAAACAGACAGAGGTAGGCTCTGCTTCTACTCTGAATACACAAATGTTACTGCCATTAATGAGAACAAATCCCTGAATTGCTTTTAAGTAGTCCAGAAAGCAAAAGCTACTTACTGCAGTTGACTACTTTGCACAATTAGATGAGATCCTCATCCTAAGCTAATAGCACTTACCTGCCAGCACAAAGTCAATTAACAGCTCTGAAGATATCACAAGACAGCAGTAATTTCTGTCACCACAGGGATATTAGTACACTTCAGAACTGGAAGGGACCCGAAGGAATGTGGCTATTAGTAAATGCCTGCATTTTTATGCATTCAAAGTCAGTTTTTTGTGGGTTGATGCCACTGCAGTATTGTAGCTATACATTATTAATGAGTATTATGTTCCATCTGATGATGTCAGTGCAAATCCAGGAAGCTTACACTAAGGTGGTGAAAAAATCCTCTGTTGACTGAAGTTTATGGGGACTTGCTTTTCCAGCATTTCAATGAAGAGGTAGTGCTAGGCTCAGAGCCTCTAGATAAGTGGAATCTATTAATGTTAACATAGTGGGATTACCAAACCAAGACAGCGAGGCAGCAGGATAATTTTGGTACAGGCAGCTTCCCCCTTTTCCCAGCACATGAAGAAATTGGTAAATGGTTACAGAATAGAAAATTGTTTAGAAGAGAGAACCATGGAGGACAGTGTCAAGGTCAGCAAGGACGTTGGTGACAGTAGTGATGTCTGCTTTGGGAGAGGGAAGTGGCACCTGACTGAAGTAAGTGTGGAAGACTCTTTAATCTGGATAAAACCCGGGGAAGTTCAAAGTGCTGTGCAGGGCCCTGCTTCCAGCTGAGCTCACAGGCTGGCCCCTGTCTGCCTCTTCTGAGCCAGTAAATTGCTAGAGGCAGAAACAGTTGCTTCAAAATAAGATGTGTAGAAGTGAGGTTCAAGAGTGGAAATTTCTTTAGGAACTACTGTGAGATCTTAAGCCCCTTCCATGAGAATTTTAACTCTGTCATGAGATAGCTGTAAGCCACAGGACACAAACCAGAAAGAAGAGAATAATTCACACCACCATGGGGATCAGTGGTGAGGAACTCAATGGCCTGGTAATTTCTCTCCTCTTTTTCCTTTGGAGTGTGTGAGGGTGTCCTTTCAGGCACTGTGGAAAAGCAGCATTGCATTCTGCTGCCTTCTATTCAGATAGTCTGAATCACACCAGGAGGCTTCTGATTAAGGTACAGATGGTTGTGTATGTGTAATCTGAGACTGAAACAGAAAAAATAGAGAATATGTAGGATATTACAAGTTTTTCTTTGATTAACAGGCATGTATGTCCACATTAATTAAAAACCCAACCACCTACACTTTTATTTTTCTCAGGTGCCATCTTTCCTTTCATTGCTAAGAACACAACAAATCAATCCTAATTAGAAACCTAATTGACCAGTCCAAGGAGTAATCAATATTCAACCAAATGTTTCTAATGATGATCTGTCAGTTTTCTTTTCAGGCAGCTGCCAAAGTCATATCTTTAATTGCTTCTTTTAAACTGATCTCTACAAAGATCTTTCAGCTGGATTTTAAATCAGCACCTAATGAAATATCTGGGTCCCTCAGAAATTAGTAGCCTTATTAGTAATTTGAAACTCAAATGACTAAGGTGACAGCTAGTAAATTAAAGATGACTAGTAGGTGGAAAAATATTATTTAAATATTTTTTTAAAAAAACCACCACTCAGCTAAATCCCAAATTCTCTCTGGGGCAGCATTTTTTCTGATCTATACCAGCTGATTTATGCCAGCTAAGGATCTTATGCTTACAGGAGGAGGTAAATCACGAGTTTTCCTTTTTGTTCTAAATAATTTATACTAACATATGAAGAAAAGAGAGGGTGAGAAATACTGTAGTAATCAAGAATTGAAAGAGTGACGCTGGATTATCTCAACAGCAGTGGCAGCAAACAGTCAGTATAAAAACCCAGTGCACTGAAAGCTGTACATTGCCAGGAGAAATCCTTCCAGTTTGAAGGAAATTAATTGGAAAATTCCATAAGAATCCTAAATTTTCCTAAAATACTTTTTTTTTTTTTTTAATGAGCATTCAACTGATTTTTTTTTTTAAATTCCTTTGAAGCCAAATGTGTGGCAGATCCTGATATCTCTGTTATAGATGGAAACAATAAATCAATGTGTTGTGGAGCAAAGAAACAGCAACAACACTCTCTTCCCCCTCAACCAAAAATCATGTTCTAAACTTTGGAAATGTTCATATGTGTATATCCAATAACAGAATTTCAATCCACACCTGCATAGCATGTTTGCTGAAAAAAAATTTGATGAAGTATTTTTAACATTAAAAATACATCTTTACGCCTACAATAGAACTATTTCATGGCAATCATAATATAATATTTAAACTATAATGTTTTTTAAAAATACAATCATTTGTTACTTTCTTATGACCAGCATTTTAGGAAGTGGTGAAGTGCTCTTCCAAAGCTTCAATTTGGAAGTTACTGTTAGAGCTGTGAGCCCTGCCTGGCTGCAGCCACTGTTAAATTCATTCACTGAACTTACCCAGATCTGATTTCTGTTTCTCTTTGAATCATGTGTCATTGCATTTTCAATGCTGTAGGAGAGGATTATTTCCTTACACTGCCAAAATCTTGTTCCTGTCCTCTATTATATGCATTCAGCCAAAGAATCACATAAATTAAGTAACTATTTCATCAAGTAAATCAAACTAACATTTGAAAGAACAGGTTTCATCCATAAAAAGGTACCAAAGTATTAATCTGGCTTTAAATTATGTAGGAGTCTGCCTTTAGTAACTGTAACTTACAGACTAAATCCTTCTGCCAATTTAAAATCTGCAATTTAAACCAGTCTCCTTCGTTCTCTCAGGCTCTTGTGAGGGAAGAAAATAGCATGTTGATAACAGCTATTATTCCCAAAATGTCCTAACACTGATCTTGAGATGATCCATAAGATGCTGGTCCTGTCCAAAGTGAGGTTGAGATAACAATGATCCTTTCTTGAGTTTTTTTGCTACAGTGTGGGATTTTGTTAATGTGATATTCCTGTTCTTCAGTTAAAACCATGGAAGAGACCCACTTCTGACTGGATTTGTTTATAGTGTGAGTTTTTGGAGAGGATTGTCAGTGAAAAGTTACACAGGTATGTTCTTTTGGACCTTAACTGACTACATCTTTAATCTTTGCAAAAATACAGCGAGCTTTATAAAATAACTTACTAAATATGAAATCTAAGAACAAAACCAAAACCAAATAGGATTCTTTAAAAAAAAGTCCTTCCTCAAGGAATAGGGAGGATAAAAGTCTGTAAAACTTTCAATATGCTTTGAGAAAATGGAAAAAAAGAGATTATTAAGTCACATATGTTGAGAGTAATGGAGATATGCTTGATATCTGGAAAGAAAGAGTGGCAAATGCCCAAAATTATGCTGCTACATCAAGCAAAATCTCTGTGCAGGGAAAATAAATTGGTCTCAAGGGAAAAATGTAATTTTGGAAAATGACTCTGCATTCATTTAATAGCCCTGTAGCTTATGTGCAGCAAAACCAACCCCAAAAAACAAAACAAAACAAAAAAACCAAAACAAAAAAGAATCAAAAAAAAAAAAAAAAACCCACCAAAACCAAAAACCCAAACAAACCCAACTTCAGGGAAATTATAATTATTCACCTATAGACATTATCTGTTTCTTGGTTTTGGTTTGTTGCTAAATACCTGTCTAGCGTCCTGGACACTCCATGTGAGTATTCTGATACAAACATGTTTGGTAAAGTAATGTGTATTATGTTTATGGCCAACTGAAACTTGTTGTGTGCAATAAGTAACTCCTCCTTTCCATTTTGATGTGGGTGAGGCAGATGTGACAGAACAGACAAAGGACCTGGAGCTTTGCATCTTCTCAGGATGAGAAATGAATCCAGCAGACGTCATGCATTTCGACTGCATGGTGGGTATTGATGAACTTGGTTGGGTGATTTTCCCAAATATAGGTAAATATAGAAGATTTAGATTTTCAAGGAGACTTTAGGCAGATTCCTGCTACCTCACACCTCATGTCCTACAGAGGTGGCTGCAATATCTGCCCACCTCACTGTGCTTGTGAGTATAACCAAACCCCGAAATTCCTGCCTACAAAAAGATTCCTGCTCTTCTGCCTGGAATTTGAAGCCATTCTAAGTACGGGTTATGGATGGAAACTTGAATGGAAGTGTAAAAATTCTGTAAAAAAGAGTGTAGAAAGATTTCTTTTTTTAAAGTTTTGAAGCTTTTGCCGGGGGTTTGAGAATTGGGTTGAGTTTATAAATCATCTGGGCATTTTAACAACCTGACGGAAGCAGAAAAAATGTGTTATGAATCAGAGTTTTGGTCAGGAACACCTTTGATCCGTCAGTGTGTGACCACAAAATAGGTGCAGGAGAAGTTAGAGGTGCCAGTCTTGGTCTCTTCTTTCTCCTCTCTTCCCTTTTTAAGAGCATCATGTTGCGCTATCAGAATCCAACCTTGTTTTCCACCTTTAAAACTTGATGCCAGTTAGATTTTTGTTTCATCAAGCAGAGAAGGAGACAAGACAAGGATACAGATCTGTGATATATGTGATGTTCTTTCCTAGGTTTAACTCCTTCCCCCCCACCCCGTATAGATCCCTGAACATAAAAAAGAATTCCAATGCCAGGAGTGCCAAGTGAGCCATGTCAGTAGAGAAAGTGGTGACATCAACTGTTCCAGTTCTTACCCATGTCACACAAGAAAACTCTTTCACTTCAGAGTTAACATTTTCCTGAGTGTGTGGAGCAGGAGACAGGAGGAGGTGTAGAGAGTGGTTTCCCTGGGGAAGAGGAAAACCCCGGACTAATGCCCTGGGAAACCCTGTTCTAAGAACAGTAAGAAAGAGGCTCACATACTTACATGCTTACTCACATGCTCTCTTCAGTTCAAGTATGCAAATTGTTGCTAGAAAGTTCCTAGTTCTTTGTGTTACCATAGGCTGATTTTTGGTGCAGGAATTTTAATACTCCTAAAGGAAAATTTCCTGGCTGACACACCTTTGCATCTCCTGCCAGAGTGCTGACATGGAGGGTGGGACCAATGGTGCAGGTTAAGGACTTTGCTCGGCTTTACCGCCTCTTGGAATACTCATTAGAGACTGATGGGGACAGCAGCTGGTGGTATCTCAGCATTTTGCAGCAAAGGAGCAGGGAGGAGAGTTGTACTGGGTGGGCCTTGTGCCCAAAGATAGGAAGCCATGTACACTGCTGAAATCCTTACCTGCAGCAGTAATTCATTTTCTGAGGCACACACGTTCAATAAACTAAGCCTTCAGTTATGCCTTCTAGCTGGAAACATTTAAATCATTTGGTATCAAGTAACCACTCATTTTTAAGTCATTCTCCACACATGCCTTATATTCCTGTGATTTGTTTATTGTTTATTCTAATGTGTTGCCCTGCACTGTAAATATATACATCTTGATTTGTCAAGTGTCTTGGTAGCTAATGTGCTGCTGTACCTGGGAGAAACATTTTCATAAACAAATATTTACAGCAAATCTTATATTCTCCTATATCATGACATAAAAATACTTTATTTGTTCAAGTTCTGTTCAGAATTCATCCACTGGGACAGCAGTTGCGATTAAAGAAACGCATCTGGGGAAATAAAGCCTAAAATACACAAAGCTGAAAATAGTAAACATCTAGTAGCTATTGCAGTCTTGCTAATAGACAGTAAAGTCACCAAGCAAGAGGAATTCTGTCTCCTTCACTGTCCATTTGTCTTGCTCCTGTGTGTGCAGCTATGAAAATAAGGGTCTGTTTTCACTTGGGCTTTTAAGAGCCCTTCTGATACACAAAAGCAAACTCTCTTTATGGTAACAGCTTTTGCAGCTTTTTATATCCCTAAACTCTCATAAGGCAGTCTTTCTTCATGATTTTCTTTATGAAACTGACTGTTTTAGCATGTGTTTATTCTTCAGGCATGGAAAAAGACAAGTGCCTTTTAGCAAAGCAGAATCAGGTGACAGCATCAGTCAGTGTCTGATCACCAACAAAGAACTTGTTGGACCTGCCCTTTCCTCATAGTGCAGACCCAAGCCTGCCCACAGAGTTGCAAAATTTTTACAGACTACACACCCACCCATTGGTGCTTGCCAAGTTTCTCCTCACCTTTGTTCTGTCTTCTGAGCTAAGAGATATTCCTGAGCTTGGTGTATCTTTAAGACTTCGGTCATGCTGCCTTACTGAGGAAGCAAAATTCTGGGAAGGAATTATCAGGGCTAACAATAAACTAAATAGTGATTTAAAGCCATATAAAACCACCTACTTATCCCATTTATCCCTTTTGCAGAGGAACTGCAGTGCTGACTTTTTTCTTCTTGACATGAATGCTGTGGAGACCTTTTATTTTAAGGGGGTTTTCAGTGTTTATTTCATCTCTGCTTTAACGAAGTGAAGCAGGTGGTTGTCTGTCATCTTCCTTTTTAATATAATTTTTACATACATCTATGCCAGCTTCAGAGAGATAATTGTGAAAAAGCTTTATCTTACAAAGCAAGTCTTTTCAAGTATAAATTAATTTTGAATATATTTGGATGGCACAGTCACAGATGGCACTTCCTTGAAGGAATTAAGGCAGCTTTTAACCATCAGTGAGGGGAACGGAGTTTTTTAATGAATCTTGAGTAGTGAAAGCTAACATATCTTTTGAAAACTAAGTGACTGAAATAGATTGAGCTTCTATGATTTTTCAGAGCTTTTATATTAAAAAAAAAAAAAAGCCCGAAAGAGCAAAACCCCTCAAATCCCCACAAAGCATAACCAAGGCTCAACCACCCCACCTTTCCCTAATACTCCTTACTCATTGGTATTCCACTAAAGAAACATTGCTTGAATGAAATTTAAATAAGATCTTACCCGCAAATAAATGTATTAGATGTTAATTACTAAACTTCAGCCTCCTTTAATCTACAGTGTTTTTATTTACTTATGCTGAAATTGATTATTTACTTAACATGAAAGATTTGTAAGCCTAAAATCTTTTTTTGCAGCTGCATTAGTTGGCTTAATGAAAGACACTCTGTTTTTCTGCATCCATCACTCCTCATTAAAGTTATTTGTTTAGTTCAGTTAGCTGAGAGGTGCCTAGAGAGAATAATCAGTCCTAGCCAAAGAAAAGTCTGAATCTGTGACCCTGAATTTGGGAGATAGGAATCCCCCAGAAGTGTTATGTAAATCAAGCCTCTCTACAGAGTGGTAATTTTCTAGGCAGAACAAATTTGAAACAGTAAGTTTTTGAAAAATATAATTTTTTCAGAAATGACTGATTTTTCTAGTGTGTGATTGTTTATGTTAAAAAGAAAAAAAAAAAGAAGACAGGACAGTGATTGCTATTAGAAACCATTAAGCATCTACTTTGCTCCACTTTATTTCCTCTTGGAAGAACAGGTGAGAAGGAAATCAAAGCCTCTTTAAGGTATTTCAGATTAGACCTCCAAAATCATGAATTGTTACAGAAAAGTACATGTTCTGTACCATGTTTCATTTCAGTTATTCAGCACTTACACCTTGAATCCCAGATATCCCCATGTAGCCACGGAGTGCTGTTATTTTTTATTTCCACATAGTAGTAGAAAGAGAGGGCAGAGTTTCTTTCTCAACTAGAAATACCCTAAAGTAACAGAAGTAAAGATGAGAATAGTAGATTGAAGAATTTAATGAACTCTAGATTTTCGGAGCAGGTATTCATTTGCTTGCCACATAGTTCTAAAAGCTTCTGAGTTATCAGCAATTTCAGTTTTGGCGCATTTTTTTTGGTGTCATATCACTGTCCTCACATGCTAAAGCATTTCAGACTTTGCCTTAGTGTTCCTAAGTACAGAATTGTATTAAACTGCAGTGTTTGACGTACACTGGACATCAAATTCATCAAGAGTTCTCTCTCCTGCTTGTCTATCAAATTTCAGTGATCACATTTAGGTATTTAAATAGGTTGAATGATGCATGGCCTGAATAAAGTTATAATATTGATTAATAATTCATATTTTCTAATCTCTAGGTATTCTATAAATCAATATGACTCTTGAAGGAACCATATTTAATACCTGAGAAGTATCTTAGCTTATAGAAACAGAAACAGGCTTACTTTTCACAATTCAGAGTAACCTCAGCAGAATATGATGTCAAATAGAATCTCATTCCTTATTTAAAGTATCTAAACTTTTAAATACATCCATGAGCAAAGCAAAAGGCAATGTATACCACATGAAAGATTTCTTCAGACAGTTCTGTGCCAGCATTATACGAAACTCTCTTAACATATTCATGAAGCCTGAACACCACAGTACTCTTACCTCATGTTACTGGTTTAATAACAATATTCACTTTAAAAGTTAATTTTACTTTAACCTTTCTTTTTTATTATTAAATAGAGTTTGTTTCAAACCCACCTCTGAAAATAATAGTGTATGTGTATTTCTGGCATATCTTATTTGCATACTAATAAAAGATTAGGCAGAACTAGCTATTAGTTACATATCTTCAGTGTGGTGGTTGGTGCTACAGCTCAAGAGAGGAAATTGCCATTCTATTTTATTGCAAGGTGCTTTGTGCCTTTCAAGTGTTAGCTTTCTGCCTTGAAATCTATTTAAATAAATGGGAAATAAAACAAGATGGGTGAAATCCTGAATGTAGTTACAAAGAAGGTCAGGAAAGGATAGACAGCTCTTTATCAGAGAGAACATTTTTCACAACTATCAAATCTCAGACCTCCTATTCTTAAATCTAACCCTCAGTCTTCAAGTGAGATTTAGAAAGTGCTTTTAAAGTCCAGGATGTAAAATCTGTAACTGCTCCTTACTAAAAAAACCAGGGGAGCAACAGAAGCACCAGTAAAATCCACTGATCACTCTCTGTTGCAAAGGTGCTGTTAATTCTGTCCTTTGGTTTCACGGGCCTGTCCCATCTTCCCTTTCTGACACAAAGGGCTGCTCTGAGCTCTACCTGTGCTCTTGCTCACCTGGGCTTTCTGAGCAACCTAAGATATCAGGGTAATTCCTCCTGTTAGTCACACTAGTGCCACTAACAGCTCATTCTTCACATGGAGAGGGAAGGGCTTTTTCATCCGTGGTCTATTTTCCCCCATTATAGCCCCATTTCTCACTTCATGCTCTCAGCATTTAGCTTCTATCGACTCTGGAGTTCAGGGACCCATTTTGGATAGCTGTAACTCACAAAGGCATTCTGTTGTATTTGGTGGACATGCTTTTAAAAACAAACTGGATGTTACTCTTGAAATTGTCTTTTGATATTTGCACTGCCTGATGTTTTGTGTTCTGTGGGATGGTATTTCTTCATACAGATTACTTTGGCTGTATGAGCTTTATTGCTTTATAGAAAAACATTAACTTTTTTCTAATGTTTAACATTTTCTATTAAGAATCTATTTCAAAGCAAAGTTCATATTTATTCAGCAGCAGATTGTAAAGATCTGTCAAATCTTCTTCCCACAGGACATGATTTAGCTTTTCCTGTGTTTTTAACATTCAGAGGTCCACTTTGTTTGGAAGAGAGGTTAGACTTTGATTATTAGGGCACATTTACAAGGCTGAAATTAATACCGTAGCATTTCTGCCAGTCTGAACAATAGGAGTGGAAGCAAACAATAAAATCCACTGTGGATATTCTAGTTACGTGTGCATAAGGAAAAGCAATTTCATGCTGGGCTATGCATATCACCCTCCTTTATGGAATCCACCCTGTATCCAGCTCAGCCACCATTTAGAGAACATCCTTCAGGTTGTCTTGTGCATCTTCCATTGCTGATGTTCATCTCTTGAATATTGCGTTGCATTTGCATGAGCCTAATTTTTTTTTTCCTTGCTTGAACTTAAAAATAAGACATCTGAACTTTTGAAATGCTGTTTCTGCTTTCTCAGTTGCCATTTATATGCAGAAGGTATATATGTGGTTAATATGCAGAGTACTTATACAGTACCAAGCAAATTAGGAGCTGGTTCTAATGAAGAGAGGATGAGGAGATTTGATACAAAATCATCAGCAGAGTAGAGTATTTATTGTGAGCAAGTTTTTAAGAGTTTATTTCCCTGGATGCATGTCTTTAACTGTGGAGGTGAATTTTGGTTTGAATACAAGATAAATTTTGGGTTAAAATAATTCTGTTTCCTGATGTTAATTGCTAAGCATTCATTAATTTCTCAGATATTAACCAAAATAATTTTCTGATTTGCAGTCTTTCACCTACATCTGAACAGACTGCAGAGTATGCTAGAAAGAGGTAGCAAGATTCCAGAGGAATAAGGAATGAAATTTATTCCAGATATAGGAAAATAGAGAAAAAATACAACTAAAGAATTTTCTGTCCCACTCTATGAGCATTTTTATATCTTTTCTATTCATGTCTATTTTTAAAGTGTATTAATGCTATGGGAGAAAAGACATTCCTTCTCCAAAGCTGGTAATACATTCAGACACTTTTGATTACTATTGCTTTTATCCCCATATAAAAGAAACAAAAAAAAAGCCCTGGGCAAATAGAGATTTCAAATGTTAGTAAAAAATTAAAACTACAGGGAAAGCTATGGAATTTTGTGGCCAATGAAGCTGCAGTCTTGTTTTGTTTCTGATTCCTATCCTGCCTCTCAAAAAAACCCAACCAAAAAAATCCCCCACCCAAAACCAAAACCCCAACTTCAAAACCTTCTCTCCCCAGCACCCCCCCCCCAAAAAAAACCCCCAAACAACCCCTCAAAAACCACCAAAACCATGGCTCTGCACACAAGAACAGATCAAACTGGGACAGGAAAGAGCAGAACCTTATGGAGGTGTGCAAGGCTTGAAGTTCTGTGCCCTAGAAGTCCCAATATTCAAACTTTTAAAAAAGAGTGGAGCTCAATCCATGGCTGAAGAGCCTCAAATCAAATTCTTGGCAAGTTTGGTTCCACATTTGAGTTTGTATCTGTCAGATGTGTTCATCTCTATAAAAAGACCAAAATGAAACCTAGAATTGAATGTCCAGGATGTCTGTAAGACTTCATCCAGATAAATTCTGAGGGGGTTTTTTTCACCTCTTATGATTTTCAAGATTCCTTAACCATTTACTGTACCTAGAATTTCCCCAAGAGAAAGGGAAATTTTTATTTCTAGTGGGCCAATCATTTTTTGCTTCAAAAGATTTATTGAGTGGAATGTAAGCAAAATTCAGCATTAAGTCTTAAGCCCTCGAAATGAAGCCTGCACTTACATACTTTAATGAGTAAAAATGCTTTTCTAATGAAGAAATAAATACATAATTAAGGCACAAGAAGTGATCTGGGATTGACTGAAGAACATTGCTACTACTGTGAGTAGCAGTAATAACACTAGTAATTATTGAAAAATATCTAGTGCTCTGGAGGGCATAAATGCTCTAATTCCACTATTTAGATTTTTCTAGGGAAATGTAATAATTTTTTTTTGTTTGTTTTCTTTTTTCTCTCCATCTCTTAAGGACATTTCTTCTACCTCTGCCCCTGCCCAGCCCCTGTATTGATATTGTATGTGGCAAACCTCTTTTTTTTCTGTGATTGACATTCTTTTGTCTAATAAATGACTGTAGGAAATATGTAGCTCCTATTAGAGGTTTTATTTTGCTGGAATTTCAGTTAGGTACAGAATACAGAGCAGAACTTCAGCTATTCACACAGACCTGAAGAAGCTTTCAAATGCTCCTGCAATTGTTTCAGCATTTTAAATATTTGGTATTCTACAGTATTTTATCAGAATATGAAGACTGTAGGAAATTCAATAGAAAAGCAAGATTCACTGTGAAAGGCAATATGCTTTAAAAGATAGTTGTGAAGCAGGAAAATGAGTTTCCATTTTAGATTCTATGGGATTTGGTTTGATATGACCTGATTATTTAATACATCAAAGGAAATCTGTGTGGATCTTTCTTGCTCTGAATTGAAGGAGAAGTCAGCTGTCTCAGCTCTGACCCACAGAAACTCCTACAGGTTGTTAGAAAGCCCTAGGGAGGGGATATTTGTCTGGGATCAATGCAGTTTCTCCTCACAAATACTGTACAGGCTGGGAGAGAAACTGAATCTATGACTGCAGTATGACACTGCCAAGTTGTTTGGTCTGTATTGGTGCCTTTTTGTACAGTTTTGCTGACCATGAGAATCTCCAAAATACCACAGAACTTCATTTTGTTTAGTTTGTAATAACAGTAGCTTTTGATCAGAGACCAATTTGATTATTATATCAAGTTATGATTATTACCATATAAAAACAGATATATTGGGGTAGCTATGCAAATTATGTTATTTCCTATCTGTAAGCCAGCTAGTGGCAGTTTTAAATTTTTATGATTTATATATGATAGGCCAGTGAAATATTGTGCTATGATAAGCAAGATACACATAGGGCCCTGAAAGCAGTTTCACAATAGCTGTCCTTTAATCTGAGAGTTCAATAATGTGACTTAGAGGTTCTCTGAAGATATTATTATATGGTAAATATGATCTGGTATTACATACAGCAGGTACAGGAGGACCTATCACTGTATTCCAAGGAAGGTTTTACCATCTGTTTTCTTTTGCTACCTCATTATCTATTATTATATTTAATTCTGCGGTAGTAGAAATCTTTATATTCGACTTTATTATATTTTATTGTATTACGTAAAATACTATTTTATACTTGAAAGATTTCTAGCTACTTTCTTTAGTATCAGAATAAATTACAGCATTGGAAAGATCTGGTGCTGTTAGAAGACATTTTCTTTGAATTATCATTAAAATTAATTTTAAGAGCTCTTTCTTGAGACTAGGCTTTGACAATAGAAGATATTCTGGGAAAAAAAAATCATGCTAGCATGAAGGCTTTAGTTACTTAAAACTAAAACCACTAGAAAAATCATGAGGGGTTTACTTTTTCAATAACCAAGAACTGTTTTCTTTAGCTTATTTCACCTGAAAGGTAAAAAACCACAAATCCATTCAAGTTAATTTTGAACAATTCCCAAAATGGCCTTTTAATTAAAATTTTCAATAGAAATGACAGCCAGCTGGAGATATCGTTGGAAATAGAATGCACTGTAGATTTGAAAGGTCCTGATTCTGTGTGCCACCACCCAGAGTGGCAGGGTATTTAACTTTGCTGGCATTGCCAACTCAGCAGTGAGTTCCAACAAATGCTCAGCCTTTTTCCTTTGCTGAGTGATTGAAACTACTTAGTCTGAGTGACTGTAGAATTCATTTTGGAACTCTTTGTAACAAATAGTTGTGGCTTCCTTTAGCTGTATGTCAGGAACAGAGCATTTTGACCATGCTTGATAAGTATCTTTAAAAGTAAATTACCAGTCATTTTTGAGAATAAAAGCAACATATTTTTCAATAAGCTAAGCTTTTGAGGTCCCTATTCCCTCAGATGGTTCTGAATGTCTCACTGCCTGGATACAAGGTTTGGCTTCTCTTTGCCCTTACATTTTTGGACAGACAGCCGTTGTTTCTGTTGGAGAAGTTGGCAGTTGAAGTGTTGATTAATTTACCTCAAGTGGAGTAAATAAATAGAGAGATAAAAAGGATGAGTATGAGGACCTAGTTTAGACCCTGGAGAACACACACAAAATTCTGGAAAGCTAAAAAGTCATGGTATTTAACCAATTAACAGCATGTCAAATTAAACACTTCACCATTAAATCTACAGCAAGTTCTTTCATTGGAAGAATTGAAGATCAGGTATTTAATTTTACTGAAACTATCTTTCTGCAAGATCTGGGAACAAATGTCTGGAATGTTTAAAGGTTGTTCATTATTTTTGGATGATAAAAATGGTGGTTCCCTTTTCACTAAGTATTTGCTTTACTTATACTAGAAAAGAGTAGGATCAAAACCAATCTATATCAGTAGCTGCACACACAGTCTTTACCCAGAAGAGGTTATCATGTAAATATGCTAGACAAACTGAAGCTGAGAAAAGGGAGAACCAGTATTTCTGTTTTAGAAAAAAAAAAAAACAAACACAAATGGGAAATAATCAGTACTTTAGATTATTAGGGATCAGGGAACCATCTAGGTGAGTTGTTTGTGATGAATATCAAGGGTTAACTGTCTTGTCCAGCAGACTTTTCAGAGTCACTCTGAACACCTGGAGAGCCTGGGGGGTAACTGGGATATGTTACCTACTCCTTCACCTTCCCTGAACTGTGAAACCACCCAGCTGTGAAATGTGCCTGCTGTCCATGGAGCAGAGCACAGCACGGAGCTGTTCAGGGCTCCAGCACCATGAAAACCCAGCAAAGAATTGCTGGCAGGGAGGGGATGGCTGAGCAGCTTCAGCAGGGAAATGTCCAGCTTCTGAGACTTTACAATCAAGAGTTCACAGCAAGGGGAAGAAGAAGTCAAGGTCTGTTGCTTCAGAAAGAGAAAAGAAGCCTCTGACTATGTGAATTCTTTCCCAGCAGTATGCTCAAATTTGGGGTTTAAATTGGAGGAAATGAAAGGCAGAATGTAATGAAGGATGTACTTTTATGCTTTAGAGCTTTTTTCAAGAATTTCTTGCATTTGCTGTTTTAAATCAATTTTCTAAGGAGCAATAAACTGAACTAAACTAAAAGCATGGAAGAAAATTTTTAATTTGATTAACCAAGCTAACTGTGTATTTAACTATTGTTCCTTTTCTTATGCTCACCATCAACCTTCCTCAGGTACTTTGTGTGCTGCACAGTACACTTTCTGCTATTGCAAAATATGTCATCTTAAATAACATATATTGAAAAGCATCTTAAATATGTGGGCACATTATCCTGAACTTGTTGCCAATGCAATAGGAATACTAATATTTCCAGTGATCTATCATTTGAGCTTCTCATTTATTGCTCCACATTTAAGTTATAAGCTCACATGTGAATGCTAAAAGAGCATGCAGAGCTTTTTTCCACAATAAAAAAAAATATCAACACTAAATCACAAGTATTTGCAAACCTTTTCAAGGAATTGCAATGGCAAAAAACTGAAGTGCAGGTTACAAGATCCAATGCTAATAAATAGCTGTTTCCTCAAAGCTGGTACACTCACAATGAACATTTGCAATCTGCATTGCAGGCTTTTGAGAAGATTATTGCAGCCTGACAGTAACAGTCACATTCTGCAATTTGCATTTTAATAAATGAGTAATTGATTTTAAATATCAGCAAAAAAATCTTCTCTTCTAAAAATTTGACCAGTGCCTTATCTGGTGGTGAGCAACAGCCACATTTTAGCTAGATTGCATTCACCAGCTCTGAGGCCTCCTGATTTCTATGGGTTCCACTGATGGTGGGTTTGTCTCACTGCTTTTACAGTCAGAGGTCCCTATATCCAAATGACAGGCTACATAATTAAATCCTTCTGGACATTTAAAAACATGGACAAGCTAGTTTTGAAATTGTTTTTATGTTCAGCAAATGAAGAAATATGTTTAGCTTGAGCTACTAACATCTACACAATAAAATGGTGCCGTTTTCTTAGTGGAAAGACAATGCCTTGGACTAACATTTTTGAAAAGCACTAATATTCTGAAAAGATATAAACTGAAAATTGTGCTGCTTCTTAGACATCTTCCTGAAAATTTTGCATGTTCCAGTGAGCAGAATGGTCGTATGAGGAATGACAGTGTAAAAATCAAGGGCAGACCTGCAAACTCTGGTCTTGTTCCGTATCCATTAAACCATCTGCTGCCCCCCAATGAATCTCTCATTAACGTACTGTATTTCCACTGGAGAAGGAGCAATGAATGGCACTGTGATAAGTTTATATCTGTGATTCAAAACAATCTCATTTTTACTACCAGTTCACTTGCCCATAGTTGTAATTTAAAATAAGTATTTAAATCTCTGTAAAAACCTTCAGGTGAATTTGGAGATCTGTGTATTTTTCAGTCCCACCTAAGGCAATGCCATTTGTAATGACTCTGAGACTCACTTATTTTCTCAGCCTTATAGTGTCACTATTCCAGATGGCTTAAAGAAGGAAAGGAAACCTTTAGCATTGTCAGAAAGGGGTCCTGCTCTCCTGCACCTACAGGAATCTTATATGATGTGGAAGCTGCCATTTTGTAGATTTGAATTTTGTATTTATTTTTTTTAATCTCAATGTGATGGGTTTACCCTAGCCAGCAGCTAAGCTCCATTTCTCCACACAGTGACAAAACTTCTGTTGAGATAAACAGTTTAATAAACAAAGAGGGAGAAAAAATCTCTCAAGCTAATGATGTGAAGGCCATCACTAACAGCTTCCCAAAAGTAGACTAATAGGTCTAGCCAGCCTCTGAGCAATGTCTGCTTTCTCGAAAACCCCTTTGTTGCTGATCATGACGTTGTACAACATGGAATGTCCCTTTGCTCAGTTTGGGATGGCTGTCTGGGTTGCGTCCACGCTCAAACTCTTGCTCACCTCCAGCCTACCCATTGAGGAGGGGCAAGGAAAAGAGCAAGCCCTGAGGCTGTGCAAGTGCTGCTGGGCAGTGCAGCAGTCCCAGCCAGACCCAGCCATTCAGCTCCTGGGTGTAGTACATATTCAAATGACTTCCACAGGAAGCCATCAGCAGGGGAATAACAGGGCATGGATGGACGGGTGGTCCAAAAGGGAATGAAGCTCGTGTTCTGCAAGTCAAGGCATTTTCAGGGCTTGCACCACATCTGTTTTTCCTGGCGTTCCTGTCAAGTAGATAATGTAGTATTGATATTTTCTCTATTAAGCAGCTTGTTTTCTAGTAGAAAACAAGGAGAAAGGAAACTTCTGTGTCCCTTTGTTTGTTATTTCATTCTATTGAACAAGAGTGTTTAAGGGAAAAAAGCCATGAGCTGTGCCTCATAATCTAAAATCACTGATGCCAGCAGTTTCCAAATCATTGCTCTGATTGTGGTTTAGTTAAATATGTAGGTTGAATGCATGTGGAGAGAAGCATTGCATGGCAAGGTAGCAAGCTAAGAAATTAGAATTATTATCTCCAGTTCCTTTCTGCATTTTGTTGTTATAATTAAATCACCAGAGCATATTATTGGGAATATATTTCTAATAGACTGTAGTGTCTGTCTCTGTTTCTCTCACTGCATACTTGTCTCCTAGAGCATTCTGAGGTCCACTCATGTGTTACTGTTATTTGTTATTATCTCAGAATTGCTCCTACTGAATTCTACCTGGAGGTTTTCAGTAAGTTTTCCATAGAGTTTGGCCACTGCACAGTGCTAGTGGGAATGTACTGTATGTTCACACAGTCTTGATATCAGACAGTCCAATGCTCTTGCTGCAACCAAATATCCATTGCCTTTCTTCAGGAATGGACTGTGGGATCACAGATCAGAAATGGTTTTTAGTATTGTTAATGCATTCAGTTCCTAAGCTGTTACAGTGCAACAAGTTCATTAAACTATTATCTGTGTTGTATTCAGGGCCAATCAGGGAGAGGATCCTGAGTGCCCCAATCAGAAGAGAGTAGGGAGGATAAAAAGGACTTTGGGACTTTACTGAGGGTCTCCAGTGGAACTCTGTGTCCTAAGGGGCACCCAATGTTTTTACACTGTTAAGGTTTTTGGTATACTTCTCTGGCTTGTCGGGTGGAGCCTGAGCTTATCTTGGGCTCCCGTCCTTAGAGGTTGGATAAAAATAAACAAGGTGCCTTTTTTTGCTCCATCCAACTCGCAGCCTTGTTTATTACAATTCTGGGAGCTCGGTCCAGGATCAGCCACGCCTAGAGGCGGTCCCGGTGCAGGACGGGTCCAGGGAAGACGTGTCCGGGAAGATTTTTTTCCACCCTGGATTCTGGATTTCCTCGAGACCATGGACAGGATCGCTGGTTTCCTCAGAGGAACCACTGAGGACATGACAACCCAGATCACAACAACCCAGACCAGGAAGGCCCTCCGAGAGGGAGCGGGGCTTGCGGCGCACAGGTTGGTACCGTGAGTGGGGTTTTGGCAAAAGGAGGTGTGAGCGTGTGACCCCTAGGGACCCTCAGGAGGTGGGAGACAGGGGAGTACCCACCTTTTTGCCACCCTCACCCATGCAGGCTCCCGTTTCCCTGTAGTCCTGATGGGAAGGGTGCAGTACAAGGGGTTGCTGGACTCCCGGGTGGGACAGGGGACTGTCCACCGAGAGGTGGATCTTAGTACTGGGATACCACTGGGTCCTCAAGAGGGAAGAGGCCAGTGGTAGAACTCCAAAGTCCACCTGGGGGGTATTATTCCTCAAAGCAGATTGAGGACCGGTGGGGGTCTGCATTTGGGGAATTAGGACCCTTAGAACTGGGTAAACACTCCATACCCAGCATCCAACAAGCAAGGGTGGTCACCGGATAGGAGATTGCCCCCTTTCTGGAAGGGGAGGGGGAGAGGGACCCAGTTTAAGGGGGATTAGGACCCCAACTAATGAATCCAAAGGGGGACAGGACTCGCCTCATGATGGGAGGGTGAGAGCGGGCTCCTCACAGTGCAGTGACTGAGTTGAGAAGTCTGCAGGCTGTGGGAGGACCCCTCACTCGCTAGGAGTGAGGGGGATAGTAGAACCTGCCAAGATAGGGAAAAGTCATTCCCTTAATTTCCTCCAAAAATTAAACGGAATTTTAGGAACAGTTGTTTTAATTTGAAACAATCTTTTTTTTATAATTGCGATTGTAGGAAGTCTGGTGAGTGAGGTTATGGGGTGAGGCACAGACAAAAGTCCTCAAGACCATTCATCAGGCAGAGATGCCATTTCTGGTTATAAAGTGACAGCGCCATTTTGTAATTTCTGGCTACAGAGTGACGCCGCCATTTTGTAACTTCTTGCAGCAAGGTGGTGCCGCCATTTTGTGGTTTCTGGCTACAAGGCAACCATTCTGTAAAAAAAGGACCTAAGGGGGGGCCTTACAGTCCACCCCATTTTTATTGGGTGGCCATCTTAGCTATAGTTTTCATATTCAATTTACTTATTTCTTTCTTTTTTCACAAGTAGTTATTACATTTCCCACAGGAATAGTTGTATATTCAGGCAGCCATCTTTGTTGTCATTTTTGATGCTAAAGTGCAAAATTCAATTGATTTGTAGTTTCTTTTATATTAGTTATTTGTCAATAGTAATTATTACGTTTCCCACGGGCCACCATCATTAGCTGTGTATTTAGGCAGCCATCTTTGTTGTGAAAGTTTTAGAGTTCCATTGATTCGTATTCTTTATTATACCACTTATTTGCTATAGTGGTCTTTCCCACGGTATATTTATTTAAGCGAGCATTTTAATTGAAAATTATTCCATTGAATATATATTCTAAAATTAGTTTTAGAAGGTATTTAAAGGTTTCAATTATAGTTAATACCCGATTAATTAAAAATGGGATAGTGTGCAGGAAAGAGTTCCAAAATGTCAAAGAAGGGGAAAGAAGTGACCCTTAGGGGAAATGCTAGAAAATTGGGATAAAGATAGTAATTTAAAGAGTCTAGATAGAATAAAAATGATAAAATATAGGATGGAAATTTGGCCAAGAGAAAGTATCCAAGAGGGACCCGTTTATTTGCCCTGTTACGGACTCAAAGAAAGGTGGTTATGTGCAGCTTTAAATAAACATATTAATTTAAGAAAATCTTAGAATGAGGAAGAGGTACAATATGCAGCTTGTTGGTTAGAAAATGAAATTTGGGACAAAAAGATAAGGGTATACAAAGTTTCTAAAGAAAAAGAAAATGAAAAAGAAGAGGTAATAGAAAAGAAATGGGATCCTTTAGATTATCTTCCACCTCCCCATCCATTAACCCCACCTGTGGCTCATCCTTCTCGGATCCCGGGCTGATAGCCTTCCGAGATTGTGGATGAAGTCCTTTTTTTTCCAAGCCCCGTGCCAGAAGAAGGAGTCAGGATGCGTCGGTTTCTTTATCAAAGCTGTTTATTCTTTCTTGTTCCTAAACATTCTTTCTCAGCTAGCGTAGATGCTACCTACACCGCTGCCCAAGGCTATCTGCTCGCCTCCTGGGCGGTCGCTATCTCTTATACTATGTACTACGTGTTCTATGTTTACAGATAAATGCCAATACCTATCACCTATGTTAGACAGTGTATTTCTACTCTAATCCAATCCAAAAGTGCCACCACCACAGCAGAAGATGGAGGGCAAGAAGAAGAAGCAGAAGGACAGGGACACGCCCAGATTCCTCCATCTTGACTTCTTGAACCTCCATTAAACCCCAAAATTCTACATCTACACCCGGTGATAAATTAATACTATCCTAATCAAACTCTCATGGCTTGTCTCTGGACCCCTTGCCAGGGTCTCGGATCACCCAGGGCACCCAGAGGGATGTCCTGGGTTCCAACAATCCTCTCTCTCAAATCCAGCCCTTACCTTTACCAGATTACACCATTCCATTCCATCAACAGCACAAACCCCTTCTCTATGTCCCATTCCAGGACTCCAAACCTTGTTTGTCATTTCACTCCCTACTCCCCTGACCGCACAAACCCCTTCCCTCTGTCCCACTCCAAGACTCCAGATCTCATCCACTATTCCACTCCCTTTTCCTCCGACCACACAGATCCTATCTTTGAGTTTTCCCACAAGACTCCAAACCCTAACAATGATCCAGACATCCTTTATTATCTCCCCCATAGCCTTACCTAACTCCCAGAACTCATACTTAAGTCCCCAAAGTGTCCCTTTACCAATTCTTGCACCTCCTACTGTACAAGCAACACCTCTTTGTTTCTCCCCAATGTCTCAGACATCTAGGGGAGAATTCATTGCAGAACAAGAAAAAGAAAAATCCATAGATCCCCAAACAGGTGATTATATCTGTTGTAGTGAGGCAGATAGGCAAGTGCAATCAGATAGCAATGTAGCTAGTCACAAGTACTATACTAGACAGCAAATAAAAAAGTATCAGTCAAAAGGAGACATAGTTAGGAGGTTGTTACCTTTATGAGAAGTACTCATGGGGGGCCCTACAGGTGGGATTGGATTTGTAAATGCACACTTAACGGCTTCAGAAGTAAGAAATTTTAAGAAAGAAATAAAAAGTTTACTAGAAGACCCTATAGGAATTTCAAACCAATTAGACCAGTTTTTAGGCCCTCATATTAATACTTGGGAAGAGTTAAATTCGACATTAAGTATCCTTTTCTCCCCAGAAGAAATTCCATTAATCCGAGCAGCAGGGATGAGAATTTGGGAAAGGGAAAATCTAATCACCCACCAAGGGGAGGAAAAATTACCACATAACTCACCAGATTGGGACCCCAATGATGAAATTAGAAGGAGAAACATGAAAGACTATAGATCCTTGATAATAAGAGGGGTGCAAGAAGCCATCCCAAGAACTAATAATGTAAAACTAGATTTCAGCAAGAAAAAGACAAGTCACCCAGTGGGTAGTTAGAAAGACTAAAAAGGAATTTCCAGCTATATTCTAGTGTAGATCTAGAAAGCCCAGAAGGGTAGGTGCTAGTAAAAGTGCTATTTTTGACTCGAGTATGGGCCGATATCAGGAGAAAGCTAGAAAAGTTAGATGACCGGCATGAAAAAGGTCTTAATGAATTATTAAGAGAGGCACAAAAAGTATATTTGAGGAGAGAAGAAGAAAAAAAACAAGACAAAGGCAAGTCATGATAGCTGTGGCTAGAGAGAGTACAGGAACTAAAAAGATGAACCAGGGGAGGATGGGCCAAAGGAGAATGAATCAAAAGGGGAAGTAGAGAGAGGAAGAGATCCAAAAAAAAGAGAAAAGGTCACCATGGGCAGATGTAACCTGTTATTACTGTCAAGGAAAAGAACACATGCAAAGGTTTTGTAAAAAGAAACAGATAGATGAAGCCATTGCCACAGAACAAGACACCCTAGAATGAATTCTTAGAGGAGATGACAATTAGGGGTGTCAGGGGCTCTATGCTCTGGGAGATGGAATTGAACATGAAACGGAGCCCCTTGTAAAATTAGAAATTGGCCCCCAGAGTGAAGAGTATGAATTCTTAGTTGATACTGGAGCTGATTGATCAAGTGTTTCAAAACTCCCAAGAGGTTGTAAGTTGAGTAACAGGAAGTGTAAAGTTAAGGTTGCCAAAAGTGATCCATTTGATGGTTAATTATAGAACAAGTTCATGTAAAAGGAAGTTTTAGAGAAGGGTGTGTAGATATGTTATACATGCCAAATTTAGATAGTAATCGTCTAGGGCGAGATTTACAGGTTCAGTTAAAGATAGGTGTAGTCCCAAAAGAAGGCCAAATGGCAGTGAAAATGATGATACTAAGACAGGAAGATGAAGGAGAGATAGATCGAGAGTGTGGGCAGAAGGAGCAAGTCGAGGACTACTCAATATTCCCTCTATAAAAGTCAAAATGAAGCTGAATATACCTCCTATTAGAAGAAAACAATATCCCATCTCGGCTGAAGGGAAACAAGGATTAAGCCCAGTAATTAAAGAATTAATTAAAAATGGGATTTTAGAACCATACGTGTCCCCTCACAATACACCAATTTTACCCGTAAAGAAACCAGATGGTACCTATAGTTTAGTACAAGATCTGAGAGAAGTAAATAAACAGACCATTGCTTGCTATCTGGTAGTAACCAACAAGTACACCTTGTTGAGCAGGGTACCATCAGATCATGCATGGTTCAGTGTCGTTAATCTAAAAGATGCTTTTGGGCTCGTCCCCTAGAGAAAGAAAATCAAAGTTGGTTTGCCTTCGAGTGGCACAATGAGGACGTGGGGAGAAAGCAGCAACTACAGTGGACCCGGCTCCCACAAGGGTTCACTGAATCTCCAAATTTATTCAGTCAAGCCCTAGAAGAGATAATACAGTAGTTCACCCCAACTAGAGAAGTCCAAATTCTACAGTATGTAGATGATTTGTTGGTCTCAGGAAAGTTAGAAGAAGAAGTTAAAAAGACAACAGTTAAGCTATTAAATTTCCTAGGTGAGAAAGGTTTGAAGGTCTATAAAAAGAAGTTGCATTTGTAGAACCTGAAGTCAGATATTTAGGACATTTCATTGGGAAAGGTTATAAGAAGTTAGATGCAAATCGAGTACAAGGCATTTTATCGTTATCAGCACCAAAACGTAAAACAGATGTAAGAAAATTATTAGGCTTAATTGAATACTGTAAGATGTGGATTGATGGACACACCAAATTAGTCAAATTTTTGCATGAGAAATTAGTAGGGAATGAACCTGTGAGTTGGAGTGAAGAGGATGAAGAAAAGTTAAGGAAATGAAAAATTAGTAACAGCTCCAGTATTAAGTTTGCCAAATTTAAACAAATGGTTCAAATTATATGTAAATGTAGAAGAAGGACTAGCCTATGGAGTTTTAGCCCAAGACTGGTGTGGGGTTAGAAAACCAGTTGCTTATATATCCAAGTTGCTAGACCCAGTTGTGAGAGGATGGCCTTCCTGTCTCCAGGCAGTAGCAGCTACTGTAGCTCTAGCAGAAGAAAGCTATAAGTTAATATTTGGGAACAAAATTAAAGCGTACACTCCACATGACTTCAAATCTACATTGAATGAAAAAGCTAGTCAATGAATCTCAGACAACCAATTATTAAAATATGAATTAATTTTAAACAGCATTGAAAATCTAGAATTAGCCATCATAACAGTACAAAACCCAGCTCAATTTTTGTATGGAGTACCTGAAGACGAGTTAGAACATTGGTGCCTCAAGACTATAGACTTACAAACAAAAGTCAGAGAAGATCTATCAGAACACCCACTAACCTAAGGAGAAATTCTCTTCATAGATGGGTCTTCAAGGGTAGTAGAAGGGAAATGAGTGTCAGGGTATGCAATTATAAATGGAAAAGACATGACAGTAATAGAAAAGGGGAAATTACCTGCAAAGTGATTGGCACAATGCTGCAAAATTTATGCACTGCTGAGAGGTCTACAAGCAGTATAAGAGCATAAGAAAAGAACTATATATACAGATTCCAAATATGCATATTGAGTAGTACATACCTTTGGGAAAATATCTATAGAAAGAGGTTTTGTAAACTCGAAGGGGAAGATACTAATCCATGAAAACCTAATTAGAGAAGTGTTAGGGGCCCTAAAGGGTCCCTTAGAGATTGCAATAGTCCATGTCAGAGGTCATCAAAGAGGGATCTCAATGGAGATTCAAGGAAATAACTTGGCAGATGAAATAGCAAAGAAGGCTGCCCTAGAAGGTAGTGAAAAAAATCTTTCATTTAACAAATCTGGGGGATAAAGACAATAAAGAAGTTTCAATATTTAGTGAGAAAGAACAAGAGGAGCTGCAGAAACATGGGGCTGTCCAAAATGAAAAGGGAGAATGGAATATACCTGATGGGAGGCAAGTGCTAAATAAAGTACTAACCAGAAAAATACTAGAAAATTTCCATGCTTCAACTCATTGGGGAACTCAAGCACTTTGTGATCACTTTATGAGAATTTATGTGTGCGTAACTTGGGACTGTAGGATTTGTCAGCGTATAAACAGAAAGGTGATGTGGAAAATGCCTCAAGGAGGATGGGAGTTAGCAAGAAGACCATTTCAGAACATCCAAATAGATTTCACTGAGTTGCCCCAAATACAAAGGTTCAATATCTATTAGTCCTCATTGATCATTTAACCCATTGTGTACAAGCATTCCCAAAAACAAAAGCAACAGCAGAAGTGGTCAGTAAGATCCTATTAGAGCAGGTAATACCAAGATATGGAGTAGTGAATACTATCGATTCAGACAGAGGCCCACACTTTACTGCAAAAGTTCTACAACAAGTAACTGAGGCCTTAAGTATTACATGGAAGTTCCATACTCCCTGGAGACCACAAAGCTCTGAAAGAGTTGAAAGAATGAAACAAACATTAAAAATAACACTTAAAAAATTGACAGAGGAAACTAAAATGAATTGGCTAAAATGTCTGCCCCTAGCTCTAATGAGAATTAGAACAAAACCCAGGGCATACTTGGGTGTTTCTCCATATGAAATGATGTTTGGTTTGCCCTTTTTGGCAACTTCAGGCAATCTTGGAACGTATGAGAAAGGAGAACAAAGTGTACGAAAGTATATACACACTATCACTAGTACTTTAAAAGAGTTAAGGGAAAAAGGAACCTCCCCAGACCACACCCATTGATTTTAATATCCATTAATTCCAACCTGGTGACTGGGTTCTAATTAAAACTTGGAGAAAGCAGCCATTAACCCCAAGATGGGAAGGCCCCTTTCAAGTCCTTCTAACTACAGAAACTGCAGTGCACACCCAAGAAAGAGGATGGACACGTCTCTTAGAGTCAAAGGACCAGTTTCTGCTCCTACTGAATGGACTGTAGTGAAAGCAACAGATACTAAGCTAACTCTGAAGAAAAGGCCACTTGAAGGACCAGAGGAACAAGATCTTTCAAAAAAAGTTGAAGTTCCTATTCAGAGAGTAGAAATTATATGTAATAGATTTGAAAACTTCAGAAACATTGTTCATTAATAGTTATGAGAGCTATGTATTAGGGTTTGTTCTAACTTTTAGTAATTTTCATTACAGACGCTAAAGCCTGGAAAATAGAGCATCCTCCAATGCACCTAGTAATTTGGCCCCAAAAAGAGAAAAACAAAAAACAACCAACAAGTTGATACTAAGAGAGTGCACTGTACCAGACCCCCGTTGATACAGATCTTCTTCGTGATAACTACCCAAAAAAAAAAAAAAAAAAAGGAGAATGGTCCCGTGAGAAGCACTATTACCCACTATATGCAGGAGACTCTCAGACAGCCGTCCTCAGAGTACATTCGAATCCAAGTCCCACTTGTATCGATTTTTTTTACAGTTAACAACCTGTAAAGAGGATGGAAAAACCTATCGGCTTTAAAAATTGTAGGGAACTTTAAATAAAAAATGTTGGGAGGATGCCCTATGAGAGAATAATGGATCTGTACAGAGAAAGAGCCCAAACTAGAAGGGGCAGAAAAAAATAGTCTATGAACCAGATTTAATTAGAGAAAGAGAAGTAAAAAGGATAATCAAGATAGGACCTGAAATTCAACTGTATGCCATATGTGCGATCTTTGAGAATTTGAGTGAAGAAAAGATTGAGAAAATTAGACTAATGAAGCAAGTAAGACAAGAGAAAGCCTCGAAACAGCAAAAGAAGTATATTAAAAGTACCAAAAGATTCGGAAACTGTATCAGGTTTATGAAGAAACAGTTTAACATAGAAACAGTTTCATGCTAAGTAGTTGATGCAGGCAAGAACCGATCAAAGTTTTATGCGGGGGGGAGTTTGTTATAAGTAAGTAAATAATGTTTCTGAGGGCTAATGTTAGGGAATAGAGGTTGTGAGTTGGTTGTGGGTGAGTTGGTGGTTCGGGGGACACTGAGGGTGGGGGAGTGGCGGCTATTCAAAGGACAACACCATGTGAGCAGCATCAAAACATTGAGCCCTGATTGGTGGATGTGATGGACCAATCATTTGGTGCCCTGGCAAAATGATTGGTCCAGGATGACCCTCAGTAAAGACCAATCAGGACCCTGAAAATGAGCAAATCAGAAGAGAGCAGGGAGGATAAATTGGACTTTGAGACTATACTGAGGATCTCTGGTGGAACTCCATGTCCTAAGGAACAACCAGTGTTTTTACGCTGTTAAGGTCTACAGTATAATTACCTGGCTTAACGGGTGGAGCCTGAGCCAAACTCGGGCTCCTGTACTTAGTGGTTGTAAAAAACTAAAGGAGAAGCCATTTTTGTTCAATCCGAGTCCTTGCGTCGTTTAGTACACCAGCGACAGAGGGACCGAGGAGAGACTGGGGGAGCCCAGCTACAACCCACGGCCAGGACTGTCTCAGTTTGCCCGCTCTCTTCAGGATGGCGAGAGGTTACATTGTTTCATGTCATTCCTTTTTGATGCTTCCTGGGAAGTTTACATGTGGAAGAAACAGTTTTTCCACTTTTCTCGAAGGAGATTTTTTCCCCGGAACAGCTGAGGGAGGGGCCGTATGGGTTGGCATCCCAGAGGAGCCCCATTCACAGCTTTCCTCCCAAATCAGCCTTGAGCAAGGACAGGGTGTCACTTAGGTCCCAAGAGCAGCTGCACAAGCACAGAGCTCAGCACCGAGGGAACCACTTGCACCTCAGAGCACGAGGTTTCCAGGAACAAAGCATTCGTGTCCCCCGTTCAGTATTTGAAAAGGGTTCGGGCCTTCTGCCTGTTTGCTGCAGGCAACGCCTGCGCATGGATTTAGACTCGTGGCTGTGCCCTTGGTGTGTGTCAGGTGTTTGGTTGCCTGGGGCCATTGAGAGCCCCAGAGCTGAGGGGGAGCTGGAGGGCGGGGCTGGCCTGGCCGGCATGCAGCCTGGCCCCTGTGACATCACAGCACCAGCGTCACAATGGGGGCAGCCAGGACACAGGAGCAGCAGGTAAGGCTGCCCCAGTGCAGCCTCGGCCAGCGGCCAGCGTGCACGCAGACACGAGGCTGTGCTGAGCGCTGAGCCAGGACCCCGGCAGGAACGCCAGTCCCCCGGGAGCCGCTTCTCAGCGCGCGTCCAGAGGCCAGTCCCTGGCAAGGGAGTGCCCTTGGCAGGGCACGGTGCTGCTGCTGGGGCAGCGGCACAGGCCCGGCAGCCTGCCAGCTGCCTGCGCCCTCTTTGTGCCCTCAGATCCCTGGGCCTTCTGCCCTCACTTCCCCCATCAATACCTCCCTCCCTTCCCCACTGAAGGCCTCGGCACCTGCTGAGGCCATGGTTGCCATTACCCTCCTTCTCCTGCTGCTGCACGGCCTCATCCAGTACCCGCAGCAGGCCGGCGATGGGCTGGATCAGGCCACCCGGGAGCGCATGCAGCAGCGGGCGGAGTACCTGAACCAGGAGATGGCTCGGCTGCTTCAGGAGCTGGAGCACAAGAGCCTGGAGCAGAGCGCTGGAGCCTGGGGAGCCCTGCTTGTCTGGCAGTTCTGGGCTCCCATGGCAATCCTCATCCTTCTCCCAGCACTGTGCTTTGCTTTCCAGAAAATCAGATGCCATCCTGAAAACAGTGGCCAGAAGGAGAGCTCCAGCAGCAACTTGCAGGAGGAGCAGGAGGAGGAACAGGAGGAAGAAGGAGACACCATTGCTCCACAGAAAGAAATGCAAAGCATCCGGTCCAATGTGGAAGAAGACAACAAGGACGGAAACGAAGCAGGCGGCAGCAGCGTTGAGGCAAAGGAGGAAAGCAGTGTTGGGAACGAAGCAAGAGAAGGCTACGCTGCTGCAAAGGAAGACAAAAACAAGGAGGAGAAGGTCATGGAAGTCAATGCTGCTGGCCGTGAAGAAGAGCAACAGGATGCAAATGAGGAAGACGACGAGCAGAATGTTCAAAATAACCTTGGACGCCTTTTAGAGGAGCACATCCAGTTGCCTGTGGTGGACCTGCACCAAAGTTGCTCGATGGTCAGGGAGCTGATGGGCAAGCTCACCTACGGCTTTGGACAAAGCTTGGCCAACACTTTCTACCCGGTGCCACAAGAAGCCATCGGAGTGGGCAGCGCCTTTGAAGGCTGGAGTCCCAGCGCTGAAGGCGTTGTCTATCGTGTGCTTGTACCCCTGAGTCCCCCTCCAGGACACGCCTTCACGCTGGAGCCGGACACTGAACGGGTGAGGGCCCACAGGAACTTCCGTGTCCGTGTGGGGCTGCTGTGCACCTGCACGAGGCAGGACATGCTGTGTTTCATCCACCACGCCGAGGAGGAGCTGAGAAGGAATCAGGAGCCCAGCCTCCTGCACACTCTCTGCACTGGCTCCTGCCTAGACGTGGAGAAAACGGCCCACTGGTTCTGCCGATTTGTCCAAGTAGCCTGGCTGCGTTTGCCTCAATCCCGCCACTGGCGTTTAACCTTGCAGCCCTCCAGCCGCTCCTGCAAATTTCAGCTCAGCAAGGACAACGAGAGCTTCATGGTGGAGGTGATCTTTGGCGTGCAGCAAGGAGACTCCGATATCTTTGTGGGCAGCAAGCCTGCAGGAGCAGGCACGTCAAGCACCGCGTGGCTGGAGACTTACGCCGTGGCAGAGGCCAGATTCTTCAGCCACGTTTCCAGGCAGGCCCCCGCGGACAGCTGCCACTGCCAGTGCCTGCAGCTGCTCAGCCGCTTCCTGCTGGGTGTAGGTTTTTCCAGCTACACCCTGAAGACGGTGGTGATGCACCTGCTGACCACCATCCCCCTGACACAGTGGTGCACGGGGGATTTCCAGCAGCGGCTGATAGACACCTTGAAGTTCCTGCACTGCTCCCTGCAGACAACACGACTCAGCCACTTTGTGATAGGCAACCAGAGGCTTCCTCCGGAGATCAGGTTGCCCTCCAACTTGCGGGTGGCTGAACCACCCAACCTGTTTCAGCACCTGACCAGCCATCGGGAGGCCCATGTGAACGCCATGCAGAACTTCATTAAGCTGCTACATTGGCTCAAACAACTCCTGCTCCATGGGCAATGATAGAGCTGCTTGTGCCTTGAGCTGTGCCCGTAGGGCCTGTTGACAGAGCCTGTATATAGTAACCTCCTGTAGTTAGTGTGTTTTCTGGCTATTCTCACCTCCCGTAGTGAGTACTCTCCCTGGATATATTAACCTCCTCTAGTCATTGTAGTTATTGTATGCATGATTACCGTGTAAGTAATGCATTTAGTATATATATATATAAAGCCCCTAACTAGGTCTAATACGATATAGATTAAGATTCTGTACTTAGTGCATTCATCCTTAGTTTTCTTGTTATTGTTTCAATAAAACAGACTGTTACTGATCTTGTCTGTGCAAGTTCCTCTTGAACTCCACCCGAGCTGTAGCATTGGTGACTTGCACTAGTTGTGAATTTGTAACTGCCTGGGAGGAGGGACTGTTACAAAAAGCCTTTTGGAACAAAGGCACACAGGTCTCGCTCTGCAGTGCTCCTCTGCGTGGTCGTCCTGCTGCGGCAGCCACTGAAGGCCACGGTGCCTACAAAGGTGATTTTCGGCCTCTGTCCCCCTTGCTCTCTCAGGCCGTGCCGGCCATTTCACACGGGCTCTCAAAGTCCCTGGCAGCTCTGGCGGGGCAGGGAGCAAGCAAGAGGCACCGCTGCCGGGCCTGCTTGCGTTCACTGGGGAGACAAGGAAGATTCTGCTCATCGCACACCCTCTGCAGGGCCTTGGCACCGCACAGACAAACTTGTTGGACACGCAGAAGCGTGTGCTCTGTCGGCTGTGGGAGCTGCCCACTGGACATCAGCCCCCACTGCTGCTCATCACCCCTGGGAAACGTCTGCTTGCAATCCAGGCCCTCTGACAGAGGCACTGCAGGATCGAGGATCCTGCCGTGGGGAAGGCCCAGGCCAGCGCCAGGATATTCCCCCATACGCACCCAGGGCTTATCCTGGGCTGACTCTTCGATGCTTTTATCCCCAGCTGGCTGTTCTGTTGATGCTGTCTATTTACTTGGACACTTTGAAGAACTGCTTCTGAGAGCGAAGGGGGGGAAAGAAGAAGAAGCGTGCAGTTTATTTGCAGGAACTGCACTCCTCCGCATTCTGCCCCTGGACTCTGTTGTCTGCAGCACGCACAGGCAGTGGGACAGAGATCTCGTTTGCTTTTAGTCGGTTTTAGCCAGCTGAAGCAGAGACATTCCCTGGATTGGTTTTTTTCCCTTTTTCTTGGAACTCTTGAAACCTGTCCTGGACTGCAAATCCCAGAGGGACACCTGGATCTCACGCCTGCGGCCCATCGGGGCCGGCCTGCACCTTGGTGTTCTGCAGCGCCAGAGGGACCGAGGAGAGACTGAGCGAGCCCAGCTCCAACCCACGGCCAAGACTGTCTCAATTTGCCCGCTCTCTTCAGGATGGCGAGAGGTTACATTGTTTCATTTTATTCATTTGTTTAGGCTCGTGGGCACTTTACTTGTTGAAGAAACAGTTTTTCCACTTTTCTCGAAGGAGATTTTTTCCCCGCAACAGCTGAGGGAGGGGCCATATGGGTTGGCATCCCAGAGGAGCCCCATTCACAGCTTTCCTCCAAAATTGGCCTTGAGCAAGGACAGGGTGTCACTTAGGTCCCAAGAGCAGCTGCACAAGCACAGAGCTCAGCACCGAGGGAACCACTTGCACCTCAGAGCACGAGGTTTCCAGGAACAAAGCATTCGTGTCCCCAGTTCAGTATTTGA
This sequence comes from Acrocephalus scirpaceus scirpaceus, assembly GCA_910950805.1. NCBI lineage: Eukaryota > Metazoa > Chordata > Aves > Passeriformes > Sylviidae > Acrocephalus > Acrocephalus scirpaceus. The sequence goes on from OU383780.1 coordinate 56,782,049, forward strand.
AAAGGGTTCGGGCCTTCTGCCTGTTTGCTGCAGGCAATGCCTGGGCGTGGATTTTGGCCCGTGGCTGCGCCCTTGGTGTGTGTCAGGTGTTTGGTTGCCCGGGGCCATTGAGAGCCCCAGAGCTGAGGTGGAGCTGGAGGGCGGGGCTGGCCTGGCCGGCATGCAGCCTGGCCCCTGTGACATCGCAGCGCCAGCGTCACAATGGGGGCAGCCAGGACACAGGAGCAGCAGGTAAGGCTGCCCCAGTGCAGCCTCGGCCAGCGGCCAGCGTGCACGCAGACACGAGGCTGTGCTGAGCGCTGAGCCAGGACCCCGGCAGGAACGCCAGTCCCCCGGGAGCCGCTTCTCAGCGCGCGTCCAGAGGCCAGTCCCTGGCAAGGGAGTGCCCTTGGCAGGGCACGGTGCTGCTGCTGGGGCAGCGGCACAGGCCCGGCAGCCTGCCAGCTGCCTGCGCCCTCTTTTTGCCCTCAGATCCCTGGGCCTTCTGCCCTCACTTCCCCCATCAATACCTCCCTCCCTTCCCCACTGAAGGCCTCGGCACCTGCTGAGGCCATGGTTGCCATTACCCTCCTTCTCCTGCTGCTGCACGGCCTCATCCAGTACCCGCAGCAGGCCGGCGATGGGCTGGATCAGGCCACCCGGGAGCGCATGCAGCAGCGGGCGGAGTACCTGAACCAGGAGATGGCTCGGCTGCTTCAGGAGCTGGAGCACAAGAGCCTGGAGCAGAGCGCTGGAGCCTGGGGAGCCCTGCTTGTCTGGCAGTTCTGGGCTCCCATGGCAATCCTCATCCTTCTCCCAGCACTGTGCTTTGCTTTCCAGAAAATCAGATGCCATCCTGAAAACAGTGGCCAGAAGGAGAGCTCCAGCAGCAACTTGCAGGAGGAGCAGGAGGAGGAACAGGAGGAAGAAGGAGACAACATTGCTCCACAGAAAGAAATGCAAAGCATCCGGTCCAATGTGGAAGAAGACAACAAGGACGGAAACGAAGCAGGCGGCAGCAGCGTTGAGGCAAAGGAGGAAAGCAGTGTTGGGAACGAAGCAAGAGAAGGCTACGCTGCTGCAAAGGAAGACAAAAACAAGGAGGAGAAGGTCATGGAAGTCAATGCTGCTGGCCGTGAAGAAGAGCAACAGGATGCAAATGAGGAAGACGACGAGCAGAATGTTCAAAATAACCTTGGACGCCTTTTAGAGGAGCACATCCAGTTGCCTGTGGTGGACCTGCACCAAGGTTGCTCGATGGTCAGGGAGCTGATGGGCATGCTCACCTACGGCTTTGGACAAAGCTTGGCCAACACTTTCTACCCGGTGCCACAAGAAGCCATCGGAGTGGGCAGCGCCTTTGAAGGCTGGAGTCCCAGCGCTGAAGGCGTTGTCTATCGTGTGCTTGTACCCCTGAGTCCCCCTCCAGGACACGTCTTCACGCTGGAGCCGGACACTGAACGGGTGAGGGCCCACAGGAACTTCCGTGTCCGTGTGGGGCTGCTGTGCACCTGCACGAGGCAGGACATGCTGTGTTTCATCCACCACGCCGAGGAGGAGCTGAGAAGGAATCAGGAGCCCAGCCTCCTGCACACTCTCTGCACTGGCTCCTGCCTAGACGTGGAGAAAACGGCCCACTGGTTCTGCCGATTTGTCCGAGTAGCCTGGCTGCGTTTGCCTCAATCCCGCCACTGGCGTTTAACCTTGCAGCCCTCCAGCCGCTCCTGCAAATTTCAGCTCAGCAAGGACAACGAGAGCTTCATGGTGGAGGTGATCTTTGGCGTGCAGCAAGGAGACTCCGATATCTTTGTGGGCAGCAAGCCTGCAGGAGCAGGCACGTCAAGCACCGCGTGGCTGGAGACTTACGCCGTGGCAGAGGCCAGATTCTTCAGCCACGTTTCCAGGCAGGCCCCCGCGGACAGCTGCCACTGCCAGTGCCTGCAGCTGCTCAGCCGCTTCCTGCTGGGTGTAGGTTTTTCCAGCTACACCCTGAAGACGGTGGTGATGCACCTGCTGACCACCATCCCCCTGACACAGTGGTGCAGGGGGGATTTCCAGCAGCGGCTGATAGACACCTTGAAGTTCCTGCACTGCTCCCTGCAGACAACACGACTCAGCCACTTTGTGATAGGCAACCAGAGGCTTCCTCCGGAGATCAGGTTGCCCTCCAACTTGCGGGTGGCTGAACCACCCAACCTGTTTCAGCACCTGGCCAGCCATCGGGAGGCCCACGTGAACGCCGTGCAGAACTTCATTAAGCTGCTACATTGGCTCAAACAACTCCTGCTCCATGGGCAATGATAGAGCTGCTTGTGCCTTGAGCTGTGCCCGTAGGGCCTGTTGACAGAGCCTGTATATAGTAACCTCCTGTAGTTAGTGTGTTTTCTGGCTATTCTCACCTCCCGTAGTGAGTACTCTCCCTGGATATATTAACCTCCTCTAGTCATTGTAGTTATTGTATGCATGATTACCGTGTAAGTAATGCATTTAGTATATATATATATAAAGCCCCTAACTAGGTCTAATACGATATAGATTAAGATTCTGTACTTAGTGCATTCATCCTTAGTTTTCTTGTTATTGTTTCAATAAAACAGACTGTTACTGATCTTGTCTGTGCAAGTTCCTCTTGAACTCCACCCGAGCTGTAGCATTGGTGACTTGCACTAGTTGTGAATTTGTAACTGCCTGGGAGGAGGGACTGTTACAAAAAGCCTTTTGGAACAAAGGCACACAGGTCTCGCTCCGCAGCGCTCCTCTGCGTGGTCGTCCTGCTGCGGCAGCCACTGAAGGCCACGGTGCCTACAAAGGTGATTTTCGGCCTCTGTCCCCCTTGCTCTCTCAGGCCGTGCCGGCCATTTCACACGGGCTCTCAAAGTCCCTGGCAGCTCTGGCGGGGCAGGGAGCAAGCAAGAGGCACCGCTGCCGGGCCTGCTTGCGTTCACTGGGGAGACAAGGAAGATTCTGCTCATCGCACACCCTCTGCAGGGCCTTGGCACCGCACAGACAAACTTGTTGGACACGCAGAAGCGTGTGCTCTGTCGGCTGTGGGAGCTGCCCACTGGACATCAGCCCCCACTGCTGCTCATCACCCCTGGGAAACGTCTGCTTGCAATCCAGGCCCTCTGACAGAGGCACTGCAGGATCGAGGATCCTGCCGTGGGGAAGGCCCAGGCCAGCGCCAGGATATTCCCCCATACGCACCCAGGGCTTATCCTGGGCTGACTCTTCGATGCTTTTATCCCCAGCTGGCTGTTCTGTTGATGCTGTCTATTTACTTGGACACTTTGAAGAACTGCTTCTGAGAGCGAAGGGGGGGAAAGAAGAAGAAGCGTGCAGTTTATTTGCAGGAACTGCACTCCTCCGCATTCTGCCCCTGGACTCTGTTGTCTGCAGCACGCACAGGCAGCGCGACAGAGATCTCCTTTGCTCTTAGTCGGTTTTAGCCAGCTGAAGCAGAGACATTCCCTGGATTGGTTTTTTTCCCTTTTTCTTGGAACTCTTGAAACCTGTCCTGGACTGCAAATCCCAGAGGGACACCTGGATCTCACGCCTGCGGCCCATTGGGGCCGGCCTGCACCTTGGTGTTCTGCAGCGCCAGAGGGACCGAGGAGAGACTGAGCGAGCCCAGCTCCAACCCACGGCCAAGACTGTCTCAATTTGCCCGCTCTCTTCAGGATGGCGAGAGGTTACATTGTTTCATTTTATTCATTTGTTTAGGCTCGTGGGCACTTTACTTGTTGAAGAAACAGTTTTTCCACTTTTCTCGAAGGAGATTTTTTCCCCGCAACAGCTGTGGGAGGGGCCATATGGGTTGGCATCCCAGAGGAGCCCCATTCACAGCTTTCCTCCAAAATTGGCCTTGAGCAAGGACAGGGTGTCACTTAGGTCCCAAGAGCAGCTGCACAAGCACAGAGCTCAGCACCGAGGGAACCACTTGCACCTCAGAGCACGAGGTTTCCAGGAACAAAGCATTCGTGTCCCCCGTTCAGTATTTGAAAAGGGTTCGGGCCTTCTGCCTGGTTGCTGCAGGCAACGCCTGCGCATGGATTTAGACTCGTGGCTGTGCCCTTGGTGTGTGTCAGGTGTTTGGTTGCCTGGGGCCATTGAGAGCCCCAGAGCTGAGGGGGAGCTGGAGGGCGGGGCTGGCCTGGCCGGCATGCAGCCTGGCCCCTGTGACATCACAGCACCAGCGTCACAATGGGGGCAGCCAGGACACAGGAGCAGCAGGTAAGGGTGCCCCAGTGCAGCCTCGGCCAGCGGCAAGCGTGCACGCAGACACGAGGCTGTGCTGAGCGCTGAGCCAGGACCCCGGCAGGAACGCCAGTCCCCCGGGAGCCGCTTCTCAGCGCGCGTCCAGAGGCCAGTCCCTGGCGGGAGTGCCCTTGGCAGGGCACGGTGCTGCTGCTGGGGCAGCGGCACAGGCCCGGCAGCCTGCCAGCTGCCTGCGCCCTCTTTGTGCCCTCAGATCCCTGGGCCTTCTGCCCTCACTTCCCCCATCAATACCTCCCTCCCTTCCCCACTGAAGGCCTCGGCACCTGCTGAGGCCATGGTTGCCATTACCCTCCTTCTCCTGCTGCTGCACGGCCTCATCCAGTACCCGCAGCAGGCCGGCGATGGGCTGGATCAGGCCACCCGGGAGCGCATGCAGCAGCGGGCGGAGTACCTGAACCAGGAGATGGCTCGGCTGCTTCAGGAGCTGGAGCACAAGAGCCTGGAGCAGAGCGCTGGAGCCTGGGGAGCCCTGCTTGTCTGGCAGTTCTGGGCTCCCATGGCAATCCTCATCCTTCTCCCAGCACTGTGCTTTGCTTTCCAGAAAATCAGATGCCATCCTGAAAACAGTGGCCAGAAGGAGAGCTCCAGCAGCAACTTGCAGGAGGAGCAGGAGGAGGAACAGGAGGAAGAAGGAGACACCATTGCTCCACAGAAAGAAATGCAAAGCATCCGGTCCAATGTGGAAGAAGACAACAAGGACGGAAACGAAGCAGGCGGCAGCAGCGTTGAGGCAAAGGAGGAAAGCAGTGTTGGGAACGAAGCAAGAGAAGGCTACGCTGCTGCAAAGGAAGACAAAAACAAGGAGGAGAAGGTCATGGAAGTCAATGCTGCTGGCCGTGAAGAAGAGCAACAGGATGCAAATGAGGAAGACGACGAGCAGAATGTTCAAAATAACCTTGGACGCCTTTTAGAGGAGCACATCCAGTTGCCTGTGGTGGACCTGCACCAAAGTTGCTCGATGGTCAGGGAGCTGATGGGCATGCTCACCTACGGCTTTGGACAAAGCTTGGCCAACACTTTCTACCCGGTGCCACAAGAAGCCATCGGAGTGGGCAGCGCCTTTGAAGGCTGGAGTCCCAGCGCTGAAGGCGTTGTCTATCGTGTGCTTGTACCCCTGAGTCCCCCTCCAGGACACGCCTTCACGCTGGAGCCGGACACTGAACGGGTGAGGGCCCACAGGAACTTCTGTGTCCGTGTGGGGCTGCTGTGCACCTGCACGAGGCAGGACATGCTGTGTTTCATCCACCACGCCGAGGAGGAGCTGAGAAGGAATCAGGAGCCCAGCCTCCTGCACACTCTCTGCACTGGCTCCTGCCTAGACGTGGAGAAAACGGCCCACTGGTTCTGCCGATTTGTCCAAGTAGCCTGGCTGCGTTTGCCTCAATCCCGCCACTGGCGTTTAACCTTGCAGCCCTCCAGCCGCTCCTGCAAATTTCAGCTCAGCAAGGACAACGAGAGCTTCATGGTGGAGGTGATCTTTGGCGTGCAGCAAGGAGACTCCGATATCTTTGTGGGCAGCAAGCCTGCAGGAGCAGGCACGTCAAGCACCGCGTGGCTGGAGACTTACGCCGTGGCAGAGGCCAGATTCTTCAGCCACGTTTCCAGGCAGGCCCCCGCGGACAGCTGCCACTGCCAGTGCCTGCAGCTGCTCAGCCGCTTCCTGCTGGGTGTAGGCTTTTCCAGCTACACCCTGAAGACGGTGGTGATGCACCTGCTGACCACCATCCCCCTGACACAGTGGTGCACGGGGGATTTCCAGCAGCGGCTGATAGACACCTTGAAGTTCCTGCACTGCTCCCTGCAGACAACACGACTCAGCCACTTTGTGATAGGCAACCAGAGGCTTCCTCCGGAGATCAGGTTGCCCTCCAACTTGCGGGTGGCTGAACCACCCAACCTGTTTCAGCACCTGGCCAGCCATCGGGAGGCCCACGTGAACGCCGTGCAGAACTTCATTAAGCTGCTACATTGGCTCAAACAACTCCTGCTCCATGGGCAATGATAGAGCTGCTTGTGCCTTGAGCTGTGCCCGTAGGGCCTGTTGACAGAGCCTGTATATAGTAACCTCCTGTAGTTAGTGTGTTTTCTGGCTATTCTCACCTCCCGTAGTGAGTACTCTCCCTGGATATATTAACCTCCTCTAGTCATTGTAGTTATTGTATGCATGATTACCGTGTAAGTAATGCATTTAGTATATATATATATAAAGCCCCTAACTAGGTCTAATACGATATAGATTAAGATTCTGTACTTAGTGCATTCATCCTTAGTTTTCTTGTTATTGTTTCAATAAAACAGACTGTTACTGATCTTGTCTGTGCAAGTTCCTCTTGAACTCCACCCGAGCTGTAGCATTGGTGACTTGCACTAGTTGTGAATTTGTAACTGCCTGGGAGGAGGGACTGTTACAAAAAGCCTTTTGGAACAAAGGCACACAGGTCTCGCTCTGCAGTGCTCCTCTGCGTGGTCGTCCTGCTGCGGCAGCCACTGAAGGCCACGGTGCCTACAAAGGTGATTTTCGGCCTCTGTCCCCCTTGCTCTCTCAGGCCGTGCCGGCCATTTCACACGGGCTCTCAAAGTCCCTGGCAGCTCTGGCGGGGCAGGGAGCAAGCAAGAGGCACCGCTGCCGGGCCTGCTTGCGTTCACTGGGGAGACAAGGAAGATTCTGCTCATCGCACACCCTCTGCAGGGCCTTGGCACCGCACAGACAAACTTGTTGGACACGCAGAAGCGTGTGCTCTGTCGGCTGTGGGAGCTGCCCACTGGACATCAGCCCCCACTGCTGCTCATCACCCCTGGGAAACGTCTGCTTGCAATCCAGGCCCTCTGACAGAGGCACTGCAGGATCGAGGATCCTGCCGTGGGGAAGGCCCAGGCCAGCGCCAGGATATTCCCCCATACGCACCCAGGGCTTATCCTGGGCTGACTCTTCGATGCTTTTATCCCCAGCTGGCTGTTCTGTTGATGCTGTCTATTTACTTGGACACTTTGAAGAACTGCTTCTGAGAGCGAAGGGGGGGAAAGAAGAAGAAGCGTGCAGTTTATTTGCAGGAACTGCACTCCTCCGCATTCTGCCCCTGGACTCTGTTGTCTGCAGCACGCACAGGCAGCGCGACAGAGATCTCCTTTGCTCTTAGTCGGTTTTAGCCAGCTGAAGCAGAGACATTCCCTGGATTGGTTTTTTTCCCTTTTTCTTGGAACTCTTGAAACCTGTCCTGGACTGCAAATCCCAGAGGGACACCTGGATCTCACGCCTGCGGCCCATTGGGGCCGGCCTGCACCTTGGTGTTCTGCAGCGCCAGAGGGACCGAGGAGAGACTGAGCGAGCCCAGCTCCAACCCACGGCCAAGACTGTCTCAATTTGCCCGCTCTCTTCAGGATGGCGAGAGGTTACATTGTTTCATTTTATTCATTTGTTTAGGCTCGTGGGCACTTTACTTGTTGAAGAAACAGTTTTTCCACTTTTCTCGAAGGAGATTTTTTCCCCGCAACAGCTGTGGGAGGGGCCATATGGGTTGGCATCCCAGAGGAGCCCCATTCACAGCTTTCCTCCAAAATTGGCCTTGAGCAAGGACAGGGTGTCACTTAGGTCCCAAGAGCAGCTGCACAAGCACAGAGCTCAGCACCGAGGGAACCACTTGCACCTCAGAGCACGAGGTTTCCAGGAGCAAAGCATTCGTGTCCCCCGTTCAGTATTTGAAAAGGGTTCGGGCCTTCTGCCTGGTTGCTGCAGGCAACGCCTGGGCGTGGATTTTGGCCCGTGGCTGTGCCCTTGGTGTGTGTCAGGTGTTTGGTTGCCCGGGGCCATTGAGAGCCCCAGAGCTGAGGTGGAGCTGGAGGGCGGGGCTGGCCTGGCCGGCATGCAGCCTGGCCCCTGTGACATCGCAGCGCCAGCGTCACAATGGGGGCAGCCAGGACACAGGAGCAGCAGGTAAGGCTGCCCCAGTGCAGCCTCGGCCAGCGGCCAGCGTGCACGCAGACACGAGGCTGTGCTGAGCGCTGAGCCAGGACCCCGGCAGGAACGCCAGTCCCCCGGGAGCCGCTTCTCAGCGCGCGTCCAGAGGCCAGTCCCTGGCAAGGGAGTGCCCTTGGCAGGGCACGGTGCTGCTGCTGGGGCAGCGGCACAGGCCCGGCAGCCTGCAAGCTGCCTGCGCCCTCTTTGTGCCCTCAGATCCCTGGGCCTTCTGCCCTCACTTCCCCCATCCGTACCTCCCTCCCTTCCCCACTGAAGGCCTCGGCACCTGCTGAGGCCATGGTTGCCATTACCCTCCTTCTCCTGCTGCTGCACGGCCTCATCCAGTACCCGCAGCAGGCCGGCGATGGGCTGGATCAGGCCACCCGGGAGCGCATGCAGCAGCGGGCGGAGTACCTGAACCAGGAGATGGCTCGGCTGCTTCAGGAGCTGGAGCACAAGAGCCTGGAGCAGAGCGCTGGAGCCTGGGGAGCCCTGCTTGTCTGGCAGTTCTGGGCTCCCATGGCAATCCTCATCCTTCTCCCAGCACTGTGCTTTGCTTTCCAGAAAATCAGATGCCATCCTGAAAACAGTGGCCAGAAGGAAAGCACCAGCAGCAACTTGCAGGTGGAGCAGGAGGAGGAACAGGAGGAAGAAGGAGACAACATTGCTCCACAGAAAGAAATGCAAAGCATCCGGTCCAATGTGGAAGAAGACAACAAGGACGGAAACGAAGCAGGCGGCAGCAGCGTTGAGGCAAAGGAGGAAAGCAGTGTTGGGAACGAAGCAAGAGAAGGCTACGCTGCTGCAAAGGAAGACAAAAACAAGGAGGAGAAGGTCATGGAAGTCAATGCTGCTGGCCGTGAAGAAGAGCAACAGGATGCAAATGAGGAAGACGACGAGCAGAATGTTCAAAATAACCTTGGACGCCTTTTAGAGGAGCACATCCAGTTGCCTGTGGTGGACCTGCACCAAAGTTGCTCGATGGTCAGGGAGCTGATGGGCAAGCTCACCTACGGCTTTGGACAAAGCTTGGCCAACACTTTCTACCCGGTGCCACAAGAAGCCATCGGAGTGGGCAGCGCCTTTGAAGGCTGGAGTCCCAGCGCTGAAGGCGTTGTCTATCGTGTGCTTGTACCCCTGAGTCCCCCTCCAGGACACGCCTTCACGCTGGAGCCGGACACTGAACGGGTGAGGGCCCACAGGAACTTCCGTGTCCGTGTGGGGCTGCTGTGCACCTGCACGAGGCAGGACATGCTGTGTTTCATCCACCACGCCGAGGAGGAGCTGAGAAGGAATCAGGAGCCCAGCCTCCTGCACACTCTCTGCACTGGCTCCTGCCTAGACGTGGAGAAAACGGCCCACTGGTTCTGCCGATTTGTCCGAGTAGCCTGGCTGCGTTTGCCTCAATCCCGCCACTGGCGTTTAACCTTGCAGCCCTCCAGCCGCTCCTGCAAATTTCAGCTCAGCAAGGACAACGAGAGCTTCATGGTGGAGGTGATCTTTGGCGTGCAGCAAGGAGACTCCGATATCTTTGTGGGCAGCAAGCCTGCAGGAGCAGGCACGTCAAGCACCGCGTGGCTGGAGACTTACGCCGTGGCAGAGGCCAGATTCTTCAGCCACGTTTCCAGGCAGGCCCCCGCGGACAGCTGCCACTGCCAGTGCCTGCAGCTGCTCAGCCGCTTCCTGCTGGGTGTAGGTTTTTCCAGCTACACCCTGAAGACGGTGGTGATGCACCTGCTGACCACCATCCCCCTGACACAGTGGTGCAGGGGGGATTTCCAGCAGCGGCTGATAGACACCTTGAAGTTCCTGCACTGCTCCCTGCAGACAACACGACTCAGCCACTTTGTGACAGGCAACCAGAGGCTTCCTCCGGAGATCAGGTTGCCCTCCAACTTGCGGGTGGCTGAACCACCCAACCTGTTTCAGCACCTGGCCAGCCATCGGGAGGCCCACGTGAACGCCGTGCAGAACTTCATTAAGCTGCTACATTGGCTCAAACAACTCCTGCTCCATGGGCAATGATAGAGCTGCTTGTGCCTTGAGCTGTGCCCGTAGGGCCTGTTGACAGAGCCTGTATATAGTAACCTCCTGTAGTTAGTGTGTTTTCTGGCTATTCTCACCTCCCGTAGTGAGTACTCTCCCTGGATATATTAACCTCCTCTAGTCATTGTAGTTATTGTATGCATGATTACCGTGTAAGTAATGCATTTAGTATATATATATATAAAGCCCCTAACTAGGTCTAATACGATATAGATTAAGATTCTGTACTTAGTGCATTCATCCTTAGTTTTCTTGTTATTGTTTCAATAAAACAGACTGTTACTGATCTTGTCTGTGCAAGTTCCTCTTGAACTCCACCCGAGCTGTAGCATTGGTGACTTGCACTAGTTGTGAATTTGTAACTGCCTGGGAGGAGGGACTGTTACAAAAAGCCTTTTGGAACAAAGGCACACAGGTCTCGCTCTGCAGTGCTCCTCTGCGTGGTCGTCCTGCTGCGGCAGCCACTGAAGGCCACGGTGCCTACAAAGGTGATTTTCGGCCTCTGTTCCCCTTGCTCTCTCAGGCCGTGCCGGCCATTTCACACGGGCTCTCAAAGTCCCTGGCAGCTCTGGCGGGGCAGGGAGCAAGCAAGAGGCACCGCTGCCGGGCCTGCTTGTGTTCACTGGGGAGACAAGGAAGATTCTGCTCATCGCACACCCTCTGCAGGGCCTTGGCACCGCACAGACAAACTTGTTGGACACGCAGAAGCGTGTGCTCTGTCGGCTGTGGGAGCTGCCCACTGGACATCAGCCCCCACTGCTGCTCATCACCCCTGGGAAACGTCTGCTTGCAATCCAGGTCCTCTGACAGCGGCATTGCAGGATCGAGGATCCTGCCGTGGGGAAGGCCCAGGCCAGCGCCAGGATATTCCCCCATACGCACCCAGGGCTTATCCTGGGCTGACTCTTCGATGCTTTTATCCCCAGCTGGCTGTTCTGTTCATGTTGATGCTGTCTTTTTACTTGGACACTTTGAAGACTGCATCAGCAGTTCGATTGTTGATTGGTGGATGCGATGGACCAATCATTCATCGCCCTGGCAAAATGATTGGTCCAGGATGACACTCGGTAAAGACCAATCAGGACACAGAAAACAAGCCAATAAGGGAGAAGATCCTGTGTGCCCCAATCAGAAGAGAGCAGGGAGGATAAAAAGGACTTTGGGAGTTTACTGAGGGTCTCCAGTGAAACTCCGTGTCCTAAGGGGCACCCAGTGTTTCTACGCTGCTAAGGTTTTTGGTATACTTCTCTGGCTTTTCGGGTGGTGCTTCAGCTTATCTTGGGCCCCCGTCCTTAGAGGTTGGATAAAAATAAACAAGTTGCCATTTTTTGCTCCATCCATGTCCTGGCCTCGTTTATTTCAATAGTGTCCAAAGTCCTACCCTTTGCTGAAATATCAACCCTGACACAATTTTCTCTTGTAAAGATCCACAGATGTTCATTTGTTTATCTGTTTTAAATGAAAGAAAATTTTTCTGTTCTAAGCTAGGAATAAAACAATAAGTCTTGAAAAACAGTTACTGAATGTGTTTTAATTATTATAATTCAGGCTCAGGTTATCCTTTAAAAAGGGCTTAAGCTGAATTAACCTTCTCTGTATGATGTCTGTGTCATTCATCTGATACAGAAATGAGCCTCTCTGAATCATACAGTATCAATCTGAGTGTGCTGTCCTTGAAGAAAATGGGAGCTTTTGATCAGAATGGCCACACTCCGCAAAACTGAGAAAAACCCCCGAACACTGTGTGTGCTGAACGTGCTGGGTAGAAAAGGTGGATGCTCAGTGGTAGCTGCTGTTAAAGCAAAAGTTCATTGCTGCTGCTGATCTCTTGTATGGCACCCTCCCCCTACAAGAAAACTGTGTCAATTAGCCCATTTAACAATCTGAATGGCAGCCTTGGAACTCCAGATCTGTCTCTGTTTAAATACTCCTGCCAGGCAGAAGGGTAGAAACCTATGTTTAGTCCCACTTCCTTTTGTAATTTGGTGTCCTAAAATGCCTTTTGTGTGATCTTAGGATGGTACAGTCTATATCCCGCTAATGATAATGTGCAGAGAGAATAGGAGTTAATATTTTCAAAAGACACCCCTTTCTCTCTTTCTTTTGAAGAAGCTTGCATAGTTGAAAGGAGTTACTTTCTTGTCTGACTGTAATGGATTCAAATGGTGATGAGTATTGACTGAGCAGCCAAGCTCTGAACATCACTGCAGATTTGTCTTTGGTAGCCAGTTGGCTGGCAAACTAACCCTGTCATGTCATTATCCTGAGAGATACATGACTTGTTGCTTCAGTAAGCTCTGATATTGTAAAAGATTCCAGAATATCATTGGAATAGGCCTGACTGTTGTATTTGAGCACAAGTAAAATGTACATGGATTTGATACAGAATCAAATTTTCTTCACTGGCCTATTTCTAAAGGGTTGATCCCTGAAAAATTTGAGAAAAATGCAACTGTAGAAGTATTTTGAATTTTCTCTAGAGATCTACACTTCTGTTTCTTCCTTCTTACCCTTTTGACCATGCTTATCTCATAGAAATTTCATGCTGTGAAAAATAGCTTTGAATTTTTATGTTGTGTGGAACTTGTTTCTTGGAAATGGATATTGCCTAAGTGCTAATATTAAATTTCTTGTGACCTGAGTGGAAAACTCAGGTCCAAAACTAAAGGGAAGGTTGCTGGCTGGATAGTAAAGGAAAATAATTGGTTTGATGGGAGAAATATCTCCCATCAGAATTGAGAAGAGACAAGCAATGGACTGAAAACATCCAGACAATCAAATGGAGAACATTCTCAGGAACGTGATGTCCCAGCATCCTCTCAACATCAAAGAGGAGTGCAGCTCCATGACTCTAAGATTCCACCAACCTAGAACTCTAAGATTCTATGGCTCTGTGACACCAGGGATGGACTCTAGGGCTGTCTCCAGGGCAACGAGGGAACGTTGGTGCCAGCAGGAGGGGCTGCAGTGCAGTTGCACCAACAGCTGAGAGGCAACTGCTTCTGCTGCTGGTGCTGGTGCTGCTGGCGCTGGCAGAGCCGTGGTGTGGCTGAGCATTGGCATCTGCAGCCTGCCAGCTCCTGGCAGCTCAGGGCAGAGCCCACAGACCCAGTTGGGCATTGCACCTGAGGACAGACACAGGGAATAGAAAGTGTGCCCACACAGGTCTGTGGCAAGGAGGGAGGGAGGGCAGATGAATCCCCTGCCCACAGCTGCCAAGGGAAGGCCTTTGGGAGGGCAAGGAATCCTCACCCTGACACTGCGCCCTTCAAGGACCCAGCTGTCCATGCTGAGCAGGATTCCATCAGGCCTTGACTCAAGACAGTGGCAGGGTCAGAAGTGATGGGAGCAGCTGGAATGCAGGGCCGTGCATTCCCTCTCCCCAGCCTGTTTGGCAACATCTGGGCAGGGTCTCCATTGTCTGTCTGCAGCCAGCTTGGGGGGTCCTTCCTCTCCTCCCCCTGCTTGGGGGACTGCGCTTGGTTTCTCTGTCACCTCAATGCTGAACTTCTCTCTCCTCAAACCTGGCTCTTCAGAGTTTGTGTTTCCTGTGTCTCACACCTTCCTCCCCTTCCTCCTTCCCACCACCTCATGGAGCATCTTTGGGCAGCTGGCTTTGGCACTTGCAGCAGCAGGCATGCCCTGAGGAGAACCTCTGGCCTCCAGCCTTTCTGCAGGGCTAGCAGGGACACCAGAGCTTTTCTTCCAGAGGCCAGCCTCTTTCCAGCCTCTTTCCCTTCTCTTCCTGAGGGAATACAGACTGAATCTTGGCTCTTTCCTCCTTTCTCTCTCTATCAAGGAAGGATCAGCCATGGCTGGAGAAATCTTTCATGCTTACCTGGTGCTGGTGGCCCTTGTCAGCATCAACCAGCACTCAGGAAAGAATGGAGTTTCTCCCGAGGATGACAAAGAAATTCTCCAGAGGATGAAGGAGCGTGAGGTGACCCTCGGGCAGCACCAACTGCGGTTGGAGAAAGAAATTGCAGAGCTGGAAACCAGACAGGAGTCTCTGGCATGGCCTCTGTGGGAACTGGAGAGAACAATGGAATGGCACACGTGCACACTGCTTGGCCTGCTTGTCACTGCGGTGTTGGTGATCTGGAGGCAGAGTAGGAATGGAGCCAGAGGGGAGCACAAAGAAGAGACTGAGCTGGGCTTCCTGGGGAAAGTCTGCAAAGGACTGGCCTTCCTGACAAAGCCCTCTGTGCTGCTCAGGGCCATTTGCATCCTCATGGGTGGATTTGTAGGATATCTCCCATTCTTTGCAGATGGACTTGAAATACTTTTTCAATTACTTCATCCTCATATGAAAAAAATTGCTGCTTGAAATTCCTTTAGTTCCTTAGGTTAAGGATTTCCTTATTTCTCTGTATTGGTTGTTAAAAATACACTGTTTTCATTCTTATATTCTTTGTATTGATTGTTAGAAATACTGTCTTGATTGTTAAAAATATTTTGTATTGATTGCTATAATCTCTATATTGATTGGTAGAATACTCTGTATTGTTAGAAATACTCTACTGATTGTTAGTAATATTGTTGGTTGTTAGAAATACTTTTTGTATTTATTTTAAAAATACTCCTATGTTAAAAATACTGTCTGTATTAATAGAAATATTCTGTATTCATTGTTATACTGTGTATTGATTGTTAGAAATAGTCTCTTTATTAGAAATTCTCCTCTGTATCAGTGCTAGGCTTCCATTAAAAAGATAGATTTAGGCAAAGTAATAAACTTATCAGAACTGTTTGCTTGCAACCACACGACTTCCTCTTCTCTTTGGCCTCTGCCATTGTCCTTGGACCGTGCATTCCTCTTGCAGGCCCAAATGCAAACCCCAGAGAAACAGAGACATTGTGTGCAAAGCACAGCCAGGGCTGTGTGCTCCTCCACATGGACAGAAATTGAGGGGAGGGTGTTTCAGAAAGAGGCTGTGGACATTGTGACTGTAAAGCAAGGAATGAACAGTGTAGCACAAGGTTTCCTTCAGCAAGAGGGGAAGCACACAGAATTGGTTTCAAGTGAACTCTCATCCAGTGCTGGAAGAAAGGTAGAGCAGAGAAGCTGAGAAAAGGGCCTCAATATGTTTCATGCTGTTATCTGGATTTCCATCCAGACAAAACTTTCCTAAACTGAACATTAAATCTCAAAGCCATAGAATTTTGGGAAGGAATTCTACTTTCTTTACTGGTGTCAATCTATTTTCCTACCCTTTTCTGGTAAGAATGGATTTCACTCCTTGGCTACATTAATGAGTGCTGAAATTAATAGTGCACCCTGGGATGAGGGTGCACTGCGGGCTGCCAGGCAACATGGGTTCCCAGGCATGGCAGAGCTTGTCCATCTGTTCCAACTCACGGCAACTGCAGAGCATTCTCTCCAAGTCTCACTCCATCCCATTCCACAGGCACTGCTCCTGCCAGCATTTCGAGGTCAGCAACAGGTGCAATACATGTGCCAGGGAAGCTGGGCAAGCAGTGAGTGCTGCGCCAGCATGGCCAGAATGGTGCAAGAGCCAGCACCAAACAGGCTGAGGCACCCACACCAATTCCTTCTGTCCAGGTTCAGGGTGAGCACACAGCTTCAAGAACATGATGTGCTCTTGCCACAGAGGCTTCTGCCTTACTCTGGGTCATGACTGTCAGCTTCCTGCTTGGTTTCAGAGCAGAAAGGGAAATTATTCTCTCCTTTTGCCCACTGATCTATGCAGATGTGATGGGAGGCCATCTCTCCCTTTGTGTGGGTGTTGTGTGGGTGCTGAGACAGACAGTCTGTAGTATCAGTTGGATACCTGAGGGTTGTAACACAAGCAAGAAGTGTGAACTATCCATTGAAATCATTATTAAGAACGTAGTATGTTCCAATCCTCCTTCAAATTCAATTCCAAGTCAATGCCACCTGTAGCTTCAGTGGGCTGTGGATTAGGCATGTGTCTTTACCAACAGTATCATGCTTATTTTAGTACTTTTCAATTGGGATTGAGTCCAAAATCAGGAGGATCTTGGTGCTAAATTATTATTCAATCTATCATTACAACTAATTAATGAGTTTTCATGAATAAATGCTTTGGTACACATGTGCCAGCAGTTAGTCTGATTGGTAAAACATTCAGTTAATTTCCCCAAGCAGTGCCTGTTTGGCCCACGATGGTACCTGGTGAGTGCTGTGTCCCTGTTCTTACTTCTGCTCATGAAGCTTTCATTATATTCTCTCTCCCCTGCCCAGTTGTGGAGGAGAGTGATAGACCACCTTTGGTGGGTGCCTGGAACCCAGTCAAGGTCAACCCACCACAGAAAACTACTTGACCTTTAAGATCCATTTTATGCCAGGGCCATATATTTGTTATGCATAACTTAACAAATGTATTAACATAGAGATCAAAGTTTAGATCAATAAAAATTAGGTTTGGAGCAGAATTGCTCCTGAATGTAAAATGATAGCCTTTCTTGAAAAATCTTAAGTGACCTAGTGGATTTACTGTGCAGTGTCTCAGTATTTCACACCCCTGTTTGTTCAGAAACATTTTGGTGCTTCTACTGCCTAAGGAGTTAACAAATTGCATTCTCAATCCTGATATTGTGCACATATGAACAGAATACAGCTGGTCTTTTCAGGGCATTACTTCCAGGTTTAGGAGAGGAAAAGCAGCTCTCACAGCAGTGCTGCAGCCCCACATGCAGCTGCCTAAACATGTAATTCACAGTGTCTGGTCTTGTTTACCATGGTGAAAAATGTAAATATGAATCCCCCTCGACTGCTTTCTGTCAGTGTTGCTGCACAGAAGGCAAACTTGGCAGCTGTATGACCCAGATACCATGCTCTGGAATATTTTCCACTTGTAGAATCTGCTTGTTGGTTGCTCATTTTCTGTTGAAATGATATTTTCTGTTGCCTGAATTTTAATTGAACTGTTCTGTGCAAGCTTGTAATTATAATCATCCAATGCTTTTCTTTAGCAATAGGTGCAGCCATAAATTATTATTCCAAGTGAGGATTTTCTTAATGACTCACAAAACTTCACGCTAAACAGGATATATTATAGACTGATATCATGCAGGAATTCTTGCAGGATGCTCTTTCAGTTTCAGTCAAAATGCATAAAGGGTTATGATGTAGCCTCACCACATTTTTTAAAATGGTATTTTGAATAGTTTTTGGCATCACTGATGAAGGTCCTACTGTGCAGTGCACCGGAACTGAGTAGAGTAATCG
Source organism: Acrocephalus scirpaceus scirpaceus (assembly GCA_910950805.1). Classification (NCBI taxonomy): domain Eukaryota; kingdom Metazoa; phylum Chordata; class Aves; order Passeriformes; family Sylviidae; genus Acrocephalus; species Acrocephalus scirpaceus. Next base: position 56,799,517 of record OU383780.1, read on the forward strand.
GATGATCTGCAGTATTCATAAACCAGATCTGATGGCACTCTTAAATCTCTAAGTTTTAAAATATGCCTGGATAGTGAACCGAGTCTTGTTTCTTGTTTAAATCCATTCCTTACATGGAACACTTTTCTTGCTGTCTACTTTCATGCCAGGAAGAATTTCCCCCCTTAGTACATCTATAAATGAATTATAGGAAGGTCACTCTTTTCATTAATTATTTGCTGTGGCAAACAAAGTGATTTAAAGCTGTGTAGTGTTTTTCCTAACAGATTTCTTGCATTGTTAAGCAGAAAAGAAGAGGGAGGATAAAAAGTGACTCACTAGGTGTAAATTGGTGGCTCACAGATACATTCTGCTGGCAGTTCTGATGGTAAAAGGCAGTAAGCATGTTACACTTTATGTAGATAAAGCAGGCTATTACAGAGTGAAATGTTTACCCATATCTTTTAGTTAATGTACTTTGTTGAAGATACAGTGTTTCATCTTAGATAGAGTGCCTAACTTTTTCTAAAAAGAGTCAAATGTTGCCTAATCTTTGCTGGTAGAAAGTGTGAGATTTAGCTATTCATAAACTCAGGGCAATTCTCATTCAGTCCAAATTACTCTCTGTATTTGAGCAAAAAGCACATGACCATCTCATTGAGATCACATTTGCTTTGTACTTCTGCAGCATTACTGAGATGCTTTGTGTTTCCTTTCGTGTAAAAGATCCCTTATTTATTAATAATTCTGCCAGTGTAACAGTTCTTGTGGTTCAGGTGAATCCCATGAGATGACATGGGAAAGTGCAGTTTATGAGAAACAGAGTAAACCTTGCTGTGAAGCAGGTCAGGCAAGAGCAAGGTGATATTGGTGCGAAGTAAAAGAAGATTGGAGAACAATGTTTCAAAATAAAGCAAGATTTCATATTAGATAGCTATTTGACATGCCTAGACTTAGAGCTTAATTTAGATTTAAATGTGGTAATAAAAGAAAATATTGGTTATGCATACATTGTGGCCAATGCGGTGTCTTTTCCAGAACTTTTTTAGTAAAAAGAAGTTCTTTATTCTTAGAATAAAAGTGAGGTGTTCTAGGTCAGGTCTGTAATTTAAAATGGACAGGGAAAGCAGACATTATTCATTTGGACTTCATTAGTAAATGACAACAGCAATGTCTGATCTGTAACAACAGTGAAATAAATCAGTGCATTGGGACCAGCACTGAGCATCCAAAAAACAGAGAGTAGGTTTCTATCTATGAGAACTGTTATCTTGATAATGGATAGTGGTGGACAGAGAAAGGCTGAGAGAATCCCTTCTACCAAGAAGCCTTGGCATCATCTGAGCTTAAAACAGGTGAGAGTAAGGATGAATGTGTGTGGCACAGGTCCACCTTGGACAGAAAATCTCTGAGCCTGATAATGAACTTAAAACTGTTTCAAGAGTGCTGAGACAGGTCAAAATTGTTGTACCAGTGGTGAGTGGAGAAAATGCCAGAGGTAACCATGTTAAAAAAATATTGTGTGGGCTGCTACATACCAGAACCCAGTGGCTCTTCTGCCTCTAACTACATTACCTTTGTCCCTGCAAGTCAGGTCAGACATTTCAGACATTTAGTGATGTAAAACCATTCTGACTCTGTAGCAGAACTTGCCAGCACAAGATTTGCCAGTGGAATACTCAATGCAAGGCAGCTGGAAGGAGTTCACATTGTTTCTGAGGATCCCACTTCCAAGAGGCCACTGCAATATAATTTCAAAAATTTGCTGAAGTGTTCAGGGAGCCAAAGGCAGCCCTGAACCATTCTTTCTCTTGAGACATTTATCTTCTGTAGATTGGCATGTTCTCTATAATGAAAGACTCATTCAGATTTGAATAACCAGTAGGCTTTATCATCAGTAAGCCTTTATCACCAGCAGGCTTTTGCTGACAAGAATAATGAAATTTGCAGAAAATACCAAAACACCACAGTTTCAAGGGTAGATTGTATTAAAGGATTTTGATTTGTGTTTCAAGAATGAATCTGGGGTTTAGCTCCATATTTCTCATCCCTTCTCCTTTTTCATTCTTCCTCTCTTCCCCTTCCCAGGAAGGAAAAGAAACAATAGAACTGTGTTACCAAGCAAACTAATTTTCAACCATCCAAGCACCAGACTGCACTACCCTGTAATAGTCACATATCATTATAAAGTGGCTGCACTGATGCAAGCATAATTTTACTTTGCTAACTCACTCATTTATCATGTTCCTTCAAGTGTTAATTTTTATAGCACTCAGAAACGTGCAGGATACTTCACAGATACGTATATGAGTAAATGGCAATGTAGGGAACCTGAAGCACCTAGGTATAAACAGCTATGCTATATACACACAAAGTTCACAGGAGCAGTTCCTGTGATCAACAGAAAAGGAGAAAAACCAAATTATTTTACCTTGCAGTGTTTCATTTTGGGCAATTAGTAAAATTCAGATTATTCCTTCTGGGGAAAATAGCTTAAATTAATGATCTTTTTTGCTACTAAACTGTGACATTTCGTATTTTCTGTTTATTACTCTTTACAGTAATGAATTGACTTGAATTTAATAAAAATTAATGACTTTATGCTATTAAACACAGGAATATTACAAATCCTGCCACTAGCAAAGCCCTGCTGCCAACCACACCAAAGAATAAGGTCGTGTGATGCCTCTTTTCTCCCCTGAAACCACCTGTGTAACCTTAAATTCTAACTTTCGCAGTCAGAAAGTTTAAATGCTCCTGTGAAGCTGTGTCTGGACGGCTTGAGAAGCAGCTCATTCATCAACACTGACAAATGGAGGTGTCCTAAGCAGCATCAAGGACTTTCCATATGCTTGGTTTTCCCTGCATTTCCTTGTCCCATGCAGGAACAAAGCTATGGCTGCTCATTTCCCATTGAGTTGACAAGCAGCACGACACTTTGGTTCAGTCAGCAGGTATTTTGTTTATTCTGTTAGGATTTAAGTGTCAGGCAGGGTTTGTCTCTTATTCTGGGTAGGTTTGGAGCTGCTTAAACCCAATATGGCAGCACCACTTTGCCCTTGGTGCACTCTTGCTCTGTTTGTATTTTAAAGAAGTCTGATTTTCTTTCTAGGAACATTGGTGTGCCTTTTGCTATTAAGAAGGTTACAGTGTTTGGCATCATTAATTAAGCTGCATCACTGCTAGTAACAGGGCATCATTTACACACATCTGGGATAGTATATTATTAGCAGGACCCATTAATTAAGCATGCCAGCTTGTTTATAATTAACTTAAGAAAGTTATGGCATTAGTAAAAGTATTAAAGTAGCTGACATGAGCACATTTAGTAATGATAGCAATGCCAAAAGAAAAAGCTTCCAAGAGGAATTAACGAATATTAATACAATGATCACTATTCATGTTTGTCTGTGTAGATGTGGCAATGATTAGTTTTATGTTGTCCCCTTTAAATATCAACTTGCAAGCTATTAGTATCTTTTTAGAAATGTTGCAGAAAGCCCCTACAAGGCTCTAAAACTTTTTAGTACAAAATATGCATTCTGCATAATAAAGAAAATCTCTGAAATCTCAATATACTCAAATCAGAGAAAAACACTTGGATTCATCTTGCCTGTGCCCTTTCTGACATCATTGTGCACTTAAAGATAAGGTGGAGAATTGTGCTTGAGAAATAATTCATCCTATTAAATGCTGAAAATGAGAAAAAAAGATCTTGGTTAGAAAGTGTGAAAAATTGCTCTTGCATTTGAAGGTCGTATAGATTGGATTTTTTTATAAATTGCCCATTAGCCAAGTATTTCTGTTTTATCTCTACGCTAGCAAGAAAGTGATCTTTCATTTCATGGCTGCAAAAAAGCAGACATCTCAGAAAAGAGAATTACTGCTTTGTCTTAGCTATACGAGAAATTTGATGATAAAATTGTCCTTAATTCTAGAAATACTGTGACTGAGGTAGGGAAAAAATCAGAATATAAAGTAGCAAGATGTCTGCTCCATTGGTCTTAGATTGGAAAACTCAGGGTGTAGCAATTCAAAGGTGAAAGTGAATGTACTGGTCTTTTGAATAACATTTGATTACTGGTACAAGATTACAGGCAGGTACAAGATTGCAGAGTTTACACACTCACATCCATTATTTTGGCCTGAATTTCTCAAAGATCTAAGTGCTGCTAATCCTACTGATATTGAAGCAATCACTTAATAATCCACAGTTTTAATGTCAGAGGGTTTGAATCTAAAAAGAAGCACAGTTAACACCACCTACAGGAAAGGCTGAGAGGTTTTTTTGGTGATTAGGCACTGTGGATTTTTTAGTGTTATGAGCTGAACAGTGTTAGACACAGTTTTTAAACAAAATACTTCAAGGGAAAAAACCCCTTCCAGTGAATCAGTACTAAATGGAGAGTATATGCCTAAGCTTTCAGAATATATTTTGGTTTTTATAATTGCATGGCTAAGACTAATTATGCCTGTTATGCAGAGACAAAAATACTGTCTATATGCAACTTCAGTGTTCAGTTTTGAATTCAGTTCACAAAAAAAAAAGTGAAAAGTAAATCCCAAGGCTTCCCTAAAAATATGGCAATAATTAAACCTCAAGGTTAAGTAATATTGCTTTCTTCTATGTGTAGAGGCAGTGAGGAAAAAGAGAAACCTCCCAGTATTTCTAATACAGAATAATTTGTCTGTGACTTTTTTTTTTGGCTTATGAAATGAAACCCATTTTCACTGCCTGGAAAAGAGATTCTTGGATGCAGTAGTGACGGTACTTAAAAACAAAAAACCCCGAAACAGACTCACTTTCTATCACCTAAGAGTAATAGTAGCTATTTCTTAGAGGGACTCATTAAGGAGTACAGCTAGGCAGGAAAATGGTAGAAGGAAAAAAAAAAATGTACGCATGAAAGAAACACAAGTAAAAATGCATTGAGTTGTTGTGAATTGGATAAACAAATTATGTAAATGACAAACTTAGATTTAAATTATTTTTATTTCCTCATTTATTCCATAGTTACAGGAGATTATTAGTGATTGCCCAGTTGACAAAGTCAAAATCAACCTTTTAGATGACCTCAGAAGGAAGCATTTGTTGTTCTTTTCAATTATGCATTTGTTGTGTCTTTAGCTCTTGCTCAGCCACATGAAAGGAAAGCTTTTGAAGCCAAAATAAAAGAAAATTCTTATGTCTCAAGATATTTCTCATCTGCTTTGCCAGAGCAACTGTGCAATTTGAACCTAGAATCTAGGGATTCAGCTGAGGAATCAGAGTTCACTTCACCAAAGAGGAATTTGTGGGAAGTGTCTGATTAAATTACAGTGAATCCCAGAGGTGAAGGCATCTCTGTTCCTAGACCTGGGAATATCTGGACTCTAAATCCTCACAGACCTGTGGCAAGAAATCAAATGAAACTGTGCTGTACCTCACTTAGACCAAGGAAATCTTCAATTCAGATGGGTCACACGCTTTTAGGTATTATTACAGGTACTCAGTTTTCTCAATCAGAACTGCTAAGGACTGCAACTGCCGTTGGATGTCCCCAGATGAAGTTTTAGGCCAGCAAGGCATTCAGAAGCTGGAGGAACTCAATTTCTCTTGGATTACAGTCCAAGATACACTTTGTAGTCTCATGCTTACAATGAAGCAGAGGGCAGGTTTTAGTAGTCTGTAGTTTTCACCCTTTTCTCCATCTTTCTTCAGTGCTTCCCTTTCCCTGAGAGTATTTTCTGATGTAATTTTCCAGCCTCTTTGGAGTGTTTCAACAGCTCACAACCTGAAGAAAATCTAAGGAGGTAACACACATCATCTTCCAGAGTTGTCCCTTAAATAACTTGAGGGCACACTGCCTTTATGGCCAGGTCTTCTTGTGGCTACATGCAGAGGCTGCTTCACAACTCTTCCTCTGTTTAGATTTTTGCTGTGTGCAAAAGGCAAAAGAGAGAACATTTTTATTCTCTAGAGTGCAATTAGGGAATAGACTGTGATCAGAGCTGCACAAAAGGCTTCAGAAGAAATTTCATTATGTGTCCTCAATCTGGTAACCCATACAGAGGACATTTTCAATATTGTGCTGTGGACAAGCGTCACACCATCTTGTTGTGTCCCTCAACATCTTCAAACTAAATCTGGTGGAAGCAAAATTCAGTGCCCCTTCTGAAAATCAGTGAAGAGGGAAGATTTATTTCCATAGGAATATGCATTCTGGAGCTGCTGTGCAGGTGACTGAAAACCAGTGTGAGATCTGACACTCTCTTCTCCAGATGTCTGATAGAAAGATTTTGTTTGCTTTAGTTTCTGAAGTAAGATATTTCACCAGATGTTTAGAATTTCTACTCTCTTACTCTGATATCCTATTGTCATTCCAGGGATTGACTGTGTATGTAGCAAACTGTCCTCTAGTTCTTAAAGGGAAAAGATCAACCAATCTACAATTAAGAATGCAAAGCATCATGAGAGATAATGTATTTCATTTCGTTTAGTATACATAATACAATTTAGTGTTTATTTACAAGTAATGCATAGCACCACAGAGAGATAAGTGGCTAAGCAGGTTATTTCAAGGTCTGAAAGCCCAAGTCAATTCTCATCTTTGAAGCTGGTTGTCATTGCTTCTTTAAGCAAGGTCTAATATCTGACATCACCTATCATACCTAAATAAACAAATCATGAAGGAAGTTCAAGGGGGAACATCAATATTACAGCCATAGAGAAGCTGGGGATTCTTATTTACCCCCCCGCCCCCGCCAGTGGAGACAAACACATTGTGAATAAAGCTGTTTATGTGTAGCAGCTACAGATATTTTATTGCTGCAATCGCTGGATGTTGTTAGACAAAGCCTCTGTCAGTGGAAATCAAACGAATCAACCAGTTAGCATCAGCTTCACTTTGCCAAACTGGTACTGGAGTAACTTTATAGGGAAGTTCTGTGTGAAAGGCTATGGAATCATAGAACCATGGAATCATTTATATTGAAAAAGATCTCCAAGATCATTGACTCCAGCTGTTAGCCCAGCACTGCCAGATTCACCATTAAACCATGTCCCTAAGTGCCACATCTACACGGCCTTTAAATGCCTCCAGGAATGGGGACTCAAACACGTCCCTGGGCAGCCTGCTCCAGTGCTTGACAACCCTTTTAGTAAATATTGTTGTCCTCATATCCAATCCAAACTTCCCTTGGTGTAACCTCAGGCCATTTCCTCTCATCCTGTCACTGGTTACTTAGGAGACCAACCCCACCAGGCTGCAATCTCCTCTCAAGTTCAGTTGTAAAGAGTCATTAAACTCCTAGTCCACTTTGTTTCCTCAGCCAAATGCTTCTAACTTAAACTCCTAAAACCACAGCCTTGGAAACATATCCATGGCACCAATTGCTTTAGAAAAACCTCTGTGCATGTTAGTGGGATATCCTTGGGAGTAAATAAGTCAGCTTGCTTACTAGCTCTTTGCCACTCATGCTTCAGATTGCATGCTGTTGAGATACAAGGTTAAATCTGAGTTAAATCCCTTGTAAAGAGATTATTTTCATAGTGAACAAAATCTCTCACCAATTTGGGTTCATAGGTTAAGATGATAACCAAACAATGCACACATTATCTACCATTTCCTATGTTTCACATAGAAGTACAATAATTTCCTTTTAAAGATGCATTCAGAGCAGTATGATCATCATCGTTATGCTTTACATAAACAAGCAAAATGGTAATTTGGATGTAGTATTCATAGCAGTACTTTTTGCAAAGTGAAAGAAATTCATTAACCAGAGTTACAATTTCCAGGGAAAAACAGGATTGTGGATGTGTAAAAGTAGGCACATTAATTTCTGGAGAAAACTTCCTGGTTTTTCTTTGAGACTGGATAAAATACTTAAAAAAAACTCATTAAGGAAAAAAAGGAAAAATAAATAAAAGCCTGTGGCTACCACTCTACAAATAATACAATACTGAGGAGTCCAATTAATTTGAGAGTAAAATTAACTACACAGGCAGAAACCATTAACATTCAGGTTCGAAATAATACCATTTTTAGAACTGGGCCACAAATTGCTTATACAAATACTGTTTTTCATAACATAGCAGAGTCCTAAAGTTCCTTGCAATTTCATAGGTTTTTAGTGGCATTATACAGCCATACACTTCACAACCTTACTGAAAGGGGAAAGAAGTTAAAGTGCTGATACACTGTAAGTTCTGTATTGTCCATGTAATGGAATATAATGGAATATTTTTAAAAATAACCTTAATTATGAACGTCAAGGGACAAATACATTGATATTTGCAACATGTCCAGTTAGGTTGTGCTTCCAGTACTTGTGTCTGATTCCCAATGAACCAAACCAGCAGCAGGTCCCAAGTATGTCTGAATGTAATCCAGCAGCTGTGCTCAATTTTTTTTTTTGCTTCAGTCCCCTGAAAGTCTGCTGCAGTACAAATCTCAGAACAGACTCCAGCATCAAATTCTTCACAGGCTGCTGTGGTTTTTCCTTGGTTTTATTTCAAAAGGAGTTTCAAAAGGGACCAACACCTAAGTTGTTAGAATCTTTGCCCAGGATGTCTAATATCTTAAGCTAGGTCGCAGTGAATGTGCTTCCTTATTAATATTGACTGTGCTCTTTGTAAGTAAAAGTGAGGGGGAAAAAACACAACAATCCAAATGAAAGTTGTTCCATGCCTGAGGAAGAATAGTGTTCTTACAGTCTAGATAAATTTTAGATGGAATGTGTTTTCTGTACTTGTAATTCATTTACACCAAGAATTTAAGCTCTGAATGACACTCGACTTTAAAACCCCTAGAAATATTGCCAAGGATTTAATTTGTCGGAACATACAAGAAAAAGACATCGTGGCAACAAAATGTCAAAATGTCATGAAACATGAAGATTTTTTTAATCTTTACTGCAGCCTCAAAATGCTAGCAATACTGAATTCATTGCCAAAATTGTCATCATATTCCCCATCCATAGTTCTTCCTGCTTCCATGGTCCCTTGTGGTGCACTCAGTCCTGAAAGGAAAAAAATTAAACAGTATTTTTACTGATGACTTTCTATCAGAGCAAAGCTTATCTAAACTAGCAGTTCTACAGTCAGAGGCAATGGTGTGGTGCTTTCTTGCTTGTGGACAACTTTATCTCATGGAAAATGGCCTGAGGAAGAAAATGGCTCATTGTAAACATCTTATTACCAGATGAAAGAAAGAACATAAAGATCTAAATGTAATATATAAACAACTGCCCCAAAGCCAGCAGCAGTGTCTAACAAGTCTGTGTTGTCTATCATCTCACATGATTGTTCTGAGACATTTTAAAAGCATGATAAACTAAAAGGAAATTAAAAGGACCTGCAGTCAACATTCTTTGAAAGCAAGTACCTTTTTCTGCCAACCAATGTGGTAAAGAATATTGGGTAACAAGCTTAGCACTTGGGTAGTTTCCCTGACATTAACAGAATTTTATTTGCTTATAACTGGGTTGATTTTGGCCCTCTGGTATGTAATAAACACAGATTAACAGCAAATGGAGAACTTACTGCTGCATTGCACACAAAAAAACTGATTCAGGACCTTACATTCAGCAAAAGAATTCACAGAGGTGAGCCTTTTCAGCTTCTACAATTAATAAATTGTGCTATATCAACATATTCAGCATGCTCTTAATTCCTTCTGAACAGGTTAGTCACAAAGAAGTACTGAATGGGATGGTTTAGATTTATTTTTTCCCCTGCATTTACAAAAAAAGTTAGGTCAACTAGAAGCAATGTAGCAGGGGGACTGATACTGGATTCTTCCTGCAAAACTTATTTCATTTCACACAGATGAAGTGAACACTTCTGTTCATACAAACAACAGACAGAAACATTTTCCCACAATGCAGGAAGATCACATAGATGGAACAGTAAATAAACACAATAAACTGAGTTTTTGGTTTTTGCTCTTCAGCACTATGCATCTCTCTTTCTCAAGGAACCTTGCAGTTTAGTAATGATGTTTGACCCCCTATCTACCCTGTCAGTGAACATTTGTATTCTATTAATGTTTGTTTTCCAGATGTTTTTTCACATACTCCAGAATGCACATTCCCTCCTTGACTTGTTTTTCATGCACTCTTTGAGCTCAGAAATATATGTACATAAACTTAGGCCCAACACAGCTGAGGGGGTCCTAAAGAAGCTTTAGCCCCCCACATTAATTTATTGTCATGTCAACAAATGAACAATGAGAAAATATATATTCACTCAGGAAGTATGTCATTAGTGCTGAATGTATCTCCTCATATATATTGTATTATTAGATTCAAGAATTCATCTTTATATTCCATTTTTAATTTACTTTTCAAGTTTCTCTTCAACTAAGATTAAAATATTCATCCAATGAATTTCTAATAAAAAACAGATGACAGAAATAGAATGTTTTCATCTGGAAAATCATTGCTCAGGCTTAGAGTGACAAACAGCAGATGTCTGTCTAAATACTGTTACACATCAATCTTGCCTTAATCTTACATCTCACCCATTTTTTGTGGACCTGCATGCTCCATTCACACCAAGAGATCATAATTTGGTCATTTTGTCAGCTGAACAGGGTTTGGTTTTGTCTCTTCCTTCCTGGTCAGCCTGAGAGTTAATCGCACAACTGTAGTGTGCTGCTAGATTTGCTGGGGTTGAGTCTTGCAAAAATTCAGAGGCAAAAGCTGAGCAGCAGTTTCCATTTAAAAACAAACAAACAAGCAAACAAACAACAACAACAAAAAACCCCAAACCAAAAGCTTCACACATTTAACCACACTGAAGTCAGTTTAGTTCTGTGGCAGTCCTGACATGACTAACACTGAACAAGTAAGATTATCTTTGGACTGCAGACCTAAATTACATTATTTTCAAAAATCCCTGGAGTTTTTGGTGTCATATGATTTTTAAAAGGGTTTCAGGAAATGCAATAGTTAATTACTTTAAGAGCCCAAACCAATCTGTCTTTACATCTTGCTTTACATCTCCCTGTAGCTTTAGACTCTAATGAGTCTGTCCCTCGTAGTTATAGTTTTTCTTCTCCGTAGAGTCTAGGAAAAGCAAACATAAATCACCAGTGGATTTCTTGTACTGACCTGCCCACCTAAATTCAGAAATTGTCAGATTCTTAAAAACAGTGAGCTCTTTGCTAGAGCAAACATGAAAAAAACCACCCCAACAGTCTTTAGTCTCTCCAAAGCTTTTTGAGTACCTCACACTACTGCATGTGCAAACAGGAAAACTGCCCTGTGCACCACTCCTGCTGCAGGGAAACAATTCAGAGGAACAGGAGAGATTGCAGAGACCTGCAGGGGGAAGGTCTGGGGCAGGGAGCTGGGAGTGCCCAGGCACAGGCAATCAGATGGAATGGCACACACCTGCAGCCTGTCAGCTGCATCAGATTCCCCCCACCACCCCTCACTCTTGCAAGTTGAGACGCTGCAGAGCTCTTGAGGTGGTTTGTTTTGTGAGGGAATTGGAGAGAGAATGATAAGGTTAGTGACTTTGATTAATATCTGTTTTTCTGCCCTGTGTTTGACTGTGTTCTTCAGGTATTACATTTATAATCCTGGGAGTTTCAGAGTGCACAATGACTGGAGTTTGTTTCTTGAGTAATGTCACAACAGATATTATCTAAAAATGTGGTGAGGTAACCTAGAAAATTTTGGAAAATTAGAAACCTTTGAAAACTAGTGGATAAAGTAGCTACTATATAAAACCTCATAAAGTTTGGCTATTATGTGCACAAAACCCCCACAGGTCTCCACTTCTTTTTATTTTTAAATTCTTATTCATTTACATCAAGCAAACTTCTGAAAGTCTAATTTACTCAATTACTGCCCTGACAGGAAGCTGTACAGAGCTGTGCTGCTAATCTTAATAGGGTGATGACCCCCTTACTTGTCCTTCTAATTGTCCCATCCTAGGAAAGTAAAATAGGAGATGTTGGCCCACAGCCCTTTAGTCTTTTTTTTTCTGAGTTTCTGATGAGTACAGACATACAAGATGAATTTAAGTCTTTAAGTACTTGAAGATAAGTATGTACATCCAATTTGCTATCCAATTGTGAGAGAGAACCTTATCTTTTCCTGTGGGTTTTTTTTCCCCCCCAAAGGCTTTCTTTTTCTCTTTTTTCTTTTTAAGCTCTCTGGAGTCATTGTATTTGTCTTCAAAGTCTGTGATTATGGCTGGCTCCAGGGAAGAGGCTCAAGGAGGGTTCAGATTCTTTAATCTTTGCAGATGCACAGCTGCTTGTCACTAGCGGGCTTGTAGTGGTGATACTGTTATTTTGTACTACTCATGAAAGCTTGGTTTAGGATCTATGACCTCCTGGTTGGACAATTAATTTGGATGTAATGAAATACTGCTGCAGTACAATATAGAGTTCTAAGATGTGTAAACTTTTAATACGTGTATAAAACGATGTCACAATTCTCTACTGTTGCTTCTGCATTGTTGCTTTTATGATATAATAAATTGTGAAATCAGAGCCTCTATTCTAGTGAAGTAAAAAAGATAGGAACGTTTTTTGGTGATAGTGACTTAACACTGCTGCTGCATGTAAAAGTAACCATTTATTAGCTTGCCCTAGGGTATCTGCTTCAGGTTTTCCAGTGCCAAAAGATGTGGAGACTGTCTCAACCCGTGGGGTTTTTTTATGGACATGTGCACTCCTTAATCAGCTGAATCAAAATGTAGAAGAGAGGAGTTAAAGTTGTCATTAGCCCACTGTAAACGAGCCTTTGTTGTTCTAATGTGGTCCAAAGGGTCTGATACAGAGGCACCAGTAAAAACAGGTGTGATCTGGACAGATATCTTGTGCTTTGGTCTCCTGTTGTCACAGCTTATGAAGCTGTTCCTTGGCTTCTCATTGACTGGTGACAGAGGAAGGTGCAGCTTTCAGTGATAATTTTTGTCTAATCAGGCAGTCATTGCTTTCTGGAGACAGAGGCTGTGAACTCGGCAGCCTCTCTCTGTGGGGATTTATGAGGTGTGTGATTCACTGTTCATTGGTGGTTTCAGCATGCCCCTTCTACCTCCTTCTTTCTCTTCTTTCAAAGTCTTCCCTTGTCTTTTCTACACTGGACCATCTGTGTTTTCTGGGCAATATAAAGCATGCAGCTCTGTAATGAAATGAGTAATACTGAAGTGTAGGAGAATTTTGATTTCATTCTTGAGTACCTATGCCACACGACCCTAAAACGTCACTTGCTGTAATTATTAGAAGATGAAGTTAAAGTAAAACGCTGTGAATACTGAGTCAAGGTCTCTGTAATTTTTTCTGTATCAGAGTCAAAGAATGTAAAAACATTTCTCTAGACATCTAGGCTTCCTCATAAGACAAGAGCACAGTATTCCACACTGAGTAGTACATAAATTCTGTAAGAGATGTCCTTGTGTTATTTAGGGTGTAAATCCATTTTTGGATAATTTCTTCTAATGCTGATCAGCTGTGAGGCACAGTTCCTTGTCTGCCAGCTCCTGGGGAGCCGTTTGGCCTGACCAAGTAATGCAGGACTTGGCCTAGAACCTCTGCCAAATTGGAGTGTAGAATAGAAAGAACAGATGTAAAATTCCAAACTCAGCAGGCTTACACTCTCTTCTCAGATTTTGTAAACCTCAAGGGCAAAATTATTACTAAGTGTATTGAATTTTTCTATTGCATCTTGTTTCAGCTGCAGATTTTCGCACGTGAAATTCTTAAATCTAGTTGTTGTCATTCTGAAAGGAAATGATCATGTGCTCCAGTTCAGAAAGCTACTCAGTCACTTCATGTGTTTTTTCCTTTTTTCTCAATCAGAGATTGTGTTATCACAGCGTTATGTTCTGACAGTGAATGTGTTTGGATTTTTTAAAATATAAACATTAGTTGATACTAAAGGGTAACACTTTAAAATAAACTCTAAGCAAATCATTAAACAAATCAACATAAAGCGCATGAGCGTTCTTCCAGATTCACAAATCCTTTAATTTAAATTTTAAAAAATCCCATCTCTTCCAATGTAGGATGTTACTGATGTCCTTTTTTAAATTCACTGTTATCTCAGTAATGTCTTTCGAAGGCTGCCTGAAACAGACATCATACAGTATCTTACTCCAAGTTAAAAAAAATCAGATTAATTTTTGGTCTGAAAACTTAAGAATTTTACTTGTGAACTCAAAACATTTCTACTAAACCTGGAATCTATTTTCTAAAACAAAGAATTTGTCTTATTGCTGGGATGGCTCCCACTGTTGGAAATATTATTGTTTATACACTACTTAGAAGGGTTTGCAAAACTCATTTTACTTAGTATAAGTTACAGTTATATATGTAATTGTGAGAAAACTTCAGTAATTGTATCTCATGTGACTTCAGTTCTCTTTCCCTGGGTAATGCTATCTGTGATTTTTCTCTGGGATGTTCATGAGGGACTTCCTTTGGGGGATATCTCATCATCCTTGTGTCTGAAAGCAAGAAGTTATATAAGCCTGCAGAGCAGAGTTCAAGCAGGCTGCTGGGAAGTACTCACTGACTCAGTTTCTTTTAAATTCTTGATTTATCTCTTTAAGTGCCTGAAAAAATAATTCAGATACAAACTCTGCTTCCCTTGAGAGATGTGGGGGGTTTGCTGGGTTTTCAAGTGAATTAGGAAGGCAGAAAATGGCTCGTGCAAGTCCGTAACTCATTGCAGACTGGCATTGTGGTTTTTTCTTAAGATTAGAAAAATGCAGTTTTCTGGAAGACAAGCTTTTGTTTGCCTAAAAGTTATGGATTGGCTATGAGAATCATTTGAAGAAACTCTACATCCTGCTTAGCAGAACAGCTACTTAAACCCCTTTTGGCGTCAAAGTCTGAATTTGTGTTGCTGTGAAGAGGGATTAAATCTTTCAAAGGGGAAAGCAAAATCGCTAAAGAAGAAATACTGATATATCAACTTAAAATAACTTCCAGATATTTCTTCAGAAGTTCTATATAGCAGAGCATAAAGAATGTCATTAGCAATTGTATGTAACTGCAAATGGAAATACTTTTGCAGTAGCACAGTAATGGGCAAGTAATAGGAATTAATGTGGGTGAAGAAACAAGATTAGTCCTCCTGGAAAAATAAGGAAAATCAAATGGATCCCTTCAAAGCTATGTAGAGACTATGGGAAAAGTACTGTGTTTCACCTAGAGTGGTACTTCTGGAGAAAAAGCT
Source organism: Acrocephalus scirpaceus scirpaceus (assembly GCA_910950805.1). Lineage (NCBI taxonomy): Eukaryota > Metazoa > Chordata > Aves > Passeriformes > Sylviidae > Acrocephalus > Acrocephalus scirpaceus. The sequence goes on from OU383780.1 coordinate 56,814,679, forward strand.
TCCCAAAGAAGTGTAACTTCAACATAACCTCTGAGTCACGTGTTTGAGGCCCCCCTATGCTCGTACAGCTCTGCAAATCTTTGTATATGCAAGCCTGAGGCCATGAAATAGCTGGATAAAACCTACCTGTTTAGTATCAGGAAGTGAAAATGAAGGAGTAACCCAAGAAGAAGGTGTATCTCTTAGCTGAATTAGGCTCTGGATCTAAATGTGGAGAATGGCTTGCTTGTTTCAACAGAGAAATGGGCATTCAGTGCCCAAATTGTCTTGAACTTCAGGGAAATTTAGATATTTCTCTCCTTTCAGTCATACAGTTGTAAAATTTTATGAGTAATAATATAAGAAGAATGAATAGTATATGAATATGAAGCTTACAAGAACTATATAAGATATTATCCTTGCCTCTAAAAGTTGATAATCCAAATTAAACTGACACAACTCATGGATAAATACCTTCAGTCGAGATTTAAGCACAGAAGTGGTTGATGGAGGGGTGTGTGTGTGTGTTTGTTTCATTGGGGTTTATTTGATTTAGGGTTTTTTTGTTCTGTTTTTATATAGCTGGGGGAAAAGTGAAGGTAAAAAAGATGGTGGGAAAAATACTCTAGACGAATCAATTTAGTAAGTGGTTCAGAAGAAGCCCAGCCTTTTTTTCTTTCTCTGATTGTGGATTTTTGTGGGTTTTGGGGATTTATTGTTGTTGTTGGGGTAGAGGATGAGCTGTGATCCTTTGGAGAAGGAAAAACTGTGAGGAGCAGAAGTATCAGAAAAAAGAAGGTTGCTGGATTACCACAGGGAACACTATAAATGATCTAGAAACTGTTAAAACTATAACGTCTCTACTTCAGCTTATCAGAAGAATACACCTCTTTATTAAAAAAGAGATGAAATAAATTAATCAGATTTCTGTGCATTTTTGTTGTTCATCTCTGTCTAGCATTGATTTTGATTCAGAATATTTCTACTGTTTGGACAGGTTATTATACGATGAGGTTTAGATCTTAGGTGGAATATTTTCTGTGCTGAACTCAGTGGATGACCAGTTGCTGTTCTCTCATTTTGTTCAGAGCTGTAGCAGGTTATTAAGGTAATTCTCTATTAAAAGTGTGCAAAATGTCTGAGAATAAGAGTAGTTGTTAATGGTCAATGAAGGCAGATGTAAGACTGACAAAGCTGGAGTCAGGTAGAGCAGGCTGGTTGCTGTCTTCATCATTTTCCCTATTTTGAGATCGTATTGACTCTAAATCAATTACACCCACAGAGTGGCATGCATTTCCCTAGAATCTTTAAAAACTCAATTGAGTATCAGCAGTGACATTGTTACACTAATGATGAAAAAAATTATAGCTCTGTACAGGCTGCCAAATAAATGAAACATAGTGAAAATTAGTAGGAACAGTGGTTGACCTATGCTTAAAAAATTCAGTTGTCTAGTAGAAATACCTGGGAAGCACTCTATACATTTTCTGCTTCCAAAATTTGACATCTATATAACTTTTTTTTTCCTTATGTATGTCCTTGTGGTTTTTGTTGCAAGGGGATCTGTGCAAAAGGAAGACCTGCATTTCTGAATTAATGTTTTCCCTTTTCCTTTGAAATCCTTACTATTTTGAGTATCAAGTGATTAAAAATTTTTTTTAGATAGAAGCATAACTACCCAGTGATTCAGCTACCATGACTCAATGGTATCTCTAAATTCAGTGAGTCAGAGCCTTCATCCTGAAGTGCAGCATCTCAGATGATTTCTGAAAGGACATTTGCAAAGGCAACTGTTCAGAAATGTAGCTTAAAATGTTTTAGTTAATGTCTACAGATACTACACAAAGCCTTATACAAAGACTTACTGCTTTAATTTTGTACTCATATTCTTGTTTTAAAGAGTACTGAGGAGATTTTATTTTCCCCTTAGTATGATTTTATATTAGAAGCTTTTAGAGCTGAAGTGGTGGGAAGAGTCTGAGTTTCTCTTTGCTGCTTTGTACATATGAACTTTCAGGATCTGAATGGTCAAGTAGGTTTTTCTCAGGTAATTGAGTTGTCAAATTGAAGAGTCAACTCTCAACTATTGAAGAGTCTGTTGACAGTCTGATAGATTCTTCAATAGTCCACAGTAATGCTTGTGTTTATTTGCAAACACAGTGAAGCTAAAATAATCCTGGAAGCAGTTACATTATATTTTTTATCCAATGGTTGGTTTGGGGTTTTTTTAGGTCCTTTAGATTAACTGGTTTCAGTTTTAAGCTTTTCACTGCTTTTAGTAACAGGAGATATCTCATATCTGAGTTTTCTTTAGCATCAGACTGGGCAAATGTTTTGTGATGAGTTCTCCAGTCAGCAGGAAAATGCATTGGTTTACTTTTGGGGTTTTTTTTCTCCTCCACATGAATAATTCAACAGAGAGAAAGCACAACTTTGCACCTCTCCATCTGATGGGTATCAAGTACTACCACTGACTCATGTTATCAATGTCTTGTTAACCTCTAGAGAATGTTGTGCTCTGTGCTTCCCCTTCACAGAAAACAAGCAGCATATACTTAGTCCTAAAAGCATCCTTTGAAGTAAGTGACACAAAAAGGAGATGAAATAGGGAATGGTATTTTCAGGTTGCACAAGAGAAGTTGGTGACTGCTACTCACTCTGGCAGGAATCTTGAAATAAACTCTTCAGCTGGTGAGCCTATGGCTGGTAAAAGGATGATCTTGTAATCTTCTAAGATTATGGCTCAGAGTATATATGTTTAAAATTCTGTGCATCACAAACTTCTCTAAACAGATCAAAATTCTTAAATATTCTTTAAAAGTTTTTAGGGTGTTTTTAGATGCCCCCGTCTAAAAGTTAGTTTTGCACAAGACATGTAATTAAAACAACACTCCCCTGTTATTCCTAAAGGTAGAGATTTCCTTAATTAAACAAGATCATTTACTCAGTCCCTTCAGATTTCCATCTTTCATTGAGGACTGGGATTTAAGGAGCAGAACATCTTTTCCAAGCTTCATTTTTAAAAAGCTTTTCTGAGCTTTGCTAAACCTGTTTTTCTAATTCTGTGCCAAAGACCTGAGGATTGTGAGGCCTTTAGTATAAGCCAGCCTAGTTTAACCCCTTGTGAGACTGTGCAAGGAGTAATTAAACATAAAGAAAAAGATGCTGAGGGAATCATCTTTCTTTTCAGTTTGATAGACACTGTAGTACTGGGACCTGACTTTGCTCAGTTTCCTATTGAGAGATGATCAGAAAAGCCTTTAAAAAAAAAAAAAGGAGAATTTTTGCTCCAAGCAGCTAGGAGATGGGTTTTGTCAGAAGTGAGAACATAAAAAGGAGTGGGGAGGGGGGAAAAGTAGCTTCATCTCTCGTCATCTGCTCTTTCAGTAGTTTCTAACTAGTGCTTATAGTAGAGTCTCTGAGTTACTTAAAGGTGCAGCCTGAATTACACTGAAAGTGAATGGGTCCAAGGCTCCAACTTACTATTTTGTCCATTACCTCTAGATGTGACTGACTCAGTCCTTAAATTTTCATGCTGCCACAGGGGGTTTATTTTTATGTTGGCTATAGCCAGCTCTACTGTCCGTTGCCGTTCTGAATTTGGCAATTTATTCAGTGGAGCAAATGATGCTCCCACTGACATCAGAGACAGGTTCTTTTAGGGCAGTAAAAACAAAGACTGCTCAAGGTAGTGCTAAACCTGAGTTTTTCTCCTTGCAGCCCAGGAGTTCCAGCAGTGCTCTAAGCCTACCTGGCAGAATTGCTAAGCAAGGCTCAGGAGAGGCAGGTGTTTTCTATTTAGTCAGAGCTTCTAGAAACATTAAGCTTCTCCTGAAGCAACTTTTTTTTGAGCATGTCTATTTGGGGGGTGGGAGACTAGAGAAAATGTCCTGGAGTGCCTTTGAGCAGTAGTAAACTACTTATCCCTGAGTCCTAAATGCCCTGACTAGAAAGAGGTGGTCTGTCTAATCTGCAGCTCTCCTGACAGACAGAAAAGAGGAAATATATCACAGGAATCACTGTTGTTTTACCAGAAGAAAACAGTAATTGTGAATACACTATAGCACCTCTAAAATGCACATCTTTTAGAATCCAGGTGTCTGTTTTCTTGGTTATTTCTACGTTTAGTTAAGTGTATGTTGGTATTTGCAAAGACAGCACAAATTCTTCTCACTTCATCTCTTCCCTTTGCAGTGTCATGCACTTAAATAAAATTCATTTCAGTCCTGATCTATCAGGAAAGCAAGAGATGTGAAGTCATCAAGCACTGCTGTTTATATGGCTGGTGCTTTGGATCCCATTTGAAGAGTTAGAAGAAAGAGGAAGGAAGTGGATTTTTGAGAACAAGAACTCTTAACTCCTGCTTTTCTGCTAAAAATGAAGCCTTTTAGCCAAAGGTTTTCTGTTTACTGTTTAACTTGAAGGAGTTAATTTTTCATACACTTCTAAACTCTGCATGCAGTCCCACCGACTTGCTGACACATGTAGTTGTAGTTAGGAATGAAAAAGCTTAAAGAACCTGCAACAGACTAAAGCTTTTTAACAACATAAGCTCTGTCCTGATAAGGGGAAAAGTATTTTGTAGTTTCTTTCCACACAGTCCAAATTAACATTTTATGGCTGCAGATTTCATGAACTTTTATTTCTTGAATTGGATTATTCTTGCTTTAATAGTGTTATGGTGGTATTTTGGTAATTTGGTTAATTATTAGATAAAATGGTTTTGGTCCAATTTAGTGGACCTGTAATTAAAGATGGTAGAAGCTAATGTGGAACGAGCTCTGAGAAAACAGATGCTCAGCCTGTGGGTTAAAGGAAAAAAAAAATGAAGGGTTGATTTGTGAGTTGTATTGTTTAGTGTTTCTCTGTCAACTTTCCTTTTCTAAACAGGAGAGAGAGTGTGTAAGAAGTGCAACTAAGAGCAACTGCTACTGGCTTGAAAACGTCTTAACATTTCCAGAGCTCAACATGCTTCAGGAAGGAACACACTGCAAGGATTGCTAGGGAGAGCAAACAGGCAAAATAGTGCAAATCAAGTAACAGCTCCAGAAATTAGGATCTTAATAATGTTAATTTTAAAAGAATGTCAAGGCTGTATCATATCATCTTACTAAAAGTAGCACCTGTAGTCAAAATAGCAGGGTAGTAGGTCAAAAAGAGGAAATGAAATGTATAAAGATGTGGGGCAAAACCACATGGATGAAATAGCTTGTTACAGTTTTTTCCCTCCCTTCCAGTTTGTGGCATGAAGATTTTTCTGATCTATCTGTCGTAGTGGAATGTAACTGGATATTAATTATTGATAACTATACAGAGGTAGATTGCCGCTATTTGCATTCCAAAAGCACAGCTGGGATCTATCTCTTCTTTCTTAACTTCGTATTTTGGAAGTCTAGCAGGAAAACAGAATTAAATATGCATTATAATACCAATCAGAGTATTATGGGAAGAGTTTGGGGATTTTTTGTTTGTTTGTTTTAAAAGAAAAAAATTGAACCATGGAATTGATATAGTCCAATAAGCTGTAAAAGTTAGAATGAGAAGACAGTAGTTAGAGGCAAGAAAGAATACGTGCTCACTAATTTGATAGTCAGTGTGACAGGAGTTTGTTCTAGTACCCTGAGGGGAGGCTGGTATTTTCCAAGTTCATCAGTAGTTTTTCTCTGAACTGCCTTGCACGGCATTCCTTAACAGATCACTATTCTGCATATTTAACACCAACCAAAAATACTACAATGACTTTACTGCTCTTAAATAGGGGGAAATAAACTGCTGATGTATAGCCCTTGGAACATTCTATAAGAGCATTTGATATCCATAGTGAGAAGCTGCATTTGGAGTAATATGCACTTAAGATCAAATACAGTAGGAATTCAAATAAGTGAAGGCAACAGCTGAAAATGATATGTAGCTCAATGTGAGCATGTTCTCTAATTTGAAAATGTTTTATTAGAAAGAGCAGGAGAGTAAAACCCTGTGTGGGATATGGCATATGTCTTTATTGAGATTCAGTCCTGTTAAATTAAGTTGTCAGGATTGTGAAATAATATGGTTCCCCCAGATATGTGTAAGAGTGTATATAATGTAGGCTCAGCTGGTGACTTGTTCAGTGCAGACCTTCACCCTCTGCATAGTGCAGTGAGAACATCTTTTTGTGGAGGCTGCCTTTATCTCCAGAGGGAAGCAGCTGGCTGGACAGAGGGAGTTGAGGAGAAAGGGTCTCTCTGCATTTAGGTCAGCAGACTCTGGGGTTTAGAGCTGCAGTTCAGGGAAGGGAAGCAGGATCAGCTGGACAGAATCCTGAGGGGTCTAAGAAAATGCTGTTGCTGTGTAGACAACCTATCACTTTTAAGTGCCCTGAGTTTGGAGGATCTCAGCATTTTTGTACTTAACAAGTGGAATTAAAATGAACAAACAAAACATATCAAAAAACCCCAACAAAAACACTCCTAAAATGCCATGTTAGTTCAAATATGGTTTTGAGCTGTGGCAGCAAACTTTAGGCTAGCTCTAATGCTATCTGCATTAAGAATTGGGTTATCCTTTCTTTGGGCTGGCACACAACTGGAATGAGACTCCCTTTTCTTCTACAGTGGTGTCTTTTGCCCCAGACCCCCCCTGCCCAGAACTGCAAAGTTAGGCCCAGTTATGAGTGTGATTGATCAAAATGTGGAACTGATTTCTCAGAGCTCTTATGTCTTCAGTTTACATGAGAAATTATTTCAATTAATGGTACATCAGCACTGCAGAACCAAGGGCTGGTCTAAGGCACTGACAAGATGCATCTGTGCATGTGCTCAGCATGCCCTGGGAACCAAGTCAATCTGTGAAATCTCAGTATATGTAAATCACCTTTGGGGTGATGTTACTCATTTGGGGCACATCAAACCTACACTGATCAGAATAGCTCTGTTTCATGTGATTGAGACTAATTGTGTTTTGTTTTATATCTTCAAAATGATGGCAAGTGTGCTTGGAGGGTCAAAAAGCTGCCCCAGATCTGATTTGAAAGGTTGAAATTATAATTTCCTCAAAGTGGAAGAGAGGAAATTTAAACTGTCAGTGGAACTGAGATCCATTGCTTGTTTATGTTTTAGAGTGAAACTCCTGACAGATTATCATGTTGTCATTTATACACAGTCTTTTCTTGTGCTGTCCGGAGTTAGTAAAGGAAAAGCTGTGTTTTAGAAATGGGCTACCACAATGTTAGCAAGGAATGGTGTTCCTTGGTTCACATGTAGGCACTTAACTCGTTTGCTTGGCTCCCTTGCTTATATCTACTTTTCTTTATTGACTGCACAATTCATTTCACTCTAAGGTGTGCTTATAAAATACAGCAGATGGGTTCCCCTCTAGAAGTGCATGCAAAAAGCTAAATTAAATTATTAATTTCCTGTTTATAAATTGTTAAAATGTGCATTATTTTCACCTTGGCCAGAGTACATTTACTTTTTGTTAGGTTGGCTTGGTTTTTTGTTCTTCACTGGAAGCACTATCAGGTCAACAAAAACAAGTCTCCAGATCTCAACAGCTTTTAGTGAATTTTAGTTCCAATCCTCCTAGAGAAACAAACCTTTTAGGCTCCTTAAAGACATGCAGTAATGCCCAGTGAGAGAGTTGGTCTTATGTTTATGCTGTTACACAGCATTGCAGCAGTTTGATCTGTTAACCTAATTGTTTACTGAGTTGAGATCCGGGTTTTATTTGACTCTTGCAGTAAGGTGTGAGTAACAAATCCTGAAGTGTTAAAAGCTCCCCAGCTGAAACAACACATTTTTTGGAGATACCAGCATTCCAAGCTACTTCAGAAGGAAATGGCATGTTTCCTTCTGTGGTGTTGATGGTGTGAGGCACATCCAGTGGCAGAAGCAGCACAGGTCCCTCCCCAACTCCCCAGCTGTGTGATGCAGAGTTGTGTTGGTGATGGCAAAGATTAAACAAGTAGTGTGAGTTGTCATGTTCCAGTAGAACACAGCTCCTGCCAAGCTGTCTCTCAATTAGAGCTTGGGAAAACAGCTTGGTGCCTGTTCTATTTTTAAAAGCTTTGAAACTCTGCCTTGGTTTGCGTGGCAGTGTATGATTAAGGGGTTTTTTTTGTTTGTTTGTAATTTTATTTAAAAAATAATAGCAACAAAAGTTATGGCATGACATAAGAAAATATTCTGGAAATGCTTTTGATTCCCTAAACTAATGTAACCACTAGTGTTAATACAACAGAGCACTGTTTAAATATCCTGTGATGGTCTCGTGGAACTGTGGCACTGTCTAGAATTTCAGAAATTAAGAAGACAGTGAAAGCTATGGTGGAAACTATCAGGGGAGAAATATGGCCTAAATATATGGCAAAGGGCTGGTTTTTCCTGAAGCATAGGATCAATTTCAACAAATGCACTAAAATAGGGTCTATACCTTGATGTAGCAAAAGTGATTTCCTTTCTCTTCATAACTTAATAGAATATGAGAAGATGGTTTTATAAAACATGAGCCATATATGTTGGGTTTTTTTGAACCAGGTATTCCTCTACATTCCCATATCCATACTGATGGTGACTACTTAAACATCTTGGAAAAGGCTGGATTTCAAGCACTGAATTTTCTAAGCAATTTTAGAGTTTGAGTACTGAGATTTGTAATCAAGTGAACAGTTTGGTTTATATTTAAAAAATTTATTCATTTTAATGGAGTAATAGATTTCATATCCAACAAGATTAAAAATTAGGTCAACCAACAAAAAATTTGAGCTAGGTGCAAACTTGGCACAGGTATATTCAGATTAGTCTGTGGATTCTTCAGTCTGACTTCAAATAGTATGGGAACTTTGACATTGCCAATGTTCTTCATTTTTCTTTTAACACCATACTCTCTAAGCCAAAATTCCTGCCTTAATCTCTGTAGTGGGTCTCCATTAGTACATGTGGTTAGCCTAAGGGCCACATTCCTGTGCAATGTGTATCCTTCCAGTCCAATGTAGTGTGAATTTCTTTGGATTTGACAGAGGAAAGCTCACTTTCTGTGGAGCATCTCTAATGAGGAAATGAGGTGCTGAAGTGGATGGTGTATTGACTTACTCTGCTGTAGCACATCAGCAATGAATTTCAATTTTTAGAGCTGGAACAGCTCCAGCAGGTAAGGCTTGTAGAACTGGAACAACTGAGGCTTGATTGAAGATTTTGACAAGCTCATCTATCCTCATCCAGAGGAAGAAAATGGACACTGGCTGGGTTTGGCTGGGATAGAATTACTTCTCTTCACAGTAGCTGGCACTGGGCTGTGTTTTGGATTTGCAATGAAAACAGAGATGGTAGCACAGGGATATTTTGGTGGCTGCCGAGCAATATCAAAGCTTTTTGTGCCTCTCACCCCACCCCACCAGTGAGGAGAGTGGGGTGCACAGGAGGCTGGGAGGAGGCACAGCAGCAACAGCTGGCCCTGCTGACCCAAGGGACATCCCACACCGAGGTCATGCTTAGTGTGTAAAGCTGGGGGTGATGCTTTAAGTTTTAGCTTCCATGTTTTTCACATTCTCTGCTGCCTAGGGGGGCAGTTCTGAGCCGCATATTAAGTGCCAGTACACTGCACAGAGTTGGTAGGCAAGACAAATCCTTTTCCTGCTGGAGACCAAGGACAATGAGTACAACTTTCAGGCCCAAAAGCACAAACAATGGTGGACTGAAGGGAGGAACAAGAAGGATGGGACCTCTTGAAGCTGACAATTAAACCCCAATATGCAAATGGACCAAAACTTATAAAAATGTAAGATCTCATAAGGACCCATTTTGTGACCATTCTTAGTCCACCTTTGGTGTAGCCCTGGTCAGGCCCTATCCTGCCCAAGGTGTATCCTAAAGGCCTTTCAATAAATCCCTATTTTTTTCTCTGGCTCTGTCCAGTCTCTGTTTCAGGTCAGCCCACCCAAGGCATCAGGGGAGGAAGGCAGGCAGGGGATGTTCAGAGTGATGGTGTTTGATTTACCAAGCCACTGCTACATGATGGAGCACTGATTTCCTGGAGATGGCTGCCCATGGGAAGCCAGGAACGAATTCCTTGTTTTGCTTTGCTCAAGTGTACTGTTTTTTCTTTGCTTATTAAACCATCTTTACCTCAGCCCATGAATTCACCCACTTTTGATTCTCTCTCCCATCCCAGCGTGGTGGAGTGACTGAGCAGCTGTGTGGGTCTTGCTTTCCAGCTGGAGTTAAACCATGGAAACACACTTTAAATCCTGACACTAAAATAAAACTGCCAGCTTAAGTAATGAAGAGGATCATGCCTTGTCAATATTGTAATAACATTCACTCTGGTAGACAAATCAGTGGCTGTGGTTGTTTAGATACGGTTTTCTTGTGGAGTTGTGGATTTTTGTTGTTTAATTTTATGACACTTGAAAGGGAAATGAGGACAATAAGAAGGTCATTCAGTATGTAAGAAATGGAAATGGGCTTACCTTGATTTTTCTTGGGCCAGTGCCAACTTTCCCAGACACTGCACTCAGGTAAAGAGCACAAAACATCTCTAACCTACTTATCCCCTCACACATATAGCTGAGAAAGAAATGGTCTTCCTATTTCAGGAGACAAAATTGGAACTTCTTTTCTTTTACCGTCTGTCCTTCCCCCCTCCTAAAAACACTGACAATGCTGGAAGCTTAAAAATTCACAGCTGAGATCCACAGTATTTCTTTTCAAATTTGAAAGGCTTTTCAGTTAATAATTTCTGTCAGGCACTAAGGGCTGTACAGAGCTCAGCAGCAACATTCAGAAGTAGCTATAGTTCATGTTTCTTTTGTGCTTCCTTATCTCTGACCATGAGTAGAATAAGGAGCAGCTTCTTGTAAGTTAAAACTGGACTTTTTGTGCTACTGTTATTCAGAAATGGGCGACCACAAAAACCTGTCCATTTTTGGTCTCTGAGACAAGGGTATCCACAGTTGCTGCCTCTGACTGGTGAAGGTTTTAGGAAAAGAGAAATTCTTCTCAGCCTCTTGCCTCTGAAATATACTTAACCCCACAGTTTCTCATTTTCTCTAAGGAATATGTAGTATTATAGAATGATTTAAAAATCCCTGGACCCTTACAGAGCAGCCTGTTTCCTCCATGTGTGATGCAGAGGGTTTTGCAGTGACTCCACTTTTTTGTACACTTCATACTCTTTCTGTGTTGTATATATTCTGGTTTTGATTGCAATATTGATTGCCACCTGATCAAAGCCTCCGTCACGCTGTTAGTTAACCCCATCACCTGTGAAACACTAAATTAAATAAAAAATCTGCCAACAGCTTACAAAAGCCTTTTACTACTCTTCTCAAGAAAAGCACCTGAGTGTGCAGCTAAATTTACCAGCTTACAGTGTGTATTGAATTTGCTTATGCCATTTCCTGCATACTCTTAGTCTGTTGAAAGATGAGGAATATTTTCTCCCAGTGGGTGTGAGGATGTGTTATTTAGTTTAATCTTTATAGAGTGTGGTTGTGCCTTTCTGCAAAAAGAGAGGGACTGTCAGGAAAATTCAGTGATGGGGTATATTTGATTTTTATCAAATATACATAGAAATTAACATAGAAAATAATCTTGAGTGAATTGCCCCAAGTATAACATCCCTCTATAGACCTGTCTGAAACAAAATTTTATCAAGAGTTTGGAGAAAGATGAAAATAGAGGAGGAAAGAGTGACTGGCTTGGCTGATCAAAGTGTATCAGTTCATAAATAAGGAATGTAACAGATTTTGAAGATCTGAGCTTGTAGCTCAAGCCCCTGGGAAGACTGGGCTGCCACGACTGGCACATCTCAGATAATAAGCTGGCATGGCAATGGCCCTGTTTTACAACAAATTAAATACTTGCAGAAGAATTAAGTTCTCTATTTTGGGGCTTAATTTTGAAAGATACATTAGCTGTCATGCGTCTTTGCCTATCAACCTTCTGGCATATACATTCAAGCTCTGAGTGTTTTCTCCTTTTCTCCTTTTTAATACAGAAAGGCAGATATGGAAAAAAAATCTATACTGCCTCAGTGATTATGTATTTTTTGTTCTTGTTAATACAAGAGCAGTGATGTTATGGCAAACTCCTAAGTCTGCTGTGCAGCTACTACTATTTTTCTTCTCATGCAGCTTAGAATCAATCACCATACCCTTTTGTCCTACCTCTTTCTTAAGCCATATTCTGTCTTAAAATTCTGTCTTTGTCACCAGAACCTGTTCATAGGTTTTCCATTTGTCATTGAGCATAGAAATTCAGAACTGGGAGGTTTGATTTGGGTTGAGTTTTTGGGTTTTTTTATTTGGTTTGGGTTTGTTTTCTTGGTACTGTTGACTGGTGTTTTGTTCTCCCAAATAAAACACAAGCAGTGTTATTAGAGACCTAATGGCTGAGAACAAAATGGTTGCTCTGAGTACTGGAAGAGAGCTAAAATATAAAGATACTGAACAGAGAAAATAAGAGATTTAAAATAATACTTGTTCAGCTAGTGCATTTCAAGGAGTTCAGGAGGTGAGAGAGAAGGGTGAAGAAAAGGGCTACATCTATTAGCATTTTAGCAAACTGTGATTGAGTGCCCTAAAGGGGTCATTTATTTATTTAAAGCTGTGGTTAAAATTTTCAGTAATTGCTAATGACTTCAGATTTTCTTTTGAAAATTTGGTCAGTTTGATTTCCACATTTGAAATAGGTGATAAATGCTGGAGCTTTATGGAAAGTTTGAGAATGAAGGAACCTTTAAAAGGTGTTCTGTGTCAGCCTGGTGCAGGCTGTCTTGATTTTTTTCTCAAATCCAGGATAGTTTTCAGTATTGGTGGTGGTGTAGACAGTTTCTAGTATTTTTCTTATTTTTGTAGTTCTTAAAATGAAGCAATTTTAGAGCCTTAACTCCATTTACATCAAGAAAGAAGTACTGAAGAGAAGGTTTCCTCAATTTGTACTTAATCTGTCTGACTTTTAGAGCTGTTTGAAATGTTGATAACCCCCTTCAGCAGCACTCTGTAAATATCAATTAGTGCTTGCTGAAATGGCACAGGTTTCTCCAGAACTCTTCAAAAGTCAGCATTAATTTAGAGCACAGAATCATCCTGAAAAGTTGCTTTCCATTAAGATGAGTTTTCTTCTTATTTCTGTATGGAGTTCCAAAGTTCAAACTATTCTTTTCTCATTTCCTAAAGACTATGCATGACTGACTTCAGCTATAGGATTTTGCAGTTCATCAGAAAGAACAGTTGAATTGCTTTCAGCCGAAGATCAAAAAAAAAAAAAATCTGCTTCAAAGATGATGAGGATTTTTCTTTACATTTTAGTATTCTGTAGCAAGTTCTTTTCTTCTGCATCCAGCACTGGAGATATTTGAGTGCCTTGGTGCTGTTCTTATCTCTGTGTGTGCTTTTTAGAATCTTTATTGTTTTCACGATAAAATACTTTTGCTTCTCAAGCTTTTTGGGAGGAAGTATGACTGTTTATACACTGAAAAATGTAAGCATAAATAAGACAGGCTGGCATGTAGCATATAGAGGATCTTGATTATTAATTGACAAAGAAAACTATTAATCAACAGAATCCCTTAAATACCATTATGAAGCTTTGTTTTGGGATTACATAGCCACTGGTATGAATGAGATCAAGGTCTGAGGATAGAGGGCTCTCATAAAGTGCTAAGAATAAAAAAAGGACACATCAAACCTAAGCTCTGTATTTTAAAATATTAATATAAATTTAGGGAATTAATTAGCTAGGAAATCCAACATAAAAAACGAGTTGTATGTGTCAGTAGCAAAAATATTCCTGTAAGATACAGGTTTTCTAAAACATGTTCAGCAACTTTGCATTCTTCATCCTTTGTAGGCCAATGCACAATCCAAATGCAGTTACCAACCAAAAGCCTTAAAACTCTAAGTACTTCCTACAATCTGTGTTTATTCAGACAAGGAAGAGATTGACTGCGGGGCCAAGCATTTGTATCCCCACCTAGATGGGTACAGGATTGGTTTGGGGCTCACAGAAAGATGCTGGATGTTTTAATTTGCTGTCCAAACAATCTGCAGTGCTGAACAGGGGAAAAATAATGCTGCATTCTGAAACAGATGGGGAAATCTGAATATCTGAACTCTAAAGTTTATGCCCTGTGTGGTTTCAAGTTTATCCACTGTCTTTGAGGGACCTGGGATTGTTCAGTGTGTTGGTCTCTGTGACACAGTGCAAAGAGCAGCACTGGCTCCTCAAACAGATCTTGGATCCTCTGAACTAAATGCATGAGGAAAGGAACTTGTGTGTCTGTCTGGAGTTCAGGTTGAGTCTAAATCTGGTATTATCTCTGACAAACTTGATGAGTGACCTTGGGCGGGGCATTTTCATAATCCTCCCTTTGTTGGGTTTTTTGGTTTTGTTTTTTGTTTTGGTTTGGTTTTTTTGTTTTGGTTTTTTGGGGTTTTTTGTTTGTTTGTTTTTTGTGTGCTTTGTTTGTTGGGGTTTTTTTGAGTTTGTGGGTTTTTTGGGTGTTGGTTTGTTTGGGATTTTTTGGAGTGGGTTGGGATTTTGGGTTTGTGGAGTTTTTTGGGTATTTGTCAAGCTGATCCTTGTCAAGTATATTGGTGATTAGGTCATAGAGGAAAGGGAAGTCTTCCAGTGGAAGGCACCACAGGAGCACAGAACTAGATCCTCACCTGAAATGCTGCAGGACAGGGTTGATCATCATTGGAGGGTGTTTTGCTGAGGGCCTGGTACTCAGAGCAGTACACAGAGTAAAATAAGCCTTTTTCTTTCACTGGGTGTTGGAAACTGTTATCTCCACTTCCTTGAAGGTGCCTCTCTCTCCTGTCTTTCAGAAGCTGTCAAAAAGAAAATGAAACTCCTAGCCTGAAGAAAGAGAAGCACTAAAGGAAAGCAAAATGTTTACTCTGCATATCAACTGGTGCCTTATCACAGGCAGGCTCAGAGCTGTCTGTGCTGCTGTCTGCAGCCATCAGCAGTGAGGCTCTTTTGCAGGGAGCTCTGGCAGACACCAAATTGCCAAAGGCTCCAGAGCTGAACCAGGAACTGGTGTTTTGCAGCTGTTCAAGGAGGCAGGACATTCCCAGGACCTGTAGTTTAGAAGTCACAGCCGTTGTACAGTTTCCATTATTGCTATTGAATTGTCTCTTGAGTATAATATAATGAATTTCCCTTGATGCTTTTCCAATGTATTTATTTAACCGTGGTGCTCCTTGGATGGAGAAAGCTTTTCCCACAGGGTTGTTGGCTTTGGGTTTTTTTTTCTCCTTTCCCTTATTTCCTTCCTTTTACAAATGTACAGTCCACCCACTGGACTGGTTTAGAATTTATTTACCAAAAAGAATTTTCATGTTCTTTTGTTGCAACTGTACCTATCTTACATACTTCAGGGACGTTTTTTGGAATAAATGATGAAAATATGCCTCAGGTAGACAAGGGAAGAGAGCTGATACCTTCACTTAGTGTTGTAGGGAGGCTGACTGTTTTCAAGTGCATGTCTTCTTCCTTTTTGCACTCCTGTCAGCCTCCCTTCTGAGCGTTTCCCACTTCAGATCAGTAAAGTTGTATTTACATCTTGCTTTACTAGCAAAGGTAATTAAACTCCTACATTTCTAGCCTGCCCTGTTCAGATGCCATTAATTTAGGGAAGGAGTTGCATAGAAAATCCATCATGAACTTTCAGTGGTTAAAAAAAGGAGGTGGGGGAACTGTTTATTAAAAAAGTAAATTGGAGGGGAATAGGCTATTTGTTTTGTTCCATGTCTCAGATGAAAATAATTGACTCATTAATCACAATATCAGCTTGGTCATTTTAGGAAGGTCAGGCTAAAGTATGAATAGAAACAAAGCACATGATTTTAAAATTTAAAACCCAAACATTAAGAATGCCAGTGAGAGAAACTTCAGTAAATAAACCCTTGACATCTTGTTGCTTTATGTAAGCAAACATTTTGGATTAAATGTATTTCATGTTTCTTCATCCCCCAGTTCTTTTAGAATTACACACTGAAAACATATATGTATTTATATATATATATACACATATAAGTATTCACACAGTAGCATGAAAGTTAAGGTTGATTTATTTCCTTCAGATTTTTCTGGATAAGAGCTCCTTTAGCTTTGCTAGCTTTTCATGTATCCACCATTTCTTTCCCTCCACTACTTTTGAATGCAGGTAGTTGCTGCTAAAGCATGGAGAAAGCCCAACAGAAACCCTGGGATCCTTCCACTCTGTAGGGTCCCTTGATGTTTCAGATGTCATAATTCCCTGTGGTAAGAAGGATTTTATTTTAGTCTCAGCTTTGGAATAGCAAATTTTAATTTTGTTGTCTTATTTGGTTTTTAAAAAAATTATTATTAAATAACAAATATCAAATACTTGGGGAAATCTCATCAGAATATATAGAAGCCAGAGAAGTTATACCAATGAATAGCTTTCCATATCATGTTTTAAAATAATGTTTTAGATTTAGAAGGCTGGGGGTGGCAGAGTCATCTGTCTGTCTGTTTGTGCTGGGTCTCATCTTTTTGTGTTTTCCCCGCTGAGTATCCACCACAGTATTCTCCTCTGATATGGTCTCCAGAGCAACATAAACCCTAGGACTGCAGTGCCACAGACCCCTAACTACAGCATACCTCCCCATGGCTCACTTTTGCTTGCTGCTTTTTTTTGGGTGAGCTCAGTGCCACTTTCTATCCAGTGGCATTTATTTTCAAAGGATGGCTGCAGACATGCACACTATGTTAAAGTGCACCAAGCTAGGATGATATCCTAGTTCTACTAAAAAAGTTGCATTTTTGGTAGACAGACTTTTCCAGTACACAGTGGAAGAGGTTTTCACCTTTGGTACTAACTTAGATATTCTGGAAACACTCATGCCACACCACAACCAACTATTGCCTTGAGGTGTAGACAGAAAAGGGTGTTTCTCCTAAATTACCACACATGTGCAATCATCTGCCACGAGAACAGATACACATGATTAAACCCCTACAATTTCTACATTCATTGGATTATGACTATTTCTAAAAAGTTCTGGAACCACTCCATTAAATCATCATTTGATTCTTCTTAAGCTGTGAGTGAAGTCCCAACTCTGATTTTTTTATCTGCATAAAAGATTATTAAAGTTTTAAGGCTTGGTGATTCTTAGACCCCCATGGATGCAGTAACTTCTAGTGAGGTGCACAAGAGTCTGTGCTTAAGTGAGACCTGTGCATACTGATGAATTCACAACTTTTTACTTGATTGGGAATCAGCACTAAATTGGCTATTTTTTGATAGACATGCCCTGAAATAAAGTCCAGAGAATTTGAAGATGAAGAGGGCAGTTGTGTTCTGTTTATGGAGCAGCAGTGCCTATACTCTGCTGTAAAACACTGTTCCTTAAGATTCCTCTAGCAAAATCTAAATGAAAGTTGAGGCTCTCCTATTTTATATATTCCTATTGAATTTATAGGGGGAAAAACTGCATAAAAAGCTATTTATGTCCTATATGAGATAGTGTTGTTTTTCATGAATCCCATCAAATTAGTTTATTGCACTATATCTGCTATTCTTTATCCAGAAACTAAAGAAAAAAATTGATAACTTGATTTTACTGCATATCTGTACAGAATATTTTTTACACTGTATTATAATGATTCTTTCCAATGTATTTGAAATTAGTGAGCCCAGTCATGGATGATAGCGGCCAACTGGTGCCTCATTTATACTGCCTGAGGAACTAAGAAGGTGATATCATACAGCAGAAGACATATGTGAGATATTCCTGTGATTATTCCACTGATTTGATGTGTCATTAGTCCAGCTGAAGAGTTTTGGACACGTTAAAAAGCAGGTGGAAAATGATGCTGATGGGTGAAAGGGCCACTTCTGTACCAAGGGCACAGAACATCAGGGTGACAATCAGGGGTTTTGTATGCTGAGGCTTCAAAGAGCTGCACAGGTGAGCCATTTTTTCCAAAGGCTAAAAGGCAAATTTTAGTATCTGATTCATAGGCAAATCAAGAGAGAATTGTGGCCTTAGATGAAGAGATGTGAGGATTTTGCAAACAATAGTGAGGATGATGGAATTCCTGGATGACATGGATAAGACAAGCTATAGAGCCCGTGATGAAGAGCTCTATTAAATGGCAAGAGAAATATGTTCACACTTGACACTCTTTTACTCTGGGAGGATGGGAAATGCCAGAAGTAGGGCACATGGCATGAATTGCCCCTACAAGTGCACACACTGAGGTTTTCTTGCTGGAAAAGGGCAAGAAGTGGGTTGATCCTCTGTCAGCTGCAGGAAGCAGCTCCAGCAAAGAGCTGACTTCTCTGTTGTGTCCCTTCTCTCTCTTCTTCCACTAGAGCCCAGAGGTTTATTTTTGATGTAGGAAATGCTCTTCACTGGTTGGAATGTCAAGCCTCAGTTCTCCTGAATGAAGCAAGCTTAATGTGTGATAGGGCAAATGAGCTACTAATGAATTCTTTTTACATCTGGAAGGACTATAATTTCTTTGCTTACTCCTCTCTTCCTTTCATTTTTGTTCTCATGTTTTTCACTTTCCTATCATCCCTTCTCTCAAACACATCCCAAACACACCTGGTGAGGGCCTTGCATGTCCTAAAGTTCATCTACTCTCTTGCCTATGGCATGTTTTAGTCAAGGAAACATTGCCTCCTCCTTTACTAACCTTGCTCGAAATAAAACTCACAGAGACAGAACTGGGTCTGGTGTACCATTTACTCAGAAAAAAAATCCAACCCAAAGAGCAGACAGGAGATGAGAGCCAAGAAATCAGGGCAATTTACCCTTCACTTGAGAAAGGTAAATTAGAAGCCTGTTTTTGAAATTGGTTGGCACCTATTGCATCCCATCTAGCAATGACTAGTTCTTTAAATGTCCTACTGTCAAGGAAGGGGGTTTTTCTGTTGTTTTTTTAAATGTAAGAGTGAACTTCACTTACAGTGAAATCTTCCAAGCTTGATGACTGTTTTGGAAGTCATTGCAGTGGATTTCCAACCTTGTGGAGAGGAGGAATATGCAGTCTCCTCAAGTAAAACACATGTGAAATCAACATAAATTCTGCTCAAGCTGAGCTTGTAAGAGGATTTTCCCATTCAGCTATGACAAGGCTGGCAAAATTGGGTCAGGCAAAAGCTTATATTGTTAATTCTTCATGGGGGTTTTTTGGGTTTTTTGATGCTTCCATCTGTGTTGCTTAGAACACTGAGTTCTGTTCTTCAAATTTGAACCTAAATAAGAATAAAATTTTGCATGGTAGAAAAGTACTGGTTTTGTTTTCCTCCTCTCTTCTCTTTTTTTAAAAATAACTTGTAGGTCTGGTAATTTGAGATATTCAGAGCACATGGATGAAGGCCAGGGAGTTCTGACAATTCCCTTTGCAGGCCACCTATCAGCACAGTCATTTTGTGTTTGACAAATGACTCCAAAACGGGAGAGCCTGCTTTTTATTTTATCCTTAGGTTCACCACTGTACTGTAAATCTAAACTGAGGAACTCTGGGTTTGAGAATTAGCTCTTAGACACGTAAATAATAAATTGCTAGAATTTACTTTAAACCTTCCCCATCACACTCCTGCTGCCTGGATGGAACACAAGCCAACTGAAAAGACTGGAAAGAACATATATCACATGTATCATGTATGTCATATATATATATAGTGAGAACAAGCTCACTACAGAAAAGACTCTGGGGGTACCTTTCAATTCTTTATTAGTAATGGCTGCTACTTCTGCTGAAGGAAATCCTGTCTGATGACAAGAAGCTTCATATTAACCAACCGGTTTATCCTTTCTGATTTTCATTCAAGAGGACTGTGGAGGACATGGCTGTATTTAGCAATAGATGTTTATGTGCATAAATCATTCAAACAAACATCTGGAAATTTTAAGATCAAAGCATTCCAGCAATTGTTTAGCCTGTTTCCATGTAACCATGATAATGGTGCATTTTGCCATGGGTTACTACAATGGAAAGAGGAGGAAGTTATTAGAAAAATACTTGATTTTTAATATTAATTCTGAATTGTGTTTATAATTAATTGTTTTAAATTAATTCTGAATTGCATTTGTCTCCTCTACTGGTTTGAACTAATCATTCAAAGCTGGGTCCTCAAGACCAATTTCCATGTTGTTTTTCTGAGCCTCCAATTTGACAAATGAAATCTGATCCTTTCTTTGGTGACACTCATGAGAATACACAGCTGGTTCTGATTGTCACCTCAGGCACAAAATCCTGTTTGTACCTAAAAATTTGGTGACAACGAGTAGCTCATCTGCATCAGTGTGTCATGCTGCCAACAATTTCCCTAACACAAGGCAACTAAAAGTATTTTCTCTCCAAACCAAATTGCTATTGGTTTTTAATGAGACTTGCTTTTCATTTAGGAGGCATTTGTGTTGATTAGGTTTGTATTGTCCCACTTTTTATGATTTTTCTTGTTAGTAAAATTACCCAAATATGCATATTAACATGAAAGCTATTTCTGAGGCAGAATTGGGAAGTTCATTCTTTCATGTGACAGAGCTGTATTGCCATCAGTGCATCTCAAAGGGAAATCTGATTATTTCTCTCCACAGAAGTAATAGCTTTCAAAGAACTGTTAATGGTGATGAGTTCATCAAGCATTTATCATGCCCAAATCATTCCTTTCTGAGACTTCACTTAGAGGAAGAAAAAGAAAGAAAATCAGTCCCTGGTATTTGTGTTTAAAAAGCAGATAAAAGTGCTGCTGGAGATTATACTCCAAGTGCACAGCTATAAATGGAGGAAGTATCTTTGAAGCATGATGCTCTGTACTTCAAATAGAAGTGTTTTATGAGCTTCCTTACAATGGAACGCCCAGAGCTGGCACTTACCTTTCATCCCACACCTCAGTTTGCTCAGCTCCAGAATATTCAAATGACTGCCTGTGAACTCTGAAATCACAGATGGAGTTCTACAGCACTTCCAGTCCACGGCATCATTTAAATAAGTTGTGTGAAGAGAGAGGCTTTCTCAAGAGGGAGTAAATAAGATGAATCCTAGGGAAAAAAGGTACTGAAACCCTGAGCTTTTGAAGATTTTTCTCTCTGGCTGGTAATGTCAGCAAGGCTAGCAGGGAGCCAACAGAAAACCGAGTTCATCCCGAGCTTCTGTGTGCAGATGAACAATCCTGCAGACACCAGTCGGATGCATCCAGCTCCCCTTCTGTCCTGATTACATCTGAGATTCCAGAGATGTTTCTTGGCTGCAGTGTGTCAGATTTCCCTGTACATAATAAATTCTCAGAGAAAACACCTTGCTAGAACCCTTGGCAGGCCGTTTCAGTGAGCTGCAGTAAAACACAAAGTTCATTAATGTGCCATTTGTCTAAAGCAGAACATTTCCACATATTTCAGTGGGTTTCATTGGTACAAAAAAGGAGAACAAATTTTGAGATGTGTTTTCCTTTAGATGAGTGATACAAACCACAGCTGCTGTTTTAACAGCGGAATTTGTCCTCTTACCCCTCTGGCATATGTTTTAGATTTTATCAAAAGCGTAGCTACTCCTCAGCAGTAAAAGGGCCATGGTAAACTGTGCAGGTGAAAAAAGCTTCAGTGTGCTGAGAAATCTAAGTCAGGACACTTGGATGAATTTTGGGATGCTTTATCCATCCCTTATCACAATATGACAGCTGGTACCTACAGCACCAGATTTTCCTAAAGACTTTTCAGCATTTAGTTAGTGTTCTATGTTCCTGATCCATATTTGAACATCAAATTTTTAAGAGAGGCAACTGTAAAATCTTTATGTGCCTGAGTATTCTCTACCTGGTATTAAGTAAAGTCTGCCTGTGCCAAAATTTGACTCAACTGTTTCCTCAAAATGTATAAATCTCTCTGTACTGTGGCACAGCTGATATATCCAGTGGGCATTTTAAGACTAGTAAATTTCTGGCGTTTAAGTGCTCCATTTCTGAACCTTCATTCTACCATTTTTTTTTCCCCTCACTTGAAACATTAAATTAAGGGACCTTGGTAAAGGTCTGACTACAAATATAAAACTGCTTCTAATGTAACAGTAGATAATATTTGCTTTTAAGATGTTTGTTTGTATGCATGATCTGGTGTTTTATTTTGGAAAAATCTGGAATTTGTCAGGTAGAAGGCAAGCTTCATGGTATCCAGTGTCACATGCATTGCCTGTATAACACACTGCAGTTCAGAGAGGTTTGTCTTCGGTTTGTCAGGGAGTTTGATGGCTGGTATAACCTCTCTAACTAGTAGATATACAGGAGATAATATCCAAGTAAACTTTGCATTCTATTTTCAAGTGTAGGTTTGCCTAAATAATAAATCAAGAGTTACAGTTTCACTATCTATCTTTTGATTCCGTTCTGTCTCCCTTCATCCCTGAAATTACCTTTCCTAAGTAAAACAAGAGCTGTCTAATGCCAAATTATTCACTATACGAAAGTTGGGAGGGGAAAGTTGCCCTTCCACCTTGGTTTTCTGGAGCTGGAATTCCTGTTGGGC
This sequence comes from Acrocephalus scirpaceus scirpaceus, assembly GCA_910950805.1. Classification (NCBI taxonomy): domain Eukaryota; kingdom Metazoa; phylum Chordata; class Aves; order Passeriformes; family Sylviidae; genus Acrocephalus; species Acrocephalus scirpaceus. Next base: position 56,837,144 of record OU383780.1, read on the forward strand.
ATGCTGTGTTAGAGGCACAATCCTGGAAAGTGGGCACAGTCCAACAAAGACACTGAGCTGGCTGAGTGAGCTATTGTAGTGGCACCTCCCCTGGATCCCTGCTAGAGAACTCCAGGGAGCTGTTATGGACAGTCTTGGATTAAAACAAGGCAATTCCCACATGTCACACCTGTAAGTAACACAGGCTGTTTTCATACAGCTTTGTAATGCTTTACAGGTTTGTGTTGTTGATACTTGTCCTAGTTAGGATTGCACTGAGTGACAAAAGTTGAGTTCTCCTGGGGCAGGAGAAAGCATTTGGCTTATCTTCTGAGCCCAGGGAGCTGTGAAAAGCTGCAGTTCAAAGATCAATAGCTCTAATTATGAATGAGAATCCCATTTCCCTCAACAGCAGGAGTAAATAATTTCTTTGCAAGAAGTTCCTTGTAAATCCAGACAGCCCAAGTCAGGTTTGAATGGACTGAGTCAGACTGACAAGTGCTGATAACCATGACTCTTTGAAGACTTCAGATTTTTCCAGATAGAGAGGAATGGGTATTTCTACACATAAAAAGAACCCTTTGAAGAAGCCAGTACCAGTGGTAACTGGGAGATCACAGTGCTTGGGAGATGGTAAACACAGCAGACAGAATCCATTCCACAGGTAGATTGTCATCATCCCATAACAATGAATAAAAAACAATCAGGGAGTGCACATTCACTATCAGCTTCTCTGTCCTTGCCTTATTTATGTTCCTCTGCAGTTACTGGCCAGAATAAAGCACAAGAACTGCAGTTTGCACTGATATATGGAGTTTGGTCATGGATTATGGATCTATTAAAGACTCTAGTAATAGAAACTATTCCTGAGTTCAGCTGGTAAACTTGCATTCTGCTCTGAAGGTCTCCAGTTTAATCCCTGGAAGTGTTTCAAAAGGTGGTGATCAGTCATGCACCAGCCCTGTGGGAATTGTAATGGCTTTATTTTCAAAACCATGAGAGAGATCTTTTGAATCTCTCTTAAGATGTGGGAGATGAGGGTAAATTAAGCTTTGTACCATGCTTGAGGTCACATATAGTCTTTGGTAGAAATTGTGGCCATGGATTTGCTCCTGTTCCTGACATTGGATGGCACCTGTGCCACCACTGTAGTTTGGAGGGGTTGTGGTGGGGTATGAGCATTACAGCAATTTTGGCAAAAATCTGGAAAATTACTGAATTTTCTGTTTATTTCTCCATACTCTCCCATCCCTCTTTTAATGGTACCACTTTTGATCCCAGAGGGCTTGGAAAACCTTTCCAGAAGGAAAGAAAAAGGCCATTTACTAAAAGTGCAATTTGAATGTGGAATTCCTATCTTGTAGCTGTTTCATGGCTGTGCAGAACAGCATAACAAATGAGAATGTGTGGTACTTGTAAACTCTGCTTCTCTGGCTTCCTGGGGCAGGCAACAACAGAAAACATGAAAAAGAATATTGAAACCCATTTTAGTTTTGTATTTTCTAATTATTAGTGCTGGGATTCAACATTCTCCTTATGGGAATTAAACTGCGTGAAACTAGTTATCTACCCCAGTCACTGTTTATTGTATCACCCCAGGGGAAAAAAAATCCATCAGAAAAAAAATCAATGTGTTTGTACTAATTCTCATTGGTCTCCTATTGATATTGTATGATTTAAGAATCTGCAGTTGAATATTTCTATGTCAGCAGACATTTGATGGCACACTCTATAGTGCCATGCTATATTTATGTGTCAGAATGTTCTGTTGCTTAGTTGTACCTGCATTTTTTACTATTCAGGACAATATCAAGTAATTGATATTTCAAGACACAGTAAAGCAAAACATTTAAGCTTGTAGATGGATAGCTTTTCAAATTCTGTATGATTGCTTTTTTTCATAGTTATTTATTAGGGATCTGTACATGTGGGAAAATGAGGGATGAGTGGACCATGGCACTATGGTGATGCTCTTGATTTATTTTTTGTGGTTTGATTTTTTTCCCTTCAGTCCTATCATATCTTTGCATGTTATTAATTGTGTATAGACAATAAAAAGTCAGACATTTCATTTTGTTTGGGAAGCACAAAGTTATCTCTTAGAAAGTTCTCTCTTAGCACTTAGAACTGTGAAAAGTGGCGTAAAGTAGATTTTGAATGACACTTGTTTGTTATTTATTTTCTTTTGAACATTTAAAAGTCTTGTTTATAGTGTTTCCTTTAGCCTGGGCAGTCATTCTCTCCCTCAGAACGTTGTTCTTTTCTCATAGATGAACACCACCAGCTCTCACAGATTTCTGTGCCCAATCCCTCACCTTCATCTCCCACCTCACTTCTTCTTTGGGACAAACAGCTCATGTGTTCTTGTAGTTGCTCCATACTTTACTTCCCTTTAGTCACCTCCAGCTCCTTTCCATTTTCTTTACATTTTTTCCCATCAATTTTGTGCATTCTTGGCCAGCATCCTTCATGTTGCTGTTCTACTTCTCAGCTGGTTATTGAGCCTGGCACAAATGCAAGTACATGAACTGGAGCCAGAAGCCCAGAATTGGGGTAGTCTTGGGGCAAGTTTAGAATTTTTAAACATAAAGGAATTTGAAGGCAGGTTTTAACCAGAAAGAAAAGGGAATCTTTTATTTTAAGAGCCAGTGGCATCTTGTCTGTTTTTCATCTTTGAAAAAACCTAACCCCACAAAACCTATATCAAACAACAGCAAAAGCAATCTGGAACTAAGGAATTTTCTCCACCTGCTTTTCAGCTTTTTATCCTCCTGTCTTTCTCCTGTACCCCTAGAAACCAGAGAACTTTAATCTAAGCTCTCTTTCACTTCATCCTCTGGCCTGTCACCCACTGCAGCAGACACAAATAACCTTTTCTTCCAAAGGCCTACTCTGAGAAAAATAATTTCCTTTTGATCATGCCAGTACCTGAATTGCTCCTCCTGGTTTAATGCTGGTCTGTGTCTTTGTATTCCAGGCTGGCTTTCTCAGGATAAAGGCTTGTTAATGCACAAGTGCCCCTAGATTCTGTCAGGCTGGTGCTGTCAGATTTATCTCTGCTGGTCCTCCTTGCACTCAGCAGAGCCACTACTGTTTTCTTGGCAGGCTGCTACAATCATAATTTGCTTTCTTTTGGGGCCTGAAACGTCTTCCCAAAGGTTCACTTTTTTTGTTACCATCTTGGCTGGATATACTCTTCTGTTTTTATTCCATTTCCCAGGTGATAAAAGTTATTTAGAAGTGTAAGTGCAGGGATGATTTTTGCCTGCACATGTGTTTGCCTTCCTGCACACAGAGAACTCCTGAGAGCAGGCAGTGCCCTTCATTCTTTGTGCCTGTGCCATTCTCTCCCTCTGCTTTTATGTGCCTTACAAATTGTGAATTCCTCTGAGCAAGGATGATGGCTCCTTATGTGTTTGTAGAAGAGTGGGTGTTCGGTGAGTCGTATTGCAACAATATTTATTACAAGTGTTTCTGCTTGGACTGAATGCCCTGAAAGGCAAAATTCAAGGAATAACACACCGTTGTCACTTCTGGAAAGCACCAGAACTCTCCAGATGTGTTTCTCACCTCAATCCCACTTTCCCAGCAGGGCTCCTCTGTCAGTTCTACAGAGTCTCTCTGTGACAAAGCAATGCGAGGAGGGCATGGGATGAGTGGGAGCTGCCCAGAACTTGAGCTGTCTGCAGTGCAAATCCAGCTTTCATGCTCTTCTTATATCATTTAAAAGCTTTTATCCATTGTGTTAGCTCTAGGAGAGAAAAAAATGAACAGCCAATATGAAAAAAAAATCCCCCAAAACATATAAGCATGCAACTTTGTTTCTTTATTCTTTCTGCTGCCTTACTCCTTGGCCCGCCACACTCCCATCTCCCTCAAAAAACAAAAATAAAAACAGGTTGGGGCATATATTTCTATATTCTCAAGGAGAATTGAGAATATAGAAATTGCTACGTTTCTGTGCTCTGCTTCTAATTCCCATAAACAGCAAAGTATAAAATCATTCTGTACTGCTTCACTTTTTCCCAGTGCAATAGATTTGGATGAACTTCTCTGCCTCTTATCCGAGCAAAGTATAATTTTATTAATGTTTCCAGGTGCATAATACAGCATGCATGTATTTCAAAAGTCAGATGGATTACCTTGATGATTTTTTTTTTCTTAAAATCCTGTTTCTCTGCTTGTAGATGAAACTCAGCACCTATATGTTTGGAGGGAGTATTAAAATAGTAGGGTAGAGTCTTCACGGTGATTTAAAATGAACATACACTACAAAAATCATTGTCTAGTCTTTCCTTATACTGGACTAGTTCATAGATTGCTGGACAAAGTACTTCTTTATACCTCATTTTAACTTGCTGTACAATAGAAATAAATTAATTTGCTATTTCATGAGAATCTTATGAAGACTAATAAATTATTTAGGCAGGGTTTTAAAGCAGTGGTATAAGTAGGTGGTGAGTATTACTGGGGAAGATACTCAGATGCACAAACACAAATTTGGACACAGCAGCCATTTCAGCCTCTGAAAATGTTTCACTGGCTGCTGGTGGTAGAGATTTGCTGTTCCATGTGACCTGGGGGAAGCTGCTTAACTCCTCTGCCAAATGGCAAAAGTAATGACCTTCCTCAAAGCCATTTAATCTGCAAAGAGCTATGAAATCCTCTGACAAGAGGGGCCCTATCAGTGTGCTTATTCAGTGCTTAGGTCAACCATCAACTGTAGGTGATGGTTTCTGAAGGTGTTTCTGCCTGTGCTTCTTCTTGCATGATAAGAATGCAAGATGCTTCCTGTTTCAAATATCAATTTTGCTCATTAATTATTATATCCTTTGCTATACTTACATTACTTGACAGGGAACTGGGTGTATGCTGAGGATATGATCCACACTTGCCTTACGAGTGATACTGATTTATTCTGTGAGATTCTTCAGTTTTATTTTTATGTGACAGCTACCTGCTGTATGGTAAAGTAATGGCAAAGTCAGCAATTTTAGTGCTATGGTTTCAAGGTGTTCAGCTAGAAATCCAAACCAAACATGTAACTGGAATGGGAGGGGAAGAGAATTCACTAAATGCTCACTCAAAAGGCATTGTATGTACAGCACAGTAGCCACTCCAATCGTGACTGAGATTAAATATGATGACTGAGGTTAAATATGATGACTGACAATACTGTGAGGTCAAATGTTCAAAGAAGATGTCCAGGTGATCAGAACTGAGAATATTCAGAGTCAATAGAAAGGGAGGCAGATTAGCCGTGAGAGGGATTCCCCTCAGCATGGATTTTTGTTTCTCTGGGCACAATTAGCCTTTGTAAAAAGACCATCTGAGAAGTTTCCACATCTGTAGCAGAGCACTACACCTGCCAGTGCCACAGGATCTGTTACTTAGCTGGTGCTGTTTGCAGGGTATCAGTAAGGTTGATGAGCAGATGTTTTGGCATGGCAACAACAGGAACGTGCTAATGGTGTGTTTGAAGTGGGTCCCCTGAAACCTTTGGCTTGTGACAAAGTGCTGCACCAAGCTCCTGTGGGTTAGCAGGGGTGGTGGCAGCAGAAGCTCCCATTTTTCTTCATGAAGTATGGTTCCACTGCAATAACTCAGGAACACTGTGATAAAGCACACTGAATGAGGAAAACCCTTGCCAGACTACTTCAAAAAGGTGTTGTTTAGGGAAGTCACTCCCCTGAAAATTGGGGGAAATGGGCTTTTATTCCTGTAAATGTAACTGCCACTTTTATTTAGGTAACTGCCACTTCAGTGTGAGTGGTGTTAACTGCTGACAAAAAGGAAAACCTTCTCATCCTGCTGGTTTTGAGTAGTGACTGAACTTATATGAGGGTTCAGAGAGCATAACCAGTCAGATCTTCAGGAATTACATCCCATGCTTCTGTACTTAATAATTTTTTGGCGAAGCTGAAGCTTAAAAAAGGAGCCAGGCACAGCAGAGACATTTTTCTTTCTACAAAGATGAGCATGTGCTAAGAAAAACCTGGGTCATGGCAGGATTCAGTGTTTAATCCCCTAATTACTGAAATTAAACACTTCAGGTCCTTTGAAATAGTCCAAATTTTTCTTTTCCCAGTGCACTATCATAACTTTTACTGAGTTTTTCATTACAATTTCCCTGAAACTCCTTGTATACTAACAATTTCCACATACCTGCAAGTGTCAGGAGTTTGTTTCACTGAAAGCCTGCAAAGCAATGTTGGCCAGTAGAAAAGAGTGTCTAAAAAGTCAAGGAGGAAATATTTCACTCAGACTTGAGCACATGTCAAGGTCTGAGAAGGAATTCAAAATAATGAGTTTGATACTGTATTGTACATTTATTTCTTTCTTTTTAAACTGTGAGACCTAATTAGTTCTTTTCCAGAAATACTTTAAACCATATAATGTCACATAATATTGCTGTTTTATGAACAGTCTTAATTTTGGAAAGATTAAAAAGCTATTTTTTGCCTTTTTTTTTTTCTTTCCCCTGCCTAATTATATCCACTCTCTTGATTCCAAGGTTGAAACATTGACATGTGCCCTTTTTTGTTTGGTAAATGGTAATCTATTTTTTTATTTTTATGGCAAATGTAAATACTTCATTATAATAGCATAAAATTAAGCCTAGCATTTTGGGGAAATTGCTGCTGTGACAAGATGATCAGCAATTACAAGGTATCAGGTCTGAAAAGGTAAATGATTGCAGAGTTCAAATTGCTATAATGCTTCATCGTATAATTTTATAACCTCATTAGAGACATAATTATGTAATATCATTAGAGATGGAATCCTTGTGTCCAACCTGGGCTCTTGCCCAGTTTGTCTTCAGGAAAACTCAGAGCAACAATCTGTGTATTGCTTATTTGCAAAAATGTGGTGAAAGAGCTGGGAATGGCTACATTGACTTTGCTGGTCTGAATGCATCACTACAGAGCAGTCTTTCGAAGCAGATAATTTTAGATGCTCAGTGGCTGGAGCTCACAGAAATGCATTTATGCAGTGCTCCTGCTGCAGCAGGCAGTAGCACAAGTAATCTGGCCCGTGAATGCACCTTGGGCAGCAGGCAGACTAAATCCAGGCAAGCTGAGGGACCTTTGATCAGCTCTCAGTGTCCATCAGGTTCAGACTGGCTGCTGGGAACAGGGGTCTGCAGGAAATGGTGGCTCACACAGGCTGTAGTGCTGTCTCTTCACACACATTTGCAAATGACTCCCTGGATGCAGCTTTATGTAAATATATACAGTGATAAGTTATAATATATCCCATAAAACAATTCCTTGGGGTGAATTGTTGGGCAATTTCTCCTGGAGGAAGTTATACTTGAATGCATAGGCTGTGTAAAATTACCAGTTATCAGAAAATATTAGAAAATGAAAACTGTGTTCCATTGTGTGAGGAATGGCAGCACTGGTGCAAAGTTATCCGAGCATCTGTGGGAGTTGGGGAGCAGGACTGGCCCCAAATTTCTGAGCTGTCAGGATGGATATTTGCAGAACTGTGACATTTGCTATTTCCAGTAACAGCTGGAAAAACCAGCTGGATCCCCGCTGTGCATAGCCAGTGGCTATGGTGCTTGCAGCTTCTAGGGGACATGGAATTACTCGTTTCCTAAGATGCTATGAATAGAGAGAGCGCAGCACTAAAAATATCTGCTGGATAATTACAGAAAATTGCATTTGGGACTTTAAACAACATAATAAATAACCAGAATGCTATGCTAGCTTGATTTCTCTGTGACCAGCTATTAAACACATTATGTCCTTCCAAGACTTTGCCAACATCTGCGTGCAGTTCCTCTCTCCACCACACACTCCCATATGCTGGAAGATTTTCAGTCACCTGAAAGTGAAATGGACAGGAGGTCCATTCCTGTCTTATGCTCTCTGTACCCTCAGCACTCTGCCTTGCTAGGCAAGAGGTAAGGCTGAACAATTGGAGAATCCCTCCTACCTTAAATGATGCCTTGGGAAGGCTGACCTGAAACAGAGACTGGACAAAGCTAGAGAATAAAGTAGGGATTTATTGAAAGGCCTCCAGGATATACCTTGGGCAGGACAGGGCCTGACCAGGGTTACACCCAAGGTGGACCCAAAATGGTCACAAAATGGCTGACTGGTCACCAGATCTTACATTTTAATAAGTTTTGGTCCAGTTGCATATTGGGCTTTTATTGTCCAATTACAACTTCAGGCTGTGAGGTCCCATCCTTGTTCCTCCCTTCAGCCCAGCATTGTTTGCACTTTTGGGCCTGAAAGTTGTCCTTGGTCTCCAGCAGGAAAAGGATTTGTCTCCCTGCTCTGTGAAGAGAGCTCACCAGCACTTAATATGAGGCTCAGAACTGCTCCCCCAGGCAGCACAGAATGTGAAAAACATGGAAGCTAAAACTCAAGGCATCATAAGAATTGTGAATTATTTTCTCATCTATGAGTCTGTCACTCCATGTATCTCATGCAAGGTGCTGCACTTTGAAGCACAGATTTGTCACCCCTGTGTGTCTTGCACCCTTTGCCAACAACCCTTTTCCTCCTCTCTGTTCTCTCTCTGGCCCTTTACAAGCTCCTGCAGCCACAGCTGTACGTAGTTCTCCCTTCCTGGTCTCCAGCAGGTGTTTTAGACCAAACCAGTGCTGTGGTAGTTTTCCCTGTTTGTGGAGAGTGGATTGAAAACAAGTGAATCTCTGAAAAGTGCAGTCTTCAAAAATGACAGCAAATGTAAAATTCAACCCCTGTCCCCTTTTCAGTGTCTGGGGCCTATTTCATAATGAAATAAAGAAAAATATTTTGATCTTTGTGGTCGCTGTTGCCTTGTGCTGTTACTGATCAGTAGAACTTCTCTTTAAGGCAAACATGGACTCAAACTACCTGTGAAGTACAGATGATGTTTTCTCTATTCTTTCTCTACAAACAAGCTGATGTTATCTCTATTTCAGTGATTTTGTTGAAAAAAATCTTGGGCTTTATATGTGGGCAGGAAGTTGGAGAAGCATATACCAGAACCTAAGGTATTAATTAGAATTGTTATTACTCTGAAGGATAAAAGGCAGACCTAAAATACATCCTCAAGGGTAACAGCTTTAAAAGAATTCAGCTCTTTACAAGGGTCTGCTTAGAAATAATGAACACATTGTTAGTTTGTGGACAAAAAGAAATTGTATTCCTTGCTCCTGTTCCAGTTAAAAGCAGTTGTTATGGCAACTATTGAAGCATCTTTACTGGTATTTCTATTGTACTGTTGTATTTTTATTGTACTGTTTGGGAGAGGCATAAATCTCTCTTGCTCAGCTGCATGTGACTGAAGGAATGGGAGACTGAGATGTCCCATTGCCAAGGAGTAGGACAAGGATTGTGGTAATATGTTTTGAGTCAACCTCCCCCTTTCCTAGGGAAGAGGGAAGCAAGGGCTGCCCACAAATGCAGACAGGGCACCAGGACACTCTTCCAAAGCTCTGGGTACCTGGAAGGCCTGGCTGCAAGTACAGCCAGCTGCTTTACACGTCACTCTTGGCAGCCAGAACTCTGTGTGCTGCTCCCAGGGAAGGGTGATGGCTGTCATTTGTTGAGTGTCTGGTGATCCTACCCAAACACCTGACAGGAGGCACACAGAAGCTGCTGCCTCTGAGTAGTATAAAAATACTCTGCAGCAAGGATTGTGTTCTCTCTTTGAGTAGTCCCTCAAGTCCAACACCTTCCCAAGTCCCAGTTGTGAAATCAGGGGTGCATTTGGATGCTGGTCTGTAGCTTGCCTGCAAACTTCTCTGTGTTTGTTTGGCCTCGAGCCAAACTTCGACTTGAACTCATTTTTTCCTCAGTGTGTCTGTACCAGTTCATTGTTTCCTTTTACAGTTGTCAATTTTGTTTTACACTGTTTTTATGGTGGTTATTACTCTAACCATTACTCTGACCAGGAGGGGTCAGAAAGGTGTTGCATAAACCATTGTTGTTTTGCAGGAAACTGTTGGCAGTATCATTCATGCCACAGGAATTCCTGCTCAGTTTTTAAAAAAGCAAGAGTAATACAGGTGCTATTTCTGGGTAAAACACTGGGCACAGCAAAATCTGCTGGAAAATTCAATTTTCCTATACCTCTGATTCATGTAGTAATCTTTAATAATCTCTTGATTCTACTGTGCCCTGAACAGTGCAAGGCATTATGTTGGAGTAAAAGACCAGCATGGATCAGTAGGCCACAATGGAATTAATAATCAAGGGACAGGTTTTTATAACCACGTTCCTCCTGGAAAGGGGGTCACTGCAAGTGATCCCACTGAAATTAATATGCAAGAGAAGATGATGGCTCCCAAGCTAATTTGACTCAGGTAATATTCATCTTTCACAAATGTTTTCCATAAAGTAAATTACTACTTCTGCAGACAAAAGTCCAAAGGAACAGACAGGCTTCTGACACTGCAGTTAAACTTGGCTTGTGGGAGCTTAGATATGTTGCACAGTATTCTTTTCAGATCCTTCTAGATGATGAAAGCTCTAAGTGATTCAATCTCTCTCAGGAAAATTCGGCCAAGGATTTAATACCTGAAAAGCTTTACTTTCAAGAAGAATTATTTAAGTTGGCCATCCTTGACAGGAGTTATTGATTGTGAGCCCAAGTAGAGGAAGTCATGTTATGGAACAATAAAATGGTTTAAATAAGAACAGGTTCGAGTCTGAACTGACACTTTGAATACTTCTGTCTCTCTGCTAAAAATTTAGGGGTAAGAGAGGCTTTTTCTTTGACTTTGTTGATTGCTAAATGCATAGAAATCTAACATTTAAGTGCCTAGGCACAACACACAGGTTAGAAAGATGGAGGTGGCATACATTGCATTCAGCTGCAGGCAAAAGACCTAGGTATCTCACACATAGTCAGCCAATGTGGCCTCCAAGTAATTCAATTGAAGTTTGGACTCTGTTTTCTGAGCATAGGAAAGTAAGGCAGACTAGAAAAGTGATACCCGCCAGAAATTTAAAGTTATCTTTGATACAGGTTTTGTGGTTTGGTGGTATTTTTTCACTCGTGTAATGTAATGTGTACCCAGGTAAAAAGAGCTCTGTAGCAATGCACGTGAGGAACAGTAAAAATCAAGGTTAGTCACTTTTCTAGTATGATGATATTTCTTCATCTCTTAATAAAAGAAGCTCTCTCTGAATGGCTGCCAGATCTGATGAGATATGGTCAGCAAAAATGCTTAAACACAAGACCTGTTTTGGAAAGTGCTGTCCATATGATAACTTTTAAGTCTTGTCTTTGCAGTGCTTGCGTTGTACTTTTTCTACTGTTTAGAAAGGTCTCAGCATCCAATTTTGCTGGCAAGATCCTTTTTGTGCACATGATCCTTTTTGTGATTGTCACTGCTTATTCAAGGTGACTTGTCGACATGTTTGGGACATATTTTTAGAATCTCCTCTAATTGTGAGCATTTCCAGAGCATTTAACTCAAGTGATACTTCTTGTTATATAGCTGAACAACATCTAGGAGAATATAGGAAACTATAAAATAATGGTAAATCACAAAAACATGATGCACAGAAAATCCCTATTAACAGATGCTGAAAATAAGAATGTAGTCTTTGGTGGTTTGTTTTGCATTGGAATGAGTGCACTTGTCATCTGCAGCAAAATATTCACAACTCGTGCGAGAATAACTGGCACTTATGGGCACTTAAATATAGGTATTTCCTATCTGCATTTGCAGAAAATGGGCAGATCTTCCTGAGGTTGGCTGTTGGTATGCCAGTTCTAGAGCAGGTGTTACAGACAGGGAAATAAAACACTGAAATACATTTTAGTAATGAGAGAAGGTAAGGGAATATCCATCCAAATGACAAGCTGAGACTCACAACATTCTTTGTGTGTGCTGACAGGAGCTTTGGTTCTCTAGGAGTACGGAAGGGTCAGTACTTTGAAATTTTTGCCTGCTATTGTTTGTTTAAAACAACAACACCAAACCAACAAACAAAAAAAAACAACCCCTCTCCCCCCCCCCCAAAAAAAACCCCACAACAACCTAAAAAACCCTACCACCCACACAGACTTCTGAAAGAGCGTCAGCAGAATTTAAAGGCTGAACTTGACTCTTAATACTTTTAGGTCTGAGCAGTCACCACCTTCTAAACTGTGCTCCAATTTACTTAGACTACTCAGACTCCTTCCTTTTAAAAGCTGAATGAAAATTTCATGCACCTTTGGCCTTTTGCAACTAATATATATTTGTTGTTTTCATATTATAAGGTGATATTCTTGTAATTGAAAAATTCTGTCCTGTCATATATGCACCTCAAATGAGACTGCTTCACTGGAAATAATCTATTATCATGAAAAGTATTGTTCTGTAGTGCTAAAAAAAGGTTTCAGATGGCTTATCACAAAAATCCCCTCAGACTAGCCAGAACAAGACTGAATTCAGGCAAAATAATCACTTCCACCTGACAATGCAAAGCTAATGTTAGTCAGTAAATAAAAATACATTGTTAGCTGTTTTAGAATATAGCCATGAATGACATAACTGAGACTCAACCTCTGCACTTTTAAGTATTTTTAAAGCAAGGTGTGTAGCAGGGGGGATATTTAGAAAATCAGTAGGGAACACACTGTTAGATAAAAGCCTTGATAATTGCCTCCTGAGCCTCTGTGTTAGCACAGCTATTTTGTATTCTGGTTGGAGAAGTTATTGGGGAAAACTTAACACTCACTTGAACAAATGTTGAAATAGGATGATGTGTTCTGCTTTTTTTATCAGATTTAAAAACAGATGTAGTGCTGAAGGTGTTCTGTGTAGCAGTGATGTAATTGTGAACCAAACATTCTGACATTTTGGTGTCTTATCTGCATGTCTTTAAGACTGTAGTTGGATAAAGTGCACTTTAATGTGATTTTTTCTTCTGTTGAGTTTGGCCAGTAAACAGCCTGAGTACACACATGCTTATGTTTTACATATAATGCATACATATAAATCTCTACATCATCAAATACATATATATATGTATTTGATGATGTAGAAACTTATACACACAAATACACAAAATTTAGGTCTGCAAGCAAAATTGTGGTACAATCTATTTAAGTATGACCTGACAAAATCTGTTTCCCTTTATATCTCCAGCTAAGTAAGAATTCAGTGCTACCCAGTATAAAATGACATATGACAGCTAATTAACATTTTTGCAACTACCTCTTGATTAACATACATTAAAAGGCTCAGTGATTAGTTTTGACTGATTAACTTCTGTTTATAAAAGACACAGGAGGCATGATTTTAGAGGGTGAAATTTTGGTCTTTCAGAAACCAGAAAAACCTGCCTCTTCCACATAACAAAAGAGGACAATCCTAAACCCTACCCTGCACAGTCACTCCCAGCAGATGCTGGCAAGCCTGGGAAGATCAGGCAGGCAAGGATAATTTTGAATTCTCCTGTCAGAGTTCCAGCTGGGAATGAACAGGTATGGTGTTGGTAATCCATGCCCCTGAATACCTGTAGCTTTGTGAAAATAGGTATATAAACATATAAATGAATAAATTCCTAGAACCTGGATCTCTTCTGAAGACTGTACAGCCCAGCTCCAGAAGTATTGCCTAGGGATCTCTGATGCAAGCCAAACCCAAGGCATCCCTAAGGATGTGGAACTGCTCTTTTCTGCATGTTTTCCTCACATCACCAGCACAGCTTCTTTCCTCCTTGGTGCTGGTATCTCTCCCCATGTGCTGATGTGGGGAGAGAACACACAGTGGGAAACCTTGGGAAACCTTAGAGCCTTGGGAAACCACTGTAGGTGATATCCTGGTATGAGTGAATGATACCTCAGAGGACATTTGCTGTCCATAAATATTTAAGCAAGTACTGCAGGAAGAAGGCTCAGGGTTTCTTGAAATGTGATGTTTCCTTTAACTGTCAGTATATCCTTATCAGTTGGTAGTGTACTGTTGTTATTTGTCAACAAAAACTGATCAGACTATATGGAAATAGTTGTCAAGCAGTAGGAGGAAGAGGGAGCTGACTGGATCTCTCTAGTCATCTTCATCTCTGACCAGACTCAGTTTGAGGAGTTATATGACTTCTGGAATGGTATTCTTTGCTAGCTTTTCCTCTTTAAAACAATCAAAACCCCCTCAAATGCAAACAAGTATTGTTAGGGGATATTTTTTACCTTTTGAGGTAACTGATGGTTGAATAAGATCGTATAGTTTTCCAGAAAGTGAAGATGAGTGTTATTTTCCACTTGGTACTTTTGATTATTTGTTTTCTACAGTGTGAGGCAGTGCTCCTCTATCTGTATAATTTTTGTGCAGCTGCAAAAGAAAGCAGTGATGAGGCAGTTCATGAAGAAGAGTGTCCAGTGAAATGTGGCCACATCCTTCAGTTCTGCTGGTGCTATTGCGTTTTTCTGAGAGGCTTGTCAAAGAAAGTCTGTTCAGAGACTGGAAGTCTCAGAGCACAATGATATAAATGTTTATGTACACTCATTTTTAGTGTACCCATTTTTATAGGTTTACCCACAGATTTAAACCCCTTTCCCTTTTATGATGTTATCACATAAAAATGTTTGCTCCATTATAAAAAACAAAGGGAAAAGTATATTCTAAAATGTGCATTTTACCTATAGCCAGATTGCTGCAGTACAAAGTAACGTTTCAAGTTGAGATTTATGGGGTTTCTCAACACAAATTTTTATTCTGGCAATTCTTCTGTAGTTACTAGAATTTAAACCCTCAGTCACCAGTTTAAACCCTCAATTTAAATGCTCAAATTTAAACCCACAGTCACCACCGAGGGATTCCCTGTAAGGTAGTTGAAGGAAAGTGTTCCTGAGTGCAGAACTCACGGGAATCAAGGGAAGCAGCAGCCCTGGAGCTGGTGTGTAGCAGGGAGGCTTGGCTGATGCTAGGACAAGGAGCAATGGGTTCAGTCTGAGAGAGGGGAAATTTAGGTTGGATATATGGAGGAATTTTCTTACTGCAAGGGTGGTGAGGCACAGGCTGTCCAGGGAATGTGGCTGCCCCATCCCTGGGAGTGTTCAAGGCCAGGCTGGATGGGGCTTGAGCGACCTGGGTGAGTGGAAAGTGTCCCTGCCCATGGCAGGGGGGATGTTCTAGAGATCCTTAAGGCCTCTTCCAACCCAAACCATTCTATGATTCTGTGGTTTGGCACCATGATGTGGTTCACTTAAGTGGGGTGTGGTTTTTTGTTGGTTTGTTGGGGTTTTTTTCCCTCAGCAGTGGGCATCAGCATGCTGCTGCAATGTGATCAGGAGTAACTGCAATCCTCTCTGGGCAGATTCTAGACACAGGAATTTCATTTTTGTATGAAATATAGAAGTCCAGAGCTCAGCACCTTTCTTTCCAGTCTCTACCAGGTATCTCCCTCTAATGCTCATAAATAAATCGTCCCCAGACCAAAAAGTGAAGGCCCACAGCAGCGAGCCTGCAGAAAGTCAAGAGGAGACTGATTTGATCCACAGCATTTGTTTTTTCCCTTATGGCTGCATCTCCATGCACCGAAGCCTTGCTATCTTTGCTGGAAGGAAGCTCAGTTTGTCTCCTGCTGCTCTGCATGTGTTCCATGCTTTTTCCATCTGAACATATAGTTTCATTCATCTGGAATGGCTGGATTAGGGACTGCTCAAAACGACTCTGCATTCCAATTCCAATTTTGATGTGTGAAGCCAGTCAAAGGTCAGGGGCTCATCCCATCACCACCTCCATGACTTTTCTCCTGTTGTTGGCTCAGGGTTTTCCTCTTTGAGAAGCAGATTTATGGTAACTATACATCTATGTGTATGATAAATATATACAGCAGGAGTTAGAACACCTATATTTAATGTGCCCCAAGGCTTATTGAACAGCCCCAGGAAGCAATGCTGTGAGCTGATGCTGAAGGTGAAGCCGGTCTGTAAAAGACAGTCTGGCACATAACCAGCCCCAAAACAGGTTAGGACTGTTGCTTAAGGTAGCAAACAGAATAAAAAGAACAAATAGAGTAATAAAAGAGAAAGGAATTTACATACAAATAAAAGCAGCTGGAAATAGACTCTAGTAATCCCAATGTTCTGTTTTACCTCATCAAATTTTCTCTCCTCACCAGTCTTAGTAGAGATGAAGTGATGTGGAATTGCATTCACACCTCCTTCACGGCAGGGAGAAAGGCAGAGTGAATTCATACCTTTTTCTCTTGGATGGAGCCATTTTTACCCAAGTCTGCGGTACCCAGGGAACAAGTTCATTTAAAAAAAGGAGTTGTAAGAACAATGAAGAATTGGAAGGAAAGTTCAGTCACTGAAATGGAAGCCAACCCACTGCAAAATGTCAGGGTTCATATTTTAGTTTTCTTCCAACAGCTGCTGCTTTTCTCTTGTAGGGAATTGTGGTTTTCCCCCTTCTTTTTTAACAAATTCTCTTCCCTGCCTCACTTGAGCCCTGGGGGTCTCTCTGGGGTTTTATTAAGTGGTACTGGAGAGGAAAAATGCTTGGGGGCATATTATACACCTCCACATACCACACCTTCCAGTGGCTACAGTGGCCTAGACAGATCTCTGGAGAGGGAGAATGGAGAAAATCCTCCCTCATTGTAGCTATTGGTGTGCAGGTAGAACTTTTTATCAAAAGTCTGGAGAATTCTGATGCTCTGCAGCAACATGCTGAGATCAGGCTTGGGTTAATGAAAGCAATGAAACCAGCACTTAACTTCCAAATGGATTTCCATGGAGACAGCTAGACAGTAATAGTGTTTGGACTTTTTTATTCAATAAAAGTTTGAGTTATAAATATTCTCCACTTGCCTCCTATTTACAGTTGTAAAATATTTTAGGATAGCCTACCCGTCACCTGCCATTCAGCGCATCTATAAATGTCATGAAAACATCATTGTGAAATAAAAACGTCTTATTTCCAGCCCACAAACCCTATTTCCACACACTCACAAAATCAAACCAGAGACAAAAAAGGGGCGAGAAGGAACTGAGGGGATGGGAAGCGGGAGGAATACAGTACAGCAGGTGACAATGCAGTACTTGCTACACAGTAGCAAAAGAAATGGGTACAAAATTTAGTCTGCTATGATGACAAGCTTCTCAGGACATTTGTTATGGACCAGCGCTGTCCAGTGCACTTCTGAAGGACCAGTTGAAATCCAAACTCGTTTTCGTTGTTTTCCTGCAATTCCAGGCAGCGCTTGGATTTTCGGTTCTGGATAGGACCTCCCTGTAAAAAGATTGGGGGGAAAAGAGAAAAAGAAGTGTTTGTGTTAAAACACTGATCTTGCTGCACTGCTGCTGTGGGGTAATGTAAGTTATAGAACATCCCAGTGCCCGTCTACTGAGAAAAACTTCTCAGTTATAGACAAGATAAGCGTTGGATTTGGAATGAAGGTTCCTTTGTCACAGGCTGGTTTAATCTCTGATGCAGCTTGCAGTAGACTCAATTGCCTGGTTTCCATTTCAGCAAATGGGATTTTTGGAATTGAGCTGTTTCTAGCCATGCATTTTAACCGTGAGCCAAAGCTTTCCTGTTTTCTTCAGATCCCTGATTTTGTGGCTCTGCTGCACTTCTGAACACCAAAATAAGGCAAGAGACAGCTACGGTATGCTGTATAAAGGATAAAATGCAAAAAATTGTTTATTCCTTGAATACGGAAATGTCTTTTATAATTTTTTGTTGCTAATCTTCAATATTGATTCTGTTCAATTCCCAGCTTAATGCTGCCTTATTAAAGCCCTGCTTTCACTTTTGAGTTGCATCAAGCTTTAAATCACTGCTATTACACAGATAGCTATAGACCTCTGTTACAATTAAATTGTCATGCAGGTGACATAAATTACATTTCACCCCCCCCCCCCCCCCTTTAAATCTGTTTTCAGTTGGTTCTTTCCTCCTCTCTCTTGTCTAAGGAAGGCAACAGATAACTTGTACACATCAGCGTCTGGGAGGTTTCTTCCAAGATACACGGAGATACACAGAGTAGAGTAATTGCACAGAAGCCTGAAAGTGGCTTTCTCTAAAGTGTCTTGGACTTGTGTAGAGAATTACTGGCTTAATCTGCAAATCAAAGAATTAGATTAGTACACCCAAAGTATGGAAAGAGCAGAAGCATTTCAATTGCTTATATGTACCATGGGAAGAAAGAGTCGCTACGAAAAACCCAAACCACCCAATTCCATACAAAAAAACCCCACAGTTTTGTTCAGGTCTGTGTTATACCTTGCATTATAAAGTCATAACTGGGAAGGATTTCTGTTGTAATCATAAGGATATTGGCAAAAATCCCGCAAAAAGGCTGTGTGCTGTTTCAGAGCAGGCTGCTCCCCAGACAAGGGCAGCTCTGTGCCATTCAGCACAGGCTCTGCTTCGTTCCTCTCCTATCCCACCTCTCCTATCCCACTCAGCAAGAGCTTTCTCTAAGACATGCCTCCTAAAATAACATTTTGGGCCTGGCTAATGAAGTACAAAATTAGGTTTGGAAGCTCCACATTTTAAATACAGCTTTGGGTAAGAGGGACCATTTCTGGAATAATCCACAGAACTTCGAAACATGTGGCTCCCATGAATCCTCCTGGTAGGTCTGTGTGCAGCCTTGATGCAATTTCCACTGATTACTTTACTAGACAGACAGGTTTGCAGAGGCA
Source organism: Acrocephalus scirpaceus scirpaceus (assembly GCA_910950805.1). Classification (NCBI taxonomy): domain Eukaryota; kingdom Metazoa; phylum Chordata; class Aves; order Passeriformes; family Sylviidae; genus Acrocephalus; species Acrocephalus scirpaceus. Next base: position 56,855,726 of record OU383780.1, read on the forward strand.
TTTTAATACACCTCCATAATGAAATGCTGAGTGAACTGTATTTTCCCACTGCTGTATAACTGTTATTGACATTTCTATTAATAACGGTAGTTAAATTTGGCTGTCTGGTGGGAGCATAAACTCCAAACTATCCAAAAGCAGTAACACTACATGACATACAAAAAATTTGAAGAAACTAGGATGAAAATTTTGTCAAAGCTTTATTATATGCCATTTCTTTTCCTAGACACTCACCCTATATCCCCACCCCACTATTCTCATTCCCCCACTCCCTCAGTTACTTTGGCCTTCTGGAGATCATTGTAGTGAGGTTGATTTTTTTTTCCCCCTCCAAGTTAATTTAATGAGCCCTGAACTAGGTTATTCACTTGTAAAACTCTGAGGTAATGGAACAGTTATCTTGTTTTCTTCTAGAATAGCATGACATTTTTATTCTTGATGAAAGCTGTGGAGTATGGTTTTCCACTGCATAGACTCAGTGTCGCATGGCACCCAGGGTCAGCGCTCCTGGCTTAAACTGGCAATTGGGAATTATACCTTACAAGTGTTTCTGCCTAAACCCAAAATCGAGATTAACTTCCTTGTTCTTTCACCTGATGCTGGAGGTGCTTTGTGTTGCTGTTAGTTACGTAAACTGGTTTTGTATCTTTCATTTCTTGGTTGTCTCTCATCCAGCTCTCAGTGCTTGAGACATTCTCAGCTCAGATCCTGCACTTGAAGCTGAGGAAAGCTGTCCCACTTTGCCCCATTAGAAAACTAACTTGGTTGGGTCCATTACTTGCCTGATTTGTGGACATGGGATATGACTCTGTGCATGGTACTCTTAGGCGTCTCCTGTCATTTCTGACTTACTGGCAGTAAGGAGAGGAACAGAATTCCCTCTCTCCATATCTTTGTGAAGTATGGCACTTGAAACTCTGTCAGGTAGAGGAAGGCACAGCGTTTAAGACTTAAAGACTGCCATGCAGAGTTGGAATTTTTCTGCTTAATTCCCATTTGTTTCAGGGGTCAAGAGTTTCTTTCACTTGAATGGGCCCAAATGCCTTGTGGATCTGGGGGCAGAGGAAGGAGGATGTTCACAGTGGAGACAACATTTTTTCCTTTTTTCTAAATTTTGTAGAGCAAACCAAGGTGTTACAGTAAATGTATTTCATGAGGAACACTTTAATATAGGCAAGCCACACAAACAAAGTGTACTCCTAAGGAAAAAACAAAACAAGCAAGCAACCAAAAAAGCACATAAAGAGCCTCCTCACACTCCTTCCTTCACTCTTTCTGATCTGCCCTCATGTGAAATCTGGCTTTTATTTAACAGAAACCAAGTGAATTGGGAGATAAAAAGCCAAGGAAGCTCTTTTTGATGTGTGGAAAGTGCTCTGCATTGGGTACTGAAAACCACCCTGCTGAATACATTAGAGCTGCTGTATGGAATAGAAAAGAGACACCAAAGTTAAGCAGTAGCTAACACGTGTGAATTCAGTGTTGTAGAGAGCACAGATGCTTCTAGCAAGATGTGCTTTTTTAAACCACAAAAGAGAAACGGGAAGGCTGAAGCCCTTTTAGGAGCTAAGCTGTTCTGTTTCTAAGAGATGCGAGGCCTGTGCAGAGCCACTGCTTCAGCCCTCAGAGAGGAGGCAGTGTACACAGCTTTAGACTCTTTCAGCAGCCACATAAATGAAAGAACTGCTCTGAAGTATAGGGAGGAAGGCTTGTATGGTACTTACCTAAATTTTCCTGTTACTTTTCTGCTTAACTGCATTCATTCTTACCCCTTCATATGCCCAATACAAGCCTGGGACAGTGGGATTGTCCTGTCATTGGGGTTGCTGACAGGGCACCTAATGCAGGTTGCAAGGCCAGAACTGGTGAGCTGTGTAAGCATTAAAGCACACAGACGGAGTAACTCCAGTGAAAGAATTGAGCAGGCAGAACTGAGGCATCAAAAGCTAATGCTGTATTTTGCTCCTTTAACTAGCCTGGCCTCCAAATTACAGCATTCCTGAATGGTTTCGGCAGTCTGTCATCATCATTAGCATTTGGAACCCTAAAGCCAAATGCAGGCAAAGGTGTCCTTTAAGTTAATTATTTTTTGCCTTTTTTTTTTTTTTTTAGTAAGCAGTTATCCAAACTGGTATAAAACTCTCATAATTGGTTTTACTGCATGCTTGGCAAAATGGTTTATTGTGTTACTACACTTCAGGCTCAGTGAAAGGCGAGTTGCCCATCTGGGTTCCTTTCCCCATTCTAGGCAAGATCTCTGCTTTCCAATTTAAAAGCAAAAATTGATAGCCTTGGGTAATCTCTTTAATCATGAGACATTAAACACAACTCTGTAGGCTGAAACAAGTTTCAAGAGGAATTCTGTGCAAAATTGAACAGAATTAGGACTAAGATCACTGACGATGAGAGGCAGCTCCATGGAAGTCTCAAGAGGATAAATAAGCATCCAGGTCAACTATTCTGTAAAAAACAGTCTGAATGTGTCAGCACTAACAAGTCTGACTGAAAACTGCGTGGGTTTTGTGAAGCAAATTGAAGCAATCCCTGTGAGAAGCACAAATGTTCTCAGCTCCTGCTGGTACTCAGACACACAGAGAACTGATCGAGTGCTTCGTAAGCGTACTTTTAATGTTAACACTGTCTCAAGTCAACATCCTGATACACAGAGTGGAAAGCAATGCTTTTGACTTCCTTTAGAGTCATTGCACTTTCTGCATTTCTACTGTGTGCAAGGGGTTTCCTTCCCAGTCTTTCACTAAAGCAGAATTTACTCAATAGTATGGCACTTAAGAACGCTGTTTGTCGTGCCTGCAAACCCTTGCAGTACTGAGTTGTGCAAAGTAATTCGACAGCTTTTGCTGAACTGTTCTGTGGGATTTGTTTTGGTTTTACTGGGGGTGGTGGATGTGCAGTTACCAGAACCTGATCACTTTAAAAGACCTGATCACCTGTAGAGATGAGGGATGCTAAATGAGTGCTGGAGGCTGTCAGCATTACTGAAAATCAGACTGTTGGCTGTTTTTAAGGAGTTACTCTAAAGTGAGCACTTTTCCTTTCAGAGTTTAAATCTGCTTTTTGTTCATCTCATTAAAACTCATGTTATTCTATCTGAAAGAGAAAAAACATGCTCTTACCTGCTTGCCTAAACATGGCTGTTTCAGAAAAAGGTCTTGAAAGGTTAATAAGCATATCCAGCCTCCTATCACATACACTGTATAGATCGTTGCATTCCGCAGTCTATTAATTTTCTATTTGGACCTCAATCAGTGAGCTCAAATATTTACATGTTCACTTTGCCTTTGAGGCAGAAACTCTCATCTTTGCTGTTGCTTTGATACATTTGAATCAAAGAATTATGGTGAGGTGTATGAGACAGAGATACTCTCCACTCCAGACAGAACATTTGATCTCCTCCTGCATTTCCTCAGAATACTGGGGTAAATTTTTAGTGACTGTTAGTACACCAAATTTAATCCTAAAGAAAATTACTCAAATTATACAAGGCACTTTTTTCCTCTGTGTGATTCACTTTTGTGTGGATGTTGAAGCAGTAATAAAATGTTCACAGGACGAAGAGAATAATTTATCCCATCTGGTAATTAATGCATTTTCAGTATTGCCCACTTCTTGGAAAAATTGGATGACGTTATTCAGTTTAGATTTTCTGCTTTTTAGCTTAGAAATAGATATATGTAATATAGAGGTAACTGATTAACTCCTTGAATACAAAGAAGTATGAGAAATTTTCCAACTCTGTCTAACAGGTGTGCTATAAGTAAAGCAGGCTCTACAACATACCTTTTGCTGTTAAAATTTTTCATCAATTAATTTGAACTATTTTAACTGAAATATTTCTCACTGAAGTATACTGTTATCTGCTTTTACTCAAAGACATGCTTTCTAATATATTTTATATGTGTACTGTGACAATAAGGTGCATTTACCTGCTTTTATGTATATGAAGTATCATATACAGCAGGTTTGTGTATTAAAAATATATTGTTATCTGTTCAGCTATTTATATCTTTATTTACAGGGTAGATAAGCAAATGAGAATTTTTACAAGACACACTTAAAATGTGCATTTGTTCTTCCAATAATAAACACAACTAATTACTATACACAACGTAAAGTTCATTATAACAGGGATCAGCCAAGCCATTTTTTAAGGAAAAAGTAAATTTTCCCCCTCTTCCTGCACTCAAGTTCTGTTGTCAGGTAGCCACCCAAGCACTTAAATCCACTTGCTGGTACTCAGTGCGTAAATACTGTGAAACATCCTCTGACAGTGGGATTAGACACATCATTCAACAGTTACACCACTTTAATGTCTACATCACATTTTTATCTCTTTCCTCTCCCAAGACATCTGAGTGTTCAGGTTTTACATGATCGTAAATGCTGAATTTTCGTAATGCTGCACCAAATTTTTAATACTGCAGCTGTGACAAATCAAATGAAGCAACCTCATCTGTATGTCCAGAGCAGGTTTTAGTAACTAGTGGTCTGAGCAATCATTTTCTGTTTTATTTACTCTAGATTGGATTGTCTGATTTGCTTACTCTCTCTGGGATACAGAAGTACACGATACTGTTAATTAAGGTATTAAAATAAAAGCAATTAAACCTGGTGCAAGGAAATGCAGTTTCATACAGAGAATGTAACTGGAATAGAAAACAAATTACAGAGATAGAGAAAAAAACCCAAAAAACCAAGAAATGGAACATGTGGATATATATCTATCAGTAACATTTCTCCGCATATATAAAAAAATTATCACAGATTTGTAACAGGTTGCAGTCCCGTTAATAGCAAGATTAAGAAAATAATAACTTGAAAAATAATTAAATTCAAGCCTTCACTGAAATACCAAGAAGCTCTTTAGGATACGACAGCTGGAAATTTGTCTTACTACAGAAAACTGGGATAAGACTAAGAAAATGGAATTTTGGAGTACAATACATTAGCCAGACTAAGGTATTTTTCAGAAAGTAAACATGAATTATTACTGTATCAGCAGTGGCCAGGAAATGTACCTGACATGCTAGAAAAGCATCTGCAGAAACAAGTATTGTTTAGGATAATAAAATGATAATATGATGTGACTTTTGGAATTAATTATTGAACACTGTGTTGGGGCAGGGGGGACAGCTGTGGTAGAGTGGAAAGCAGATTGAAAAGGGAATCCTTTATCCATACATAGCCCTGATAATTATGGCTAACTGCAGAATTTACAGCTGAAGGCATTGTTTGGTTTTTATTTAGCAGTAAATCTAGATGATGATGCATTACGATGATCTTCTGAGAGCCAGGCTTACCTAGCAAGTCCTTTGTGGAAAAGGAAAAACTGGCTTGATCCTCTGCAGAGGATGATGTGCTTGTTTTCCCTGACAACAGCTGTCCTGAGTAACCAGTAACAGGACAGGTCACTCAGAAATAAACTGCCTTTTTTAGGGGAACTTAAAGGAGTAAGCTGCAGAGATGCACGTTGGTGAGATTGGTATTTCTGATTTTATTTTCCTCACCACTAAAGGGGATGATGTTCACACTTGTCTCTCACATCTTCCTTTGCCCTAATCTGCCTGCTGTCCTACTTGGTAGCATTCAGAAAACTGCATGTGCAGAACCCACCACATTCCTGGCTACTCAGTGCTCCAACTTCGATACTCAAGTTCTAAATTAGAACTTAAGATGTGTTTCTAAACTATGTCAGTTCACAGCAACAACTACAACTGCCACATTTTATATTCCCTCTAGTAGGAGAAGAGTTGGATATAGGTAAATCCTGTGTTTTAAACACCTCTAGAATCTTGTGTGAGACTTGACCTATAGAAAATACCCAAAGTTAACGCTTTGTCCAGTGTTTTCTGCTGGATAATTTTTCTCTAACTAAAACCCGGAATTTTTTACAATCCTTCTATTCATTGATTGTGCCATGCAACAGCTGCCTGTGTAGTGAAACAATATCTTGATACAACCAAGAAAAAGACAGGAGTGCTGGAGACATTTGCTTTATTTGCATATTTTGATAATGTATTTTGTGAAAAGCTCAGAAAAGTTACCTTTTTCTCTTTCATTCTGAGATAACATATAAATGATTTCTGCAAACAGCTCAGGCTTGATTCATCTGCTGTGATCTAGGCTTGCTTCAAGATGTTTAAAGTGTAAGTCAGAGAAAGGCAACAAAGATGTTTTGAAGTGTGATGGAATATTCAGATGGTGGGGAAATTACAAACTATAGTAACATGAAATGAAAGCAGGACTTTGTTTAGTAGGGGAATGAAAATTAGTGCCTTTAGTGTTCAAAAGTATGAATACCTGTGAATAGCAGTGAGGAACTGGTAAACAAAACTTCTAAGGAAAAAAGGAATGTTAGATAAAGACTTTGCTACAACTATTGTGATTTATGAGAGTATAGGAAACCTTTTGAATTCATTGTCTCAGACCTCAATGTTCAGTGACTAACTAGATGTTTTTGATGGGCTGAGTTAATTTTAAGAGTGCTGAAGACTCTTTTCAGGCATGCTGAGATGATCATTCAGACCAATCAAGCCTCAGTCTTCTCGAAGAGAGCACATCAGGGGTCAAGAAGGGAGCCCTCCTCCTGGACTTACAGTGAACTGCTGGCTCACAAAAGAGCTCATTTCTGTGAAACGCTAAACACTGACCATTGCCTGGGGCAGTCTTCTGGATGAGGTAATTAATCTAGTTAATTAATTTTGAGCTCTATGATGCAGCAAATTGTGTATTCCAGATTTTGCCTTCCTGTTTGAAGTAATATCATTGTGGTATATAGAATACAGAAGTGTTTTGGTGGTGAAAGACCTTTTAGATCATTGAGTTCAACCATTAACTCAACACTATCAGTTCTGTAACCAAACCAAACCATATCCCCAGGTGCCAATTCTATGTGTCTTTTAAATATCTCCAGGACTAAGGACTCCACCACTTCCCTGGGCAGCCTATTCCCCTGCTTGACAACCCTTCCAGTGAAGAAATTCTTCCTGATATCCAATCTAAACCTCCCCTGGCACAGCTCGAGGCCATTTCCTCTCATCCTACGGCAGGGAAAAGAGACCAACACCCACCTGGTCACAACCTCCTTTCCACAGAGCAATAAGGTCCCCAGGAGCCTTTTCTCCCAGCTAAACACCTTCACATCCCTCAGCCTTGTGCTCCAGACCCATCACCAGCTCTGCTGCCCTTCTCTGGACCCACACAGCATCTCAGTGTCTTGCTGATAGTGAGGGGTCCAAACCCATCCACATCTCGCAGCTGTAGCTCATGTCTAGGAGCACCTCACTGCCTTATTCTTTCTCTTTTTCTCCCTATGGATGAAAACATCGTTCTAACATAGCACAGATGGACCACTGATGTGAGGAACACAACTTCACACTGCTATTTACCAGCCTTAGCACAAGTTATACCTAGTTACTCTTCTCCAGCCAGATAAATGAGAAACTCCTTTCAGCACAGGAAACCTAAGATTTTTGTATTTTTCCCTGACGTGTTAACAGATTTCCAAAGGTTTATGGGATTTAGATGAGATTATTTGTGAAAAATAACTCCCTCAGAAAACAAAAATACTGAAGGACAGTTTGGTTTCTTTTGTGTGCGTGTTGTATTTAATTAATCTAAGTTTTCTAATCTGAATGCTCCATAAGAAGGAGGCTTAATGCATTTTAACCCAGAACCTGAACTACTTGCATTATCATTATATGCTTATGATTAAACCAGTCTCTAGAGCCTAAGGAATAAATTGAGTGCCAAGTCAAGAAAATTAGGAAATGAATTTGCACCACTATTTCAATTGATCTGCATATTCTGACATGGGAATTTAGGCTTGGCTCTTTGGGACTCTGATCATAGTTATTGAAAATGGCTTTTTCCCCACTAACCATACAAATCTGATCATAACTGACATTGGGAAAGGAATGTCCTTGCTGCTGCAACACAAACCTTGTGCAGTTTACTGAGACAGTAATGAGAATAATCTAATTTTTTTTTTGTCTGATATACTGAGTGTCACCACTCTTGGGTTCAGGACACCATACTTGATGGCCTGATCATTTCACTGAATAACAAACACTCTTTTCTTGTCAGTTTTTTCATCCTGATTTATTTGACTTCCAAGGGAACATTTTTCTCATCATCTTATCTCAGACTGCAGACGATTACTTGGTAGCCAAATATTGCTTACATACAGACTGCTTTTAACTCCACTGGGATTAAAGATGCAACTTCTACTTACTTGATAGGGACAGAGTTTTGTTTTCAGCTGGGAATTTAGAAATAATAACAGCAGAACTCCTTCCATCCCTCCCACAGCTGGGGAATGCAGAACCCAAGCAGAGATGGTGCAGTAATGCAAAGGAGGAACCAAAAGCAGAGCTCAGATCTCCTGAAACTCAGGCCCTTCACTTGGTAAGTATTTACTTGTTAAGTAATAACCTGGTTATCATCACTCAGGTTGTAGGAGGCATTCTGGATTTGGCCACTGTTCTGCATGCCTGACAGGACAATGCCATGCAGTGCCTCGGCAGCAGCTGTCATTTGCCATCATTGGGTGCAGCCCATCAGGACAGATGAAATGAGGAAGAATCATGTACAACTCCAACAAATAATTTCTTTGTAAATAAATGTGGCATTCAAAATTAGATGCTAAAATATGCAAATAGGGTATCTGTTTTGAAGGAAAGACACGGGTATGTGTTAACTTTCTTCTAAATTAATTCAGCACAAGTGTCTTTGGAGCTTAAATGTAGTTCTCAAGAGAGTAAATACTGCATAATGTGATATGCTAGAGAAGATTTGAAATGCACCCACTAAAAGCTCGTTTTACTGCTGTATTTCACACAAACTTTCTAGCTGGCAAGTTCTACACCAATTTGGACAGATTAAAACTTGCTACCAGAAAATTACTCCAAACAGAAAACTGATACAATGAAATTTTGGTTACCACTAGCTATGGCAATAATTAACAAGTAAATTTAACATCAGTTAGCAATAATTGCCAAACAAATCTAACATCAGTTGTTAAAATGCAATATTTTATAGTAATATTGCTATTCCATATTTTATGCATGTTTTTTGCATATACATTTTCATATTTAAGTTGCAGTCAAGTATTCAAAATGGAGAAAGCCTGTATGTATTCAGATTTTTGTACTTTTCAATTCCATTCTGCATAAATGGTACTAAAATGTTTATAGGCTTATAGTAAGATATAGTTCATGGTGAATTACAGAGAAATATTTTAATACACCTTTTTTAAAATTAATATTGTCATATTAAAATGCGACAAGAATATTAGGTTACACGTGTCCTAGGGTCAAATTTACTAGAGCAAAATGAAAATTGAAACATTAACTATCATTTTCTCATGTCTGAGCAGAACAATGGTTCAGCTTCCTCATCCTCCAGCTATAACACCTTGTGCTGTTACCTAGTTAGCTCAAATATTAAGTACAGACAAGCTGAAGTAATATTTGATAAAAAAATTGGCAAAGAATACCTGAATGTAGAAATGCTGCTAATGTACTGGACCCCTACACCAAGGCTGGGCCCTCGGGGTTTGTGGAAATGCTCTTTTATGTCTGAGGTTCAAAACCACACAGCTGGCAACACTGGTTACTTAGAAATCAGATTGCCTCACTAAAAATACAGGGCTTACCCTAGTCTATTGGCTCATTTAATTGAGTAATTAGGTTCTGTTTTTCTTTATATTGCTCCTGCAGGATCAAAGTCTGTATCTCTTTTAACAGGATCACCATCCCTTTCTGTTCTGAGCTGCCAGGCAAACAGCACTGCCTAATTACACAGTTCTACAGCAGTACAGCGTGTCTTAAACTACAGAGACACATTGGGAGTATTTGCATCCTTTGTGGTTAGAAATACCACATAAATCCAAACTCTTGGTAAATCAGTGATGCTGCTTTGCCAGCCTATGGCTCTCCTAATGGGGGAATCTGAGGAAGTGGATGGGGGCCACTGTTCCCTGAGGCACACACATCTCTGAATCCCTCTTGTAGGCTGATGTCCTTGGCTAATGGATGGGCTGAAAACAGGAGTGGACACTGGAATTAGGCTGCTGTGTAATGGTGTTGGGCTCTGCTTCTGCACCCTGTGTGCTCAGCAACGGGGCATCTGAAATTGGTACAGAGATTCTCTGTTTGCTTCCCAGCCCAGCAGTTCAATCCTGCCACGCAGATGCATTCCCCGCAGTGCTTCTCTGGGGTGTGGCAGTGGGTAACAATAGCACTGCATAACCTTTATCTTCATGAGAATGAGGTGGCTCAGAGTAATTGAAAGGCCAAAGTCTGCAGGAGGAACAAGATGTAAATTCAGTAATTTTAAGGTCTGTTTTTTCTTTATCCAGCTAAACAGAAGATCTCCTTATCTATTACCTAATTAAGATTTAAATAAGATCTAAATCATCATATTTATCTGAGGAATACCTGTAACAACTCAGTAATTAATATGCTTGTCTGTTTTCCCTTTTCCTTCTCAAGCAATTCCTACTATGTCATTTAGGAAATACATATTGTAACTACAGCTGTCAGCAACAAATTTTATTTACAGTGTCTGGCCATAGTATAAACCACTCCCTCCAAACATTTATGAATGGGAAGACATCCTGTGGAAACCTTCAGCAGTGACCAGAATCACATTCTCCACACTATGCACAAGCAACGTTATCAGAGATGTGGGAACAGGACAGTGCTGAGAGCAGGCCCTGTACATCCTCCAGTGAAGGATGTGGTGAGTGTCCATCTCTATAAATGCAGATTCTTCCTACCCTTCTATGGCAACCACTGGAAGCTGAATTATTTAAAAATTAACTAAGTATGAAACAGCTGTAAATGATTAATCCCAAGTTTTTAGCTCAGCCTTGTGTCCTTTCTTTTGCCTCTTTTTACACAAAGCTCTCCCCTGTTGCATTTCTCACAACAGTAAAAGTGAGAGCGTGGCTCATCCTGTTAGAATGGAATAATCACATCCCTGTCCAACTATACAGAAACAGTAAGATAGTTCAAGATAAAGAGTAATTACAGAAAAACTTCCTCCTTTTGCCTTTGCTATGCCTCTGGAGGAGCCCTAAGGAGGTAAGTGAACTTTCTAACTGCTCTGCTGCCACCCAGGTGATGTACGTGGAGACAAATTTCACTTGTAGGGCTGGCAACTGACTCTGCATCAGCAATAAACCTGAGAAACCAGACTGGAGACTGAGAGACTTCTTAAAATCCCCCAGATTTGGGATCTGCCCTCTGAAAAACCTGACTGCAGCACTGAGAACGTACTGGTTCTCCAGAACATCAACAAACCTAATCATATCAGAGAACTGGGCTGGCCACAAGCAGTTTCTACCAACAGATGTCCCAAGGCCTCAGCTGTCCAGGTGCTCTGGCCCTCATTTCCCACAGCTCGCAGCCCCTTCTCTGCCAGCCACCAGACCCTGCAGCACCATCACTGCAGCAGCCCCAGCAGCTTCATTGAGCACGGGGACAGTGACAAATGCTGCTGAGCTGCAGCTCTGTGCCAGCACTCCGTTCCACAGGAGCTGCTGCTGGCACCAGTGTCTGCACCTGCCCCTCACCAAAACCCACTCACAGCCTGAGGTTTTGCTTTCCTCAAGGCTTCATGATGCCCAAGCAGCTTCCTTGAGACCATGTTTCAAATCATATTTTTACTACACTTCCAACCTTTTTACTACCCTGTAATTCTTGCCTCTACCTTCTCTGCCTTGTCTGATTTCGGATCATTTACTGGTTTTTTGCTACAAGCTCTAACTTTGTTCTGATTAAATGAAAAACTGGTGAGACAGACTGAACTAGGTGAGCTGTCTAACATCTAGAAGACATTCCAGCACAAAAGTATTTCCAAAACAAACATTTCCCTAAGAGAAGACATGAAAAACAGCCTGAACAATAAAATTCTTGAACACCACCCAGTTGATGGGAGTCTTTTCTGGGCTAATTTACATAATTTGACATAATTACTGTTATAAACACTTGAAGAAGCTTTGGAAGCAAGAATGCCACCAAAGCCTACATTTTATTGGGTCTCATTGCATTTGGCAGCTGTACAAAACTGTGCAGCATGGAAATGTGCTCAGATAGATCCTGATTATACAAACACATACTACAAGCCTTGAATGCTCAATGCAAGTTTCTGTACAGGACAAAGATACCAGAGGTAGTGATTCCCTCCAAGTGCCTGCCTGTCAAACCACAATTTTGTCCACAAGGCAGCAGTGGACAGCTGGCTGCATGACTCCAGCTGCCTGCAACTGAAGATAGCCAGGGGATTTAAAATTTTAAAAACAAAGTAAAAGATAAATTAAAAGAAAGAAATCAAGTTTGATATATATGCACAAGCATATATATATGTGTGTATACACACACTTCTGATCTAAGATGTGACTTAATAATTCTTTAATAGATCTACAGAAGGAGTCCTCTAACTGAGGATAACTTCATCTTCTAGTTTTGTCATGTGGAATTCACTCATCATTACAGAGGAGGAAAATGTTACCTGAAGGGCATTAAAAAAAAAAAAGCCGTACAGTTTTTGTTGTGACAGGTAGAAGAATTTATAAAAGAAAGGCCTCATAAAATGAGACCTGCTCTATTTAATTAATAGATAGCCTGTCATCTCTTCTAAGTGTAGTTAGGCAATTTGCAAGTTCCTATGCAAAAACAATCTTGATATGAAAGGTTTATTAACACAACAACCTATTCCTGGGTTGAAAAAGAAGTGCATCTGTGTGAACAACAAGATCTGTTCCATGAGAACCCATAAAAGAAAAATGTAAACAACCTGAATCCTAGCACCTACACACAAATCATCTTCTGACCAAAAACTGAAGTAGTAAGAAAACTATCGGCCAATAGGTTTTTGTGCATGAAGTCTGTGAAAACTGTGTAAAATAAGTGATGTGAATAAAGAATCGGCTTTTCCCGCATGAAGAAAAGGGAGTCTTGGCTAACTTATTACAATATTTGATGACCCGAGGCGACGGCGGGTGGCGAGGCAAAGGAGGCGGGCCAAGGCGAGCCGGGACCCGAGAGACGGAATGCACAAAGCCGGGGACGAGCAGTCCGCAGCGAAACGAAACTCAAGCAGCAAACACACAAAGCAGCGCAAGGCTCCGGCTCAGCCGGCCGTGGGACGGCCCAAAATATCCACAAAGACGGGAACCGGGAGGCGAGCGGGGAGCGCCCGGGGCCGCGGAACGCACAGAAAGAGAGAAACAAACAGAGAAACACAGAAACGCACACAGAAACAAAACCAGAAACACACGGAGAAACAAGCACAGAAACAGGCACAGCAGAACAGAGAGAAACAAGCACAGAAACACACATAGAGAAACAAGCAGAAACACACAGAAACAAACACAGCTCCCGGGAAGGCAGTTTTTGTGGACAGCGGCCATAGGGAAAGATATGTCAGCCACAAAGTCGTTACCTACATGGTATTTTATTAGAAATTAGTTCAAAAAAATTACAATCTGCTGAAGGGACCGCAGCTGCTGCGGCACCCGCCCCCCCCCCCCCCGCGGGCTCCAGAGACCTTTGGGTCAGTACCTCCTGTCTCTGCTCCCTCTACCCACGAACGATGGGAAAGTTACCCTTTAATTCCGTTTTCCATGTTGAAAAGACTATTAAAAAAAAAAGTTACAGCCACTTTGAAACTGCTTTCAGTCTAAGCCATGTGAAGCGGCCGGCCGCACAAGCAGCCCGGAGGCGGAACTATGTGCGTGCGCCTCCATAAAATGGTTCCGGCGGCACGCAGTGTCCCCGGGCGGGGCGGCCGCTCCCCGGGCAGCCGTGGCCGCGGCGGCTCGGCGCGGGTGAGGTTTTATCCTGCAGTAAGCCCCGAGCCCCGCTCGGTTCGCAGGTCCATGCGGAACGCGTCGGCTCTGCGGACCGCAGGACCCGGCGCACATTCCCCGCTCCCAGCTCCCTGCCAGAGCTGACGGCTCCAATGCCTCTCATTCCCTCTCGGGTTCTGCGCGGGCTTTTCAACAGCGCCAGCGGCTCTGCGTGCAAGCGCTGTGTGCCTTTTTAACCTTTTCCGTACTTGTTTTCGCTGTATGCCGCCTTTAGAGGGGGGTTTTGTGTTGCTGTTCCCCCTCCGCTTTTCTCCCGCGGCTGTCGGGGACAGGCGGGGGGGCAGCAGCCCCGGCAGGGCCGCGCCGGCTCCGCACGGCTGCCACCGCGGCCCGGGCAGTGCGGAGCTAAGGATCTCATCCCTACGGATGAGAATAGGGAAGTCATAAAAAAAAAGGTTTTTTCATGAAGAAAAAGGAGTCTTGGCTAACTTAATACAGTAAGTTTCTTATCAACCAGACTGCTGTCCATGTCCCACCACAGAGGACTGTGGGGCCTCTCTGATTATGGTGTTCCCTCATTCAAACTAATTTAACGTAAACGTCTGTAAAGAAGGGAAAATACAGATTTTTGTGCTGGTCAGGGAAATCTAGTTCATTTGGTTTATCCTACTTTGGGTGGTCAGTCTGTTTCCTGTTCCCTTTCTGAGACAATTCTCCACTTGCACTGCTGTATTTTTCCTTACCCGTACCATCAGACATTCTCATGGAAAGGCTCAAGAACCCAGAGAAGTCGAAGCGTATCTGCAGCTACAAGGAAGTTCTACAAAAGGCTACAGCTGGCAAATTAATTAATTTTAATTAATAGTTCACAGATTTCCAAACTATATAAGCATCATAGCATACAGTCCTGATACTCACAGTAGTCCTGCTCACTGCACAATATGGAAAAGAAACACCAGAGCTTTAAAAAAGTAATTTAAAAAGAGTTTTTAGAGAGAGAGCTTCCAAGACAGTCACACAAACACATCTTTTCACCACACTAAATGGGAGCACTTCAAATGGAGTTCATCAGCTGATCTTGGCAAGCCCTGATTACATTAATTAACTTTCTTCTAACTTACAGAACGTACGCAGGGCTGGGTACCAGGCAGTATGTTGAGCAATAATGACAGTTTAATTGTATTGGGCATTAGCAAAATCCTTCTTGAACAGAAAACTTTTAATTATTTCATTTGCCTCTTAATTTATCATGAAGAAACAACTAATTAGCTTTCGCTTCTCTCGGGGAGAAGTTCCTTGGGAGAAGGAAGAAAGAGGCCGTGGAGTCGAGTTTACCAGTGCTGCACCTTCATTGAGAGATTGTAGCTGGAACATGGAATTGCAACAAACCTAATACTGCTAAATCCCATTTTTAAAGATTTTAATGGCTAAACTAATAAGGCTTTCTACTGCTGCCCCCTCCCCTCCAAAATATAATCTAACATAATCAGTATTACGAAACAGTGGCAGTATCCTGGAGTAGAAAACATTGTAACCAAAACTTTGGGAAATACAGTGCAATCACCAGGTAGGTGGACCATGCTAAAATCTTACTGAAATACTCTTTAGTGTTAATCATGCTTTTTAGAAATGATATAAAAAATCAAGTATAGAGACAGATACAGTGAGGCCCCCCTCATGAGAGGACTAGTGTTAAAATTTGTGAGAAGATTTAATTTAAACTTTGCCCTTGAGGGGCCAATTTAGGGATTTAAGATCTGTTACTTGAGAGTTACCTCTTAAAGACCTAGATGACTTTCAAATATAAATACAAAATAAGCTAATATTATGCTTTACTGATTAATGTGCAGATGCTGTCTGCACCAAGATTGATACTAACTGTATTAACAAGGTCCTAAAGCATATGGCTAATGGCTGTTAAAGAAATTATTGAGTTGACAGAAAAGATATTTGCAAACACACATGGATGTTACAGAAAAATTAAATGCAGGAAAAAAATTGCTTGTAATGGTGAGCCTCAGCCTGTGGGCTGGAGTACCCAACTAGGTTTGTTGACTCAGACCTGCAGAGGAGTAGCTGTGACACCAGGCAAACTCACACGAGACAGGACATTTCCCCAAGAAGCTAAATCATGCACTTGTTTTAGAAAGTAATGTAAATTCATTTCATTGATTCACCAGCGTGCCAGTACCTGACATGGCAAGGTTCCATTGTGTTAAACTTACCTTACGAAAAACTCATCTTTCTTTGAGAAACAGAATTTGACTGTCTTTAGCTTCCAACCATTGGAACCTGTTTTGTCTTCAGGATCAGTGTGGAAACACTGAGATGCCTTGAGCCACCTTGCCATTTCCTCTTTGCTAAACCAGGGTGCTCTCCAGAAGTGTTAGGTGGCAGAGTACCTTTTCCAGCCCCAGAACTTCTGTGGCCTCTTCACTCTCCCTTACATTTCTAAATCAGTTATGAATGCCAACACTATGCCTGGCCTTAGTGTCCCATCAGCATTCTCATCACTGTGAAAGCACCTCTCAGCCTTTCCTTGAGCCTCTTTCTGCATCTCTCACATTCATGGGAAAAAGCATGAGCGTTTTTAAGAAAGAAACTGCAGAACTAGCTCATTATGAGGCTGTTATCACCAATGATCCACTACCCCCATTTCTGAGTTACTACTTTAAAAAAAAAAAGAAAATAATTTTGTTCCTCGTTCCTAAAGATGTTATTTTGCATTTGACTCCACTGAAATACCCCCCCCCCCGCCCATAACTGTACTCTGCCTTAGAAACAAGTTATTCATGGTGAACTCAGAAAACATATTACAAGTGTTGTACCCTACTGAGGTAGCTGACTTCAGGATCAAAACGGAACACCAGCTTCCTGGCTCTGTGCAAAGAAAGCAAGGATAAATCTGGTTGTGTTCTGTTAGTAAACAGATTATTCACACTTCAACACAGAAACAGAGCTTTAAAACTTTCTGAAACGGCTGCTGGGTAAGAATTACCTGAGTAAATTGCCAGTAAAGCTTCATTCTCTTGGCTTTGGCATAATTGCATTCAATGAGCCTGGGCCTGCTGTTCACATCCACCAGGCATCTGTTGTCATCATCGTCGATCGTGGGGCTCAGAACACCCACGTGGAGCTGCTGACTGCTTGTGTAATAAACATTCTGCAACAGGAAACACAAACAAGATTTGTGGCCTCTACACAGAAGCAGCACTTTCACCCAAAAAGCTAATGGCAAAGATAAATATGCTGAATAGCAGTAGGCTGACCCCATAGTGGCTTTTAAATTATTTCCTTTCATGCAGGAAGCAACACAACAATTTAAAAAGTTGGTCTAAATTAACAATTAATTACTTAAATGCTGGTTAAATATTTAAGAGGATATACGCAAATACAACTGATTATTGTCTCATCATGTGCCTTTTTACTTCTGTTTTCTGTGTTCATACTGAGGGTCTTCAAATGAGTAACATTGCCACCCTGGGATTGGCTTGAATATGGCCAACAGCTCTGATTAGACTATTTCATCTGAGGATTAGACTATTTCATCTGAGGATAACACCTCACTGGAGAGGTAAAAAAAAGAGAACAAAAGCACAGGAGTTCAGAGCATCTCAATTTTTTAAAGGACAGACAAGAAGATAAATGAAGGTTTTCTACAACAAATGCTACAACCCACCCTTGAAGCAGCTACTATATACAAAAAAAAAAATTATTAGCAACTGGTGACAGATACAGGCAGGAGAGAGAACAGAATGGCCACATTTCAGGGCATTTGTTCTGATTTCACTTTTTATACATCAATACACACAGACACAAGAAACTGGAAAAGGGACAGACACTGGCTGCTCTGTATTTCCTGCAAAGAAAGGCCCTCAAAGGCTTCAGGGATTACACCTGGGACCGAAGACATAAGTTTATTATGTTATACAAATTCCTTCTACTTTGACTGCAAAGGTATATGGGAGGTTTCTCTAGAAGAAAGAAAAAGAAGGGAAAGGGTGGAGCAGATGTGTCCTCTTTCAGATTGACAGGTTTATGTAAGCTCAGGAAGGTAACACAGAACCATGCCAGGATTGTGTGTTTGCCAATCACAAATAGAATTCATTTTGCTAAAATTAGACCTTTTTCTTGGAAGGACCATGAGAAAGATGAAATGGAAACATCATGCTTTGGGTGTTAAGTCTTTGATAACTCAGGGGTGGCAGAGTCACAACAGACAAGAGTGGACAGAAGCACCAAATTAATGCCCCTGTCATTCACTGTAGCTATTCTATTCATCTGGAACAAAAGGGAAACTGGAAATTATGCTGGGTGTATTTGGGAATCTTTTCAGTGCCCAGAATTTCCCGGTATTTGTTCATTGTTGATGTGGTAAATTGGTTTATCTGTGAGTGTTCTCATTTGTGAAAACTCTGGTAAAACAGGAGAGAAAGCAGAAAAGCAGAACAAGCCTGGTCTGCCAAAAGATTTAGGAGCTTCATGTAATAAACAAACAAACAAATAAAAGGAATGCTGGAAGCAGCCAATGCAGGGACTGAATACAATCACAACAAACGGTGCTGTTTTGGGTAAGACTGTGTGCCCTGTTTACCCTCCTGTAACACTGCCAGGGCAGATGGAACCTGACAGAGCTGCCTTGAAGTTAATTAAGTTACCATTAATGGTTCAGACTAATCCAAGGTTTTGCCCCCCTTAATGAAGTTTCATTGTTTTCACCCCACAGAAATGATAACGAGCCTGAGCTGGTTGAAGTGAGTGAAAGTTTTAAGAGGTTGAACAGAGAAAAGTTGAATAGTTCAGTCATGCCCTACAGGAGAGAGCAGGGTAATAAAAGGACCTGGCAGAGCACATTTCCAGAATGGATGGTTATGATTGAAGTAGATTGTAAGAACTATGGGCACACTAACAAGATCACACTGCACCCACAACTCAGGTTATTAACATTCCTGCAAACAAAACTGATGCCTTAGAAAACATAAACATTTAGAATGCACTTTCTAGACAGACAAGAGCAACTATTTTAGACATGTTTATAATCTATTTAGATGTGGGGGTTTTTTGGGGTCTTTTTTGGAGAGAGACTGAGGTAGTGACAGAGCAAGGCTATAAGACCAAGATGATCTTAAAAGGGGATTGTTAGGACACCCTGCAGATGAACTTTTTGTTGCAGCTCATTTACCTCTTAACCTGATATTACTGCTAGAAAACATAAAGGGAAATTGTCAGTTATTTAAAGTTTTAGCTAATAGGAAGGGATATTTCACTTCAGCACCTTGTCACTACAGAAAACATGATACAAGAAAATAAAGGGGGGGTTGCATTTTTTTTTTTTCTTAATGATATGTATCACTGGAAACAAATGAGCAGGTTTGGCTATAACTTTGAGAAGTGCATTCTATGGCTAGAGGTAGCAGGGTGCCTGCAAACCCTGGGGGCTGAGCTGTTTTTATTAGCTCAGACACCTCAGCCTTTTGCAGCATGGCGCAAAGGCTGCAGGTAATCATTTCACCTTCTGGATGGACAGAGCAAACCCAATTCATCCCACAACTCCACCAGCTTTTTCTGGTGTCAAAGCAGCCATGGTTCAATTGGAGCCTCTGTCTGGGCAGCAGCAGAACGATGGCGCTGGCTGGAGGAACTACTCAATTCTGCTTGTTGGCAAAATTGTACAGAAGCAGAACAATCAAATACAATTATGCTTAACAGATTTAATTAGCAGGTTGCTAATTAAGAGAGCCTACCTGCTAATATCACTTCATTTTTCATTGTGGGCCAGTTAGAAAAAGAGGTGAGAAATCCTGAATTCTCACCTAGCGTTGGGAAAGGCACCTTACAGCTCAGTAAGTGGCACACAAAAATAAGCTCAAACTAAAACAGAACATTGTAGGGTGGGCAGCCTGTCCAGCAAGCTCGTTCAAGATGTCACTTTGCTTATCCAGTAATGGGGACAACATTTAACTGTTCTATATATCATTACAAACGCTTTAGTCTCTTATACAATAAATCCATTTCTTATTTCACTTCAGAATTGAAAACACAGCACAACCTTCCATCTTGACTGCTGTGTTTTTCTGCTGGAGGAATCACATCAAAAGCACACAACCTCTAAAAATTCGATTTGAGCAGTGTGTTAGCCAACAGGGAGGTACTGCTTTGTGTTGCACTTGGCCAGAAAACTTTTCTTAAAACCTGGTTCCTCTCCCCCACCCTGAGAATGAAACAGTGCCTGCACTGAGAGAACACAATAATAACTCTGTTGGGATGAAAGGAGGAGATCCATTTGGTAAAAGAGAATTAACTATTGACACTACTGATTACTGTCCTAGTCTGAAACCTAAAGCCACTAAACATGAAACCATGGTAAAGCCTGCCTTTAAATAATTTCATATGTTAAAAATACTTTAATTGCTTTCACATGAGACCTTCCTGTTTCTATTTGCTTACTTGCATTTTCCAAAATACTTTTTGAGGGGTTTGGTGGGGGTTTTTTTATGTTTGGGGTTTTGGGGTTTTTTTGTGGCTTATAGTTTGGGAGTTTTTTTGTTTAAGGATGGTACACAAATTATTTGTCTGGAGCAGGCTGTAGGAGATTTACCTGAGTTACATGAACTAAATTACCCTCTCAAAATGTACATGTAAGCTATGCACATCTATGCCTCTTTATTGAACATATTTTCACTGACCTTCATGTAAAGTATGGCCTTGCAGATTAAAACCGTGCTCATGCTTTAGCACCCTGTAGCCCTATAAAAACACAGCTTGCACTTGTGATTTAAGCAAGCTGTTGAACAGATAAATGGTCACAGCAGTCTTTCTTGAGGAGGATGCTTTTAACAAGCATCAACAAGCACACGAGCTGTTTTGCAGTCCACTTCAGCACAAAATGGGCAATTGAGGCACTTTTGTTTAAATCACTTGAAAAGATACAGGCGAAATGCATTTTACCAGCACATTTTTTCTACAATATTGCAAACATCACTATCAACCAACACAACAGAACAGAAATTCTGCAGTAATTCAGGGCAGTGATTTGTTGAACAATCACTCCAGTACTGCCCTGGAAGTCCAAATGACTGAACACTAAGCATGAACTGCTAAGTTGTTGGGGCAACTTTGAAAATTTTACTTAGAACTTGGACTTTTCATTTGAGCTACAACAGCAAATGTCACAGCAGTGCTTGTTCAAGGGATTAGACCTTAGACAAAAATTTATTTAGTTCCACTGAAGTCAAGACATGCTCTGTGCTGATTTACAGCATTCATTCCAAGTTCCTTAGCAAAACAAGCACACATTTTCGCATCACCATCACACACATACTCCTGGAGGAGCTACTGCATTTCCACAGGAGGAGTCTTGCTTGGATATTGATACCAAAGAACCAGGTAACAACTCCCTTTGTCTGCAACAAAGTAAGCCTCCTTACATTTCATTAGTCTGTTCTAGCCCACAGCATTTCACCATCTTGTCTTTTCACTACGGCAGCATTGATGTACAACTATGTCTCCTGGGCATGTGGCAGGGAGTACCTCTGTTCAGGAAATCAGCTAGGCTTGACAAAAGGCACTTAACCTTCTCAAAAAGTGAACCTGCAAGGATTCAGCACTACTGTCAGTGAGGAACTGTAAAAACCTGGGCAGGATTCGTGAGCCACAAAGTCTCAGAGCCAATGTGTGCCCTGAGCCTTTGGCATTGCCACCTCTCCTTCAAGCACTGTCCCACCAGGTGGGTGAGTGCCACGCACACAGGTACAGGCTGCTTGCTTTCCCTGTAGCTCCAGCTGCATTCAGTGACCTCAGGAAACTTCCCCTGGAAGCCTGGGGCTCACAGCAGATTAAAGTGATGGGAAAGAAATCCTTCAAAACAAAACCCTGTGCTTTGACCAATATAATGGTTTGCAGCAAGCAAATGATTAAAGTAACAGAGGTCTCCTACCTGGGTCTGAAGAGAAGCGCACTGGTTGCCTTCAGAGCATGACAGAGGTGTCTGCCACAAGGCTTCTGTTCCCAGTCTCTTTTGTGTTCTCAAAGACCAACCTCATAACTAAACTCTTCATAACTAATCTTCCCCCAGACTGTAAAATGTGGGGATTTCTTTTAGATTGTGTCCAGTATTTTTAATATCTGCTGAGAAACTTGGCCTGCAAAATACCCTTATGCCTGTAAACTGGCACCTTCCAACTAAAGGACAAATTATTCTGTAGCTTTCTTGAATTTATTTTCCTCGAAGTGTACTATCTAAAGCCATCACTTCATTTCCGTTTGCTCTACCCAATAATCTCTCAGTCTATTCACACTGAGACAAGAAAACTGAGATTGGTATCACATAATTAAAACTAGTAAAATGGTTCTCCAAGTCCTCATATGAGGTGAAGGTGTGAGGTATAGTCAAGGTATACTTATTTTTGCTAAACGATTTATCTTTTTTTCCTAAGAAAAATATTTATTTGTCCTGAAAAAAGATATCTAAAGGATGAGAACATGAATGAGTGATAATTGAGAGCTGCATAGGATTCTCAGGAAATCATAATAATGACTAGGAACTATTAGAGAAAATTAGGTGTTTGAATTGTTCTCCACATCTGCATTTCAGGTGAACTAGTTTGCTCAAGGTTATTTTTTCCTATTTAATATTCTAAGCTTAACATTTTCTAAAAATTTGCTTGACTATCCAGAAAACTTACAATATTGCAATGAAAACAAAGCTATATTCAGTACTGCTAACTCAGACCCACTCCAGAAATGAGAAGCAGCTTCCCCCTTTATTTGTGACTGGACCAAGCAATACCCTTGCTCATTTTTGGGGAGTGCCAGGACTCTCCCTCTCTCCTGATGGAATCTCATGTAGCAAATCAGCAGGGAAGAGAAAATGGAGAGCTTAGAATGCTTGGAATCACAATCTCCCCTAAATCTCAGTTGTTACATTCAGAACAAAGGGTCTTTTGGCCCTTCTATTCCACCCATCTCCCCCAAGGCAAATTCTGCTTTAGGCTGTAATCTTGAAATATCACTTGCACAGCCCTCTCACGGCCAAGAGTTCATCCTCTGCCCAGCTAGTGCTCCCTGAAAAGCCCTGCACTGCACACACACCTGCCAGGGGCATGGAGGGAGCATAGCAGAAAGCAGAGCTGAGCAAGAATGCTCAAAATTGGAGAATCTGAGTTTGTGATTTATAAAGGGTCAGAGCTGAAATAAAGTATATGGAACCTAGCATGTGCATGTAGAATACCTCTTTGCTGATGTTAAAGATCCTCTGACAAGCTTTGGCTGCTTCTGTTTTACAGAGGGGGATCATCCAAGCTCAGCACGATCCACAGAATTCCCTCTCAACTTCAGCTCTCCCCCAGCCTGGCCAGACAGAGCCAAACCAAAAGGCTGGGACAGACCTCACTGGTACAGATCAGCCACTCAGTCAGGACCTGGCAAACAGAAAGATGCTGCAGCTCTTTCTGAAAATCACCAACTTGAATGCCATGGCAGGTTTCCTGTAGGGCTGGAAGGATAATTTTGGTGCAACACTCACATCTCGTGTGCCATGTTGCAGCAGTGCCGTGCAGAACACACCTAAATCTGCCATGGGAGAAGTGAAACCCCAGGTAACTCAACTAACACTTTTTTCCCAGTGAAAATATTACACCTACACAAGGTAAAATCTGCACAACGCACAGCTTTGGCCTCTCAATAATGTCATGTAGAGCTTCTGTTCTTGAAAAGTTTGCCCTAAAAGGTCAAATTGTGATTCCCATTGCAATTAACACTGAAATTCCACTGACTTTGAGTACAATGGGATTTTTGGCTCCAAGTTTGTTATTAAACTTGGAAAAGCCACCAGACTTTATAGAGACTTCAGAGCTGAAGTGAGTTGCCAGTTGCAGTAAACTATTCATAGGAGCCAGTTTATCATGTAGCAAAAAGTTACACTGAGACGTTCAACGTCACACAAGATGATTATCTGAAGGATAAATTGCTAACTCCCCACTGGAAGTTTAGAGCAGTACATACCAATTTTCAGCCTGAAAGCCATTTGTAATCCTTATGGCGATGTTCCCAGATGAAATCACACTGGAGACTGGTACAGGACTGCATTTATAATGAGCAAACTTAATGCTCACCACCAGCAGTATTTATTTGCTACCCTGCCTTTGGCATAATAACTATGAGGGATAAGAAGCCTGATTCACCACTACTTTATTCCATCTTTGAACCATATTTTTCTCCAGATGAATCCATGAAGTCATTTATTGTCAGGAGTAATATATTACCAATACTAGGTCCAAAGTCTCATAGCAGATTCATACTTGACTGTAACTCCAGCTGAAGAGCAGTCTGGTGGATTCCAGTAAATCCAGACTTAGCTCCCATTGCCTTTACTTGGCTATTTGTATTGTTCCTGATTCCTGTTCTGGCATTTCTTGTTACATAAACACACGTGAAAGAAAGAGCTTTCCAACCCTGATAAGAAAATGCCCAACAGAATCCAAGTTCATTCTGAGTAACACAAACATATACATCACTAAGATAAAAATCAGGTGTTTTTCCATTTACTGTTCATGTAGGCAGTGGCAGAGGAGAGATGCTGTGCTGTCCTGTAGCAACAGCATATCTGTGTCTTGTGCTGCCCTAAAACACTGCTGAGGAAGGAAATACATGAGAACACGGGCTGAGAATTATAGAAAGTCACCCCTAAGCTACAGGTCAACCCTCAGAAGATTCATGCTGTTTTTGGAGTGAGGTTTTCAGCCTGATGATTCAACTTTAAAACCATTATGATGATATTTATCCATGTTGAGGATCTATTAAGTATGAATCTTGCCTTAGTGAAGAGCTGATAAACAGCTCTGGTATACCAAGCGTAGCAACATCTTAACTTAGATTTTAATTGTATTAAAGTGTGTAAGAAAGACTCACTATTTCACTTCAGTGTTCAGATTTGCATCTACTGAATTAAGGCACCAGCATACTGATTATCTGACCTACTTGCTCTTCTTCATGTCCATGCAATAATTAAGACCTGAACTCTGAGCAACAATATTTGATAACAACAAAACCAAGGTGCTCAGAAACTTTAAATAATACAGTGTGGTGCTATAAATACATGCTTAAAGACACAAAATTGTTAGCATTTTAATAGAAAATAGACAGGTACTAAATGCCAGACCTTTTCTTTTTAATTTAAATTCATGAACTTATATTGCAGTGGAATACTTAATTCTGGTGTTGCCTACTTTGGTATTCTGCTTTGGTTTTATTTAAAACAAGCAAACAAAAATCCTATTACTTAAGCTCCACTTTTTAAATTGAATAAAACTGTCAATCATGGGTTTTATATATGCTCTCAGTATTTACTGCCATAGTTCTCCTAATTCTGCTAAGTACAGAATTAACAGCTCCTGGATAAATTAAAATTTTACTTGATTTGCTTCCTAATGCTTCTCCAGGTTTTGCTCTTTTCTCTGCACAAGATCTCAACAGCTCTTCCACAGGAAAAATTTTTTAAAAAGGCAGTAAAAAAATCCAGAACCATTCTGGCACCTGTGCCCTGTGTTTTTTTTTAAAATATGTTGTCTTAGGGCTCCTGTGACTCGGACCTATCTGCAGTTTCCTTCATCCTTTCCCACCAATCTCTCTTTAACCTTCACAGTTTTCCTTGTGGACTCCTAAAGAACCCCATGTCTTTCTTACTCTGTTTTCTTTTCCTTCAACACATATTCACCAAGAAACAAACAGCCTTTGTTTCCATATGCTGATGCACTGGTCCATCCTTTAAAGCAGAGCTGACTTCTAGGCAAATTAAAATCTGAGCTAGTTCACAGCCATCTGTGTATAAGCATTTGGCAGCTCAGCATCAATAACTTTAAGAGCAGATTTTTTTACCTTTTCATAGGTAGGCCGCCACATTACTATGGGCACAGTCACGTTCAGATAATTGTGAGTTTACATAATGCACATCTTCACCTTGAACCTCTTCCTAAGTCATGTAGCCTGTTTTTCCTGCAATAAAATACAGCTTTTCCACTTAAAATTGACCCTTGCTGCTTTCCTCACTGATGTCAAGACTCATGCCCACTTCAAATCCCTCCTGAATACTTCTGGAAATTCAGTTTTCTGGCTGCCTTTCAGGAAGGCAACATCCTGCCTCTTGTTCTGTTTTCCACGCTGCTAAAACTGCTTGTCTTCATTTTCAAAGCCCTTCTGAACCCTTCTCTTGTTACTTATCAGACAAGCACTAGCTTATCACTAGCACTAGTATCACTAGCTTATCATCCAGCTCCTAATTGCCAGCCTTCAATGTTCTCCACCCATTCCACAGAATTTCCCAAATGTCCAAAAAGAAAAAAATAAATCAGTAACTTTAATTCTGCTGATGAATCCAAACCATTACTCAAGAATGCTCTGTCAGTACCTCCTAGCATTCCCTTCTCCTCTCTCCCAGAATCTCCTGTTTGTAATATTCTATTTGTAGGCTTTAGCTCTTCAAGTCAAGGGTGTAGATTTTATTCTGAGGTTGCAGAGCACTTGATATAAAAGATATCTGGGTCATTACTGGAATGCCTAGAACTGCAATAATAAGCATAACAATTAAAAAAATGCAGGGCCAGGGATGAATCAGACACCTTACCACACCTCAGGAAGTGGTTCTTCTAGTGGTATAACCTTGTGAGAGTTTCCTAAAATAAATGGTGTTACTTCTACCACTGTTACGTTTTCTAAACTAAATCTGATAAAATTTTTTGTCTACAAAGGATAATTTAAGGCAAATTACAACCAAGTGCCACACCCTCTTAAGATGCTCTACAGTGAATACCTTGATCTCAAGGGTTTTGAGGTTCTTGTTTGTTTGTTTGAGGTTTTCAGTTTGTAGATTCACTTAGTTTTGCTTTGTAATCCAGCCCTGTCATGTTTAATTTTGTATGGCAGTGAGCAATGACTGTGGATACAGAGGTCCTTTAACTCCTCTTGTGTTCCACAAGTGGAGTAATTTTTCATCATTTTGTGACAGGAACAAAGTAAGGCAGCTCCTGTACAACTCTGGAAGAATCCCCAGCTCCCTACAGGTATTTCTTAACACCTAAGCCTACTCTTTTTCTCCTGGCTTTACTGAAAAGAATTAAAATCTGTTTCCAAGATCAGGTGAGCCAGTCTCACCCATTCTTAGAATCACGTGTGCATTTGATGTCAGTTTTCCAGAGATACTATACTGACACCAACACATGCAAATTCAAGAAAAAAAGTTATCTAAAATGTAGTTACTTTTTGTGTGAAAGACCATAAAATGAAGACATTAAAATGTCTACATGGAAGTGAGGCAACACATTTTAACCTAAGCTGGTTAGTGACCATCTCTCTTTTGTTTGTTTGGTTTTTTTTTTTCAACTACTAGCAGGGACATACTTATTTTTCCCCCACAGAAAAACCCCAAAGAACAATACACCCAGAGTTCATCAGCCAGAGGTAAGTTTATAAAGTGACTTTCATGCAAGCATCTTTGGGAGGACACACTGAAATGGCAAACCACCTGCAGCCAAAGAATCTGCTTAAAGACACCAGTTACAATGGAAATGCCAAAATTAATACGCAAATCAAAACTAAAATAATAACTTAGAATATACCAGAGTGTCAGAGCACCTTGACAAAAGGGAAGCTCTGAAGTTTTCACCCACTGCTATTACCAGTGTTTCCTTCAGCAGCAGTTTTAACCTCCCACTTGACCTCCTAACCTCTCTGAAATAATAATACTCTGAAAGTCTTATTCTGGAGATTATAAAAGTTGTGAATTAGTTAGGAACACAACCCATCTGGAGACCCACGGGATGAGCAGCACCAGTGGTCTGGAGCACTACCAATGTTCCAACACAGTGAGGAGGGACAAAAGTTCTGCAGTGGAACAGAGGGCCTCAAACACCAAAACAAAAAGAACTTCACTTTGTTCAAAGGAATATGAGAGAAACTCGGCACAGATGCACAACACTCACACAGACAATTTTCTTCAGTGTTTTGTCTCTCACATGGCTTCAGGAATTGTCTTACAGCTGAGATATTGCTATCTGGGAACACCATCTTAAAGGCTTATTACTTGCAGGTACATCGTGCATTTGCATGCACAGAACACTCAGTGCTGCAGTTTCAGTGACAAACAGCAGTTCTCCTATCAAGCTCCACCACTTGAGCTGCTCAGTGGGTGCTTCTGTATGTAGTCTTTTCCCAGGTTAGAATTAGTCACGTTTCTGAGTAAAACCTGACACTATTTCCCTCAGATTATGATGTCACACGTGCCTACATTGACAGAAAAGACAAATAGTAGAGGTAGCCTAGTTTCATGCTCAGTAATATTATTTTTAATAAACTATAACAAAAGAAATCTCTGTCAGGTTTAGCTGCCTGCTTTGTCATAATATGAATAAAATATCTGTGCTTTGATGTTCTTTTTCTTTAAATTACTTACATGACTTAACAGCCAACTTCACAACAGAGTATTGATGGATGAGACTGCTTGAATTCTGATGTTGCAGACATGACTGATAGCCACCAAAGCAAAGCGCACGTTTGCCATTTTTTGTTGATTATCTCTGTCATAAGAACAGTTAAACTTTTCTCTTTTTTTATAAAAGAGCAAAGGCCATCTATATTTCCCTTTGGGTTTGTGCTGATGGGGGCCTGTGGTGTGGCTGTTCAGAGGGCAGGGATGAGAGGTGCAGTTTGGTGCAGTCTCCCTTCCATGGAAACAAAGGAAAGTTACTCTGCTCCCAGCTGGGCACACTCAGGAGTATTTTTCCTCTTAAACCAAGTGAAGCCCATTAAACTGAAGAAAAGAATTGCTCATATTTTAAATCGACAGCATCAAAATCCAAGCAAATCCTTAATCATAGTAGCCCATAAAAAGTAAAAATATTATGCCTTAGCTCTAGATAATGTATTTCAAGTAATAAAGCCTATCACTTCAACTGATTTGTTTCAATCTTTACTGTTGGTCTCTCTCTGTAGAGACTGACAGGGGCTCATGAAGTTTTATCCATCCCAGTTGCACCCTAAAAGAAAAATTCTTCCCTGAAATACTTTTAAGCTCTCCAAGGCAAGTGGAGAAATATAGGTGCCTTAATAGAATAGGCTCTTTCCCTGCCCGCCAAATATCTTGAAGGAGTGGCTCCACTGTTTTCAGGGTGACAGCAAATGACACTCAGAGACAGAAGTCACATCTAGAATTTAAATGAAGATCCTGCACACTGTGACCTCATGCAGAAGCTGGAGCTTCGATCCTGCCTGTGTTCATGAATAAATTGCAAAGTTCACAAAGCTCTGCAAGTAAGATTGAGATGTGTCTCAGGCTGAAATACTGTGCTCATATCCCAGAGATTCCTCTTTTCTTCTGCTCTTCTGGCCCCCAAAAGAAGGGCAAAGAAAAGAATCACCTAATACATTTTTATCACTAAATGTACTTTTAGTGCTAATAGCATTTTTTAATGGAAAGATGGAAAAGAAGAATGCCGCTAGAGGCAACTGTACACCAAGATTTCTTACCATTTTAGTATTTAAGTCTTAAATGATTTTCTAAACTAGGAACAAACAAACAAATAAAGCAGTTCAAAAAGCAGAAGACTGCTTTGATGTCAAGGAGGACATTAATTCAACTGCCCTAGCTGTGAGGAAGCCTTACTGTGCTTGGCTGGGTGAGCTTCACTTCTCCTGTGACTACCAACGCTGCCAGCTCCGTGTTGTGCCCCTTGCACAAATCAGGCTGTAAACCTTGGCAAGAAATGCAACTGCAAATACTGGGGTATGCAAAGGCATGTTGCTTAATCATACAGATGGTATGATATCTCCCCCTCTCACCCCCCATTTGCATTTATTTCATTTAATTTCATTGCTAGGCCATTCAATCATACAGTGAAGGTTCAATATAAACTCAGGCCCTTCACAGGCCAAGCAGAAGAGGCTCAGATTTCTGAGTAGCAGCTTATCAGATGGATGAGGCAGCAAAATAAAACCAACAACTCTAAACCCAGGCTGTTTAAATGACCTTCAAGTACAACACTGAATAGCTAAAATAGCTCTGCTAAGCTCCAGGCTGCCGAGGTACCACTGGGCTGTGACGCTGAGCTGCCTTCAGCACCAAAGACAGATTATGTCAGATTTTTCCCTGCATTTTCTGCCTCTCTTAGGAGGCTTTATTTTAATATCTGAAGTAGATTATCCCATAACCGTATCTGCAGGACACAGACCTAAAGAATAGAAAAAGCCTGCTGTCTTGCTGTTTAGAATTAATACAAAAACTAGGCACATCAGTCACTCATAATTAAAAGTCACTGAATATTCACAATATAAATAATAGTTCTTTCAGGACTCTTTTAAGTAAATTAATTTTACAATATCATTTTGATTGTTCTAAACCAACAACAATGACTACTGTTAGCTTCTTAATTTGCATATGAATAGAAGCATTAGTAAGGATTATTACAATTGTCTATTTTTCAAAAAACTATTTAGTGATTTGTATTATTTTGTTCAGATTGTCCCTAAAGCACAAATCTACGGCCCTACACAGGCCCTCTAGGGCTAGATGTTCCCTCAGAGGGCAGGAGTGGCAGAGGCATGCACTGGAGAAATCATGGTTTGGGAATTAATTAATAATTAGTGGAATGGAATTCTCCCCTCCTTCCCAAGGCACATGGGAAGGGAACAGAGGGAATGCTGTGCAAGGGCACTGCCAGGGGGGACAGCACCATTGCAGTCCTGACCCAAACTGTACCCAGGGAGGGCAGTGACCCTCTCAAATGCTAGAGACAGCTCCAAGGCCTAGACAGCCTGTGCAGGAGCTCAGGGAAGAGGCAGTTCACACCCTGTCCTGGTCCCACCTGGGCTGCTGTGACCTGTGACATGAATCAAGTGTGGCAAAACCCCAGACAAGCAGAGCTAAGTTTGACCCAAAGCCACATTAATTGTGCTTGGCTTTCCCCTCGAACTAAACCAGACTGAAGTAAAGCATCAGATTTTCAGTCAATAAACTGCTGGTCCAGATCTCCCTCCTTGGTACACACCTGGAGGACACCACCACAGCCAGCTACAAGTTACTCCTTCAGCATGCCTCTTTCCAAGCCCACTGCTGTCAGCCTCTTAAGCAGAATCTCGGGGCAGCAATTTGTCAGTCTCCAGTACAACTCATTCTGTGACTTGCACCTGTCACATTCACTGCAGCAAGACAGTGGAACAGTTAAAATCACACTACCCACAGTCTTGATCAGTCAATATGAAATCTCTTTGTGTGCTTCAAGCCAACAGAGCCCTTTCCTTGTGAACTGAATTGCATCAGCCCTAAAAGGAGGTGCCAGAAGATTTTGTTCCTGCAACAGTCATAAAAGAACAATTTGGGAGATGAATGGGAAGCTGAGGAGACAGGCTACATCCTCATCTGAGATGCTGAATCACACTGATGTACCCGATTCTGGTATGGTGTTGAGTGCTCTCTAAATAAAACTAATTTTACATTCTCTATGGCACATGGGGCACCAGATTCACTCTCCTGTTGCACAGAGTATCTCTCTGACTTGTTCGAAGCTGCTTTGCATTTAAAGCCTGATATAATTATTATTTAATTAAAACCATTTCATGGCTGTTACCCAGAAAACATTTCTTTAGGCACTGACTGAAATCCTTGGGCCAGCCTAGCTGAATTTAGAGCTTTAGTCACTGTCCTGTTATCCCAAAGCACCCAGAGTTTATCCTTCACAATCAGCTGGCTCCATGCCCACTGTTATTTACACTATTGACTCACAGCTGCCACCGTTTGTACTGAAGATGAAACATTTTCATGGGTTACTCTATTTGGTTATAGTTACCTTATATTTTTTAATGCTTGGTTTGCTCCTTTAAAGAAGAGGTGTCAGAAATATTAGAGTTTCTTTTGTATCTATCTCAAGTCTTGGAGAGCTTTTAGCCTCTTGGGGAAGTGATGGGCCTGAGGTCATGGAACTTTTCTTCACCCCTGTCCAGGCAACATATTTGTCTTGGAGTTGGCAAATTTGGGAAGAGATGGAATTATTTCAATGCCATTAATTTTCCCACACAGAGGACTCTTCTCTTTCCCACGATGAACTGGGCTTCATCTGCTTTTTATGGACAAAATAGGAAAATAAAGTATCACAAGATAGTCTCCTTGCTCTAGCTCCTTGGTTAAGCTCCAGGTTAAGATCCTGCTTAACCAGGGGGTTGGACTAGATGATCTCCACAGGTCCCTCCAACATTCTGTGATTGTGGGAAATAGTTTCCCGTAAGAACAAGGCTGAAAACTGCTGGAGAGCAACGGAGTTGGAGGGACAGGAAGAATCCTATCAGGTAAATGTTTCATTACCAAAAAAGTTAATCAGTATTGATGTTCAGAAGTCTAAACAGTGCCAAAGAAGCTGAAGTAAACATCAAACCTGACACAGTATTTGGAGGTGGTGTTATTTCTTCTTAGTGTCCTTAACTACAGTGCTATCTCAGGGAATATTGATCGAATTACAGAATTCCTTCAAATTTATGTGCAGCAAGTAGAGTCTGCAGTAGAGCCTGCCCAGAAATGGGCACTCTGCAGTTAATCCATAATCATTCAGCGTGGCTCCTGCTGGAAGTGGGGAAATGAGGCACCTCAGAGTGCTAACTGTGTATGTCACACATCTGGCAGAGTGACATGCTGCTCACTTGACAGCTCATATTTAAATGTGCCTTGAATGCTCAGGGAGGTCCCAAGACTCTCAGTCTACCTTTACGCCAACACTCACAGTTACTCCTGCTACTTATCATATTGAATTTAAAAATGTCATCTGGGGAAAAAACTACCTGCTCCAGAAATGCTTACACCACCCCCCCCCCCCCCCCCCCCCCCAAAATTCATAGTTGCTAACAAGAAAGATGTTGAACTTGATGAGATGTTTAAATCAATCCAGTAGGTGAAAGGACTTATTGTTGTGACTGCTCCGGACACAAATAAATTGAATTATGATTAGTCAATCATTGCCATAATTTGATCCAGCAGTGCTGACAGCACACAACCCTGAGGCTAGCTGGTACCCAAAATATTCCCCATCCAATGAAAACACTTGTGCAGGCACAATTTAACAAAGGAAACCTTTTTAGCACACTGAGTCCCACTAACTCAATGGTATTTGGTAATAATTTCTGCTTGAACAATTGAAGATTTCCTCATGTAAACACATTTAAGGACAAGTAAAAAATTTAAGGATTTGGTTCTGTGTTAATATGAAATAGAAGATCAAAGTAAACTCCCAAACCAACATGAAATTTACAGCTCTGATTTACCATGATCTGGTTCTGCCTCCATCCCAAAGGCAAAGCAGCATGATCTAAAAAATTCCAGGTTTAATGCAGTAACCTTAGTTTTATAATTTTTAGAAATTTTTATTTAAACCTCATGTTGTTTTAGCAAAACCAGTGAGTTCATGAGCTGTGTTGCTATTTTTAACTTCCCAAACTGCCATTTGTGAGTCAGTCAATGCAGACATCACAGCTTTAAGGCTAATTTGAGAGCTTGAAAGCACCAAAAATAACTGCTGAAATGGAATATGCATGCTGAACAACTCACTACGTCTTTAACACAGCAAGAGCCACAAAGCTCCAATGTCCACAATCAGTGCAGTTCCCTGCCAAAAAACCCCAAAGTTAACTCTGTAGTAACATCAGAATGACTTAAATGTATTCCTCAGCTTTTCCACTTGATTGCCCTGAGCCTTTATGGACAGCCAGCTGAGCAGACAGGCTTGGCATATCAGAGCTATCACTGTATAATTTGTGCAATCACACTTTGGGAGAAATAAAACAAAAAAACCCCGACAAAACCCCACAAACAAACAAAACCAAACAAAACCCACCCCTCCCCCCAAAGAAAAGAAAAGAAAAGAAAAGAAAAGAAAAGAAAAGAAAAGAAAAGAAAAGAAAAGAAAAGAAAAGAAAAGAAAAGAAAAGAAAAGAAAAGAAAAGAAAAGAAAAGAAAAGAAAAGAAAAGAAAAGAAAAGAAAAGAAAAGAAAAGAAAAGAAAAGAAAAGAAAAGAAAAGAAAAGAAAAGAAAAGAAAAGAAAAATTAATTAACTCCAGAAATTTAACAACTATTTTTAAAGCTATACAAGAACACATTAAACCCTCCCCCCTGCAAAAAAAATTCTTATAAGGCATACCATTATTCATCCACTGTACCAATCAAGTGTTATTTCTGAACCCTCTCAACTGAACTGAAATTCCAAGAAGTCCTTGCTGTGGTTGCCACTTGGCTGACACGAGAGTAGATCCATGAGCCAAAAAGGACAACCAGTTTTGCACTCTGCTTCCCCACATGCCATGGACTCCACATTTCCACCTGCTTACCTCAAAGTGCAATGATCTGTACGACATTAAATTATAGTTTCCAGTGTTGTAACAGCTTTGATGACCCCAACAATTACTTCCTGTGATGGCCACTGACCTGCTCTGATAGGAATATGCACTTTATTCCTAATGGGCATCCAAATGGCTTTAATTTCTAGCCATTGGCTCTTGAAGTCACCCTAGATTAAAATCTCTAGTATCCCATATTTTCTTTGGGAAAAATACATCCACTTTGTAAATATATTCAGGTTGAGACTGAACTCAAATCTTGCTAAGAGCTAGTTTGATTGCTGATTTTAAATAAATTATCTGACAAACATAGTTCTTTCCTTGGCTTCCAAATCAATGCAGGGGTTTTTTTCAGAGTTACTCATAACTATTCAATCAACATTTTATGTGAACAAATAATTTCTGACATTCGCTGTGCTTCCCAATTGGACAAACGATGGTTAATGAGCAGGACAAAAAAAATTCCCCTGTTCACAGAAACACACTGTGGATGCAATCATCTCATAAACATTTCTGCAAATAGCCACACTCTGCAAGTGCTGAACAATACCAGAGAAGAAACTAAGCTGAGGCTGAATTGCTGATCAGAATCTGAATGAAGGCTGTGGAAGTAATATGGCTCATGTAATTACAGAGGGAGTTAAATATGCTTCCATGGGGACTGAACTTGGTCCATGAATTCTAAATGAGCCAGGGGATGACTTCAATTAATGGAATGACATAATAAAATTATCAATAAAACTAAAGTAACTATAAAGTGAATTTTCCAACTACCATATTAACTACCTCCTCTAATAGTTAATAACATACTCTTAAGAATTTGAGAAACAAAAATCTGACCTTCAGAACTTCTGTGTCTGATGAAGTAACGAGAGACAGCATAGTATTAATCAAAAGAATGTTTAAATTGACAACCATCCCACAATTACTACATCATCCATCTCCAAGTGCTCTGCATGTGCTCCAATAACTGTTAGTTTTATGCTGAATTTAGATTGTAAGCGACAATTGGTTTTAAAAACTGCTGATTGAACTGCCAATTTGCAATGAGAAGAGACATCTTTAAAATATGGATAACTCTGGTAAGAGCTACATAATATCCAACTCTGATCTATTTCAAATTAATGCACTTACAAAATGTGAAATGCTCCCATAGCATTAGGCTGTGAGACTAGACTGCAGGTACCCACCACAGCTGCTCTGTTTCTCCAAGAGCATGAACTAAAACCCCTTCCAAATTAGCAAAGCAAAGCCCAGCCCTTCTTTAGTGGTTGTACTACATAATCTCATACAAGAAGTGCTGTTTTGCAGAGCCCCGCAGAGGCAGCAGCAGCCCCAAAACCACCACACCCTGATTAATCTGGGGCTGTGGGCTCCAAAGCCTTTCAGCACCAGCCCACACCTCTGAATCCAAATCCAAAATCCAGTGTCAGGCTTATCATCTAGAAGCCCAGCAATATTTCACCTCCACATTTTCAAATGTTTTGATATTTTAACCTGCTGTAATCAATTTGACCAAAACTAGCCTTACAAAAAAAAAAAAAAAAAATCACTTGTTATAGCATAGCACAAGGAAAAAAAGAAAAAGCTTGGAAATGTATGTGCATTTTTATTTCCTAGATGAGAACAGTTCTGAACTGTTGTATAATATTCACGATAACAACTCTAATCTTTTCTAAATTAAAAAAGTACATGAGAGCTTGAAATGCTCTGATAATTTTAAATTCTTAGGCACTGCAGTTGCTCTCAACAGTTTCAATTACATTTTCAGTGCAGGGTTTTTTTTTATTACAGATATCCTGGGCAAATTGCCTTTAAAATGTAAACTAGAGAGGAAAGCTCTTACAGTGACCATGAGAATCTCAGTAATAATTATTTGAATCTTATAAAATTAAAAAAAAAAAATCAAAAGAGGGCATTACATAGCCTGGAAATCAATTAGTTTGATATTCTACTTGCCTTGTTGCTGCACCAGCCTCACCTGTTTAACAAAATGCTGAATAAATTGTTTCTGGTCAAGCTATAAAGACAGCAGATATATGCTCCTCTCCTTCCATATCAATAGCAGACATATCAACAAGATAACCAGAAAAAATGATAAAGATGGATTTAGTCATACAGAAATGCAAGAGAATTCAGGATGAAGAGAATAACCCAAAGGCTGAGAGGCAAACGCAACACCTAAAGCAATACAGAAAACAGGCAAGGTAATGATAACATGACACAAAAAACACTGAGTGAAAATACTTCATAAATTATTAAAACAAAATCTGTGAGGAACCTTCTGTGATGTACAGCATCGTCAACTAACCAGTTTTTCTTAGAAGCAGCAAATAAAAACCCTCCCAAAGAAATCACACAGTGAGAAAGCCCCCAGTGTAAGCTGTGTGGTCCAATAGAGGGGAACAGAGGTATTAATTGATTAATCCCCCTGTCTCTCCGCAGGAGCATCCTCTGTGGCCTCAGGGTGCTGCTCTGAGCACTCCACAAGCTCCCCCAGTACTATTTTTTGCTGACACAATGCATTATTCTTTTCTGCAGTAACGTGATGGAAGCTGAGTTTATCAAGTCTAGGTAAATTACATCAGATTTTTTGCCAGTTGAAGTTTCTATTATCTCTATGGAAATCCTGCTTTGCTAGGCAAAAGCTGAGGAACTGAATGCCTTTGATAGCATTTTCTGAGTACCCTTCTGACATTGCTTCTGATCAGCATTTGCAATCTTTCCTCCCATTAAAGGTTAACTTAAGCTTGTCTATCTTTTCAGCACATCTTCTAATATATGGGAAATTGCACCAGTACCTCTACTGTAAAATATTAAATAGTTCTGCTATCATAAAAGAGCTCTTATCCATTCTCTGAGATGAGCATTTCCCTCTTATTTAGAAGAATGGATGAATGAACAGATACAGCATATTACAGACAACTGCTTTTATTCCTGTTACATTTTGTGGTTAGGGGTTTTATTTGCCTTTTCAAACATGTGTCTTCTGTGGCACTGGCCAAGTTATCTTTGACTGTCCTGTTGAATCTACTTGCTTAAAGGAGCAATAATTTCTCAATCAGAAAAATGCTTGGCTATTTTTTTTTAGAGTCTTCTTGGCTCTAAGTTTTGAAGTAATTTAAGTTCCTCATACTCTTCCTCACAGCACTTAAAAGAATTGAACTACTTTTTAAATTCTTGCTTTTTAATTTCAGCTCAGGTCCTGAAGCCTAGATGCCAAGATCAATGCTTCAGCCAGATCACTAATTTCAGCTTACAGTAGTATTTTCCTTCTTCATTCATGCTCATCTTCAGCAGTGATCCTGTACACCAGGGAAGAATACAGATTTCAGAAGACATTTTAAAGTTCTTTTTTGTTTTAGACCATTCTACTGAAACAAAGATAAAATTTCTTCAAAACAAAACCATTTCTCCAAGACTACAAAAATCCTATATGCTTCCAAATGAGAAAATCAATGTTACTCTTCGGAAAAAAAGAGATTATTTTTCAACTCCCTCATTTCACCATGGCTGGAGTTTCAATTCCAAGTGATCAGTTCTCTCAATTCTCACAGGCCCACACAATGTTTTCACAGTACATGGTTTCAAACACAAAAACAAATAAGCAGAAATATCCATTCTATTATTTCCAAATTGAGGGATGTAAAAAATATTCCCTCTGATCCAGAATAATGCAGTTCTACAGCTTTTTTCCTCTGCTTTTGTTCTCAACCAGTGAAGTGTAACATACAAAAGACCTATCCCAGGTCTGAAACCTGAAGAAGGACCTCTTGTGCTGATTCTTTTGAATTCCAGTGCCTTTTACCCTCTGAACAGAGAATGACACTCATTATGTCTGATACTTTCATAAAATGAAGAGACAGGTTGGTCTCTGTCCTATTATTATAAAGACTCCTATTCAGTTGCAAAACAGAGTGTGCAAATCCCTCAGACCCATCAGATCCACACTCACAAGCTAAAAATTCAACACCATGGATCTTCGCCTGCAATGAAAAACTCTCTTATTCAGGTTGGAAAAGACTTTTGAGTCCAGCTGCAAACTTAAAGCTGCCACAATAAGTACAGAAATAATTCACTCATGGCAAATGGCTCAGTATGAAACTGCTCCAAACCCAGAAATCAGATTAGCAGATCCTCCCTCTGAAATTTTGCACTGAAGGAAATAATGAGAATTTATTATATGGCCAGAATCAAACTTAACAAAAAAGATTAAAAAATGAAAATATTATACAATGTGAAATGTCTTCATCCACAACACATCCCCAGCAAGAAAGCATTGCACTGCCTGTGCTCAGCCAAGAAGGACTGGCTGGTTTTGGAAGCCTTTGAAACATCTCTGTAGTTCCCTGATGTACCTGTCATTTATTCTAAAGGGGCTGCAGCTTTGAATTCATCTTCTCAAGTGTACATAGAAAAACTCGACTTTGAAAAGGATTGCAAAAAACTAACACCAGATTTTGCTTCCCTTGCAAACAAGGTCACAATTCCTATTAACTTCATTATGATCAAAATCAGGATTTATGCACTGAAAGAAATTAGCAGAAATATAAATAGCCTTAATAAACTACTCAGCAGGAATGTCTTATATAAGACATTAATTGCCACAGCAATTTACAGAATATATTTAAAATAAAAAATATAACTTATTAATGCTGATAACCATGCTTGCCAGGCAGCTTCACTGACTCTCTACTTTATCTTCTATTACTGAGCAACCTAGACTGGGCAGGGAAGAAAAAAAGAAAAACATTTTAAAAAAAGGCTATTTATTCTGGAAAAATATCCTTGCTCACAGAAATCAAGCAAGTAAATAAAAGAGTTAGGCCCAGTGCTTAGATCATTCTCCAAGAGCTCAGTAAAAAGGCAAAGGACAGCAATGAGCTGGCAGGGCTGTCAGATGCAGCCCCTGGAAGAAGAGCAGCTACATACCCTGGGAGTCAGACTGCCTCTCTGCACGGGAGTAATGGCAGACTCACTTTGGCTGGACAAAGAGAAGAGTGTGCAAATCCCTCAGATCCACACTCACAAGCTAAAAACTTGACACTACCGATCTTCAGCTGCCATGAAAAACTCTAATTTAGGCTGGAAAAGAGGGTTAAGATCATCCAGTCCAAACCCAACTGTGCCGCAGCGAGCGCTTGCTCTGCTCACGGCGTGACTGCCCACTGCAAGGTACCTGCACCAGGACAACACTGCATGTTTTGTACAGCCCAGGTCCTACACAGCCCTCTCTGTGTCTGCACACATGCAAGGATCATCCTCAAGCAGGTGACTGCCCAGTTCAGCCCAGTATGTTAGAAAGAGCTGGTGCTGCCAGATCAGGCTGCCCTGTGCACAGCCACTGAACGTGTCTAACATCTGCCTCCAAGACAAATGTGAACACCAAGCCTGAGTGTTCATGTAACTGAGAGCTGTTTAACAGCTGCTCTGCTCCCTTTTACTGCCTAAAAAAGGCTGCCTGAAATGTTCTTTATTGTAGACACTTCATCTTCAGGGCAGTGATTTTTCATCTCTGAAGGGCCAGTCATTGATCCATCTGCAGGTTTTGCTGTTTTCTTCCTTATTCCCTGACAATCAGCATCTGTTGCATGTGGGGCCTTCTGTTAAACTATTTTCTTGCACAGGGTCTCAGTTTGCAATGCTTATGTGTTTTACACACACACTTAACAAACTTGTAAATAACAGATGTTTTCTGAAATGTATGAAAAATATCTGTGTATGAACAATCACCATGCTAAGAGATTAGATGGAAGAAAACGTAACTTTTATAAAAATATATATGATGAACACTTAAAAAGAAGCATTCATGAACCATACAAGGAGTTTTTAGAAGCTGAGAAGATTCTGGGAGTTTTTGCAACTCCTCCAATACTTTAGACACTGTGCTTAGAATATACATTATGCTTTCAGGTCAGAGTCTTGTACAGTGCGAACTGGCACAGCTTTATGTATTGGCAGGACTCCCTTCCACTGCCTGCTGTGGAGATGCAATAATTCATACCAGGCAGGGCTGTAGTCACTGGTGTCAGTTCTGCAATCTCTCTCAAGAATATGAAATGATGTAAATGGGTGTCCCTTCTCACCTGGATTTCTTTTCTAGTCATTCTCCCCATTTAGACTTCTGACCTTGGTCCTCAGTTTGCATTCCTCAAAGTCTAACTGGTTTCTACTGACTTTCACATCACTGGATGAGCTTTGGGGTTTAACTGCTTATAAATTGAGAATTATATGAGCCAGAAGCTATTGAACAAAGGAAGAGAACTGCCCATTATCCCCTCAGTCACAAGCAATTTTCAAGGTAAATCTGCACTTAAAATATCACTTCATTGATTGATGGTACTTATTTATTATATAATAAAGTCTCTAATAATGTGGTATTTCATTCTCATAAAAGAACATTTCAGACTATCACTCAGGAGCAGTTTTAATCCAAGTGACATGCTGTCATCAACCTGCCTTCAAGATTGCAGGCCTGGTTTAACAGCAGTCTTCAACAACAACAAACATCCAGGCTCAGGCAGATCCCAGAATTAGGAAGGGAATGCAGTCTGCCCTGGGGCATGTACTTACTGCAACTACAACAACCATCTTGTCCATGCAAAAACAGGAACTAGATCTTCTAAGGCTTAAATGTATGACTGAATTGTTGCTTTACTTTAACAAGTTCAGGAATTAGAACAGCACCTTTACCCTTTCCTACATGAACCACTTAAAAAAACCCAGCAAAACCCCCAGAGCCTCACATAAACTTTATGTTTCGGGTACTGTTTTGCCAGAACTGTTCTTCTGGTGTTCTTCTGCCTTCACATTTATCTTCTCTCACTGCCAAGCCACCTCATCTCCCAGTTTTCCTGATTCTCTGTATTATCACTGATGGGGAGCTGTTATGTTTTGCACCTGAACTGATCTTATGTGATTAAAGCAACACAATTTCTACCACCACTAAGCAGTGTAGCAGGAGCCTGGTTTAACTCCTGTAGTTAACTACGATTTACCATTCTGCATTTATTTTTTGGCTGTTCCAACAGTTGCAGAAGCCGGGTTTTGTCCAGCTGTGCTAAGCAGCTGCACAGCAGGAGAGGCTTGATGTGACAGGCTAACACAGACCGTGAAAGTCCCTTACAAGCAGTGGCCAGCAGCACACCAGAGGTGCCAAAACCACCTGATGGCCTTGGTCTGTGCCCATCTAACAGCTGCCTGCTACTGTGGTGGCTGCAGGAGCCACCTGCAGTAGTAGGTGTGACAGGTGCAGGTGTGACAGGGATGTTCCCGCAGACGAATCTGGGGAATTAAGCCAAAACTCTGTGTGGCTGTACAGGTGGAGTAGAAATGACAGTGCTGGTTTGGGCATAGAATGTTTAAAGGCAGGAATGGAAAGATGTGATGCTTAGGGAGAAACACCCTTCAGCAACAGGATCAGGGGAGGATGAGCTACTTAGGCAGCCACGCTGTTCAGATGCCACCACTTAGACAAGGAACAGAAACTCTAATTATCTGGACAGCATTTTGCAATTAATTCATTCTTACTAAAGGTAAAGGAATAGCAATTCTTCCCTTAAATTCATGGAGGTGCATTGCAAGGTCATCACCCTGCTTGTTTTTTCCACCAGTCGAACATTCAAGGTGCTCTACTCAGTGAATGGTAACTCCTGAAATGTCCAGGCTCCTGGGGACCAGCACAAAATACAGCTGCCCTGGAAGGCACCCTCTGAGGATGGAGGGAGGGTAGGAAACACACCTAATCACAGATTACAATTCTTCAAGTACCTTCTGCCTTTTCAAGCCAAGCCAAATATCCTGCTGTGAGGAATTCTTTCACATTAGTAGCATCAGAGGACTACAGAAATGGACAGATTAGTATTTTGATTTTCCATTCCATCTTACTATTTAACCAAACATAAGATTTGCATCAGTTTCTCTATCTGAAAAACAGCTATAAAGCACTCCAAGATACTTGCAGGAATGAACTGTGAATATGCCAATGTTAGTTACAGCAGACACAGAGTGGATTGCAGAAACTTTTGGAAATCTGAATCACAGAAGTCTTACCATCATTAATCCTTATTTTATTTAAAATGAAACTGAAACACCATGGGAAAATATACTGCTGATCATTTCAATTGCAATATTTTAGAATATTTCCCTGCCATTTTCTACTGCTTTTAATTATGAAGCTACACATGATATTTTTGATACTGTCTAAAAATAATGGACCATGGAATTTTAATGTCAGGAATAGAGT
This sequence comes from Acrocephalus scirpaceus scirpaceus, assembly GCA_910950805.1. Taxonomy (NCBI): domain Eukaryota; kingdom Metazoa; phylum Chordata; class Aves; order Passeriformes; family Sylviidae; genus Acrocephalus; species Acrocephalus scirpaceus. The sequence continues at coordinate 56,898,166 of OU383780.1, forward strand.
TCCCTTTCTATTGACTTCAATGGTTTCTTTCCTATATGAAACATATTAAAAGGAAGCAATAGCTGTACCTATGACTGTAAAACAATTCCTTGATGTCAAACACCTTATCAAAGCCTCTTCTCATGCAAAAAGATGAAAATTCAAAAACATCTGAAAGCAGTTAGTGGGGGAAAAAAAGGCAGTTATCCAATTTAGAAGAGGGCCTGTAGTAGTAACTAATAATAGCAACTTAACTGCATATGAGGGAGTGGTTCCTGGCATTCAGATATATTACTGCACATCTAGATGCAAGTGTGCCAAGTGGTGGCAGCAATAAAACTGTAAATGGAATAGCTACAACAGAAGAACTTTGCATCCGAGCTAAGAACGGCATCACCCACCTGGGAAGTGGGAATCAGGGCACTTATCTGTTTTGGTAAGGACTGCCAGTTGGGAAAAACATCTCTTTTATACAGCATTTCATCACTACTAGAATAAAATTACCATCTTACCAGTATCTTTTGTGGCTACCAGCAAGATCACTAAGATTAAAAGAATATTTATACAAATATTTCCAATGTGAAAGAGAAGAAGTACATGGCTGGGCTGCAGCTCTGCTTAAGCAAGAGATGGAACATTGTAATGGAAATCTCACAGAGGTATGCTGAGTGATGTCTGTTACTTCTTTCCCTCTTAATTCCATAATCCCTAACACAGGAAAAGTCTAATTCTCTTTTGAAAACGTTCTCAGTCATTACTGGGATCTTACCCAAATTTGGCCTTTTTGGATGCTGTTTTTAACATTAGTTGCAGAATGAAATACACAGTAATGGGGAGGAAACACAATATTTTAATTATGAAGAAGCAGAGTCTCGTCAAGAGAAGTTTCCCTTGCCTCTTTCCCCTCTGTCATTTGTTTGCTGCTATCTCATTTGTACAGAACTTGAGCTGCCATTCAAAGGTAGTTCTTTATCTGGTGAGTACCGAACTGCACTAATTGAAGTGACTTTTGTTATTGTTGTTTGTCTCTCAACTCTAATTAAAGTTTCTAATTGGAATTTATGGGCATGCCTGCAGTGCCTTGCTCTCACAGATGATGTGCCAGGAGAGTGATGGTGCCCTCCCAGGGGATGAGGAATAATGGCTCTGGCTCAGGGGTGAGTTGCACAGCTCCTTTGCACACACTGAGGACTGTCTTGCAAACCTCCTGCAGGCAAACAGGGGCTCCCACATCATTATGTGACAAATAAGGCACAGCCTGTGCGGTGAGTGAATCTGATGGATGGGATTTTCAGAAGTTTCTGCCTTCATCGTTCATAATGCACTCAAGCAGGATGCCACTGGTGATCAATATTCAAGGTTCTCAGCGAAGGAAGGCAGTGCAGAACAGAGCTGCAGCACGTGCAGCCTGGCAGGGAAGTGGAGAATCCTATCTGCAGCTCACCAAACTCACGCTTCCACTTCACTATGAGGTCCAGGCACAGGGGACAAGACCACCCTGTTGCTCTGTGTTTATCTCTGAGATACTGTGAGGATTCATTTGCTGTATGGTCAAATCAGGTAACTGACAACTCCAGGCTAAAACCATATTCCATAACTCCACACGCTGGAGTGTTATAGGGTCCTTTTGAGAAAGCAAATATAAAACTAGGGTAAAAAAAAAAATCATTCTAGCTGGAGGGGTTTTTCAGTTTCTCCTGTCACTCCCACAAGTATATCCATTTCCTTTATGTCATGTTTGCATTTTTTATTTTTAAGGTTAAATAATCTGCACAGCTGTCATTGACAAGAGTCTTCTAGGCCATGCAACATTATTTTTCCTGTCCAGATTTGTCTTAAAACCCTTTCACTTAAGCCCATGTTCTTAGTTGGTGAGACACAGGTCCTAACCCTCTTGTCTGCCAAGTTAGTAAATCCAGCTGTTATGTAGGAAAATGGAAAGGTTTTGGTAATTTCAGTCTTTGGCACATATAAGAGTAACAGGACAACAGCACAGAAGGAAAAAAAGGAGATTTAGAGGATGGGTTTTCACAAGAGCAAGGTTTGGAATTGGACACAGCTATATGGTGTGAAGAAGGTGGCTGTACATTTCAGATTTGTGGAAATGACACAGTAAATATATAAAGTAAAAAACCATGTTGCTTCAGATAATGCAGAAATAAACTGTGAGTATACCTATGTGTATATGCAAAATGTTTCAGAATGCATGCTTCATTCATATGCACAGTTAAGGATCAAGAAATGAAAGCTTTTATCAGCAAATCCGGGTCAGTGCTGACTCTCATATTCCTTACATTCTTTCAAAATGAATAAATCAACTTCCTTGTCAAAGCATTATTATACCAGTTCTTCTCAATTTACAGCAGAAATAACGTTGTCTCTCCATAAAAGAGCTACTAAGCATCTTACCATGGGATTGTTGCAGGAAAACAATGACAGGTACAAGATGGTTCCTCCCACACAATCTGCTAGCAGCAGCAGCAAAATCAGAGATCATTAGACAAACTAACCTGTGGTGTCATTCCGTGGCAGATATACATGATTGGGATATTCTCTGTGTCTGGCCCTTGATCAAGGCACAAATCACTTTTCAGGGAATTCTGCAGCTAAAATAAACAGAAAGAAAAAGAAATCAAGCAACTTTTACATGAGAAAAAGATGGTGTGATTACTTTCTTTTCTTTGAAAAAATAAATCATATGTAGCTGAGTAAGGAAATATGCAAAATTAAAACATGTTGCAGCGAAGATCTTGAAGAGAAAGCATCTGGACTAAATTCCTCCTTGTAGATAATCTAGCACCATATTGATTTCAATAATGTGGCACACAGTTTCAGGCAGGGTGTATTTCAAAAAGCCTTCAGAGATAGCAATAAATTTTTGATATATGTTTTAAAAGTATTTAGTCTCTGGAACACACTGTATACAGAACCTCAAAGTATCCTGCTGAGCAAGACAGATGAGGTATTAAACAGCTTTTCATAATCACTCAGGAGAGGCTTCTGATTTCCAGAAATAATTCAAAAAACTGCTTTCAGCTGACACCTGGAGACTTCAGGGCAATTGTTATGCACCAGCTCCCCTGATTATTCTGGGCTAACCCAGGCACAGCAATGAACAGACTGCAAAGTACTTAGCCCTGGTCAGCACAAAGCCCTGTGAAAAACCTGGGCAACGCTGAGACAGTGTTCTGAAAGTGAAGTGCTAAATTAATGAGCACAGATAGCTGGGAGGCCTGTTCAGAGTGAGAGGACAAAGATGTGGACTGCATTCCCAGGGGCGTGTATAAAGGTGTCCAGTGGTGTAAGACTGGCTCAGAGAACAGGAGGTTGATGGAGGGGAGATGTGGTTTGCAACCACCTGTGATTAACTGGGCAGTTCTGTCAGCAGTTCTGTTTCTGCTGTTTCTGGAGAAAATTCAGGATGCAAAGTGCCTGTGAGGGAATGCTGGGCACCAACCCCTGCAGCAGGGGGTGAGAACCTGAGTCAAACTACAGAGACACTTTCCCCACTCAGAAAAGCATATTTTTGAGAGAAAATGTGTCCCATGTCTACACAGGGGCCTTCTTTGAGGAAAACAAACTCATTTCTGTAGAAAGGAAGCCTAGAACTGCACCAACACCTAAGAAGAGTGGACAAGCCAGAGGGAGAAGCCTGGCAGTGAATAAAATTGAAACCATCTCTACAAGACTTCCAACTCCAAACCTAACTAAATCCAGTAATGGACAGGAGGCATCTCAACATTAAAGAGAAAATATGCATTAGGTATCAATACTGGCATTATTCTCAAGAATTAAAACCTTGAGAATTACATAAAATCTTCTCTCTCAAAGCTGTTTCTTATTCATAATGTAACCATAGCCATGACTCTAATCACTAACAGGTGTCAAAGCACCCCTCTCTATCCAAACCAATGATAAATATCAGCCTTATTAATTCATGCCTGGGTCTATCACTACTCACTAGAGGTGTTTTCAAAACCTCTTCCATAAACTCCAACCCTAATGCTTGTCCTAGTGCTAATGTTATAAACTTTTTCACAAGAATCCCCATAATAAAGGAAGCAAAAAACAAGAAACAAAACAGCCACTGACCTGTTAACTAAAAATGCTGTTTCAAAATCTGAGGCCCAGATTCTCAGGAACAATCACTTCACAAAATCTAGTGGCTTTGTGGCAACCAACAATTAACCTGAGTAATGCAATTTTAGCCTACTAAGACTTCATCTTAAGAGCAATCCAAAATATAACAGACAGTCCCTGTGCTGAAACCCAGAAATTATTATCGTTACTCTGAATAGAACAGCTTTTGGCCCAGTGACATTGCTTTCTCCTGAATAGGAGGGTACTGCACAATTCAGAAAGAAATTTGCTTCCCAAATATTTACTCAGCCACCAACCCCAATCCTAGCTATATGCCACAGCATAAGCTAGACCTGAATGATGCAACTGTTTCCCTAACTCTCACAGAACACGAGGAAATGTAGGATTCAGGAAATAAATATGTAGGGTGTCTCTGTAGGTGTCTATATCCTAACCTTTACCCCCATTCAGACAGCTTTTTCATTTACTCAGGATTTTTAAAAATTGATGATAATGCTATAGCAGCAGTATCTCTATTTCTACAGAAAAAATGAAGCCAGTTGATGAATGGAAGCATTTAGAGAATCAGAAAGCAGCTGACTTGCTTTGAAATATCACACCTTTCCCTGCCGTAAGATGTGCAAGCAAACAGCAAAGCAGACACAAGAGAAGATTAGACATCCCTGTGATTCTTTTACTAAAAGGATAGGGGCACTTAATCTCATGTCACACAACAGTATTTCATAAAACAGTGAGCTGTGTATTTCCCAAAACACTCCCTCTTTATCTGTTGTCATAACTGTCCACTACTTCCTTTGTGATGGTACAAACAGGGCCTGCTCCTCACATCTCTCTCAGCTGATGCATTACTGGGCAGTACCTAAACCACAGCACCATAGAATGGCTTGGGTTGGAAGGCACATTAAAGGTTACTTCATTCCAACCCCCCTCCCATGGGCTAGGACACTTTTCACTAGACCAGGTTACTCAAGGACCCATCCAGCCTGGTCTCCAACACCTCAAGGTGGACAGAGAGCCCCTGATCTCTCTGGGCAATCTCTTCCAGTGCCTCACCACCCTTAGAGTAAAGAATTTCTTCCAAATATCTAACTTAACCGTGCCTTTTTTCAGTTTAAAGCCATTCCCTCTTGTCCTATCACTATACATCCTTGTGAAAAGCCTCTCTCCAGCTCTCTTTAGCTCTCTTTAGGTACTAGAAGGTTGCTCTAAGGTCTCCCTGAAGCCTTCTCTTCTCCAGGCTGACCACTGTGTTCAATTTTTCTGTTAGAAACTCTTCTTACTCTTTTTGGTTGATGAAAATCTCTCAGCAGAGTATAAAATCTCTGTTGCTGATTTTCATTTTGATTTGCACAATGTGGAGTTGATCCTGAGACGAGTACTTTAGCTCTTCCACTGCCCTTCCTTTATTGATATCATTATCCCTTCTACCTGAAAAGACTTTTTTTTATCCAGAGCCACCTACAAGCACAGCCATGCACTAGAGCTAGCTGCTATGCCTCCTTCTCTTCAGGAAACTCCACACTTGATGAGATCATGGCATCACTGAGTGAGGGCAGTTCCATGATGTGTGGCAGAGGCTCCTTGCACACAGGTGTAATTTTGGCATTGTTCTGAACTAGTTGGAAGGTAACCATCATCTCATGCATTTAGCAACGACCTAAACCTTTGCTGGAAATGCTTTTCTTGTATGATTGTAAAAAAGCCAGCGTTATTTATGCTGGTTATTTGAGCCAAGTTATTTCAACTTATCATCACAGGGGCCACAGAACTTTTCAGGATGAACAATCCCTTCATTTGCCAAAACACAGCAGCTGCTCTATGGCACCCTCAGGGCTCTTCCACAGCCATACTGGCCAATTGCACAGCTCAGTTTTCTTTCTGAGGAGGAATGTCCGAAGACAAACCTTTCATCTGTATGATCTGCTCTTACATTTTCTAATTAGGATTGTCATGCAAAAAGAAAACTTTAATTCACAGGAATCAATTTTTGTGAACATGATGGTGGAAGAGATTGTGAAAAGGACATCCTAGGTCTACTTTATTATGGGCCTTTGTTAATTTACTCTGCTCATCTTCCATGCCATACACACTTCCTCTCTCTGTTTGGGACCCTGCCAATTTCTGAGGGGCAAGAATTGCTTCTGCCTTAATTGGCACCCTGCAACTCAAGCATGATTGTAACACAGACAAGGGCACTACGGTCCCACAAGTAATGATGAGCCCAAAATGTATGGATTTAGCTGCACTTTCTGTTGGATGCCACGTAGTTCTTGAGCCTCTCTAGTGGTGCTTTGTATGTGGGTCAGCTATGTGAGATTTGGTTAGCTTGGAATGTTAGTCTTTGACTGTTTGTTTGACCTGTTCTAGGGTGGATCAGGATTTCCCTTAAATGGCTAAAAGTTTAATGAGGGAAAGCATCAACCTTTAACAGTTGGATTTGATGGTATTAAAGGTCTTTCCATCCTAAATGACTCCATGATTCTAAATTAAGATCTGGCTACAATCTTAAGAAGGCTGCAGTTGAAATCCTGGGTCTATTTTGTGAATTCCCCTGCTGCCAAAAAGCGGTTAGCTCCAATGTGTCTGCAAAATCACACCTTGAGTATTTCTGTGAAACCATGAAGCAAACAAACAACAAAAAATCAGGGAAGAAGGTAATGTTCAGGATACCTCAGCACAAATTACAGCAGGGCAGCTGTCTCAGTCAACTAACCAGTCTAACGTATTATTTAACTAGTGACTCCAAATTGATCTGATTCTTTAACTCTGAATCAGGCATTGTCTTCATGAATTACTTCCACTGTTACACCTTTCTCCCCCATGGTAGTGCAACGGGAAATGTAAACAAGATCCTTACCACCCCGTAGGCGACGGTATCCGAGTACATCCTCATTTCTGGATACACGCTGACAAGATACCACCTAAAGGTCTTGCACTGGAGCTTTTTCCTTAGAGCCTTCCTCTCTGAAATATCACCAATATCAATTCCAGAGTCCTGCACACGAAACAAAGGGCAGAAAAAGCTGGAGAGACATCAGTGATACACTTCTGTGTAAAATGAACATGCAAAATCCCCCTCATTGCAGAATCACAGAATAAACTGAGTTGGCAGGGAGCTGTCAGGATCATCAGGCCCAACTCCTGGCCCTGAACAGCACCATCCCCAAGAGTCAGACGTGGTTTTGACCTATGACAATAACCAGGTTTTGGTTGTGAAGTGAGTCTGCTACCCACGCACACCCCAGAAGTGTCCCAGTTAAATATGATATAGGTCACCATGGCAGGGTCTCTTTCACAGTCTGCTTTGGTCAATGGGACTATTCCTGTTGACTCCAGTGGGGTTTAGATCCAGTTTCCAATGAATATCACTGCTGATCTCTAATTTCCTGGCACTTTCCAGATCCAAAAGGAATTGGCAGGAAGTAGCAAGTTGCCCTAGAAACATGGGCATTGCTGGTGTCCCACTGTGGCCTAATCATGACTGTATGGCATTTTCTGGCCATTTCTGGAGTCTGGGTTACTGCTTGACTGCAAAGAGCAGAAGCTCTGCTCACCTCTCTGAAACAGCACTTATTAAAGTTCTTTTGTAATGTAAAAAGAGAAGTTTGTTATTTTTGTTAAAAGCAATTGCTGAATATTCTCTCCCATAATTTTTATTCTCCTTTACATTTCTGGCTAACCTAGTTTCTACTTTTCATAAGAGCAGATCACAAAGCACGACTTTCATAAAGGGCCTGTATGTAAAAATCAATAATTTATCACATCAAAATCACACAGCAGAAATTTTTAGAGAGGGATCTAAGTGCAAATCTGTGGCTGCTCTTGACAGGAAGCAAAATGAGACATTTTGCTCCACACTGTGCTCCACGATTTCGCCTCAGAGCAAAACACAGGCTAAATACATTTTCATAGGGAAATCTTATCATCTATCTCCATAAACAACAGCCTTTATTGGGCCATAAACACCCCAAAGATTTTGTCAGCCACAAGACAAGATTTATAAAAAACATTGAAAGGATTGAATTTTCTTAGTTACACAAGAAAAAGGTATCTGTAGAAGAATCTACATTTCTGAGCTGCTGAAGCAATCACTGCATCCCAAAGCACTGAATTAATGCTAATCAGCAACAAGTATATTTTATTAGGGAAGAATTTTCTAACTAAAGTAAAACTGACTTCCACATTGGCAAAGTACACTAACAAGTAGGAAACTGTGATCTGGCATACAGAGATCAGATGTTACAAATTTAAAATTGGTGACTCCCCTTCTCAAGTCCTACATCATTCATAAAACTTGATGTGGAATTTCTCCTTAAATGGCTTTTTTTTTTTTTTGGGAATTATGCAGCAAGTGACTAAATAAAGAGGCAGTAGGGTGCTGAAATACAATCAGTGGATCTCGTGAACAGATCCCGCTCATGCAGCACTCTGGCTGCACCTGCCAGTGTATCTGCCACTTGTGTGAAGGAAAAGGAGGCTGCCAGCACACAGGCATTCCACTTCAAGCATTAACAAGGCTTCCTGGGATAAACTGCTAAATTGGTCCACTGCCTCCCAAATCCTTTCTTCATGCAACCCTGAAGGCACCAGTACCTGTTCCCTCACAGTTTAAGAAAGAGCTTCAGTAATCGCATCCTTTTGTGCAGCTGGAGAAGGAAAATAGCTCACATGTGGCACACTGGCTTTATCACCACCAATGTTCCTCAGTGTGTGTGTTCCTCAAAGCTGGAGAAGGAAAACAGCTCACATGTGGCACACTGGCTTTATCACCACCAATGTTCCTCAGTGTGTGTGTTCCTCAAAGCTGGAGAAGGAAAACAGCTCACATGTAGCACACTGGCTTTATCACCACCAATGTTCCTCAGTGTGTGTGTTCCTCAAAGCTAAGAATATGATGGGAAAAAGAAACCCCAACAAACAAAAACAGCACAGGCAGAACACATGGAAAGCACAGTTCTTGACTCTGGGACTTGAAGAATCTTTCCTCTGGATTTCAAGTGCTTTTCTGAATCTATTTATCCAAGCATCAATGATGCAGAAGTCACCATGGCGGTGGAGGTCTCCATCTGAAGCCCTCAATACTTCAGACAGAAGCCCACAGAGTTCCCACGTCACAGCACACTGCAAAGTGAGTCTGACTCCTTTTTATTATTTTTATTAGCTCCCAAAGACTAAAACCTTTGGAAACATCTGAGTTCTCAGAGATCTGGGAATTCTTCCATGGAAAAAATCAGGTCCCATGTTTAACATTTTGGAACAATGTATTTCATGGGAAGTCCTGACCATTGTAACTACACAGTCCATTACCAGTATTCATTACCTTCCAGAGAGAGAATTACTCCAGTAATTCTCCAGAATTTGTCCAGTTTCAATTTATCTTTGCATTCTTTATGAATTTGATCTCAAATTGCATTCAGATCTCAAATTTGCACAAGACTAGGCAACACCACCATCACATCTGGATGAATATGATGCAAATCAGTGTATGGTACTGTACATCCCTGTTAGCAAAAGGAATTTCTGAGTTTTGTGTTAATGTTATGTTTGCAAGTCAAAAAACTAAAACTTGGATCAATCAATGAAGATCAACCAATCTTCAAGAAAATAATTAAGAATATGAAATAGAAACTGAAATTTAAATCTACCAGGCTAATCACAAATAAAAGTCATTTGGAATTGCTTTGACATAAAAGAAGCAACCCTATCCAGTGCAGAAATGTCTTTATTCTTGTATGGACTGCTGTGCAGCTACTCAAAAAAGGGACACGTAGAGGGCAGGTTGGATTCCGTGAACACGGGACCTTCAGGAAAGTCCTCTCCTAAAATCAGGTTATAGAAGATTTTTTTCATGGTCATAGCACATTATGTGGCTAATGCTGCAACCTAAAAATAGGAGAATGACTTCCCCACTTTGCCAAAATTATCTAGTTTTAATCATGAGACATGCAAGAAGCTGCTGAGAGCAGCTGAACCAACATCAGCATTCATGCATTTAGCTGATTTCTTGTTTCTAACATTTTCTTCTAATTAAACTGAAAGAGAAGTACAGCATTTTATTTCTTGACACAGAAATTGGAGCAAAACCAGTTTCTCTGAACTGTTGTCAAATCAGAGAGATTTTATTAAAGAAAAACTAATCTGCCCTTTAATTTAAGTCTAGACTGTTTGCTTTTGCTGTTATGATGAGAGCTGTACTCTGAATTAAACTCTAAATTCAATAGAGCCATGCTTCCCAGCTTCTAGGTGGAAACAATCTATTCACACAGGTTCTGAGTAAGTACAGTGCCCTTGCTCTGAGCCCTTTAGCTCATAGCTGCTCACAGATTAAACACCATTGACTACAGAAATGAAGAACAGCTAAAATCAAACTGAACTCTGACGTTGGCCATCTGACATTCTTTCTTCAAAACAACGGACCAAGCAGCGCTCATCCATGGAAATCAGGTGAGAAAATCCAGTGGGGAGTTGCAGATTCTACAACACGTCATGACACCCACCAGCCACCCTCACTCTGATGTGAAATACTCATCAGACATCCCACACTTGCATCAATAGATGTCAACACCCCCTGGCAGATCTCTCCTCACAAATCTGGTGGAATTACAGCTCTCTGTGATGGTAAATAGGAGATTCAAATTCAGACTAAGATGTGCAATGTAAATTTGATGGGGTTTTTCCCCCATATTTCTGCAGCTACTAGTTTAAAATATCCATGAAGAGTCATCAGTGAAGAGAATAAACTCGACAAGAAATTAATTTTTAAGGAACCTAAAGACAAAAAAAGGTTATTCTAGAATAAGACACAACTACACATATATGTTTCTATGCAATTGTGTATGTATAGGCGTATAGCATATACCTTATATCTATGTATGTGAGACATAAATACATACACACATAAAAATAAAATTCTACCAGAAAAATCAAAATTCAGGGTAGGAACCAAACCCAAAAGGATCCAAAACCAAACGCAGGTTTTGGTAGGTGATGCCTTGGGAAGGCTGAGCTGAAACAGAGACTGGACAGAGCCGCAGAATAAAGTAGGGATTTATTGAAAGGCCTCCAGGATCCACCTTAGGCAGGACAGGGCCTGACCAGGGCTACACTTAAGATGGACTAAGAATGGTCACAAAATGGCTGGCCGGTTACGAGATCTTACATTTTTGTAAGTTTATTTGCATATTGGGGTTTTATAAGTTTATTTGCATATTGGGGTTTAATTGACCAATTACAGCTTCAGGTTGTGAGATCCCATCCTTCTTGTTCTTCCCTTTAGTCCACTGTTGCTTGTGCTTTTGGGCCTGAAAGTTGTCCTTGGTCTTCAGCAGGAGAAGAATTTGTTGTGTCTACCTGCTCTGTGCAGAGAGTTTACTAGCACTCAATATGAGGCTCAGAACTGCACCCCTAGGCAGCACAGAATGTGAAAAACACGGAAGCTAAAAATTAAGGCATCATTTCCCCCTTTTAGAGGCTTGACAAGACCTTTTCCTTGTTGAGTTTTTATTCTAAATATTTACTAATAATAGGTATTTAATAACAAATAAGTATCTAACAATAGTAAACCAAAACCAAAAGCCAAAGCTTGGAAGCTCTGGTCTCTGTGACTCACCTCCTGGGGAATGTTCCAGGCCATGTAGACGTGGCTCTTGAACTCATCCATCCAGACCTCGGCCACCCTGAGCGCATTCCTCCGGACGTGTGCAGTCAGATCCTCCGTGTACGGTTTGTGTGCACGCTCAATGTGGGCAATCCTGGAGCAAGGCAGGACCTCGACGCTTCCTCCACACTGCCACACCTAGCAGGGGAAAAGAAAAGGACACGCTGCTAGAGGCACCTCCCCACAGCACTGCTGGCCCCCAGCAAACACACTGGAATTGTTACAAAGGAGAGTAACCACGCAAGGCTTGTTGGACTATACAGAGGTTGTGAGTGGAGAGTTATTACCTTGCCTAACCATTAATTATTATTGCTACTTAACCTTACTACAGAATTTCTACATTACCAGTAGCCTCTCACTGCACTCTGCCTGGATCAGGTCAGTTGTTCTCAAGATTATTAACAAAATTAGTTACAGGACATTCAAAACAGTAACACCTGGTTCAAGTTTTAACCCTTGCAAGACTTTTTCTCTGAGGTTCTGCACAGTCCATACCAGACCATACATGCACTACCCAGAATCTCAAACTAGGCAGCTTGTCGTAACAGGGAAACTAAGCCAAGCAGCATTTTCAGACTGCTGAAGTTTCAGGTTCTCTGAAAATGAGGAATATAAATGCATCTTACACTTTGCTTTGAACACAGTTGAGAAAGGACCAGGTCTATTTCTTTTGAGGAGTGATGAAGACTGAGACTGCCTAATGAAAATTGTGTAAACAATTTAATCAGAAACTACTCTTATAATAGGTTTTTTTATGTAGGTTACTCTACCTGCTCAAATAGATTTCAGTTTTGCCCACTATCACAACTGAGCTAGAGTACACAACATTAGTCATAATTACTGCTTTCATTTCTCATTTCCTCTTTCTGCTCTCCACGAAAGAGAAAACCACTTTGGCAAACTTAAGAGTCAGTGAACTACATGAGTTATTTTACATAGCAGCTCTTTTTCTGTGTATCTTGTATTATGTAAGCTTCCTAACAAGATCAAGGCAGCCCATTCATAATGGTTGAGTGGATGCTGCTCAGGTGAAAACCCAGATGTACTCAAAATGTTTGATCCTGCTGAACAAGTACCTGGGTGTCCCAGAGGCAGGTGTACTCACTGAGAAGTGACTGAGTTTGCCTTGTGATACTGCCAGCACAGACTCCTGAGCCCTGGTACCTCGTACTAAGAGAGCAAAAAATGAGAGGGAGGGTGCTCCTTCCTTGTACACTCATCCAGGGGATCATATTCTGGTCTCCCTCCTGGTGGCCAGGGACATGGGCTGGCAGAACATCCTGTTCTGGAGCTGATCTCAGCCCCTCAGATCTGTCCACCCTATAGGCATATGCTCTACTAAGGAGGCACTTTGTTCAGTCATTCATTTTATATATTTAGACATCTGGCTTGAATACAGCATTTAGGCATTTGGCAGCTCCTGAGACCAGAAAATGTGGCATGAATTCAGAATGTTTACAAAGCTTTTTCTGAACTGGTGCCTAATTGCATTCAGCATATGCTGGGAGAAGAGACAGAGCCCTGGTTTGCAGAGCTCTGTGGAAAGGGAGCTAACCCATGAACCTGCTGTACAATCAAAAAGGGAGCTGAAAAACCTTCAGCACATCTCTGTGTCCAGAACTCGGAAGACCATTAGAGTAAATAAACATGACCATTATCAAAATCAGGGCAAAACTGAGATGGTCATAAATATTAGAAAATAAATATGCAATTGATCTGGCACAAGAATAAATAAACTAGAAACAACATTTGTGTCCTGACTTTCTAAATATCACAACAAGTGGGCAATCCAGTTTAACGATCTAACAAAAATAATAGTTTGTCAAACATTTAATTATAAATGGTGCAGCTACATCTCCTAATAAAGATTAAATGTGAAGTATCACAGGGCTGTGCTCACAGAACGCCTGCTTTCAGTCCAAGTCATTTCTCAGTCCAGCATGGACATCCAGCTATAAATTGTTTCAGAGTTACTCACTGTGCACTGCCTAAATTAGTATCATAAAAGACAAGGAAGATGTAGAGATAGTCACAACTTAGCCAAGGACAGGACAATTCACAATACACATGCACTGTGTACTCTGCCCAGCCTCTGCTCATTCCAACCAGGGATGGCCTCCAGCCAAGGCCAGCAAGTGAAGACCAAATCTTTTGTGGGATTTTCAGAGCTAGGTCTCAATGCCATCTTGACAACAAGTTGAGCCAAAAAATTCAGAGTCTGCAACAAGCTGAATTTCCAAGCAAATTTCTAGGAACTGAAATTCGGAAGAGCAGAGTCATCTATAATTTTAGCATTGACTGAGTTAACAGGAAACTCTGATTTGACTTTTTAATGAAGTAAGGTGTTTTCAAAAAACAACCTGAGATGACCAAGTCTGTGTTAACACAGTTTGCAAATAAGAATTACCCACTACCTGAATAAGCACCAATTAATCAATTCCAGTGGCCACTCCCAGACACTGTCAATCTTTGTTCTATTTTCAAAGACTAATTAACTTCTACCAATTAATTAGCTATCAATATAGAACTGCTAAGTTGCACTAAACGGTTTCAAAACACTATTATTTCCAAGCAAAACTCTCCTAAAATCCACAAAAATTAGCTGCAGCACTCAACAAGGAGCATGACCTTATATACAGGCTATGAAACCTTGCCAAGTGGAAGCAGAGGCAATGATTTAAGAGGCAGAAAGTACAATCCTGACATGCTCAGCTAGTCACATCTGGGACAAGCCAATGTCCCTTCTCCCTCTCAGTGTTCTTTGCCAGTGGGATTACAGCCTGGCAAGAAAACTTTTATCCAAACGTTTCATTGCATTTAGGGAGCGGTAAGTAGTTTAAAAATAAAAATTAAAATAATAATAATAATTTAAAAAATAGAAATGCAAGTAGCAGCCATTAAAGTGGGACTTTCAAATGACATGAAGCTCTCCTGGAATCACATGGAAGTCTGGATTCCCAGCTCCCTAAAATGTGCAAAATCTGCAGCCAAGGAATGAAGGGCTTAGGTAGTCATACACTAAACACTACCCGAACTGCATGCATGAATACTAAACAATAAACATAATTAACAGCTACAAAAAGAATCAGGGTTTCTTTTAAATTCTTCCCTGATTAGATTTTAAATAATGGAATTTCTTGCAGTTTCTTTCCCTTCTAGACCAACCATCCACTTGAATCTGACCACTCTTACCTCCCTCCATCTCTCACTCATGTACATTAATCCCTGGTCCTCTAACCATTCTGTTAGAGCTATTGTGAATAGCTGGATGGTTTTTCAAGGGAAAAAACTTGAGATGGTATAAATCTCACATCAGAAGTGCATAGGAAAGATTAATTAATTACTCTGAACAAATACCTTTCAGTCAGATAAAAATTTTAGGTTTTTCTTTAAATTAATATTTTAATACTAAGAAATAAACTTGCTCAAAGACACTGCTCAGAGGGAATCTGAGAAGCCTTTTAGAGTGGCTTATTCTTCGTCTAATAAAATTCCTTCAAGACAAGAAGGAATAGCAACTGAGGGGTTAGTTCCTAGCAGCTTCACACATTTCCCCTGTGGATTTTGCAGCTATTTTTTGCTGTCATTAGCAATCTTTATTCAGGCTTTAACCACACTGAATAGCACCCTTCTAGATTTCCAGCACTGCTATTTTATGTGGCGGCTATAAATACATACAAAAGTTAAAAATCTGTAGAGCTTTTTCAAATTATCACCCATGGCTTTAGCAAGAAGTCTAAAGATAAAAGAGCTTCAAAGACTTTCTTCAACTACGTGGAACAGTTTGAAGTAAAATGTTACATCTCTGAGCATACTGTGGCTGTAATCAGTAATACTTAATGACTAACCTGCTTGTACAAATTGCAAGGAAAAAACTTGATTAATTTCCTAAACCATGGTTAAAAGGAAATTCAGCAACTTTTCCTGTTGCCCATGAAGATAATTTACCTATGATGGGCAAGCGGTGGAAATTACCAGCAACAATCTCAATTTCCTGCCAAATCTCAAAATATACATATGCAGTTGTAAAAAATAACATATGCTTCCGTCATTGTGACACAATAAATAGCAATTTGCATGTCATGCTGTAAAAGCATCAGTTACCAAACTGTGCCAACAGGTCTCAGACTTTGCCTTACAAAGTTTTGAAGTGTGAGGGTCTATGTATCTTTGGGAGCACTTTCCATGATTGCTGGAGTCTCAACAAAGCAAAAGGTTTGCTTTGCTCTGGAAGAATTTCTTGAGGTTCTGGTCCTGCTGGTTGGCTTTGCAAAAACAGTCTTTCAGGAAAAGAACACAGCAACTGGAGTTTCCCTTCCAAAGAGCTCTGAGCCCACTTCAGTACATTTTCAACGCTCCCTTCAAAGACAGACTGAGAAAGGGCTCTTTATTCTTGATTTTCCTGAGGAGGTACATTTGGTACAGCCCCAAGAAGGGCTTAGAGGGATTCCTCTTCTTGGAAGGGTTCCTTGTTCCTTCACCACTACCAAAAGGTAGTAAAATTCCACAAAAAAATT
The DNA here is from genome assembly GCA_910950805.1 of Acrocephalus scirpaceus scirpaceus. Lineage (NCBI taxonomy): Eukaryota > Metazoa > Chordata > Aves > Passeriformes > Sylviidae > Acrocephalus > Acrocephalus scirpaceus. The sequence continues at coordinate 56,914,420 of OU383780.1, forward strand.
CAAGGTCCAGAGGGACAGTAGCAGTGCCAAGGTGAACACTTACAGAGCTGAAAGGCTAAAATCAGCACACCCCATGACCCAAACTAAGCACATCAAAGGAGAGATGAAAGGAATCTACTGGAGGAGTGAAGGGGAAAGGAGGGGAAACTGCCTTTTAAATCTTCAGTGGTTGTGGGTTATGTGGACAATCTCTCCAAGCTCTAAGCACTTCACACTGTTAATTTACTGAATGTTTATTTGCACAGCATTATAATTGTGGCCCTAAATCTGGGAGAATTTATGTTCACCAAGGTTAAAGTAGCTCCACAGAGCCAACAGAAAGCAGGTTCTCCACACTGGGAGAGCCAGGAGAGCAACTTAAAACCACGGAGAGGACACAGGTGGTGGCACAACAGCTCAAGTGTGACTCCCCCTGTTGAAGGGGTACAGGACCTGAGCATGGGGCAGTACAGGGGGATGCACAGGTGAGGCAGCTACAGGAGCAAGGAACACACCAAGGGGCTTCTTAGAGCAATCTGCCAAGCCCTGAAACCCCTGTCACCCCTCACTCACTCCCACCAGGCATCCCACAGCACTCACACTTCCTTATAAATACCCAAACCAATCTGGTTACAAGTTTTTTAAGGCAAATTCCATTCACACCTGGAAAATCTCTTTCACTACATCATTTAGTAAATCCTCCCCAATTTCATTTAAATGTATTTGAATTTGCATATTTAATCAAAACAATCAGAACTCTAAAGCCGATCCCTCTCCTGAATATTTAATTTATACTTCATTATAAAATGATATAACATTTCTTCATTAGAAGTTTCTTTTTATCTCTTTAATCACTGAGCGTTCTTTTTATGTTATAGAACCTTTATCTAATAAAAAAATAAACCCTGCAAGTCATTGAGCAGTTTATTAGCACGTACTGCATTCATTAAATTTACACAGATCGTGCAGTTTCTCCAAGAGCTGATGTGACCTTGTTTGATACCATCACTTCATTTGGACTGCAAACAAAAACCTTTTAATAATTAAGTGATTTCTCAAAAAGCTGAAGTAATTTCTAGCTTCTGTGAAGGTTGCAAATTACAAAATTAGAAGTACTCATTAAAGATGCCCTGAAGTTAACAAAACATAGTCAGTGTAAATTAATTACTACTGTGGATACAAACTAATTAGTTACCAGAATCTTTGAAATATATTTTTGGGAACAATTTATTGTAAAAACTACTTGTGAATCATGTCAGCCTTTGTCATTACCATTAATTGTTTACTGATAACCAGTAATGAGCTTGATGTTTTACAGACAAGTATGAATAAGCTATTTTCATTCAATACCATAATCATTTTGAATCTGCATTTTTGTTCTGGTAACTTGACAGGTGACTGCAGAAAGAAAAGAGAGAGTTTTCAGAGGTGACTGAAATCAGTGTTCATATTTCTAGTTGCTATCAGTGGGTTTTCAATCACACCCTGGAAGTTTTTGGATTGTCATGGTCATTTGTGGGTTATATGTCTCTGTAGAACTAGAAACTATACCCACTGGATGAAATATGTTAATATTTATTTAGGTCATATCTCCCCTGAATTCAGATAACCTTCACTAAATATTTCTGATCATCACACAATCCTGTCATACTTTCAGGTATACAATATTTATTTGTATGTAAGAACAGCCTTTTTTCATAACCAAGCTGATATTTTAATGTGAAACTGTAAGTAACCTTCAAAACCACACCCCCACAATCTAAAAGGCTTTTTAAATGGAAAATAAAAGACTTTAACATAACCAGAGCTGCTCTTCATTTTTAAAATGTAAATTATCCCTTAAATCTAACTTCTGAAGTCATCATTAATTGCCTCACAGGCCTCATTTTACATTAATTGTGCCTTCATAAAACACTCTCATTGAAAACCTAATACATGTAAAGATTCTTCCCAAATTAAATTGTCATTACTTTTCCTCCTCTTTTAGCTAATTGCTTCATTATGTACTTTTTAAATTGTTTTGTTCTGCAGGGATTAATTTTACATGTACCTTCATGAGCTGTGAAACTTTTACAGTGTACTGTTAAACTCCACATGGTGTGCTGCTGGTTTAAACTACAGGAGCCTTTCTCCACCTGTGTCATTTGGAGATAACACATGTCAAGGGCCACTGAAGGCTTATGGGGCTCTGTTCTCTTCCAAACGTGTCAATCTCATTGCCAGGCACAGTAAATAACCCACACATCAATGACTGCAATTACAAGTTTAAGTTATGAACAGGAAATAAAAGAAATCACTTTTTGTCTTAAAAAGAACAAAGGCAGGAGACTGAAGAACAAGATCACCACTGGTTTAGTATTCATGGAGCAATGTACTGTGCTGGCCATCTTTTATGTTTTTACCTTTCTCTCCCTTACCACCAGCTACACTTAGCTGCAGCAGTCTTGTTAATCTTGCACTGCGCCTAAAGACCACAGAATGCAACATGCTGAGTTGGGAGGGACCCACAGGGATCATCAAAGTCCAATTCCTGGCCCTGCACAGGACACCACAGGAGCCACACCATCTGTCTGAGAGCGCTGTCCAAACACTTTCTAAACTGTCAGGCTTGGTGCTGTGACCAAAGCCCTGGGGAACCTGCTCCAGTGACCAGCCACCCCCTGTTAAGAATCATTTCTTCATGTCCCACCCTAAACTTTCCCTGACTCAGCTTCAGGCCATTCCCTTGGGTCCTGTCACTGTCACCAGAGAGCAGAGATCAGTGCCTGCCTCTCCTCTTCCCTTCACCAGGAATTTGTAACTGCAGTGAGCTCTCCCCTCAGTCTCCTCCAGGCTGAGCAGACCCAGTGCCCTCAGCCGCTCCTCACACGGCTTCCCCTCAAGGCCCTTCATCACCTTCACCTTTGGACACTCTCTAACAGTTTAATGTCTCTTTTATATTGTAGTACCCAAAACTGCCCCTGGCACTCAAGGTGAGGCCATAAGAGTGTCCCAGCCCAGAGCAGAGCAGGACAATCTCTCCCCTGCCTGGCTGGTGATGCTGTGCCTGATGCTCCCCCAGACAGGGCTGTCCCTCCTGGCTCCAGGGCACTGCTGGCTCAGATTCAGCTTGTCATCAACTAGCACCCCCAGGTCCCTTTCCTTTTGGCTGTAGCCCAAATTCTATCAGTATTATTAAAGACTCAGGCAAGAACTCCTGAAGAATTCCTTGTTCAGCCAGGCTGGTCCTTTGCCTCACTCGCTTGACTTGCAGCACAAGGTGCTGTCACACACCTAAAGGTACCTGGCCTTCACACCTGTGACCTGAGCATGCTGGATCCATCCTGGTGAACCCATCTCAGTCATCTACTCACTTCTGTACCACCACAACAACCCCTTGCTCTCCCACACTGGTCTTCATCTAATCTTTCTTAGATTACTAATCAGTCTTGCAATATTAAAATCACTCAATGAAATTAAATTCTAGAGATAAGCCACAAATACGGAATCTTCCAAGCTTAGGCATGAAGACTTGGAATACCAGAAGGTACAATGGCAATGACACTATGCCATGACTTCAAAGTGCAGGAAGGCATTAAACATGAGGCTAATAATGCACTAATTAATTTGCATCTCACCCAGGTCCATTGATTTGTAAGCGTATATTGAGTTAAACTGTTTTACTTCTTCCCATACCACTATAAATAACAATTTCCTCCCAAAAAACATCAAGATAGCTATATTACTTCCTGGTTGGTAATGTGCAACCACACAAGCACAACTGGTGAAAAAGTGTTTGTGAGAAATCTCCAAGTGCCTCCTCATCCTTCCTGGTAGGTTATAGAGATGCCCTTGTGTTAGCTGCTGCTGTAATACTTTCCTTTCCTGTGGGAGCAGCTAATAAAATGTTTCTCTCCCCAGAAATAGCAAAACCACAAAAACTGATTCCTTGGTAATGTATAATTACACATGCTGTAGCTGCAGGTTACCTGCTGAGGCATTCATGGGCAGAACACGGGGAAAAACAATTATTCCAATGTAGGAGTGACTGAAAGCAGAATAAACCAAAAAAAGCCAGTTCCTGGTAATATCATGACTGGCAGACTTTGGAGGCATGACAATTCCTTATTTTATTCTCAACAGAGCCTTTCTTTTTTAACCTGTTGGAATTACGACCCTGTAAATAGAGAATTTTGGTCTGTGTCATCTTGGGATTCAGATTGTTAACACAGTGAGGTAGTTTGCAAAACTAAACTAACCTCAGGAATAATCCTGTGCACACTGAAAAGCCACTGCTGCTTACATAGGGTGCTAAGCAAGTGCTTACGCCATACCTGCACTGCTAAGGAATTATTTTTGTCTTGGTGAAAGCGTGGGCTATGAAAAGCAGTGGCTACATCTTGTAAGAAGTACCATTTGGTCAATCTTTACAATTTTTTTCTTTCAGGCCTCAATCTAGAAATAGTCTCCTCTTAATTTACAAAATGGATAAAAGCAAAAGAAACTTCTTTCTATTGAAAGCCTTAATGCAAAGTTAAAGAGAGATCATTACCTGAAAAAGCAGTATATTTAGAAGTTCTCTCAGAGTAACAACAAAGGATATTTCTATTTTCAGACTTCTCAGCCCTTTACCTTTACACATCACCAACCCTGCACTGTCGAGCAGCACTTGTGATCACGTACTAAGGATGTTTTCTGTACAGCAAATCATTCCCTAGTGGCAAAGGATATTGGCCTTCTTACTGACAACAAGCTAAAACCATGCCTTTAAGGCTACAACAAGTGATGATAGCTGCAAGTGCAAGAATGGGAAACGTCTTGATTCACTTTCCTGAGGCGTATTCAGGGAAGATCTCCATTGCTGAGTGGAATGCCATGAAGGGAGGCCCAGCAGCAAGGACAGAAAGGGACACCAGGCACTCATGACACATCCCAGTGCTCTCTCTCCATGCAAACAGCTCCACAGAAGCTTGGTGAAAACCCCTCTCACCTTTTGTTCATTCCCAGACAGTTCTACCTCTTGGCACACCAGCCTGTCAATCTGCCTAGCAAAACAGCTTGTGAGGCAGCACGATGTACATCACAAACTGCTTAACATTAAAACTAACCCTGCATTTAAGAGAAAATAAAAGTTTACTGAAGCAGAGGTGTTCAGAGGCAGCAGGTGTGGGGCAGACCATGGTGCTGGCAGGGCCAAAGCACTGGTGAGCTGCTGCAGGAATGAGAACAAGAGCATGGCAAGGAAAAGGAGAAAATGTAACCCAGTGTAGCCTGCGTGCTGTGAAACTACACTCCAGCTTGAACGCTGTTGGTGCAGTTTAACATTATTCTCATCCTAAACCCAAAACACAGCACTGCACCAGATACTAGGAACAAAATTATCTCCATCCCAGCCATGCCCAGGACAACTGTGAAAATGCTTTCCTTAATAAAATCAGGTATCTATTTACGTGCAATATAATCACAGTTTCATGTAATTTACGGCCTGTGTTGGGAACACTGACAGGTAAAATTGCTGGAAACTTCCAGGGAAAGAGGAAAAAAGGCAAAATGTTTTCAGATAAATATGGAGATTTGGGGGCAAGTGTAAATATCGTCACTTGCTTGTGATTTACAAAAAGAACACAGCCTGGAGGGCAATATTATAAGAAAGATCTCAGGTGAGAAACAATCAGGATACACAGACACTGTGGACTGGAAATGGCTGGAACATGTAAGCAGCCACCAGTATCTATGCACCAAAAGGGAGAGACTCACTTAACTAACAGACAATGAAAAATCCTGATCCCAGAAGCATGTGGGGGGGGGTTAAAGAAAAAACCCAAAGACACATTAACACATTAATGTAGACACAATGTTTTTGTGTAGACCCAAAAACACATTAAAAAACCCCAAACAAACAGCAAAACAAGACCCACCCCAAACCAAACAAACAAATAATGGAAGTAACTTTTGGCATTTAAAAAGCAAGAGATCAGAGAAAGGCATGATAGACTTCACATCTGCTTGCTTTGTCACGGAGGGACCCTAAATGCATGGAAAATACCCCACAGAAGACTGGGACTATTTTTTTTGCTCAAATAACTCATTTCTATATTTCTATTCATTAACTGCATTCCTCTAGTTCTCCACCAACAGAAAGAGCATCAGCTTCACAAAAGGTCTGCAGACAAACCACCAGACTAGCAAGAAATGAAGCAATTAATTACAATGCAGCAATATACAGTACAAAAGTAACATGCCATACTAAGTCTAACTATAAATGCAATTTTCCTCCAGGTCAGGTGATGTAAAGTCCTGATATACCATTTACTGGGAACAAGACCCAATCCTTTTCCCTTAAAGAGCTTTTACTTTCTAATAGAATTTCCTCTTACCCACTTAATAGGGCCATTATATCTTTGTGAACATGAATTCATCTGCAAGCACGAAGTCTTTGTGACAGACAGAATTACTCTAAGTCAAAGTCTGGGCTTGAATTTCCTTGATTCTAATAATGACTTAATCTGGAACCTGGGGCAAATCACTGAATATTTGTTAAGGCATCCCTAAAAGTGGCAGAAATAACTTTTTGTAACAGATATTGGAGAGCCTTATCAAGTATGTAGGCTGCTTTAAAAGACAAAAGGATTGCTACAGGGCTGCTTTCGATAGAAAAGCTTTTTCTGACTTCAGTAGGAACTGGAAGAGGCCTTTAAGAAGCCTACTGCAAACTAGACTTGAACCATCCAAAGCAGAAATTGACTGACTGCATCCAGCTGATTGCAGAGGAGTTGCAGGGTCTTCCATGGCCACAGGAATTGTTTGTGCAGGCACAACCCAGAAGCTGAGCCCAAATGACACTGAGAAACACCAGCCTTACATTCTTTTTCCGCTTTAGGGCAGTTCCCAACACAGTTCCTGCTTGGTGACATGGATAAGAATGTGATTCCAATTTGCCCTCCAAATGCAATCTGGTAATTTAAAAGCACACTTAAGTCCATTCAATTGGGAATGTTTGAACATAAACCGAAAAGAAGCACCACTCACCCTAAACTGAATTTACAAATATGATGCTGCTTCACAATAAATGAATCTTTAAAAAAATCCCAGTTAAAGTGATTGAACTGCTCAAAGAGGATTCTATCAAGTCTTGCATCAGCCAGCCTGCCTTTTTTGTCTTACAGGACAAATAAATAGCTTTGCAAGAAAATGTTTGCTCGAGGAGTAAATAAAGTGTTTCTTCTAAGAATCAAATGCATTTGTGTTTTGAACTCATCTGTCAGCTTCTAGCTCAAGGCAAAAGATCTCTATTAATATTTATTTAATAATATATGTTTAGTATTTTACAAACGCCGTTACAAAGCCACAGACAAGGGTAAAAATCTTAGAAGTTAAAATAGTATTCCAAATCAGAGACCAACTGAGCTGAGTAGCAAAACAAATTCTTCAGAATCAAGAGAATAATCCTCCAAAGTCCTGTTTTCTGTGGCTTGTTATGGTTTATCAACAATGGATACTTCAAATATAGTTTCCAACAGTTGGGGATTTTCTTGCACTCATATAATACAAATAACCAGATATTTGTGCAGATGATGAGGTGACAAAAAAATAACTCCTGGGTGAGGATAATGGGAAAAGTCTCCATTTTGTCAGGGTCTAATTCCTCACAGTAGTTTGACATCCTCTGGAACAAAATCAGTAATATAAGGACACGGGACCACGTTCTACTTACCATGTTTAAGATAAACAGGTAGCTCAAATGATCCTAACACCTGCTGCTATTTCTGCAGTCAAAAAGTAACTCTCCAGTTCCTCTAGATGTTTGCTCTTATAATCTTATGCATAAAATTTCCCTAGCAGGCCATTTTGGACAGACAGTGTCTGCTTGTCTGTTATCCTGAATGGTAACACTTATCACACAGCAGAATACTAGAAAAATCGAGGTACTTCTTTAAAAAAAAAAAAGGAAAATGGCAATGAAAGATGAGGTACAGATGAGTAACACGTAGTCATAGACTGGAGAGCAGCATTTTAAAATGGAAACATTATTTATTGGACTAATATTGTAACTATAATGTAGTTTTTCGTGGAACAATGACTATTTTGATGAAGTGATTCATCATCGGCCCCACAGTTGAAAGCAACACAAGTAATCTGGAGATGTTCCAGTGCCCAGCCACCCTCTGTGTGAAGAACCTTTTCCTGATCTCCAACCTAAACCCCCTGTGACACAACTTCAGGCCATTCCCTTGAGTCCTGTCACTGGTCACCTGAGAGAACAGATCAGTGCCTACACCTCTACCTCCCCTGGTGAGGATGCTGAAGACCACAATGAGGTCTCCCCTCACTGAGTCTCACCCTTGTATGATCTTGGACATGCTGAGGATTGTGAGAAGAGCTGGTAATAAACTGCTGAAAAATCTGTTAATTACAGCTCTGCAATTTGTTTTCATACAGCCAGGAACACAGATCCAAGCCAGCATAAAGTCAGATAAAGCAGCATACATTATGCTACCTTGCACACTGCAATCTGTCACAGATGAAAGTGTTTTATGTAGGTCAGGCACTGCTTCCCTGGAGACAGACAAAAAGCCACAAGGAAATCAGAGCAATGTCGGGCCTTATTCCCATGATCCAGCCTGCTCCGAAATTTCAATTAAGCAGAGATTGTGTCTCTCTGGTCTTGTCTATCAACACACCAACAATCAACTCCTCCAAGGCTAAATATTGTGGACCAGACAGGGTACATCTCATGATGCAAACTGAGAGAAAACTCCTCGCACTCACAAGGAAACAATAGTTTTTTGGGAGTTGTAAAAAGAACAGAAAAATCAAAGTGACATTAGTTTTCAACTCATGGCAACACTGAGCTGCAAAATAGGTTTTTGGGAACAGAAGGCAGCTCTCTGGCCCTCACAGTGAGAAGAATGGTGTTATTAAAAGAGGCAGTCTTGCATTTCTCTCTCTCTTTCCTTAAAAAAAGTGTTTTAGTGTAGCTGGAAGGAGGTCTGTGCTGCACTTGGGCTGAAATAACTCTGACAAGTGGAAGAAATAGAATTTCAAGAAACCAGAAGTAAAACTGAGTATTTTTTGTTATATCGTGCTGTCTCAGGAGATAATTCTATATTCTTAGAGTAAGTTCCCTTTTTTGCTATTGTACAACAGTATGCTTTTATTCTGGCAACTAAAAGGCTCCAAACACAATGTTAACTTCTCCTTACAGAGGTTCAGACTTCAGTTTTATAACACACCACGCTATTTTTCATTACCATTATCTACCTAAGAATTCAGCTCGTACCAAAAACCTGAGAGATTCTCAAGGAGAACAGAAAGGTATTTAGCTGTGAAGAGATACAGAAAGAAATACACACAAATCACACACAACACTGCATTATAGCAAACAGGTGAAGGGTGTACAATGGGAAAAGACAATACATGCACTTTATGAATATCTTAATTACCTTCCCCATCAGTGCCTCTATATTCCACTTTGCTCCACGGTGATTTTCCTAATTTAAATAAACCAAGTAATCTAGAAAGGTTTTTCCCATCACACCTGTGAGAAACTATTCTCCTTACTGAGTCTGGGATCACAGGTAAGCAGGAAGTTTTAGTTATCAGCTCTGCAGAATTCTAGCACTGTTGAAAGAACAATCCTAAATTCTGTACTTCTACCCTTGTCCCAGATTAAGTTCTGTAAAGAGAGCTTTTGCTCTTTTTCCCCCCCTCTCTCTCCTCAAAGAAATTTACATGTCTGAGAGCTGTGGATCTCTTTTTCATGCCATCATCCATGTTTTGGACTGCTTTTCTCCCCTGCAATAAGAAGCAAGCTGTATTTTAAATGTAAGCCACCAGTACTGGCTAATTATTTTCCTTACCCTGATTCCAAGCTCCACATTCTCTCCTCCGTATACTTCCATGCCTTCATCCAGTAATCCAATCTCTTGGAAGTATTCTCTATCTACTATGAAGCATCCAATCAATGCAGGACTTCTGGAAGAATAAACCAGTAGGAACCAAAATTAGCAGATAAATTATGAAGAACTTTATTATTCTGACACAGATTGCACTTATCATTGCTAGGTAAAATGGTGCAGCAAAACAGATTCTAAAGAAAGTATTTCTCAAAGAGTTTTATTGAGCCTTGCATTCTAATATTTTTCATTCTGAAGTGAAATGAACACCACTGAAGGAAATCAGAGTCAAATTATTGGACATAAATATTCACCAGAGCAGTTAGGATTTCAGTGCTAACAGTGCGAGGCCCAGGAGCCCCAATTTTGTTTCTGAGGCACCAGCCAGTGTAGTCTCTGTCCTTGCCAAGTCCTCAAGTCTCCTGGTCTGTGACAGTTTCAAATGATACCCACTGATGCACAATTCTGTGTGTTTAGCCAGAAGCCAGGTTCAGCCAGAGCTAAAAAACTTGTGTCCGTAAACTTACATTAAAAAAAGGGATTATTTCTTGTATAGGACCATTCAGATAAGGTTTTTTTAATGTAGAATCAAGAAAAGTCTGCCTTTACCAGCATAGTGTAACAGTAGTCCATTGTCCTGAGCCAAATTTAAACACATCACATAGCTTTACTGGATCAGTAAGCTCTGTTTATGTCATGGTATGAACCAACCGATTTTTACTATACAGAACTAATTCTAATCAGGTAAGAGTTCAGCCACAGAGGGTACAATTTTACCTTTATGAGATGCAGTGGAGAAGGATACAGAGCCATTTAGCCTTTTCATTTTTGTCCTACCTTATAATCCACAACTGCAAGAAATAAGTATGTCTTTTCAGATCATTATGCTGGTATCAGGCACTCTGGTAATGACAGGATATTAATTAGCAGTACAGGGGAAATCACTCTGCTTTTATTGAGAACAGTCTAGCTACAGCATCAATACACATGGCTTTGTTTGTTGGTGTGTTTGTTTTAATTATCCAACACACACATGCAGCATATTGCACTGAATTTAAAAAATGTGCCAGAGAAAGGGTTAGGGAACAAACCTGAAATTCATAAAGGACACTCACTCCCCAGAACAGAGTTTGGGGGTAAAATGGAAAAGTACTCATTACTCTCTGTTTCAGTACTTCTAATTTTAACAATCATAATAATTATTCTATATAATTAATCATTGGATCATAGAATGGCTTGGGCTGGAAGGGATTTTAAAGATAATTTCAAACCCTGGCCATGAGCAGGTACATCTTCAAATAGATCAGGTTGCTCAGAGCCCCATTCAGCCTGGCCTTGAACACTTCCATGGATGGGGCATCCACAACTTCCCTGGGTAACCTGTTCCAGTGTCTCACCACTCTCATGCAAAGAATTTCATCCTAATATCTAACAGAACCCAGCCCTCTGTCAGTTTAAAGGCATTCCCTATTGTCCTGTCACTACTTACTTTTGTCCCTTACCAGCCCTCTTGGAACCACCCTTTAGGTACTGGAAGGTGCTGCAAATCTCCCTGGAGCCTTTTCTTCTCCAGGCTGAACAACCCCAACCCTCTCAACCTGTCTTCACAGGAATGTTTTAATAGCCTTAACAGAGTTCATTAACAGCAATAACTATTTCTAATGATGTGGAAATTATCACCCTTTTTTACATTTGTCTGTGGCAAACTGTTTTATTTTTATCTCCTGCTTTCCAATTCTAGGTCCTGTTCATGGGTCAGTGCAGTTCAGAGTGTTAAACTGACAGAAGCTGAGAAAAGTGCCTGCCTGTAAAGGCAGAGCTATTGGATGAAAAAGAGCTGCCAGTGCTGTTTGGGGTTCTCCTTTTCAGTTGGTGAAAACAGCGATCACACTTTCTTTCTGCAGGGAGCTAGAGCACAGGTACCAATGGCCTCCTTAGAATGAATGTGTACCTACAAGAAAGCCCTGGAAACTCAGCAGAGCTGCAGAGTGGGTTCAGAGGCTTCTACTCCCCTCCCTGAGTCAAAGGTATTGTTGTGTACCACTTAACAACACTCTGGACATGATAAGAAGGTAGAGCCCCAGATTGTCCCAAAGCAAGGACCCAATACAGCCTTTGCTCACAGTGTAGTGACCAAACATGAACTCCTAGGACACAGCACAGCTGTACATCTACATGACAGCATTACAGAGAATACAGCTGTCAGATCAGCTCTGCTTATATAATGTAACTGCAAAGAAAATTCCATTTCTGGCCTGTAAGCACTAAATTAGCAGGCAAGACATTTGGAGAAAGCAGTGCTGCTGAGCAGCCCTGCCTACCATTCCACTTCAGCAGGGAATCTATTTAGAAAGATCTACTGAAAACAAGAGTTTCCTTTAAAAACCTTTAAAAAGATCTACTGAAAATAAGAGTTTCCTTTAAAAAGATCTACTGAAAACAAGAGTTTTCTTGACGACTGTGCAGGTGTCAAGGCCAAAAATCTGAAGAGGACAGCTCAGGGACATTTAAGTTTTACAGTCAGTAAAACCTATTGCATAGCTGAGCCCACTTGCCCCGTGCCACACCTAGGAGAGCACTGCCAGTGACACTGTAATTTAGGCCACTGTTACCTTATTGGAGCAGTTGTGTTCTCCAGTTTCCACCAGGACTTAGGAGGGTTCAGATACCGGCACCACAGCTCCCAGTCAAACCCCTGTGCTGAGAGGGGATACTCTTCTATCTCAAAATTATCATACTTAATGTTATCGAATGAGGGAGAAATCACTCTCTTTCTGTTTTCTTTTATCCTGGTGAGCACTGGTTCAGCCCTTAAAAAAATAAAAAAAAGACAGCAAGTTAGGATTACACCAATACAAGCATAGCACTGATGGAAATCATAGGATAGTTTGGTTTGGAAGGAGACCTTAAAGATTATTTAGTCCACCACCAAAAAAACAAGCAGCTTATGCTGTATTTTTCAGAAAGAGCAAAGTCTAAAGCTGTTACCTATTCAGAGCCCTCTCTGCTTTGAGATGGAGTTCTGACAGTGCAGGATTTGCCCCAAAATAACACACTACAACATCTTGTCTAGGATGCCCTGTTGTTAACCTTGATTTGAGCTGGTGGGTGGAAGAAATGAATATCTGCATATCATAGAGCATTTATACCCTTGCCACCAAGTAACGATAACTTCGGGCTCTCAACATTATCAAGGACATCAGGATCAGAGTTAATAATAGATGTATCCTAGGGACAGAAGCTCCTGCCTTTTTACCATCATTTTTACTTAAGGAGCCAGGGAGATACTAAATCCAGACTGAACAAGTTAAAGTACATTATTTTAGTGATGTTTACTTTTGCAGAGTGGCCAAAGCAACACCTCTTTGTTTGCACTGCCAAGCATAAAAGAAACAAAATATTTTTAATGAAGATACATTCACCCTCATAGGCAAAGGGCTACATTATTGGAGGAGATTTTTAATGTGCAGTTTTCCAATATGATTTAAATACACTGTAATTAGATCAGCAGATAACTCAAACCATAAAAACGGATCTAGATCATATTACATAGCACAAACATTTTTCCTGCTTGTGCCCATGATTATGTCTGAATCATCATTAAAAAGCTCGGAATTCTAACTCGCCCTACAAATGCAAGAGGAATTCCAGTCAGTAAGTTAACAGCAGTGCTTGGGAAAGGTCCGTGGGTCAGAGAAATGGAAGGGGGCACGTACCAACCCACGTTGAACTCCACGTGGGCATCGAAGAGCGCGACAACCGGTGCTGTGGCTGCTCTCCAGCCGCTGACCCGGGAGCGGATCAGCCCCTCCTGCTTGCTGTGCCGGACAACCTTGATGAAACCAGGCTTCTGGGCATTCACTTCATCCACATACTTCTGCAGCTTCTCCTTGAGCTCCTCTGCAGGAGGGAAAGAATTAGGTGTTAGCTTGACAAGATGTAAAAATCTGTTCTTTTGGCGAAACAGGAGTAGCCTTCACACAGTACTCAGACTTTTCAGTCAGTCTAAAAGAAGGCAAAGAAAAAGGAAAAGAACCCTGTCTTGGGTTGCAATACAGGATGTAACCAGGGGTGTGTATTCTATTATCATCTGCTGAAACCAGGTGGGGAGGTGTTAATGGGCCAGCTGTTAAAACCAGGTGGGGCAGTGTTCTTTATCTCTTCCAGGACCCATCCTCCCTCCAGGGGGGATATCTGCTGTTTATGGGCCATTGAGGCTCACTGCATGACTCATAAAATTACATCATCCCATTGGGAGATGCTCCACTCAGTGGGAGGAGCCAAGCATTCCTACCTGGATAAAATCTGAGTCAGAACACCAGGACAGCCTGTTTCCACTGGATTCCCAGAGGAAGACTGGACTCATCTCATCACCACTGGACCCTTCTACAGGATCATCTCTGCTCCAACAGAACCACATCTGTCACTCCAGGAAGACTTAATTGGACTGCTACCAACACCCTGACCAACAGGCTGTCAAGTCATGTTCTGACTCTGTTAGTGTTTTCTTTTTTGTTGTTTTGCTTTGTTGGGTTTTTTTTTTTGGTACTACTACATTTTTATGCTTTTAATATTGCTAGTAAGTAACTGTTATTCCTCTTCCCATATCCTTGCCTGAAAGCCCCTTAATTTCAAAATTATAATAATTTGGAGAGAGAGGGTTTACATTCTCCATTCCAAGGGAAGCTACGGCTTTCCCGGGCAGACACCTGTCTTCCTAAACCAAGACAGCATAAATTATGTATCAATTAAAAAAAAAAAAAATCAGATCTAACTATTTAGCCAACATGGCTGCCATCAGAATCCTGGAACTCTTGAACAATAAAATGCCACAAAATGAAGTGTCATAGCTACGTAAGAGCATATTGTATTACTGCAACAATAAACAAGGCACCTGTTTTGTATTTCCAGGGAAAAAAATGCCTAGGTATTTTCTATTAACCTTCTCTACTAATATTTCAAGGAAAAGAAAAAAAAGTAGTAAGAATAAAATGCATTATTTTTCATCCTTCCATTTTTTTTTTCTCAACTTTTGACTACTGGTTTCTGTCTCGACTAAAAAGTTCAACAACTCTTGCTCTTAGAACAAAGACCAGTAAAAGCTCTGGAGGAGAATAATTCCTAATTAAAATATAATAACTCTTAGATCAACAGTTATATCTCTGGTTTAAAGACCAGAGAAAATACAGTATATGGAGTATAAATATTGTGTTCACAATTATTATTAACTGAAAGAACAGTTCATTCTTTATTAGCACTCCTATGTTCTATTTACAGTATGTTATCACTCAGAATTCCCTTTGGGACAATAAATTCCCTGTATTCTGAATCTCTCCACAAATCCAGGAATGTCTTTGCTGTGATGCAGAATAATGTTCCTATGGCTATAATGCTGTACTGGGCATTATCAAATCTGCATTAAAGCTCAATGCTGACCAGTCCTTTCTGTGAAAACCTGAGCAAGTCACTGAACTTCTCCTGAGGAACAGGTTTCCCAGGAAAGTGGTCAGAGCACTGAATGTGCTTGAGTTCAGGGAGTGTTTGGACAACCCTCTCAGGCACATTCTCATGTGAATTTTGGGGTGTCCTGCATCAAGCCCAGGCAGCTTCTCAAACCATCAGCCTTCCACTCCGGCAGCTGGTCACCTCAAACAGATCTGGACAACAAGCATGCTAGAATGGTTAACGGCACAGAAAATTAAAAGCAAGCACACTTTATGAGCCACATTAAACTTTCATCCTTGGAGAGGAGGGGGGGTCTGTCCTCTCTTGAGCTGACAGAGGAACAGAGCTCATCAAGTACAAAGACTCCTTAAATTCTTCCCTGTTTGTAAAGACTCTTGGACAGCCACCAGGAGTGACACAGCTGGTTCCTCAGGCCTTGCAGGGCTGTGCATGCCATGTCCCTTTGTGTCAATTATCTCTGCATGAAATGAGAGAATACCACAGAAAAGTCCTGAGACTTACAGGTTTTCATAAAAACAAGAATTAAAAAGAAATAGTCTGCTGATCATGTCCATAACAACACTTAAACTGCAGCAATATTTCAGGAATTGATCGAATATATTCCCAGAATTTTCGACATTGCACTGCCAATATCTATTCAATTTGCTTGTCTGTGACTGTATCACCTGGAATAAACAATATAAGCCACTGACATAGCATAGAGCACTTTTCTATTTTGTATTAGACTTGCTGCTTATTGATCAGTAGGCTTTTTCTCCTTTATGAAGTAAAAAACACCCCAACATTCATTTCTATGATGTTTGTGCCATACCACATGTTCTTACTGCTCACCCTCTGACACACAGAGATTTGTAGCAAGCGCAGAACTATCAAACCAACCACTAGCTAACAGCAGGTTACATTGAAAAGAAGACATTTATGTTACTGTAATTCTATGCACCTAAAAATAGCACAAACCCATTCTCTATTCCCAAAATGCAACACTGCAGAGGGCGAATATCAAAACAAGAGATCAAAGCTTTGTTCTTGGTGTAAGTGGCTGCTCCCAGCTTTGCAGTACCAGGAAGCTTTGCCACAACAATGCAGCATCACCACTGAGGATGAACGGTGTGAAAGGAAAGCAGGCTCTAATCAAGGACTCGAAAATCAGTAGCCTTGACAGAGCCATTGTTCTCTCAGTCACTCCATTTCACTAAGTGGGCTATTCTTACTCCTGCCTTATACTTGTCCTAATGTGGACTGACTCTAGAAGCCTGCGTAAACACAAAATCTATTTTATATCTTGGTGTAGAGTGGAAAGAGATAGAAATGGAGCAGAATCCAAACCTTGGCTTGCCACCAGCATGACTTCAGCTGCACATTAGAGCTGTGACATCTACTAGGCAGC
Organism: Acrocephalus scirpaceus scirpaceus; assembly: GCA_910950805.1. Taxonomy (NCBI): domain Eukaryota; kingdom Metazoa; phylum Chordata; class Aves; order Passeriformes; family Sylviidae; genus Acrocephalus; species Acrocephalus scirpaceus. The sequence continues at coordinate 56,931,127 of OU383780.1, forward strand.
ACACACTTCTCATTTTCTGGTTACACTGCAGCTCTTTGCAAACAAAGTGAATGGCCTGAGAGCATCTCAGGGGAACCTTGGAGGTTCACCTGGGGTCAGTCAGCATGGAGAAATCATCCCCTGGGCTTCAGGATCACCTCACCTGGTTGAGGAAACTGCTGCTTTTTCCCTAATCTTCAACACTGGCCCACAAGCAGTGACTTACTCTGTGGCATGTGCACAGGAGGCAGAGCAGTATTTTGCAGTCAGGCACTTTCTGGCCTTTGTTATTTTAAACAGATCAGCTTTGCTCTGCAAAGGCAGAGTGCTGAGCAGAGCACTATGTGCACCCTCTGTCGTACAAGACCTATTGCACAGATTCTCCCAGAAGAAAAGATAAGGTTGTTAAAAAAATGGATAATTTTCACTCAACCACGAGACAGAGAAGACATGTTAATGAAGTTTAAAAAGTCGCAATTTTGGAAAACACTTTGAAGATGCCCTAGCAAAAGAGTTGAGTCAGTTTTTCCCCCATGCATTCCATGTCTTCCTGAGTTTTACATGAGAAATCTGAGTTCAATTGTATTTGACAGTTTTAGAGCACCCAGCCCAACTGGCCTGAATGATGGGACTCTCCCCCCAGAACTATTCATACACTTTGCTCTGGTACTGATGGTCTTCAGCAATATCATTTTAACCCATGTTCCTTTTTTTTTTTTTTCCACTTCAAGATATGTTGCCTGAATAAGAAACAGTTTTTTTCATTAATTATTGTGCTTCACAGTTTTATGCCACCATAGGGAGAAGACAGGGAATAAGCAAATGTGTCATCTTCAATACACTGTTGATTCAGTGTCTAATTATGGAAACAAACAGGCTTATAAAGATAGATGCATTTGCCTTTCAGCGCAGAATCTCTCAAATAAGGCCTCAATTTGACTAAGCTGAATGAGGCTCTGCAATTGGAATGAAAGAGCACCCATATATGGAGTGGGGAAAATGGCACTTGGAAATGTTGCACTCTACCACCTGTCTCTATATGGTACAGATGTCTGGAGAGTACAGCACAACTCTCTTCACAAATGTAGAAAACATAATTAGCGTGCCATAATTATGTTTAATATTAACATAATTAAGTTCAAACTCTTCTAAGAGGTTGTTTGTTTATTTTTAACAAATTGACAAAGATTTTGTTTGTCAAGTTCCCCTACTCAGTAAGACAAAGCAGTGCTAAAAGATTCACACAACTTTGCCTTCTTAGGAAACGGCAGAAGCTGGACAGGGTGGAGCAAGGAGCATGAGGAGTCAGAAGGCATCAGCCACCCCATTTTCTCGAAAGGAAAACCATCTACAGATCATGCTTTTCATCCAGCTGCATGAAGTGGGCCACCTTTTGTAAGCCTCTGCCCCCCAAAACCGGAGAAGTTTGAGCAGGCTCAATGCTCAGTGCTGTCAGGTGCCTCAGCCCCTCACACCAGTGTCCTACAGCAGCTGTGGGTCTGCCCCCAGACTTCACATGCCAAAGTAATTGATACAAACAGCCTTGCCATAAATAACAAATTCTGCCTCACAGTCATGGAGAAGGAGCTTAAAGAACAGCCAATTAAGGCTAACTTTCAGTAACTTTCATACTTTAACACACTCCCACTCTGAGTGCTTGAATGAGCCTGCATCTCTCAGAACAACCAGGTTTATGAAGCCCCACGCCATGCTTGGCTGAGACATGCATTTTACTCACCTTTTTCTCAGCTATAAGTTTGCCAACAGAGCTAAAATAACATATATATAAACAAAATAACACTCATAACACTGCATTTTCTAAAGCCCAAGAGTCCCTGCTAACTTTGGCCCAGCAATGCATGCTGCATATTACTGCCATCTCTGCAAACCTCACACTTTTCCATTAGGGAAGTATTTACTTCCATGTCAAAGGCCCAGGAATTACCATGCCCTTCTTTACCTTGGCCCTTGGCACAAACATGGCTTCTTCTGCTGTGAAGGGAATTAATTACTTTTCAATACAGAACTAGATTCAAATTAACAATTGGCCTCCTTGTGCCAAAAACAGTGGATTGGTATGTTATATGAAAGGGGTAAAATCCTGCCAATTCTTTATTTTATCTGTGTGTTCACTGAAGTGCCTAGAAGGCACACTCTGGTCCCCAGGTAAAGAAAAGCGTTGGGTATTTCCTTGGATCATAAAGGACACTTTTAAAGGCAAATCATTACAGCACCTGCAAAAATACAGCAGGAGCTTATTGCCTGCATTTGGAGCCAAGAGACCACTGGTCAGCTTGCTTCTGGCAAGGATCCCAGAGCCTTCCTGCATTCCCTGTGCAGAACGGGCCCCACTGCCCTGTAGAAAGGCAAAACAGCCACCTGGCACAGCTCAAGAGGTCATTTCACCACAAGGGCTGCTGCCACACTGGGAACATCTGTCTCATCAGGTACCTCTTACTTCTGCGTGAAAGACCAGTAAATTGGCACAAAGACAGAATTCGCACAAGCCAATTAATTTTAAACCAAGATTTTTCCATCTTTACTCAATTAATTTTGGCTCCAAGTCTTAGGAACAGGAAAAGCTGCTTTTCCAACTTTAATGTGTATTAACATAGCTAGCTTACTTTCTGGCAAATAAAGAAAGCCTATTACAACAGGTTTGCTGCAAAACCCCTCCTCTCTTCCCCCTAAGCCCTTCTGTAGGCAGCCAACCTGAATTCATGTAATATCTTGAATTCACGGCAGCAGCTAAGCATATAAGAGAACCTGTTTTGCTGCACTTTATCTAATAGGATATGTGGATTATGTCACTTATTTCGTATGCAGCTCAGTGCTTCATCATTTTTATTTTTTTTTTACCTTTGGTCCCTTATCTTTCATGCTGAAGTAATCAACTCTCATCTCTGTGGCAGAAGCAGATAATTCCAAATGGAAAATATTTATATCCAGACAGAGCCATGTCATTTGTAATGCACATGTGTACAGAGAATGTCTGCAGCAGAGGGTAACAATGCTCAAGCAGATAAAGAGGGCCTGCTGTGCACACGTATTTAATAACCCTGTGTTATCTGGTAACAGATAAACCACCCAGGGGAAATTACCAACGTGATGCAAGGCATTGATCTGGACAGACATCAGAAACAAAAAAGCAGTGGAATCCTTCTCCTCCATTCCCATACCTAACTTGCACTCTTGACAGAGATGCATAGTCTAATCTCAGAAGTTCAGGCAATCCACATGTAAAGATAGAGAGTGTAATGAACTTTCACAGCCTTTGCATTCAGCAAGCCAAAGTCCCAGCTGCTGTCAGACCTCCTCAGGTCTAGGAAGATAAATTGCCTACAACAATCTATTCCAGCTCACATCTTGGATTACAAGCCAAGGGTTTCTTTAGTACATGAGCAGCACCCTTCTCCCACAGTAAGGGCAGGGAAAAGAAATGCATTTCCCCTCTCACCCCTTCACACAGACGTACATTCTTTTGATTGCCCAGGAGAATCTCTACAGAGGAATGGGGAGTTTTCAAGGGGTTTAATAGGAGCTGCTTTGATCCCTTCTCAGCTCCTTCACAAAACACGTTCTCTCTGCAGGGAATGAGCTCAGGTGGGCATTTCACTAAATCCTTGTGTAAGGTCCTGGGAATCCTACAGCAAAAGGACAACATACAGCAAATAAATCCACTTCAAAACAGCAACTAAAAAACCAGAAGACATCTGTGCCAGCAACTCTTCCTTAGCCATCTGGCAGACACATTCACTACTCAGGTTCATTTTGGTTTTTTTTTTCCTAAATTATGTATATTTCCAATCCCAGCCATGAAAATGGGATGATACCACACTTCAGATCATTAAGTCCTACACAGAAATTTTGCTGTGTCTTAATAAATCCCAAAAGCATGGAAAGAACTACGAAAATCATCTTTTGGAAACTCCGACAGGTCAACACTGTATTATGGAGGAGGGAGTTACAGAAGAAATAAATATTATAGCTGTCATTTTTTTTTACTACTAATCTTCTGGGGTAATGTCTTTCTTACAAGGGCTATAAGTCCCTTTTATTTCCCTTCTATTATTTATTGAGTATTGTTTGGAGACAGCACTCAATTCATGTAAGGTGCATCCCATCTTAAGGATCACCAAGCCCACATTCTAGCAGGACTCTCCCAACACTTTGTGAGACATAAACTGAGATGCCAAGGTGACACCAGAAGTTGCAGAAGGGGAGGAATAGAACCTGGATCTCCCAAATCCCAGGGGTGCACATTATCACCGCACAATTTCCCTAAGGCTGTGATTCTGCATTTTGAGCTGTGGCCCATATGGAGCCCTGAGAACTCTGATTCAGAGCAGATTCAAGGGCTCTTCCACATCCCTGTGCCAGGATTAAGAGGCAGCTGGTATCTGGGATCTTGCTAATGCCAACAGAAATGCACTGCACCAAAGGAACTGAACACTGCCCTTCCATCCCACCAACAACAGGAGACTCCCATGCTTATCTCTGGGTACAGAGCAGAACTTACTAAAGGGAAGTGTCAGCGTTCAGAGAGGAAAAGAAAACAAATTTCCTCTCAGGTGAACATTCCAACTCTTTAAGAGGCAAGGCAGGACAAATAAAAAGGCACAAACTGTCTTTTCTTAGACTGCCAGTCAGGTGTGCATGTGTGGAACGTGCAAACACAGCTGAACACAGAACAGGGACTCGCCAAGTGCTGCCACCAGCTGCCACCAGCCACCCAGAGCGACAGAGGCTGCCATGCATCTCTTCAGGGCCATACCTAGAACCCTAGAAAGCTGCTTAAATTTCAAAGTACCTTTAAATACAGAGCTAATGATATAAACTTAATGGTTCCACTCGATGTACAGACTGTTGGCTGCTTGAATTAATCTCAGCAGGAACACTGTCCCACTCCAGCTTTCAGTGCATGGCTGTTCCTGGGTGGATCGTGGCTGCAATAATGTGACCACAACAATGAGGGCAGGAATAAGCACTACTGCTGAAATCAGATATATCACATCTGATGCAAGAATCAATCCTGATGTTTATTTGGATACAATGGTTTTAAGAAAGGGGCTGCAGAGTGAGAGGCATAACAGGCAAAAAGAATGTGCATTAGAGATGACACATTGATGTAATACACTGCTGGAATAACCTCAGCCAAAATTCTGAGTTCATCATTTCATTCCTTGGTGTTCCTAGATTCATCTGTAAAATGACCTTTAAATGTTAAAAGAAGTGCTTGAGAAATGCATTTTAGTCCCAGCTGTTTCCAGTAATCCAAATGGCACTTCCCCCCCCCAATATACAGCATTTAATTCTAATCTATTTCTTGGCTGTGTGTGGAAAATCACTATTCAGAAAAGAAACTAAATGCCTGAACAGAGCCAGATCAGACTGTATAAATCAAGAAAAATACAATCTAAAGAGCACATTAGAAATCTCTGTACTTTCATAACCATAAGATGCAGCAAGCTGCTCATTCTACTGTAAACTTGATAAATAATCATGACTCCAAGACACAGTGAGGCACTTCATGTTGTGATAACAGATTCATAAGGAAAAAAACCCTGCCAATTAAAACACACTAATCCAAGTGTAACTACTTTATTTCTGGAGCAGATTCTGAGGAAATTAGTCACATAAGTTGCATTAAAAATGGAATATGCCAATACTCAGTTAGAACTGGATGAAACAGAGTTGCTAATATTCCTCTCTGGATCAAACCTCTTCTGTAGTCCTCTGAGAACAGGACTACAAAAGGAAGAGGAAACAGAAAGCAATCTCCTGTTTGTTGGACCTGTGCAATCCAATCCTTTACTCAAAACAGGTCCAAGTAAGCCATAGGAAGTAATATTCACTGTTAAATATTTATTTAAAAGAATGATACAAAGCATTAAAAGGTTTTAATTAGAATAAATAGGACTTAGCCTTGCATGCCATGTTGATTTTTATTAAAATCTTACTTGATACCAGAAATAATAATCTAATTTTTTATTTGTTGCATAGAATCCCTTCCCTAGGAGCAAACCAACATGCACAAAACCTGATGATACTATGAAAGCATCCTCGAGGGTCAGGATCAATAACATCTCACAGTGCTTTTTCCTTTTTCTTTGCCCTTGCCCAAATGTAGAGTTACATTTGGTAACGTTTTAATTTGACTGAATGACTCTTGCTGTACCAGACAATTCCTGCACATCAGATGCAAACTGTTTTGTCCATATTCCAAGCCAGGAAGATTGATTTCTTGGCTACCTGTGACCACGTGTGTGACCTGCTATTATCTTCTCCTTTCAAAGGCTGCTTGCAGAAGAATGCAATTCACACAGCAATAGCAACACAGCACCCAATCCACCAGGGAGAAATACAGGAGGGCTCTTTTCAGCAGACAGGGTTAGTTCACAAAAAGGACCTGGTTTTATATAAGCAGAGCTGCAGTCACACAAGATGTTTCTCGGAATAAAAATAAAAGCAAATTACCCCAACATGAGCAAGTTTGGTTGCTATTCTAACAGCTAATCCATCTCTGGCAATACAGACAGAATAGATCAGGTAATACCCCTTGCAGGTAAACATTTTACATGGGAAATACTGGAGTCACTGAAGTCAATGAGAACTTCTTGGAAAACGCTGTTATGCGTCCAGGGTCCAAACGCAACATCACACATGATGTGACTGGAAGTGCAAGTTAAAATCACATTTCTGAAGTCAGCTCTCACATATCCTCTTATTTTATCATACAGTCTTGAAAAATTCTGCCAAACACAATTTACTACCTGCAAAGCCATCAAATCCTGCTCACCTGGCATAAAGGGAAGGAGCAGCACCTAGCCCATCACCTTCCAAGCAAGCCAAGAGCTGCTTTCAGAGTGCACTTCCACTACAGCCCTTCCAGGAATGTCACCTCAGCAACACTGCCAAGTTCATTTGGGACAACTTGGGAGGCAGCCACTGTGCTATGCAAGTCATTGCTTTTAGTTCACATCATTTTGAAGAACTTGGAAGTTACAGCTGCTCATTTTTGAAACTTCCTAAAGTATGGATAAAATCCAAGTAGTTTTTATGCCTCCAAATCCCCCATTCAAATCAGAAATTATTTGGTTTGAATACCGTAAGAGCCACAGGTTTTGTTTCCATCTAAAGACAGAAACTGGTTTTTTGGAAGAATCAACTATGAACATTTTCAAATTAAAGCAACAAATTCTGGCTTGCTTCTTTCCTAGCATATTTGCTTACTCCTTAGGAGTAACACAGTGCTGGGATGGTGCCATTTGGTAGCTGTGGAAAACTCTAAATCCAGCCCATATGATCTCCAAGAAAACTGCTTATTACACTACTGTATCATCCACTGTTGCCTAAAAATCCTGAACTCCAAGTCATAAAAGAACACAATGCCATAGAATTTGTATCTTTAAATATATCACCATGTAGTAAATTATTCCAGGCCTTTCATCAGTTATTATAGAAATTTTCTACAGGCACCTAATCACAATCAACCCATTATTTCTACAGACACATTTGGGAGTTAATTGTTATATTACAACTGCTGTTTATGCCCTGCCTTTTTGCATCAGAAACATGTGAGGGACAGCAGCAGAAAGTCTTATGTTTTTAGAGAAAAAAAAAAAAAAAAAGAAAGAAAAAATAAAAAGCTAGGCATTAAAAATAACCCAGGTAGTAACCTGAACTAAAATTCAACATACCTTTTCAATTTACAGCACTGGAACAGCACTGATGTTAGCACCTTATTGCAGTCTGGGAAAGGTTTGGTTAAATCCTGCTTAATTGGGAGTATGTTATTTTGAAACTAAATATGTTAATCTGGCTGTTAGTATGCCTCCCAGCACAGTGGAAACCTTGCCTGCATAAAACATGCATACACAAGAACACACACCAGCCTTGCCTTTCCTGTTCCCTAGGAGCAATTGGCAGTAGAGCCAATATTTTTTTTACATGTTTTAACAAGAACATTTAAAAAGTTTCCTTTTTTTTTTTTTTTTTTTATTAAGTATTAGGCAAACAGGAGTTGAAGAGAATATTCCTGAATTACAGTGCCTCCTGCTAATATTTAGTTATATTAGACCAGGTTTGTTCAACATTTATGTTCTGGTAGAATTCACAATCATTTCAGTGTGTTTTCTTTCTCTCTCTTTTTTTTTTTAACATTTAATTTTAGCCCTTTACTTCAAAATTTACCTTCTGAAGCAAGGCTTGAACACCTGTGGTCAAAGCAGAGAGACTCTTGGGACCCATCAGTCACTGCCCATTAAGGACAACTCAGGATGTGTGAAACTGATTGCTCATGTGGAGAACTATGCACATGGGCACTTTTATCCAGGCCCTCCCCCACGACATTTTTCAAATAGCTTCATTTTCTCAATAAATGCAGCAAATTTAAATTACTTCAGTAACAGCTCCCAGCTTAATTTTTACCAATATTATTATTTTTATACACATTAAAATTCTGAATCCTGACATTTACATAAAATATTATTTGGGAACTTTAAGTTGTTTTTTTTTTCCAGGACATCTTTCTATGAAGGACTTTTAGCATAAAGTACTGCCTGTATCTCATTTAGCCAGCCGTGCTATAGTCTGTAGCTTTGCAGAAAACCCAGCAGACTCCATTTATTATAGATATCCAAAGGCTTGGAACTACTTCCTATCCAATTCTTCCAGTATCCTGTTTGACCTTTCACTGTGAATAATGATTTTGCACTGATACTGGCTAATTTCCTTGGACTGGATTTTTATTTGCAATGATTTGCAATTTGATTTGCAATATATCCACATTTTTCAGAATAGTTACTGCCTGACTTCTCAGATTTAAACCCTTTAGCATCTTCAAAAGAATGCTTCCTGAACAGCTAAATTTGTAATGAAATTCCACTATTAAATTCTCTCCATCTATGAGCATTAAATTTCTGCCTTGTCTGCGTACTGCAATATGTTGCATTGAAGACAACTTTGGACTGGGTAATGATCTCATTTTCTTACATAGCATTCATCAGAGGGTTTATACAGCTATATTCTTATGTCACAGGAGGAGGATGCTTCCATGGGTACTAAACTCAGAGTTATAATTAATATCCAAACCTGAAAAATCCTGAGCAGCATTTATTCCATAGAGCAACAGCAAGAAGCTTCTTGAGGTGTGTGGCTCTTCCAGCTCCAAGGCTCTCACATCACCCTCATTTTCTAAACCTGCCCTATGTTGAGTTAAAAATGTGTAAATTGTACCCTACATAGCAAACACAGCAAACCTACACACACTGAAAGTGTTAAGTGGCCTAAACAAAGGGTGATTAATTTCTTCCTTATATCTTCCATATAGATGATTCAGTATGCTTAAAGCAAGGCTCTGCTTGTGGAAACAAACCAAATTAATGTTATTTTAATAAATTATGTTAAGCACTAGCTTTTTGGTTTCATAGCAGTACCACATGAATAATCCAGCCTTTTCCACAGAGGAGTTTGACATAAACAAAAAAAAAATCAAGTGCAGCCACTTGCATTCTGCACAGTATTTCTCTACCTGAGCAGTTTATAGATTCCTCAGAAGAGCTGTTTGCAAAGCTGTTGTCAAAGGAAATGGCAGGGTTTGCTACCTGAGCTACAATAGCAGCTACTGTGAAGAACCTGAACCACATGCTGCAATTCCAATTAGGGAACTCAAATCAGGAAAGTAAGTAACTCCAGTAAATGCCATAAACATAAAGAAGACAAAATGCCTGAAGTGGCAAACAAAAAGTGGTCACAGTTCGAATACTACAAATTGGAGACTAGTCAATGTTCCTGTCTTTCACCACAGACAACTCAGGGTGATTAAAATGTGGAGAACCCCAGTAGGTTTCCTAACATCTGTCTGAAAAACATGGCAGGTGAGGTTTTTTCTTTTTTCTATTTTTACTACTACCATCCAGAAGAACAAAAAGCACAAACCTACAGCAGAAGCAAATGACTTTCTGAAAAGCAAAAAGACTACCAGCTCCTAACAAGAAGTTATTCTCAGTCTTTTTGCTAAGCTGCACATGAAAGCTTATGTCAAGATTCCTTTTTTTTATTTGCTCTGTGAGTGAATCTTCTTGGTAGCTAAAAAGCAAACACTGTATGTGTTAATTGGAAGCATTTGTGAAAACTAATTAAAATTGCTGCGCTGCAGTCGTGCTTCAGAAAAGGTTTTTTGTATCAAATCCTAATAAAGATTTGTTCATCTTGTACATGCCTTGTTTAATCCCTTCAGGTGGATAAACAAAGAATGTATCAGTCATATCTTAGTAAACAGAGGGAGTCAACCTAAAGACATTAATTAGGGAGCATGGTACAAGTTATCCCTGGATAAAACTTAAAGGGATGCATGTCCCTTCAATATTAAACCATGCCACCACTGTTTCCATGTGACCATTCCCTAATGAATTTGTCTCCCCCATCCTTTTGCTCTCATCAAGCCTGTCCTTCCCTAATGATGGGAAATGGACCTGATATTTGATATGCACTAGCACTCACAAATCCCTCTGAAACCAGCTGGGATCAAACCTGTGTAAAATTCATGAGTAGTGGGATGAGCCACGTCTCCATTTCCTCTTGGCTGTGTCCACACATAACACCTATCCTTATTTTTCTCCACCCATCTGCTCCTTTGATTTTGGAACCCATTGATCCCATTGGATTGACTTGCACTGTAATGAACAAAACCAGCAGGAGAAACAGAGCACACTTCCTGAAGGTTTTTCACTGAAATCCTGTCATTCCTGTCACTAAAATCCAGTCATTTCATCCTCTTTACAAACACTTTGTGTTTTGCTACTGCATCACCCGCCACCATTAAAACCTCACTGTCTGAAAGCCTGAAATATCCAGGATCAAAGTGTTACCAGGCATACACGACTGGGATTTGCCACTCAGCAAGTAAAGACTCATCCTGTGAGCACAGGGCACCATGGCCTCCCAGCACTGAGGCACGGCAGCTCCCAGCACTGTGCAGACGTGTCACCTCCACCTCTGGGAGAGCAGCCTGGCTGAGCTCCTTGGGCCATACTGTCAGGAGCAGCCTGGCTGAGCTCCTTGGGCCATAGTGTCAGGAGCAGCCTGGCTGAGCTCCTTGGGCCATAGTGTCAGGAGCAGCCTGGCTGAGCTCCTTGGGCCATGCTACCAAACCCCCTGAAGCTGGTTCCTGCACAGTTACCTCAGGTCTGCTGTCTTGCAAGTGCAGTTCAATGCCAACATGGCATTCTTAAAATACAACTAACTGTTCTCTTTGAATCTGTATTTTAATGACCACAGCCTTTGAGTCATATGAGAGGTTGCTCCGAAGCTCAATCCTTTTAATTCTTGAAGAGAAGGCACTTTTACAACTCCTTAGCATCTGGCCATCAGAAATAATTCTGTGAATTAGGATGACAAGAGCAGCTTTGGTGAGAAGTATTCAGCATCTGAATTAAACAAATACAGTAAGTGAGACTCAGCTGGGCTCATAAATCAAAAGTGATTATGTTCACATGCCAAAATGCAGTCAACATTTTTTTTTCGTTTTAAACTTATATTTCTGGCTTAAATTTCCAGTCACCTTAAACCTGTTTAACTAGTGTAACGAAGATATTACCGAGGTTGGAGATTTTGAAACCTAACTGGACATGGTCTTGGACAACTTGTTCTGGCTGACCCAGCTGAGCAGGTGGGTGGGACCAGGTGGTCTCCAGGGGTCACTTCTCACCTCAGCCACGCTGTGACTCTGACAGAGTTCACATCTGCCTTGGAGAGGATGCATACATTGCTTTTCATGCACACCCATCTTCTGAGAAAATAAACAGGCAGACACAGAACAAATTACAACACTGAGTAGATGGTTTGAGAGCAATACGGGAACTGGGATGTGAGTGATTTGGCCCTTCTGTGAGCTTGCAACATCCAGTCATAATTTTACAGAATCTGATTTTAATTTTTTCAATTTCATAGATAAAATAAAACCCTGCCAAGAAACTAAGCACATATTTCTGACACTGTAAGGTCAAGGTTTTTGAAACAGATGTCTGAAGCTCAATTCCTTAGCCCTTGCTTAGGTCATTGAGTAGAAGTTTCCTGATTTTCACAGACCTGCAGAGACTAAACACTACAGCATCCAGCTGAACAAATGGGCTCACCAGAAGTGAAATAATGGGACTGAGTCTGGTTCATTGTTTATGAAGCCTATCAGTGACTAAGTTCTAACACACTTCCACTTTAAATCTGTGTAACACCAGTTAATAAATACCAATCAAACTGTAGCTGTTCTGTGTCACAAGTCTTCCAGCAGCAACAGTTTGCTGAAGAAATTGAGCTTTGCAATGACTTGTTTGCAGATGGTAAATGAGAATGCATTAATGTGAAGGAATCTGGTGATCTTACGCACCACAGGCTGTTATGCAAAGAACAAGCTGTGAGCCTTTTTATGTGTAGTCTCCATACATAATTCAAACAGATTGCAGAGCCTGATGGGGTTTTCTTTCATATACAGGGATCTCTGTTTAAGAGTACATCTCAAAAACATTTTTTCATGTGGATACAGTGAATGGTGACCAACTACTTTGAATATTACAACATGAGAGATACTAAAGATAACTCTAGCTCTGCCTCTTGGCAGAAGAACATTCACAGGACTGTTAAGGGCTTTCAAAGAATCTATTTTTTTCCTATTTGTCCAGGCCTCACAAAATGTTGAGGTCAGAAATTACTTACAGTAGAATGAAAATAAACCTACCAAATACAGAGAGAACTTTCTACTGCTGGTTGCGACTCTGCCACCTTCCCTTCAACAGGAGCAACAGCTTCTGAAATATTTGTTATGGCAGGTCAGAAACTATAAAAGGTTTCTTTGACTATGAATTTCCTGCCTGAAAATCCACATGCTGACTAATCAATGAATGTTTATGAACTTCACTTTAGTGTTCTTCTGTTAAAAGACCAAAAATAGTTTTACAAATATACCATCAGACTGCAGCACTAAATGGAGGTCAACTGGTCTTTCTACTTGCCCCAACACAGAGAGACACTTGTTCCAATTAATCCTGACAGAAGTTTCTTTCATCTCCTTTTAAGTTTACTCAGCAAATATTGCCCCATGCTCTTTACAGATGGATCAAATGAAGCACACTGTAAAGACAAATATATTAACAGTGTACCTAACTCTGTTGTCTGGCATGGTTAAAAAGCACAAACCCCAAACCTGTAGTGATTAAGTCTAGATATTTTCTTTTGAAACCATAATAATAACATTCTTCAGGCTAACCACTTACAAAAGCCATGAGCCATAAAACCAAAAAACTGGCATAAAAGACCTCTAAAACTCTTTCTGCAACTCTCCACTGACAAGAATACCTTTTCCTCATAAATCTGAAGACCAAGAGCTACTCTTGAGTAACAAGTCCCTTTGAAGATTTATAAATATTAACATATTTCTGATGGCAAATTCATTGTGGCAACTTTGCTTTTCAAGCTGGTATTTCAGGACACCCCTGGGACGGGGGAAATGGGATGACAGATAGCACTATCTCACATCGCCAAGCTGCGAGAGAATCCTCCCACGAGCAGTGCTGGATAGTCACACCAGCAGCCTGTGGGGGGATGATAGCTTTTACAATTTGGCAAGACACACAGCTGGCTCTAAACCCTACACAGTCATCAGTAACATTTAAAAACCAGCTTTTATACAGAACACGGAAAAACCATCCAAATTTGCTCACTGCCAAATCACTTGAACACAATCAGAAAAAGAGCAAAGATCTAGTTTGAGAAAAAACACTTCAAGTACAAAATTGCAGGAGGAATACAGGGAAGGTGTTAGGATATAAAGCTGTCAATTTCAATAAAAGAAGGAAAAATAAGTAATTTCAGTCTTAAAAGCTAAACCAGGAAAACATCAAATATATCAAATCCCACCAAGGACATAATTGATTCAAGAAAAAGTATTTTACAGCACTTAAAAAAAAATCTAAATTTACTCAAGTCAGCTGACTAGGAATGAAAGTCATCTACCACCTCAGACAAAAAATCTACAGCCGTCTTGTGATTTGCACTGAACCCCCTTCAGAAAGAAAATTAATTTGGTTATTTAATGTATTCTCGATGTTAAAAGGAATAACAAGATGACAGGAATTTGTAAATTGTCTAATAAATATTCCAGGCAGTTGTCACAGTACATACAGTCCCCGAGATTTTAATTTTTTTTTTCCATATCAAATCTGTGATGAATTATCACTCTGTTTATGGAAGCCAAGAGACTGAAGTCATTGTTCATGAGTTCTGGTACCATATGATAGAAATAATTTCACTGAATGTAATGGCAGCAAGGAGGATGGGATCCATTATGCATCTAATTGCTGAATAGCACCTAAACCAAGGAATACTTCCCTGTTTCCACATGGGAGCTTACAAAACAACCTAAATCACACCAGTAATCAGGCTTACAATACATGCAACTGGCTGCGTGGTTAGGTGTTCAGTCCATAATGCACAGGACAGTCATGAGTTAAATACTTTTCAAAAGGGGACTAAATTTTAAGTGAGATTTTCTTGAGCAGACTTGTTCCCATTTTAGGATCTGTGCCAGGAACAGCACATTAGCAAAAGAGCCTACTGAAAGAAATGCCAAGGAAACACATTGAGGAGCCTGGAATCTGATGCCAGAGACAGACCTGAGCAAGCAGTGTAATTCCTCAAGCACTCCCCAGTGGAGCCGTGACTTGGCATGCATTGATTTCCCACAGAGAGAGGCAGAAACATCCAGCAAGGCCACACCACCAACCTGCTGTCACTCCTGCCTGTTCTGGGAAGGCGACCCCACTCCAAGCAGATCCAGCCCCAGAACTGCTGGTCCTGTCCTGCAGGCACTTCTGCACACTTCACTCACAGAAACAAAGTTTTGCCTCCTGGGGGAGATGAAACTGTTGGACTCAGAATTGTGTTAAAGTATGTCTTGCAGAATATTTACAGAGAAATCTGATTTTTTTCCAGAAGGATGCCAGTCAGGGCATTGGTGGTGCCTCATCCTACCAAACAGACACAGAACTATCAAGCAGCTATGCAGGTTCTCTCAGAAGTACTGTACAGTACCTACAGTGACAGGCCAAAGATCTGTTCACTACTCCCTTCAAAACTGGCTATTTATTCTCTATAATTTGTGTATTTCTCAGCTGTCACTACTCAAGCCCCTTTTGGGATGCTACTGAGCCCCTGGGCTGAAGCTTAGTCAACACGGGTTCTGCTGGTAATAGGATAATGCAGGCAGTTTACTCCTCAATTTCAAAAGTATCTTTAATCAAATTATCCAAACCTCACAGAGAATGACCTTCCATTTCTAAAAGGACCCATTAAAAAAATAGAAATGTATTTATTATATACTTGCTGGTGCTTTTATAGGTCTTTCTCAGTCAGGAAACCACTGAAAGAGTAACTGATTACACAGGTAATTGCAAGTGGCATCACATTTTAAAAATCTAGTACAAAGGCAGGGGAAACACTTTTCCCCTGCCACAGGCAGTTATATAAATCACAGGAATTCCTGCTGTAATGGGTATGTATGGCACAGACAGAAATGCAGTTTTTTACTGATAGGAATCTTTAAAAATGACCAGAATCAGAAATCCCCTTAGTCCAACTGGAGATGGACAGGTAGGGGAAGTTAAGCCTGCAGAAAGCCTGAATCTGATAACCAGAGGAACCTGCTGCGATTAAAAGTTTCTGAGCGTGGAAACTTAATTGAAATAAAATCCATCTCCAGTGCACAGATTTGCTAACTCAGGTTGCATTTGGTCTAAGCTAAGTGATCATTGTTCTGTATTAAATCCATCACCCCCCTGCTGCTCAATTAGGATGGGGAAACACAGCCAGAGATGGAGCAGAGTCCATCCAGAGTTTAGCATTTTCTAGAAAATACCCTATATGAACTCTAAACCACAGCGTGCACACAACACTGTGCAACACCATAAAAATCCATGCAATTTTTGAAATACATTTTGTTATACATCAGAGACAAGTCTTGATGCATAAGATCCTGAGAGAGATAAATCACCCACTGCTGGTTTTCATGTTACTGTGGTAACTTTGATAATCCAAACCCAGGAAGTCGAGCAAACTATTCAACATGCATCTTCTTTTATAGTTTTGCTAAAAAAAAATCCTCTACTTTCTTTCTTGCTGACCTGAAGTTGATTGCGCTATTATGCAGTAATCCATGGTTGATTAAACTCAGTTTGATATACACTGAAGCAACAGGCATATTTTTCTAGGGTACTTTCCAGTATAAGGAAAGCTGATTAGACCCTTTTTTTTTTTCCATTTTACTGCATCTAAGTAGTTTCTCTCAGTGTTTCAAGTTTAGGGCCATAAAATGATGGTTAGTTTAACAGACCATTTTATTAATTCACCTTCTCTAAGGTTTTTCTTTTTAGATATTTTAAAAGACCCATGACTTCCTAGTCTGTGTGTGTGACTAAAAGAGAGGCAAAAAGAACAAATATTGGACATGGCTAACCTGTGCAGAGCTTGCAGTATGAATTACAGATCTCTGAAAGTGACTCGGGCTCAGTTTTGCAATCCTGTTCCTGGTACACTCCGCTGGCTCTCACATGGGTGCTCCAAGGAGCTGAAACTTCTGGCGAGAGCTGACAGGATCACAGAGGCTCCACTTCCATCCATTTGGGAAGACAACATTCTCAGTGATGAACCACTTCTAATTTGAGGAGATGTGAGCTGACCTAACTGGATTTCCTTCTCTTGGTGGGAACCCTCTCTGGAGTAATCATACAACTTTATGAATAATATTTTTCCATATCACAAGGAAGAACATATGTCACACTGTACAACACAGCCTACTCATGAAAAATTAAATCCTAGGAGTCAGCACCTTTCAAGATTGGTCCACAAATTAGAAGCAAAACCTACAAGCTTTAGACATTTGGTAGAGATGGAGTACTGCATAAGGATAAAACAAGCTATAGAAAAAATAAAAGTAAAACAAATCCTAAAACTTTTTAAGTAGTTGAACAACCCCCTTTTTTCCCTTTTGTTTTTATAAATAGTTTTCAACTGAGACTTTCATGTATCTAATCTTCTTTAGATTTAGTATCATGCTTACTTTAATCTCAGCATCATTTTGAGAAAGGCAGCACACCAGCACCAAGAGCTGTCTGTGATGGAAGCTTAAACATGAAAATTATTGTACCATTCTCACCTCAGGGACTATGACTGCACATCTGCAAAACCAACAGAAAATCCCATTCTACAGCATGCAGTAAAACAGTAATTTTGACTGCTTTAAACTGGATTTACTGATCTGTCTCCTGCAGAAGTGCTCCTGCCCACATGATGTCTGAAGCTTTGCAGAGTACTCCAGGCTGCTGAATTTCCATCTGAGAGAGAAACACCGAGCAGTTCCCATGCTCAATGTGTTTTCAAGGATATGAACTACCAACATTCCCTGCCATCAAACTCTTCCCAGAGCTCCTACTGGGGCATACAGTTATAGAGGCACTGACTCAGATTTTAGGAGAAGAGTACATCAGTGAAAGTTTAGTTGGAGTTACATAAAATACTGCTCAGGGTCAACGGAGTATCAGGCAACCTGTAAAGTACTTCTGTATCACTGTGTAACAACTGATCTTTTCAGGCTTGTAGGGTAAAATTAAAGTACAAATTCTCTTATTTCATCTGAAATTTCCTATGATCTGTGTGATCATTCTGCGTCCACGTGTGATGATGTTCCTTTTAACAAGCCACTGAGGTTTCCTGTAACTTCATTATTTTGTGATGTTCTTCTCCTCTGGGAGACATAATTGCTGAAGCAAGGAGACAGACTAAATGAAAATTTCCGAAGTCAGACACTGCTTACCTCAGATAGCTCTAACAGTGTGCAGATCTAGACAAAAAAGGCAAAATCACCTTGACTGTTTCTCTTGTCCTTATCAGTCTTTGGCCTCCCCTGGAGAAAGGAATTCTGCACAAAGTCTTTGCTTCTCAGTCAAAAAAATCTCCCTCTTTTAAACAACCTACCTTTTTTTTTTTCCCTTGTCTATGCTATAGCTGAATTTTTGTGGTGGAAATACTTTCCTAAAGTATCTTTTCTCACATTGGACTAATGCTCCAAGCTCAGATGCCATAAGGTTTATTCCTAGAAGAACAGGAACCTTCAGAGTCTCACAGGTCTCTCTCTTGCACACAAGGCATTCCAGAGGTTGTCATGGCACAGCTTCACTCAGTTCTTGCCCTTTTACAGAATAATTTGTGCAGCACAAATAGCATTAATAAAAATTGAAGCTCATTGTGAAATTGTGGAATACATTTTGTCTTTGCCTGGGAGATATTAACCACACGCACAGTCACACAACTTTGGCCTCAGTATTCCTTGAGTTTTATCTCTTTGTGTGTGGGGGAAATTGGTAAAGAGAAAAAACATTTCTTTGGAAACAGATACCTGATGAGAGAACACACAAAACCAGAGCCAGTGCTACCCAGTTTCACTTGCATGTCCCAAACCGGTTGTCAAAGCCTATGAACAACCAACAAAGAAGCTTCAAGGGCACAAATATCACTGAAATGTAATTCTAGGCATTTCATATAAGAGGCAGACCACAGGGAGATGCTTCAACTCGTCGCCCATACAGTAATAATAACACTACAAGGCAGGGAATCACAGTCACTTATTTGACACGGGAATGTAAATACATTTTTCAAGTACTGACACTACAGTCATTCATGGTAATAAAAAACAGAAATCATTGTTTATTTGCTGGCAGAGAAGTTGTCAACTTGTTTATTTGCTGGCAAATGAGTTGCAACTTGTTTCTCATTTTAGAAGACCTTGTTGTTGTTCTCTTTCCACTTCATGTACACGAGCAAAGCTTGAGATTAGGAGCAATAGGTCAGGAGGAATAATTATTTCATAGCCTGTAAGACTGACAGACCATCTATTTAGCCACAGAGGTATCTTTAGGCTTCCTTGAATTTCACCGTAATTTGATCAGCTATGCAGAACTTTTTTTCACCTTCATAAAACATTAATGCTGTTAACATCTCATTTCTTTTTTTTTTTAAACTTTATTTTTCCAATTATTTCTATTTCTACTGTATGCAAATCTGCTGGTATTTGTACTGCTTGAAAAGATTGCTTCAAATAGAAGGTGGCAGCTTTTGAAACATTAAACAATGATTAGACAGGCACTGGGCCAAAGGAGTGTGTCAGTGAGGAGCAGAGGAACAATGCAGCAGCCAACACTGAGCTATCTGGAGAGAACTGAAAGCACTTAGCAATTCCATCAAGGTTTTCCCTGCTGCCAAACGAAAACAACAATGATTCATGCTGCCATATTATTTAGCATTCATCATGATTCTGAATTACCCAGTGGAAAGTTCACACTGCAGTGCAGACAAACCCCTTTAAATTTAATGGAAGGCAAATCGTCCTTTGAGTTGGTACCAAAAAACATCTAAAAAGCATCTACCATTGCTCTCAGATTATGCTTGAAAGGAAACTAATATGAAAAAAACAAACATAAAATCATCAGTTTATTCACAAACTCCACAGCAAAATGCCACAGGGATGTGGCAAGAGAATTCAGCTCCATGCAGGTCCCCAGTCAGAAGTTGTCACCTATCAGACTGCCAAGACAGCAAGATTTTCCTGTAGTAAACTGGCTGCAGAGCTTACCCAAAACCTAACAGACTCCTAGACACTTGTGAAAATCAAAAAGAACATGAAGGATATTTATATTTTCAGCATATAACCTGAACCATCCATATGGGCTCATGTACCCCCAGAGACTCTCACAACAGAGTTCCACAACACTAAGTGGTGTTAACAACTCTGGTCATGGAGGCCCAGGGGAAACAAAACTTCTTTTTTCCAAATACACCAGGTGAGGAAAAACAAGCGGGAATTCTCACTCCCTCACAGCCTAACCCCTAAGTCCTCATTTTTCCCTTGTTAATTGCATCATCGTAAATGAAAATGTTAGCTTTTAGTCACCTTCATCACATTTTCCATGAAGTTTTAAATTGAGCTTCCCCAAAGTTTTCCCAGGCTGCTGGTTGAAGCACACTACTTTGAATAGGTTGCTTTTCCAGGGTGAAAGGAAGGAACACCATTTTGGTAACATCCCCAGAAATCAATAGCAGTGAACAAGTGAAGTTGAGTAATTTAAAATATGGCCACTGAAAATACTTTGAGAACACTTTCAAAGAACTCAATGCCAAGCATATCTACAGAAAAGCAGGCCCAAAGAAAAGGCAACATTTAGGTTTTCTAGAATTCACATATCCTTTGCTAAAATGTTCTGTACTCGAACTTCAGACTTACAGTAGGTTCCACAATGCCTTTAAAATATCTAGCAATGCCTATAAATGTGCCTTTGTGTGGTGACCAAAGATTAATCTGTAATTTATTCATATATTTTGCTAACTGACTTTTATCATTTAGTGATATGCTTGAACACTCTCAAATACTTCCTTAGGCAATCTCTTATCATGTCCTGGACCCTTGAGCACATCAAGAATTTTGAGGTTCTATCACAAAGAAATTAAAGTGTTTGAAATTATCAGCTCTGGCAGGAAGTTTTACCACTACTTAAAGTTAAGGATTGGGTATTGACTTTATGAAAGTTATCTTCTTATTCATTTTTCTTTTTAAGAAAAGTATGCTTGGGTTGAGAAGGTAAATTTTAATGAAGTTAATTTAAAAGACAATTTTCATTTCTTAACTTTCTGTAGGACAAAATCCTTTAACTCCTTTGTCTGACATTACAAAGTATTTTCCCGCACCCTGTCAAACTCTTTCAATTATAAGTGCCATTCTTTTGATAAGGAAAGAGAAAGAAATCCTTTTAGAAGTCATTCAGGCTCATAAAAGCTTACATTACTAGAATATTTCAAATACAATTTCTGCCGAAGACTTCACGGGAAAAGATGTCAAAAGGAAATAATCTGATCAAAGCACAGTATCTTACTGACATCAACAGATATTGGTACTTTTCTCATGAGCTCCACATGAATGTTTGTCACTGCATCAAATCTATACCAGTGGCTGCTACTTGAATTTAGTGGCATGTGCTTGAGAACTTTATCAACAGAAACCACTCAAGATTTTTTGAAGTCAAAATAATCTGACAAATGTGAGAGGGGAAAAAACGGGGAAAGAAAAAGGTTTTTCAATCAAGCACTTTCTTAGAGCTCTCTAGAGATCAATCTTGAGGCTAAAATCACAGTGGTGGTGAAATCGCACTGAGAAGTGCACCAAGGCAGTATTTATGCGCTGGCATCCTCAGAGTACCTCCAAAGCACACAGGGTGAATTCCTCATTGCTACCACAGGAGCTTAAACCAAGCCTGTTCTCAGTGAATGTGACTGCAGCCTTTAAGTGTGGTCACATTTGGCTTCTGAATCACACCTGACACAGGTGATGCTATTTTCTCTAAGTCGACCCAAACCATTCTTCCAGAATACCCCAAAAGTGCCAGTGTACAGCTATTTATCATCACCTAGAAACTGGAACTGTGATTTCTTCATCCATTTCAGGCTTTGCTGTGGCCAGGCACATGAGGGTGCTCACACTAAGGGCTGTGTCATGAGAGGGTGGCAGGACAGAGTGGGGAGGAAGGATAAGAACACCCTTGATACAGTCTTACAGGTGGCCAGAGTACAATGAGCCTTGTGAAGATGTCTCAAGTCTGAGGGTCGACCTGCAACCTCCCAGAGAGACTTAATAATATTGCTGGATGGCTCCTTGGGTGTGTTCTGTGAAGCAAAGGTTTTAATAAAAATAGAAAAGAACAAATGACACGGAAGCAAAAGAACAAAAGCCGCACCCAGGTGCCAGAGAAGCATCTGACACCTGACTAAGACACCCCAAAAAGCACTTGAGCACCTCTGTGCTCCTTCTTAAGCATACAACGATAAAGGAGGAATAATTTGGCTTGATGCCAATAGAAACACCTACAGGTTTTGAGAAACACTTCCAAAGCCCAACAGGTGCCCTTATCTTGGCACAGAGCCAACCACAGTGAGAGAGAGACACAAAGTTCTGGTGCCTTTCTGTAAAAGTCAGGGGTGCAACTGAACCCCTTTTCATTATTTGGAAACACCTGCTCAGGTGTGGAGTGCATTCCTACACATCCTGCCTGTGCATTGCACAGCCTGTCATTCAGGGGACACAGCAGATGTGGGACAGAAGCACACCATGAACTGGCACACCACATATGAACTGGGATTCAAGGTAAAACAGAGTAAAACAGCCACCATGAAACACAGACAGTCCTCTTGGACTTAGTGTGCTGAATCTGACACAGGAAAAGGTATTTATTTATCAGACTGCAACACTGCAAGTGGGTCAGGACTGAATGAGCTAAATCACCCGACGGATGGAATAAAAGACAAGACGACCATACATTAACTTTTGGGCACTGCTGGCTAGGGAAGATTCAATTCATAGCATTATCTGAATGCTTGAGTCATAAAGTCTGATGTCAGGAGACTGCAAGAAAAGCTCTGCCCTGCACAGCTGCCCCCTGATGTGGATGGAGGTTCTGCTATCAGCTGGCACACACACTGAAATGTTGCTTTTCCAGCCCTACCAACAGACTGAACTGTGCTGTACTGCAGATGATTAAAAGAGCTGTTCTGCTGAAAGGTGCCTTTGTCACTGCCAACACCTCTGAAGCACACAGAGCTTCCACAGAGGTAAATGGTCCCACAGCACTGGAACTCTCCTAATTGCCCAGAAAAGGAAGGCTAAGGACCTTCCACTGGAGTTATAAAGAAAGGAGATGGTGATGGTACCCAATACAAACCTCCATGCTGGTTATGGAACAGCTTTCACACAACTATAATGACGAGGCCACAAAAACCAAAGCCTTGCCTCCAGCAAGGGATGCTATCCCTGCCCCCTGGTGTGATGGAATGTGACTCCTTGAGTCTGCTGGACTATGGAGTTCAGGCACTGGGGAGTTAGGAAAGCTGAATGAAAAGTACACTTCATAACTACCCTTAAATGAAAGCAAAAGAGAATGGAAGAACATGTACGAAAAGGTGGCAATGGAGAGAAAAAGGAAGAAAGCAGGAAATTATAAAAATGTGCCCCAAAAAAGGAAGGACTAGACTATTACTAGGGGGTGGAGGAAGGCAGGAAGGGATGATTCATGCAGGAGTTTAATTACTAGGGCTAAAAGCAAGGGAAAGCTGAACGGTGAGATGGAGGAGATGCAGTAATGCAGTTTGTGAGAAAGAGCAGCAAACAGTGGGATGGAGGAGATGACAAGACGCACAAGCACCCTGGAATTTGAGGACATGCAAAATGGAGACCCCAGCTGAAGGACACAAGCTCAGAAAGAAGGATGAGTTGCAGGGAATGGGGGTGAGGGAGTCAGCATTCAAAAAGGGCAGAGTGCCAGGGTAGAAGGAGGCCAAGGCAAGTACACTGAGGCAACAAAGGAACTAGCCCACCCCTCGGATGAAAAGAAGAAGGAATGAACACAGGAGGAGAAAAATGTGTGAAGAGTGATAAAAAAAAACCCAAACAAAAATCACAACCAAACAACAACAAAACCAAACCAACCAACCAAAAACCAACCAACCAACCAACCAACCAACCACAAAAAACCCAATACAAAACAAAAAAAACCTCACCACCCAAACAAAAAAAAAAACCAAAACAAAAAAAAAAACAAAAAAACCAAAAAAACCCCACCAACAAACCCAGAGGGAAGAACGATTGGGACAAATGGCCTTATTTTATCAGCCATGATTCTCTGCTCTGTTTCTCACTTCATTTTGATATCCCACTCCAAAACCTCTCCCCTTTAAAGCAGGAACCAAATTCATTCACAAGGACTGAAAAGTAAGAGGAGACAACTGCCACAGCCAGTCTAGGACATCAATCTTCAGGACTCAGTGTCCTCATAAAAATCTCACAGTCTATTTACATTAGTAGTTCATTTTTTTTTTTCCCCACCAGAGTTCTGAACTGCATGGCCAAGACAGTCTCTCAGACCCCAGAATAAGAAGAACATTATGCTCTAACTTCTGGTGGCAGCTGGAACAGATGGCCA
Source organism: Acrocephalus scirpaceus scirpaceus (assembly GCA_910950805.1). Classification (NCBI taxonomy): domain Eukaryota; kingdom Metazoa; phylum Chordata; class Aves; order Passeriformes; family Sylviidae; genus Acrocephalus; species Acrocephalus scirpaceus. The sequence continues at coordinate 56,955,171 of OU383780.1, forward strand.
GAGGACGAGGGTTTGCCTCTGGTTATTTCCTTCTTCTGTCTTTTCAGCTGCATCCACAGTAGCTGGCACACCTCACTGCAGTCCCAGCAGAGGCACACAACACGTAGCAGGAGACATATGCTCAAAGAATTGCCTTCATTAATTCAAGTTGCAGCGCTAAACGTTCCAAAGTAAAATGCAGAGTTGGTAACAGCAGCCAGCATTGGTCTCAAATCCACAATGGGAACAGATTTCCTGCTCTATACATAAATATTTGCTTTTCAGCACCTGATTCCTAACCACCACTGCACAGCCCTCTTTTCATGTCAATCCCTGTCATGTCAATCCCTTCTAAGAGCTTGCTTGTGTAAAGACTGTGCAAGAATGATTTCAACATTTCAAGACCTTTAACTAATGCAGAGAATCAATCTAGGCAGATAAAGTAAAGCCTTCCCGATGTATAAACCACAGCCCAAAAATGAATGCAGGTTTGGATAAAGTTGGCCTATTTCCTTGCTTTCAGATGTTTCTGTTTGTCTTGGAACTTTCTTGATGTTCAGGTAAGGGAAGGACAAGAATCCAAATAGAAAGAATGCAAGACAAAAAAGTTTTCCCTAGGAGATTGCTATCAATAGGTTTTTCATAGTTGTATGATCTACAAGTAAGCTATATTCAAATTATGCTCTGCTATGAAATCTAGCATGCATTTGAACAGTAGTCTTGAGGTTTAGAGAAAGAAAATGAAAAAAAAAATCAGACAATCTTCTATTTCCAAATATCTCCTAAGAGTTACCACAGAAATATATCTTTTTAATGAAAAGCTCTGGATGCTTTTTGAAAAGTTTCTTTTCAGTCACTTTTTTGAGGACAACCTCTCACAGGTGATATGACTGCACCTGACCCACTTTTTACCTAATTCTTAACACTGCAAGACATAAAATTCACGTCCTGTGATACCCAGCATTATTATTGCAGTTCCATAGCTGTATTCATGGAAATCTCAGGACAAAATGAGAATCATTACACTGAACATGTAGGAATATTTCATTCATAAGTAATGCTTCAAGGAAAAGGAAGTAACCTTGCAAAATCTGAGCCTCTACTGCAATATTATTAACTGTAATGTGAAATTAAAATGTCCTAGAGGATGGTAATTACTGCCACAGTATTCAATTTTGCAAGGCATACTCTGGACACAGTAATGCCCACTGCCTCCTCATGAAGCTGAATTCATCATGGCTCACAACGAGCTCTTTTAGAGAAATTTCAGATCATCTGGAAACACCTTCAAGAGATACTTTGTAATGCAGTGGTGCTAAATGCGTACAAAAAGACTCAAAAGCCAAGCCAGGCCCCAGTGTAAGTCCAGGTCATCACCCTGTCCCCAAAGGGCAGGACGCCACAAACCCATGGCAAATAAACCACAACGCTAGTAGTCTCCAGTTCAGGTAATGCTTCTAAATATGTTTCTGAGGTCTAATTAACCACCAGCAGTCATGGGTGTGGTCACTGAATTTTTTTAAGCCTCTTCTCTGAAAAAAAAAAAAAAAAAACAACCAAAAACTGCTGCTTTTGAAAGAAAAAATAAATTAATAATTATATTGCCAAATTGTAAACTTATATGTACATTATCTCTGTAAAGCAAACAGCCCTGTTTGCTCAGCTCCTGCTGAGGAGAAAGGGAAAGATTCTGACCTGACACTTAAAAAATACAGTAAAACATTTGAAATCTGTGCAGTTGCTTAGTCACCAACGTGACTAAGGCCCGAATGAGACAAAAATAAACAACACTGATACTTGGCTGTAATAAAACTTTTGTTCTCATTCTACAGTACACAGGTAGTCACTGAAATGTGCCTTTTTTATCCTTCAATTAAATTAAATTCTACTACTGATGTACCTGTCAGCATATATGAAACAATTGAGAGAATCTTCATCAGAATTCCACCAAAAAAGATGGAATGGTGAAATACACACATTAAGCCATGCAAACAGCTATATTAAATAAAGGATCAAAATTTTAGGACCTGCAAAACGTATTTTCTGCTTTTACACGGCACACACAGGCATTTTCAGTTTTCTAGCTCCAAACACTCACTTTAAAAACGGGAAACTTCACAAATAGAGTAATTGGGATCTCCCAAAACATAATTGGGAACTTGAAAAACTGCATTGAGGTTTAGGGAAAGTCATAGATAATTTGCTCGACATACCTTGAAGTACATGAAATAAAATACATAGCACATATTGTTCAAGACAAATGTACAGACTTCGGCCCTTTACTTGAATTGCTGGTTTCTGGAATATAAAAAAAAACCCCATCTAGCTCTTGCACTGCTCTTTTCCAAAATACAAGTCTACAGAAATTTGGGATTCATTAAAATGTGCCCATTTGGCCTCTGCCAGATCTCTGGTCTCACTTTTTCTTTCTAGTCACTTCCCACAGTGTGATGTTTCCTGCCTGTGAAGCCCATGGCTGTGGCACCACAGAAAGAAATCCTGCATCAAGTTAAGAGAAGCTGCCATCCCTGGCAAAAGCCTGAGAGTAAAAATACCACTTTTAATTAGGATTCTGACAGAACCCTGTGAGAAGCAGAGCTGGAGCCCACTGCAAGCACAAACCAAGTGTTTGCCCCCTCAGGTAACATTACAGGGAAACCCACTTATCTTACAAGCAGCAACACTTGCAGGCTAAAGAGCTACTAACAAAAACACAGAATGACACTAAATATAAAGGATTCATCTCAACAATGCTAGAAGGGAGAAAAAAGAGGAAAATAGAATATTGTAAAAGGAAAAGTAAGTTTCAAAAATAAATATTTCAAGATTTAAACTAATAGTAGGAAAGCCCATAAATCATCTTTACAATCGCTCCTGTTCCAAACATCTATCTGCTGCAAATATATGCCTATTACCAGGTCTTCAGCATACATTATGGGATAAAGAGGACTGTAGAAATCTAATTTACTACTGCAGGGAAGAGATGCCAGAGAAAGGGTTAGAGGAGTAGCATAAAATCCTGCAGAGGGTTGAATTTTTCTGTGAGGCTAACTATAGCTCTGCACAGTGTGATTTTGTATAAAATGACATGTAACACCAAGCCAAGGCAGCCAAACCAAAGGTTACCTTCCTCTCAATTTCTGTCTCCCTGCTTGGGGCCAGGAACCTAAGGATTTAAGGCACTGAAGGGTAAGAAAGACAAGCCTGAATAAAAGACACAGCAAATCATAAAAATATTACAGAGTACTGTACCAATACTGGTACTAACAACAAATGTGGCTGGACAGGTTTTCCTGAAAGATAAAATAGTTCCTGTGATTTCTGATCTATTTCAGGTATGAAATAATGAAAAAGAATAATTTTGACAGGTCTGCAAAGCACAGTGCACAGAGCTGATGGCAGTGATGACAGGCTCTCAGAGCACTGGTATTTCTGACATTGCTCTGCAATGTGCCCACTGCAACAACTGCCTGTAAACTACACAGTATCAGACTCAAACTCTAGAAGCCACTTTTCTTCCAGCAGACTATTTCTCTCCTTTTATGTCTGCTTTGTGGCCAGTTTATCAATGTCCAGAGACCTCAGGCCCTGCAGCACCAGCAGCTACTCAGGTTCTTTGAGTTCCCATTTGAAAGGTGCAGGAGTGGATTCACACAACCACAGCCAAAGATGTATTTCAGTATTGTGTTCTTTCCTGTCAAATTGCCAGGTGCTGCACAAGGGAGAGGACAAAACTTAAGGCATGGGCCTACACCAAGTTGTTGAGTTTTGCAGAGTTAGGATTGCAGCTTTTCCTTCTTTTATAGTCAGCAGAAGAGGATATGACGATGTGCATAGCCTGGGGTGGGGAACTTATTTACTTGCTTCCAAATAAGTTTCTTTTCTGTACCAATTTGAGACACATCAGCAGCAAGTAACAGGATTTAGCTACAGGGATACAGCCAGGTAACAGCAGTCATGATGGCAAGGATAAGAGAAGCCCTTTGTTCAGTTTTTTCCTTCAACAGGATAAATTCAGATTCTCCTTGTATTTTAGCAGTTCAGAATTAACGCCCTCAGCACAGCAGAATTTCTCTGTAAGTTCAGCATTCTGTGCTTATTAAAATTTCATTACTAAAGTTGCTGGAAAATAAAACTTGTAAATAGTGCCCAGCATGGCCTCATTGACAAACACCCCAGCAAGCACTGAACCATCAGAGACGGGCAGCGCAATCCTTCAGATCATGGAGAGCAACATCTGAGCACAGACAGCAGAGAAGCAGCAAGGTAAGTGCTGCTAGTGAGGAGAACTGGAAATCTAAAGGAGAAGTCCAAGGAACACAGAAAGACATTTTATACAAAACAGAGAGTACATATGTGGAATCATACAGTGGAAATCGGAGAAGCGCAGAAACCGTAAAAACTTGAAAACACTCTGAAGCACTAAGAGTAAAACTTGCTAGGTCTAATCCATTGTTACATTCAAAATTCTGCCTACCAGACACCTCAAACATTCTACCTTTTGTACACACTTTTAAACATGCCCCACTTGTGCAGAGTTCAAGGCAGCCCAGCAGGAGTGTGGGATGAAGAAGGGCAAAAGCATACCGATAACATCTGAAAGGCCAAAAGGTTGAGCAAAGAGCCAGAATTCGAAGTTTCTCTCGTATGATCCAGCCTCTCAGGGCAGGGAGGGGGAAGAAGCAAAATCTCTTACCATTGTTACTGTTGTCATCAACGAGGATGATCTCCTTGAGCAGGTGAGCAGGGGTGCGGTCGATGGCTGAGCGGATGGAGCGCAGGATCACCGAGAGCGCCTCGTTAACGAATATGAACACAATGCTGACCTCGGGAAGGCTCTCAGGAAATGTCAGGTTTCTGCACCTGAAGAGAAAGGTTGAGGAAAAAACGTAAATTGTTGGCAGTCACAATGCAAACAAAAGCCATATCAGAGAAATCTACCCCCAGTTGTAGCAATGCATCAGAAGATAAAGCTCCGCAGAACATCCTGCTAGTAAAGCTAAGACAGATGGTGCAGCCAGAAAAAACCACATAGAACAGTGGAAAACTGACCTGTAGCACAGTCAAGGAGCTTAACCAGAAAGAGGAATACTCTCATAACCTGGTGCATTTTTATTTCCTTTTTCGAAAACAGATATTTCAGCCACATTCCAACTTGCTTAAGAAAACAGCAGTATGGAAGTGCTGCCCACAACTTTAAAGCTCCTTAGTGTTGTATTGGTTTGGTTTTTTTCACATCCTTCTTTCCAAAGAGGATTCAAATCTTTCAATTATATGAGCAGAAAGCTCTTTTACCACTTTATATTTTAAACTAACAGTGAAATATTTGCTTTTTTAATAAAGCAACTTAACTGAGTAAAAGGAATTAACTATTTCTCTGTGAAACTTTTGGTAATTTTAATGCAATGTTTCTGAACAACAATTAATTCTACCTTTTTCTCAGATCTGAAACTATTTACTAGGATGAAATTAGGCACAGGTTGACTCAGGCATCATTTTTAGACAGACTTTGTAGATGGAAATTATTGATGTTAATGGTTTTCTCTACCTCCTTACAACACTGAGTAGCTATCCTCTCCAGATGCCAGGGTTCACTATATTCAGAAACCCCTGAAAACTGTGGAAAGCCTAACTAACAGCCAATGTACTGCATACAGGAAAAGCATGGATGGATTCAGTTTTTTTACATCGTGCTTGAATATGACTCCTTAACTAAATCTGTTCCTCAGTTCAAAGAGAAAAATCCTTTTAGCATTTTGTATTTTAATTTGTGCAGCAAATAAATACCGAGAAGTATCACAAAAGCATTCCTCTTCATCTGCTGGATGTTGCATAAAAATTAAGTTCAATCAAGGTGATTAATTTACTTCTATGCTTTTACAGGTTCTGAAAAAAGTCAGTGCATAGGACACATGACACCAAACCGACTAAGATAGCATAATATTCAGAATTCAGCTGGTCAACCAATTTTCTAAATTCAGTCATTTGCTTGAAATTGATGGAAATCACATTAAAGAAGCTATTCAATATTTTAGGTACTTTTCTCTCTGTCACCACACCAAAGAATTGTAAGGATATATAAAACAGAAAACACAGTCTGGAAAGAGTAGTAACAGGTCAAGTCTTAAAAAGTGTACAGTGTATTTTTTAAAAACCTGGTGCATACACCTTTTAGAAACAAATGTGAAACCTCAGTGCCACAGAGATCCACAACTTTTTGTTCTATGGCATCAATACCAGAGGTAAATAATTAAAATGTTTGGATATACTGATTCCCAATTGAGGCTTGATCTTCTGCAGCGTAACAAACTAAAACTTTCTTTCCCAAATCAGTTTGTATTTCTACTGGTGTATTAATCCTCTATTCATTGGTAAGATAGCTTGCAGCATCAGAATGAAAAGTTTTCTTTAAAGCATCCAGAAGTGGATTTTATGCAAAATGAAGCACTACAACAACAGGCAAGGGGAGCTGCCTTTTCTTCCAGAAGACAGTTAGTGCAAGGCAGCACTGTTTTTCTCTTTTAGCCAATAGTGCAGGAGTTAAAACCTTCAGCCAGGACAGAGGGAGCATGAGTTCAATCTTCCCTCATCTCCCCAGAGAGCCAACTACTAGCCAGCTTGGTGTGATTATTTTCAGTCCCCCTTTTCAGGGTCATTCCACTTTCTTTGGAGCAATTAAACTAAGCTGGAGTGATATCAAGTCTCCCTAACCTTGTGTTTAGGGTAAATCCCTCGGAGGAAGGACCTGCAGCACACATTCAAATGGATGTTCGTGCATTTTAAACCCTCAACTCCACTCTTCATGACTATGTCCAACCTTCTAGATTATAATGCCACAAAAATTCTTATTATCACTTTTTTCTTTCTTTTACAAGCTAATATTATTTCCTTTTTACTAGTGACAATTTGGCTGAAGAAACAAAGGCATTTTCACAGAGCCTGCAGGTCAGGTGTCAGAGCAATTTACTGGGATGCCATACAGTCACGGGATGGATGAGGTTGGAATGGGCCTTGGGAAGTCATCCTGTCCAGCCCCTTGCTCAAGCAGAGTCCCCTCGAGCCAGCTGCCCAGGAACAGCATTTTCCCTACCCAGAGAGGGTTGGGATGCCTCCAATGGTGGAGACTCTACAACCTCTGCTTCAGTTTGTGCCCACTGGGCAGCACTGAGAAGAGCCTGGCTCTGCCCCCTTTTGCAGCCTCCCTTCAGATATTCACCTTTATGACATTCCCTCTAAGCTTCCTCTACTCTAGGCTCTAGGTTTCACATCTCCTTAAGGAGAAAAGGTAGTTTCCACACCTGCCTCCCGTACCCTAGAGTGAGTATTTTAACCTCTGAAATTGTTCCTTAAAAGAAGATCACCTTTCGTGGTGAACAACCTCTGAAAGTCCTGCCCAGATAATGGAGTAGTTGAAGCAGGCATAAATTTACCTGGGCTGAGCACTGTCACACCTGAGGCAACTCTTTGACAAATCTGAGTTTTAGGGACCATCAGGTTTAAGTGGCATCCAACAGAAGGATTTCCAATGTGCATATTTCAGCTCAAAGTGGCTGGATGGCCTCTGTACTTACAATCACATTAGAATTCTTAAATACTAACCCACAATTTTTTCCAAAAGATGCTAAAACTGTTACAGATCCAGGTCCTTGAAGAACAGACTTGCTCATGCCAAGTATGCGCTGTGTATGCATCCAAGTTTTGAAAATTTGTCCTCAAATAGACTATGAACTAGTTAACAGGTTTAAACCTACTAAAATAATCTTCAGTATTACCCTTTAAAGAATCTACAATGCTTGCTATTTTAGTGATGTGCTTGCAGCCAAAATGAACAGATATAAAATGGTCCAGCAAACAAATCTATGGCCAATCTATCTTTTAGCTGTCTACCTTAGGCACGGTATTTCTCATCTTCAGCCATAACAACGTAAAAAGAAGATAAAATGAAACTCAAGCAAAAAATGAAACTATCTTGTAAGATACGGTACCTATTAAATAAAGAAAAACTGAGGGATTTTTGAAAATACTTTGAATGGCAATAAAAATATACTGAAAATAGTTCAAGAAATAGCTTCCTTAAATACTGGTGGCTTTTTCTCCTCTGTCAAACAAGCTAAGCTTGAGATAAATGTAAAATATACGATTACAAGAAACTAGTGACAAATTATATTCCAAAAAGGTTCTAGATGACAAAGGACTCCCCAATACACTGCTGCTCTCCCATAAATCCATGCATAAACTGAAATGTTCAAACAAACTTTCTGCTTTTGATGAGTCATCCATCCATTTAAAAGAAACTATTTGTATTAGTTTTCCCACCTGCATTCATTTACATCTTACATATTTGCAATTTTTATCACTCTGGACAAAATTTTTCATTGCTGGAAACCTGTACAAGACAAGAGCAAAGCTTTTAATCCTGTTAATGTAATTTGATTCCCTTTTTGCATCACCATGCCTTAAAAGATAACTACAGATGACACCAGAGAATAGAATTAGACTTCTGGTTTGTCTAATTTCTTAGTCTTTTCAAGAAGACTAATTTTCAGTGAGGGTACGTTCCAACCGAGTTCATGTTTTCTTTTTTTTTCCATTGAGACTCATTCATTATCTTTACTTCTAGCACAAATTCACTTAGTTTTCAGTGTGTCTGAAGTTTTTAAAAAACACGTTTCCCTCTCTACATTGTTTTTTATATCAGCTGATGGCAATAGAAATTACCTACTTTTTTTTTTTAATTTAAACATTAACCCAGCCCTAGATCCTGCACAGAATGTAGAGCACTTGTGCATTTTCACAAGTATGTCTGTCATCATCTTTATGCCATGTTTTATGAGGAACATAAAGTGATAGGACTGAACAAAAAATAGCTACAGAGAGCGAGGGGGTGTGTGCGTAAGTGCCTAAAACATGCTGAAGGGGGGAAAAAGGAGAGGAAATGGTACAGATGGGAATCTCAGCTCCATGGAGTTGGGAGAAGGGAGTGGTTGCACAGCAACCACAAGGTGCAAGTGTCAGTGGCGGCCCCGCCAAGGGCTCATCCCGGCTGGGAGCGCCCCGGACCTCCCCCTCACACCCCCCCTTTGGGATGCTCCCCACAAACAAACACCCCAGGAGGCACACAGCGTGTTCCAGGGTGATGCTCCATCCCAGATACGGATCCCAAATGGCATTCAGAGCTGCGACAGCGAGTATCACTTCAGCAAAGCTAAAAATTACCGCGAGCAACCCACTCGGCTCAATTACATCGGGCTAATAGCACTAAAGTAGCAGTTGTCATGGTTACCAGAAATTTAGAGAAAACTCCTGGTGTTCTATTTCAAGCACAGCTCTGGTAAATGGAGGGCAGCATACATTATGAGGCTTCTTTCAAATATTTGTCCACAAGACAACTCTATTCCTCTATGCATTGTGATAATTCAATTTAGCCGGTCATTAGGCATTAAAATTAGTTCAGCGTAACTATGCATTAAAGCAGCAAACCAAAAATTATTTCCTGTATTAATAACTTATCTCTGAGACCTTCTACAAATATGTACATAAATTATGAACACAAATTATTTTCTGCAAGCTTTGAAAAACTTCCACCAAGAATATCACATCAAACAACAGCAAAACCCCGTGGTTTTGTTTAGAAAAAAAATTATAGCATACATTCCACTTCTTTGTTTGTTTGTTTTGTTTAACACAAGATGCAGTAAGGATGTTACTAAAAACTTCTGGGGTTCATGGGTTGTTTTAGGAACATACATGAGAGCAAGTTATAGTTCCAACAGGGTAAGAATTTCTGAGAAACACAAGCAGAAACAGAATTGTACTTTCTTCAATAACTGGTAACATTTTGTCCACATCCAACATGTCAAACAGAAGTTCAAAATATATGGGAGCAAAAAAACCCCATTCTGGCTTAAATGAAATAAGTAACACTAAAACTCTGGCAAAAGAATTGAGTATTGTAAGAACTCCTGCACAACTATTTATGTATTTATAATTTCATTATGTGATCACACTTCAGTTTTCCTTCTGTTATTATCAGTATTTTAAGTGCTAACTGAGCTATGTTAACCAGGTTGGCATTGAACAGCATATAAAAAGGTCTCTTTTTTCTCCTGTACAAGTGTACATCATCATTAACTTGGGGTATTAGAGCAGCCTGAAGACTGCAGGAGATTTGGTATCACTGCCAGTGATATTAAACACTTCTAGAGCAGCCATCTGAGGAGGTACATCCCAACAGGAAAACCAAAGCTGAGCTCAGAATCCCGGGGGGTGGCTGCTCAGGCAGTACAAACTGCTGCTGGGAACCACTCTGAAGGCAAAGGTGAGATAAGAAAAAGAAGAATCAGAGGTAGAGAGATAAGTAAAAGAGAGCATGAAATATGACAGAATTAAACATTAGGTATTTAACAAGAATGCTGAATACTCTGGTAATTTTAGGACTTCTGTCTAAAACAGAACATTACAGGCTTTTGTGTTCTTTTTAAATGACTCCTTTGAAACATCAAAACCAACAAGCAATATTAACATTCTCTTTTACCAGTAGCAACAAAAGAACTTGGTCAGAAATTAACAAGGAGCCATATCCATCAGGAACATAAAGCTAGCAGAACAGAACTGTTTCACAGGGACGTGTGTAGGGGCAAAGATTTATGGAACGCAAGTCTGGAGGAGCTGGCTTTTGGGGAGAAGCTGGGAAATGCCCATCCTGAACCTCACTATTTGAAATCATATGTTTTTCTTCCATCAGTTTTAATAAAGGAAAAATTTATAGACGTCTGATGCATGCTACATCCAGGATTGTGTTTACCACCATAAGACTGATGGACATTTTGGACAGGTGTACACACATAAACAACTTTTGTCCCAAACCACATCAGTCTCCTCAACCAGCCAATGCTTGATTTTTCTTCCTTGCAGTCCCATCTACATTCAGGGGACCTCTTGCCTGCTCTGTTTGTGCTCACTTTTATCACAAACCTAATTTTGCTGTCTTCAAGGCTTCTACCACTGCCCCTTGCCAAACTGAGCCTCTAAATAATCAGTTTGGGAGTGCTGAATTGTTTGAAAGAAGAAGTGCTTATAAAATAACCAAAGCCCTTCTCTGCACAGGAAACAACACCTCTCCTCTGCACTTTTCTAGATGCCAAACTTTCAGCCAGGAAAAGGGCAAACCTGCTGCAAGCCACATGCTATACCATGCTATTTGTCAGTCTAAAAAGAATTAAAAGCTTTAAATGCTTCTTCTAAAGCATCTGAGCTTTAAATGCTTCTTTTGCCTTCCACCCTTCCTGCCTTTGCTTCTTTGCTTTCTTCCAGTCCATTACACTGACTGAAAAGGTTGGTTTGCATTTACTGGGTTTCTCCATATCAGTCTATGCAGGAGCCAAACCCTTTGAAACAGCTCCTCTGCTGGGTTCCTGCAGCAAATCTTCTTTTGCTACACCTCCCTCGCTCATCACATAATCAAAGAAGAATATTACCTCCCTCTCCCACGTGTGCTTCAGCACAATGGATCAGGCAACAAAAATTTACGAGCCAACAAAGTAGAATCTTAAGTGCATCCACTCAAAAGGAGTTTGGGAGACAGCTTCAGGATCCCTAAACAACCCAGCTTGTTATAATGAATTTCTGCATGAGCTTGTTCTGTTCACATTTCAGTCACAACAAGCTTTGTGGGTACTGCCTGCCCTACTATAAGTAATGAGCACAACAGAATTGTAACTAACACAGAACTATTATCCTCTGTTCCTGCAGGCAGCAAGGGCAACACTGCCTTTCCTCGGTGCTTCCAAGCTCATTAGAGCCAGAAGCTATTTGTCAGTCTGTGATGCAGATAGGTTATGGGCTAACAGATGCACAGAAGGGTGGAGAACAGCACAGCATCCAACTTCAGCAGCACAGAATCACAAAATTCAGGCCCTGGCAGAGACAGTGCTCTACAATAAACCCTGCACTGTCTACTGAGTATTGCAAAAACTGAGCCCACTTCAGGGTGTGATGGTTACTTCAAGAAGCTAAAGTATCCAGGGCAGTTAATCTCTTATTGACTTATAAGAGATTATTTTGGACTGTGCTGGGGACACCCTGTGCTAGCACAAATACTCACAGTGGAAAGGAACCAAATTCAGAATGCAACAGGAGGCTCACTGCCATACAGTGGGTCAGAAAGCAACTCTGCAATAACTAAAGCATGAGAAGGTCCTCCTGAAAGGTGTGACAATTGCCACAGCTTGACCCAACTGTGCTCTGCTGGATGTTTCCATCCAATGTGATGATCTTTTTCTAGAGAGGCCAGAGTTCAGAGGCTTGGGCAGACTGCACTGCCCTAACTGCTGAATGTGTTCTCCTGCCTCTTCATGCCACCCACGCTGAAGGACTGGGCAGGGATTTTTGCCGTCTCCTCCAGCTGTGTTGTGGCTCAGCAATCTCTAATTGTCCTCTGCTTCTGTCATGGCATTTAATGTTGACAATCTCAACGCTAGAAAATGCTGCATGTTATAATTTGGTGTTACTACACACATGGAATGGCCTTTCTCTCTGCAGAACCTTGTAGAGACACGCTGAGCTCCCCTGCTAAGATATGCTGATGTGAATTCTCACAGCACTGCAGGCAGAAAAGGTCAAAGCTGAGTCATACCAGTATGATACAAAAGGGGTAATATCACAGTTTTGGCAGATCACTTAATTCTCTTGCTCTCAACTGGGGCTAACAATGTATGAATTTCCTTGGGTTTCACAGTTGCAAATATTGTTGTCTCCCCAAATTCCTGTACCTCATACCATAGGTTTTCAATACAGATGACAGACCACCACTGAGCCCAGACAGAACTATGTGAGCTCTACTCCTTCATCTACCTGTCAAGAGCTTTTGCTAGGATTCCACTGTCATGCTGACTCTTGCAGCATTACTGCTAAATCCAAGCTAATGAGCTTGGTTAGACCTTGGCTAACTCTGTCCAGAGCTACTGTGGTACCTCTTCTATCTGTGCTCTCACGCATTTCTAGTCAGAACAGAAATACCACAACTGACTGAGCTCCAGCAAAGCTGACTAACTTGGTCTCCATGTCACTTGCTGCATGCTCTCTTCACACCACGCTGTCCCTGGCTTTCAGGCTGTGCTGCTTGAGCCCAGTACCTGCCTAAGGATAATTTAAATACAGCTATACAGACTCGGGAAGTGACTTCTGTACTTGGCTTAAAAACCAAGTGCTAGAAATCCCAAAATTGATTATTGCACTGGAAACATACTCCCACAGGGTAGACTATTTTCCCCACAACATTCATGCATGTGCTCTCACACAAATGAGACTTTGCCTGTGAGGAGCAGGAATTCTTTTTTCAACAACAGGACTTTCAGAACACCTGTAGCTCTGCACTCCTCAGGGTGCTGGAGATACAGCAAGCAGTTTGCATACTATGTGACCAGACAGTTCATTTCCCTCAGGGGCAGAATTTACTACATCCCAGTGTCAGAGTCCTGCCTGCTCCCCAGCCTAAGGGGTGTGTGGGGAACCTGACTGAGCTACCATTACTAAACCATTATTTTCCATGTGTGTTTCCCTAAACATACTGTGATGTCTGTCATGTTTCTGGCAGACAGTCAGCAAAGGATCAAAACTTTCACAGGAATTAGGATCATGATTCATTTCTAACTAGAGTTTCTTTTAAAATCCGAACCCTAATTTGTTCTCAGCTACAGTAACAGTTCATTTCCCCATATTTTTAATTTTTAAAATGCATAGTTATAAAAAATTTATATTGAAATCGTTCAGAAGAGTAATTTCAAAAGAGCTATAAGAACAGAAACATCTCTCTCATTGATGTCTAGTTAAAAAGATTTCTTTTTCCTCTGTATTAGTTTACCATTAAAAAACAGAAGAGAGACCGTCCCTACAGGCACTGCTAAACCGATTTAACTAAAACACAAATACAAGTGCATGCACTTTGATTTCCTTAATGTCAGTATTTCAGAAAATCTGCAACAAAAATATTTCTACAATGCAATATATAATAATATACAGCATAGATACTGCTGAAGTGCTGCCTGGGATGGTGTTTATACATTTTTGCTAACATCAACTTAATGTGCAGCATCAACTTAATGTGCAGCAAAATGCACTACTGCTATAGTTATTAAAGTATTTGTTTAGAATAAGTGGGTAAGATCACATTTGATTCGCTAAGTACCCAGCATATTTATTTTAATGATTTCTTTTTTTAATGAGCTGCAAAAAAAGCAGCTTTCCTTCCACCCGTTTCTCCATCTCCAGAGCTGCTGTTTGTTCAAACAGCAAGCTGTTTGAACCAAGGCTTCAAAAACGTTGAGCATTAACTGTCTTTGTGAACAGTCCTGCCCAAAGAGGCTTCAGATGCACTGAAGGGGAGGTTGCTCCCTCCCTTGGTCCCATCCACCACCCCAGGTGGAATTCCCATTGTGGAATAACCCTGGGTGCATTCCCCTTGCCTGGCATGCGTGATCCCAAGCAGCGACCTGCCAGGGAAGGTGGATCCCTGGGCTTTCAGTGCTTGGCTCAAAGGTGCATTTCACCACCAAAACTCACCAGCTTCACCTGCTGACTGACCTTCATCAGGCAGTTCTGTGCTTTCAAAGAAAGCAGCTCTTATTTAGCCAGATTATCTGATAAAACTGGAAATTAGCATTAGAAGGTTCTTCTTTTAGCAGAAAAAACACACCTGCTATCTAATGTAAATTTTAGGTGAGGTGCAGCTTCCAACGGATGCTGAAGAAATTTTAATGAATACTTGGTGGAACTTCAAAAGGACTGACTTTGGGCACAACAGTGCTTCAGAGGACAACTGAAGCTTACAGCCTCCTCTTATTTGGAATAAATTGCTCATTCTGGCTGTCATCTGTGTTACACTGCACCCCCACAACCGAGTGGATGTTTCCATAAGAGGAAAAGAGTTTCAGTTACACCCCAGGACTTTTAAGGGAGAAGAACCAGAAACTTCTGTGCTTCACTCATCATAATTGGCCCAGTGCCAGCACAAAGGCACCTGCTGGATCTTTGTAATGTACCTCAAAACCTGTAGCTGTTTCTATTGGGTAGCTTGCCAAAAACCCCTCCTAAATCGTTTAGTACAAAAGAAAGAGCACGAAGCTCCTTGGTGCATTTTCGGTGTGCCTTAGCAGGTGCTAGGGGCTTCCCCGCACTGTGCAGGGCTTTTGCTTTTTGTTTTGCATCATTTGTTATTTCCTCTTTAATTAATGCCTTTTTGCTTTTTCAGAACACATCGATCCTGCCATCTCACTAATTATTTTAAGCCACTTCTGGGAGGCTACTGGACACCCTCAGAGTGCGCTGAACCCTCATGGGGCTCACAACACACTGGCCTCATGCAGAATTTCAACACATCTGTACCCGAACTACGAGGCAAGCCTTGCAGGTGGAGAGGAGCTGCAGGCTGCCCAGAGGGTGCCCCAGCACTTGTTGGAACCCTGGTCACTGAGAATTTTAGACTTTCTGTGCTGACAGGCACTGACCCCCATGAAAGCACTGCATTTGACCTGAGGCCGTGGAGAAGGCTTCCAAAATTGACTGATAGCACTGGGATTATGGGTGTGTAGTTTAAATAGAAGTGTGTGATATCAGATGGCAGAAAATTTAGAGTTTAAAGTTTTAGAATAATACATATTAGAATTAGTTTTAGAATAATATATATTTTTTAATATCGTTTTAGAGTAATATATATATATAAACCAAGATAGAAGTTTTAGGGCGTAAGCTAGTCCTTCTTTTTCACCTTCTTCTTCATGGGTTTAAGGAGTATTTTGTAATTAGATAGGAAAGTCCACATTGCAGGTCACGGGTGGTTAGTTATTAGGTTAAAAGCAAAAATAATTTAAGTATCACTTCATGATTTAGAGTTTATCTTTAAAAGGCATTGTAGCGAAATAAAGAGAGCTCCATTTTTGGTTTGTTACCTAAAAGTACCATAAAACTCGCAACTAATAAAACGACAATACAAACAAGAATTTATAAACACCTAAGCCCAAACACAAAACACCATCTCGCTCACTTAATCCCGACTCCAGCCCAAAGGAAGTGAGAAGCAGCCCGCACTGACCCGCTGGGCCGCAGGTCCGGCAGCGCCCTGTCCAGCGGCAGGCGGTCGCTCAGGTAGGCGTTGTAGCCGTAGTACTGGAACTGCTTCAGGGCGATGCGCCGGTGCTCGGGGCTCAGCTCCTGCCCCCAGTGAGCAAACAGGGACGAGTCCGTGAACGCTTCCGCAGGGCTCTCCTCCAGTTTGGGTGGAGCTTCTACGAGAGACAAAGACAAAAGGAAAACAACAAGGTTTCCATGCTGTTTTAAAAAGCGTTAACTTTAGCTCTACTTGCTGCCTCTAAGTTCTACCCATGACATGCCCTCACGTATTCTCGTGTCAGTGTAACTATTAGCACGTAAGGCTCAAAATTTAATAGTCAGAGTTAGGTAGAAACAATTCTTCTTTATCACAATCTGACTAAAGGCCAGGACTGATAAACCCAAATGAATTAAATTTCAGAAGGAGCCTTATCAGAACAGAGTGCTATTTTGCTTGTATATTTTGCAAACAGAGACAAGTCCGTGAACACTTCCACAGGGCTGTCCTCCACTTTTGGTGGAGCCTCTACGAAAGACAAAGACAAAAGGAAAACAACAAGGTTTCCATGCTGTTTTAAAAAGCGTTAACTTTAGCTCTACTTGCTGCCTCTAAGTTCTACCCATGACACGCCCTCACGTATTCTCGTGTCAGTGTAACTATTAGCACGTAAGGCTCAAAATTTAATAGTCAGAGTTAGGTAGAAACAATTCTTCTTTATCACAATCTGACTAAAGGCCAGGACTGATAAACCCAAATGAATTAAATTTCAGAAGGAGCCTTATCAGAACAGAGTGCTATTTTGCTTGTATATTTTGCAAACAGAGACAAGTCCGTGAACACTTCCACAGGGCTGTCCTCCACTTTTGGTGGAGCCTCTACGAAAGACAAAGACAAAAGGAAAACAACAAGGTTTCCATGCTGTTTTAAAAAGCGTTAACTTTAGCTCTACTTGCTGCCTCTAAGTTCTTCCCATGACATGCCCTCACGTATTCTCGTGTCAGTGTAACTATTAGCACGTAAGGCTCAAAATTTAATAGTCAAAGTCAGGTAGAACAATTCTTTTTTAATCACAGTCTGACTAAAGGCCGGGACTGATAAACCCAAATGAATTAAATTTCAGAAGGAGCCTTATCAGAACAGAGTGCTATTTTGCTTTTATATACTAAGATGAAATATTTAATTTCAGCCTGGATTGTCTTGCTAGGAAAAGACTGAAGTTTTGAAGGAGAGAAACAAAGCATCTGTACATAATGCACAGAATGGCTGCCAAAGTCCATCTGTAAAGCAAGTTCTTTAAAACTACATATTCAACACAGAGAAAATTCCCTGTACTAGGCATCCATATTTAAACAGCAAACCAATTTCAGTCATGCCATAACTTTATGCTCCAGTTTACCAATCCAGCCTATTTGAATTTTTAGTCCATATTTAGGTGCATGTGATGATGCTATTGGGATCATCACTTTGAGTATTTGCGTGATTAGAAAAGGTTTTCATTTCACAAGGCCACATCTCTGGCTGCTGTGCCAAACAGAGAGAAGGGGGAAAGATACACCTAGAACTCAATTTAAGAAGAGCTTCAGTACAATGAAATCACAGCATTCATTCTCAATGTTTAGTTGCACAGAAAGTCTGTTCAAGGTGACTTGTGAGTGCTCTGTGACTGACACATCACATTTGACCACATAATCTAACAATCTAACCAAGAAAACCCCTTGTTTCTGTAATCACTTTACAATCTACAGCACATCAGTGAAGCAAGATCAAATGCCTTACCTGACTCCAATTTGTCAACATAAACTAGAGCCACACAAAGAAAAAATACCTTCTTTTTCTGGAAGTTCTTATTATTTATCAAGTCACATTAACAATGACCCAACCAAATGAAGAACTCTCCTTTCTAAAGGGCCGTACTTACAAACACAGACTTAGGAAAATTAAAGTGAATCTTTGGAAAATCTGTCAACTGTCCCCAAAGTCCTCCTCAGCACTCAGAGTCACCTACAAGCCTGAGAGCTGACTTAACCTTCACGGAAGCACCTAAAGACAACAGTTTATGTACTAGCAGAATATGCCATCAGAATCCTGGCTCCCAAAGAATGCCAGGAGGCATCCTTTGATCTCCTTCTAAAAAGAACCCAAAATGCAAAAACATAAATTGAGAAGGCTAGGTTATTTGATTTGTCCAAGATGTTCTCCTTTTTTTTCCCCTGACAACACTGACAGGAAACTAATGCCGCTTGTTTCCTACGCTATTTCCAACCTCTGTAAATATGAAATGTTTCTTTACTCGTCAAAGAACTGTCTCCCAGCCTGAATTCAGGAATCAGCTCTAACTCTTCAAAGATGAAAGACAAACTAAACCCTCAGTCAAAGGAGGAAATTACTCTGACAGGCCCTGCTACCACACAGATAAATGTCTGAGAGAGGAGCTTGGCAACTGCGCAAGTTGGGTAAACTCAGACCATATTAGAGGGTCCTAACTTGCAAAAGGCAGAAAAGCATTTGAATACCAGCTCAAAGATCACAGCAGCATGGGAGGTCGCAGATGTCTCTGTCTTTTCATGGATGAAGAGCCATCCCAGAAACAACTGCCTTCACAGACCCACACAGGTATATATTGAATTTTATCTAATGATTTTGTGGGCAAGAGTATTTCCTGAAGTGATCTGTGAATCTCTTGCTGTTTTCTGATTGAAAAAGTGCTCAGTAATCCAGGCTGTATCTCAGTTTAAGATTTTCCAGTAATGGATTTCTGTGAATTTAGTTTACAAGCTCTACTAAACCACTTACCAAATGCAGTAATTTTTTTGTATGTTAAGCAAATATGTTATTTCAATGCATTGCTCTACAGAAGAAAAAAAAAAAAAAACATTAGCAGGAACTTTCAATTACAATTCCAATCAATGGAATTAAGCACGCATCTCTGATGACAAAGCCTTTCTTTTCTTTATTTGGCTGAAAACCCTTGGGGGAAGCAACTTTCTTCGGCCAGTCTCTCACAAGAAATAAAAATAATGATTACAGATCATCAGCTGCCTTTTGACTAGTCAACAAGTGCATTTGATGCCTTGGCCTCTGTAAACAGGTCATGGCCCGAGGTCCCACAGCCTTCCCACTTGCTCCTGCAGTCCCAGAATGATGCTGGGGAGCAAAGGCTCAGAGGTGACCCATGAGCAGTACTGCCTGAAGCAATACAAAGGCAGGCACATTCATCTGCTCAGCTAGTACCAAAAAGGAAAGATCAGTTCCATTTCTCCTGTGGGAAGAAAGCCTGCTACCTGCAGCACATCATTGCAAATGCTACCAGGAGGTCCTGTCTATATTAACTTTACACACCAGGCAAAGCTGAACCCAGACACGAGGCTGGTATTATCTCCTGGCAGACTGACACCCCTGCAGTTAAATCAATTAGTAGCAGAGATTTATTACACAGATGTCAGCTGGCTGCACATCTGGGCCAAAGAAGTCTTCTTCCAGAAGACTGGCTGGTCATGGCATCAGCCTGGAGTTGGTCACACACTGCTTACCTGAGCCAAAAACCCCACAGTTTGTTTTCCAAAATTGTCTCCGTCTCTTTAGCTCATACTCACATTTCCTAGTTATGCAATTAATGTTTATATAAATCTATTGCTTCATCTGTTCTCACTGACCAGCCTCCAAGACAGAAATTCACTCTCCTCTCCCTATTGCTCACTGTATAAAATAAGTCAGAGACACCAAATCAAAAGATACCACAGAGATAATAAGGGATAGACATTTTATTATCTGATTGCTGCTTTGTCCTATGACCTCTGAAGAAAGCAAATATTTCCTTTATTACCAATTAACACATATCATTTAATTAAAACTTTGATTTAATCTCCATGCAAGCTTTTGAAGCTTATTAAGAAAGACTTATTTTTTCAGTCTCATTCAGATTTCAATATTTCTTCCTAAGAAAAGTTACCATGAACAGGTTCAAAACTAAGAGAAAGGATCAAGTCAGAAAAGGGTTGCAAAAATAGTTGCAGAGACACATTCAGACATGCTGTTTGTTCTCACAAGTACCTAAGTTTCATTTGGGTCCTACCCCTTATTTGACTTCAGGTCTATTCACAAAAGCAGCAGTGTCTCACATCAAAGCTTCACCATTGTGAAAACGCCTTCCATGGAAACAGAGCTGCTTCACAAAGCCTGCAGTGTAACCTTATCTGCTGATTTCATTAAGTGCCACTAACAAGAAGGGAGATATTACAATAAGTCAGCAAAAACACCCCCATGCCAGCTAAAGACATGCAGAAGGCATCAGCTCCTGCACTGAATGCTCAGGTGGAACAGGCTGCGCACAAAAAGAAGAAAAAGTTGGAGATGTAGGAGGAAAGGCTTTGATCACGTGCTCCCCCAAGCTCTCCAGTGCCTAACCCTTTGATTTCCCAGCCCAGAGAGGAAGGAACAGGGCATGATTACAGAGGTGATGCCACAGCCGTGCCTCGTCTCAGCCTGCAGGGTGGACTCATGACGTGCATCTAAGCAGACTATCCTTAAAGGCAAAACAAAGCTCAGCTCTCTCATGAGGCCTAATGGCCTCAAGCTCTGGCTCTGGCTCCCAGCACTCAAAAAATCTATACTCTATTTCCTGCAGGCAATAGCCTTTCAGATTTCTGTGGAAGGGAGGATCTTTTCACCCTTTTCCTCTACAGGTGCCCTTCATCTGTTGGGCAATCCATACCCTCTCCACCCTCTTGCCAGAGGCTACTCGGTGTGACAGGTAAAAATCCCAGACTGGCTCGAGTCACAAAGCCATGATACACAGCTTAGAAGTGTGAAAACTTCAGCTAAACTTTGTCACACAGCAAGATACACAGAGGAAAATCCCCCTTTCAAAATCTATTGTAATTCATGAAAACACCCTATCAGCATTCTCAAAAATTGCAGTTTGACAATTGCTGCCTTGCAAGGCTGCTCCCATGCAGGAGCCTGCTATAAATCCTGTATCAGATGAGTGAACCTCTAAATGAAAACATCCTTGTTGGCATGGCGTGGTGAAACACAGACAAGCAACAGCAGAAGCAGCTCACCAAGATGCACCACTGCCTCAGCCATGGAGAAAAGTACTTTCAGAAGACAAAACCTGAAAGTTACAGTAACAGATCTTCCCTCAAAAAAGTTATTTTACTTATTCTCTCACCTCCCCCAAAAAATCACAATACTGTTGGCAAGGTGTCAACATTAATATAGGTTTGTGCTGAAAAGTGAACTTCACTGTTTTGAGTATTCAAGGTAAGTTAATTCCTCTTGGCATTCTAGTCTTGTTCCCAAAGAAATTACTTTAGCAGAAGTGCTCCTAAGAAAAAATATCCAAGTGGGTTAAATTCTGCTACTACTGCTTACTTACAGCTTGGTAAGTCATACTGAAGTTGCCAAGGATCCTCAGAGAGACTGACAGATCCTGTCAGACCCTGTCTGCACAGATGACAGAGCAGCAGAGCCCTAGCCTTAAGAAAAAATAACCCTGATCTGGACTACATGCAAAACACACAACCATCCTGAGAGGATTCAGCTCCACATCCAGTCTTTGCACATTCCGTGGTGTCAATATCAGACAGATCAGACAGACAGGGAATGAAAAAAAAAAACCCCAAAAAAGAAAGGTGATCCTCTCCTCATCAGCTGTCAAGAAGTCATGATAACACTATGTATAGTATACAATCAGACAGAACTCTAAAGATTAAACTGTGTATGACACCACATATAGAAGGAAATGCTAAAACTCTCTCAATTTTAAAATTTTTTAGAACTTGAAACACTTACATGCTATTAATTTAGATGCTACCTTCACTGCATTTAAGCAGCCAATGCACATACATAACGGTATAAGCTATTAGCATGCTACTAACATATATTTTCATTTGTTTCTGTTTGGAGGTTTTTCTGATAGATAATCCCATGCTTATTGTGCATATCGGGGTGGAAATTCAGCCTAGCAGCCAACAAGGACAGGCGTTCATGTGGAGAAGGTGGATGTTCCCTGCCCTGGCAGGCCCTGATAACCCAACAGCTCCTAAAAAGCCGTGGCACAGAAGTTCCTTTACACCCAAGAAAGATGTCTGGAGGTGACTCTCAAAACGCGCTCAGCGCTAGAGGGCAGTGTAAGAAACGGGAAAATTTGGGTCTTCAGAGAAATCTGAGGGTTCTGAGACTTCTTCAGAACTTTCTAAAGAGCTCTCTGAACTAAAAGAACAAAACCTATCAACTGCTAATTAACCAGCAAATTCAAATCGCAGTTATTTCCTATGGGTAAGAAAATGCATGAGAGAAAAACAAAATGTTTATTATGTTATCAAGTCAGTGCTAAAATGTATGTTGTGGGTGCACAGAAACAACGTTTTATAGGAACAAGGTCTTGGTAAAGGCTCTCTCTATATTTCTTCTGTATGCACTCCATCTGGCCTGTTCTGATCTGAAAACACTATAAATCCTGGCCACTGTTGTTCCTACTAGATATGTTCCCACTACCAGCCTATTAAATTCCCCGTTAGCCATAACTGTGCCACGGATATGAATCAGGCCAGACAGGTCCATGAATCATTGTGGCAAAGTTAACATAAAGTTACTACAAGCCTGGACAACTTGAAAACAGTGTAAAAGCTTCTAATTTACTGGAATGGGGCTATTGAAGGAAATATAAATTTGCAAGTACAACACATTTCCCCTCAGATGAAGACATAGAACTCTCTGACAGGCACCAATGCTGTACTTTTAAGGCTTTCTGTATCCATTGGCATCAATATTTTGTCAGGGATCAATTTGGTTTTCTCCAATGTGTAAAAGGTGTATTTTTAAAAAACACACTATGAGGACATTAAAGACTAAGGAGTACCAAGTTCCAAGTCTTCAGACTTTCTAAAACACAATTTTGAGCTTGTCCTAAGCTCCCCTCTGCGCTCCTTCCACTTGGAAATCAGATTTTAAGAAAGCATCAATTCATTTAAAGCAACACATTCATTTCTTAACCACAGACCTCCAAGATAAAGGGTGGTCAGAATAATTATTTACTGACTATAACTTAAAGGATTATCAGTTTCATTAGAAGAAGTAAGTTTTTACTTGCAAAGTTATTTTTCTCATTTCAAATAATTCTCTACTTAAGGCATTAACTTAATCCTAATCTGTAGGCAAACATACCACAATTTTTGGAATAAAAGTCTAAAAATACAAAAATAATCTGCCAAAAACTGCCTGAAAATTGACTTGGTGAATTTATTCAGCTGTGCTACACAAATCTCAGTATCACAAACTGCAGTGTAAGTGCCCTGCACTAGCAGTGGTACCCATAATGGAAAGAGAAGAATGAGATGGGCACAATTACCTCCCCAGTTTTTCAGACAAGCAGAGTGACAGCCTTGTTTCAGGTCATGGTTCTGTTCAGCAGGAATAAACCCCCCTGCAATGCTGATTACATCAGATTGTCAAGGGAAATGATAGACTAGTTTAAACCCATAATCTCTGATCTGCAAAATTTTGAGACAATTATTGCACTGGCCTAGCATGTTTCCTGCCTTGGAAGAAAAAGACATCATGTTATCATCACACATAACTGCCATTCTTTTAATTATTTGTGATAATATTGTCAAGATGCCCAGGAAATTTTATGATAGTGAGCCCTGTACAAATGAAAAGAAGGTAAAAATTAAACCCCAATATTGCAAAACCAACAGTTTTTCATTAGGTTAGTTGGTTACACTGGGTATTTTTTTCAGGTAAGAGTGGAAGACAACAGAAATTCACAGATGAGAGACAGTTTACATCCCAGAAACAGAGCTGTGACAAAAACTGAGATTGCTTCTACTTGATGCTCAGGCACAAAGCTGAATTTCTAATGACAACTTTCCTCACTTCCTTATCACCATGAAAGAAATAAGTGGAAACAGAGGAGATTTAAATATAAAGAGCACTTGGCAAAGGCAACAGAATAAAGCAGGCTCCACATCAGGGGTTGGAGTCTGAGACCTCTCCAAGACACAGCACAGCGAGTTCCAGTGCAAGAAAGATAAAAAGGTTCAGAATATTCCATTGATTGTAACTGCACGTGCTCCTAAATTTAGGCATCTGCTAATGGGCTTACTAAAAAAGGAAACTCATCTGCATTTAATGAATAGCAGACCACATTTTTCTTTGGGATTAGTGGAGTTTGCATCTGTGCAGCTGAAAGGCTTTAAAAGCTCAGTGTGTTTTATATCATAAACCCAAATCTGTGTCACCTGGAGTAAACATGAAAGGCACTTAACTATTTTGAAAACTATTTTGCCAGGAGCTGTCAGGCTGTGACACAGCTAATTAGTCACATATATACAGCTTTTCCTTTTATACAGAGCTGAGTAGTCACACCAAAATAAAGTTCACACAAGGAAAGAGAACTAACTCTTTCCTACAGTTACCCAACTCAAAGCACCAAAAATAGGCTTCCTCTCTCAGTAATCACTCAAAATGAGATTTTTCTCTGCTTGCCAGGCTGTGCTGAGCTCCCTCAGATTAGTTCTACTTTAACAACTTCCATTCAGTTCTTTCAGTCCTCTGAGGAATTTTGTTCTGGCCACTTCTTCGCGAGCATAGAAGTTTTAGAGAGCAACAGCTCCCTCACTCAAGACATCCTTTTCTCTTTTCCCAAGTGCTTCCAACATTGGACATTGTAAAAGCTGCTTCACTCCTTCCACCACCGTGGTCTCACCAGCACCTCAGTACACAAACACTGGGCTAAAGTGGGCCTCTGCTTGAGAGGGCTCCTACTTAAAAAAGTGCTTCCCAAACACCTGCAGGCATTTTTATTGCACAGTGGAGCTCCTTCACACTGCCAGGAATTTTCCTAAGCTACTCCAAGAGACAGAGATGAGTTTTAAAAGGAACCTGAAGAACTATGAGGAAGAACAGGACTGCTTTGAAGAGCCAGCATGCATCTTCCATTCTCAGGTGCCACTGCCCTTGTCGTGCTTACAGCACTGGATGCAGACAAACGCAGCAGCAGGGAGCAGGTACATTTTAAAGGTCTGCAAACTACACTTCAACTAAAAAAAAAAAAAAAAACAAAACACCAAAAAAAACCCCCCAAAAAAACAAAAAACAAAAAAAACCCCAACAAAACAAAAAAAACCACACCTAAGCATAACAGCTTCTCCTCTTGGAAGAAAAGCATGAATGACAAATTAAAAGCACTCTCCCATCTTTGATACCAAGTAGATAATTTGTGCTAATGTTAATACCAGTAATACACTGAGCCTATCACAATGTCAAGAACTCTTCTTGAAATAGTAAGAAAAATTAAAGAAAATGCAATCAAATTAAGTTCTCTGGTTTCACAGGTATTTGGGTAAATTATGTGAGATGATACTTTAGCTTAATTTGGGAAATAGGCCCGCAAGTCAAAAGCATGCTGAGAGGAGACAACAAATCATGTGGACAAGCAGCAGTCTGTATCAACAGAAGGCAAAGAGGAACTTCCAGATTGCACCCAGCAAATACTTTGGTTTGCTGTTGTTCTCAGCTCACTCTCTATTCTACAACTAGGACCTCTATTACATGAGAATTTTCCTCAATTTTCCTAATTTAAGAACTGGAAAAAATGGCTTCAAACTTAAAGCATTTTGCATTTCCTTTGCAACTTTAAAAAGCAGACTAACTTGGAAAAAAAATCTTTTGGAAATTGCATTAAGTTGACTGTTCTCCACTTCAGTTGTGTGAAGAATAAGAACATCTGGCTGGTTGATTCTGCTTTGGTTTTTTGGGGTTTTCTTGTCTGTTTTGGGATTTTTTTTTTTTTTTGGGGGGGGGGGGGGGGGTAAAAGAACCCTTTCAGAATTTTAATAAAAACAAAGAAACAAGAAAACCCCAAAAAACAAGACAAAAATACCTCAAACCCAAAATATAGCTAGATTAGAGAATGAAAAAACTCATAGCTAGAAATAGGGTTTTAGACAGAAATAAGAAGCAAGAGGAAAAATGAGGAAGCCAATAAAAACTGGAATTACTGACAAAATAGGGAACTAAATGAAAATATTGGAAAATTCAATTTATTATGCTAGATACAATGGGCAATTTAGTTAGTAGTTTCTCATCATAAGACTACAGATTTCCCTGCAGATCTCTGTGACTTTAGTGTGAGAAGCATTATGGAAAAGGTCTGAGATTCACAAATCAACCTCTTGCAAATATGCTAAATCAACACAGGAGAAATAGAAACATCTTCTACAGTTTTTAATTTATTACCTTTCCTGCAACATAAACCAAAGTTATACTTCGGTAAAATTCAAATACATCTTTTTTCTTCCTGTCCCCACCCCACACCTGATGATGAGCTTCTGGTAAACACATAAAGCAAAGAAAGGATGAGGGGAAAAAAGCTCCATCCCTTACTGGCACATATTCTGGAATTGTGCAAAACTTTTCTTCTGGTTTTTTTTTGTTTGTTTGTTTTTTGTGTTTTTTTTTTTTAAATGTGTATCACGCATCCTGAAGAAAAAGATCAACTTGTTCATTTTGCCTTTAGATAAAAATCAAGATTCTTTGGTAAGAATGGTTCCAGCCCTCACTAGCACAGCACCCCAATTTAATCCAGGTCAAAGGAGCACTGTGCCTCCTGCACTGCACCTGCAGAAACATCCAAATCTCACAGAGTTCCCACTGAGTCACTGCGTGCAGCAGTAACAGGTACATCAAGGATGCACTGGCATCCATGGCAAAGCTGCTTAACTGAGTGGGAACAAAGGAGTTCCTACTGATTTCTACCAGGTAAAGATCTAGAAGAGCATTTAAAATCTTCTACTACAGGTAAAATTCTCATGTAAGCTATATTAAAATTGGCAGGAGTAGAGGTTGCTTTATTTTTAAAAGCTGCTGAAGGATAGCACAATTACATTTCATGCACATTAAATAGAGGAGAGCACTTAGGAGATATCTCATACACACATCATCCCAGAGAGGTGCTTACTAATCCTAGCTGCTCTAAACTGAAACAGAATTATCCAGGAGTATTAGCAAACATCAGCAAAATGTGTTAAAAAAAAAGGGTAATTAAAACAGACTTTCACCAGTTTTGCAGAATATCTTTAGTACTAGACAATCAGAGACTTTATTATTTATTATCATTACTTGTAGTAGGCACTTTTTAGGATAGATACCAGAAGAATATATTCCGGTAAATCAGCTGAGAATTGTGAGATATTCAATTTTGAATTTATATAATGCTTTTAGGAACTGTTAAGCATGATAACAGATTTCATTAATCCCGAGGTTATGTCCAAAATGAGCAGTGGTTTTTTCATTTGCTCCACCTGCCCTGCAGGTGTTTGAAATCCGCAGGGCTTGCGAATTAATTACTGATCAGTCACTGGGGTGGGATGGGCTAATTAAACCCAATTTGAAAAAGAAAAGAATGAAAAATCACTTTACCATAAGAGTCAGGATACTAACTGCACACTACTAGTGAAGGAAGAAGTTCTAGAATCAGCCAGCTCTGAACAGAAGACTAGGGAGAAGCTTTTGTCCCTCTGGAATAATTGTTCATCAATAAACCCAATGATTTTCTATATTCAAAGTGCAAATGATTTTCTCTAACAGCAAATGAAGTTTCTTAACAGTTTGTTTCCAATTAATCTTCGCTCCTGCAGAAAAGCTGCCCTTTAATACTTTGACACTTAAACACAGTTGGCAGTCAAGTAAAGGCAACAATGGCAGTAAAGGCTCCAGGAATTTTGTAAACAAATCCTAGCTTGAGGCAATGTCAGAGAATTAAATGTTTTACCTGGAAAATGCAATATGGGATCTTTTCATCCAATAAAAAGAAATACTTATGAGATGAATTGAAGCAAGTTAGAAAGCAGGAGGTGATTTCCCTGGCAGGAGAACTAGGGCTCATTGCCTTAGTCCTAACAAACAACTTCAAACCTTAGCCAGGAAAAATTTCCCAACTCCCCCATAGTGTTTCTTCATGTCCCTGGTGAAGAGGATTTGGTAAACCTGCTGAGGAGGCATAGCTTCTTCCATGAGCAGAGCCACACTTTGGCTGGAACTTTGTAACACATCTACTTCCCTGTCCACCTGACTAAAATACGCCCATGCAATTTCTCTCCATGTTTAGCCAATGGTCATTGTGTGAAAGAGGCCAGCAGGTGCACAAGAGTTGGCGATTTAACTCCCAGGCTGCTTTTGCATGTTAAGTTCACTTACCAGAAAAAATATATAATCTGCATTTTAAAAGCTTAACACCCCCAGATAGAAAGCCTTGGGTGGGCTACCCAGGGCCAGAAAACTTGCCAATGCTTATCCAAACACTCCTGAAAGAAACAGACACTGACACCAAGGAACTCCTACACTAGTCTGGCTCCATCCTAGCTTTGGAAGAGTGGCCTGCTAAAAGGTTCAGCAGAGAAGTGTTTCTGACTGTTATTAGCATCTCTCTGCAGTTGCATCTCTGCCAATGTAGGCGTCTAAAAGAAAAAAAACATGCAAGGAAATACTGATGAGATCTTGCTCATCCCATATGATTTACATAAGAGTAGGCTGATCAGAATCAGAGAATTGAGCAAAATCTTGCATGGTTTCTTCTCCAGTAAATGTTGTTACAGAAGGTTTTGTCCCTTCAGACATTTGCACTGATAACTCTTCTTTGTTTATGCACTTTCCTGCCAAAGAGCTAGCAAGCTGTGAAGAAAGGGGTGTCTGTTTTTCCCATCACCACTTTTTTTGCTTTATTTACCACCAGGTTCTCCAGTTCTCCAATACTCCAAGAAGTGGAACCACAGATACCAGATTTCCACTTATTTAGGTCCTCTGCGTCATCTAGAGTCAATGGAAGATTTGTCATTGGTATTTTCCCATATACTCTCTCCAGTCTAACGTTACACAATCCTCATAAACCAAACTGTCCACAGGCAGCAGCACATCCTTTGGCCTCCTGTGGAGGATGATGGTTGAACTGGGAACTTAGACTAAGACTTAGACTACTTTTGTCCTCTTGCTGCTCACAGTACCCTTCAACAGTGGTAAAGGAAAAAGAGGATTTCATTTTCTTCCTAAAATAATTCCTTGATTATCTCTGCACAGCTAAGCTCTAGTAGAAAAGCCAGAATGTTTTCCCCGTGGATCTCATTTTGCCATTGTAAAACAGGAGCAGCAGCACATCCCCTGCCTTGCAGGAGTATTAAAACAAAGCTACACTTCAGAGCTGCTCAGTACCAGCCATCACTGAAATGCTTACAAAACCAATAAAATTCTTCTTTCTTCTCATTAGCCAAGACATTAAGATCAGCCACTTTTCACCAATTCCTCTGCATCAGCAGACAGGCTGTACTACCCCCAATCTTCAATTGCTCGCTGTCCCTGTCCCACAAGAAGTTAATCCTGACAATGTTGGTTTGGCTGTTTCCAAGCCACCATGCTCCAACACTCTCTGCATTACAAGGAGCAGATGTTTATGTTACAATTCCATTTCCTTAACTAGTATCAGAGGATTTGTTCCGTGTGTAAGGAGATTTACTAGATTTTTTCCAGCCTCTTTAGAGCCTGGCTTGTGAGGAATATTAGATCTTTCAGTAGCACCATTTTCCCTGCAAAGAGTCACGTGGACCCAGATATTCCTTGTCTTACAGCCTGGTAAAAATTTGGTTCTGTGAGCAACAATTGTTAGCAAGAGGGTTTCCATTCCCAGCTGACCTAATCATACAGCAGGTTAGAGCATACTGCAGGCAAATAATTTTGTTCAGGCAAAATCTCTTCTTCAATATCTTTTAGCCCTAACAACACGTGCAGTTCTTTGCTTAATTACACTGCCTGCTTTGCCCCTCTCTTCTCCCATTCCCAATTTTGTTTTTTCTTGCTCAGAGGTATGCAAACCATCTGTGCAGTTAACGTGGTCTAATAACTGTCTGCAAATCTGTTCCCTGAAAGTGACACTAGCAAAGCTGGGAGGCCAAACACTACCAGCTACTAAGTGTTATGATTTATTCTTGTGATACCAGAGCATTCAAAACTTCTCTGAAGCTTTCCTGAGAAGATACTTAAATTTTATTCTCATAACACTTGCACAGTGTAGAAACATATGCTTACTTTATCACTTTTTTTTTTTAAGTAAAATTTAAGTGTTTGGGATAGTTAAAGAAACCCCAGGGAATTTACATGCTCCATTTACATGTAGAGGAAGGTTCCAGAGTCAAAAGATACATCCTTGGCCCACAAAATACCAAAGCATGTTTATAGAGTCTCTGAAAGTGTCTGTCTTCAAATTTTCACAGCGTTTTCTGTCAGACTGTATTTTGGGAATCTGGTTTAGAGATTTACATGAAATTCTTTATGTTATTTTTTAAAATTAGGTTAGTAAATGTAGAAGGGTATACCTAAGTGAGATGCTACTTATACAGTCATACCACCAGCCAGAACTTTAGTAAACAGCACTGTGATGCTACAGGAGAAAACACTGACATAATCTGACTTTGAATATTATTGATGTAAAGAACCTGTGCAGCTTTTCAGTCACAAACAAGTGTTGCACCTGGAGCAAAGACATACTTTTGACCAAAGCTAAAACCTGTCTCATAAAAAGAGACCCCTTTTACATGTTTTTGGGGGAAAAAACCCCCAATTTAAATACACTCAACAGATTATTGGGAGTTTCTTACTAATGGCATTTTCTTCTGGTAGCTCTCACACTCTGATGCTCACAGCTTCCAGTGCTTAAAAAAAGCCATGCTCTATACATCTTTAAACTTCTTTGAAACTTCTATTTCTGATTATTAACATTAATCTCAGCATAGCCCTGGGTATCAGGAT
The DNA here is from genome assembly GCA_910950805.1 of Acrocephalus scirpaceus scirpaceus. Classification (NCBI taxonomy): domain Eukaryota; kingdom Metazoa; phylum Chordata; class Aves; order Passeriformes; family Sylviidae; genus Acrocephalus; species Acrocephalus scirpaceus. The sequence continues at coordinate 56,986,054 of OU383780.1, forward strand.
ATCTCTTAATGCATTTTCTTAAAATATATATTTTTGCCATTGTAGTGAATGGTAGGAGCAGAGGACAGGTAAGAGCAAGAAGAGGAAGCACTTTCATTACATTCCCTCCAACCAGCAATGCAGAGCTACTGTGTGGAAAGCAGTAAATTATGCAGGGGGAAGAAAGTCAATGTAAATCTCTTTTCTCTTGGAATAAAAGGACACTTTACATACCACAGTGTTGCTCCTTGTGTTTTCTGCAACGACTACTCAGATCTTCCTACTGGGGACCTTGCTAACGTTTAATTTAGATACTAATTTCTAAACCACACTTTTGAAGCAAATGGTCCTTAATGGAGAAGATAAAGCATAAAGGAACACTGAAACAGTAATTCCAACATTATTTTAACATTTAAGGAAATGGAGTTATTCTTTCACGAGTATCAGTTAAATGAACAGCTTTATATCAAGTATATCCAAACTACAGGACTTAGAAAATTATAATGTATCTTTCCAAGAGGTAACAAAACACGCTGACAGAAGAAAATAGCACTACAAACTAAGGAGGGATAATCCAAAACTTTGTTTCACTTGTGACTGGCTGATGGATGATCGTGTCTTGCCAATGCTTAACTGGATTACTAAAGTCTACCTTTTAACATCATCATCTGTTTGTCTTTTAGCCATACTTGACAAAGAACATTAATTAGTTTGGATTTATGCAAGCTTCTTCACAGAATTTCAATGTATAGACACAGAATTCTATTTTTTAATTTAATATTTCCCATTAGAAAAGAAAAGGAGAGTGAGGAATGAGATTTTGTCATATTTGTCACATAATTCCATTTGATGTCATTTCTCTTTCAGTGATTTCTACCTGCATAATTTAATAGTTCATTAACATATTACAGCCACTGAATCTCAAATAGCTGGTAATGATCATATTTCAGAATCTCTTAGCATCCACTTGCTATGATCTTGTTCTTCCCATCTTCTATCTGAACCACTTCCAGCAGATCGGGGTGGGGGGAAAAGTGTGATTAAAATCAAGACAGCAGGGCAGAAGACTTGCACTGTAAAAAGCAACACCCCAAATTTTCAGGAGGATGTTTCCAACCAACATAAATAGGTTTCTGTGCAGCTTTTAGAAATACTTTCCATGTGCATTATTTAAAAACAACCATACATGTTAAGTTGTTGGGGCTTTTTTCTTTTTATCTTTTCAAATATTTAAATGAATACCTTCTCCTGAAAGGGACATAGCTCTGCCTTTGCCTCTAAAAACATTAGTATTTCTTTTATCTCAGATGCTGCCCAGATCATACTCTAAATATTAAATAAAAACAGTCTTTACATTAGAGTCAAGAGTATAAGCACAGTTAACTGAGCATGAAAGCACATATGGATACCTCAGCCAGGAAACCAAGCTGCATTTTCTGCCCCCATCTCATTTTCCCCCTCTTCTTCCTCAGAGTAGCTTCCAAACAAGTCAGTGTAAGCTGAAATATTTATCCTAAAAGACAGTGAAAAACTAGCTCTGGAGGACTGAAGAGCCCATGAGGACATTTGCAATCTCCTTGTAATTGCTGTTGATTTTCCATGATAAATCCAGGCAAAGTCAGGACTCTTTCCAAGGTCAGGGAGGCCACTCTACATTATTATTATTAATGCCTATTTACACAAAATCATATCTGGTAACTTATTCCCTCAGATCAAGAAAGTAAATTACTCTGTAGCTGATAAAAGCCCTCCAAACCTGTCTGCAATTTCTGTTTTCACAAAGAACAACCTGACCCCCAGTCTTCATCTTAGCAACAAAATCACACAGGCCACACAAATCTCCAGTTTCCATTTAAATAAATAGTCTTTGATACCCAAACTTACAATTTTCACGGCTTATTTTGTATTCAGTGCTTAATGAAAAATTGACTCAGATACGGTTTCCCAAAGCATAATGGGCTTTTTTGGTTAAAAACTGTTTCTCAGAATCATAGAACATTTCATCTCACACTGGAAAAGACCCATAAGGATCACCAAGTCCAACTCCCTGCTCCTGGCAGGACTGTTCAAACTAAACCCTATGACTGAGAGCATTGTCCAGGTGCCCAGCCAGATCTGTCCTGAGCTTATAGAAAGTGACACTGCAAACGTGCAGCTTGTCATTCTACATATGTCTGAATCTGTGATATGCAGAGAAATGTGGCTATCAGGCTGCCTTTCCTACATCCTGCCATGACCTACTGAATGCCAGCTTCTGGAATTCAACATTGAACATCAGATAGTTCTGAACGCACAAAAAAAAGGAACATCCAGTAGGAAGGTATCAGGGAGCTTGTTCTGAGCAAAGAAACTCTTGCAACAAAGACACTGAAAAAAAAAGACACAGATGAGAGCCACGAGAAATACTGGGGCTTATTAAGGGGGAAAAAAAAATCTCCATTTCAAGGGTACGTGAATTGGAGGTCTATTAAATACCAATTTATACAAGTATTAATTTATGCTTTAATGATTATAATCTGGCATGGTATTCTAATTCTTCAGAAAATTCTGCTAGCTACATTTTAAAAATGTTATTTGGAATAGTAAAGGGTAGATATAGCAGAGCATTCCCACAATTTCTACAATGAAAACATTTTTCTAATCAGTTAAAATTCATTGAAGCAAATATATTCATGGAAGCTTTTAGCTTATGCGTAGATGAGATTAATTACTTGGATGAAAATTCAAAAACTTTTAGAAAGATCATTACTCTTTCTGTGAAATTAAATACCAAACGGTTCTCTTAATAAATGGAAGTCTTCACGAAAAGCCAATGAGCAACTATTGAATGAGAATTTAGATTAGCCTTGAGAATTCTGTCTTCAAGTTAGGGAAGCCGTTTGCATTCCTAACAGCCACCAGGCACTATCAAGCTCATTACTTAACAAGGGCAATCCAGCCTGGAAAACCAACTGGCAACTCAGAAGAAACAGCTTTTAAGTCAAGAATGCTCTCTGGTGACACACTGCTGACGATGCTTTTTATGTCAATGGCTACAAGAGATGCAAAACACGCAAAAGCCAGAGATTTTATCGGCAAGGTCGGACAATCAGATGCGCACAGCACTTGATTTTAGTAGCCACCGAGTGCAATTATCTATCCTCTACCTTGCAAAAATTGAAGTGATCTATAAAAAAAGTATTAAAAGCATTTTCCATGCGTTTGACTATTCTATTTATGCTTCTTTTTAAGAGCCCATAATGCAACTTGTGAAACTGTGGGCCCCCATACTGAGCAACTTGGTGATGGTGCTGACACATCAGCTTACTAATTAGCACATACTCTCCAATTGCAGCCATGCTTTGCTTCTTTTTAAAAGTCACTGTCAATAGAAATCTCTGTATAGCTCTGTGATGTTCTTGATGCACAGTTAAAACCTTTACCATATTTATTACCTATCCTGAAGGCAATTCACGACAACAGCTTTCCAAAGTGTATTAATATTCATTTATATTGCTCAAGCCCAACTCTGATGAGAAAATTTTACTTGATGGACATTAAAAAAAAAATTCATACTGTTTTAAAGCTTTGACATGTTAATAAATAAGCTAAGCTCCACTACACAAAGTATGTTGTTACTTTCCTGTAGAGTTTCAAACAAGTATGTTTCCTTTTCAAAAGCAGAAAAGCTTTTGTTGTCCTGACATTTCTGCAAAAAGCTCCCCCTTTTTCTCCCCAGCTCTGAATATGTTAGTAGGAAGCCTATTCTCCCACATGTACTACAGAAACCTCATCCCACTGATCCCCTAGATACTTTTCAATTTGCAGATATGCTTTACAGTTACAATACTTGTTTTTAAACTTCCCTCTCCTCCCATCTGAACTTCTGTTCTCCACCTGAAGCTCAACTCTTTACAAACACTGCTCTGCAACAGTCCTCTCTGGGGCACATATCACTATTTAGACTGGCTTTTTCATGCTTCTTTTCCTTGATTCTCCTGTCAGGTTTCCAACCTCCTTTGGAATGATGCCTGTCGTCCCCTGAAGAGATCAGGATCTCATTTTGGTACCCGTACTTGCTTTGTACATCACTCAAAAACATAGCGGATGTAATTTATCTGGAAAGAGCCAGAGGAGATTTAACAAAAACAATACAGGAAGATGGTAAATCCTTTGTTCCCAGGACAAAGGGACTCTCAGGCTAATCCAGCTTAAAGAGATCATTTTAGGTCAAAGAGAAGCCAAGACTCAGTGAGTAAATTAAAGCAGAGACACACTGGATTCTCTTTCCCTTCAGGCTGTCTCCTGCAAGTGCTGCATCCCTCAAAGGAACCACCAGAGAAAACAGCCCTGATGGGGGAGTTCAGTTCTTGTGCAGATTCCTGCCATCTGCAGCCCTTCCTTCCAGGAACAACAGTGCCTTAATTTCCACTGCACTCTGAGGACAAGGACAGGTATGTCAAAGTGATGCCAGGGTACCAGTTCTGCCCAGCTTACCAGAACATTGTGTTTCACACGGGGACAGAGCTTCCAGGGTACCATTCTGAAAACTGTGCAGCTTGTTAAAATCTCTGCCAAATCCCACAGGACATGCTGAACAAGACTCAGTATTGAATAAAAAGCAGTGTTAAGAGCACTTGGTTGCATTTTATGGGATCAGCTATCGATTGTGCTTACTTGCAAAAAGTTTTAAAATTTACTACTTTTACTGATTCAGGAGATGGGAAATGATCCATATTTTATTATCTGCTTACATTTTTGCATAGCCATCACCCTGGCTAGCAAACAAAAGCTTTCAAGAAGGTACTATCCAAGTAAAAAAAGACCGAGAAGCTGAGAAAAAGTGACAGCAGAATGAAGTTATTTTCCCTGAGATACACCTGGCTCGTGAAGCTGATCACATCAATTTGGCAGATGGGTGGAAGAAGCAGCCAATGCAGACAGATAACCTATTACCTCTTCCAAAGAATCTTGAAGGTCAACCAAATACCCACAGTGATTTTGAGGTGTTGTGATAGCTGGGTAATCCTCCTCCAGGGAGCAACAGCAGCAGGAGGTCCTGACACAAGTGTTTATTTACAACAAGCAGCCTTGTTTTCAGAGGAGATCACTAATTGACATGAGTGCGACCTGTGTAAGGCAGATTTGCTGGGTTGCATTCAGTCTGTAATCCTTTTGAGCACTATTATTATGGATTATTATGGAAGTTTAGAGCTTTAGCAAAACGTTTCCACTTCCACACACAAAGCTGAAATCATTATTAGCTGCAGCATTATTAAATCTTCACTGTTCAGCGACTTGGTCAGGAATGCATCTTGGCAAGTGCTTTAAGGAGCAACAGATTCCAATGCTCTCTTACAGTCTCAAGTATCAGGACAGATGTTCTTAGTTTCTCTTCATCAGATGTACACGCCTGCTACCTCTGTACAGCTGAGCTGTACTTGTGCTCCTAATGACATCCACTGGGAGCTGGGAACGCAGAGCCTCAGCCAGTGTTCCCCACAGCAAAACAAAGACATTGATTTTCCAGTTCAGGCAATAGCAGCAGGTTGCCTCAGCCTCCTGCCCAGTTTCATCTTCAGCAAGACATTTGCATCTTTACAGTTATTAACCTCATCACTCCACACCATAAAAATACCAGTTTATTTTTCACTTGCGATAGAAAGCTCTCTATGTGTCTAATACTTAGCTTGTGGTTTTTTAGTGGTTAAAGCATCATCTATCAGGTGCTCAGATAAAGAAAAAGAGCTCTTTATTCTATTCAAGATTTATTGTTTAAAACTACAGGTACGTTTGGCATGTGAGTCCCACAGTCTAAGTGATCAAAACACAGAAGTGTCATCAGCCTCAAGCGGTAGACAAAGTCTTCAAAAAAAATGAAGTCTGCAGTTGCTGCTGAACTGCCTCATAACTAGCACGTGGCATTGGCATTAAGGCAATAAATTTAAACCCTTTAAATAAATAATGCCTTTAATATGGTCTAGAATAGGGATTTTTTTGAATTAATTTCTTTCTTGTTCCTATTATTTATGATGAAACACTAGCCTGGGACCTAGAAAATAGAAATGCTGAAAGAGTAAATGAGATACAGCCACTGAAGTGAAAGAGCCTCAAGCATAATGCAGCACTACCTACCCAAAAGCTCTCTTCCCAACCTGTTGGACTCTGCAAGGCTGTCAAAGCAAAATTTAACACCTTTAAGAAAAATCCAGGAGTACCCACCATACTCGATAATCAGTTTTTTAGTTGAGACAATGCATATTTATACATTATTTGTAAAAGGTGGATTTGTTTAAAGCATTGTCAGCTGCAGTTTTCAGAAGATCAGATGGAATAATAAAAAAAACAACCTCAAGAAAGATTACTGTCATCACAGAGAGTTTACAAAATGGAAAGCGGGCGGTGAGTAGAGAAGGTTATAAATTTTACAGTGTTTTTTTGATTTTACACACTGAAGAATAACCTCAATCAGATTCCTTGCCTGCAAGGAACAGAAACTCTGGCTCTGCTTCTTGACAGCCACAGATGGTAACAGGCAGCCTCAGCTCAGCAAGCCTTCCTACAAATGGATTCCTGCAATATTGACCCAGCCGCGGCATCTATGAGCTGCATCCTGTCCCAGATTCCCTGGCCTTGACCAGCAAACACTGAGCTTGGTCTTAGACCACTGCAAATCCATACTCAGCCAGCCTCAGAGACAGCCCAGTGCTGTTTGTTACACTGAGGTGGGATTCCAGCCCCACTCACGGCATAACTCTGCACTCCCCAGCCTCACTTCTCAAAACACCTTCCTAGCTATGACATTCACATCTTTTTAAACTTCTCAATATCCAAAGCATAACATTTAAATAACTTTCTATCCCCAGGAGAACATGCAGTGTTTTCTGCTGTGATTTTTTTAGACCATACCACAGAAACAGTGCTTTGAGCGCACTCCAAACAAGACAGTTTTGCCTAATAAGGGCCACATTATACACACAGCCTTGCATTCTGCTCTAGCTGTGCTTCACCCAACCCTCTCTGGTCAAGAAAAGAAATACCTGTGGAAGCAAGACAGATTTAAGCTATGCCCCTTCCTAAAGCAGTTCATTATCAAAACAGATCAATGCTCCAAAATAATAAATGTAGGACTCAGCTTGCAGAAACACCTCTGAAAGCTGAGCAGCTCAGAAGGTGCTTCCATTCTCTCTACCTGTCTTTTTTTCATTTTGTTGTTTTGGTTTTTTAATAACAATTCACAACTCCAGACAGGTTGACAACTTATTGAAAAGGATTTTTCTTCAGAAAAGTTCTCACCACCGACTGTGTACCATCTTTATTACATTGGTACTGACATTTAATGCTCAATAAATCTGCAGCCCTTCAGTGGAGCTCTGCCTTACAGTTAAACTCAGACTTCTCCTTTTCCTTTGATACTTGAGGCTTTCCAGGGACCAGGAGTTAGTTCCAGATCTGGCACTGAATTATCATGCAAGCCACTTGCTTATGCTCCTTCCCACTGGCAAGATGAAGCAAGAAGAAAGGGCAGGGGAAAAAAATATTCCTAAGGGTCTTTCACTAAATTTCACAGCTGTTTTTCTCTCAACACACAAAATCCAATTCTGTCATTCCACCAAGCTGCAGTTTGTAACTTCCCCAAGAACAATCACTGCAAAGTGAGTGAGTAGTGACAGCTCTCCCAGCTCTATCTTCTGGCACAAGCTCATCATGAGACTCGAGGGGGAAGGCTCAGGGGACGCTGCTCATTGACACTGTCTCTCTCAAAATGGGCTGATGTCAGAACTCCTCAGTTAAAAATTCCTGCACAGAAGCAACCCAGTGAGGTGGGAAAGGCAAAGCACCAGTGCAATAATGGCTAGGAGGGTTCTGAGAGAAAGGACTTCTACACTCCAGCTCAGAAACCTTTTACCCCAGGGGAACTGTTCAGATGATTTTCAACTGGCAGCAGAACTCCCTCAAGCAGAGCACTTCACAGGGGTTTGCAGCAGGGCTCAAGAGCAAAGCACTTTGAATTCACTGAGCTATGACAAAAAAAGAGAATTTGGTTGACTCACCTGAACTGGGAGCACACAACTGATTCCAGAATATGTTTTAATTCATGTTATTGATAACAGCTGACAGAATTAAGCCTCGAAGCAATGCCCTTCAACTGTTTTTATTTTCTAAGTATCAAAAATTAATTAAAACCAAGTAATTTGATCTACAGCAGATTTCCAGAAAAGCCAAAGAGCACAGATGCCTGAAACAAGGATCTGACCCTTTCAGAAAGCTGTTAAAACACCCCATCTCTACAGGTAACCCTTTGTTAACACAGGCATACGAAAGTTACAGACTGGAAAACCCACAAGTGTGGGTTCTCATCTGCCTGGGAACTGCCTCTTCTCCAGCACCAGAAACAGCCTAATTTCTAATCATTCGACAGATAATGTGACCCCTTCACATCACAGATGACAGTGAATGAAGAGTGAAGTGTGACAGTCGACGTATTCCTTGGGGTTAGCTTCCACTCCAAGCTGGAAATAGAGCATATGGAGTGCTTCACATGCACGCAATGTATGATACATGGCAAAACCCATTCTTGTTGGTGTTAGCTTTCTGTTTCTTACAAATGTTTCTTTCAGCCACAAACACTTAAACTGACAACTCCAGCTTTCCTTAAGAAAGTAAAATTTCGACAACTCTGACTGCAGAACAAATCTGCAAGTCCTAAAATGAGGTTAAAAAATTGAAATGCATCATGGATAACTCAATATTTTTAAATCATACTTTTCTTGGGCAATTTTGTGATTCAGGTATTTGAGTTTAAAACGCTTAGACTTGATAATGCTGTATTTCTTAATTACAGTATTTCATTTTTGCATACAACATGCTTACGCTTCAGTATCAAATTTTACTCTAGGCTGTAAAGAAATGAAATTTAGCTATACTACTTCCAAAAGCCACTTTTAGCTTTTAGCACAGTACTTGGCATTAATGTGCCATTACTGGGATGTGAAGCAGTCTGTTTCCTCCTTTGAGAGACTATAATTCATTTTCTGAATCAAGAGCATGAATGTAACAAACAAGTTTTGCATACTGCAAACATTACATGTTGTCATTTTGACTATTTACTCGTCTGTCAAAGATGGGTTGGCTTCAAAGGAATGTTTCCAAACTTCAGTATGTCTCCACCATTGCCTCATTCTCCCCTGCTCTTCCCCAGCAGTGCCAGCGCTCTCTTTAGCCATATCTCCCACCTCAGGATAAGCACAGAGGACATTCTGTGGCAAGATCAAGACTGCAACCATCTTTTTCTTCTCTCTGCCAGTCCCCACTTCGTTTTAGTCAATACCTGTGTGCTCACAAAACTTTTAACAAGAACACAGCAATTTTCCACCTGGTCCTTTGTCATTTGCAGTGCAGGAGGACAAACAGTTCTAGACAGACAGGACAGATTGTCTTTGAGGGGATAACATTGTATTAGTGACTCATACACCATCCTGGCAAGTAACCAAAGGTATCCCACTGGATTTTAGCATTGTACCAGATTCTCCACAGCTTTCTGGTTTAAAGAATTCCTTGCACTCATGTAATATGGTGTGATACAGAGTCACCAGTGGCCAGGAATGACAGGAGGAAATGGTCTCAAGTTGGGCCACAGGAGATTCAGGCTGGATGTTAGGAAAAACCACTTTACTAAAAGAGTGGCTGAGCATTGCAGCAAGCTCCCCAGGGAAGTGGGGGAGTCACCATCCCTGGAAGTGTTCAACAAACCAGCAGACGTGGTGCTTCAGATGTTGTTTAGTGGGCACAGTGCTGCTCTGTCAAAGGTTGGACCTGATGCTCCTGGATGTCTTTTCCAACCTTAATGATTCTCTGATTCCCAAATTCAAACAGCCCCAAGAAAACAACAGGATGTTTCACAGCATTCCAGTGGGAGCAAGTAACACCTGGCCTGAGATGCAGAGCAGCACTAGAGGCTATCCAAGCCTTCAGGAATGTCTTTTTTGATAGCAGTAATGCAAGCATTCCACAGAAACACCAAGCCTGCAAACAAGGCAGTATTTCACCTGGCACTTCCTCTGATTCATATCCATGAGCTCACTCAACAGCCTCAGAGTTTTCTCTGGGGTTCTACACAATATGCCTTTTTTTTTCCCTTCTGGACTAGATACATTGGAAAAGAAAGGTGGCCATTGCATAATTCATCCAGAATCACCTACCAATACACAACTTAGCTCAAGATATGATAAAATGCTTCACTTTGTTCATTTTCAGAGACAGAACTCACCCTAAAACACAAGAGAAGATACCAAACCACAGTGATGGCATACTGTTAATAAAGTATTCATTTTAACTACCTTTCATTTTCCCTTATAAATGATCAGCAGATGTATCTTTCAACAAAATAATTCTTCATTTAAAAAATCTTCCATGGATTGTTTTCCAGCATATTTAACAAGGCATTGTGGTAGATTTATACTTGAAGCATGATAGTCATAGAGATGAAGAGTACAAACAGATATTTACTGACACTCCTCATGGATAAAAACATTACTTACTTTACTGATACATCTTGTTATCATGCAATGGGATTTCTTAATGTTAAAATTCAACATTTTATCAAAAGAGGAAGATACTGGGTATATTCAAGTAATCAAGAAGTTTCCCTATAAAAATCTAGAATTTCAACTACATACCCGGCAGTCCTGATTTCATTTTAACTCAGTTTTGATGTTCACCACAGGATCATAGCCAAGTGCTAAATTTCATATTGCACACCCAGTTTTGTGAGGCAGACTTCATAGGGAAATCCAGCACTCTTTAATTTTTTAATTTTATAAATTGTTACGGACTACGCAGCTTGGATTGGTTTTCCTGATTTGACTGCCCTCCCCAAGGACTACACAACTGAAACAAACCTTCAGGCTACATTTATGTTGCCTCCGTTTTCCTTTTCTAAATGCCAAGTCTCTGATTAATTTGATTCTATCCAAAATGTGAACATGAAACACAAAGACTGTTGAATCCACCACACACATAAAAAAAAGTCTAAATAAAAAAGAAATGTAAGCCATTAATATTCCTGAAGTGAAAGGCACATCTGTGGAGTTTCTTTTTTCATGCAATATTTAAAGCAGTTTAACAAATAAATAAGCTGCTGTTCTACCTAAAACTCTGGCCTATCAGAAAATTTTAAATTATTGTAAGACAACAATGAGTCACCAGAAAGAACTTAATCTCTTACTGAAAATACATTCAGTCATGTCACTCTGTCAAGGGTGAATCCTGAGCTCTAGAAGTTAAATTTTCAACTGTGCCAGAAAGATATTTAAACCTTCAACTGAAAGAATTGAAAAAGAAAGATCAGAGATTCAAAGTCTCATCCCACATGAGCACCTTGACTGCTGATTGGTTACCATTGGAAGACTCAATCTATTCTCAAGACCCCTTTTAATGATAAATGGCAAAAACTCTTTGGAAGTCATTAAATTAAAAACTTTACAATCCCTGAAAGCATCTGATAATGACAAAATTGACTTCTTGATAGCTCTGCTCCTACAATTAGCAATATTCACAGGGAGGTGTGTTAGCAGATGCCTCTATATCCATTTTAAAATAATGTTTAGCTCAGTAAAATAAATCTCTTTTTAATCAGCAATGCTTTAAAAGCTAAATTACAGCTAGAGTATGTAATGAAGAGATAAAACTCTCTGAGTAAGAATCAAAATTAATATAAAGAAATTAAGTTATAATTGCTTGAGGAGAGGGAACTAACTACCTAACTTTATGAGACAGTTACAAAAGGCAAATCACAGTACTTGCACAGAACTCTTGCTCAGAGCTTGCTTTTCTTCTAATCTCAAATTTTCTGAGGACCCAAAGCAGAATTTCAGTAAATTTTAGGGCAACACATAAAACCTGATCCCTCCAGGTCAGATTTGATAGAATTACTTAATTTTGGAATGATTATCTACTTTCCAAAGCATTGAAAACGCTGCTACAGGGTGCTCATGAGTAGCATAAATCAATTTAGGAAGTCTGTTAGAACAGCAGCACCTTTCCAATTACCCAGGAGAAGCAGCAAGGCTCTCCACTTTTATGGATGGTATTTTAGAGGTCCAACTTAACCTATCTTACAGAATCTTCAAGGTAATGAAGCTCAAAGAAAATTATCCTTGTTATTAACTTAGCATGTTTGCTTCTCGTAAATGCAGCCAACTGCTAAAGAAATAAATAGAGCAAGCTATGCAAAAGATTCTCGAGATTTGGATGTTACATAGTTCTGTGTTACTGACAAAGCACTAATGCCACATCCTCTAGCTCAAATTACATCAGGAACCCTCATACAAGAGCCATAAGGGAAAAACAATTTGCAAATCTCCAGCTTACTGAATGCCAGCACCTGCCAGTTGGTGTTAACATCAGACTATGAGTGCAATACAGGATGTATTAATTGTGCCATTTAGGACATGTTCCGCCTTGAAAGATGCACAAATATTCATCTAAGCATACCACAACAGGTTCTTTGTCTGTAACACAGCTCTAATGTACATCTATGGATGACTGTTTACAATTTGTATTGGATATGTACTGTCTTAGTCCTTGGTCTTACTAAGGGTTTGTAGAGGTCAAAAGTCGCTGATCTGAACATCATAAGTGTTGAATCTCAGAGAAAGACTGGATCCAAATCCCACGGACTGCAACAGGAAATTTCTTAGTAGGTGTTGGAACCCCAGGCACTGAGAATTTTAGACTTTCTGTGCTGATAGGCACTGACCCCCAAGAAAACACTGCATTTGACCTGAGGCCTTGCAGAAGGCTTCCAAAATTGAGTGATAGAACTAGGGTTACATGTGTATAGTTTGAAGAGAAGTGTGTAAAATCACATGGTAGAAAACTTAAGAGTTTAAGGTTTTAGAATATAGTAATATATATACAAAGCAAGATGGAGGTTTTAGAGAGGAGGCTAGTCCTTCTTTTGCACCTTCTTCATGTGTCTGGGTGGTATTTTTTAATTGGATAGAAAAATCGTCATTGCAGACCACGGGTGGTTGGGTATTGGGTTAAAAGTAAAAATAATTTAGGCGTCATTTCTTAATTGGACAATTCATCCTTAAAAGGCCTTGTAGAGAGAGAGAGCTAGGGGGGCATTTTTTTTAGTTTGTTAGCTAGAAGTGCTGTGGAACTCACGATTTAAGAGACTGTAATAGAGATAAGAATTAATAAACATCTGAGTCTGAATAAGAAATACCATCTGAGCATTTAATCCCAACCCTGGCAAAAAGAAGATAAAACACAACAAGTAGGTGTTGAGTCCTGAGAGCAATGCAATGTGTGACTGCATGAGCTCTCTGCAGACACAAACCCAGCAGGTACCATCTCTGGATGCTCTGAATCACCAGCTGACACCCTGCTGACACTTCAAGGCAGGATTTGTCACCACAGTCACACCCTACAGAGCTCGGCTCCTCAGGCAAATTTTGAGTTGCACCTTGCAGCCCAGCTGTGAACCAGCACCCTGAACTTAAGATTTACTCAATGCAGGCTTTACTTCTGTTTGAGAAAATAAATTTCTGTTCAGGCAGCCTGGCTGCTGCCTTTGCACCTTAATAACAACAGCTCTTCTTCCGCTTTCTGAATGCACAGTCTTGTTCTGCCAGCAGCTTCACAGTTGCATGATCAAAGAAACCAATCCAGACCACACTGCCATTATTCAGAGCCACAACTCCCACAGCCTTCTCACCAGCAGGGCAACATTTCAGCCTCACAGCCCTGACCACGACCACAAGTCAGCCCCTCTCATGATTTGCCAAAGCAAATCCCAGTTGCACTGGGTTAGGCACCAAACCCATCGCCTGCAGGCTGAGAGAACATCCCCACACAGAGCCAAAATTAAACTTTTGGAGAACAGCAGTTGGGAGAGAATGACTGGAATTTCAGTCATTGCAGAAACTTATGCAGCCTGTGCTGTACCCCAGGAACTAGCTGGACTTTAAATCCCAGCTAGAAAGGTGGGGGAAAGAAAGTTATAGTGAACGTTCAAGTGACTCAAGTGTCTGCATTCAGTTTTTCTAAAATTTGACTATTTTACTTCAAAAGAATCTGTAATCTCAAGAAATCAGAAGAAAAAGTGTTCTCAAAATGTTTCAGACAAAAAAAATAAATCTCATTTTCAGTCAGCATGAGCAGTACAGATACATTCATATGGATTAACCTTAAAGTATCTAAAGAACAAGAAAAGGGGAATAGATTTTCAAAACACTGCTTCTGTGACAAAGTAGATATTTATAAATTTATACCTAGAGACACTTTCACAAATTAATTTCTTTTCTATAGCTTTTGTTTCTGTGCATAACCACATATTTCTTTTATTAGTGTTTTTTCCTTTTCTCATTTTGTATCTTTTTTCTTTCTTCCTCCTCTTTCCCAAATGTCTAAACAAAAAGGGAGATTTCTCTACCATTTGAGAAAAGAGACAATACTGGAATAAACTCCTGACAACATGAATTAAACTCATAGGTTTTCTTTGACATATTTCTAGATAAAATATTAAAAAGCACAAGAAAAGTATCTGTGAGCTGAAAAGGAAGGGAAAACACTAGAACTAAAATAAAGTGAAAACATGATTCGTTCATTTTCTTTTCACATAACCTCAGCAGATAATTGATATTACCAATTTAAAAGCTTAAAATTCTGTATTTTCCTGTGTTTATTGCTGCAGTAATCCATTTGAAGGAGAGTGCCTAATTCTAAATAAAACGTACAAATTCTTGCCTTGTTTTTGTTTTCTGCAAAGAATTGGGGATATCTATTAGTCCTCCTAGCCTGAGGACTCTGTAACTTTCACTCAACTTTATTTCTGCCCAACATCTAAATCCAGGTAAGGAAGGTCCTAAGGGACTCTAATAATAGGTAGCATGCCTGCCACACGAAATACACTTCTCACTACTTGGTGCAGTACGACAGTCTACTGGAAAGCTTATTTATTTCAATTTCAAAACTGCAACTCAAAACTTGATGAGAAAACTTCCAAACCTGCTTTGTTTCTTCCTCTATAATTTTGAAGAAATAGCACGAGTTCAAGGTTCTTGACGGTGCTGACCGAAATACTCCACGTGATATAAAGCACATGGTGAAAGTGTGCCATGGTAACGCTGCCCTCTGGGATCATCCAGGAAAGGAACAGGTGCCTCTGCCGTACCTATTTATTGCTATTTTCCTGCCCAGTGACCTGCATCAGTGCCAGGGCAGTGTAACCTGTGACCTACAGCTCGTTTCACAGGCTGGTTTAGACACACAGTCGACATGGATTCACCAGCAGCAGAGACTTCCCAGGTGACCAAGGGGTTATTTTCACTCTGGAGTGGTAACCACCTCCACAACTCCCTGAAGTACTAATTGCTGAAAGCCAGGAGAATATTTCAGGGAAAATTCAACACATTTTTTGCTTTCCTGCATATGCTGGCAGAGATAGGACAACACAGCAGAAAAACCTTCCTATGAGTAGCTCTATGCTCATTATATAATGCACACGTTGTACCATGCATTATGCACCATACAGTGCAGGGCTCATTACACAACACGTGTATTATATAACACACTGGCAGTATCTGAAGCAGGTAATTATGCAAAGTAAATTATTAACCAAAATCCACGCAGCAAACTCTGATCCTGTGAAATATCTGTGAGTAGGCATTTTTAAAAAGAGAGTAAGAAGAAAATTGGGAAGAGAAACTCGATCTGCTTCTCCTAGGTAATCAAGCTTTGACTCCGAGGGTCAGATATGCAAAAACTGCAACTGAAGTCCCAGAACAATATTTTCATCAAGAGGAGGTCCGGACAGAGAAACACAAGCCCCTTTGTTTCTCATGTAATGCTGGTCATGCAGAAACTAAACACATCACTTGTAGGTATTTGCAGGACTTAATTCAGAAAAGTAACCTTCTAGTTTTGTGCAGTGACCTGAAAGAGGCTAAATAAAAATGCACGTGTTTTCAACACTTTATCTGAAATGCAAGAGCTATTGGTGTAGAATGTTGGAGAAATTAGTTACTACATTGAATTAAATGTAGTACTACCTCTGTTATTCTGAATTTTAGTGAGAGGGAAAGGATTAACTATTCATAAGAGTGAGATAGTTATTGATGGGAGCCTTAGTAACAAAGCCAAACAAGCAGATTTTCCACATGATCTCTTTCCAGTTTTACACAAGACATCCTTTCGGATCTTTTTCATGGTGAGCCTCTGCCAAAAGGGGAAAGCATGACAGGTATTAAAGAGGGCAATTAATACAACACTCAGTTGCGCCTTACATTCTTTGCAAGGTAAAACATAAGGGCATGTCAGCAAAAGAGGTCAGCCGTAATCAGGGAGTGAGGAACTAATCTGCAGTATGAGCTGTGGTGTTTGAGATCAACACAGATTACATTAATCTGAGTGACCTGCCTGCAGTGACTCCGGCCTCGTCAGAACAGCCCTGCTGGGACTCCTGCACATTCCTGCTTGCACAGGAGGTAAGGGAGAGGCACTCAGCACCGCTCAGCACCTCACAAGGAGTGCGACTGACAGCACCAATAAGACAGATTTCCAAGCCAAGGACATCCTACTGAATTTCTGTGTTCCTTTGGTGTGCTGGCATCCAGCATGAGCCAGCAGCGACTCGCTTTTGTGCCATGCTGCACACAGCACTCCGTGGTTGCAAAGAGAAGTTTAGTAACAACCTCTCAAGGATGCAAATGTGAGATACCTCTTGTTTTCCCAGGGAATTCTCACCTCCTACTTGAATATGAGCCCACTGGAGGACTCTCATGAATAAATCTCATTGTGGAAGTCCCAAGGCCATTGCTGAATTAACAGCAGCACCTTTCAGAGGTGGCGTGCCAGTGAAACCTTCCTTGCCTCTGTGAGCTAAGAAACACAGCCAAAAACTGCAAGGGCAGTCACACACACAAATATGCTGCCTGAGTTGTATAAATAGCTTTCCATTAAGTGCCATTAAAAACAGTCATAAACCCCAGTTTATATTCCTGCAATATGCCTCACTTCCCAGTTTAGGCTTGGTTTATACATTAAAGGTTGTTTTCTCTTAGGCAAACAGAGATGGGACTCCACGTGCCAAACTCTTTATAGCCCAGGGACTTTATAACACACATCTTCCTGCCAGAATGTGAAATTACTGATCTGAGCTTTATTTTTTTTTCCCCTGCACTCCAACAAACCTCCATCTGAAAGAAATCCAGCTACACAGTGCCTTTCTATATTCGGTTTTCTCTAGGATCCAAGTTCCTTGGATCCCATATTCCAGCTGGGGTTTGTTTTTAATCCAGATGATATTTGTTTTAAGAGTCACAATTTGCAAAGAGACCTGGATCTAGTGTTTTCTGTGGTTGGCATTCATTTCTCAGTGCAGCTGACAGTCCAGAATTTTGCATGGTACAGCACCATGCCTGAGGACAATGGAGGATTGTATTAATTGATGAGAACAGACACCTGACGAACCACTGGGGTTAAAAGGGCTGAAATTCATTCATATTCTGTTCAGGTTCAGACCTTCAACTTTCCACACTTCCCAGCAAAACAGCACAGTGGAATCTTCCCTGCTAGCCTAGTTTCCTATTATTGTATTTTTCAGAATGTACTCATTACCTCTCACTGCAGAGACAACAGAGAAAGGTTTGGGGTCTTTTTTTCTGTGAAAGATGATCATCAATTTTTTTCTTCAAAACATAAAGGGACTTTAAACAGATGTAAATTGACAGGACTGTCAGCTTCAGATGAATCCTATATTGCCCTGAGAAAGACTACCTGGGGCCAAGACTCAGGTGATTTCCCTTTAAAACACCCTGATATCTGAATGTGTCTTTGAAAACATTCTGATAAGCAGAGTGGGGTGAGGATACAACACATAAATGTCCTCTCCTGGGTTATGAGGACTTGTCTTGCCAGCTAATATCTCAAAGAAAGAAACTTTCCAGACCTAATTTTAACCATTACAGAGCAAAGTAGCTCAGGTGAGCACAGGGCAAGCTTGCACACAAGAACTTGTATTCCTTCTGAAACTGCTAAAATCAACTTTGCCCTGGTGCTGCAAGACAATTATAAGATATACCCATGATTCACAGGAAGGCATCAAGGTCTGGAAAGTCCCAAGAAGGTATTGAACAAACTGGATTGCTCAACAGCTTCTTATATTCCCACATCCCACTTCTCCACAAGCATAATAGGAGATAAGGTCAGCTTCCATCAGTGCTCTCAGAGGTCTGGATTCCTGGGGAAAAACCCTTCTCTTTTAGCTGTGTACTGCTATGAGTGCAGCTCCTTAGCTGGCACAGAGCAGAAACCCAATTCTGGAAAACTACACAGAGCATGGTGAGAACCCATTCAAAGTGAGTGGCAAATGACTGTGTAGTGAAAGGTTTTAAATGTATTTACTCCAAGTGAGTTTATAACTGACTCTGGCTACATAAATTCACCAATTGAGTAGCACTTCAATAATAAATCAAAAATATGTCCCCATTAACTTTTTTTTGATAAATATTTATCTTGTACACAAAAATCTATGTGATAGTAGATGCATTGGTTGAAATGAATTAAGCACAACACCTGTTGATTAGATTAATATCTTTTTCTATGCCAGTTAAGGATTTTTATATCATCCATTTTACTACAGACATCTGGATTTAACAAAGCCATGGTTAGAGGCATTAAAATACTTCTCACCTTTCATAAAAACACATTTTAAAAATAAATCAAACTCAAGGATACAAAGAGCAGTCATGGAATAAAGCCTTTTGCATCCACGGAACTGTCCTGTGACCACCTGTTCAGAACACTGATGTCGCTCTAGAAAAAAAACCCAACCAATAAAGCTCGTGCCTTTTTCAATCTAAGCCTATTTTATCTCTTTTCACAGAGCACAAAAAAACAGGGTGAACATTTTGTGTCTGAACTGATAGGTCAGAGTAGTGGTTGGTATCCAACTAAATGGCGAAGGAAGTGATGCATAAAGAAGAAAATTGTAATACAGCCATGGATCACTTCTGACACTTTCAATTAAGGTTTTGTTTAGTTAAGCACTTCCAAGTTTTAATGAGAGGTTTTGCAAAAAATTAATTAAAAGACTTCCACTTTTCTTAAGTTGCCTGACTTCACAAAAAAAACCCCCAAACCCTAAAACATCGTATTTGTATTCTTACTCATCGTATTTGACCGTTTTCATACATTTTACTTTCAGATAACTGCACTCCAGAGCAATACTAAACTCTGATGCTGAATTCTTTGCAAACTAAGCAGTCTACACAGAGTTTGCTCTTCTTTTTATTAGGAACATTTGCATGTCAAGATTCTTAAATTTGCATTATTAACACAGTCATTTTTTAATAATTCTATTTCATGAAGAAAGGATTATTCCATCCATAGAAATGCATCCAGTAAGAATTGAAAACTAACTTCAAAACTCTTTCCATAATAAAAATCTCTCCATAATAAAAGCATAACATAAGTAAACCCCTAGGGTGAATTTTAGCATGGTAGTTTTGTCTGGTAATGCTCTCCTTCCTGGTATTTACTGAGAATGTGTGTTGCTAAGATAGAGGGAAAAAATCAAGGTATTTGCTC
Source organism: Acrocephalus scirpaceus scirpaceus (assembly GCA_910950805.1). Lineage (NCBI taxonomy): Eukaryota > Metazoa > Chordata > Aves > Passeriformes > Sylviidae > Acrocephalus > Acrocephalus scirpaceus. The sequence goes on from OU383780.1 coordinate 57,005,611, forward strand.
ATACTCATTTTACAGCAGTGCTTGTAAAAACACTGCATCTCTGAATACACTACTGTGAAAGCTTCTGTCTTTCCTTCCAAAATAACTTTCATTCCTGCTACTCTTGAATTTATCAATCACCTTCCCAGTGAAACCCCAGCTGGTGGAGGGAGTGGAAAGGTAAAACACATTTTTATTTTTATTTATTCTTGGATGCATCAGACAGGTAGAATCCTTTCCCAATCAAAGTCTGGTTTGATTGGGAAAGGATTCTACCTTTGAGAGAGATTGATGAGAGCCACCAGGAATGAGAATCAGCACAAATTACAGAGCTTGAGGTAATTTTGCTTCAGAAAAGAAAAGCAAACAAAGCAATCAAAAAATCCCTACAAACAGCAGGCATGACAATCCAATATCATACTGCATACTCCAATTCATTTCCTTGCTTTGGAACCTACAAGTATTTGCAGTATTAGCCAGAACCCCAGAAAAAAGCTTTATAATTCAAAATGTGCAATAGCTGTATTTCAATGGCAGTTTTTACATGAAAGAAAACAGCACAAGTTGTGGACAACTACTCCTAGGGCATGTCACTATTTCAGTGTTTACAAACATCATTTCTTTCAACAAAGCTTAATGTCCCTTTTGAAGTTGCTCAGGAAATTTGCCCAGGTTTCACTCCCTCATAACACAGGAGATTTGAGTCATAACATAAATATTCCAACAGTTTTGCACTTCCTATTAAGTAGCAATACATTTCTACACCGCCCAAAACAAAAGTAATGGAGTACCTATTCTCACAAAAAACGAGGTATGCTTTAAAAACAATTACTTTTATTCATTACAATAAAAAATTTCAAAATAGTTTAAATAGCGACCTACATTATCATATTTTCAAATTTAACTTCTTTAGATATTTCTCAAACACAGCTTGGAGAATGTGCTTGTTGAAAAAGCAGGAAGGTGTAGTTTATGAGTTACATCCCATTGATAAATCTCAGTCAGAGAGAAGTGCTAAATTACTTTGCAAAATCATAGATGTTAATATCTAGCGGGCAATAAATTTGATTTCTCAAGAAGCCTGTTCCCTGACTAAATTCATGTGCATGCATTTATGGTGTGTTGGACACTACTCTGGTCTATCCCCTAAATCAGAATTAAATACAAGAGCTAAGAGCCAAGGAGAAAAGCCCCTCTTCTCTCCCTGTTTAATAGCTTGAGGCTCGTGGTGTCACAGCCATTAGGGACAAACAGCATGGTTCATATTGCAGAGCCTCGGAATACTTTTGGGGAAAAGAGAGAATGGTATCATGAATAAAAAACAAATAAAAGAGGAAAAAAAACTCAAACGGTTTGCAGCTTTCACTGTGGAAAACAAAAGGTTTTCACAGGAGATAGGGCCACTCTCTCTGTTTCTATTTTCATTCCCAGGAACAAATATTACAGAATTAATTCCTCCCCTAACTTTCAGCCTCCTGCTTCCAGCAAGGTTGATTCTGACAAGACATCTATGCTTGCTTTGGAAAGCAGTCAGACACAGTGGAAATTGTCTTTTAAGTCTACAAAATTTTTACAGCCATGTCCAAGAACTCACACTGTTTGGTGCTCTCTCTCCAAAACAGCCTTCCAAATCCACCACCAATGCATCACCTTTGTGCTGTTAGAGAAGGATTTCATCTCTCTAATAATGCCTTCACTCAGCTTTGAAAGATCATTAATGAAGCCAGCTATTACAACATCAACCTCAAAAATGCCATTAAAACATACTAAACATGTACTCATGCATAAAGGTTGACATTGCAACTCTAATTACTGCAGGGTGCTGCCTTGCTAGTCAATTTTTCTTAGAAATATTTGAAAATTTACTTGCTTAACAGCTGTCTACAGAGAGCGTTCACAATCACTTTTTATTCACTTCTTAATAAAGTCCAAAATTCCAGCCACATGGTATCGTTTTGTGTCTTTTTTCCTCCATTTAAGATAGGTTCCCAGACTGAAATATCACAGCATATTTCCTGTTTCTGGGACATATATTTAAAACAGCTTATTCACCATCAGTGCTAACATGCTGACATACCACAATATTTTTTTGCATGAAAAACACTGCTTTGTCCCTTGTGTTTATGCAACTAAGCAAGTTTAGGGGTTCTTTTTAAAAGCAGATTTTTTTTCTTCCTTCCTATTTCTCAGAGAAATCTATTCTAGAACTTACTCAGCACAGCAATTCTATTTTAGTTGACGCTACTCAGAGACTACCAGGCTAAGCAATGCCAAGCTTCAGGCAAGTGAAGAACAGCTAACACCAGCAGTGCAGGCTGGAGCCCTTGAAACACTGCTTTCTAACAAGCCCTGTGTGCATAAATACAGCCACACCTTAATTATCTCCACTCTTTAAATAGAATAGTTTAAATAGAACTCCATCTATTATCATAACTGCTCCTTATATCCATTTCTGCTTGCTGAAATCCCCAGTGGCATCAAGCTCCACTCTCAGCTGGGCTGCTGCTCGTGTTTGAAGAGGGTTCCTGGGTGGCCATGAGGGACCTGTCTCCCTTAGGAAAGATCACTAGGGTGAGGCATCAGCCACAACTTCAAAGCCCATCTGTTATCCCAGGCTGTTGTGTGTCAGGGTTTCTGACAGAGATTCAGCCGCGCTTCTTTCCATAATCCCGAGCCACACCGCTGAGGTGGCAGTGCCTCATCAGTCCTGGAAGTGGTACAGAGCTCCAGGAAGAGCAGTCTGGCTGCTGACACCCAAGACAGAGTCCATGCAAAACAGGTATGCAGCTCCCTGAACCAAGGGAATCAAAACTTGCTATGCAAATCAGAGGTCTGACACCTCTGAGCTGTTTTCAGATTCCCAACAGCTGTTCCATAACAGCTGAATTGCCATTCTGGAATCACTCAGCGGCAAGCAACCTCAGCAGTCCCCATCCCACACAAAGTCTGTGGGAATTTGTATTTGTATGTGTCCAACAGGATAACAAGGTTCTGCAACTGACTGGAAACAGGAATCTCATTTGTCCCCTTCCTCGCCCTCTTGGAGAACCACAGCCCTTTCCTTTGGAAAATGAAGTCCCACAGAAGTCATCAACACAGCTCACATGCTCAGTGTCTACCTTTTTTGTAGGGCTTTTTTTTTTTTTTCCCTCACAAAAGAACCACATCTGGAGAAAAAAAGAATCATGAAACTAAAATGGAACAGAGAGTTGCTTGCTATTGCAAAAATACTAAGAGAAAGTTAATCCACTCAACCAACACTAAGTTGCATATGGATTCTGGGCTGATAAAAGGGACAGATGGCAAATAGCTGCCATTTGTTAATGACTTAAATTATCACTATAAACTGACACGGCTCTCACACAAGTGTCAAGATGATTGTTCAATGCTACAAACAAAGTCTGAAGGAGTTGCCACGCTCAGACGAGCTCCAGCCACAGCAAAGACACTTAGGAAGAAAACCAGTGTTCACCTGAAATGTACCTACCTGGCCCCCAGTTGAATTGCCACTACTTCCTGTGCCAATTTCTCTCCACAGACAGACCCTCATTCCACTGGGAAAACTCTGCAATTGCAGTGATTTGGAGAAGGTCTACAGTGCGAGGATGTACAATCATTCCTCAGACCAGGGACTGTGGTCCTTGTGCACACTGTGTGCATGGGATGCATTAAGTCCAAAAAAAGAGGAAGGTGGGCAGTGTTATTGCTAAGAGGTTAAAATGCATTCAAGTAAACAGCACCTAGAGCAAAGCTCATCAATCAGCTCTTCTCAGAGAAAGCTTTCATACCTAGTTCAATTCTGCTCAGCAAACACTGGCTGACACAAAAAGACAGAAAAGCATTGCCAAATTATGAGGAAAACTCTCAGTACCCCAAGTGTGGAAAAGGAGATATAACTTTCTTAAAATAATCTATTTTCTTTTTAAATAAGGAATACATTAAAGCAATATTTGACACAGTTTTATTAAAAACATTCATTAGCTTTCTCTGAAACACAGACTTGGGCAAAGCAAAGCTCATTTTCCCATTTATTAGACCAGCCAAGTTTTAACTTGTTTCGTACACTGGATTATGCCTAAGCACCTCCTTTGATCTGTATAGCTCAAGAGGTCTTTGAGATCTACCCTCTGGAACACAATCCCCTATTCTGCAGCAAAATAAGCACATAACAACCCACAGCTTCACTCTGTGCTGGTGTGATTCTGACCCTCTGCTTCTAGTAAGATTTTCACTCCCCAGTGTACAGGGCAGCATAAACCCAGTGGCTGAACAAAACAGGTGCTTTCACTTTGTCAGCTTTAACTGGGCCAGAGAAAGGCAATTTTCTCTACAGCTTTGCCCACCTTGCATGCAGTGAGCTCCTGAGCTCCTCTGACACAGAGCCCTGGCAGCACTGCCTCCATTTAAGGGAGCTGGAAAGCCTCACTTGACACAGGTAACACAGCAGACACCAGGAGAGATCTAGGACACAGATACATCCACAAAAATATTTGGCTCCTGTAGCTTTTTGATTAGGCAATAACGCAAAAATACACCCATGGAATGTGAATTAAGGCCTGCTGCAATTAAGGGGATGATCTCTTTAGACGGCAATTCGCAATTTCGCTCTTCTCGCTGTGCCCTGACAGACGTGGCTGGCTGCACCTCACAAAGCTGAATTAGGCAGCTCATCTCAAAGGAGAGAAAATGAACACTGGCCAGCAGGGTTACTTCTGATGAAAATCACCTCAATTCTGATAAAAATTCACCTCAATTAGACACAAGTATTTCAGATGCTAGCACCAGAGTCTGAAGACGCAGCTTCAGCTGCGCGACCCCCGACAGCCGTCCGGTTTCCTTTCTCCCGCCTTTGATGGGGCGTGCAGGCTCCAAGCATGGGTGCCTGGGTGTCCTAAGGAAAGTTCCTCTGGGAATGTGCAGCCTGCAGTAAGCTGGCTCCCACCCATGGATGGCAGATGGTGCCATCAAAGCAGCACAGCTGTCCTGTAAGTAACTCCCCCACTAAATGAATTACTGCCTCAGCAATGAAAACAGAGCCCAAAGAAGCAGAGAGGCAGCAGTGGTGGGGACTGCACTGCCTGATTTTCTCTGTTGCACATTCCTGGTAAATCCACCAAGTGGTGGCTGTGCCTGGACTGAGAGGACTCACACAACCTGTCTTTCATGTTTCCAATACCTCACCTTCTGCACGCCAGCCCCAAAACCCAGCCTGTGCATTCCACAGGTATAACTGTGTCTTGGGTTATGTAAACAAAAAAAAAAGTGTATTCTATTTCATCTGTTGAAAGCATTTGAGATGTTTCTTTCTTTATCTCTTGTAACTCCAGGGGGAGGGGGGCGGATGCCCTCTGATAATGGGCCAGCTATTAAAACCAGGTAGGGCAATGTTTCTTATCTCTTTCACCACCCATCCATCCTCCAGGGGATATCTTCTGATAATGGGCCATTAAGGCTCACCAATGACACAACACATTACATCATCAGGGATATCTTCTGATAATGGGCCATTAAGGCTCACCAATGACATGACACATTACATCATCCCATTGTGAGTTGCTCTACCCAGTGTGGGGGGAGCCAACCATTCCTACCTAGATAAAAACTGAGATTCAGGAACAGGAGGTACCTGGCTTTCCACTCTGGACCCCAGAGGAAGACCAGACCACTGGACGCATCTTGCCACAGCTGGACCCTGTCTACAGGATCATCTCTACTCCACAGAACCACATCTGTTATTCCAGGAGGATTTATCTGGACTGCTTCCAACACCCTGACCAACAGGGTGTCAGGTCATATCCCTGACTCTGTCAGGGTTTTACCAGGACTTTTTGTTTGCTTGCTTGTGTTTTTTTTTGTACTACTACATTTGTATTCTTTTTTTTATATTCCTAGTAAAGAACTGTTATTCCTATTCCCACATCTTTGCCTGAAAGCCCCTAATTGCAAAATTATAATAATTTGGAGGAAAAGGGATTTACATTCTCTGTTCCGAGGGAAGCTCTGGCTTTTCCCTGGCAGACAACTGTCTTCCAAAACCAAGACAAACTGCAATGCACCATCCTACCCATTCTGTAGGAACAAGCCTGGTAGCCTATTTGCACTGGGGAGAAGATTCCCCCAGTCACACATGGAGAATTTCCACACACTTTTGCCTGTAAAACGATGATGTTGTTGGGCATTTGAGCTACACCTGAATAAAACCAGTAAAATACAGCTACCAGTGAACAGGCTAACAGCAATTTACTAGTATAATAGAAAGTAATGCAAGCTTTTATTTCACGCCACAAAATATATGTCAGTATGCAAGAGAGGCAAGGTATCAGTAAATTTTCAGAAATTATTTGGTCTGCTCTTTTCAGGGTAACTAAGTATTATTTAATAATGGTTAAACTACAAAGCAAATGTCAGCATTTCAAAATGAAAATAAGCAAAACACAAGGAAAAAAGAAAAACCCAACCTTGCTTAAGGCACATCTTGTGCTAGATCAAGGCTAAATAAGTCACACAGTGCATTATTTCCAAAGAATATCAGCCTTGAATTGTCATTAGTGACAACTGGGGGAATAATCCCCTTTTCCAGAGGGTTCTGATTGACTTGCACTGTTTTTCCAAAGAAGTCAGTCTTTGTGAGAGACCAGCGGCAGGTACATAGGCAACTCCAACCATACCTCCTCTGTACACCGCATTAGGCCAACCAAAACTCAGACCAGCAAAGCACAAGAGAGAAAAGCAAGAGCTTTCCATAGGTTGTTTGCTGCACCTTCTAATGAAAAAAAACCCCACCAAAAAACCCAACAAAATAGCAACAGAAAGATTCCATGAATCGCAATGGAGGCGGTCCTGCATCTCTCCCTATTTACTTCTATTGCCTAAACATGTCTTACTGTGGGTTTTCAATCCCAAAATGTAAATTTCAAATTTACAAACAGATCACAGAATTCCCTATCCGCAGCACGAATCAATTATTCCGCTATTTTGCTGGAGTTAAAAACACTTAAGAAATGCATCTTCTCTTCCAAAAAATGCACCATATCTCCGTATTGTCTGTACACCAAATAAACAAGCATTTGCTTTGTTTACATCCCTATCAGGAAAAAAGACTGTCCTAAGTTTTTAAGTAGTGTGGTTTTAAATGTGACTCCTGCCTGGACAGCAAATACCACATTAAGTGGTTCAAGGGCTTTATAAATATAATTTTTTTTTTATTTGTTTACATAAAATGTATTTCTTGCACAGAAAAGAAGTTGTCCTCTTACTGTAAGAGTAAGCAGAACTTCAAATTTGATGTCTGTACATAACTCTAAATGCCATCTGAAAACTGGCTGCAGTGATAGTTAATGACCTTATATAATGCTGTGACCTACCAAAGCGATGAAAACAGACTGCCCATTTTATGATTTTTTTTTAAATCTTTTCATTCATCCAACTTATTACATGGAAATATCGCAGTTATTCAAGGAAATGCTGTCCATTTGTTTGGTATAAAAAACATGATAGAACTACAACCTGTGCATTTAAGAAAATAGAATTGTTCCATCTCCTGTATTGGCAGAGGCAAGAAAAAAAATTACAATTTCACCAGCCACAGTAATTTTAAACATTTACTTGGCCAAAATCTTGAAAAGCCGTTCTTGTTGGCATGCCTCAGAGATACTGGATGCTAAAACATCTCCATTATGAACTTATGAAGATTTAAACTTGATATATTTACTCATTTGAAGATTAATTACCCTCTCAACTCTAGGAATAACACACTTTCCCCAAAGTTAAACTCTAGTGCCTACATTATTCCTAAGTGTGATATTATGTGCCTCAGAGAAATGAAATGCTGAATACTTTTAAGTAGTTTAAATTTTTAAAAGGAGAATTTTCCTTTTCAAGAAATTAACAGGTCTGGTGGAGGTCACAGCTTAGAGGAATCATGATGTGCTCTAAGAAACACAATCATGAACAAAAAGAACTACATCAAGGCGCTAAAGAAATTTATTTGTTTCCCAACACCAGCAGCCCAAGCAAGAAGCCCCACTGAAAGTCAGTTACTATCCTGAAAAACAGAGCAGATCTAGAAATACAGATTTTGCTGAAGAGCTTTAGCACACATATTGCTGCTGGGTGAGCATTGAGGTGTCCCTCTGCCTCTCACAGGGAGCTGCTGTCTCACAAGGCACTCCTATGGCTGTCCTATATCAACATCATTTCAAGTGGATTTACATACATCTTCCACATTTCATTTTCCAGCTTCACAGAGTGGAAATGCCTTAAAATTAAAAGTTTAAATGATCAGATAGGTGGTTAACAATCCTTACACACCAATAAACAAATTAATACACTAACTCTTTCCTTGGATTTCATCTCCAAGTTTGAAGACTTCTTTCCCATGTGGACTGAAGAATGGATTATAGGGAGATGCATATACATAAAAATGCTCATGTACATTCATCTGGCACCTTCACATAAATATTACAACAGTCAGCACATAAACAGGTGGGTGATTTGTGGAGTGAGGCCAATTCTCTACACTAATTTCTGCAGCCTATTACCCACTCCTGTTTGTTATTATAATATCCATGGCTCCCCACAGCAAGCTGAATTTGCTGTTACAAGGAATATAAAGCATGTGCTAATGGCACACAGTGCAAGGTAAGATGCAGGTCGTGAGAAGGTCACAGGAAAGTAAAAACTGGGCAAAAGATCAGGATGTGCAAGCTCTTTTTGGTCTTGGGTTCCATAATCAGCCATTTTCAAGAGGACGGTGTATGATATGTTGCTATCTACCCTGGAGTATCTCATACCACAGTAGAGAATAATGAAACCCTAAGAACTGTAGCCTAAAAGTCCTCTAAGAGCAACATGTCTATTTGCTTAGAGACACTTAAGCACATCTACGTGATTTGCCTTCCCCCATTGCCCCTCTCAGCTCCTTAGATTAAATAGTAGCTGTGTGAAAAATCAAGGGTAGCTCTGACTCTGGACATCATGAGCTGTTTAAGACTGCCAGGTAAGCGAAGAAGCAGCACCCAGACACATCTGGCTCAGAGGAATTAGGATCCAGGATCAAACAAGGTTTTCAGTGTCAGCTGAGGTGGTGGCAGGCTGACTTTGGAGTACCATAGCTGGTGAATGTCCTGGGCACCCCATCTTCCAGAGACACTTCCCATGTCAGCTGTCTGGATAATCTTCTCCCAGAAAGAGAGGAAACACATGGTTCTACCTCAACAAGTTAGATTCAGTGTGTAAGAAAAGCACAGGGAGAAGCCAGAACACGTGGGGAAGAACAAAGGGAAAACACAAGAAGGTAGTTTAGAGAATGAGACATAAATCACACTGCAAAAAGGAAAAGTGAGGGCACACAGGAAAAAAAAAGCTTGTGGAGACCTCAGGCACTGACCTGAGGCACATCTTTTGCAACTACAGCTCACTGCACCCAGCTCTGTGAAACAGGATGTGATACCTTTGTACCCCTTGTCACTGCCTGCAGTGGGGACAAAGCCAGGAACAATTCTGATGCCTCCAAAAATGACAGAATTGGGGGGCCCTTCAGCCATAGCAACTGCAAGTAAAGAATGACTTTTGTTTAACCTTCTTTTTTTTCCCCTTTTTAAAATTCTTATACTAAAAAAAGAAGATGAGAAGAAAAGTCTTTGAGGACACCCTCCCCCCCACCTCTAACAAACATCCTGGCAATCAAGACCCCTGCTGCTCTGACTGGACAAACACTCATTAACGATTTGCTGGATTGCAGGAGACAAAAGAATATTGCAGAAATAACTAACAGAGCAATTTAATTTTGTTGGATTAAAAAAGTATATATGGATGCAAAGGCATGCCTCTCAAAAAGCCATTATGCCTTCTGTAATTTCCTTCAAGATTTTTTTCTTTTATAAACTATTTACTTTCCAAGACTATTACGATCTACAAAAGTAATTGCACTGGAGCCATTCTAATGGCTAGACAGACATTAAGTTCAGCACAAGTGAATTTATTCATTCAGCTTCTTCATGGAAGGAGACAACAAAGCAGTAACTTTATTTTATGATATTATTCTAACATTTAACTTACTTGGTGCAATATAACTGATAACCTTACACTGACCCCAAACCTCCTATACCTACTATACATTATACTTCAATTTCATGCCCAAAGGAATTTTTTAGGAGTTCTTTGTATTTACAGGCCAAGGGCAGAAAGCCCCACTGCTCCTGAGATTGCACCTCCCACACAGGAGCTCTCTAACCTCACCCAGTTTTACGCCAGTAACTTGCACCTAATGCAAGTCCTCCCAAAATTTAATCCAGAGCAGGTCTGTTAATTCTGTAAAATTTGTATCAAACTCAATGATTCAACTGTGGCAGTCTCTAGGTTAGAACAGAAAACATTAAGGACTAATTTTGAATTAAAAAAACACTTCTGTCATTTACTTTGATCTTTAAAAATTAGTTGTCAACCTGAATTTACTCACTCTAAGCTTCAAACCTTTGCATCTTGCTATGCCTTCTATCTAATGAGCATACAATTACTCCTCACTCATTTAAACACAGGCAAAAGACAGTAAGACCAGCTTTTAACTTGTTGGGTTTTTTTTAATTAATAAATGGACTTCAAGTCCCTGACTTCAAGAGACGTTGCTAGTCATGGTGCCTAGGCCCTTGGTAACCTGGGACATCAACACAGCAAACAAAAACATTTGACAAAAATCAACCTTGATATCATAGGTTCACCCTGGAGAAAAAAGCTTCACAAACAATACCTAGCATAGCAAGTATGTGGCTGTTCATGTGCCGCTGGCCTGACAGCATGGATTAGGAGAAAACAAGATTAGATGAAAAGCCTGACTTGGATTTAGTTTCCCCTGCTAGCATTCCAAAGCCAATGCCAGCGTTGCAAAGAGAAAACAAACTGAATTCTCTACTGAGCAATATTTCTTCAGCAAATCTGATAACTAGATTTTGATCGCTGAATGTTTACACTGAGGGGGACACACAAGCCAGAAACAAAGAACCACCTCACCTGAAACAAATCAGAGTGCTGGCCTTTGCCAATAGCCACTCATTAATTTCACTCAAGGAATCAGCATTAACAGCTGATGACTTCTCTTCCTAAGAGGAACGACTGGCAACAAATGCAAAGGCATTAACCCAGTACCTGTTTTAATGTCACAGACGTAATGATGCAGAACTAGCTTGAGCAAAAATTAAAATAAAGAGTAACCCAGTATCACTAGATTGCTCCTCAGTTTGCAGGAATGTGGGTATTCCCACTGCAGAGTCACCGCTGGCAATGAAACCCACCAAAATTTCTTCCTAGCAATTCAGAAATATCCCACTTTGCTTGTAACATCTCTCATTCTAAGTGTGAGAAAATTAAAGTCAAAACCTAAGGAAGGAGAGTAAAAGAATGTTCATTTGCTGTTATTGTTGGTTTTAACCTGACCTGGGAAACAAACAATCCGTTTCTGCTCCTTAGGTATGACATTAGATATCTCTTATTTTTGCATGGTTTCATTACTAACAATTTTTCCTCCTATTTAGTAAGCAACCAAATAGCGACAAGCTTTTGTACAACATCTGAGCTTTCCTAAATGCCATGTTTATAAATATAACCGCAGATACAAATTATTCTTGCCACCTGTCCCTTAAAATGCTAGGCTGCCCTTTAAATGTTTATTTTACCTGAAGTTCATCCATGTTGTGGAAGTTAATGAGCCTCCTGAAACTGCATCATAAATATCTCCCTCTCTGCAGCATTTCTTTTCTATAGGAAGTGTCTGGGGAACCTCTATAAAGATCAGCCAAATGTGGTAAGAGCCCCAACCTTTTGCCAATCTATCTATCTTAAAAACAGAGTGAGATTCTTTGTAGCAGCTGTATACAAGGGCAGCTGGCACACAGATTAACTGAGAAGTGACATTTCTCTCCCACGTTCAAAATACAAACAATAGTAAGAAAGCAGAAGGACATTTTAATTCCAGACCATCTGCCTGTGGGCAGGAACCCAGGCTTGTACAGGGAGCTCTGACAAGCACACCTTTAGAATTCCTGCCTGCTCATTACCTGTGGCTGTAAATGAGTCAGGTTTCAGGACTGTTTTGCAGCAGACATCAAAAACCACATTAGGACTGTGTGCAAACCCTCTCTAGGTCAACTAATTGCCCTCACTTTCCTCAGTTCTGGAACAAAACCACGGAGACAGATTTGCTTTTCGGTTTTATCTCTGCAGTCATATTCCTTTCAGTGCTATCACATGGGAATAATTACACTGGGATTTGGTTCAGTGGATAGGAATCTTGAAGTATTTTTTCTTTTTTTTCTGTGAAGAGCCATCAAAGGAAACTAATTGTAAAGAACTGTTTTGATAACTTGCTTTTAATGGGAATAATGATTACAATTTTAGACCTTTTTGGGTTGTTTTTTTTTTTGCATTCCAGCTTTGCCAAACATCTTTCCTGTAGGCTGCCTGAGAATATGGACATCATGCTCACATCATGTGAGTAACCCCCCTGCCATCAGAAACCTCCAAGAGGAGCACAGGACTAAGCTGCTGAAAGGAGCACTCATTAGCAACACTCCTTTTGGAAAGCAAGAGGAAAAGAGGAATAAAAGTTAAAGAAAGGCTCAGATGTTTCAACGTAACTTGTGAAATAAATATGAGCATAACTTTAAGGGTCATTACACCTGTTAGGCTGCATATCACAAAACCAATGGTTACAAAGCACATGGTTCCCAGCTGTCTTTAACCAAGGGGGAAGGGGTTTCTGTTGCAACTCCTTAAACCACAAAGTTCCATAAAGTTCCTCACTCCTGCAGCACTGGGAGTCCCACACCTCTAACCCCACCTACACACAGCTCGGCCACTGAGCTGACAACAGTGTGCTGAGAACACAAAACAAAATAATAAAACCAGAAAGTCAGTTTCTTCCCCTCTACAAAGTATAAAACAATGCAAATAGATTTGCCGAAGTGCAAACAGAAAAGGGAAACAAGAGAGCTGCATAGCCACCAGTGACAGTAGTATCTATCAATTTTAAAAGGCCATTTGACAACAGTCCAAAGCTTCCACTGCAGCCCCTGTATGAATTAATTCTGTAATACAGAGAAAATAAGAGAGCAGGTGTGCATTTATGTGAGACTGTGTGAAAGAGGGGAAATAAATGCAGATAGCCTGACCTGTGCAATGTGATCACTGTCTATTTTTAAGAGCATTTACAGAAGGGCAATTGAGGATTTAATATTAAACAAGTCTAGATATGCACATTAATTTGACAGCCCTGCTTGTACAGTGGTAACTCCTGTACCTACTCAGGAGTTAACCTAACTCAGGAGAACCTAGACCAAAGACTGTTTATAATTTATTGGACAACAGAGTAAGTTAAAAGTAGTCCGACCTGCCATGCCACTGCTAGATCATCATTTGACTCTGAATTTGAACCATTTACCATAGACCACCACAAAATATCATTACAGTGTTTTATGTCTAACCAGTTTAGGTTTGAAAGAAAGCTCCATGCAGGGGTACATCCTGCTAATCACAGCACAGCACACCTCCCCACACCTGCAATATATCCAGGGAACTGCAAGGGAATTCCGACCAGGAAAATTACTGGGTATTTACCATTGGAAGTTCTCCTGCTTAAGCCCACACAGTGCTGCTAGGTTGTGAAAAGTGAGGTTTACTTCTTTGGTAAAATTTAAGAAGTTTAATGAAAAGACAATAGGAGACAGAGATAATAAAGCCAAGGGTTAGGTGCTTGGCACACTTACTATCTTTGGGAACATTCCTTAAATACCTTTTCTATTACATTAGCCTGTTGCATATTCATAGCCATTTATGCATATTCATACTTTTCTAGGAACTGTTTAGCACAGCCACTCTTTGGGTCTACCTTTTCAGAGCATGCATGTTTCCTGGCTGTGGTTTTTAGTTCGTTCTTTTTATCACTTTTTTAGGTTTTTTATCACTTTTTTAGTTCTTTTTTTTTTTCAGTTTGAGCCTTGGTCTATATTTTTTTAGACAGCAGGTACTGATAATTGGCGTATTAGTAGCAGGGTCACCATCATATGTTACCCTAACTAAGCAGACAGTTCAAGCATACTATATCAGCTATCACTACTATAAGTAATTCTGCTAATAGCAGAAATAAAAACTATACAGCAAAGCTATTTTAACATTATACATATAGCATTTATCTTAATACTTACAAAAAGCCAACAATATAACACGTATTTATAACACAGGTGAAGAACAGGTCCTGCACCGCTCCCCTTCCCTTCCCTGGAGTAGTCTCCCTGCAGTGGGTGATGCTGGATTGGATACAGGTGGCTACAATCTGCTCCCCAGTGTTTAATTACCTCTAACTGCTCACCTGAGGTTACTTGAGTTCCAATCTCAGTAACCAATGCAGTTTATATACTTAAGCTGAAAGCATAGACATTTCAGAACAACAAGTAGAAAAAAGGTATATTCAAGCTTCAAAAAATTCATTCTTCCTCACAACACTTTGGCTAAATGTTTATTGGTCCTTGGGACTGGTGTAATCCTTGTTTTAATCTAGATCTGGTTAGAAACAGTTAACAGAGATGGTATTTTTGAAAAATGCACTCTGCTCTTTTGTAAACTAAAAGTTAAGTTTTACTGTGAGAGGCTCCATAAATAAATTCTGAAGACCCTCTTAAACCCCTTCTCAAGTACATTTTGTAGGACCTGAGTAAGGGCACAATGCAGAGACAATCTGGTCTATCAGCCTCTGCTGTGAATAACAACACTTGAGTACTTCATCTTCTGCAGTTCTTGAGCATTTCCCAGAGGTCACCATCCCCAGGGTGTCCTTCTCACACAGCTCCCATCTCCTGTGAGGGATCTGCCCACACTGTCTCTCATGTTTGCATTTCACGTAACATGTTAATCCAGAAAAGCAACAAAAATGTAGAATGCATTAAAGAAGAATATAAAAAGATGTATTCTGGGTAGGCACTTCAGGTTACAAGCTGCTTTTTCTTAATGACAGTTACTCTTAGCTGATTTTTCCACTTCTAACACTGCTGCCAAATCACTGACAAGGACTTGCAGGAAAGGATAACTAAACAGAGAGAGAAAAAGCAAGGCATATATTGAAATCATACCAGATCTTATGTTATTTCTTGTGACTTCCCAGACTGAGGAAAGATTTCAATAACACATAATTGCGCTAATAATTGTCCTACATTATTAAAAGAAGCCAGTTTTTAAGTGGTATGTGGTATACACAGAATCACAGAATGGGGCAGGCTAGAAGGGACAGGAGAGGATCATCTGGTCCAACCTCCCTGCTCAAGCAGGGCCATCCCTGTGTCCAGAACGTTCTGGAGTATCTCCAGAGAGGGAACCACCATCTCTGGAGAGCCTGTTCCAGTGCATGGTCAGTGCACAGTGAACAAAGTTCTTCCTCGTGTTCAGGTGGAACTTCCTTGACATCAGTTTCTGTCCTTGCCTCTTGTCCTACTGCTCCACCAGCAGAGAGACATCAGTTTCTGTCCTTGCCTCTTGTCCTACTGCTCAGCACCACCAGACAGAGCCTGGGCCACGCTCTGCTATGCTTCTCCCATCCCCTGCAGACACTGACAGACACGGATGAGTCCTGTGCACACTGCTGCAATTAGCATTGCTCAGGAAATTTGTTCTTAACCTCTTTAAAATGGGGGGGAAGCCACAAAGCAAACCACATATGGCATAAGGGTAATTAGCAAGACCAGAGAGTAGCAGTGGCACAGATGAATGCTATTTATTCATTGTCTTCTAGGCCTGTCCAAAAAGCTCTTCAATAGCAGCCTCATTTCATAGGCTACTGACACAGTTAAAGACAGCAAAAGTGCTCAGCTCTAGCTCAAAATGAAAATCATTAAATATTTTACTAGATCAAGGCAGGCCTAGATCAAAGCTAATTATTCGAGCACCTTTATTTCAATCATCTGTAACAAGTTAATTTCTGCAGTGCTACTACCAGAGGTTACCCAGGCCATCCTGGGAGAGGAGCCACAGATTTTGTTGAGAGGTTTGTCTGAAGGTGTTCCAGCACATGTGTTTGAAGGTTTTCTAACATTTTCCAACATCTCACTTATTTCACCTGGGAGATCAGATGACAGTCACTGGAGCACCACAATGATGTTTGGGAGTTTTTCAAAGAACTGTGACATCCTTTCCTCTCAGGCTAACAAATCTACAGACCAAGAGCCAGCACTGCCTTCCTTCACAGGTCCTCACACTTAATGAAAACAGATCCCCAACATGCAGGAGGAGAGTAAAGCTGGCATTGCAACAGGAGCAGTGAGGAACATCTCTGAATGCAAAGGCTGCGCTGCACCTGTAACCACAGAATCACACATTCAGTGCTTCCAGGCTTCCACCTTTTTTCCCAGGAATGAAGGGCAGCGTATTATTAATATCAGCCTAAGGAAAATGGAATGACATCACCAGCATTCTCCTGCAGACCCGCCTGACTTCTAAATCACTCTACCTGTTACTTATTTTGCTGGTATTTGTAAAATTTAATGTACATTTAGATGAAATATGTATGAGGGCATCACACAGCATGATCTCAAGCAGGCTGTGCCTCCTGCACAGGCATTCATCTTCCCTACAGGAAACCTTTCAGGTGCAAGGAGCTTTATCTTCTCCTCTGTAGTGAAATCTCACCAAAAACCGAAAACAAACATACACCAAACAAACAAAAACCCCACCAAAACGAAAACCAAAGAGTTTTACTAGTTTTCAGGCTGATCTTTTTAGCAAATATATTTTCAACCTTTTTGTCACAGTGCAGGTTATATGAAAACAGTATGCGAAGAAATGCAATTTTGAGAAACAAGGAACACTAAAAACCAAAGCCATAAAAAAGTCATTTTAAATAACAGTCTAACAACACCTAGGAGAGACTGCATCTTAACTTCATTTACTCTTCACTCCTAAGCTTTAAAGACATTTGAGACACACAGTTCTGACAGAAATTCAGAGTACCAAGTGTGTATTCAGGAGCCACTGAGACAAGAATATCATTTTTATGTAAAATAAAGCATCATCCAAAAAGTCACACTGACAAATGAGTCACCCTCTTTTGCATGCCATCTTTAGCTATCAGTGCCACCATTGGTTATATAAATAAAAGCATAATGTTAAGAAATTAATTTAAATTAGTGTCTCTGAGCAAAATGTAGATAGGTGCAGGTCAGATGCACATGACATAGGGATGGAACAGTGACCAGAAAAGCCTCGATAAAACTGGTTCTACCTTAGTTATTTTCACAAGTTAATGTGAACTAGATCAGCAATGTGCATTTTTACTGTCTGTTAGCCAGGCTATCAAATTTGTATAATACATCACTGATTCCAAGAAAAAGACTTGGCAGAAGGAATGCTTAGCTTTGGAAGTGTTTGTCCGGCTTGGTAAGGAGCAGAAGATCATGCTGATGGAAGAGGGAATGGAGGGAATGGGAATGGAAAACCACAGGCAGCACTAAACATTGAGACCGCACCTATCTCAGTAAATCCATGGGGTGAAAATGGTTGAAGTTTCAGAAGGGAATGGAAAACATTATCATGCATGCTTGCCCTGCTCTTGTTTACGACTGCTGCTCAAGACATTGGACATCTTTCATTTGATCCAGTACTGTTTGGTAATAAAAAGTGGTGTAACAGGAGAACAGACTGGAGAGATGCTACAAAGAGCACCAAACCACTGCCTACCAAAGGTAAAATCCACATGAAAAAACAACATTTGATTCAAATTCACTTTCACATCTAATGAAGCTTGGTGGCAACATGGCAAACCTCAACTGGTCTCAGTCTGTCACCACCTGAAGTGACAGATAAGACAAAGTTCTGTGGGCCAAAGGGATTGTTGAAAGGAACTGTGCACATAGTCAGACCAATAATAAAGTAGCCTCTCTAATTTTTGTCTACGTTCTTTCATGCCCTCCTGCTCATCCCCTTGCTTCACCTACGTTTCACCTGCATACCATGATTGTTTGTTGCAGCGCAAACCATTCAGGACAAGAACCCTGACTGATGTTTGCACAGGGCTCCACACAGCAGGGAGCATTCGGGGCAAGCCTCTCGCCTCTACCAGAACAGAAATGGTGGGAAGTAAGACAGGAGAGCAGCTGAGGGTATTGGCATGTTAGTAATGTTAATTCTCTGAGAGCAGCACTAGACCTACAGCGAGTGGCAGAAGGACTGGCAATGCAGGAAGCATTTTACCCCTGACACACGGCTACATGACTCACCTTTTAGTCCTTTCTTAAAATTCACTTTCTACTAAAGTCAATTTGTTCATGCTCTACAGCTTCACTTATGCTATATTAACGAATATCAGTTGCATAATAAGGGCCAAGTTTAGCTTTTATTTTTAACTGAATGCTCATCATCTCTATTTTCCTCCTGTTTGCTTCTCTCTTCCACATCTCTTGTTGATCCATTTTGGCTTCACAGTAGATCCATCAAAAGGGCTCTCCTATTTCTGTCTGTAAAGGAAACGGAAAACCTGAGCCAGTTAATTCATTTTAATTCGTGTTAATGTAGAGAAGGCAATGAAACTGGCACAGTAATAGGGCATCACTGTAACACATAGGGAGCTTTGCTGCCACTGGCTCCAAATGAGGATTCTTTTCCTTTTGGTAGCCTCGTGTTCACAGCACTTCTAACTTCAATGTTCTACAGTTTGCTTTACTGCTCACAGGAAAGTCCACATTTAGTGTTCCCTCAGATCTCTGGTTTAGCATTTTTACCTCCCAACATACAGGTACAAATATTAGCTAGGGAACAACATTGTTTTGTCTCTGATCAGAATGCTAAAAGACAATTTACAGTAGAAACACTATGGTGGCCTCCCTTAAAGCACATCACAGGAAAGCTGTGTTTTCAGGGGCTTACGAAAAAGAAAATCTTCTTGCTGCATGTCTTGGTTTCCGGCATAATACACCGAAGATTCAAAGTAATACTGTTCAAAATTTAGCTACTTTGACAATACAGTTGATGCCACAACTATACTTGCTTTGGTGATAGTCTTAGAAAGTTGGAGATGTTGCCAATTTGACTAATTTCTTATATTCCAGAGCAAAAATTAAGGACTGCTTTAATCTCCTCTGTCTCTGCAAAGCCACATCAATCCACACTGCCTAAATTTGACTTACAACTCAGTGTTGCTCTCTCATATAGCTAGCTCTCTGAACAGATTTTCTTAAGAATATTTTCAAAATTTCATGAAGTTTCTGGGCCTTATTATTCATAACATCTCATCTGTGCTGTATCACTTGGATATTATCAAGCAGAATTAGATTCCAACAACTTTACATTAATGAAATATCACAAAATGTTCTCAGAATTGGTGTTACTGACCCTATTCTCCAGGTAAAAATCAAACAAGAGTTGCATAGCAGAGGGAAATTAGGCTCTCAATCTCCATGCAACAAAAAAATCTATCATATTCCCTTTGCCTTTCTAACTCTGAGATGTGTGTACCAGTAATCTTTTGCAGTAGATCCCTCAGAAAATCATTCTCCAATCCTCCAGCACACAAGGCCTGAAAAATAACATGGCTAAAGAGATCTTGCCTGATTTGCCTCTCAAACACAATGTGCACTTGTTTTTATTCACTCCCACTCTAGTTCCACACAAAACTTTCTCTTTCCAGCAGCATAAGTGAGTACATCTTTTTCTGTCATACATGGAATTTTTAGCATACTTTTAAATAATTAAGTGAGCAGAAAGGGGAATATTACATGGCCTGTTCATTATTGCCCATTTTTAACTTGCTCCTCCTGTTCTGGATATCCTTCATACACCTGCCTGAAGTATGTGGAAAGAAGGAAAAAATTGGTTCCTTTCTCGATCTCAAGTATATCCTCTGCTACACAATCATTTTGTAACACTTAAAAAAAATGTATTTTAAAAGTAAAAGATGCTGTCTGCCACTGGAAAGCAAGAAGCACCCCCATGGTCAAACTAAGCAATATTTAAAACTTATGAAAAGCTGGCGAATACAATGAGAAGACTTGTTTGCCCCATGAAGGAAATGACAGACACAAAGCTTTCAAAGTAGTCTTATTAAAGCCCCAGAATGCCTCATACAGAGGGGAAAGGATAGCAAGAGGCTTAAAATCAGAAAAAGGTGAGTGGATTATAGATAACACTGACAACTTGAAGGTTATCGGTATTTCCAAAAGAAAATTCCTCATCTCACTCCATTTAGTGCCACCCATGACCAAAAGCAGCAAGAAATAAACCAAACCCTGCACTAAGCTTTCACCCTCCCTCCCCTTCCCTTTTCACAAAGGCAGAGCTCAGGGGAGCCAAAGCAGTAACTGCACTGACTCCTGAGGCAGGAGGGATTTGTTCCCAGGGAAGGAAGCCCTGAGTGAGCAGAGTGCCAGCCCAGGGACAGCCCTGGCACTTCTGTTTGCAGAGCTGAGCTGTCAGTGCTGGGAGCCCTGGGACCTGTCTGTCCTTCCTGGTGGGAACTGCAGGGTGTTGGAGGTCTGCACCAACGGGATGGGACCACTGGGAGATGTTCCTCAAACCTTTATTGCAGCATCAGCCTCATAACAAGGTTTGAGACAACTGAAAGACGGCAACAGCTCATGTCTTGCCTGCAGCAGCCAAAGATTTCTTTGTTACAGGGCATTTTAAAAACTTTCTAGCCAACAGCATATTGGTAAAGCTTACCCACAATTGTTCTAGCCAATCACTAAAGGCACATGTACACCTGCTTCAAACAATGCTTGCTTGTATGCTTTCTATTAACAATACACAATACTCTAATTAAGCTTAAAACCTTCTATCTTGCTAGGCATATTTTTCTGCAGCCTTACAGTCTACCCTAGCCAAATCTAAAACTCAAAGTATTGCTTCGCGTCCTTGCCTGCTGTACTATTGTAACTTTTCCTACTTTCAAGCTTTGCAGCCGCAGCTAATTTCTAAGTTCTTCTGCTCTTACTGGGGCCTGCTTTCACAGCTTCCTGGAAGTCTTCTCACCTTTAGTATTTCCCGCACTGCAGGAGCCAGCCAGGCACCAGCTTGAGCAGGGAGCTGAGGCCAGCATCACTCACCTTGCCCAGGCACTGACACCCAGTCTCTGTGTCACCCTGCTCCTGCTGTCCTCACCTGGCACAGGGCTTTGCACAGCTGAGGCACAATGACAGACCTCAGACTTGCCTGGCAAACTCTGTGGCTGATCTGCCACCAGTCCCAGTGGCCAAGGGTCGTGCTAAAATACATACAGAGAGATTAAAATAACCTCTGGGCATTTACACATCACTTAAGCAGCACAAAGAACTTCTACAAACAGGAATTGTGTCCGTGCTATGGAGTTGGGAATTTACAAACAGAATCCATTTGCCCTGTGTGTGGATGCGCTGGGCAAAGAGTGAGTCCTGCAAAATCCTTGTGACAATAAAGAAGCAAAGAACAAGTTTGGAGTATAATGAAACCACAAAAAAAATTTCCAAGATCACAGTAACTGCATTTACTTGCTGCTGTCAAGCTCCTCAGCTTGAAATTAAAAACTGATAATAAGAAATTATTATGAAACTCAGAATTTTCAGGAAGGAAAATGCTCATGGTTTAGGGTGATTTTGTTATTAGGGTAATTTTAAGACTCATTTGTTGCCTAGAACATATTCTTGAGCAGCATTATTCCACATATTTTGTAATCTGAAAATATTGGAAGATAGCAACTTTCCTTAGCCTCCCATTTCATCAGCAGCATCTCCTTCTGTAGTTCAGATATCTGTGCTGCAAGGCAAAAGAGTGCACACGACCAAAGGACATGGATCTCACCATGCCTCAGCTCCCCACGGTTCTGTCTCCAGCTGACTGCTGCCAAGGAATGAAACATCAGAATGAGAACTCCAAAGTTGTTTTCAAACTCAGGGCTACCTCTGCAGGGTTTTTTTCACCCCCACAGCTAGCGTTTTATTCTGTCTGCATGTGGGCATTCAGTGCCTTTACTGACATGAAGCAATTAGGACATGTTTATACAACCAATGGGAGGTAATCTGCTTTAATTTTTTGAAAGGGAAGGACAGGGATAACAGGTGAGGAAAGAAGTGAATACTGACCTTGTCAAAACTATTTTTTCTTTTTTCCCCAAAGCAATGAAAAAAAACCATTCTTTCAGAAAAATACAGGGTTGAGCCAACCAATATAGCATTTGCATAATAAGTCCCAGCAGGCTACACACTACAGAGTAAATTACTATTGGGAAATACTCCATATAGATGATAATTTCTCTGGATACTCTCTACAGAACAACTCAAGAGTAGAGATGCATAAAAGTTGTCATTATTCATAGAAATTATGTATATGTCTCCATAGATGAAAAGAAATGCAAGGAAATACATGACGAAAATGTGCATATTATTGAAAAAAATATGTTTACATGAATATAATCTAATATCTGTGTATATTACAACAATCATGCAACATATGTATTAAAATTATATGTAAATATTTAGAGATACCCAATATATAGGTGCATTATATAGTAAATATAAACCTGTGTGTAACATGGAGAAAATTGATGTGAAATTGCAGTGCAACAAACAGGTTTTTTCTAGGCAAAAGCCCAGCAGGTAAAAGGTACCAAGCCCCAAGAAGTCTTAAAACAAGGAGCAGTACATTTTTTCACACCACCACATTAGATTAGCAGTGTGAAAACTGCAAATAGAGAAAAGGTTGAATATAGAAATCAATAATCTTTGTCAAAACAATGAGAGACTGTCAGGTTTATGGAATACAGCTGCAGCTCCATATATTAACCCAGACATTCTGCTGTCAGTGTCCAGTGACACTCTAAACAAGGATTGACTTCTTTTCCTCAGGCCTGTCCAAGACTGGCTGTATTTTACCTAACCCTGCTGCAACCCTTTGGGAAACATGCTTACAGCACCTCTTTTAGCAACTCAAAATCTGAGGCAGTCAGCTTTTCAGCAAGTCAAAAGGATTATAGAGTAATTAATCAGAATTAAAATGAATTAAAATCAGAATTAATGAATTAAAAAAAATCAAAAAAATAAACCATGCATCCTTTCTTTAAGCCTCCAATGTGAATTCACAAATATTTTTCCTAATATGTATCACATAAAACATCATCAAAGTTCAAGCTCAAAGTACAGATTCAGTCACCAAGTGATAAAACTGTTCAGGAGTCCAGATGGAGTTTTGTATTCCATTTTCTCCCTGAGCAATATCTTGACAGTAGGTGCTGCCTGGCATGGCCAGTTTAATTCTCATGACAATCCTATTCAACTCCAAAGACTTCTTAATAACTTCTGAAAAAATCTTTTATGCATGCAAATCTCAAGGATCAGTTTGAACACAGCTCCAAATTTACACTCATCATATCTGGAAAGACTCTCATCTCTGAAACTGTGGAAGGAAGAAAAAAAGGCCCTGTCACCCTTCCCATCGCCCCCTCAAAAACCCAGAAAACCCAACTTGACATTTTCAATTAATCCCCTCTTTCCTCAGAAGCTGAAAAACCATCAGTCATAATCCAATAGGGAGTTTACTACTAGTCTTCAAATGCAGACTACGGAAGCTTTTGGGAACTCTCTAATCTTTAATTGAGAGTCAAATATTATTTGAGTGAAAAAATAAGCTGATTTTCATCTTATTAATTACTTACCAGAAATTGTCCAAAACCTTATGCCACTGGATGTGTGCTAAAAATTTTATAGAAGCTGAATAGGTCATTTTTTTTTTCTTTGTACTGAAATTTTCATGTCCCAAAACTGAAAAAAGTTAAATAGTAATGTCTGGCAAGAAAAATATCACCTGTTTTGCACAAAGTTCCTTTTTGCTCTAACTTCAAAGTCCACCATGTAGTAATTACAAGTAAATACAGTAAGAAGAATCCAACATCCTGACTACTACTCCTTTATGGATGTTGAAAACCAAAAATTGGCTTCATCATTTAATTTTTTTTTTAAATTACAAATGTCAAAGTCTATAAAACGCAAAAGAGCACAGATTGTCAGGATTGTCTTTGTGAAACTATTTTTTTTTTTTGCCTCTTATTTAATATCTTTTTCTAGCACAAAACACAAATAATTTGTATAATATGTGCTACTGGTTTTCACTCCCATTGAGATTTTGGTGTCATCAACCAATTCCTCTTTTCTAATATCCAGTGCAAGTCTGGGAAGACTTTTTTTTGATCCTAGTTTTGTTTTGAAACATGGTGTAATTATGGCTTCCAATGAACTTGGTTGTGCCTTCACTCCGTAATACACCATAAATAAAGTTACAGAAGAACACATAGAATTTCCAGCTCTTTTCCTAGGCCACTGCTCTATTGCTTCTTACCATTTTCCAACCAACACAATGGTGAAAGAATGCAGCAGTGGAGAGCTAAAGGAAACGAAGGATGGGAGCCCTTCCCTCGCTCCTAAGCCTGTAAAAGACCCTGTGAGAGGTAAGACCCCTCCATCCACCCTGTGCTCACAGGAAATGCTTTCAGACAAAACCATATTGGAGAGGACTGTGCTTGCTTTCCCAGCCAACCTGGCCCTATCCACATGGAGCCTCTGGAAACAGCAACAGGAAAGTTGCTCCAACAGTCAACCCCATTCCTTTGGCTTCCTCCTCGCACCCCAAACTGTCCCGCTGGGAAACGACTGCACCCCTGGCTACAGCTGAGCCTCTTCTCCTCCTTTTCCAGGTGACACTGCCACAGAAAAATGACTGTAAAGCAGGGCAGACCCAAGCTGAGAAAGCAGACTGAACAATCCCAGGCTCAGTGTGTCAGGCACACATTTCAGACTGCAGCAAAAGCCACGAGCTGTCAGTGCTCACTGTTGTGGATCGGGCTGCAAGGCTTAGCCAGGAATTGGGTTAGAGTTACATAAACCCTAATTCAGAAAGGATTTCAGCTCATCGTCTGCTTCAGCTAACACAATTACAGAAGCAGCTTTGTCAATACACTGAAAAGATTTATTCTTTGCAAATGTTCCTGTTGCATTTACAGTCAGAAGGGAATTAGGACAGAGACAAATGATGCCCACTGTGTAGGCAAAGTTTCCAAAGGAGACAAGCAATGGGGAGGGGGGTTTGGGTTCGTGTTGACACACCACGGATGGTGAGGAAGTGAACCCTCCCAAACACACAGTGGGGAAAAGAAAAAACACATGCTGCTTCCCCAAGAGATGTCAGCAATTGCCCTGTTCACTGAAATGGTTATGAAATATAACCTTGTCAAGTTTTTAGTTAAAGGTGCTATAAAATTCTACAATAACTGGCCATTCATCTTAAACCACAGAAGCGTTTCAAGCAACTGATTGATTAAAAAAGCATGAAGAACAAAGAACCCCTATGATATCCTCAGCTTGCACTGGGTTGCATGTCTCAGGAGCGTGCAAATAAGCAGAAAGCATCAGAGGAAAAGCTCTGGACTCTGACATCATGATCTGCTGGCCAGTTCACCTTCTTTAACATCCATATATCTACTGCTCCACAGAGAAGCTGTCTCATCACCACTGAGTGGGAAAAGGATCAATCTCAACTTCAGCACATCTTACTGGGCTTTGTATGACAAAACTGTGAGAACATCTCAAGTTCTCCATCTCTCACTTGTTCGAGGTGCTGCTCATTCCAGAAGCTGGATTCTGCCTGCCCTGAGTTACACAGCACAAAATAAAAAAACAGGCAGGAGGCTTTGGATAAACCTTTCACAATTAGGTGAGATAGAGTATCAAGCCAAACAACTTTGATACTCAATATATATAAATATTCAAATCCGTAATTCTCTTCTCTCTCACACAGGTTGTTTAAAAGCTATTTTGAGCAGGAGAGGAGTACTTGTACTGTTTTATGGAAACATACAACTGACTCATACACACAGGGTTTGCTTGACAGAAGAGATGCCCGGAGCACCATTTTGTAAGTAGGTTCTGTTAAAAGTAAAAAAAAAAATTTACCTGAAAATATCATTTCTATCAATTCAAACTATAGGGGCTGAACCAGGAGTCAAGTATCTCCAACCTTTAGCACATCTGAAATACACAGCACTGCTTTTTCTAGATACTTCCATGTGCTGCTGGTGCTCTACACATTTTCCCACACCTGTGGAAGCCACAGGTATTATTAACTAGCACAGAGCGCTGGTGAGGACAGGAGCTGCTCACAGCAGTCTGCCTTCGAGTTTCACATCTGTTACATTCCAATAGCTGACAGGCATGACAAACAACCTGGCATGCCTCTCATTTGGGGGTGGGATGTGCTGCAGGAACACACCCACTCTTACAAAATGCATTAACACACTCATGATGGGGCTCCTGAGGATTCCTGCTCAAAATGTAAAAAACACATTTCTTTTTTTTTTTTTTTTAATTGTAGGTGAATCAATATTCACATAGTAGACTTTGTAATTATAAATAAACACTCTCACTCTCCAGTACTGGTCATAACACAGCTCCTGATGACCACAAAGAGATCTACCTGTAGCATGCAGCAAAATCCTATTTATTAATCCTGTCATTACATCTTTCCTGCTCATTTCCAACCACAATCAGATTTAACAGACCTCTGCGCAGCCAGAAGACTTGAAGGGTCTGAGTGGCAGCATGAAAACACAGAACTGAAAGAAGAGGCAGCAGCAAACCAGAGGAATGGCACACCAGTGAGCCCCTTCAGGATATCACGTAAGAATTTAGCATTCTCTCATGAAACAAGCCAAAATTATACAGGTGGGGTTTTCAGGCAGAGAGATCAAGGACTTTAAAATCTATGGCAGACTTTAAGAGTCCGTGGCAGAACACACATGCAAACCTGAACACAAGTCTTTCTCTCATCTCTTGAGCCAATCTTTGGGGTTCCGTTTTTGGATCTTTGAAATTCTTCAGAGGAAGAAAATGGGAATTGCCTGGATACCTCTGAGAAAAACAGAATGACACGTAAGGTAGCTGTGGGAATATTTGCAAATCCTAAGAGTAAAGATAAAACAAAAAAAAATACACATTACTTTGAGCCTGAGAAGAGTCTGGATTTAATTCAGAAGAAAGAAGGCAGAAGGTTCCTAGTCACTGTAATGAAATGCTACAGTAACTGAACTGCAAAGCCATGAAAATTGGTTTCTGCTCACACCAAATCACACTGAACATGCGTTTCACCACGGGATGAAGTTCAGGGGCTTAATCTACAGAGCAATGCCATTTTTTGACATTATACCTGTACATTGTCTACTCAATTTTAACACATTTTCACTGCCTGGAAAGGTAGCACAAAAGGAGAGCAACACCTTGAAAAATTAATGTGCTCAAAACATATGAGCAAAATATCTTCAGAGAGGAGCAAAGCTTTGACTGCATTTTAATTTCAATATTCCTCTATGACCTGTGGTTTCAGCCACAGAGGCATATTCCAGCTAGAAGATGCTGCTTATTAGTAGCAAACTACTCCAGTGCTAAAAAGGATAATAAAAGAAATCAGTTAGTAATAAGTAACCATGAGAGAAGAGTTGGTAAGAAAAACACAAATCTTCATATTAAAAAGATGAGAACGCAAACTCTGATTTCAGAAATAAGAGAAGATGTTTCTCAGAATGCCACAATGTTAATGGAAGTTTTAGGATACCAGGATTTCTGGTGGAAGCAGCCTTACAAAAAAGTGGGAGATGATCACTATGGATGATGGAGTTCTGGGGCATGGCAGCCATTTAGTAAGCTGGCAGAAGTCAGGTTTTCCCTTGATGTAGTGCGGCCTTTAGGATCAAGCTATTTGAATTTACTCTCAGAAACGTTAGCCTCAGTGCTTACCAGTGTCACAGCTATTTTGAAATAGGGATCAGCAGTGCCCAGAGATAACACCACTGCAGAATAAACACCTGCCAACTAAACTGACAGCTCTTCAAAGAGGCCTCTGGACACCAATCCCACAAGAGCCAACAGCAGCTGAGTTAAGCTGGAGGTTCACAAATTGACCAAGTGAAGAGCTACCTCTCTCAGCCTGAAGGCTCCCTGTCAACAAGGTTCAGGAAAGCAAATTATATACTACCAAATTCCTGCAGTTTGCAAGTAGTTTTTCACATAAACTCAGTAAGAATCTCTGAATCACGTCCTAAATTTAATTAATGCATGCACCTTGTCAGTCATACCAGTATACAAACAGCAGCCAGGATACAAGCATCACAATATTATTGCTACATCAGCAGCCTCCACAATCACCATGGCTTTCCTAAGCCAAACACAAATGTGAAGTGGTGCCACTTGGTTGATCTCAGTGGTGTGACATTACAGCCAAGCTAAGCAGTGACCAGTATGGATTTCCTGTATCAATCTCAAAATACACCAGCCTGTGAACCTACAGAGAAGTGCATAACCCAAATTAATAACCTTTTAGTGGTATTGAGTAAATTGGTGCAAAACAGTCACATTACCATGCAGTGAATCCAACTGTTCTGAACTTCCCTTTAGCATTTTTAATCAAATAAATAGTGACATCAAACTGAAGGAAAAAAAATCGGTTTGAACTAAATGAGCAAGTCTTCATAAGATGGAAGTGACAGGATTAGGGCAGCACTCCCTACCCTCTAATCCTCTTTGTTAATCAGTTCCTTCACCACAGGTAAAATGAGGCCCCACTTCTTCAATCAACTCTTTTCTGAGACACCATTCACTATCTACTTAAATATTCACTCAAAGCTATTAAATTTTACAATGGTAAAAGGGTTAGAGGGCAGCAGAGAAGTCAACTGCAAGGTCCTGGGGCAAAATTCAAGTATTCCAGAAATTACTACCAAAGCAAGATGAATGCACAAAGAAATAATTTCTTTAAGCCAAATAAATGCCACTTTGTGTATCTTTTGAAACAAATCAAACTTTTAAACTACATACTGCCTCTTCTGTTTCTTCATTTTTCCCTCATATGATTTAGATTTTAAGAAAACATTAGCTTGAGCCCAACCTAACACTGCCAAGTCCACAACTAAACTAAACCATGCCTCTGTGGATGCAAAGAGATGTAAATCCAGTCAGTGCAGTGATACTGGGCCTGGGACACTGTAAAGAGGTGCAAGACAGGAAACAAAGGATTTCTTAATATGGAAACAAGCAAGAAAGGATGCAGAGAAGATATGGAATTTCTCAGGAAAGATGCTTAAAAAACCCAAAGTCATTTTCTTGGCTTCCTCTATGACACAGACATTTAGATGCAGAAAAATGGATCATCATCATCATAATAACCAAAAAGAAAGACTGAGCAACCTCAGACTGAAACCCTCCCTCCCTCCCTCCCAGCCTTCAGCCCATCAGGTGGCAAAAGAAATTCCTCATCATGCATCAGGAATCCCAACCAACACCCTGGTGAAACAAGGAGCTACTCAGGGGCAGCAGTGTTTTGTCACTCTGCTTATGAAGCCAAGTGCAATCTTGTTGCTGACTATTTAATCTGGCAACACAGAAAAGCATGACTGGAAAAGTCCAGAGCCTTCCTTGTTATTACTGCCCACCCATAACGACCAGAAATGACCTGGAACACCACCCAAGCAGGGCTGCCCTGGGAGGGAACGTGCAACTTCCTTATGTAATCAAAGCAGAAGCTGAATAAAGCTCAGTCCATTATCCTGAGGCACTCTAGCACAGGTACAGTGGTGCACATCCACCCCCTTGATGAAAATAAATGCCAAAGTATGGTTCTTCTTTGGGAAGATAGAGAGTAGCTCATCCAGATGTTTAAACACACCCATGGTACATGATGGTTAACTTCCTTTTGCTCTCTGATCTTCTGCTCTGCAGGTTTGTTGATTCTGGAGTATCAGGGCTCAAAAGAAATGCTGGATAATGTGGGCAAAAAACGCAGCTGTTTTAGAAACCTGAGGTAATTTCATTAATAACAGCTTATGTTTATTTATGAAAGTATATAAGCAGAACAAAGTCCTAAATAGAAAAACAAATGTTGCTGTGCTATTACTGGCTACTTTTTATGGCTCGGTTACAGCAGTCAAAAAATCTCCACTGTAAGGGTGTAACAACATCAACAACAAAAACCTTACACAGCAAAAACATTCTGTGCTTCTAATAGGTTGCTATGGAAATATTTTTCCTTTTTTAATATTGAAGCAGCTTCACACACCCAAGCAGAAGATTGGTTGCTCAGACATTAGTTTAAGAAGCTCCCTCCATGGTAATGGGCTAAAACTCTCATTAAACAAATTCCTCCAAAACCTCTTATAAGTTAGTATAAACAAATACAAGTTTAAACTGACAGCTGGGAAAATAAAGCAGCTGAAGACATAAATTACATCCCAGAAGAAATAGAGTTTCATCAGTCAGAGAAGTTCTGCATTTTGGTAGCAATCTATGAAGTTCACAGAAAAGAATTTCTCAGCTCGGTGTAAAATGTGCATTTCAAGGTTACATTCTTAACAAAAAAATGGAAAAATCAGATAACTCACCTTGGCATGAATCATTTCTTTGACTTAGAGTACTTCAGCAGTGCTCAGGTACATGCAGAAGATTTAGAAAGCAATAGCAAAACAAGCCCACTTCAGCACAATTACGGTTTCACAACACAGGATAGCTCAAAGGTGGAGGGATGTGACAGCAATTAAATGTATCAACCCCAGAGTGCAGAGACTCAGATTCAATTTGCAGCACTTTTACAGACACCCCGAGGCACACATCTGCCCCCATCCATCTCTGTTCCCCATCAGAAAAACTGCAGTGAACAGCACATCCCCATTCCAGGGGGAAGGCTGTGAGGATAAACACACTGCAAACACGTGAGGCATCCAGACATGGTAACAATGGGAGCAAACACATCCCTGAGGCTGGCAGCAGTGTTGTGCCTGTGCACACACAGCTCCTTTCCTTCCCACCCCTCTAACAGCTCAGCAACATCGTGGCTCCAAAAACAGGGCACAATTCCACACTGTCCAAGTTTCCAGCATCACCTGAATTCATCTGGGCAGCTTCACTGCAGAGGAGTGAACCCAAACTCACGGACAATTCCTCCTGAGAGAACCGTGTTCCTCTCCCTCAAAACCCCTGTTTGCCATGTTCCTCTGTCAGCACTTGCTACCCCCACAGAGCCCGGGTCTCAGCACTGGAGACATCTTCTGTTCCCCCGTCCTGTGGAGTGACTTCCACAGCACCACTGCTTCAGCTACTGCCTCCAAATCCACCCTTCCAGAACACAGCCCTGTCTCCTTTCAGCTAACCTGAACACGATAGAGAACACAGCTGCACTTGCTGCTGACAGATGCCAAGAAAGCTTGTCACCCAGAAGCGACACAAATCTTCCTGTATTGTCCCCTCAGTCAGTCTGCAAGCCTATGGCAGTGCATATTTAATACCTGTTAAAGGCTTTCTAGGAGTTACCCAACAGGAACAAGGTCAAAATCCTTTTCAAGGATCCTGTCTTACCTGCAAGTGAAAGATATTTTGCTTTGATGACTCCTTCCCACCCTAAATTTACTTTCATTGGTGGTGTGGAATGGCTATATAATGGAAAAAATACCAAGATTTAAATGGGAAACAAAAAACCAACCTAGAAAAACACCCCACTGATATACTTAAGGAACTTATGGACATTTTCAAAGCCACTCAGATATCCGATGATATAGCTACTATGAAGCCTACTACATTAAATGCTTTTTTCACCTACCTTTTCTCATTAGAAATTGAAAACCTGCACAAAGAGAAAAACTTCATCAAATTTCAACACAGATTCAGAAAAGAACATAATACTTTTGGAAAAGTCAAATATTGACTTTCTTTTTCAAATCACTGCAGACAAGTGCGAGATTTCAATTTGCATGTGAAAAGATATCAGAGGCAATAGATGGGAAGCAGATGATTCTCTAACAACTGGCACATTTCAAATCAAAACACTAGAAAACTATGTATGCAATGTCCTAATTACACAGAGCGGTCACCCCAATAATCCCTGAAACCAAAGGACTTTGGCAAATGAAAATGCAAATAGGGGCAGGAGGGCAGAAGGGAGATCAGGCAGGGCTGATCTTGGGCAGCCCTGGCACCTTGCTCTGCCCCAGCTCCTGCCCTCCTGTGAGCTTTTGATTCAGGCCAGTGCTTGCAAAAGTTTGAATGCAACTGTCAGAGGAGCTGCCCAGCAGTATGAATGCTGCAATCAAACATCCCCAAACGTCAGAACTCAAAACTCAACTTGGCTCAAAGAACTCCGCAACTAAACCACAACAACCTGAAACATCTGCTTCACCACAGGAACAACTGCAGAAGGTGTTCAAGATCTGATTTATGAACAGCATTGTTCCACACCTTTTTTTTTTCCTAATTACCACTTTCCTGCAAGGTACTTAAAAGTTTTCTTGCTAATAACTACCAAACCCAGAAGTCAGTGGCAGAATTGGCATATCTAAGACCTGATCCACCACTTGTTGAACTACATAGAAGAATTTTTTTCATTCTTGAATAAAAATTCTTGATGACCGAAATTCAATGTAAGTTAGAAACTTTTAAAAGGTAATTTAAGCAGAGTACAGAGATCATGCAGCAGAAAAACCTGTGCATGAGACCATTCAGCAGTTTCAAAGAGCAGTTCTCTTTTCAAAGCTCCAATGTAATCATTTCTAAGGAGCAGAAGTCTTGGTGATTTAAAAGGCTTTATGCCCTCCAAAGGCTACATCTCTACCAGATCTGGCTGAAAAAATGAAGAGCCTTAAATAAATTCCAATTACATGAAATGAACCACTAGGTCTTCTCAGCTTTATCATTTTCCCTCAAGATGTTGCCTAATATCTCAGTAAATTCAAAGACAGGCCTGCAAAAAAATGGTACAGAACACATTTTTGACAAATAACACTGAATTAACATGTCCTTTAGCCATCTGTATCTTGAAATTGATTGCTGGTTGAATAGAAACTAAATACAGCTTCCTAGCACTGGCAAACTCCAACACACACTCTCTTGTAGCAAACCAAGACCAGACAAAGGGATCACTTTTAATGGGAGACAACACTGCTTTAAAATTTTTGCTCCATGCCTCTGTGTTAATTCATACAGAAGATTTTTTTTCATAAACTTTCCATATCTCTCACAGCCAAACCCTGCTGTTTGTTTTATGACCAACAAAAAGAAACCAAACCCCAATCTCAGAGTCTTGCAAGCTAAATTCCTTTCAGATACTGAGCAGCTTTCTCATCTGTCTCTTTCTACCTTTCATATAACGGGGTTGGTACTAATAACTATACATGGTTCATAGAGTAATTGTTTATTCTTTAAACACTGTTTATATTCACAAATATAATTTGTTCTCACCCCAGACTGACTGTTAGGCTGAAATATATTTTTCATTGAATAAAAAATTCTAATAAATTCAAATGAAGAACGACTAAAATGCTTGACACTACAGCTGTCAGCAGCTCCTGGCTGCAGTACAAACATTTGTCTAGTCCTAATTTTTTACCTGTGCTTATTTTAAAAAGATTATTCTGGCCAAATTATGGGAAATTTTAAAACAAAATAATGTTTCATATAAAAAATCCGGAGAGCAGATGCAGTAAGAGTGATGTGTTATGCTTCTGTTCACTGTAGCTTTTTTACAAACTGCCACTGCAGATCTGTCCCCTAAGATCAGGAGGATGCTCCACCTTCCAGCCTCTTTTGCTGAGATTCAGAGTTTACTTTTGATACAGTAAGATTTGAAGCTGGACAGGAGATCTGAGAAAGATCTCCCACTGAGAGGTGCATTAGTCCTGGAGGTTTGAATCATGAACTACCCAAAGCAGGAAGCTTCACTCCCTCTGCTCCACAGCTGCATCAGGGACAGACACACATCCCAGATCCATTTCCCCACCAGGCTGGGCTGCTTCCAGAAAGGTCCCACCTGATGCCACCACAATGGAAAATATACCTGTACACCTATATGTTAATGTGTTTTGAATAACAAGTTTCAGCACTCACAGTAAAATTTAGAATGATTCCACCAACTAATGTTATACAATAGAGACAACTTGTTAATTTCCCCCTTCAATTTAGTCCACAGTTCCCAGCTGAAACAAAATTATTTGCTAAGCATTTAAATTTAACAGAGTTTCACTCTATTGCCTGTAGAGTAGGGTTATGTGAAAATACAAAATTTATGTGGTGGTGACCAGATGTAAGAGGATTTGTAAGGAGACTGAGAGGTAGTGGAACATTCAGTGATATATTCAGAAGTAGATATACTTCACAATCTACTGCACAATTCTCCTTTTCCCCCTGTTAATTATACAGAGAGGCTAGACAGGACAGTATAATGTTGGCCTTAATTTACATGTGACTTAACATGAACTTATGCTCCTAAATTCAATGTTTGCATATGACAGGAAGAGATCCTCAACTCAAACTTTGTACTAGCTTGAATTTCTTTCTTCTACTTTACAATTCAAATCACTTCACCTACATTTAATCTGCAATCATTTCTTTTAATTGTTCACTGCTTAATAAATTCAAGACCATTCTGTTTCGAACGTTCATAAATAAAATATTCATGTAGCCTATACAACAGGAAGTATTTGTAGGTTTAGTGCTGTACAATGTCCCAGTTACACAAAAAGGTATTCATGTTTATATGCAATTTCCTTTCACTTCACGAAAAGAGACTGCTTTAAAAATACAAATTAACAGATCAGTCTTTGGGGACAACAGCAATACTTTAATTGCAAGACTTGCAAGACCAGACTCTAAGAAGACCATGCACAAAGACAGGAAAATGCAGGGCTCAGAGAAAACTCTCTTTGCTGAGTCCTGGCTGTTATTAAAGTAAGAGCCTGGAGCTTGGATATAATCTAGATATTGCAGCACGTAGAGATTTAACTGATTTGCACTCTAGCAATACCAAATATTGGCAGACACTAACTGGGGACATTTGTTTTATTACAAGCAAGATTAGGACCCAAGTTTTATTTTTGTGCAGACAGTCTTAGCTGCCAGAAGAACAGTGCCAATTCACTTAGTAAGAACAGTGGTGACATTTTGCAATCAAATTTCCTTTAAAAAAAATATGTAGTCATACCTTTCTTCCCCTTGGCTTCATTAATAATCAATACCATAAAAATATTCACATCTCTCAGGGCTTCAAATTATTTCCTTAGAGAAGCCACATCCTTCCCGAGCTCGCTCTGCAAATGGGAAGGACTTGATTGTACAGTTTGCCTAAACTGTAGGTTTACCAAAATAAAGCTGATTTTCTCAGCTTATACCTTCTTGCAGGTTCAAGCACTTCTTTATTTAAGTGAGGGCTCTGGAAAGGGCAGGGGTTTCAAGCTCACACTGCTTTTACTGTGTCCACAGGGGCATTCATTATACTTGAACATCTGTTGGAAACTCAGAATTTGTACTTGTTTTTAAGGTGTTGCTGGGATAAAAATTTCAAGGGCTTCTCATCCATGAATATCTCCAGGCATTGACAGTTAGCCAGCAGGACTTACCGGAAGGGTGAAGAACAAAAGCAGGAGGAAAAGGGCAGAAGACATTAATCTACAGAAAATCTCATGAGACAAGGTCAGTACCTCAGTCATTGTCTGTCTGAGGTGAGAAATTCAATAAAGTCAGAGCCCTGTAAATCTCCTGATGAATCTTGGAAACATCTTTCATTTCAATAACAACTTTTATGGCTGGCAGAAGGTAAAACACTTTATGATAAGCGGCTCCTGGAAAGTCCCAGACAACTGCAGTTGCCAGCTTCAAAACAACCAGAAATAACTGTTGCCTTGAAATGCCTACCAAAATTTGGCAATTCAACAAGCTTTTCCTAGAAAAGCCCCAACTGTGCAGATTAACTTTTTAACACAAACTGCTAGCTTGTATCACAATACTCTGAGGAGTCCCTGTCACATTTTGGGACAATTTTATTCTGTCATGTATGGCCACATAGGTGAAGAGTAGCTATTCTTCCTTAATGCCATAGGCAGTGGGCATAATATATTTCTGGATAGAAACTTTTCACTACCACTTTCTTCCACCCAGAGCTCAGAGAAGAGCTTGTGCTGCTCCAGCTCCACCAAACCAAGAAATTCAACAAATGCTCCTTACCAGAAGTAGAATTTAAACAATACAGTTCACTGCTAAGCATCACTGATCTAATGGTATTCAGAACACCATGAACTAATTCTGTACTGAAGAAAAACAAAAAAAAAGTCAAAGGCTGCAAACTCGCAAAAATTTTAGGCTGAACTTTTGATGGCAACCACTGGACAATCACCTGGCCACATATAAAAAGCTCACAGAAGAGCCTTAAAATTAATTTGAATGAATTCATTCTGTGATGATCCATAAATTAAATATTCTTATTAATGAATGAATAAATTAATAAATCCTATGACCAGAAAAAAATCCTTTATGAGATAATATATGTTGCTTCACATACAGCTTAAGCACTCTAATTAGTATCTTGCATATAATGAGCAGCAACTGTTTAACTCTTTGCATACAATCACAGTTAATTGGATGGAACCAACCAGCTTTAATTTGCCTGCTGCCTCAAATTACATGTCCATTTAACTTCAAGGTGCACAACATGAAAGAATCTGCTGCTTGCTTTTTTTTTTTTTGCCTTGAATCTTCCCTTTTTATGCTAAGCCATTCTAGAAGTAAATAAATAAACTGAAAAAAATTAGTTTGACACAGAAAAAACTTTAAAAAGCGTCCTCAGGGAAATAAGAAGAAAAATATGAAAGGTAACTATTTAATAAAAAAAGCATTGAGGTGAGACCTGCATGACCTTCAGATTCTCTCCTGTCATAAACCCATCACAACCTGTGATGTGACATTGCCAAGGCAGGTAACAAGTTGTGACAACAGCCTAACATTATGTTATTCTGAAGCACTGGGCTATTTATACTCATCTTGTCATTACCCAGTCCAGCTCATTAGGTTGTTTTGTCTGCAGATGAAGAATACATATATACCTATGGAATTGGATTAAACCCAAAAATGGCAGCCTAGCACTGGAACGACCAGAACTGCCCATCCTGGACTGCACAGATTTTAATGAGTATTTAAAGCCAGCAGAGAGAAGCCCAAAGTGGCTGTGAAGGGGCTGGTACAGCCCAGGGCGAGGCTGGGCAGGGCAGGGCTGGCCCTGGCAGCCTGATCAGGCTGGGTCTGGTTAGTCCAGGCAGAGCAGCACAGCCTCTGGTACCAAATACACTCAGCACAGCGTGTCCTCAGCTATGGAGACTCAAATTTATTTTTCACTTGATCTCAAGAGAGCTGGAGATTATTTAAAGAATTTTAAACTATGCTGTTTAAAATCACAGCTGCTTCTAGTTCATCTTTGTTTTGTGGGGGTTTATCCTCCCTAAAAACCAATATGCACATTCAAATGCTGGCATATGGCAGTGGCTTGAAGAACAGATGCCCTTTTGGATCTCCAGTGGGTAAGGGATGACACAAAAAATATTAAAACGACCTTAAGTGAGGTTCAGGTTACCTGTGAAACAGTTCAACATCTTTTTTTTTTTTTTTTTTTGCAAATCTTGGACTTTCGATAAAGCCTTTAAAAACAAACACATTCAATCATCTTTACATTACAAATTCTTTCTAAATGGCACCATTTGAAAGTATTCTTTTTGCTCCCATTTTTATTGTTTTCCCTGCTTTCACTCTTTAATGAAATGAAGAAATCCTTTAGTGTTTGTGAAAGCCACCAGATCAGTAGCCCCAGAGAACCAAGTCTAATTAAATTGTTCTCAGAGTGTGTGGCTCCCTTTTCCCGTTATATAAACAGAGGCTGGCAACCACCCAAGTAACAGCCAACATCCACTTCTCACTGAAGCCAAGGGTCTCAATTCCTTGTGCTTTCCATTTTCACTTTTCCCACACTACCAGAGAAGGCAATTTCCTCACCAGGAGAAATTATCCCCTTGGTTTGGGAAGTGCCCTTTAGCTCCAAGGCACAAAGTGCAGCAGGTCCTGCTGCACCACAGGCAAAACCCTTCCTGTTCCTGTAACTTCCACAATAAAGAGGAAACACAACAAATCCTTCCTGTCCGTGACTGCTGCTTGATAATACTGGGATTTTTTTAAGATAAGCTGTAACCCAACTGCAGGCTTGTAACAGAGTATGCTGAGCTGACTCTGGCACTACTGTAATACTCCAAGATGAAGAAGAAAAAAGAAAAGAACTTGTGCCTTACACATGATGTGTTATCTCTGTGATGCTGCACTGAAATCTGCACAAAACAAAAGAACCCAGTCTCATATTCCCAGTCCCTAGTGGAAGCAGCAGCCTAAAGGAAAAGCTAGAACTGAAGCATTGCTATAAAGTGGTTTTTAGTGCTCATAATGGCTTGTCGCTCAAAATTCCCAAATGGCAGCAGAAATAATTTCCTGAGTTTGTATATATAAATTAATATCTCCAGTCTGCACAGTAATACCTTGTTTGCTTACTAGCCTTCCTGCCTTATCTATTAGTTTCTGAGATTCTGCAGCATTGCTACAACTGTGCACAATACATCCTAAGTCTGCTGTTTTATTTAAATGAGCATGAGTATCCCAAGTAAAAGGCTCAGTACAATGAAGATTTAACTACCACTGAAATAGGGGATTATTACAGATGCAACCAGAACAAAGAGCCAGTGTGTCAGTGTATTTATGTAAATATTCACTAATACAACAGACAATGATACTCATGCTAAAATACTGAGATGAACATTTTGGGACTAATTTGTTTTAACGGTGTATTTTAACCTCATACATGGCTGATACAGCCAACCTAAAAGGGCTGCAGCACCTCATAAGAGGAGCTGATGTCTAACATGACACAACAAAACACTGGCTTAGCAGAGAAGAAAAAACAGGGTTTTTTGCTCGCTCAAAGACATAGCTTAAAACTGGCCAACCTCACGTAATTAACTCTATTGATTTCAAGAGATTTAGACTGACAAACCTTTAAAGTGGGGTTGATCTCATCTGACTGTAAGCACTTACAGGGTGGGTATCTACACATGGGTGAGTCAGATTAAGCTCCTTTTACATCAGGGATCTGCATGTGGGTTATTATCCCTACTGTGCGTGGAGAGAAGCAGGTGCTTCCATGGAGAAATGAAATGTTCTAGGCTGGGCTGAGTTGAGCCTCTTCCTTTACAGGGAGCCTTGACACAAACTTTCCATCAGATAAATGCCTTCCCACTCTGTAATGGTCACAACAGGGAAAGGAAGAGAAAACCAGAGTGCTGCTCAAGGTTTAAGGCTAAACAATTAAATACAGTGCAGAGTCCTTGTTCATTATGTACAAGGGCATCTCTGAGCAGAAGAAAGATAAGCAGAGCTCACACTAGACCTACGAACCTCTTTATTGAAAGTATCCACTTTGTGCATGCTCCTGCTCTCTCTTCTTCTGCAGAAGAGAGATTGTTGCTGCTTCAGTTCCTATAAAGCACTAATTTAAAATGAGCAATTTTAAAATTATCATGCAAGATAGCTACCCAAGTGAAGCAAAATATTCAAATGTTAGTGAGGCACAAAGTCACCCAAACTGCCAATCAAAATGATATCAGAATTAATTTGAAACAATTAAGTTTAAGAATACACTTCCTTTAAAAATTAAGCTCTTGGTTTTTCTTTTTTTGTTTCTTTGAAAACAATAAATGATTTTTTATCATTTCTATGACTTTTTCCCATCTTCTATGCTTTCATGCAAGATCATACCATTTAGGATAGCATTCAGCAGACTTGCACAAGATTAGCAAGAGACCCAAGTACATTTAATAGTCACTGGAGTATTATTACAAAACCTGGCCCTAAGGCAGGTTTCAGCCTCACAGAAACTTCCAGGAAGAAATGTAAGAGACTACAGAGCAACAGGAGACCCTCTGCAACACTGAGAATTCCTTGTCTTCCCTCTTTCTGGACAACACCAGAAGATACAGAAATTGAGGTAATTACTCAGTTTAATTAGTGATGATCTTAATTTGACACCTGCCTGCAACAGCAAATCCTCATGAACCCCATGCATACAAGTAATCAAGGGAGAAATGTTAAATGCATGCCAGAACATTGCCTATGCGCTGCCTGCCCACATGCATTCGAGGCAGAAGTTCAATTTAGACGTCAACTCCAGGCTAAGCATACCTTTTAAAATAAATCCTGCCCTTTGTCAAGTCAAAGAGAGCAGACTCTTGGCCAAGTTTGTGGATTTGGTGTGGCTTGTTTAGGTTTTGTTTTTTTTTTCCCTTAAGTTGTGATCAACTGAAAAATCTCAGACAAAATTCTAAAAGTTATCACAGTAAAACTATTGATTCAGTAAATATACTAGGAAGAAAGCAAGCTTCTAGTATACGCTTTTCTCTGTTTTGTTGTACAAATACATTTGTGTGAGGGTTTTGTTCCCCACTTCGTCCTCTCAGCTGCACAAGTAAATAAAGATATAGAAAAGCTGCACTGAAATTCTGTCTCAAGATGGTTATTTCATAAAAATGTTTTTCAAAGTTTACCTTGGACTTCTTTTTGCAAGGGAATAAATGCATTTTCCCCAAGGTGAATAACTACCACTTGCCCTCTTCATCTTAACTGGCACACAGGGCTAAGCTGAACTCATCAATTTCACTGCCATAATAAATTTTAATGTTCTGCCCACACATTTTCTTACTCTTATATGACTGAGCAAAACAAACAAAGAAAACTTGTAAGAAGAAAATACTACACGTTCATAACAATCTGGAATATACAGAATAAACCACTTGGGCTTTTCTGTACTTGTAAAAACTCAGCAGTAACTGCTGCAGTCATAGTTTTCAAAAACTGGTCAAGAAACAGGCTACAGATTGGTCTGGAAAAACAGCAGGGTCAGGGTGGAATTAATTTCTATCAAAATGCATAGTGAAGCAGATTATCCCAGTGTCAGTCATGCTGACTGTGGTTTTACTGAGCAAACCAGTAGGATTGCAGGAGTCATTAGGATTAAGAAAAGAGTAAAGTACCGTGCAATCCAGAAAATATAATATTTTGTCTGGAAAACTTCCAGCTCCAAGACAAGGAAAAAAAAAATTAAGTTACTTTTAGAAGATAGTTGGGAGGTTAATCTAAGGCAGCATATATTCTCAAGATCAGAAAAATCAAACATGCAAAACTTGGATGCTTCTATTCTAAAGAGTCATTATGGGAAAATCTATGAGTGGAAGAGGAAATGGATGTACAGACTGTGCATTTCCATTGATCAAACTCCTGTCTCAGTAAAGCCTCTTTATTAAAATTGCTGAACACCTATAAATCAGTGACCTTAGGGGTAGGCAACTTGCCTTGGAATCCTTTTTCTGACCTGTCCAGAAGCACTTCTGGAGTAAAACTGAAGAACAAAGAGCTGGCCCCCTGACTTTGTTTGTACCTTAAGGCATGCAATAAAGTCAGCCAAAGAATCAATAGCTGAAAACATTCCATTAGAAGGGAAGTGTTCACGGCACTGAGGCTATTAGCACAAGCTTAATGAAATTAAGATATTAACAGAGTAAATGGCAACCCAGCTCTTCGATGGGTTGTACTGCAGCTCTGAGTTAACACCAGCTTAGTCAGGC
The DNA here is from genome assembly GCA_910950805.1 of Acrocephalus scirpaceus scirpaceus. Lineage (NCBI taxonomy): Eukaryota > Metazoa > Chordata > Aves > Passeriformes > Sylviidae > Acrocephalus > Acrocephalus scirpaceus. The sequence goes on from OU383780.1 coordinate 57,047,084, forward strand.
AAAGGGTTTCAGGGCTCTCAGAGGCAGGGGGAGGAAGGGAACAGCTTTTGCTTTTAAACACACATTAGAAACTGGAGATTCCTGGAGAGAGATGTATTAATAATTAAACAGAGCTTCTGGGCTGAAAAACCAATCGATAACATACATTAAGATCAGATATTCCTTAAATTGTCAAATGTGGGGTTTCACAGGTTTTGTATTCACACATAAGAATTTCTATTTATATCCTTCATATCTGTCATTACCAAATTAATGCTAAACTCAAGAATTTTTTAACTGTACTTCCTTACAGTGTTGTGTTTAATGTTTGTAATAATTCACAAAGTATTCCTAGCAGAACTGTCTTTATTGTTCTTCTATGGAAAGATTTAAGTGATTATACTGGGTTTGAGGGTTGTGGTTTGGTTTTGTTGTTTGAGGGTTTTTTGTAATCTATGTGTAAAGAATTTTATGGAAGTGAAATTTTAAAAGAAAAACTATTGCCTTATGTCAATAAGTTGCTAGGCAGTTCTTACTAAGGCATGAATTAAAATGGGTTTCACTGTGAAAATATCAGCTCACCATAATGGACAGCAATTCTTGTTCATGTACAGCACTACCACAGTTCTTAATGGCTTTGTTGCCTCTACAGTAAATTTTCAGACTTCATTTGCGGAATGAAGGAATTCTCCTAACAAGGAATGAAACATTTGCTACAGCACTAAATTAAACTACAGGAAACCACAGAAAATATATGCTTTACAAAGCAACCATGCTGTAGTCATCAAATGAAATAAGATTTGTTTCAGTGACAAGTTTCAGTCATTGTCAAGACAATCCATAACTCTACAAAAGCCTGCCAGCTGAAATTTTGCCAAGATAATATGAAGTACAGAGCTGACAGCATCAAAAACTGATGGACTATCAGAGTTTTCCTTAATAGGCCAAACTACACGTTTTTTTTCTTCCTGAACTGGACATGGTAACCCTGCAAATATGACTGCTCTGCCACCTTGAAATAGCAGACAATTTCAAAAAGGGGGATTGAAACTACATCTGCACCATAAAAATCTGCTCCCAAGAAGAAACACAGCGCCTTCCTTGCACACCTTTATTTCTTCTTTGTGAATTTAAAAGTATAAGGTAGTATTCCCCGTGCAGTGCAAAGCAAGAAAAGGAATTGCATCCAAACTAGTGACAGAAACAAGCACCACAAGGGCCCCAGTTCCAATGTGTACAAAATTGTCACAAGGTCAGCTGGCATTTTACCAAAGCAGTTAGCATATAAATTGAGCCTAAACAAGAGGAGATAAGTATGTCCTCTGACAAAGAAGATTCCCAGCAAAAACAGCAAAAGAATTTCCTTTATGGAAGAAAAAAACGCACTTATTAAAAATGTAACAACATTTGTCTTCCTGCTGCCAAGCATTCTTTTAGCCATTCTGTTTATTGCAGAGGGTCCCAAACAGTGTCAAGTTTCTGTGCTTTGTTTCACAAAAATATTCATACACAGGCTGATTACGAGAGATCCCAAAAACAATTTGCCATGTAAATGTAATGACTGATTGGATTTGACAAGCCTCCTTCTAGAACAGTAAACACTGAAGCTTTTGTTTAGGGATATTAATCAGCTCAGCAAGCTCAACGTGCCACCTGTGCCAGAATGGAAGAAAAATCATCCCCACCTGCTGGTAGCACAGCCACCAGTAATATCCAAAGGAGGCAGGCCCATTCACTTAAAGAATTACTCTGGATCCCAGCTATTCCAACAGGCAGGTTTCCACCAGACACTCATCTTTCCTGTAACTGATCATCCCATTAGCACTAATGATCCTGCTCCAATGGCTGTGGAGGTCCAAATGGAAGTCTGAGAGAGCTTTCTGCAAACTGAGAACTGCAAATCCAGATAAATGTTATAATTCCCTACAGACTGGCTCAGGGGCCTGTCTTCACCTAAATAGAGAGTGAAGACAGTGCTTACTACTCTGAGAATATTTTATGTCTCACAAAGCTGACTTTAATTTAAGAATAATTAGAAAACAGATGTCAGGGAGTAGTACACCAAAATTCTTAACCGCGGCTTGGCCATCAGCAGATCTTACTGACATTCTTACCTCCTGCTGCTCAGTGGCAAAGAACTTTACTGACAATTCGTTTTCAAGTTCAGGCTCCTGTAGAAGTGCAAATGACTATGAAAAAATCAACTGGCTAACTGAAGTGATGAAGTCAGTGCTCTGAGGATGCCAAAATGCCACCCACAGCTGTAAAAAGCTAATTTCTTAGAGGAGGATACCACACGTTCTGAGCAAACAGGAAAAAACCTTCAGATAGTGACAGAAATTATCCTCCATTAATTCAGACACTGAAAACTTTATCTGTCCCATTGGGATGGTGTGTGTTTTGACATTGCCAAGCTTGTAATAAATAACCCTGAACCGCGTCAAAAGCTCAGCCCTTCCCACTGACTGAGGCTCCCAAACTCTGCACGGGTGTATGTTCAACCTGGCAATTTCCCACCTAGTTTTCACTTATTTTTACATTCTCTGATCCTTGCAAATGGGACAGTTGGCTCCTAAAATTAAGACTGGAGTGGTGAACACCCATCTTGGTGTTTCACTGTCCCATTCCCAGAGATGCTGAATTCCAAGAGCTGCTCCATTTCCTACTCACAGCCTACTCCGAAAGCCCACGTGACCCCATCATGCTGAGCAAATGGACAGCCAGCTCAGATGATCTCCTGCACGATATCTGGAAATAGCAAGGCACACTTTCTGTCTCATTTACTAATAGTGCTGCTAATTTTGCTGTGGCCCACTTTCTCGTCCATCTGCAATCAGAATTCAGTTCAGCTGATGGAAAAGGAAACGCACTGCAGCACAGACCAGGATCGGGCAGCCATCTCAGCAGAATGAACAGTTCCATTTCTGCTCACAAATTCTTCCCAAAAGGTTAGGAAGGACCAAGGACATGATTAAATAAATCAGGTCACTGAGCACAAGAGCAGATAACACCAGTTTTCCTTTGGACTGAGTTCTGGGGTTAATGCAAGTGCTTTTGAAAATTTTGCAATGTTCAGGAAATTACAGGGAGCAGGTGACTGTTCTTTCCCATGCACACTGTCTGACAATGAATATTAATAAATGCAGCTTTTCAACTGGCACAAGAGACTACCTACAGTGTCTCCCTCTATTAGTTGGAGGAGACTTATATGGATATAGTTTTTTCCAAGATTTTTAACCTCTGATTACATCAATTTGACTGCTAGATTCCAAAGTTACTAGAAAGGTAGATGGATTGCTATCTTAATACTTCAGATTCAGAAATAAAAAGTAGAAAGCTTATGAGATAACCCAGTAGGCATCTGATTCCTCCTTTTAATGCCAACATTACTGGTAATAATTTTAAGCAATTACATCATAACGAAAACCTATTGTGTGAATTCCTCAGAATTTCTATTAGCTGGTGTTTTACCTCCAGCTCCCTGTGAGAAAATTCTGAGGTATGCCTCAAGTAATTTAATTTTTTTTTGAAAGGTAATGCACACTAAAGGAGATTAAGCAGTGGAGGCTCCAAAGTAACTTAGAGAAAAAACATTTCAAAACATATCTAAGAGACCTATAGAAATGGGGCTTACAAGTTTTTAAAAAACATTTTACTGAAATTCTGCTCCTCTGACAGCTGTGTGTTTTGTCATCATTTCTAATTTGAAGTTTTTTACTCACGCTCATGATTTGACTGCACTTTTTCTGTCAGGTAAGAGGCAGTGCCTAAAACATGTCAGGGCAATCCAGACCCAATTTAAAATATACATCTCAACAAACAAAGTCATTCAAGAAGTTGCCCACACTGAAAAACTGGAAACAACTTGCATTCAGACCCTGAAGCCTTTCTCACAATTCTATATGGGGCTCCAAGGCTGAGGCATTCAAAGAATGGCATTCTTGAGGAAGTAGAAAGGAAGCATGTTGGCCAACTGGCTGCTTCCACATTTCTGGAAAAGAAGTTGTAACAAGAACATAAGGACATTAACCTTACCATCCATGTTTTGTAGCAAAGTGGATCAAGTTGCTAGAGAGAAATTAATTTTCATTCCCCCTTACACTGTTTTGCATTGTAAGTACTCATTGAAATTTGGCTTAGAGTTTAGCACAGATCCTTTTAGCAATGACTTAGTTTTCAAAAATCTCTTTCAAAGACATAGGCAGCATAGGAACTCCTGCACATTTCTAAGAGACAACCCATGGCCTAACTTATCTTTTCCTAACTACTTTTATCTGCAAGTTCCCAAAGTCCACCAACTGAAAACTAACATTTTACAACACACGTGCACAAGGTTTAAATATAATGGGGAGGGTGGGGGGGAACCACTCCTAGAAAACAGAAGAGATTAATTAGGTTAACTAACAAGGGGGAAAAAAAATGGAAAAGTGGTAACGGGGAGAAGGTCATCGTGCTCTTCACTGAGCCTCAAGCACATACTGCCACATGGCATTGCTGCAGTGGTTTAAACTATTTAACTTTTCAACCAAATTGTATTTGCTTGACTGCAACCTCCTTTGGATCTCTACTCAACCCATTTTAGCTCACATTTTGGGTTTGGAGCTGCAAAGGCAAGCTAAAACAAAAACATGAGATGACTCGAAAACACATCCTGCTCAGTGCTGGAGAAAGGGAAGTGGCCAAAACACCGTGCACAGGCCTCAAGCATCCATACCAATGGTTACCTGTAGGAAAATTATGTCTGTCCGCTTCAGGGGGGTGCAAGACTTCCCCTTAAAATACTGGAACTGAAAGTTGGGAAATGTAAATGTGTAAATTCCTTCAGCTGGGGGCATCTACTCCCAGTATTATTCTTGCTGTCTAAGGTGACTTCATAAAATTGCCCCTTTTTTTTTTTTTTTTTATATAAAAGACAGAGTTACCCATTCGTATGAAATAAACAGGACTTCTTGAGTTTATTTTAATAGCAGTGAAAAGGATATCTTGTTTTGAATTGGCCCCTCTAGGTAAATTGCTTGAAGAAATCCTTCTTGTTGGATGATAATTGAATGAGCATGGGGAATTTTGACAGTTCCAGGTGTCAAGAAGTTCGGAGAAAACAACATCTGTTCTCATCAAATAGCAGAAAGGCAAATTTAAAGTCACTCTTAATAAATGTGTGGGATAAGCATTGAACAGAGAGCAAAAGAGATACATTAAAAATATTTTTGAAGCAAAACTATGCTTTTTTCTTAGCTGAATATAGCAAAGCCAAACTGCTACATCCTACATTGTTGTTTTATGGGGTTTGTTTCCTGTCATCCCTCTCACCATCACAAGTTGCCATTGTGGCTAAACCCCTCCCATTCTCTGCACCACATTCACTGTGAAACCAGCCAGACAATGCCATGGCACTCACTGGCACACACGAACAGCCTGGCTGCCAGCTCAGCACGAGTCTCAAAAATAGACAGGTAGCAGGGAACACACAATATTTGCCATTGCCTGGAATTTGACACAGTCTTTTACATGGTCACTCCTACAAGAACTACTTTCTCTTTTACACTAGTGAATACTTTGATTCTTCTTTCCCTTGCCCATCCTCATGCCTCAGACCCAGTGCTTACATGGTGACAACAAAAAAGCAACTGCACAGATGTGAGGCAAGGAAGAGCCCCTGGACATGATCCCAGAGTGGCTCGTGGGTAATGCAGGGGACAATGCTGGGGCAGCAAAAGGGACAGAGAGACTGAGTCCCTGCTTTTCATTCTGCCCTGCACAGATCATTCTGCTCCCTCCCCAGCCCCACGATGCCTCAGGTCTATGAACTACTGCAGCATGGCCACGACAGCAATTTATGTGAGTCCAACAGAGATAAGATCTTAGAGCAAGGACTCTGAGTGCAATCACACTGACTGAGAACTCAATCTAGGGGCTCTCTGGTACATTCTTTCTGTGGGAAGAATGCAGTCTAAAAAAATAATTTAATATCTATCAGTATCATAAGGTTTTTAAGGTAAGGGAAAAAACCTTATGACAGAACAGTCACTTCCAGGACTTCCGTGTTCTCACTTTCAAATAAAAAACTTGTATCTATTTTTTTTTTTAGTAACAGAAAGGATGTAAATGCACAGTGCCTTCAGAGATGACTTTACTGCTTCAAAGTTGGTCTTAACAGGACAGTTAGAAATGATAATCCAATTGCTGGAGAAGCAAATACCCAGAATTATCTTCCACTGACTCTGTGCTGACACACAGAGCATTGAATAACTCTTTCTCTCTGTTCCTTCTTTCTCTAAGACAAATGAACAAATTTTTTTAAGGAAGTTACATAGCATTCTTACCTGGCAAAACCAGCCACAAAAGCCAGGTTAAATGCACAAGGGTTTTTGTCTTAACCTGCCAAGAAACATTCCCTGTGGCTGACCCAACACTTCAAACATTCTGAGAGCTCTTGCTCCTGTAAGCATTCTGTTCCCAACTTCAGGACAGCCACTCACAGCCCAAGAGCTGCTCACACAAAGGTCTTTATAAAAAAACAGTAATCAGAAAGTCACTGGTGAGTAGAACTCGACATAATCCAAAAAAGTATCACTCTCCATGATCACCTCAGTTTTTTATTTACCAACTCATTATTTTAGCAGAACCTGGGACTTGAGGATTACTCTGTAACCTACACTTAACCCATGGAGTTAGTGACTGCAGGCAGTGTATTTGTCTCCCTGCTGGCAGGCACACATTGCTTTGGGCTGAGTGGCTGCTTATCCATCAATCCCTGCGAAAGGGATACAGGTGGTGAACACAGAGCCAGGTGGGACAGTGTTTGTAATTGCACTTTTACACCACATCTCCTCGTACCTCTGCTTTTTGGCAACAGACATCTCTCTCCCTGTAGTGTGAAGACAATCCTGGTATTTCACAAGGTATTGCAATCTTTTGCCAGATCATAGCAGAAGCTTTTGTTTTCATCTCAGAACACAAAGAGAAACAGTCTTTGAAATATATTTAGGCTAAACTTTTTTTTTCAATGTTAGTTTTCAGGAATGTTGCCAATCCACTTTTAGCAGATGGTTTGCTATTTAATGTCTCTAGGCAGGCAGAGAAGCTTTAATCAATAGAATCAAAAGAAATGTTGAGAAATTACATGCAATTTTACAAAATCAAAGGCATTTCCTACATATTGTCAAGCAGACAAAAATATATTGACATGTTGTTACTGCAAGGAGCTGAGGAATGTTTCTCACATTACAACACTGAATTTCCTTTTTCGTGCTTTCAAGTCTCCAGGTTTCCTCAAAACAAGGAGTTTTACCCTGTCACAAACTTAGAAATTCTCCAAGAGCAGCTTAATTAAGTAAAAAAGAATCCAGGGCCTACCCTCCTCAAGAGCTGGCAGTGCCCACATAAAAAGCTTTACCTCTGCTTACTTCTTCAAACAAGAAATCAGTGGTGTGGCTCCCTACTCACTCTGGGGCCCAGTAGTCCACCTGCATCTGCAGTCACCCAGGAAAAGAGGCAAAATGGGCAGGAATCGGCCTAGCCACCAGCTATCATTGACTTACTGCAGAGAGCAATGACAACTGTCTGAAAACCTGATTCCAACACTCTTCAGGCAATACTTCCACCCTCTGCACTTCCAGGCTGCAGGAGCCTGCTCCTGCTGCTGCCACACTGAGATATTTTGCAAACACACTCCCATGTGCTCTAACCAAGCTCTTGCTTTGGTGCTTGCACTACCATTTACAAACCTTTCCATTTAAGTCCCTGTCAGGGAATGGTGAAGTCCCTTTCTACCTTCCAAACAAGACACATGGATCCTTTGCTTCGCCAAAATTTTTAGAGAGAGGTACCATATGGAAAATATTTTCAATATATTTAATATTTCTGTATTCATTTGCATGCCGAATTTTGTCTCAGTGCTTCAATGAGAGAAGTAGAATCAGCACTGTGAAGGTGCTTTTAACAAATGTTATGTCTTTGTATGTAAGAAAGACATAAGCTGTGCTGAAAACTCGTGTGTTGATAGAATTGCACTTATAGGACGTATAACAATGAACCAATGAGATTTATCTATAACAAAAGCATTCCTGTTACAGTGGCAGCAAGAGGGAATGATGTATCCAAACACAAGTCTTCTGTGGTAATTTTGTTGTAGCTTTTTCTGGTCTTGCTGCTTTTAGTGCCTAAATTCACCAGTTTTCTCGGCATTACGTAGAAGTTTACACATCCCTTTGGAACTTGTGCTTGGGTTTTTCTACTGCTGGTTTGTTTGGTTGATGTCTAACAGTTTTAAATTAATTTTAAACTTGTACAGCTTTACAGCCACATGAAAACATTAGCTAAACAGAAGTGTGAAATACATCATTCTGTTACATCTAAGTTTAATGATGTCATAATCCTTTACAGATCCTTAACAATAATGTTGTAAAGTCACAGAGTTTTAACTCTGAAAAAGCAGGATCAAAACAACAACAACAACAACAGTTATAATACTGGAGACCAATAACATGACAATTTTGGTTCCCCGTATTTTGCTTATGATAGCCTAGCTGTACGCAAAAAAATGTTTCTTACTTCATTAAAGGTGCTACACACATTTTATAAAACCCATATGAGCTAAATCAAATAGATGTAAGTCTTCAATTTTTGAATGCTAGATTTGGGGTTAATTAACAAGCAAATATTTGCAGCAATCTACTAGATGTGAAATTGGTATTCAGAGTGACAGGAAAGCAAAAGGCTTTCAGAAGAGAATCAAAAATGGAGCATCGCTTCTTTCCACTCCATGGAAACTCACTAGCACCAGTTGCAATAAAACCAGCGGAGAATCCAGAGTTTCCACTCAACAACTGCAATGTCATATCAACTAGAAAGGATAAAACATTCAGGTATCCTTGTGCAGCTCGTAGCTTTTGCTGTACTTTTCTCCTCCTTGACCCTCCTTGTCCTCCAAACTGTTAAATGTGAACACATCTTCTAATCAGAAATTCCACAGAAATTACAGCATACTACTCCCACACCCTTCACTTGAACAAGTTAAAATATTCCTGTTAGCACAAGTAGAAGAGGGAAACGCTGGCATAATATGATCATTCCATATACAGCTGGTAAAATTATAAATACCTCAGAGAAAGACAAATACACAGAACAAAGTTATTTTAAAAATGATTCTGTGCTTAGTTCTGGAAGCCCTTTTTATTCTGTGCACAGAGAAGTCCCAGAAGACTTTTTCTCCAACCATAATTTCAATGCAATGAAATGATTATCCTGTAATGGATGAGTACAGACTCAGTGAGTCTGCAGTGCTTGAAAAGTTTATCTGACAGTTTTAAAGGTAAAAGTTACCTCCAGCATGCCAAATCTTCCTGCAAAGCCTCTGGCAAGTCATGACTTGACGCAGAAAGAAAAGCTTCAAAGCAATTTGAATCCACCATGAAAGCTGGGACAGGTAATTCTCTGCATTAGTTGGGATGATTCATGAAAGAGATCTTTAGCTAGATTCAGATTACATATGAGCAAGTAAAACAGTCTAAAAATCTGTATTATCTCCCGAAAATGAAGCCTAGAATGATCATTTATCTATGAAGAAAAAAAGCCCAGAAATACTATCTTTTTCTTACACTCTTCAGAAAGCTGCTTATAGAAATCCTATTTTCTCAGAGATCACCTGTGACAGCTCTAATAAAAGGAAAATTCAAACATTCACATTTAAAATATGGAGCTTGATTTAGGAGATAGGAAATGTCAAAACCAAAACTACAACAGGATTTCCACACCCCTACTGACATTACTAACATAAGGTCACTGAGCTCCTGAATTTTCAGCATACAAGCAGAGATTTAGGCAGCTGTGTGGTATTTAAGATGTGCTAATTAAAATGTGCATGTTGGGAGAGATATCTCATCTCATACTTCAGGGCTCATGTCAGCCTCAAATTTGTGTCACTGGACAACAGATGTGGCTGCTGCAGGATGCACACACTCCTTGGGCTCTTCCTGGGGGCAGAAGGGACCTTGTGTCTGATTCTTCTGAGCAACTCCAGCAGTCAAACCTGCCACCAACAGGCAGTAAAAGTGGGGCCATGGCAGTTCTCTCTATCCCCCTTCCTCTGTCCTGCTCCTGCAGACCTTATCCACAGGGATGAAGGCTCCGAGTCAGGGCTTCCACTACACATTCACATGGCACTGATCACAGGACAGCTGGGATTCCTGCCAGCTGCCACAGCGTTGTTGCCATAGAAATAATACATTTTAAAAATCTCACTTGTTTAAAACACACTTGAAGTAGCGACTGTAGCAAGAATCCCTCACAGACTTGAGAAGACACCTTGGCATTTTAAAGGCAGAGCACTTCAAGGTAGCAGCTTGGACCTTCCACCTTCATATTCTAAAACAGAAATCAGAATATTCTCATTTGTTAATTTTCAAAGCCAAGCAAAGGAGATGCTGGAGAACTGTAATAATAACCATCATGGCTTCAGCTCCTAAACATCTCTGCCTTTTCTCTCAGAAAACCAAGGACATCATGTTAAAAACAGCACCTTAGTTACAAAACACCAGTTAAGCAGAGAAAAGCTGTGGAGAAAACAGAAATAAAATGTTGTTTCACAAAGAACACATCTGCATTGCATAACTGGAGGATAGATTTAGGTATAGGTAACAGCAGCATGAAGTCTAAGCATTAAACTTCATGTACCTGAGAATTCCAGTGTCTATGCAGAGTATCTGTCCACACTAATCCAACAGCTTGGTACTGAGCTGTTTATCAGGTTGCTAAAAGGAAGGAGCCCAGAGTTTCTAAAGGGGCTGCAGAGCTAGCACTGCAAGGCCAAGGGCAGCACAGAAAGATACCTCCAGAGATGATTAAAAGGCAAATAATACAGCAGATGAATGGAAAAGGATTTGACTCAGAGGAATGAAGTTAGTTTTCACAATATGAAGGTAGTTTTCACTCTTGCATTAGACAGAAATTAAACTTCATTAATTTTGTTAATTGTGGACCACTAAATCACCTCACTGCTCTGGACTCAGGGACAACCCCAAGACACCACAAAGCCTCCAATCTTCAGGCCAAGTGTGGCTGACAACAAAATCATATAGCTCCAAGAAACGAGGACAGCCATTAGCCAGCTACAGAGGATTCATGTTCCATTGTGCCCTTTTCCACGTTCCATATATTAATAGCAGATAATCAAGTTCCTGGGCTGTTCCAAAGACAAACACGGATCCTCCATCACTCTCAGGAGGCCATCTTCACAACTGTCTTAAGATTTGAGCCCAATATTTGCTTTTTTAAATCACCATAGATCTTCTTTACACATCATGTCTCTAACATTCAGATGGATAATATCAGCTTACCCCACCACTCCACAGAGCTTATGCACACTTTCCCAATGTAACATTGATGACAAGAGCCTTCTGCTGAACGCAGAATTAAAGTAAACTGCTTCTGTGACTTGTCACAGGCAAGGGAGCAATGTGAGGTGGAGAGAGGCAAAAACTGCCTCATGAGAGAGCCAGAGTCCAGGACCGAGCTGATCTCACACATTACACACAAGTCCCAGCAGCTGTGTGTAGGTCCTGCTTTACATTCCTTTTCAGATGTATTTACCTCTCTTCTGGTCATACAGATAAAAATCACTTGTTAGTACTGAAGTGGGCATAACGAGCTGGCAGGAAAGACCTCAGCTGGAACCCCTGCACAGCTGCAGGCTGCTGGTGCCAACCTGAGCAACACAGCCCAAAGTGACAGCAGAGTGGCACAAATGAAGAGCTGAGTGCAGAACCTGAAGCAGAACAGCTCCCTCCATCCCTGCTCAGCCCATCCATGTCCTGCTCAAACACTGCACTAAAAACCCCCCTCCTTCCACTGAGGCTGTCCCATTATGCAGAGATAACAAGTGTCAACAAAAACGAACCTTTTCAGAGAAAAAGGCAAACTTTTCTAGCTTAGCAATGAGGGAATTTGTGGAGGGCATGGAAGTCACAGCTCTGCTCCTGATTATTTTTTTTAACCTTCTGTTGGAGACTTCTTTCATGTGAACTACAGAAATTGTCATGATTGAAGGAAACAGAATCCAGGTCAATTCCCTTCCCAACTACAAAGCTATCATTCACTCTCACTCTGTAGCCAAATAAAATTTCTCTTGTTTCTATCAAAAGAATAAATCTGCCATGCCATTCCCACTGTATAAACCTGAAGAAACAGAGCAATCTAGATGACAATCAGGAAAATGGAAAACAAAAAATAAAGAGAAAACTTATTCTGAAGAAAACAACTTTAATCATGAGAGGAATCATTCAATATCCAGCAATGAAATCCAGTTACCTTAATAAGGCCAAACTACCCCTCCTCAGTTTTGCCCACTGCATCCTAACCCCAGTGACATAAATCCTCAGTGGAAGAACCAACAAGAATATAATTAGAAGGGAGCTAAAGATATTAAAAGCACCAAAAAGTATTTTAATAACAGTAAGAATATAATATCAAGGTGTAGTCACATAATCAGCAACATTAAGCCTTCAGTAGATTGTCCTTGAAATACCTACACCTCCAGGGTTGCTTGAAAATTTACAGCAAATTAAGTTTTCCAGTTGAAATGACTATATTAAGGGTTCTTTAGTGTGCTCATCCCTAAGCATGGAAGAACATGAAAGTTAAATTCCAATTAATCTGCACTGACATGCAGCCATCTAGAATGACTTGAGAAGTCACAGTCTAAAGAGGAAAAATAATGGGATTAATCCTGCCTGTCTTACATATGCAAGTAGTTGTTTCCATTGCAATTAGCTGCATTGGGACAGCAGATCTCTGTGCTTGTACAGAGACAGGGAATACAGAGCCCTCTGCAGTGGAGCAAGAGCTGAGTGTTCCCAGGGCTGCTGCCTGGTGCTCATTTGTTTCTCAGTAGAATAAATACACTGCAGCGAGTGATAAACATGCCTAATTGCTTTTGAGCTTGAGGGAAATAAGCTGGGGGGACTTAGCCATTAATTATTCCCAAAAGGAAAGTACCTCAGGAGTAAGAGACATGGTGGAGTGGCCATTTGAATCCTGGTGAGCTGACTTTATGGCACCCAGGTAGGGTTATTTAGCCAGGCCGCAAAAGACAGAAGACATTCTTCTTTGTGTTTGAGATCAAGAAATAAAGGGTAGATAAGAAACACGACTTTTACTTATTCAAATCTTTCCCAGGCTAAAATTAAGTGTGAGTTGACCTAGGTCCCAAGCTCAAAATATGCAGTTTCTGAGAACAAATCATTTCACCCTAACACCTGACACAGGGACTGAGTGAATCACACAGAGACCTCTCCCTCGCCCAGCTGACCACAGAGGGTGATCAGATATCCAACTGTGGGATAGCTAATATTAGCTCAAGTAAATCCACACAGCAAATCATTCTAAGCAGCAGAATGAAAGATAATGTAAACAACTCTTCTATCACAGATTTTCCCAAGTCCACAGAGTGCCTGATATTCCACTGATAAGAACAGATACAGCAGCTTGCAAGGATGGAGGACCGAAGTCCTAGTAGGGCACAGATGTCTTAGTAACCATCCATCAACCTTAACTAAAAATTCAGCTAATTCACAGAAATGAACTGTGTGTTACCCCTTCACTTTAGATCTAGTCCATGTCTTAACTGTTTAGCAATTCTGTTTAGGTCCAAGGGGTTGGGAGGAACAATGGAGTGGGGGCAATGAAGCAAGTTCATGTCACAGACTTCACAGTCTATAATCTCTTAAGATAATTCCACAACAAAAACATCATCTGATTAAAACCAGGAAGGCTGAAAACTGCTGAAATGACATTGCATAATAAGACAGACAGGATGATGTGCAGCGGTGTTTTGAGTGATATGAGTTTAATCACAGCTTAGCTTTTCAAGAAAAATTAAACTGTGAACTATGATGGCCTAAAGTGAGGCTGCAGAAAACAGCACATTTCTCCCTTTTGGCTGGTGTTTTTCACTTTGTCACTGATACAAACCAAGTATCAGGTTAGGAGCAGCCTGCCCACTTCCCTCATCTTCCAACTGCACGTACGACTTAGGGCAAGTTTTTGGTGTCAGAGCCAATGCATGATGCATTATTAAGATGAAGGATATGTTGTGATCTGTCTGAAGCACTCTCCTATTGATTTTAATAACGTGAGAGTGTTTGGGGGTTTTTGAGCCAGTTTTGTGTTTGTGAACTCAACAGAACACAGGTTTTTTTATCCCATTTAACACTTGTTAACCTCAGCCTTCTAAAGCATACTTTCTGGGAATAAAGCTCAGTGCTACTACACAGTCCATGTGCCACACACCTCTGTCAGGCATGAAAAGGCTGCATTTTGCATCAAGCTACCCATCTGGTCTTGTACTCAGTTTCTTTCATACACATAAACGCATGCACACAATTAATCTCAAAAAAGACACCATCCTGTTTGCAAACTCCAAAGGAGGTGGGAACTAAAAGTTTCTCTCATCGGGCTGCCTGCTAGCATGGAGCATATGCCTCCTATTGAAGATTGGGGCTGGGGGGAGGAGAATCTCCTTGGTGCTGGTTGGGGAGCACTCAGATGTAACTAACACCAAAATCCCACAACACAGTGCCACAGAAAATCCTGCAGGTCGTCATCACTGCAAAAAGGTAAAGTCACTTGACCAAAACCATCTTGTGAGCTGTGTCTGGCCACAAGCCAGGAACTCAGGATTCCCAGGTTTCAGTCAGCTCAAGTTTCAGCATCGAGCTTTAGCTCCTCAGGATTCTTCTTTCTGTGGCCCAGGATTTCCCTGTCCATACCGTTCGTTCCAAACACAAGGCATACCAGATTTGATTCTCTCTGAACCTCTCTTAGCTGCAAATCTCTTTTCAGTCTGATGCTTGTCTTGCCGTGAAAATGTCTTTTTTAAAAATACATACTTTAAAAAGGGTTTTATATGAAGGCATGTCTTATTTCTTCTCATTTCCAGGACGCACTTAATAAAATATTACAAGACTGCAATTTATATGCTACAGGAATTCCCAGATGGCATCTAATCAAACAATTCAATCAGAAAGAAAATTAAAATGAAATATTAGTGCAACCCCGTGTGTAAAATGCAGCAGCTAAAGATCTCTGGCATTTGCAGGATATCCTATGGAATGTAATTCTATTACCCGTGCTAATTTCATGCCTGTTCAGCACTGCAGAACATCTGAGCTATTGAGACCTCTCTCCAACACAAAAAAGAAGTCGTCCAAGGAAAAGTTTCATAGCGAACTACAGATAACCCTTATAACCATGTCTAGAACCATTACAGCAGCTGGTTTACTCAATTTCTGGCAACAACTCTCAAAAATATAATTTCTTAAAGCTGACCTTCAAGTTCAAATCAAATCCAGTCAAATTTGGGATATTTCTTTCAATAACTTCAGTGAGTCTTGTACCATGACCCATTCACAGCATCTCACAGTTCCAAGCAAAATATGATTGAAGTAACACCCTATTCTGCAGTATCTGCCACAGGAACCCCTGTGAAAACAGCAATTATAATTATTTGGCAAATAAAAGTACAGAAATCCACTTTGAGCCAAGGATCTGTGATTTTTTTATTTTATTCATTTATTTATCTTAAAGACTAAGTCATTTCAATGAGGCATGAGAAGCTTGTAAAGCTTTTTCTTTTTAAACTCCTAATATTTTAGTACTTATTACCAAACCGTTCACTTAGTAATTTTGAAAGACCCTATTCAACTTTAAAAGAAGCATTATTCGAGGAAAATACCATCTGGTTTGGCTAATGGATAGTCATAAAAAAAAAAAACCAACCAAAAAAACCTTATGCCTAATCCATGCTATACTCTCCCCTGATTTAAGTGCACCTCTTCTCTACTACTCTGAGAACCAGTGACGGAAGGCACCAATATGGTTAGTTTCCTTGAAAACAGTTGTTAGTTTCCTTGAACACAGTTGCTATTTTCCTTGAGCATAAACAAGGCTATTTGAGTTTCACACCAACAAACCTGAAGGAGTTATGCTCCAGCCTCATAAGGGAAGTCAATTAACTTTGTGCATCTCGCTCTTAGCCAAAGCCCTTTGGAAAATCCCTGCCTTCATATATGCTTCCACAGTGCACTCCACTGGCATACAGACAAGAATACATTTCCTTTTTAAAACCCATTTCAGGAATCAAGAAAAACTTAAGGACTGCATGATAGAACTTAAAACTTAAAGAAACTGCTATAACCCATTCTCCAGGGCAGAATGGGGAAAAAGAAATTTTAAAAGCAGCATTTTACTCCTTTGAGCAAGATGACAAGACTATCTGAGAAATGAGGGCATATACAAAATGATGACATGCCATATTTAGAAAGACATTAACACAAGTCAAAGCAAAGTAGCTGGGCTTTAACAGCACTACAAAGTTATGTGTATTGGCAAGGAGGGAAGCCCAACTCACACGGGATTAACCACCCTGCTCACTCCATTTGCTTCATAGTCCCAGAAGACCAGCTGGTCAAAGCTGCCTGGAAGTGAGCAAGATTTTTTTGTACTGGTGACAGTACAAGTATCGATACCTTCACCACATGGTCTACTTTTCTTCTTCAGATTTCGGAGAGACTAGAACTGGGGTTTGAGCATTTGGTGGAGGTTATGCAGAAGTAGAGGAAGATGGTTCCTCTAGATTTCGTACAGGTTCTTACCTACCCCAAGCCTCCTTACCATCCAATTCACTTGGCAGGCTGAGAGAGTGACGGAATCATGCCACGCAGATGATGAAAATACAAAAGAAGATACTAAAAAGCCCCCCGTAAAGCAGAAGTCATGTAAAATCCCAAACTCACAGGAAATAATCTTATTCTCCCCCAGTGCCTTCCCACTTCAACCCTTCTCCCACGGCACCCATTAAACGGCGATCAAATTAAAAGGCATGACACAAAGAGAGATTGCCCCAGTTATAATCCCGAGAGGCTCGCGGCACTGAAGGAAAAACCTTCATCACCCCAAGGAGCACAAGAGACTCAGCACGGATTAGCAGAGTCGGGCTTAAAAAGAGGGAGGAGAAGAACAAGGATTCCACTAGCAGCAAACCGTTTTTGAAAAATAACAACTAGAAATTAAAAAAAAATAATAATAAAATAAAGACGGAAACAGCACGATGGGCAGCGGGTCTCGGCTCCGAGCCCCCTGCCCGGGGAAGGCGCAGGCACAGGCAGGGAAGCTGGGGTTGGTTCCGGCCCCAGCCCGAGCCCCGCGGGCGGGGGCGGCTCCCGCAGGGTCCCCCGGGGCTCCGGGAGGGCTCCCCGGCCATCCCGCACGCTCCCGCAGCCGCGGCTCTTCCGGGCTGGCGATGGCTCCGCCGATCGCGACAGCCGCGACACACGCACACACAGCGGGCGGGGATGGAGCGGCGCACGGCCGGCGGAGAGGGGAGCGCAGGGCCAGCAAGCGGGGGTGAGGTGGTACCTTGGATGTGCTGCTTGATGACATTTTCCAAGTGGTCCAGCCTTTCTATAATCCTTAAAGTGTCCCCTTTGTCTTCCTCTAACTTTTTTTCTGAGATCGGCTCCTGCACTTTCACGTAAACACTGGCAATGTAGTTGGTGACCCAGCCCACGTACAGCAGGCAGACGATGTTAGTCATTCCACTCAAAATCACGCAAGTGGACACTAAAGTTTTGGTTTTCCTGGTGCACACCATCCTGAGATCCCTCCATATAGCTCCAAAAAATCCTGTGATCCAGAAAACAAAAATAAGCTGCGATGAACAGAAATCCTTTCCCCCCTCTCCCCGAAACGGAGACCGCTCCGAAGTCAGTAAATTTCCATGCAAAAAAAAAAAGTTCTCCGATCCACGGAATAAAAAATACTTGTCGCCTACCTAGAAGGAGCGGTGGGGGCGGGGAGGGCTGACAATTAGAATCCCGGCTCGGAGCACATGCGAATAGCCCAAAGTTTGCGACGGCAGCGCGGACAGCAGACAGCGAGGCGTGCCCGCCGCCCGCCGCCTTCAGGCACCGCCCCCCGCCCCGGGCATCACGGCCGCCGGCAGCCCAGCGCCCGAGCCTGCCAAACTTTGTTCCCTCCGCCGCCGCTTCCCATCGCGGCCGAGCCGCAGCAGCCCCGGCAGCAGCAGCCTGCCGGGGAGCGGGGCCGGCCCGGGACTGACAGCGCCCGGCTCCAATGGCAGCGGCGCGGGGCGGGGATGCGGCGGGACCCACCTGCTCCCAGCTCCACACCGAGCCCCCGGCGCCTCCCTGCCCGCCTCTCCCTGCCTGCCGTGCCCGGGGCTGGCCGCCAAGGATCCCCAAGCTGGAGAGGCGGAGGCGACAGCCGCCGGTGCCGCTCGCTGCTCGCACCCAGAGGCGTCCATTTGCCTGAGGGGTGAAAGAAGCGGAGACGTGCCCTGGGCTCGCTGCGACCACCCACCGCTGCGCTGTGTTTGGCTTTGAGCCTCCCGGCGTGCCCCCTGCCCGCCGAGGCTGGGCCGGGAATACCTTGTGGATGCGAACGCTTGCTCGCATCCACACCGGCGAGCCCCGTATCCATCCCCGTTCATCGCCTCCCCCACCTCCCTTAGGGATACGCTCTATCCGAGAGCATCCAGAATTAGCTTCAGTATCAGGGGCAGGATCAGTAACTCACAATTTAGTTCAGCGTACCCGTGCTGCTTTCCTCACCTCACATTTAGCGTTATTTTTTGAAAACACATTAAAAAGGCAAATTCCTCTCGATGTGAAATCTCACTGATTTGAGAGAAGGCACATGATGAATCTTTTCCATTCCTTTTAAATAGGGACTTTTGTACTATATGAGATCATTTTCTCTTGATAGTCTCAAGACAGAAATGTAACCAGCGTATCCAGTATTAGAAACAATGAAGCACGTGTTAATTAACATTCTAAAATTACTTTAAATACTTCTCCAATGAAAGCAGGAATATCAAATGTTGTGGATTGACTGCACTCTGTAGTCACGCTCCAGAACTGATGGTGCCACCAGGGTTTGCCAGTGTGCAGAAAGACCAGCAAGGTAGCAGCACTTACTACTCTGAAGCATAAACATGAGTGTTCAAACCCTCCAACAGCTCGAATGTACATTGCAACATCTTAAGAGAAGTAAAAGCAGATGATTTGTCTTAGGTATTGGGGTTGTTATTCTTTAAATTAATTGCAAGCAAGACCCAGTATTCAAGAGGGAAGGCAGGCAACTGCCCTGCCAAAAGGCAGAATGACTCCTTCCTTTCCATCAGTTAGTACTCCATAGAAACAGTAAAAATGATGAGTACTCAGGCACATACAAACCAGCACCAACAGAAGCTGCAGTCAACTCTGCCAACAAAGCTGAAAAAACAAACTGCTCCCTCAGTCTTCTGAGCCTCTCTGAAAACTAACTGAAATTTGGGCCAGTTTAAAAGTCCTTCCCCTGTGGTAACACTAGAAGAGGTGAGCCCAAGAGAACTCCCTTGGAAATTAGAGTATATAGCACAAGGTATTTGAATGAGAAAACAATATTTACACTTTAAGAAAAAATATTTTTAATAACACAGGGAAGTTTGCTGGACAAAGCAGTCAATGGACAAGTTCAAGCTTTGTAAAAGACAAAACACTGACAGAATATATTAGAACAGTTCCACCCTGTAAGTCACTTGATCCCCTTGGTCTGCAATGAATGTCTGTCCACACCATCATTTATTTTCCTATTTCCTATCTTTGTGTAATATTTCAGTGTTACAGCTTTGCTTCTGGTAGCAGCTGAGAGCAGGGAAGTGCTATATGGAAACGTTTAATAATAGTGTTACCTAGACTTCATTTAGTGTGTGTAAACCCTGCCTGCAGTCACAAAATACAAATTCTTCAGCAATTTAGGCAGAATCCAGGACTTAGCCTGGGACTTCTGAATTTAAAGCACAACTTACCTGAAATCAGTCCAGGTAAGGGATGAGTAACAAGCATTAATAAGTCATAATTTCCATGGAAATGTATAAAACACTATGCACTAACCACTTCTATAAACAAATTTGAACAGTACTTGTTACTAATGACTGTAACCACATCCATAAGTGACACAAGCATTTGGAAAAGATGGATAATGTGTCTCACAGCCTTAATACATTGCTTATAACAGTACATAATTGATTAACCGACAGTAACTATTAATAGTTCTTTAGCCTTTTGTTCCCATCAGCTCTCTGATCATATTTAAAATATATTTTCATTTATAGCCACATTCTCCTACTGCCAAAGCTGCACTCCTGTCTCCTAACTTGAGCCTTGATTTTACTGAAGCTACTCTTAAAACTGACTTACTTCACAGCAAAACCTCCAGATGCTTTGATACACACACAAAAAAGCATTTGCTTTCATGCCTCTGGTAATAATATTCCAGACAGGTCTCTTTAAAAGTCTTCTTTTATGGGTTTATACAAAGTTGGAGGTATCCAAGTGTATGCCATTTAGAAATTGGTTGTTTTTGTCATTTTGATTTATTGTTTAGTATCACAATCCAGATGAGACCCTTTCATGCAATGTATTACATAAATACATAAGCAGTCCACTTTAATAATTTAATGGGAACAAAAACAGGAAAAAGGAACAATGGGAGAATAGAAATGCTGCCAGCCTCACATTATAGTCAGGGAGAAAATTAGGTGGTAAAAACCTTAAATGTTTCCTTTTTGAACATTTAAATTATAGGGGAGCACAAGGTCTATGAAATATTTTCTCTTAAATCAAAATGGTGTTTTTTGCTTCAGGTGTTTAAGCTTGAGGCAGTACAATCTACGGTGCAGGTTATTCAAATATCTGTCTTGATTTTATCCTTGTCATGATAATGCTGTGCTATGTCATGCTATGCAAATTATTTCATGCAATTATTTGACATTTCTTAAACATCTATGTATTACAGGCTTTAACATGGATTTCCCCCAACTACACTGCTGTAATAGGGCACCATTTCAAATGGTGCTGAGGAAATATTAACCTCAAAATCTAGTAAATAATGCAAGATAAGTGGCAGCTGTAAAGTGACCTGTAAGAAATTCAGATAGTATTTCTTACTTACCATTACAGCTCATGGAAGGGAAATGTTTAAGAACTGTATTTTTATTGCTGCATTTTGATGCAGGTGAAAACATTCTTATATGTAAGATGATGCTTGAAACATCAGAACCAAAAATACTTACCTCATTTTATAAGAAAAAGTTTCTTACACCTCATTAGAAATCAGTGGAAAAGCTTAACTTTTAAACTTTATTTTTATCACATTCTATACAGATTCTTAGCTGAAATCCTATTAGTTTGTGGAGATATAATCTTCATTATTATCTAGTCTGAGGAGATTTTCTTCTATTATTTCTTCCCTCTCACCCATGATTATCACATCTTTTTTTTTTTTTGAAAGGTGATAACATAGCATTTTATATTGTGGAGTGAGACGACTAAATAAATTTAGGAAAGTCTGAATCACTCTGGAAGGTAATTTTTTGGAAGCTCTGCTATCTGAACCTGCACACACAAATCAAGACCTGTACATCTCAAGCAGAGATTACCCCTTCTGCAGATGAGATCTTCCCAACAATTCAAAATATGAAACTGGGGGTTTTAGCTCCTCAAAAGAGGCAGCTTTCTCTATTTTGAAGATAAGGTTCAGGTGTTCAGTCCCCAGGGAAGTGATATGATGATCTTTGGTATCTATTGTCCCAAGTCATCAGTAGCACTAATTTTAAACTGACCTTAAACTTCTATTAAACCATAAAAGATATATGCAGAAATTGTAGAGATGCTTCTGCATTTTCTGGAGCTGGGTTTTGGAGTAAGGGATTTGGTAAGCAGATGTTGTATGATAAGGAATAGGAACTGAATGCAAAACAAAAAGAAAGGAAGAAAAATTGGAAAAAAGCTGAGTCAATGATAACTAGGATGGAGGAAGATGAGGAAAATAAAAACTGCTTTTCCTTGTTATGCTGGGACACATTCTCATCATCCTTATTCCTCTGGCATTTTCGCTTTGTCTCTCTCTTGCCTTCTTTGGGTCCATATCTGCTCTTTACTATTATTCCCTGTCATCTTTTCCATTCCTCATTTAAAAATCACCACCTTTAAGCTTACACCAGTTCTGTTACACATCACCCTTCGTGACATTTTGAGCAATCACCAGTTCATTCAGGTCATGCAGGACTCCTCATTTTTCACCACTTTGCAAAGACTGCTCAGCAAAGCACCAACTACAGGGAAACTCAGCTCCACGTGGCCACTGCAGCCTCTCAAGGGGCAGAGTGGATTAGTGTCGAGCACACAGACATCCAGTGGCATTCACATAACTAACATCCATGAATCCCAGAAGCACTGAGGTTGGAAAAGGCCTCCGAGATCAACCATTCCAGCCTTTGACTGAACAACACCATGTCAACTAGGCCACAGCAACCAAGTGCCATGTCCAGTTCTTTCTTGAACACCTGCAGGGGTAGGGATTCCATCACCTCTTGGGGCAGCCCATTCCAGAGTCTGATCACCCTTTCTGTGAGGAAATTCTTCCTGATGTCCAACCTGAACCTCCCCTGATGCAGCCTGAGGCCATGTCCTCTCATCCTGTCACTGTTTCCTGGGAGAAGAGGCTGATCCCCACCAGGCTCCCCCCTCCTGTCAGGCAGTTCTAGAGAGTGGTGAGGTCAACCCTGAGCCTCCTTTTCTCCAGGCTGAACACCCCCAGCTCCCTCAGCCACTCCTCAAAGGACTCTCCAGACCCTCCCAGCTCCCTTTCCCCTCTCTGGACTCACTCCAGCCCCTCAATGTCCTTCCTCAACTGGGGGGCCCAGAGCTGGACACAGCACTCGAGGCGTGGCCTCACCAGTGCCCAGGACAGGGGGACAGTCACTGCCCTGGCCTCACCATTGCTGACACAGGCCAGGGTGTCACTGCCCACCCGGGCACACCCTGCCTCATGGTCAGCAGCTCTTGACAAGCACCCCCAGGTCCTTTTCCACTGGGCCCCATTCCAGCCACTCTCCCCACAGCCTCTAGCAAAGCATGGGGTTGTTGTGACTCAGCAGGACCTGGTGCTTGGACTTGTTGAACCTCACACCATTAGCTTCAGCCCATCCCTCCAGCCTGTCGCCTGTCCAGATCCCTCTGCAGTGCCTTCCTCTCTCCAGCAGACCAACACGCCTGCCCAACTTAAGAGTCATCCACAGACTTACTAAGGGAGACCTCAGTGCTCATGACCAGATCATCAATAAAGATATTAAACAGGACTGGCTCCAACCCTGAGCCCTGAGCACTGGTGACTGTCCCCAGCTGAATGTGGCACCATGCACCAGCACTCTCTGGACCTGGCTGTCCAGAAAGTTCTTAACCCAGCCAAGAGTTCACCTGTCCAAGACATGGGCTCCATCATCTCAAAACCATTCACTGAGCACTGAGAGGAAGAAATTTAACATAACAAAAGATACAGAAACAAGAGAGTGCTGGCACTGTTCCAAGGGGAAAACTGAACTGTATCCTGTCTTCTGGACTGCGCTCTCACTGCACATGAAGCAATGAGAAAACACCTCATGCAAAGGAACAGAACAGAGCCAGAACACTGAAACATCTATTGTACACTTAGATTAAAAACCAAACTGCAAGAGCTAGGGGCACATGAGTATGTGTTGTCTCCTCCATCATCAAATTCATGGCATAGAAGGCATTTGCCATCTCCCTGATACAGTTGCTATAAATTTATGTCTGGATTTTCTGTTGCCAGATAGCATTTTCCATTCTCAGTGTTTGCCAGGCTTATCTTGTCCATTTGTCTTTCCAAAATGTTTTTCTATCAAAACCATCAAAAATCACTTCATGCCGTAATTGATCTCTGCTATGCTGCTCTATTAGTTACTTTTATGCACTGGTGTGATTTATTTTTTTCTGGCAGCATTAAACTGCACCATTTTTTTTGCCACAAAACTCTCAGTTAATCCATCTCAAGTGACTCATGTGTGACCAGCAATTCACCAGCAGGAGTAAAAGATGCAACATATGGTCCTTTACAAGGGGCATGTCTACAGCTTCTCAGAGAAGCATTATGTTCTGTTCTCCTCAAAGCTGTCATATGTCTACACCCTACACCTCCAATGACAACCTTGTCCCTAAGCAGCTTCAAGTCTCTTCCTTTTGGGGTGGTAAACCTTGGAAACATTTGAAACAGATTTCCAGAGATTGCAGCCCACTCAATTTCTGAATCTTTTTATATTCAGTTAAAAAAAAAAAAAAAGGACAAAATGGAAAACAGTTTTTGACATCTAGAAATCTTGGCTTTCTCAAACAATTCCTCAATGCTGTTTTTTTCTATCTTTAACTATAGTAATACAAATCATTGTACCACGTCAAACAAGAACTGAGGCAGCCAAATATCCTACTTCCAAGTACTGTCTAGCTCTGAATATTGAGGGACAAGGATAGTCCTCTTGCCAGGCTTTGCCTGGAAAAGCTTCAACAAACTTAATGGCTTAAAGGTTGTCTGTGTCAGTGGCTGTAAGTGATTGCTTACACTAGCTGTGCAAGTAATCACAAATTCACAAAGCTCTGAACCAGTACTTTGTCATATTCCAAAGAAACACGAACATATTGTGCAGGCCTGTCACAGACCCCCTTCTTAGAGTGCTCTTCACCATGTGAGTCTCATATAGGGATGCAGCTCCTTCTCACATGACAGGAGCTCCATACTTCAATTAATTTTTGTAATTTTGCTGTTTCACCAACTTGTCATTCAGGGTCATGGCTTCTCCCACCTTTTGCAGTTGGCTTGAGAAGTTACTAAGGCTACTAAGGTACCCTCACTGTTTACATGCTTGTCTGATCACATCTATGTATGCTGAACAGTGCAGATCCCAACCTCCCCTGCTCATGACTGTCTTCTCTTCAGAAACTGATGGTTTCTTCCTATTCTTTGTCCTTTCTGTCTTAATCAGTTTTTAATGCATGAATAGAGCTTCTCCTTAAACACAATGGAGAACAAACTCCTAGGAAGGCTTTGCAGCCCAAGTACCAATTAAATCCAGCATCAACTGTCATCATTATCCACGTTCTCTGATGTCTCAAAAAACAAAAATCCGTAAATAGGTGGAAAGTGACTTCCTTCAATTGCTCATTAGACAATTACTTCTCTAGACAGAAATTCCTTAAAAGGAGCCTAAAAATCTGCAATACTCCTTTCCCTCCCATTCCTGCAAGACGGGGTGATTATTTCTTTCAAATTCTTTCTTTTCTGAAGGCTTGGAATTGACACTGAAGCATTCAAGAGCATTATGCCACAGCAAAGAGAGTTAATGAAACCACTACTGAGGATTAGAAGGGTAGAACCTCAGAAGTGACTGTAAACTCAAAACAGAGATCAGAGAAAATGGAACATAAAAGTTATTGTCCTTTTTAATTCAAATTGATGGTTAGAAAGAGTTAAATAACCTTCTGTAGGTTCAGTTTATTGTTCAACCAGAAATTATAAAAAATTGTATGATTCTTCTTTACTGGTTTAACGTAAGGTAGGACAGACACCACTGAGGGACAGTGTTGGTGAAATCAATTGGTTTAACTCTTCTATTTCCTATTCAATATTATCCATATAATTTTAAAGATTAGATTTGGCCAGCTGTCCTTCAGCTAGCAGAGTAAATGTGCAAAAGCCTCTGTTGATGCTCTTTTGCCAAATTTACATCCAAAAAAGTAATTTAGCTGAAACATGAGTTTCTACAATTTGAGACTGCTGGAACCATTTTCTGTATGACACTTTCTTTCATCAGATACTGCAGCCACAGCTTAAGCAAACAAGCAATTCACCTTAAAATACCCAGAGTATGTTAGTAATTAATTCTTTTTCTTAGATAGATGAAAAGGTCTTCTGCTTCAGATGTGTTTTTGTTTGGTTGGTTTTTAAAGTATTTGGTGATGTCCAGAAGTTCTCTCTTCTCTGATCTGTTCGCTGCAGAAGAACCACAACCACCACCACCACCCTGAAACACAAAAGAAAGCCCTTGTGCCATTCTTAAAACTGACTCCACAGCAAGAAAGCTTTCAGTCCAGCTTGGTAATATAATAGCTCTCATGGTATGAGAGGAGATTGAAGGTTTTATTTGGTTAGGCCTGGAATACCTAACACTGCCCCAAGAATGTCTGACAAAACACCTGTGCCCTGCTTCAGAGTTGCTCTGATGGACTGCAGAGGGAATGTTCTTGCAGTGCTGACAGTTCAGATTTGTACAGCCCCTTGTCCTGGGTCTGACTGAGGTAAAGTTCATAGCCCTCACAGTGCTGTGCTGTGCATTAGTGTCGTTGTTGGACACGAAATAAAGAACTCTAAGATTCCCAGGTTTTATTTTCTAATTCTTCCTACTTATTTATAAGGTGTTACGATACAGACTTAACATGATTGGTGAATAGAAACACCTCTCTAATCCTACTGGTTAAACTAGAGAAGCAGAAAAACACCAGCTAGGGAAAAAATGTTTTGAGAAAGAGTATTATTTGCCTAGATTGTTTTGAGAAGACTTTGTTGAGAAGCTTCCCTTGGGAAAGAGCTAGCAATTGTTAGCAAGCTAAAAAATTCTCTCAGGCTCAGAAATATCAGGCCCACATATTAGTAGCTGGACAGGTGCTGATAACAGGCCTGTGATTCAGCTACTGCTGAGCAGTGCTGACCCAAATTAGCCAAAGGGATATTCCACACCATATGGCTTCAGCTCAGATAGATAAGCTATAGGAGAGAGGAGGAAGGAGAGGCATTTGTGATTTCTCAACATTTGCCTCCCAGAGAAACCATTACGCATGCTGGGGCCCTGCTTCCCAGGAAGAGTGTGAACATCACTGCCAATGGGAAATAGACATTGACCTTCTTTCCCTTAGCTTACGCACACACAGATTCTTGCTTATTGCTTTCTTTCTCAATAAAACTGCCTTATCTCACCCTGCTGGTTGTCCTTCATCTTATTCTCTCCCCTGTCCCATTGGGAAAGGGAGAGATAGAGCAATTTAGCGGGCACCTGGCATCCAGCCAAGGTCAACCCCCCACACCCCTCCTCCTCACTGTTTTCTGGATTAAGTTTGGCCTCAGGTTGCCAGGGATTTTAAGAAAAACATAAACATACAATGAGGTCTCCCCTCAGCCTCCTCTCCTCTGGCTGAACAGACCAAGTGCCCTCAGCCTCTCTTCCTACAGCTTCCCAGGGCTCCATAGCCTGCTCTGCTCCTGGACAGACATAGCATGTCCTCCATCCAGCCCCAGCCTTGGGCATCTCCATCCCTCCCACTGGGCTCTGTGTGCAGCTCAAGGTCCCTCCTGTGCCAGTGACACTCCAGCAGCTGCTGCCACAAGCACTGGGCACATCACTGCCATTGCTGAGCAGCCTCAAGATGGGCCACACTTACATTGAGCACCATTCCTAGATCTTGGCCCAAAAACTACTGGGCTCCAAATCCCAACTCCAGATACCAGTATCACTGGGATCTGTTGTACTCCTCTGTTACAATCCTGTGTCAATGATTTCTCTCCAGAGGATGCAGAGTGTGGAGCTATATCGAAGTGTGGGTTGCTTGCCTAAAGAAATGTCTTCAGAAGTGTCTCAGCTGACTGCCTGTGCTCATTCTCTCCCTGCAATTGTTCTCTACACACATATCAGATCATATAATTCGGACACAATTTCTGTTACTTTGGACTGCCATTCTCTTCTGCTTTGAGGGCTCTAGGACTCAAGGGGGCCTTGAGGTTGTCCTGCTGCCACAGCAGCCCCATCCTAGAAGTGCTTTGCGTGTGCTGCTCCAAGTACATCTTCAAAGGGCAGGCTCTGCTTCCAGAAAAGCTCTTCCAGAACAAATCATCTTCCACTTTCCAGCCTCAGTCTTTTTCCCACACTATTTCTTGACCTTTCCTCTTGTAGCAGCTGTCTGTGACATGAACCAGCAGGTCTTCCCTGAGCTGCTGCTTTCTTCTTTAATGGACACATAGAAAGAATCAGGAGAGGAGCCCCTCTGAATGTCCTAAAAGTTGAGCAGCACTCATTGGCACAGCCTCTTCTGCTGCTGGCACGTCAGTGCCAGACTTCTGCCAGGTGGGCAAGGACAAGGGAGAGCAGATGCAGAACAAAGAAGTTTTAAGGTGTGCCAGGGCATGTTTTGGTTGAACATTAGGAAGACCTTTTTCCCAGAAAGGATGATTAGGTTTTGGAACAGGTGACTCAGGTCGGGGAGGGAGGTGATCAAGGAAAGCCTGGGCATGGCACTCAGCACTCCATTCCAGGTGCCATGCTGAGAGAGAGGAGCCAAAGGACACGTGGCCTTTGGAAGAGGAGGAGAGTCCACTTCTCCCCTCTACCACATCCCTCTGGCTCCAGCCACGCTCTGGGCTAGCAGCACATGGGAGGGAATGCATGACCAGTGCCGACACCAGGCACTGGGACATTCTCGACCATAGCTGTGCTAAAGCCTCTCATATTTATCCTAGATTTTTAAGGAATGCTTTTACTCTGTAGTTGTAATTTTTCAAGTTTAAGAAAGCTAATGGTTTTTTAGGCAAGGGGGTCCTAGTAGTGTTGGGATGCAACTCCATCTGGGCCCCATTCACACAGGCTCAGAGGTACTCAGAAACATGAGGGCTGAATTAAAACCTTCAGAGAAACTAAAATACATAAATTCTTGCAGACATGAGGTAGAAATATAAGTTTAGTTTTAAATAGGTAGAGAATATTTTGAGTGCCTTAAGCAAATAAGAGATAATTAGTCAGTAAGAAAAGCCCTAAAGCCTGGTTTAAAGTTCAGTAGCATTACCTTTTACAAAGCTAACTAAGCCCTAGACATGAACAAAAACATAATGTGGCATTGCTAACATTCCTAGATAGAACAGATAAAACTACGTACGTAGAATTTGTGTAAGAAATTACAACCAATTCCATACATCAATGTTAGGCCCAGATAGGTCCAAGAAGACAGCAGTAGAATTGTGTTTGTAGCTGATTGGGTAAAAAAAGAATAAAAATGCACTGCTTTGAGAATGCTGGATATCACAGGTGGATGATGGAGCAGCTGAGGAGGCTGCTGCTGCTGCTTGGGACACGGGGAATTTATGCCAAACAGCTTTGCATAATAGCACTGTTACCCTTTGAACTCTTTACCTTTGAGCCTGATCTTCTAGCCATGCAATAAATAACTTTTATAACAACCCTGCTGCTCTAGTCTTCTATGAAGACCCCAGCAGTTCAACATAGTAGTTTTTCCCCCCATTAGTTGTAGCTTTTAAGAGTCCTAAAGTTCAACAAAGTTCAGGTTTTCCATACACTGTTCTGGTCTTTCACTGCTCCATACAAGACAGGATGCAACAATAGATGGATTTGCACGGGAGCTCCACACAGCATGCATGCAGCAACATACGACTACTTCCAAAAGATTTTCCTTTTGTTTAAGAAATAAAGACAGATGCTTACAGAAGTTACCACAGGAAAAGAAAAGGAAGCCCCCAGAGGAAGCCGTGGCTGAGAGGCACGATGTATTTCAACAACCAGTACGGTACCAGCAAGTGGCAATCATCCCACTTGGAATTCACAAATTTCTAAATTCCTAGGAATGTCTTGAGTCAGGTAGAACTCCAGATTTTAGAACTGCTGAGGACAATATTTCAAACCATAGCCTGCAGGCAACCTATGAAAGTTATTTTTAAATAAATGCTTGTACACATACAAACAAAAAAAAAATAGCAAACTGTTTTTAAAATCTCCCAAGAAATTCCAACCAGGCTCTTTCCTTACTAAAGGACAATATTCCCTCTGGTGTACATTGGAGTCACATGCATTTCTGCTGTCCAACTCCCATAGTCCTTCAATTTTTTTTCCATGGGGTGCACTGGCTTTATGGTCTTCAGCAGAACCATTCAAGCACTAAAGAGGTAGAAACAAGATGCTGTTACATAATTTGGAAGATTTCCAGTATATATATTATAATATATTTCCAGGCTTCACATACAGCCAGGTCTAGGCTCCAGCTGCAACATTATTTACGGCTTAATTTACAGCTTGAATTTTTATCAGCACAACTCAAACACACAAAATCCACACCTTCTTTAGGCCAAAGAAAAGCTGCAAAATGCATTTTGTAACAGGCACCCAGCAGTTCACTAACCCACAGCTTTCACTTTAATGATCCCATTACAAGATTACAAAAATGCTGAGGCTTTTTTTGACAGGAGGACTGCAAGGAAGAACTTCTTTTTAAATGTGCTATAGTGGTTTCACCCTTCCTTGTATTGTCTTTTCTAGTCAAGTCCAAGAATAAACAGGACTCACATGGTCATTATTGCATATAGTTTGTTCATTGCCAATTTCAGTATCAGATGCCAGAAAAATACCAAATTGTTTATTTCTTTTTTGCTCTTAAGTAGCCTGCACAGTAAGAAAAATACTTATTTTTTTATAAAATCACCTATTTTTATACAGCTCAAGACAGGAAAGGGCATGAATTTCTTTTTTGCTTAAGTTCAACACACAGCATGCTGACTCACAGAATAATAACCACCAGGCAGCAATACTTCAAGATCATCTAAAGAAACAAGCAGCTGAACTGCCTTATGTAGATATTCCAGTTCACCTTCCTGTTCTTTCTGCTGTTTGCTTTATAATTGCTGGCACAGTCTCTTCTGCCCCACAGAAAACTTCCTTAAAAACATGACTGACTCCTGGAGTCTAGAACAGAATGTGTGAGCTCAAGGAAACTTTTGGAATTCTTGCTGTTATTGAAATACTAAACATCACATGTTTAAATGATAAAGTCAACTGCAGGGTGGCTTTACTATGGAAATTTCATGAATAAAAGATACTCAGAAGTCCTAGTTTATCCCAATTGAACTACACAGTTCAAAAAGTTACAAGACCACATGGGTTTAAGAGTAAGGCACAAACTGTTTAAACTGTACCACGGCTCTTCCTCCTTAGAACATCTCAGTTGCACATTTTCACCCACCCAGTTTTATGGCCTTGGTTTTGTTAGATAATTTCCTCTACGGGATCACATTCCATTGGCCTCTTGCCAAAAACATTCGGCGTAGAAGAGATGAAATCTTCAGCCATCAATAGAATAGTGCAGCTGACATACATCTTCAGGCAACTGCAGTCTGACCTCTGTGAACAGCGCTGTGCTAAACACAAATTTCACTAAACATCACTTGGATGGTGTTTCCACCTAGTTGTTGATAAAAGCGTGCAATACAGACTGTAAAGTGTGGAAATCGCAGCAGACACTGTTTCTCTGTAGAATGTAAATAGTACAGTTATTTTAGCAAGAGAAATTCTGCCCAAGGCTCATGTTATTTACAGCAACTTCACACTTCCCCCTGCAGGGCCTGCCTCAACAAGCTTCTGTTTCTTTCACCAGGGCATTAGAAAGATTCTGCTGCAAATGTTTCAGAAACAAAATTTTTAGCTCTGAGAATTGGTTTCTGGTTTTGGCGGGTCCTCCTCCTGCATCTGGATTTCTCAGCTGAAGTCTCTCAGGAAAAAATAATACAGAACCAGGATTCACATACTGATTTGTATGGTAAGCAACCCATAAAAACAACGTTGTAACCTTTTGCAGTGAAATTGAAAGAGCAAAGGGTAGACTGAAGGTTGAGGATTTTGGAAAAACATGGGAAAACAACTCAACCTGTAAGAAAAGGGAAAAAACAAGCTACAATAAAAATGATACATTTAGTAATAAGTGTTCACCTGTGGCAAAAGATACAACTCTATGCTTTGGTTTTTGCTCTCAGGGGAAGGAAGGACCACTGATAGGACTAAAGAGAAACACCTAATCTGATGTTTATTTCCTGGTGATATTAATTTATTTTGTTTCTTGCTGTAAAAGACTTGGGGAAAAAAAACCCGAAACAAACAAGTTTCAATGTAATTCTTCCTCCAGCTCAAGCAATCTCCACCAGTTTTAACTTAGATTTATCTATCACATGCCAAGCATTATTTCATTACAATGCTGTGTTCTGAGGATGACTCATCAGTCCAATAATATTTCTGTGAATATATGCAGAACTCAGTGATGCCAGGCTGCACAACACACTGCTAGCTGTTAAGAGCACTACTAATTCCAGCTGCAATTTTTGATTATAGGAAAAACAGGTAGGCATGATTTGGGACTCATTGCCATTGGGATTTTCATTAAACAGGACCTCCTGTTTGCTGCGCAAACGCTGAACAAGCTCATCATTTATCATTTCTATCAGTAGAAGTTTTCATGCTTATAAGTGCACTCTGACACATTTTGATAATCAAATGGCATTGGAAACGCCCAGCATACAGCAAGACAGTGAGTTTGGTGTTTTGAAATGGGCATCTGTTTGGGAACATGTTTTATGGCCAGTTTGTGGCAAAGAGAAGAACTCGAGACACAGGCAATGATTCTCCTACTGTCTTAGCAACTTAGATTTCTTTTTTTCAGAAAAGTCAAACTGATCAATCATGTACCATCTTGAAAGTTCCATTTCAAGGTCCTTTTTACAAGGCCTGAACAGAAAAGTTCAATGTCCTTAAACCTTCAAGGGCAAAATAAATGCCACGCCCCTAAGAAAATTGTTTTAAAAAGTGAGCCAGTCCTCCTGGACTCATTTTTATATTTTTTTCTTTGTTTGTTATTTTTTGTTATTGAGAGTTATAGGAATTAGCTTTCCTTGATTTGGAGGGGAGGTGTTTGTTGTTTTTGTTATTTTCTTAAACCAAACTAACTTAATGGCTATGACAAACACAAAAGAAGGAGTAAAAGCAAAGAGCTGTCAGCTTCCTTCATTAAAGTGCGTTTTCCACTTCACTGTGTCTGGTAAAAGAGCCCAAGAATATCTCTGCAATCCAGCAATGCTTCATTATTTTGTTTTGTTTAAATGAGGCAACACATGCCAATCCAGCAGCAAGAAAGAAGATTCTTTCTTTTCTGCAGTGAGGGTATGTGCAGCAAATAGCTTCCATTGGTTCACAGATCCAAATTTTATCTCCAGCGCTGTCACAGAGACACAAAACATCAATTGTTGGTCAAAGGCTAGAGAATATTTGTACAACAGGGAGCAGAAAAATATTTCAAACTAATTCATGTCTACCATAAAAAAGATACCAATTTATACACATCATGTTTTTTAAAACGTCGCAGAGACATGAATATGACTAAAATAATTACATTATTTCCTTAGAAACCATTACCTTTGGGCAACATCAGAACAAATAGAATTAATAACCCTTTGAGAAATATTAATTGCTTTCCTTTCATCAAAGATGAAAAGCATTAGTCTCTAATCTGACTTTAAAGTCTTTGCCTAAAAACTAAATATGTTTCTCTCCCCTCCAAGCTGTTGCACAGAAAGGCTTTTTTATGGAAAAAAAACTATTTAAAGAAAAAAAAAAATCAGTGTATTATTTGATTACTGTTGTAACTTAGAGTTCATTCTAATGATGTGGTACTTCTAATGCTGTGTTACTTCTTGACATTCTTAGAGTGGAATAAAAAGAAACCGGTCAAAAATCATATTTACTTTCAGTAAAAAATAAAAGATTCTGTGGACTAATTTAGGAAAAAAATAATCCAAGAGTCTGTTCACAACTCTGTAGGATACTAACAAGACTTTTCGAAAACGTAATAAATCTGTCACGCTTTCAAAAATAAAATGAAGCAAAATGGTCAGAAAGGGAAAAACTCCCACACTTTCCTGTAGCTCAAAGCCTAAGCTTTTAGAAAAGAACTGAAACATTTACTTTCAACCTTTAAGCCAGATTTAACAAATACCCTAAATCAAGACATAAGACATCACATAATTCATATCCATCTTCATGAACTAAAAAGAGAGAATCTTTATACTAGATCAGATAAAAAGTTCTTGCCCTGTTGAAGAGCATTACCAAATTGAACACATCTTGTACTTCCTTGCTTTGTTAATTGGACATGGAGCTGAATTATGGATTCCTTTATAGCAAAACAGTCACTCCAATCCACACATGGGGTCACCTAAGACAGCAGGTGTTCCTCCATAAGGTGAGAAGAAATTGAAAAAAAATCAAAAGGTCAAAGCTTCCCCAGGTTTTAGACTAGAATTTAGGAAACACTGAAGCTTGATGGTGCAGTGGGAAAATACACAAAACCCATCAATGCCACTAGGCACGTAGTTTTCAAAAAAATGTGGAATACCAGGCAGAGAGGGTAAGACTTAAACAACAGCTCCTGAGGCTGACACAGCTGTGTTTTTAGGGAGTGGTTGTGTTTCCCCTCTGCAAGCACAGAAACCTTGTCACCAAAAGGGGCTCATCCTTGGGGAAGGGAGGGGGACGTGGTGTCACAAGTTGTTTTTTTTTTAGTTCTCATGTTAACAGTGAAGGGTTCTATCACCTTTCACAGAAGTCTTTATAGCCGCATGCATATGAGAGACCACAAACTTGACTATCTCCTACATAAATAAATCTTTGTATTCCACTGATACCCCAGATTAATATATGCTACAGTAGTATTACTAAATGTTAGGTAACTTTTTATAGAAAAGAGAGCTCCATCACCAAAAATCTAAAGTTTTAGAATTGGCATAAAAAGAATAAAATTGTGCTTAGAGATTCTGTTTTTAGTTGTCTTTCAAAAAGGGGAAGATTTCCCCTTTAAGTTCTCCTCTTTCTCATTCCCATTGTCCACTTTCCCAACCATCACCATTAAGAATTCCTGCAATGTTTTACAAGTTTTAACAAGTTCATTAGGCAGCTAAATCAGATTTAACCTAACTGTAATAAAATACTTTGCCAAGTGAAGCCAAATAACAAAACCAGGGAAAACCTCTGAAACTCTGCAACTACATATACCTATTTTAATTCATAAGGTGGGAGAACCACTGAGTTTTCCATAAATGTCACATCACAGCATCTATCATTGGCAGGAGAAATCTAGAACCCTGACTGAAATCTTTCTAGGTGCCATAGCCAAAAGCTGATTTTATTTTTTTATTCCTTCCTGCTAAATAAATATCTAGCAGAGCTGAAAGAGAACACAGATGGAGGCTAAAGGAGGCTTAACACCACTAATCCATGCATCACTGCTGCTGGGCTTTGCCTTTGCATTTCACTAGACTGCTTTCTTTGAATGAATCAGCATCAGAGACCAACAATTTCATTAACTGGTCAAAGCTGGCTGGGTTGGAACATGAAATATTTGGCAAAACTGTAAATTAGGGGGTGTATATTTACACATTTTTCTTTGAGGGAAGCAGAGCTCATTCATAAAGAAACTTAATGGACAGTAAATTTTATTGCATCAGTTAAAGAAAAAAAATCAGACAAAGTTAGCTGACAGATCAAGTATGAAGAAGTGAGTTCTGCAATCACTAAGCTGGAAAAGTACAATTCAGGACATGTTTGTCCTCCACTGGTTATGAGATGGTGCAAAAAGGTGAAGACTTATCCTTCCCAGAGGGCAGTTTCCACTGACCACATGTAAACTGAAATCCACGAGCACTGGCTGGGAACACTGCTACTTTTCTCTCCCAGTTACAGCTGGAACTGGAAAGTTTTCTTATTGCAGATCAATACGATTGCCTGATAGCTAGAGAATTGCCATATTGTTAAACCTGAGGTTGCTCAGAAACACCAAGAACCTATTTTAGTGAAATGCCCTTTCAGAGCGAGCCTTTCACGTCATAGATAGTACATAAAAAGGTAAGAGTCATGATTTCCATCTTTCTTTTGTGACATGAATGTACACCTTCCATGGCTTTTACTCCCCCTCAAGTGCAAAAATGAGAACTTACAGAACTTTAGAAGTTTAACATTTAAGTTACAAAATGAAAAGAAGCTTTGCCTGTCTTTTATTGCATTTGGTAGTCTACAGATTCAGGCAACAATAGTCATTTCTACTTTTGTCTGCCCCAGAGAGTACCTGTGCTTTGAGCACCCACACTGCAGAACAGGGCCAAAGGATCCAGAATATCCAGCTCTTCATTCCTTGAACCAGTTTCAGACACACAGCAAGGACCTACCCCTGGCTGATAAACCAGCATAGCTTAACTCAATTTTCTTCACTTGCAGGAGAACCTTTATCCTCCTTATTTAAAAGAAATAGGGAGATGAACATGTCACTCAGACTAGAGTTTGCTCGAGTTAGATTTCTCTCAGTATTAAGACTCCCCTCACCCTTTCCCTTTACAGTTCATTTTTGACAGGCATCACAGGCCAAAAAAGACAATTAAGAATGTCAGGTTCACAGGACAAGAAAAAGAAATACTGTCTCTTTTTGAATATTGTGAAGACATTGTGATATGGAGATGACCTGTAACACAAGCAAAAACTGCAAAGAGACTTTTCTCTAAGAGAAAATTTCCATTGTGCAGAGGAACACTTCAGTGGCTCCAGTTAACATTAGTGTGCTCAAGCACAGGCTTCTGTGACTTGCACTCTGCTAGTCTTGGTGAGTGATTTATAAATGCACTGATCACCATGTGGAACATTTGTCCATGGTCTCATTAGAATAATTTCATGATTTGACTGGTTAGTGTTGTCATCTTAATAAGATTTTAGGGAAAAAAAAAAAATTTCTTTTCTGTAATTGTTAATACAAAAATTCTTTGAGACACCTTCCTTGCAGACAATGATGGGATAAAACAGCACAACTTCCCGGCCCTCTAGAATGTGATTTTGTGTTTATATATCTAAGGGGATCTGATACTAGCCATTGAGATTCACTTTCATCTCTGAACCTGCCAAAGAAAAACTAGCTTACAGAAGACATTTGGAATTTATCCTCTTAAATAAAATGGGAAACAAAAAAAAAAACAAAAAACAAAAAAACAAAAAAACCAAACAAACAAACAAACAAGCCCCAAACCAAAAAACAAACCTACCAACCGCTCTGTCACTCAGTCAAGCACAGGATGGCATCAACCCATATCCAATGTCAATGCCTTTCTTAATTCCTGACTGGCATTCAGAGTCCAGAGCAATGCATACATCTGCCTTTTGTCACACAGAGGATGTCACCACACCAGTCTTTAGAAAGGTAAGAGAGGACATGCCCCTGCCTTCCCAAAGGCTTCCACCCATAAGAACCATCTCTGGGCTGTGCTACTGCTTCACAAGGAAGGTTTCAGGCACACTGAACTCTTGGCAAGGCAGCCATGGCTGACAAACACAAAATCACCATGGGCTGTTCCCTCAGCCTTCCCTTACACTCTGAATTATTCAGGGTTTGGCATCAGGATATGGTAATGACCAAGGTCTGTGCAGGCACCTTCACTCATCATCAGGCAACACACAATTAATTCACTGTGGTGAACTTAAACAAAAGCCACCCCTGCATAGGATAGGGTGGAGGTGATGGGACAGAAGAGGTTCACCTAGGCATAGGATGCCTCTACAGTTAAAGACAGTTTCACCTCCTCCAGGCTGGCTAAGTCTTATCCAAAGATTTTGCCTTTGAAACCAGTAAATGGAAAAAAATTACTACTCAACAGCCAACCGTTAAAAGACAATTACACATTGACAAGCAAGATGGCAGCATCTCATTGCCACTTTTATACAAAAATGAAGACAGAAACCCAAAGAAATTCTCCATCATTATTTTAGCGCACCCTTTTATTAACAGACATTTTCTTCAGTAGGTATTAGATGTGATAAATGTCATATTCTCAAGTTACTGAGGGCTGCTTTTCCATCACTTTCAGACTAAGTTCAACTGATTGTTGGGCAGATGGTGTGAAAGAACACATAATGTGTTCTCAATCTGACTGACACAGATTATAGTTTTAAAGCAGTGATTGAAGCACTTTGATATACCATTTCCTCATCCTCCACCATCAGACAGGAAAGTTTCCTTAGTTACATTGATGCTGTCTTCACAGTAAATTGGGTTCCAATTATTATGCAAGCCACAGAAGTCTATTTTAAGAGTCTTTGCTTTTATTACAGTGCATATGGAGGAGGTTTTCTCCTGACACTTGAATAATCTGTCTTCACCTAGCAGGTGTGTTTTCCTTTCAGATTTTTTTTTAATAACCTCCTGAAAAATAATCAGGAGTATTGAAAGGGAACAAACTAGAATTCTGCTGACAGGCATATGGGCTGTGTTTAATAGCGCCCAAGAATGGTAAAAAAAAAAAGCACTAAAGCCACACTTATGGCAAAGCAAGTGAAACAAGTGAGAACCACTCAAGAAAAGGAAATCCACGCATTTCCTTTTTGGGTCAGCACACAGCTCCCATCCTCTGCTCCTCCTTGTGCTAATGGTAATAGTGTAAGAGTTGAAGCACCCTTGGCATCACTCACCACCCCAGCCAGAACCAGCTCCTGGCTGCAGAGAACTTCTGAAGCCAGAGCAAAGCCAGGTGCAAGTCTTCACTGCCTGGAGGAACACAGTTACCATCAGACAGATGCTCCTCCTTCAGGCATGCGGGGAAACAAATCCGGTCACAGGCAGTTCATGTGCATTCTCCAAGATGTCAGAAGCACCTGGCAGGTTTTTTTCTGGCAAGCACCTTGGAAGTGAACAGGTTGCAGCTGAAGAAACATTTCAAGAAGCAAGCAACAGATGTAGCCAACAGCCTGAGAAAGCATCTTTGACCACTACCAAGTTTGGAGGCTTCCTGTTCAAAATACCAAAAAGGTATTCCTTCAAAAAGGACCATTGAGTGGTCCTTCTGCAAGTCCTCTGCAACTGGATGGTTCAGACTGACAAAAATTTGAGAGCAGAAAAAAGAAAGGTCAGCTGAGAAAGCCCTGTAAAAAGATGAGCTTATAAATGAAATATACCTCAGGTAAATGAATATACCTCAGTCTCATATGAATCTAAGCCAACTCAATGAGATTCATTTAAAATAATCTCACATTCAGCTTTATGACAACCTGTGACCTCCAGGCCTTGCATCAGTAGGTGGTTCAAGTAGGCTGAATAAGGAGAAAAATCCATAAATGATTTGATTTTTCTAGCTCAAAGCTTTGGCCATGTGCCCAGTGAGCTCTCAATTATTTTAAGTCATTCAGCCACAGCAATGAAAATGTCTCTTCATTAATAAGAACTAGGTGTTTAAGTGCCAGTTGAGAGTGTTAGGAAGGACAGAATATCTCCAGTTTGCTGACAGAAGAAAAATCTGGAATCTGGCCTTTGCTCCTCCTCTAAGCATGGTCAAGATGATCTCATCTATACCCAGAACTGTGAGACTGGGACTTCCTTCAATGCCTGGTGACCATCACTGTCAGCAGAACTAACACAGATGGGGAGCAGTTCACTAGAAACTTGGGCAAGAGCAGGAACCTCTCACAGGGAATCACAGAATTTTGTTCACGCTCGGTACTTTGTACCAGTGCTGGGTGGTTAAAAATCTGTTAAAAATCTTGCATATTGCAGACCTTCCTGCTTCTCTCAACCCTGCCTCTCTGTGTTGTGCCAGATTTCAAGTGATCAAATGCCAGTGGAAACATGGGATTCCTTCTCCTCAAGTTTGGGCACAGTTTATTTGGCAAGTGACTGTGTAGCATCACAGAACAGTTAAGGTTGGAAAAGACCTGAGAGATGATCAGGTTCATCTGCAAATCCAGCACTGCCAGGTTCACCAGGTACACAGCCACATGTTTTTTGAGAACTTCCAGGGACGGTGATTCCACCACTTCCCTGAGCAGCCTGTTGCAATGCCTGACAACTCTTGTGTTGAAGGAATTTTCCTTAATATCCAACCTGAACTTTCCCTGGCACAACTTGAGGTCATTTCCTCTCATCCTGCCACTTGTTAACTGGGAGAAGAAACCGACCCACCTGGCTCCATCCTCCTGTAGAGGGTGATAAGGTCTCCCCTGAGCCTCCTTTCCTCCAGACTAAACAAGTCCAGCTCCCTCAGCTGCTCCTCTGAATTGTAAAGGAGCAGGATACAAAATTAGCCACCTTCCAGAGAGGTTCTCAGGCAATTCCTAGGTGCTGTGTTTGCACCTTGTGCCTCGTGACTTAATCTGGTGACTTGAAGTCTATTGCCTTCTATTTCACAGGAGTGTACAATGATAAAAACATCCCCATCTTTCAAGGGGATGAAGCCAGCATGGAATGAACAGGCCACAAAGCCTGCAGATTTCAGTGCTCAAGGAAAGGCAAAGCCAGGTAAGTATTTAAGCAAGCAAAGAATACAATAACTCCAGGTTCTGAAGATTTAAGGAGTTTTACAGTATGGCTTAGCTAAAAACTAAGAACTTTAACACTCACTGCATTTTCATTGCTGAAATCATTATTGTTATCATGAAATCGTTCATCATTAGCTGAAATACGTGACAGAAACAGTGGGTGCATTCTCCAGAAGGACTCATTAGCTGGCACAAAGGTAAAACACAACTGCAGCTGAAACTTCTACTTGAAGAAACAGCACTGGTTACATAAAACACCCAGGCACCTGTAAGGGGGTCCACTTTTTTAAGAATGCTTGCTCTAATAGTGAAGGTTTCTATCCATGATGTTCTCCATGCTTTCAGACAACTGCCTGTTTTCCCTTAATGAAGAAAAGCTTCCCTTCACCTCCTGCTAAAAAGATCCCCAAAGATATGTTAATTTTTCCTTTAATGTATTATCTTTTCCATCACCACAGCTGTCTTGTCTGCCTTTTTTCTCAAGGACTGATGCAATTGCAAATACTTTCCTGCATCCCACGATAGATTTTATTAACGACATCAAACGGTTTCATGCTTTGCCTGGTTATTAAGTTCTGTGCTGGTAGCGGATATTGCATTCCTTTGTGTAAGTTCTGTAATTTTTCTGAGTTTTGATAAGGCCATTAATCACAACACAACTATGCTGACCCAGACCATGCTGGTGTCCAAGACAACACTACAATAACCACTCTTTAATAACCATTCTCCCTTGCCTAACACCTGTAGAGATTGTCTCTGCTTAGGCAGTAGTCTTTTTAATAAATATGGGAGAAGATGAAGACTAAACTAACATGATTGTGTTTCAGTAAAATTTCCTCAAATAATTGGGATAGGGCTGACCTTATGAGCTGAGCTTGCTATGTGGGATTTGACCTCACATCCTTGTGACTTCTCTGCTAGTTGGAAGCATTCAACATCTGTCAATATTCGGGCTTAAATGATGCAAAGTACTTGAAAATTCATAGTTGAAAAGGAATATAAATAGCACTGAAATCTTTGCTCCTCGGTAGCCTGACACTGTAAACCTTCTGCTGACTGCAAGCATTAGGTCTCCTTGCATTTGCTAACCAAAATCCTAGCTTCTTTCAAAATAGCTGCTGACAGGTCAACATGTAAAGAAATCACCATGACAAAGAGCACAATTCAGCAGCATTTGGCAGGTTGCTATCCTCATTTCTCTCTTCATTTTTTTAGGTTTTGCACCATTCCATCTGGGGACTGAGAATTATTGAGATGTACACTTCAAAATTACATTTTCCGTGACCCCACAGAGGTCACATACACGCCTATATGCACATCCATATGTAAAGCACAGGCACTGTGTAACAACATATGAACCTCAAAAAAAGGAGAAATGTAGTACTGGGGCGGAGGGGGGAAGGCACATACTGAATCCATTTCCTTCTTGTAGCCAAGGTTTGCTTCCTTTGCAGCATCTACAGCCACCTGCTTTATTTCAGATGCCTGAAGTCCAGAGGTTACCTATCCCAGGAAAAAGCACACCCAGCACTTCAGAGGATTAAAGCCCAGCAGGTGCTAACTGCAGCAGGGTACAAAAGGAGCCCCTTGCATTACCCCTGCACACAACCAGCCTGCTGCAGGAGATGGTCTGAGCAGGGCAGTGGAGCTCCTGCGAGTCTGACTCCTTCCCTGAGCTCACTAAGCGTTTAACGTGCTGGGTCTGAGCAAGTCTTTGTTTGACTTGTCCCCTGCAGCAGCCAACAGCAAATAACCCAGAGAAAGTATGTATGGAGCACACCACAAAGGTTTTCTTTCTCCAAAATATTCTTCCATTCTGCAGAGATTTAGGGTCAGCTGAGTTCCTGAGTCGAAGGCGGTGCTCTGGTGTCCTACAGCCCTGACTGAATCTCCCAGAAGTACAGGGAATTGTTAAAGCAACCTGGAAGGTGGACATGCCCCAAACCTTGACAAATGAGCTGAGGAACGTGCACAGAATGATTTTTCTCCTTAGTTTCATTTCTTTCTCCCAACCCCCCACCATTTGATGCCTCTGGCCCTAGCAGAGGACAGTCAGAAGACATCTCTGACTGACCACCTCTGTCACCTCTCTTCCATTTTAGTCTGATTATCTCTTGTTCAGAGGACAAGGTCTAGGGCAGACACCTAGGAGAGGGTGAGACTGTGTTGTGCTGAGCAGCAACAAAAGCCAGAGCTGTGAAAAAGATCAGTTTCTTTGGAACTGTGTAGACAGGACTGCCCTGGAACCTGGATGCTTCCTCATGTACCGCCATGAGGAAAACAAGCTCTCCCCATCTGTGGGTGGGTATAAATCACAGGTAATCTCAAGTACTGCTTTACAAATAAAGCTTATGGTTGTCCTTTTGGGGTGTGAAAGAGTCTGGGTTTGCAGGTACAGAGTCAGTTATGGCTTTGCTGCAAGACAAGTGCACTCATCATGTTCCTCTATCACACAAGCCTGTAACAGTCAAGTGATTTTAGTGCTCTCTTATGGAATATCACAGCTTACTGTGCTTGGAAACGGGCAATATAATTTCCCAACTTTCAATAAATTCTATTAGTTACCCCACATTTAATTTTTCTTCAAGAAACTTGCTAATACCATCTCGTTTCAGAAGTCTCCAGATAGCCAGCTTTGATTTTGTGAAGGGGAGGAAGAAAGTATGTTTGTTTTGCTTTGTTGTACAACAAAGTTTACTCTTAAATTGCTTGTTAACTATTAATAGCATTCCCATATAATGCACCTCGTGTTTCATGGTACAACAGTAGAACTAGAGCTCCTTCCCTGGCTCTCTGATGGCTGTGATTCACTTCCCAGGCAGCCCAAAGTACATTAGCTATGTGACTGGAAACAGGATTATGTGTTCTGCCCATAAACAGATAAAAGCATGTCCTTCATGCAGCATTTCATGAAGCTCTCTCTGGTAAAGTGCAGGTGACACCATGATAGAATTAAGTTACACTAAGAGTAGGGGATCCAAAAGACAGGGACAGGAGTCACTGGGAACTCTATGCCGAAGGGGTGGATATAACACACCAGGGAAGAATTCTGATCTAAACATCCCTATTGTCTGTATAAAACCATTAGAACATGAGCATATATATAACTGGATACAGTAACTGGAAAACAAACTTAAAAGATGGTATGTGCAAATGCCCCAGAAATACAGGAAATTATTACAGTAGCCTGGAATGTAGAGAAGGCCCAGCCCTTGACAACAGCAAGGTTAACCAGAATCAAGACCTGCTCTATATTGTTATTCCTCTGG
Source organism: Acrocephalus scirpaceus scirpaceus (assembly GCA_910950805.1). Taxonomy (NCBI): domain Eukaryota; kingdom Metazoa; phylum Chordata; class Aves; order Passeriformes; family Sylviidae; genus Acrocephalus; species Acrocephalus scirpaceus. Next base: position 57,090,389 of record OU383780.1, read on the forward strand.
AATGTTAACCTTGTTAAGCCCTAACACATTTTGGAAATCTGCCCATCAGTTATGGAGTTTGTGCTTTCACAACAGCAACAACATCTAAAAAAAGAGAGAGAAAGCAAACCCTGAACATATCTTTTATTTAGAGCAGCATAAGTGTTAATGATAGCAGAGCACTCTTTCTGGAAGTCAAATCACCAAAAACCGCACCAAATCAAGCAAAGACTACAGTGACTGATCCTCCTCTCACTTCCCTTTCAGAATAATAAAACTTGTGTTGTTTAGAACCATTTCTTAAATTTGACAAAAGGGAAGGTTAAGAACAGATGTCAGAAACCTTTTCAGTTGTGAGACCCCATCCCTAGCTACCCACGCAATCCATGAATAAACCCAAGAGGATCATGCAGTGCCAGAACATGCAAGTCCTAGAACATACTTTTGTGAAAATGAGCCAAATTTATCTGAGCATAAGCTAGAATTAGAAAAATAGCAGATGGCAAATTGCAGCACTACTGAAATTCCAACAGCTTGTTTTGAAATGTTGAGCTAATTCTTAAAATAAGGCTTTAGAGTTGAAATAAGATTCTCTAGAGATCCAGGAAGCTTGGTTCAGACACAGGAACTCAGATTACTTTCAAAAATTAACTGGATATTATTAGCCAGCTGCAGTTTTCTACATTCTCCTTAGAGGGCTGTTCTAGGTGTTCCCTCTGGTAGTCATAACTGAGAATGCTTTTTTTTATTTTTAAGCTATTCTCACTTTAGACCAGTTACTCCTGCCAAGCTTGAAAGAACTCCTCACACCCTCCTTCCCAGCCCTGAGGTTGGTTGTACTCCAGATGCAGTAACTTCATGACCTTGTTGCCCACTCCGCTGTGGGTCCCTACACCGGGGAGCAAATTCCCTCACAGAGACTAAGGTGCATTATTTTGCCTTTTAGGTCACAGCTACATGAATGAAAAGGACTGTTATAAATGGATGTGATTCGTGCTAATTGTAATTATGTTAATAGTTTAGAAAATAATTGTTATAAAGTAAAAAAAAGAAAAAGTATAAGTAATTAGTGTTACAGAACAAATGGGCCCCTTTTGCAGATGTTACATGGGAAAATGGCATACAGGATATAGTACTGAGATAAGTAACCCTCTAAAATGAGAGGATTTGCCTTGAAATAGACAAATTTGGGATTAGTCCAAGTAGGGAACCTAAGTTGTGTTTTTAATAGAGCTAGTTATATAATGCAATGCTTAGTACACACACACAATTAGTGAGGTTGTTCAGAGGACAGTGATGAAGATGAAGAAAGACCACCAAAAGAAGACAGAAGACCCCTTAGCAACAAGTGAAGCATGTGCCATGAAGAATAATGACATAAATCTCCAGAATTGGAAATAGGGAGAGATTTACTGGAATTATTGATGAACGTGTATAAGCATATCATATATAAGTTCTGTTTGAAGTAGCCCTGCTTTGTACTTGAGGTAGGGTGGGAATCCCCCTCCGTACCCCGGTCAGTTTTGCTTATGCTTTATCCGAACCTCAATTATGCTCAATTAATCATCTCAATTAAAATCATATATCATCTCAATGAAAATTGTATTTTATCTCAATTAAAATTGCTGCTAAAATTTAACTTTGTTGTTTGTTGAATTGAGCATACAGATTTCCATTTATAACAGGACTAAAAGCCTTGGGTTTAGTGTCCTTGGCAGACTGAACGAAGCCAGATTCCCTGAGGGTTTCCTGCTTATGCTGAACCACTGATTCACACCGTGCACCCACTTTCTTCGCTTTCCCAGGAGAAACAAACCAGTTTTGGGAGTGAGGGCAAGAACCTCCCCTTCCACACCTTTCTCCTCTCCTAAGCCTCTTTAAGAATTAAAAGTAAACAGGATAGATGTGCTTTTGTCCTCCAGGAAATGCTTTCCCCCTGTACTACCACCAGACAAATCCAGGATACTCCCAAAGCCACCCTGGGCACAGCTGCTATTCCCACATCCTTGTGGAAGGACAAACAACGGAGGAAAGCCTTGCTTTGAAGCCACGACCCAGGGCTTTTTATGGCTCAGAGGAGATGAAGCACTTGTGTTGTCAATGTGAAATGTGGGGTTGTGTTTCGTGTCAGGTAGAAAAAGATGGCCTTTGTAGTTATGGTTGTGAAATGTGTGGAAAAGGCCCTGGGATAATTATAAAAACATCTGTTTAATGAACAAAATGGAAGAAGCATTTTGAACTAATATTTTACTTATAAGTGAATCATGTGAGCCTATAAGGTTTTTAATAAAAGGGTCTGAACTATCGCTTTAGACTATATATAGAAAGAATTGAAATCACTGAAATAGAAGAAGGAAGTGAGCTATTTCAAGCTAAAAATTAATGACAATGAGAAGGAAGACTGGACCCTCTTGGAAGAAGAGATAGACCACCATCTGGAAGCTGGACATAACCAACAACTGATTTATAGTCCTGAGAAGGAAGGCTGAATCTCTCATCTCTGGTGTTCTCTTGTGAAGAAGGAAATAGGCACATCACCATCAATTTATAGTCCTGTGAGCATCATCATCACAAGATGTTATTTCTGACTTCACTGATTTCACACCTTTGAAGTACAGAAAAATTGATCACAATGGGTATAGAAATTGGATTTCAAAAATAGAAATTAGGAGGAAACTAGAAAAAAATTGCTAAGAAATGCTTATGAAAAATCTCAATAAATACCAGCAGAAAATCAACAGTCGGCGTGCAGTTGGAGGGGAAACCCCCACTGTACCCAGGGCTGCTTTGTTCACATTTTACCATTCTGTATTAATTAATAAATTGATTGTTGCTTGATATAAAGAGTCAAGCTCTTTATTTATAATATCAATCCTTGCTCACAGCTCCAGGGGAGGAAAAACCCGGGGGATGAAAGGCAGGAGGCAGAGCAGGAGCACGGAGCCTCGGCCCGCTCCACTAGCACATGGAAAAGGCCTGGCCATGAACGCAGGAACAACACTTGAAAGCAAAACACTCTCATCTAAGGACTGATCTGACCTCACGAACAACATTTGAAAGCAAAACACTCCCCTCTAGGGACTGATCTCGGCGCCCGCATCGTTTATCCTCATCACCTACCCGCAGCTTCCCCGGGTGGTGCAGCTACCGTCTCTCCTGGGAAATCGGCATGGTTCACATCGTTCTGGGCCAAAAGCATCCCTCGAAGCAGCACCTCCACCAGGCAGCTTTCCCTTCCTTTTGGCCACGGTTCCTTGTGGAGCAAACCCAAGGAGCAGCTGAGCCCAGCCCTCCTTCCAGAAGGTTCTGTCCAGGTGGGCTCAGCCTGGCCCAGCTGCTCCCCAACACAGGTGCTGGCACTTAGCTGGATGGCTCCAGTCAGGCACAGCTTGCAATTTAGCTAGCTGCAAGGCAAGGCAAATATAAAATTGTTTAATAAGGTGATTTTTTTTTTTTTTTTTTTTTTCTCACGGGTAGCTGCTGAGGCCAGTGCTGTGAGCACCCCACAATTGGTTCTGTAGGGACCACAGAGCCTGCCTGTATGGACAGTGACATGCCAACACTGCTTCTGACTTCCAGGAGCTGGCATAGGAGAGTTTTCAGCTTTTCCTCCTCCAGTTTCCTGCTGTTCTAGTCCCATACCAGACTCTGTAAACAATTATTTTTAAGTGTATTTTCTCTTTTTTTAATGTTTCACTGTAGAGGTGGATTTATCATAGTCAGTATTTCTTAAGGCACAGCTGTTTCAGCAGACAGTGATCAAGGCTAACATTAAAGTCAGGTCACAATTTACATTACAAACACTGATTTCTGGAATCTTACCACCATTGAATAAAAATGTCCTGCAAGCAGAAATAAAGCTCTGTGGGAAAAAAAAATTAGAAGAGCTAAAAAAATTAAAGAACTAAAACCGTGACACAGTTTTGCACCTATTACCACTGGTTTTATGAACCACCTATTTCCACTTTTCACCAGCCAGAAATCTGACCCTTTAAAAATCATATTATCTCAGTGCAAAACAAAGCAGACACATGCAGATGATGTCCAACTGCCCATTAGAAGGGACTGGCAGCTGCAGCCAAAGCCTTGTGGCCACCAGGACAGGACAGTTTGTACTGCTTAAACAAACATGCTAATGAAGGTTTGCTTTAGAAAAAATGAGAAACATTTGAGCACCCTGAACATTAAATCCTCATTTAATGAAGGGAAGTGTTGTGTTTCCTTCCAACACTCAGGCACAGTGCCACAACTTCAACAAGCTGCTTAATTTTCTCTCTAATGCTTAAATCTATGTGATGGATATATGGTGCCATATCACCCTCAGCTGGGAATTGCCTGAACTTTGTTGTTTTCTGTCACAGTGTGTATGCTCTTCCAATGTTTTAGTGATTGTAAAAGATCAGTAAAGAAGGACTACTTTGAAAGTCTTTGAAAAGGAAAAAAATCCACGAGGGAAATTCAAGCAGCAGTAAACCTGAGACCTGTTGTGCAGCACGAAACATTTAATGAGAAGCAGAAGCAGCCTTTCAACTGTGACAAATAATGAGAGATGCCACTGCAGGACCACTGCTGGAAGACATTTAAGAGAGCATCAGAAGAGTGAGTGCTCAGCTTTCGGGAAGCATTTTGTTCCCAGGGTCCCATCCTTATGGATCAATAGAGTATTTATTGTTGGCAGTGATTATGAGTTACTGCTGATGCTGCTACACGGACACCTCAAAGGCATTTTCATCAGTCTTTCCCTCTAAATTAAAGTTGGTGTGCAAAGGCTGTGGTCCAAATTCAACACAAACGGCACAGCACTTTCAACACATCAGTGATGAACAGGGATCTTTGGGGCAGCTCCATCCTGTCCTTGATGCCAGTGCTGGCCCAAGGGGCAGTGCCTCTCTGCCTGCAAGACATTGCCATCCCTTCTCTGCTTCTAATATCAGCATTTGTCAGCTGACCTGGCAGGAACTTTTTATTTGGTCAAGTTTCACCACAATGCAGTGTAAATGGTAGAAGTAGCTTACAGGAGATGAGATAGTAAATGTTTCAACTGGAGAATGCAGAAAACTTGAAACTGAATATTCCTGACCCTATTTGTTAATGCACTCTCCTGAGAGACTCAGGTTCTGCCTTCAAATTGGATGGACAAGTGAATTAAGAGTGAAACAAGCCTCTGCTTGTTCTTCCCACCTCTCTTGTGCTTCTGGAAGGCTGTGCCAGTGGGAAAGACAGGAAATTATATACCTTGTAAAACTTTCATCAGCTTTGATTTGGTAAAAGTGCCCTGATGTTTAACCTACAAGCAGTTTTTCACATGAACAATGGCTAAAGCTTCAGTGGATTCTGACTGTGACTGGATGAGGTGGCAGCTACAGTCTCACAGGAGAAAGCTCTCATGAAAAGCCTCCAAGTGCATGAACCTGTTCTCTCAGCTGCTGAATTTCTTCTGTTTAATCTCTTGCTGTCCTCAAGGTTATTCAGCTCCTCTTTATCATACTGCAGTTCTCTTGCACAGTAACAATGTTTCCCAGCTGTATTCCAACAGGGGGTTTCATTAGCAAACTCTTCATTATTTTAGAGAGGTCATTAATGAAAACCTCATGTGTTTGGCCCCAGGCAGGTTCCTTGAAGATCTCAAGTAGTCAAACCCCCTCTAGCCTCATAAGTCCTCCTAAGGAGGTGCCAACCTCACCTTACATCCTCAAATCCTGAAGCTTTCTCATCATACCCAGTGTGTGATTTATCTTCATCTGCTAAGCACAGAATTAATAATGCATTGTAACGTTATAATGAGCCAGACTTGCAGAAAGGTGTAGATTTCTTAAAATGCAGCATTTCTATCCCAATGCAAGGAGGAAAAAGATGATGGCCTAGGAAAATAACAACTTGCAAGAGGATTAAAAGGGAAAACATTTGTATCCTATCAGAATCAGACAAAACAATGTGAACTGACCTGAAATATAGTGGTCCCAGTGAAAGCCACACATAGACTGTGATCCCAGCAACATCAAAGAGGTGTCAAAATGCTCATTATTAATTTATCAGGAAATAGTAAAGAAAGGAAATGGTTGTTTTTTTCCAAGAAGCAGAAATCTTGATGTATCCACACACCTTTATTAATATACAACAATGGATGAGCATTAATTAACTAGTAATCTGCATTAATCAGAGAATGTTTCATTATTGCCCAAAATAAAACAAAAGGCCTCTTTAGACTTGTGTGGCATGCCAAGTAATTTGCACAGCCACCCACCAACTTGGCCAGCTGAAGAAAGGAATATTTACCAGCCAGAACAACCAATGGAGGGAACATTTTTGGTCCAGTCACCACCTGGTTTTTGCAGCAGGAAAAGGAGTTCTCGTAGCAGGGTGAATCACTGACCTGGCTTACCTGGAGCCCCTGAGATGAGTAAGGCATCAGAACACTTAGAGAGTGACAATTATCAAGAGTATGGAATGCACCAACATAATTGAAGAGCTGCAGGAGTTGGCAGGGAGCCCGAGTTCTCATGCTACTTCCCGCTGCTGTTAGATCAAGATCTACTTTCCTCCACTTTCTCCTCCACTCTCATCACTGTTCACTCCCCCACGTTACAGTGCACAACCTGTTTCCTCTCTCCAGTCAAGCATTCTGTCATATCCACCTTGGCACCAAGCCTTATTTCTTGCTCCTTGTGCCATATGAGCTGTTCCCCTTCTCTGGTTTGTTTCATTTTTAAACTCCTGGCAGATTTTGTAAACTCCTTTATTCTACACTATACTTAACATTAAGTTAGCTTGATAAAACACAGTCGACTTGTAGTCACAGGATTAGGTCTTCTTTCTAATCTGATGTCTGAAAGGTATCTGGCATTATTTGGGGCATATGATCCTGAAAAGCACTGTTTATGTTGGATAAATTAATAAGTAACCCAAGCCAAACGTAGCTGTATGCAAAAACTACATTGGAAGCTTTCTTTGATCTGTTATTTCAAATACTATAAAAACATACATGCACCTGAGTATAAGAAAAAACATGCAGATTACTATGCAAAAAAATTTAAAAAGCTAAAACATTATGAAGAATACAATACCATTGAGCTAAGATTTCTTAAATATGTTTATATATTACTTGTAAGAGAAATTTATAAGGATATGAAAAGTACAGCCAAGAATTAATGAATTAGGAGATACCAGGATTAAAACTGCACAAATTCATTATGATCTACAACTTTACTGCATGCACAGGTACTATTTCTTCTACGTGAGCCGTGCTTTATTCAGATTTAAGACAGATTGATTGCTCTCTTATTGACCCGCTCTCCACTATTTGATTTTGTTCTTACTCATTCACTGGGAAAAAGCCAGCCCTGTACTCAGCACACACTGTTCCATTACTGCTTTAAAAGAGCAATAGTGCATTTTGGTGGGTGAATCTTGCTCCATGTCCTCCCACATCCAGCTGATTTCCCAGCAGAGAGAGCACCTCTGTCCCAGGCAGTGGAGCAGAGTTAAAGTGGCTGCTCAGTACCTCAGCAAACACAGATCCTGCTGCCCACAGCAAAAGCAGGTTAGATGAGCACCATAGCTGTGGTAAACCCCTTGGCACTCCGGACAGCTAATGAGAGGTGACATCTGTGGTGCCTGCAGTGCCAGAGAGGCTGAGGAATGTCTGCTGGGCTGCTCTGACATAGGCACGTCTGACGGGCTCTGCCTCACAGAGCTCTGCTTATTATAAGGAGTATGAGATCTTCACAATGTTTTATCCCTAAAACTCTATGAGCATTAATTTTTTCTCTTTTATCCCTACTCTCTATGACTGAGTTGATACTGTTGATACCTACAGAGAAAAATCTTCCAGAGGGAAAAAAAAAAAAAAAAAAAAAAAAAAGGGCATTCTTTAAGGAAGGTATCAAAATTAGTGTGCTTTAATTAAAATGGCTTAGTGCACAAACATTTCTGGTGGAAGTGATGCCACACTTTCCAAAAGAGCTCTAGAAGCAGACTGTTTATTGGTTTAAAACATGTTAAAAATTACTGGATAGGCACTAGAGAATAGCTAAGGCTCTTTGTCTGAATCAGGCCTTGAGTGACTGGCACCAGATACCCTGGACCAGCAATTCCTCTTGATATTACAACCTATGGTGTAATATCAGACTGTTTCACTAGGAAATCTAAGGGATCCTTTATTCATGCAGTTTCTTAAACCAGGAACTTTTTACTTCTAAGTAAACAAACATGCTTAAATGTCTGAAAGCCAATAGAAAATGACCTCATCTTTGGTGAAGTGATGAATAAAATCAAATCAGGTTTTTCTCATCCTTGTCCCATAGTAGGGGTCACATCCCAGGATTTTTACCTCAGTATGACGTGGAGAATAACTCTGACATTCATTGGCAAAGTTTTTACTTCACACTTTACTTTACCCTTTCACGAAAGTGTACATACCCATTTGTTAAAAATGCTTGAGTTGGATAACAATAACAATAGCAATAATAATAATAATAATAAGTGTCATGTTGGGTGTCTTGTGTCCATGTAAATATATTCATAAGGCCCTAAATAACAATCAGCATGTTTGTAGGTGTTGCACATTCCATTGTCTTCAAAACCCAATTTTAATTTATAAGATCCTGTTTGGAAGTGGGCTCTGTTTGCAGGGAGGGCTGTGCTCAGTAGATCTCTGTGTACACTCAGAACTGAGGGTCAGCCTGGAGCATCCAGACGATCCTGTTTACTAATTCATGGAGTGTTTCACAGCGTGCCAGAAGGACACAACAGGAGTATTCTCACTTCTTGGTATTCTGCAGTGGTGGAGAGCTTATTGGATTTTCCTCAGTCGCCTGTCATGCCTTAAGCATTTCTAGATCATTAATGATCAATAGATCCGTTTAGATAAGAATAATAATGCAGGCAATTGAAAAACATCCAGGCTTCCTGGAAGGCTTGTGGTCACAGTCACAAATGAATTCTCTGTTCAGCCCTCCCTTGAGGAATAACTGCTATTGGAAGAGCACATTTTACAATACCAGAGTTGCTAGCTTTGATGATTCCCTGATTACTGCAGTGTAATGTTTGGGTTGTTTGTTCAAACACTGCACAAAGATGCTTCCTTTAAATTTATCATCTTTACTCAGTTTCTGAGCTCTGTTTAGACCTTATGACCTCATTGTATATTTAGTTACCACAGCAGCCTCTACAGTTGCAAAAGTAAAAATGTTCTCTCTTAAAGAGCTTCTTTCTCAGTTTTGGGAAACATTATTCCTAAGTCCAAAGCAAGAAATACTCGAGATCCAAGAACACAGAGCTCTTATTGTCCATATATGTGAAGCCACCTTCAATTTCTGCTTCATGTTCCCCATCCTCTGTGCTTCCTGTATGTGTACAGTAACAAAGATTTGGAGTTAGGTAGGAAAGGAGCTGGCAAAGGGCTGCACTGTAGTGTCCAGGGGAGGTCAGGTGGACAGCTGGAAGGACAGTCCCAACAGCCCCACAGAGGAATTGTTTCCTTCCTGTGTTACACACACTCCCTGCTCCTGCTCCTGCCACAGCACTTCACACACGCCCAGTTCTGTCTGCAGCCACCCTTCCAGCTGCTTTGCTGCCTCCTGTGTAGGGGACTGTCACTAAAATCCCTTTGCTGGCTGGCTGTGGCCACCCAGCCCTGCCTCAGCACAGCAGCTGTGAGTCCCTGGTGCAGCAGCCACAAGCACCTCGGGTCAGTTCAGGTAACTGAAAGAGTGGCTGGCAAACTCAGATTTCTCTTATTTCTCGTGTTTCTCCAGCTCTAATGGAGGCCTTTTTCTTGAACACTTTATCTACATGTTCAGTGATCCTAATCTTCATTCCCATGTTTATCATCTCTTGAGGGATGGCACTCAGACTCATGGTCCATCATTTCCAGCATCCTTTCTAGGGTTATTTCTGTGGACAGGACAGACTTCTGCAATATTCCTGCTTTGGTCATACTGAAATAATTTTTACCTTTTAAAATTATTTTTCTTCCCCATCTTGTCCAAGGTGCTCCTCAAACTCCCTCTTAACCCTCCTAATGCCCTGGTTATGTTTGATCTGCCATATGGAGTTTGCTGCTCTATTCTGAAGGACAGAACTCCTGTTGCAAATGCCAGTCCTTCCTACATGAAAATCACCCTAATTTTCTATTTAGTCCTGTAGGGCTAGATAGAATGGACCACTAAATTAAATTTGCTGGACCACTCTGATATCTTTTCAAATTTCAGCACAGAGTTTGTCTTGAATGCTAATACAAGATTTCTCAAAAGTGTCTAGGCTTCTTGCTTTTCAGCCTGCTCCCTCTTTAATCATTTTTTTTTCCTTTTAACTGCTTGCCATATTAGTATGCAGTTCCCTTTCTTTAAATTGAACACTTGTGTGCTGGATTTGTTTGTGTAGTCTCTCCTGCTGCAGGGTTAAACCTGATCATCCTGCAATTGCTATTAAATCAGCTCTCCCACGTGCTTCTCGAGCTGGTCCTGTACACCATTCAGGACCAAAGCCAGGGCAGAGATTTTCTGGGATTGCAGACCAGTTGTTCAGGAAAGCAGCTCCAAAAATTGTATTTCCATGTCCTGTCATAGGTGATGAGGCATTTATTCTGTTGGTAGCTGATACATTCCCATATTAATACCTGCCCTGACTTTGCAGGTGCTCTATCCTCTATCCTCTATCTATATCCTGACCAAGAGTGGGGGTAATTATACAATCATTACATTTTTATTATTACAGCAGAATACTTCCAACCGTAGAGATTTCAGCCTTTTTTTTCCCAACAACAATGATTTCATTTGGTTACATTTGTATTTTAGACTCCAAAATCACTGCCAGCCCTCTGCACATCCTATTCTGTCAATTTGTATGAAGTTGATAGGCTGGGAACACCACATCCACCAATTCCTCCCTTTCTGCAAGGTTTCTGAGGTGCCTCTCCCATCACATGAAGCCAAGCATCCTGGTTCTCCCATTTCATTTTCCATGCTTCCAGCACTGGCAAGCTGTGCCCTTGGGCTGTTGTCCCTGCATTGGACACTGTCAGCTGCCACAGGAAGGAGCCTGATTTGCCTTCCCTACTCACTGCCCTCCTGGTGCTTTCTTTGCAGCTTTTTAGACAATGCACTGAACATTATCCAGGGGCATTTTGGGGATTACAGCCCTCTGACAAATGTGCTCCTCTGCATCTGTCAGCTTCCTCACTGTTTATAGCACTTTTTTAATATTTTCAGGGCCCTCAGCCTGGCTATCTTCTAGCCAAGGTTTTAACCCTTTCTTTGTGTTCCCTCTCTTCTGAAATATTTCCCATTTCCTAATGTATGTAAATCTCCTCTGCCAGTATCTAAACTAAATAATTTCTAACTGAATATTATGTTAATTTCTGTTCACGAACAGCAACTGATCATCATCTTCTTAAGAACTCCCCCTTCTATTACAGATTAGACTGCTGCCAGAGCACAGAATTTCTGAAATGTTTTTATTTTATGAAAGGTTATTAACAGGCAGCTGCTAGATTATTAGCAGGCAGCTCAAGTATTATATTTATCCAGACAATAATAGCATCCACACTGTAGTTCAAGCTTCTCCCATGCAGTCCTATTTATTTATTTCCCTCAAGCCAAGGAGAAATTCCAATAGGGAAAAGGGATTGTAATGAGTTTCATGAAGCCTCATTCATGCCAAGCTGTTACAGATAATGATTCAGAGAGGGAGAAGAGGATATGGGGCGGCATCCAGAAGCTGGGGAATAATAGGATGTTAAACCACCAGTGCCTGTTTGCAAAGTTCAGATAAACACCAGGCAAAACCCCATATTCCCTGGCACTTCAGCTTCACCCTGCAGGGTGCCAAACACACCCCAGCACACACAAACACCCAAACACACCCCAGTGTGTGTACAGGGGAAAGTTCAGCTCTGCTCTGCACTGGGATGGCCTCACCTCGACTCCTGGGGGCAGTTTGGGGTGCCACAGTACAGAAAGGACAATAATGTGTTACAGAATGTCCAAAGGAGGCCACAGGGATGGAGAAGGGTCCAGAGGGGAAGCCTTGTGAGGAAAAGCTGAGGTCTCTGGGTTTGTTCAGCATGGGGAAAAGAAGACTGAGAGGAGACCTCATGGTGCTCTTCAATGTAGTCATAAGGGGAAGAGGAGGGGCAGGCACTGATCTCTTCACCAGTGGCAAGACTCGAGGAAATGGCCCGAAGTGGAAGAAAAAGAAGAGCATCCTATCCCAGAAATGGTCTGTTAAGAGAAGAGCAGATGCATTTTAACCTGCTGTACATCTTCATTCTCATTTGGACTCTGAATTCTGAACTCACAGGCACGCTCAGCAGAGGGAAGTCTGTTAAGGTATAGCATCTATACAAAGGCAGGCCACAAACAGTAATGGCATGTAGCCAGCAGCAATTTGACTTTAAAACAAAAATCCCATCTCTGCAGCTCTTGAAAGAATGACCCCTCCTATGCCTAGAACAGGCAGGTTATTTTGCCTTCCTCTTTTGTTTTGTGGAGTTGTTCACAAAACCATGTATAGTGGCATATTTATGGTCTGAAAGGTATCTGGCAAAAATCACCTATTCAACATTCTCAAATGCCCAGGCAGTTCCCAGAGCTGCTCAGTCAGATGGTAACTGCCATAGGCTGGATGAACACTAGGAATGAATAAATTCATGATCCAGATCTGTACCATTTGTGGTTTCGAGTATGTATTGCAATATAAAAAGGATTTTCATAGCACCCAGATACAATCAATGAAAACAGGTAAAGCAGAGCTGCAGAAAGTGTTCTGAAAGAGAGGTCAGAGTTAATGATCTCAGCTTCATGTCAGAGAAATGTCATAAAGCCTCCATCACACCTGCAGCTGGCACTGCTATAAACTGAGAATCAGAATGGGGAAAGGGTAAACAAAACATTGATTGTACTGCCTGGTGTGACAAGCACATTACTCCTCACCGGATTATGCCACAGATTCCATGACAACAATAAGAACTAAGATATTTATAACTTTGAAAACAAGCCTCTGTGTTAATGTCACAGTTTGCATTCACAGGCCAAGGACAATTTCAAAAAGTTTTGCACAGAGATACTTTGGGTGTTTAAGAGTCTAGATGTGCTTTGATTCATGCATGAGCTGCAGTGGGACAATGTCTGTGGAAATGGTGGCCTTCTCCAGGCCAGTGACTGCCAGCAGTGCTGGGTACACTGAGCAGTGGTGGGTGTGAAACCTGGAGCGCAGGAAGAATGATCCCTTTGGAAGTGCTTGTTGTGCAGCAGGGAAACACACACTGATCCAGAACATTAAAACACTCATAGCCTGAGCCCCTTCCCTTCCAGCACCACACATTTAATAAAAAGGAGCTTGGTGAGTCTGTTATTTCTCACTTCTGAATGACCTGCACACAGCAGGTGTGCTTTGACTTTAGCATCACACCCATACACCAGAAAGGAAGGGTTTCCTTGGATGTGCACATATTGATTCAAAGAATGAAATTAATGTCTTAGATTTTAATGAGCTGAAGGTTTCAGTGCAGTTTTCAGTCACTCTGCAATATCCATTTTATCCTCAATAAGCAACTCTCACTCTCTCAAAATTAAGTCTGTCTACCCAGATTTAGGTCTCTTGCATATCCCTCAAAATCCAAGCATGGTTTGCATGCTGTCTGACCAGAAACTGTTAATAGCATTAAGAACTACTGATATTCACTACCCTAGTTTTTCACTTATTTCTTCCCAACATCTTTCTTTGCCCAGCCAAACACTGTAATTTTTTATCCACGGTGACACAATTTCCAGCAGCAGGATCCCATCACTTGCCCTTTGCCTCAGTCCCATCACCTTCTCTGTGTAGGCTCCAGCATTTCCACAGCTCAAGCCAATTAAACATCCAAATATCTCAACTGATTTTTCAAAATTTTCATTAATCTGCAAAGTACATGTAGCACATAAGCTGAGGCCAGCAAAAAGAAACTACAGAAACAAAGTAGTTGAGGCTAAATTCTTTCAGCCCAGAGAAATTATGACAAAGGTGGAACACCGTGGCCTAAACATTTAATGAGAGGAAATAATATATAAATTGAGGTCTTGTGGTTGGACAATGTTCTCACCTGTGGAACAGTAGATGACAAAAGATGCAGGTCTTCACACAGCGTGGTCTTCTGACAGCTTCGCTGGTGATGTGGTTGCAAAGGCACACGAGAACCTGGCAGATTTTTGAAGTATAGTAGAATAGGGCTTCTTATGTTTGATATTCAGTGAAAAGGAACAATTATATAATTCACACTGTACAGAGTCAGCTCAGGACAGAGCAGCTGAGTGGAGAGGCAGAACAGAAGAGGGTTTAAAAACAACTCTCTCTAAAGATGCATTTTGATGTAGTGAAATGAGACACATTCAGAATTCATAACCATTGAATCACAGAATACTTTGTGTTGGAAGGGACCTTTAAAGCTTATCTGGTCTACACCCCTGCAATGAGCAGGGACATCTTCAGTTAGGTCAGAGCCTCTGGTCATTTTTGTGGCTCTCCTCTAGACCTACTCCAGCAGGTCCACATCTTTCCCGTGCTGAGGTGCTTGTCCAGGTCTCTGTGGATGGCATCCTGTCCCTCAGGCGTTCCAGCACTGGCTGTCCTTGGTGAAGGTATCAAACATCCTGGTACAGATTGTTGTATGGTTCACAGCTGGCTACTTTAAGTTAGGCAAAATTTTATTTTATGTCCCTGATTTTCAAAAGCGCTGGGAATTTTACTGCTATCCCCAAAAGAGTTTCTCTAAACAAGGACGAGACTGAACTGTATCTGAAAGACAAGCAGAGCTTGTTAACAAGTATAGCAGTACAAAACATCACTTTATTCCACCCAGACTTTTCCTCCTGGAGGTGCTTCTCTCCTCTACCATCTTCCTCATTCATCAGTGTGACAGAATGCATCTTGAAACACCTCAATTTTTATCAGAATCTGCTTTCATCATACAAAGAGCAAACAGGCACAATCCCAGAGTCTTGAATGGCTGCAGCTGACACAGCCCAAGTTCCCTGGACACCAGGAGATGCTCCTGCCTGCCCTCTGCAATATCCCAGCTGCACTGCTGAAAACAGCACTCACCTGAAGATGCAGATTTGTCCAAGGCTGAACACCAGGGGAATGGCACAGGAAAGTACTAGGGAAGAGAATTATATGGGAAATGCAAATGAAAGACCAACAACTAAGTCTCTCACTGCACAACTAGGATAATAATTATGTTCACTTGTTCCCTTCAGTGCTACTGCAGAAGTTACACAAAAGTTCTTACTAATTTCATTTAAATCCTATGTAGGCATGAAAGGATTCATCCTGGCATTATGATAAATGATGAAACATAAAATTAGCATAAACTTATTTATATGAGGAACGCTGCTGACAGAGTACATGCTTCTTCATTTTATTTTTTCACATTCCCTCTTTCCAAGACAATCATCCTGTTCTCCCATCAATTACACCCATACAAAAGAAGAATAACTTCAATAAAGCTTGTATAAATTTATCATCCTAACGAAGAGGCAATATGTATTAATAAGCTGATTTTGATGAAACCACTAGCTCAGAATAATAAAATTTAACCCCAAACTTATCTATATTGCATAAGGAGAAGACTGCTAGTCTTAAGACAGATAGCACAGCATGTATGCTTCTTTCTACATGTCTGTGCAAAATCACTTGTGTTAACAGAAGGAATCTGGCTGTGTTCATCCAGCTGAAGACAATAAAAAGGGATCTTTGTTCTGCTGTACCTGGGCTGTCCCCTGTTTGAAACAAAGCTCCAACAAGAACTTTGCTTTCCCACCCCTGTTCTTACCCTGGCACTGTTCTGCAGCTCACAACTAAAGGCTGGAATTCTCCTGCATGGTGCAGTGAACTCTACCTACAGCATTCAGGTAACCTCACTACTGTCTGGTTTAGGGAGAAAAAAAGAGATCTATCACTGCTTAAACCAATGGTCACATAATAGAGCAACTTATGCACCACACACAGTAGTCTCATGACAATTCTGAAAAGAATTGCCATGATACTTTTGTTTCAGAAGTAAGCATGCACTCAAGGAAAGGTGAGCAAATCCCAGAGTACAGCTGGCAGACAATTTAAACACTGGGGAAAATACTCTGTGTAGCTCCCCAAAAATACTTGTTTTCTGTTTTCTTTCCTTTTGGTAATTAAAATTTTAAAAGCCGAAGGTGGTCATTTAAAAAAAAAAAAATCTTTTACATCTTGAACAATACTGCAGCTATTTTGTTATACAGCAATGTAAAAAACCCCAGCAAGTTAAATATTGGATTAGCAAGTGACAGCTCTTCAAAAATATTCTCATTAAAGTTGCTCAGAGCACCAGAATCAGGTTTCATGCTTTAAAAATTAAGTTACAGGGAAAGCTTCCTCCCTCTTACCATATCCTTGAGGACCTGTGAATGCTGTTGTGGGTGGCAGTGTGTTGGCAAAGCAAATGTCAGCAAACTGCCTCCCCTCGCACAAGTGATTGATTTATCAGTTTAATAGAGCTGTAAATCGAGAAAAATGTTCCTCAAGCCTAAACAGTGAACCACAAGGAAATAATAGGCAACAAGCTGTGATGCAGAATTGAAAATATAAGTGCTTGTGAAATACAGCATATGTTACATTTTCCTGTCAGGAGCCCACAGAAAATCTGACCACTCTGATTTCCAGCTACAATGACTCTGCCCTTGAATTCTGGTGGCAGAGCCTTACTGCATTAATGTTGGATGCCCTTGCTTTCATCTGCAGGGAGCAACCACGTGGGTTTTATTACATTTTGGTCAATTTGAAACAGAAAGAAGACAGCACAAAGGAGCTAAAAGCAGCACTATAATACACTGAGCCTAGCAAGGAACCTCCAGCCATAAAGCAAAAACAATATTCCTTGCAATCATTTAGTACTTCTATATTTACAGAATCAAGAAAGTTTCTAATGTCTGTAATTGTTTATACAAGAGAAAGTGCTAGCAATGTGTGTAATTCCCAAAAGATTCCTTAAGTACTGTTCTCACTCCATCTAAATACATCGATGTCACACCACCTGCCTTTTTTTCCTTTTGCAAAACACTGTTTCTGGCATATCCTGCCATTTCTGTCTGGAATTTCTGCTTCCTTCTTCCCATTTTCGCAAATTTCACAGGACGTTTGCTAGTTAACTCTCCTGTGCTGTGAGATGGAGCCAGCAGGCTGTGCTGGGAGAGGAGAGGTGTTATCCAGCAGCCTGCAGTAGGAGAGCTGCCAGCTGCACTCAGCCCTGAGCATGGAAACATCTGGGAGGGAGGAAAGGTCTCCTCATCAGAAATTCAGTTCTCACTCAGGATTAATCATAAGTTTGTAACGCAAAAAACGGTTTATAAGAAAAACCTCAAAACCTCAGCTGTGGCCAAAGTATCTGAGATTCTGTTTTTAAGAGGTGTTAAAATTGGATAATTCAAGCATTTTAAAGATAGAAGCTGAGGTGGGAAGTATTCAGGTTTAGACAAGTATTCTGTTCCAATTACCTGAAAACATAGGGTTTGCTGCATTTTTTTTCCTCCAGGTTTGCTTCAACACTGAGACAAATGTGGGTTTTTTATTGCAAGTAACAGTAGGTTTTCATTGAAGAAGGTAGGGGGTGGATTTCAACACAAAGACTGTCAAAAATAAAAATTTCTTTATTTTTGTGGTTGAAACTAATTCTGTTGTGTAAAAAGCTTAGTCTTTATTTGAGAAGAAAAAGCATTTAGTTGAAAACTCTCCAGTTGTTCTAACTCTGGCCCAACTGGAACAGCAGACCTCTACTTCACCTTTCACTAAATACTGGCAAATGCAGCCAGCAAAAGACCAAATACACTTGGAGGTTCAGCATTGTCTCTGGAGGCCCTCAATTCCTTCTCAGGGAGCTGTGTCTTTGCAAACAAGTCAGGCACATCTTCTGCAGCCTTGTCTGCAGCCCAGGAGAAATAAAAAGACACCAATCACATGGGACTGGCCTCATAACATTGGTCTTTTTGTTCCCCTGGCTGCTTTTGTTTTAAAAGCAGTGGTTGTCCTCCCTGTCCCTGTTGGAAGAGCTCTCTGCTGTGCAGCCTGTGCCCCATCTCCTGCTGCAAGGCAGGAGCAAAGAGACAAAAACTCCAGGGAAATGTAGTGAGGGGAAAAAAAAAAGTGGCTTCCCCCCTGCCAGCACATCACATCCAACAGCCTGTTTGAATCCTGCAGTGCCTTTTCCATGTTGGCCTGCTTGTCTTGGTTTGGAAAAGACAGGTGTGTACTAGGGAAAGCTGGAGCTTCCCTTGGAAGGGAGAAGGTAAACCCCCTCCCTCTGAATTATTATAATTTTGAAATTAAGGGATTTTCAGGCAAAGATATGGGAATAGGAATAACAGTTCTTTGCTAGGAATATTAAAAATAAAAGTGTAGTACTACAAAAAAAGAAAAAAAAAAGAACAAAAACCACCACTGACAGAGTCAGAATACAACCTAGCACGCTGTTGCTCAGGGTGTTGGTAGCAGTCCAGTTAAGTCCTCCTAGAGTGACAGATGTGGTTCTGTTGGAGCAGAGATGATCCTGTAGAAGGGTGTAGGTGTCCTCTGAAGGTCCAGTGGTGGTGAGATGGGTCTGGTCTTCCTCTGAGAATCCAGTGGAAACAGGCTGTCCTGGTGCTCTGAATTCTCAGGTTTTTTTCAACTAGGAAAATGCTCCACTGGGTAGAGCACCTCCCAATGGGATGATGTAACTTTATCAATCAAGCAGTGAGCCTCAATGGCCCATTAACAGCAGATATCCCCCTGGAGGGAGGATGGGTCCTGGAAGAGATAAAGGTTTTAACAGCTGGCCCATTAACAGAAGACACCCACCCCCACAGAGTTATGAGGGGTGGGTCATGGAAGAGATAAAGAAAACTCCTCCCCAACTGGTTTCAACAGATGGTAACAGAATAAATACTATTGGTTAGATCTTGCATTGCAACCCAAGATACCTGCACTACCTTTGGCATCTCCTCTGAACCTCTTGGAGGGCTTTAGTGTACTCAGCTGTGGCCACTGCAGCCTTTTCACTGTGGTTCCAACCCCCTGTCCCTCCTACCACAATCTGCAGATATTTTTAGAAGGTATTTAATTAGATTGATCTTTGTACTCACCAGAAATACAACTCAAATAACACTGATCTGCTTCACAGGAACTTCACTTCTGAACAAACAAATGCAAGAGCTTCCCAAGTCCCTGTTACACCCATGGAAGTCAGCAGCTTTCTGTATTTAAAAGCAATCCAACGTATTTCAGGAGTGCCTCTTTCTTTCTTTCTTTCTTTCTGATGGTCTAGGAACTTAGCCATGTACAAATGTCTGTCTATTGGATTAAGTCTTTAACATGCATTAAATATTACTGGAGGAGCAAACATTGCACCCTGGCACTTCCTGACTTTGCCTCAGTGTTTTTCTTGCCTTGCCCTCGTTAGAATTCAATCAGCAGGCTGTACCCCCAGCCTTTCTTTGTTAGAAAATAATCGGCCAAAAATTAGTTTTTACACAGGGGAGATAAATAGGATCAACTTCAGTGAGAAGACTACATCCCATGAAATTAAACTTATTTACTTGCTTCAGTCTTTTAAAGTATTGTAGCAGCAAATTTTGAAGTGTTGGTACAGCAAATGATCTGCCAAGCAGGGAGCTGCTGACTCACAGGGCCACTTGGAATCAGCATCTCAATGTAACTTATATTAAATTCCCTAGTTTCTCAGACTTTCATCTCAGGAGCACATTTAAAAGTAATTAGTTAATGAACTCAAAAGGAAAGAGAAACCCAGGTAATTCTAGAGTCATATTTACCATTAAATTTAGCACTTTTTCAGAAAAATATAATTTCCTTGAATCAACTTACGCCCTGTTTAGCTCATCACAAACTTAAAATCTCATTTTAGCTTGAAACATCAAACTTACTGAGCCAAGCCAATAAATAATGCTGTTCAGTATGGGCAATAAATAACCAATTTAGCTGCTTTCCAAATCCATTTACAAGTAATCATGCAGACATTAAGCAGTTTTATAACTGATACCTAATGGCCACATAATAATATATTTATTAGAGCTAATAATTCCTGTTATGCTGGTAAATGGACGAGCATGGTTCATCACCATCCCTAATGGCCTCTTTATGAAGTAAGAGGGAAGCTGTCAGGGAGTGACTGGCACACCCCACGAACAAGGCTTCTTTAATGCACTCTCTTCTTCCTGGAGAGTAATGCTCAGACGCAGATACCAGGGGCTTGTCATGCCACGTTATGACAGATCCATTCCCCCAAGTTCTGTCTGGAGAGTGCAGTGACTGCAGCAGACTGGAACACAGAGGAAGCTGGAAACCTTTAAAACAGAGCACAAAAATAACATGTTTATCCATCCGTGTTACCCATCTTGAAAACTCTTTGTGCCGCTAGAAATGTGCAAAATTAGCTTTCAGCTGTCAATTAAAGCGGCTCAGTTTGCAGTTACAGTTGGGTAGGAAATTGTTTGTATCCCAGCACCGACGCCAAGCAGGAGAAGAGAGATTTTGAAACTCCCTTCGTGCTCCTCAGGCTGTGTTTTCCCCCAGACTCTGGCACAGGCTTAGTTAGCCCCAGTTTGTACTTTTCTTCCCGTCACCCCTTTCCAGGCCCTGGGAAACAGCTGTAGAACAGAGCATTCCAGCTACAACCCCATCTCACCCTTATTTTCCTACACTGCCATATGTTTCTTGTGTCAGGGCTAGAATTAGGGCTGGTGTGAGCCATTGCACAAGTTACCCTCTTCAGTCTTTGAAAAACAGCCGTGGGCAAGGATATATCTTGAGCTGTTTCCTCTCTCCAAGGTCCCTTTCATACTGCTAGAGCTGGGGATTTTGCACACAAGTCCCTTCTGTTTAATTTCTAGAGAATGCTCCTTGGTATTGATTGTGTCAAGATCTCATTTTCCCCCTACTACTCACTGAAACCTCTTAAAAATGCTCAAAAATCCTCCCCTCTTAAGCTTCTCTTCATTTATCACAAAGCAGAATAAAGAGCACTTTAAAAACAAAATTCACAGGCTTTGTGTGCATTTGGCTGATAGATGGAGTGTAAAGAATACAGATGGGAAGATGGGGGTTTTTACCTGCTATCCTCTGCTGTTTCAGCTGTGTGCACCCCAGGCAGAGCCTGTGACAGCCTTCCATGGCACCAGAGCAGGACATGAGTGACACCCTGGTCCCTGAGAGCAGGAAAAGTGACTCAGCATCCTCTGATGCCACCAGAGGTGGAACCACCTCTGGTGACTGTGAAGGGAATTATCAAAGCTTTTACTGACAAGGCACAGAGAAGATACAGGGAAGAAACAATACTGCATCAGTGCCAACAGCAAGAGAGATGGCTTGCCTAATCTGCCAGTAGCCTGAGGTAGGGAATGTCACTGAAACCTCACCTTAATAATATTGCATTTGGAGGCAAAGCCCTGTCAGCCAGCAGTCTCATTTATGGTCTCACAGCTCTAATCTAACGCTGAAGAAAAGCTTTATTAAAAGTAACTGACAGTATCATTCCCTTCCTTGTCACCACCTGAGCCTGAATGCCTGTCTGGTACAGGCACAGTGACACCATCTCACGTGGGACAGCGTTTCCCAGGGAAGAGAACTGCACCAGTGCTGCCCACACCTCTCCTCCTCCTGCTGCCCCTCACTGCCTCCGAGCAACCACCTCCAGGAACAACAGCATCCAGCCAAAATGTGGAGTTTAAGCCCTGTTTATCCCTTGCTGAAATAACCCCAGTGAGGGGCTGGCTCAGGCTGGCACCTTCCCTGCTCCCAGCCATGCTCCCACAGGGAATGGATGCTCCTCTTGCTCAGCAGGACCAGACTGGCTGCAGGCCTGGCTGGCAGCACCCAGGTGGATTTTGGTATGGACCTGACCTGTCTCCTCCTGTCCTCACTGGTCACAAATCTAAGAAATTCTGTGGAGAAAGATGTCCTCGATGTTCCTTCCTGTCTTGGGAAGGCAAGTAGGAGGAAAGGTTTCCTGCCCCTTCTTTTTTCCCAGCTAAAAGACAAATAGGATTTTGGCTTCACAGTCTTTGCCAGTCAATGTCATTATGGAGCAGGAAAGCAGCTTTCCCAGACCAGGGCATGGGTTTGCCCTCACTGCTCAAGCTAACCTGATTTTGAGCTGAGCAGGGCACAACTGAGCAGATTTTGGAGGGAGATCTGCCCAAGGAAAAAGGCTAAACTAAAGTGGAATGAGGCCTTGGTTTACACATTCAATTTATTTGAAGTTACTTGTTAACTAACAGTGATTAAAAAATAACAGTGATTGAACTATCAGAAGCTTTTAAATAAAAAGCACAATTATATTAGCACTAATAAATATAGTGGACGGATGAACAAAGAAGATTATGAGCAGCATTGCAGACAAGGACCTCTCCAAGTCCAAAATTTCTATGATATGATAGTAAGATGGTGGTTTGGGAGTAGCTTGTATTTTGACTAAAAGATTCCCCTTTTGCTTTAAAGAACAATGCTTTTTTAAAGGTGATTCCAGTCTCTCACCAGAAACGTGTTCTTATGAGCTGAATTAATTTTTGCTGACCTTAACAAATAGTCATCAGTCACCCAAAACATGTCCCCCAGAGAATCAAACAGCCAGCAAAACTTCACATAGCTCTAGAATTTATGTGTTTGGAGGATGCATTAAGTATTTCAAACAATTTCTAGGATGTTTTAGACCATAAAGTCTGCTTTCAACTATCATAGATCATTGGCTCTGCTTTACAAGAAACATTGTTTTACAGGTTTATAACTTGCCTGTAAAAATGTGCTCCAGGCTAAAGCTCAGTATAAAAAGGTCTCAGCTAAAGGGTAATTTTTTTTCATTACAACTTTTTCCTACTTTGTTTAGCTTTTAAGGTTAGAGCTGCCTCCAAAAATCCCCTTTCACTGTAGGATTATCACCAGTACTGGGGTTGATTTATGCTCTAAACTGCAGGGAAGGGAAAGGTGATCCAGATTTAGAAAAAACACCACAAAACCATCAGCAAACGAACACCCCAAAAATGCTGGAACTATGACATTTTCCATGGCCAGGGCTTTAGATTTTTAAGGTAATGTGCTGGAACGTTCTTAAAAGAGCTGTGACTTAGTGTGCACTTCAGACCATACAAAAGGATGTAACGTAATGAATGTATCTTTCAGACTGGAGTATCTGTAACAGAGTGCTCCATCAATGCACATCTGCACTGTTGAAAGTTTGGGGTTCCTCAAGACCTGGAAAAGAACCAGCTAAAGCTGTTTGCTCTGTTCATTTCATCCAATGCAGTGTCTTGGGGTCATCCCAGTGAGTGTCACTTGGGCAAGCTCAGAAATAATTTAACATTCTCAGAAGCAGAAAACATTCAGCCTAATGATAGTCAGTGAAGTCAGGTCCAGGGCAAGCAAAGTTCAGCAACTTGAGCTCAGTTTTATGTTCAATTATTTGGCTCATAAAAGCCAAATAAGTGTTAATGCCTAGGGAACAGTAGGAATTATTAATATAAAGTTATATGAAACTACCATAAAGAGAAAGCATTGGGATTTGTTTGTTTTCCCCCTAACAACTGCAGAAGGAATGCTGCTGGGAAAAGTAGCCATATGCTTTTTCCCCAGTCTTCAACAGAATGAGTGAAATTGCTGTATTTTTGCTAAGTTTCTGGCCAAGCTGAAGCAGTACTGTTGGCAGCAGGGTAAGAAGACTCAGTGGAGAATTTTTGTGTCAGAGATCCTGGGCAGCCCCAGTTGTGCTGTGCTTGTAACACCCACATCCATACCCACTCACATGAGAGCCTTTGGGGCCCTCTGTTCTTCCACTGCCTCGTTGTTCTTGGGCACACAGGGTAGAGTTACACTTCCTAGAAACATCAGAGATGCTTCTGCATTTAAGACACTCAGAGAAAACTGTCCTCTTTCCAATGGCTATAGAAATACTTCAAATCCTGGTCAGCTTCATGCCCTAAAAGTCTCACAAGGGTATTTTATGCTTCTTTCAGAATCCTGTGGTCATAGGTGCTACACATACAAGCTGCTTTTTATATCCCTACAGTGGTATTTCCCTGATGTTCACTACTGGGCAGCCCATCCCACACCATCGCCAGGAGCTGGGGGTGTTCAGCCCAGACAAGAAAACGCTCCAGGGAAACCTTGCAACAACTTCCAGTACTTAAAGGGGTTACAAGAGAGCTCAAGCGAGAATTTTCAAAAGGGCAGGTGGTGGCAGGTGCTGGTAGAACTAGGAGGGATGGCTTCAAACTGAAAGAGGGCAGGGTTGGATTGGATATTAGGAAGAAATTCTTCCCTGTGAGCGTGGTGAGGCCCTGGCACAGGTTGCCCCCCTGGAAGTGTCCAAGGCCAGGTAGGATGGGGCTAGTGAAAGGTGTCGGTGTGTTGGAGCTAGAGGACCTTTAAAGTCCCTTCCAACCCAAACCATTCTATGAAACAATTCTGTGATCATTTAAGTATCAACTAAAAAAAAATGCAGAACAGCAATATGTTTCCATGCATCAGTGACAGAGTGCTTATGCAGTGCTCACCAGACCAGCAATATTATGGAGACCATTGTGTACATCCTATTTTGCCCAGTATGCTGCAAAAATCCCACAACCAAATCAGAATATACCACACAATCCTGCGGGCACTGTGCAGAGAAAATAACTTTTTAAAAACTTTTTGTAGAACCATGTTATATTAACCTGCAAAACAGCACCAGTGATGCTCCATTTACTTTTCATATCATCATCAATGAACATATCAATTCAAACAATGCATTTGTTATCCACAGGTTGCTATCCACACACAGGAATGACAACAGTGATGCTTTCACAAGTGGTCTGTGCCACAGCAGGCACTACCTCAGGATTTACATGGGGAGGACAACTTTAGGTGTTCAAGAATTACAGAAACAACATTAAATGTTGAAGCCTACTGAAGTAGAGAAGTTGGGATTTTCATTGGCAACCCAGCTTCATTCATAAGAGTGGAATTTACTGGTGATTAAGCCTTTTCCTGCTAAGTGAGGAGGACATAATTCTAATCACTGGGATGAAGTTACAGCCAAGCCAGATCCACTCAGCCCCACCATGGGTAAGAAGCACACATTTGATGGTCTGTCAGAGGGAGTTCTGCAGAGCCACTGCTCCCCCAGCGACAGGGCAGAGGGGATGAAGGTGCCCAGACTGGCAGGATACCCTTTGTGCCTAATTCAGTTTCTAAATCCCATCAGGAAGGGGAGGCAAGCACAGGCTCTGTTTGTACTAACGTGAACTGCAACGCACACTAAAGAAATGACTCATAGGAGACTCAAGGACCTGGGAGAGGTTGTAATACTGCGTCTAATTTTGGAAACACTTCATGATTTGTATCCTCTTTCAATGCCAGTGGAAATAATGAAAGTTAATACCAGGTGCTCCAGCAAGTCCTGGCAGTAGTGACCTTTAGGAGAGGGAACTGGGATTTACAGATGACAAGATTCATTGCAAGCACATCACACCACATTGAGCTGCTGATTTCCAGGCTCACTAAGATTTACTGGAATACCCCAGCCCATACACTGATATTCCAGCACCCACAGGAAGGGAAGTTTTACCAACAAATATCCCAGCCTGCAATTTTCACCAGTAATTCCCAAGACCTATTGTGTTAACCAATATGACATAAACTTGTAATATTTTTCCTCATGGGACTCATTAGCATTCCACATTGCAAATCTAATACTAAGGCTTTTTCCCTGCACACAGACATAGTAGAAATATGAACATGAGGCAGAAGAGGATGACCTGATACTAAAGTCCAGTGCAATCAGAAACTTCTGGAAAACAAAATTAATTTAAGCCCTAATCCAATAAATTGCTTTTTTGCTGCTTCTTTCTGAAGGCATTTACCTAACTCACATGTCCACATCTCTTGTAATTCTCCTTTCCTCATAAAAGTTAAAAATAAATCCTGGAGGCATCCCATTTGTGAGTTGAGCCATCAGCTTTCACCATACACCTAAAGTATATTTGTGCACCTGCAGGTGTACATAGAAAAGCAAGCCTTCATTTAGAAATTAGTTATTACCTACACACAGAGATACAGGATGCTGATTGACTTCTGCAGTCAGCATGAACAATAAATCAGGGCTGGGCTGGGTAAGCAATGAAGCACATTGAACCAGACTTCTCTGAGGCAGTTTGAGAACTTTACCTGTCCCCATTTCATTTTGAAAGCTGTTGTTCTGGCTCTCCTAGCTTCATCTGTGGCCTTTCTGGGACCTGGAGATGGAGGCATGCTTCAATTTGGGGGATTTTTTGTTTGTTTGTTTGTTTTGGTTTTGTGGGGTTTTTTTTGTCCCACAGAATACTGTGTTTTTCTTGACATGTGTGGACATGATGGAAAGAAGATAGATTACAAAAGAGAAATTTCCCCTTTCTGCCTGCCGTCAAATCCCCTTTCTGTTCCTAAACACAAAGCAGTTGGACAATTACACCTGAGCCAATCCATTGTGCTGCTGTTCCTCTATGTTTACCATGTATTTGATGCAGTAAATTCTGGGCACTGGCTCCTGACACCCACAGAGGTTAACTGTGAAGCCTTCCTTGCTTGCCTGTACACAGAATGTTTTCCCACCACTTGATACCCCAGAGAATCCTTCACTGACTGTGATCCAATGGGAAGTTCTTCACACATTTCCCTGAGTGGAGAGAAAACCCATTTCAGTTCAAAAAAAAAAAAAAAAAAGAAAAAGAAAAAGAAAAAAAAGATTTTTTAAGTTTCAGTAGTGCAATGCCACAGCAAAATTTTTTCTGCCTTCATAATATATTACTCTAATGTTTTATTTACAACAGAATTTGTTCCAGAGACTAGTGACTAAAATATGCTGTAGGCTAAGGTCATAAATCCTCAGAACTCATCCAATGAGTTTTAAGATGTTAAGTACATTAAGTTTTTAATTGAAAAGTAACTCAACTGCAATGTCATAACTTGAAAAGTCCAAAAACCTTACCAAGTCCAGCTTGCATTCACTTATACTAAAAACAGAGCACCACCTATTTCTATATATATCTGAATTTGCCTCCAGTCACTCTCAGACTTCTCTTTTCTTCCAGTTAAGTAAATTCACTCTCACATTCAAACCTGAGAGAAGTCCCAGAGCAGCATGTAGCCTCTGAACTCCCAGGGCCACAGGCCTCCCACTGCCTTTAATACTTTTTGCATCAGATCCTGGAAGAGCCTGTGCTGATAGATAATTTCATTTGTCACAGAGTGGCCCATAGCCCTCTAGAACCAAAGCTCTATTAAACGAACAAAAGAACCCTCACAATTTAATTTTCACATTCATAAGGGATATATTTTTTTCATGTATTAAGGCCATCTAAAGATAATTCATATGTATTTTTAAAAATCCAATTTATATCACCTTGAATACTGAGCAAATATATATGTAACAATAACATATGCTGGCTTTTAATCAGCAAAATGTTTAATAAGCATGGTCTTAACTTTGTCCAAGAAGCCTGAAACTGTTTTAATGAATCAAATCTAGAGTTACTCTGAGCCAAACTTTATTCAAGGATTTATAGTAATGATAATCTTTGGGTATATAAGAAACAGAAAAAGCTTTTGTTACCTGTAACTGATATTTGCCTGGTTTTGCTCTGTAAAAATATTCTCACAGTGCCGTGGCCCCTCAGCTTTAGAATAGTGAGGAAACATTCCTGTAACAATGCTTCCAGAATGGAATGAATAATGCTCAGCATTTAACAATTCCCACCAGTTAATAAACAAGGGGTAACACTTGATCCTGATTTGAATGCATGACAGAAAAAATCTCATGGGAGCCCCAGTCTGATCCTATTCATTAAGGAGCAGAATCTGCTCTCCCTAGAGATGGGTTTGTTCCTTGATGTGTCTCTGACTACAGGTGGCCAGGAATAGTCTCTGCCCTAACTGTGCTGTGCTGTTTGCACCCAGATACAAAATTAACGCTGCTCAGTCTAAGCCAGCACACAGCTCATTTATATTTTACCTCGAATCAGCCCCGTGAAAACAAAAGGCAGCTGTTCTCCCAACCTACCTCACCTCCCTTCCTCTTGCTCCATCAGATCAATTGGCAAGTAGAGGTTGCTACAAATACAGACCACAGCACACCCTGATTGTCTCCCCTTCACAGTAACTCAGAAAAACAAAAAGCTATGGCCCACAAAGGCCTTATTAATTTCCTTTATTGATTGAAACGTAAGACACAAGGCGCCTCACAGCCCCTGAGCCGCACAACAAAATAAGCGCAATGAAAAACACTAAGCAATGAAACAAAAGAAATTATGAAAAGTAAAGCTAAGGATCAATATGCTGCTTTTCTGAAAGACTGTGCTCAGCTTTAAAAACAGAGTTGTTTGTGCTGAATGTTTGATTAGCTATAGATCTCTAAAGAAGGATTCCAGACCATCTGGAGTCTATTCTGTGAGCTGATCTGGAAACCTCTAGCTCAAAAATAGTCCCTGTGTGAAGGAACAAACATACATACCACAACCTCCTCAGTCAGTTTCTGGAATATATTTTAGATTAAAAAGATGCCATCTTTATCTCCTGGGAAACCTGAGATGAAAAATAAAAGAACCCAAACACCAAAGTGCTGGAAACAGTTGGAGAAGCAAGGCATCATTTCTTAAAGGAGCAACAAGAGGAAGGATAATACCAAAAAGCCTGATGAGCAGCTTTAGCTTCTAAACATTAAAAACATGCAAATCATTCAACAGTGTCAGATAACCACCCAGATGATAAATATATATCTGCTGAGCTTTTACAGGGAGCTTAAAACAAAACTCACAATGTAGCAGAGGAACAGAAGCCCCCATTGCACTGAGAGGATAGGGAAATTGGAGCATCACACGAGCACGGAACAAAAGCCGTCTTAAAATAGAACTTGGAGTGATGCCATAGTTAATAGCTATAAATACAGAACATGCTGGTGTATTAAATATGGTTTTTAAGTACGGCTTTAACTGAATGGAAAAGAAAGGCAAGTCTTGACAAAGATTTTTGTTGCCATCAGCAGTACAAAGAAAACTGAAATAATTCTAGACAGCGACTAGTGAAAGACTTATTTTTATACTTAAAGCAGGTTGGATCAGACTAAAAGGCTTCCTCCCCACTTCTGTACCAAGAATAGAAATATTAGCAGTGTGTCTTAGAATGGGAAACCTGTCTATGCACAACACTTGAATTACAGCCAAGTGGTGCAGCATCTCTAAGGGCAAACAGCAAATAATGTTCTGGAGGTGGTAGAGGAGCTCCTTACTAAGCAGCCTGCTTAAGAGATCTTTGTCCCTAAAAATCAGGGCAAACCTTTCCAGAGTGTATTTCCTGGTTTTTAATAAAGATGGCTACCTGGCAAGCTAAAGAATAGGACTGGAAGTAGAATTTGGTTCATTTTGACATCAGGAAGGGTTTCCAGACAGAGTTAATGAACAAGAAAAGCTATTAAATATGAACTGCCTGAGTATTTAAAAAAAACCCAAGATGCAGTCTGGAAATCATAAGTGTCTCCAACCTGGCCATGACTGAGCAATACAACCAGGCAGGGTCTTACCAAAGGGACTTCCAGGCAAACTTTCCACCCTGTCCTGCCCATCAAGCACAGCCTGTGCTCACAGCAGAGGATCCAGATGTGGGGATGTATTTTCCCATTCAGACAGGGACTCCAGCTGGCTCTGCACATGGTGACAAAGAGCCTATCAAGCATGAAACACATTTCCCTATAACCCAGGTGTGTTGTGGTATTTGTTGTATTTGGAGCTCTTCAAGAACTGGGAGATCTGCTTCTAGTGAAATCTCAAACAAAAATGGCAGGAAAACCAAGAAACCTATGGGGAAAAAAAGGAGTCTTAGGTCATTGCCTTCTTGACTCACTTTTGAAACTTGGGAGAAATGGTTTGATGATTTTAGAATTTATGCATCTATCTATAGATATTATTACTACTATAGCAAGCTAAATTGATATAATCATATGGCTTAAAAATAAAGTGATGCTAGCAAAACCTGCTAAGACAGTAAAATAGAAAACCCCTGAACATTTATCTCAGAGTGCTCCCAGACATTTTCTCCAGCCATATCATTTTTTTCTGTAAACATTTTTAATAGATTTCCTGTGCTTACAATGGATCTGCTTTTGAAAAACCTCAACCTCTGCAAATACAAGTTCTACTCCAAAAGAAAGAAAAATGGAGACCAAGGCTCACCACTCAAGACTCAAGTAATAGAAATGTGAAATGTAGACGCAAAAGCGTGTGAGATAAACAATACTCTTTCACTTGTTTACCCTTGTCTGTCTAGTTTGTTTTCTCATTATACAAATCACAAACAAGCAAAGACACTGTGACAAAACCAGCAACTGGGAACAATTTCCAAACACTCCATGCTCAGAAACAGTCAACCACTTGACAGAGACCAGGCATAGGATATTTACTTTTTATTCTTACCAGATGAAACTGAGCTTCTGCTTAAAACTGTGTCTGTGCTTAGGAAGCCGGAGTGAAAAGATCCTTGCTCTAAAATGGTGAATGAAATTTACTGCTGCCATTTGTGAATTTAAATACTTAAAATCATCCAATAAGGTATATTTGAGCACACAAAAATGTCCCCAGCCTTCCTTAGGTTCTGTTAAATCTCATGTATTTGCAAATGCATCTCTGTGGCTTCTGCAGCCCTGACATGAACTGGAAGGGGCAGCAACACTCCCATGATCTAAGCTCAAACTCCGTTTTTCTGTAATAAAAATAATGGACAGGAAGCCAGAAAAATGCAGATATTACCCTGCCATAGCTTCCAGTGATGCAAACCACAAGAGCAAAGCTCTGGGAACATCCTCACAGCTCAGAGGATCTTGGTACTTGTGTGATAAACTCTGAGGTACATCAGCCATGCTAAACTGCGGGGGGTTCCAGCTTCCTCTGCAGGACAGGCGGGATGGAACTTCCTACACACAGTGGGAGAGCCTCAAAGAAATCACATTGTTTGAATCTGAGCATTAAAAAAACATACAGCTTTTTCAAGAGCACGGGCTTTGGAGGGAGAAGCTGCTCCCCTCAGCTGCAAAAATCCTGCAAAGTAAGGTGTTTTTACAAAAAATGAAATGACAGTTGTTCTGTGCAATTATGTCCACACATAGCAGGTGGTCAAGGCATCTGTTCTGGTTTTAGCCTGCTTCAGGATTCTAACAGGTTCCCTTGATGGATGTGCATCCTTCCCTCTCCTTTGGCACGCTAATTTCATCGCTCCCAGCAAAGGTTTCTCTCAGACATGCCACCACTTGACAGCTATACCATTTACTCTCCCTAACAGCAAAACAAAAGGCATTTATGTCCCATTATCCTCACCAAAGCCTGGCCTAAGATTGTAGGAGCACTGAAATTTCTGGTTTGCTGCAGAAGAGCAAACTCAAAACTATTTCTCCTTCTTTTAAAAGGATCTTGGTGCTTGACTTTAGGACCACTTCTCTTGTGTAAGGCAGCTGATGCAGAGCAGCATTAATGACTGGTACAGTGTCTTTCCTCACAGCCATCTCACCACTGGTTCTCCAGGACAAACAGCCCAAGTCCTGAGTGGGACCTTCACAACCACACAGCAGCAGCAGAGAGAACCAGACCAAGTTCTTTGCACTTGGTGATGTGGCTCCCATTATCAGGGAAGCAGCTCTTATTTCCATCAGCAGAAAATGTTCTTTTAGCCAGAGGAGAGCTCCAGAATTGTGTGTTCAATGGACTAAATAATTCCAACAGTGCTTCTGGTTCGTTCTGTACTGGAAAGGACTCGATCATTTTAGACTATTTCTTTGCTGTGCAGCACTCCAGGCTGTACACTCTCAATCTGGTTCCTAGAACTGCAGCAGGAATAGAATCAAACTGTTTAAATTCCTATTTCACTGAAGGATCTAGACTTTTCAGGGAAAAAAAAAAAGGATCAGTGATCTTAGACCTATTGCCCAAAAGGTGTTGAAAAATTTAATGATTTAATATTTAAGAAAAGACTTTCATAATTTAAAATTTAATAATTTAATAATTCTAAGTCACTCTGGCAGGAGACATCTTCCTAAATCCTCTATTCACCTGGATCCCTCAGGCAAAGGTGCATTTCCGTTTATTGTATAACATCAGGTAATGAATAATCTCCCTCTTCACTCATTGGGCTCACTGTATTTTGAAATAAAATAAAATGGAACTGTGAGAATCCATCAGTCTCAGAAACAGGTTTTTTCCTGTTTCAGTGATAGGTAGATGAAAAGTGCATTTATCCTGGGAAAACTTTTACTGCTTTCGTTTAATCTTAGCACTCTCTCAATACACTTTTTTTTTTCCTTAAGATATGATCCAAGCCCTACTAAACCTAATAGAAGAGGTTTTTCATTGACCTCAGCAAGCTTTGAATCAGACCTGTGAATTAGAGTCTGACCCCTTTCACAGAATTTATGATCTTTTCAGCCTGCCCCTGCAAAATTAGGACATTGTGGACTCTGTGCTTTATGCATCTTAAAATAACTGCCAACAGATAGTGCAAACGATGCTGTTCATTTCAGCATATCCTTGAACCCTGGTTATTTGTCTAATTTTACTCCAGCTGGCCCCTTGACCCTGATCAAGCTTCCTTCATCACAGTAGATCTAGGCCACCTGTCTTGCTGTCAGGATAGGAAGCTCAGGCATGAGAGAAAAGGAGGAACTGCTTGGCCATCCAATCTCATATTAATAATTTAAAATAGAGTTTTAGCAAGTTTTTCTTATACTATATGAAAGGAAGCCTAAGATGAATGGTTAGCAGCAGTCATCCTTGACTATTATAATATGGAGCATGTAGTTAATATTTAAATAATATACACATTCATATGCAGAGAGAAAAAAAGAAGTTTGAAGTGGAACTGATGCCCCCCAGGATAGGGGACACCCCGGTGCCCTCACATGACAGTGACAGCCCTTTCGGGGAAACAAGCTACAAAAACCAAACTAACCCCCCTGTGAATCATCTAGCTCAGCCTTTTCCAGTTTTCAGCTTCCTCTGGCAAGAAGCTGAGAAAAGAAGAGAAACTCCTCTTCCACCTGCACCTCCCAGCTACAGTGTTCAGTGCCAAGAGAAAAGGTGTGTGACTGGAGAAACATCACACTGCTTACAGGCAGTCAGTGCCAGATGCCTGACTCCAGACAAGAAGAGAGGATGTTAAACCACATTCCAGTAACTCACAGGCAGTTCTACAACCCAACACCCTCACTGAATGAAAGGATTACAGCCCATTGGCACACCTGTAAAGACACTCAGAAAGAGGTGTTCTGATTTAGCAGCACTTTAAACACTCTGTTTGGAGGCCTAAGTGAATCCACAAACAGCAAGGCAGGGAGAAGTCAAGGGAGCAAACTCCTGTGAGCATTTCTGCAGTTACAAAGGCTGGAACAGCCTTGATGTCACCCATATATCCTCAGACAGGTTTGTAGCACTCTCATTCAACCAAACCTTTCACCATTAATATTATGTCAGTCTTGGGGGAAAATGTAGACAGGACCAAAACACTTTTCAAAAGTCACAGCTACTGGAAGAGACAAAGAATAGTTGAATATTTCTTATTTGAGAACCTATGTGACTGGTATATTTAATCAGTCATTCTATAGGATAAACTTCTATCTGGAAAATAAAATGCTTCACTGGACCCCAGCTGACACAATAAGAGAATTCAGGTTTTATTTGTAGCTACTTGCAAATTACTGACCAGTCAGGGTGATTTTGTTGTTCTTTGACACTCTGCTTTTCCACAGCTGCAGAGATTTTCACTGTTCTGAGCTTGGATGTTTCCAGAGGGTTGCAGTGAGTTTCTCTATTGGAGGCTCCCTTTTGGTGCCTCTAGGTTTTCCACAATGTTTCCTAACAAATAGATCTGATTTTAATTAAGAGAAGTAAAGAAACAGCCCAGAGCCTTTGTAGCCACACAGGTCCGTGGTCAAATCTTGTGTCAAGGGAAACCCAGTGGCAGCAAAACCTGTAATGTACGTGTTTGAGCTCATGTTGAGTAGCACAAAACCAGAGTTATACAGAGGGAGTGAGAGGGAGTGAAACACTGGGTTCGTGCTGTAGTTTGATTCTCCTGCAGCTCCTTCAGGTAAAAAAATACACATTTACTAAAAACTCCAGAGATACCCTGAATGAATCTTCTTTCAAACATGATTTATTATGGCTACTCTTTGTAAGGCTATAGCTGAGACAGTCAAAAGTGACCTGGAAGCTGATGCACCTGTTTAGCACCTGAATAACTTGTGATTAATTACAAATATATATGACTAACACAAGCACTGTTATAAACTGATGTACTATTGGAATTCACACAGAAGTAATTACTTAGAGCTTTCCTAGAAGTAGAACAAGAGCTGGAGAATGATCATATTGAAAATAAATGTAGCCAAGTTTCCTAGGCAGTCTTGACAGCTGTCTACTAGTGGGGATTTACTGCAATGTATGCATGGAATTAATCCATAATTTAACATTTATGCTAGTTTACATCTGTTTACAAGTCCTACTTCCTATTTGATTGAGTAGCACGACCCTTTCCTCTCATCAGCCAGGGATATCATTATTAACTGATAACAACCTCAATTTGCAAATTACTTAAATCTAATGGGGTTTTATTTCATTACCATACCAGCTGTAATTCCAAGTCAACATTCATTACTGACACAGTTCCATTTTAATGCAGACAGCTATGCATTGCTGAGAAGTTATTTACAATATCCTAAATATTTTACTGTGAAAGAAATGTGTCCTTTTGCCTAGAAAAAAGGTAAGAAAAAATCCAACAACATTCTGTATTATATAAAGGAATGAAAAGCTGAATTCAGGACTACCTTGCCTACAATCATGTAGAACATAAAATTAAAGAGTTATGTGTCCAGACAAAGTTCTATACACCAAGGAGGTATTATTTCACTTACCTATCTGCTTCCTCACCATATCAAGAGCATACTTAGCCACAACCTGTTCTTTTCTTCCCACTTGCAAGCCCTAAAGAGCCAAGTACTGCAGCATGTTGTTAATTCACTTCCAACCTGTGCCACACAAACATCTGAGTCAGAATTCACTTTTTCCCCAGTGCCATGGAATGACCAGGCAACAGGAGCGCAGCACATCCTCCCACGGATCTGTCATAAATTCAGTGCTTCTCCAAGTCCAAGTGACACAATATCCTGTGCAAGGAGCAAAAAGATATATGAATTGTTCTTGCATCTGTAAGGACAGCAGAAAATCCGCCCACAACGAACCCAAACTGAACAGCTCTGTGAAATTCACTATTATTTGCAGGTCCACTGCATTTACAGACTCGATGTCTAGCCAGCCTGGACAGCTGCCTTCAGGACTAACTTCCACATTTCTCTCAGGGATTAAAGTTTGTGCCTTAACCCAGTCTCTGAGATATGTCCAGCTGTTTTCCAAATTGGACTTCTGTCTGTCAGCCTGAATCCAGCCCTAGAACAGATCAGCTTTATAGTCCATTGCTTCCATTTTTTTTCTTCCCTTGTATGGACAGCTCCTGTTTTCTACCTTTAATTGCATCTTTGTGGATTAATGCTCTCCAGCTCAGATCCTGGTTCCTCTCTCCAACAACAGATCAAACCTCACCTGGTTAGTCTCTCCCACCCAAAAGTTATCTGATAGCAAGAAGGCAGCAAATATAAATACAATGTGCATAATCTAGCAGGCCCTTTTCCAAAAATTCTTTTAGATAAGTAAAGCAAGTGGAGTTGCAGAAGCTTTTCTTACATGGGTCACTGCCCATGAACTATTAGGAAGAAACCTAGGCTTTGAATGAGCCTTGGCAAACAGTGAGGAACACTCAAAAATCTCATGGAATGCCAGAGGCTCTTTTCCATTTCCTGTATTTGGTACATTTCACACCTTCCAGAGGATACTTATTCGAGCATAAGACGTCACCTCAAACTGCTTTATCAGGAGCCAACCATTCAGAGACTGAGACTTTAGTCCCAGAATTCTGCTACCAACCAACAAAGTATAAGCCAGGAATTCTGAACTCAATAATTCACTCAGTAACAGCGTTAACTTCAGCAAATGCACAAACCCACCAGAATCCAGAGGGGAATTGTTTGCAACTCACCATGGTAACAGTGCACCAAGGCCAGCTATCACAATTCACCCCTCTCCACTAAATGATTTCTCCTGCAGGAGTAAAAAGAGTTTCAACAACCCCTTCTCTAGCCCCCTTTTGGTTCTAATAGAGATGTCATTATCATGCTTTGGAAATGATGTGTAGGCAATTTGTGGTATTTCGTTGTTGGGTTTTTGTTGAGGATTTTGGATTTTGTTTGGATTGTTGGATTTTTGTTTGGTTGATTTTGTTTTTGTGGGGTTTTTTGTTTCTTGGTTTGGTTTTTTAAATTTTTATTTCTGTACCTAACCAAAACACTGAAGAGCTCTTTGTACAGCCCCTCTACAGATCAGATCAGGATCAGGAGCAGGCCAAGCCTGCTCCCATTAATGCCAATAGAAGCCTCACAATTGACTTCCAGGGGGAAGAGCAGTTTGTTGTTAAGTACAGTAATATTTGTTTCACCTTCACCTATAAATATAAATATAAACCTCCTAAGAGGTTTATATTTATGGGCAGCAGTGTCTGCTGCTCTCACAGGGGTTTTGCAAATGCATAGCATTAACCTGTCATTTGATTTTCCACTTGAGCTGGTGTACACAGAGGCAAAGAGCAGCACTGAGGTGTGGTGGTAATGACTCCCCCAGATAAATCCATACATATTTGTCACTGGAGTGTGACCTTACATCTTAGGCTCTTCTTTTCCCACAAAAGGTGATTTGCATCTAAGTTGGCCTCCTTCCAGATGGTGACCAGGGAGTGCCCAGGGAGGCTCACACAGGACACCCTCAGCATTCCAATGGCCTCACCATGGCTTTTGGGTTCATGGCCAAAGCATCCCATTAGCACACAGCTCTTCTGTAGTACAACTGTAAGAGTAATTATGTGAGACAAAGGCCATCCTTCAGCAAGGACAGCTGCACAGCATTAACTTTATTCTTACCTGCTTCAGAGTATGATTTTTAGTTCATTTAGCTTGAAATAGGAAGCAAGGAAAACATCTGTGTTCCATCACAGGATGCACTGCACATCTGCTGTGCATTTTTCTGAGTCTTCCTGCTCCGAATCCTCACGTTATCTCCCAGCTTTACCTTATACTTTTGATGTAGTCATTTATTACAAAAGCATTTCTATGCTATCCCACTTCTTTCTAATGTATCACAGATAAAAGCAATAAACAGGCTCGAGAATTGAATCCTTTTCTGCATCTGCACAGAGATTGCTGGAAGCTGCACGTTCAAAATGACTTGCAGCAATGCAGTTCAAACATGTTTAAAGTAACAATCTATTCATTCTCGTGCATGGGGCTTTGGTAGGTGAGTCAAATAAAACAACTCCTCTGTTCTGCCAGGGAAATGGCTGAGGAACTTTTGATTCTCTCCTGCCTATAATTCAGGCCTTCTGATGGCACTGAAGGAAGCAACTTCTGTCCCTTCCACCACTTCAACAGGTGTTCCACACTGATTTCTGCTGTCTGTGCTCTCACACCCCACACCTGTGCACTCCCACAGGACCCAGGAATTTGATCCCAAACTTCTGACAATGCAGGTTTTAGCTTATACAACTGCTTCACAGATGAATGGGCTCTTCCCTCATGGCTGCTCATCAGTTCCTCAGGTCCTGGGTATCCCTAGATACTTCATTCCCTGCTGGTGCCCACCAATGGATCTGACTCTTAACAGATTTGTGATTAAATAGTTTTCTCTTGCCAATGCATGACTGCTCTGAAGTGCCCTGTGTACATATATTTCACATTAAGATGGCCCCTCTGGGACACTTCCCTGCTCGCCAGTGACAGCAGTTATCTCCTCACTCTGCCATCAGTCACATTTTCAGTTCCCTCCCTACATCTGACAGTTCTTTAAGAGACGAGCTTGCTAATACTCACATTCCAGGCACCCCTTCCAACAGCAATTACCATGACTTAATTACACAGAGATCAATTATAACTCATCTGCAACATAGGTTCTTCCTGCTCATTTTGTCCTGTGCTCTCAGCCTGGAAACACATCACTGTTTATTGGTTTTGGTGAACAAGTCACTAAAGCCCCCAACACCTCACACCTCAAAAAATTAACTCTGTACTGACACAGACCATTAACAAGTTAATAGGACTTCAACAGTCACACAAACTCTGTTTTAACTGATGAGCCATTCCCATCAATCATGTAATGTTCACTGTTCTTAATGTTCAAACATCACAATAGAAGCAGATTTCAAAAGTAAATAATATTTAAGTAGCTCAAAGCCCTCACATTTGCATAACAATCTTTGCTTTCTAAGTCACATGGAAAGGTACTTGAAAGAGTAGGAGTGCTCTGATTTTGTTGAAAAATAAAAGTGTTAGAATTATTAATTTTTTTCAACACTTTTTGGGCAATGGATCTAAGATCACAGATCCTATTTTCTTTTTTTCTTTCCCTGAAAACTCTAGATCCCTCACTGAGAAACAGGAATTTAAACAGTTTGATTCTATTCCTGTTGCAGTTCTAGGAACCAGATTGAGGGCATACAGCCTAGAGTGCTGTACAGCAGAGAAATAGCCTAAAATGATCGAGTTTTTAAAGCAAGATTTTAAATGCATTCAGAGTTAAAGCACAATATTGATTTTGCTGCTTGTGTGACTGTAACAGAGACATTTCCTAGCAGAACAGGGATGTAAATGATGGGAGGGGACTGCCTTGGTCACCCTGGAGTCCTAAACTATGTAGTATATGTTAAATTAAAATAGAGAACAACACCCATTCTATCCATACATGCACACACAGCATCTGAAATACACTCATAGCCTGCAATGTACATCTTTAGGTATAAGAGATAAAAACCCCTTCAGACATCCCACAGAAATAAAGAGCAAACACATTTAGCAGCATTATAGGTCTCACACTGCCAGGGAGCCACAGTGAAGCAGTTGAACTAAGCCCAGGAAGTGAACTTTACTCCATAAAACAGAAGAGCACAGAAAAATAAAGATCCCAACAGCCTCTGCCAGTGTAAACAAGGATGAGAGGGTGGGAGAGAATTCCTTACTCCCCTCAAATCTGGCAACTGCACACCAGATGGCATTGCCAAGCATGGCTGGAAAACATAAACAGGATCATTAAGATTTCCCATAGGAATAACAGTATGGCATGTTCAGACTCTCATCTTTAGTTCCTAGCAAAGAAACAAACAAACAAACCCAACAAATGTAATGGAGGGGGGGAGGAAGCGTAGTGGAAAGACAGGGGAAAAAAAATTGTTATTCAATCCTTCAGGTAATTAGTGACAATCCTCAGTTAGGATAATTGATTAAAACCAAAAGTCTAACAACTCTTTTTAATCCATTTAAATATTCAAGAACCTCCTAGGGAGTCATCTAACTCCTTCCTTGAATTTGTCAAGATCTATTTTCAAATCCTGTGCTCTTTAGCCTTTTGCTCTACTTCAAAGTTCATTTCCTAACTTCAGTTGTCCTGTTTACAAATTCACTTGCAGTGGTGAACTAGCCATGAAAACACTGGACAGAGCACAGAATACCAGCTCTGTCATCCTTACTAATGGCTTAGTTTAAGACCATTCAGTAGCAGAGAATAGTGGAAATCTATAAACTTTATCATCATCGTTTTTCAAATTAAC
Source organism: Acrocephalus scirpaceus scirpaceus (assembly GCA_910950805.1). Taxonomy (NCBI): domain Eukaryota; kingdom Metazoa; phylum Chordata; class Aves; order Passeriformes; family Sylviidae; genus Acrocephalus; species Acrocephalus scirpaceus. The sequence continues at coordinate 57,130,109 of OU383780.1, forward strand.
AAGAGGCATTTCATTACTATCAGGATTTCACACATGGCTTCCAAAGACAAGGTGACAGGACTAAAAATGTTATCTGGAAAAATATTCTAAAAAGCCACCTCAGAAAGCACAGAGCGTTATATAGGAAATATATGTAAGAGCTAAATAAAATTCCCCTCTTCCCCCTCAAGAACCTCACTGGTTGCCTTTTTCAGACATCAGTCCTACCCAAATAACCCCAAACTCTCCCATCATGTCTTCTCTACCAGGCCAGCCAGACACAGCAATCAGCCTGACTTCTTCCCCTGAAGAGGTCAGTCTTATCTTAGTTTTTCATCCCTATTGTTTTATGCTTGCTTTACCCTCAGCTGTAGTGTTGCTTCTCATTTCCTGTTCCCTAAATAAAGAGAAAATTAGGTTCTCAGTGCACATCCCAAGTCCTATCTTCTTTCTTTCCTGCCAAAAATAACTCATTTCAGCGAGCTTGCTGGAATCATCACACTGCTCAGATTTAGCAAGGCTGTTTTTATAGCCTGTTTAAACAATATATTTGATGGTGTCCCATCTGCAGCTGGTCTGAAGCAAAACCAGAAATACACAATCTTTGTTAAGCTACTGTCTCCACAGTTAGAAACATAAACTCTGTAATACACATGGCATTTCCTTCAAAGCCCCTTGCTCATTTCAAATGCTTAACACATCCTGTCTCACTCAGCTGAAGTTAGACAACAAGATTTGCAAAAGGCAAGATTTGCTATGAAGGCAGAATGCAGTCTACAAAGTATTTGAAACAAATTTAAAAGAACGAAGTTGAGTTTTTGGTTCTGCCACAGCATTTCTGGTTAGTTTGAAGGTGTATTCCACCTGCAGAAGAACAAAGCAGAACATAATTCAATGCCGCTGAGCAGCGCATTTCAGAACTGAGCTAACATGGGAAACACACGGAAACTATCTTCAGAAGCACTGAATAGTTAAAAACCCACCACTTTTTATTCCATATAAATATCAGGTGCCTTTTGTCAGGACCCTGCTAGTAAACCTTAACTCAGTATGTTAGCATTAAGTTAGAATTTCAAGTTATTCTATTGCAGAAGGTATTGGGGATTCCCTCGAGGCAATCTCTGAGCTTATGCCATCCACAATTTTCACCCCTGTGCATTACTCAGTCAAGAGAAATCATAAACATGCTGCAGTCTTCTGACACCCATTCATTTTTTAGCAAGTCACATTCATTTTTTAGCATGTCACAGATTGTTACAAGCCTCTACTGGGCCATGCACCTAAAGCTCTGCAGCAATGCCTCTCAAATCCGTGAGGGCAATTTGGGAGTGAGAGGTGCCTGCTCACCCCGGGCAACTACACTGGAAGTTACTTCAGACACTGGACAGTTTGGAGAGTTTTTAGTCTTTCAGAAATGCACAGTTAAAGGCTTTAGGCTCACAGCAGCTGTTAGTGCTTGTTCTTTAAACACAGTCAAGGTTTCTGTTTCTCAGTTGATTGTTCTTCCAATCTTACCTCAAATATTCTCCACAAAACCTGCTGCCTGCTAACTTTTGCTGCTGGCAGTGCCATCAATATACATCACTTGTACACATCTCTCTTTCTTCCCCTCTGAGACTGGAATTACAAAAGCTCTTCCTGCATGTGTAGTAGCAAAGCTCTGTGTCTTGCAGAGAAGTTTTCAGAGCCCACACCTCATTTTGGTTTCAGCAACTTGCAATAATGTCTGACCACGTAAGCTTGCTCTTAAAAATGGTGGAAATAACACAGCCCTCCACACTCAGTGCAGGACAAAAAACACCCTTTCCTCTTCTGGCTGCTCCTTCTGCTGCAAACACTCCAAGTCTGTTTTGGTTTAGAAAGACAGGTGTCTGCCAGGGAAAGCTGGAGCTTCCCTTGGGATGGAGAATGTAAACCCCCTCTCTCCAAATTATTATAATTTTGCAATTAAGGGGCTTTCAGTCAAAGGTATGAGAATAGGAATAACAGTTATGTACTAGGAATATTAAAAATACAAATGTAGTAGTAAAAAAAACACCAAAAAACCAAGCAAACAAAACAAAAAAATCCTAGAAACACTGACAGAGTCCTGACACCCTGTTGGTCAGGGTGTTGGGAGCAGTACAAATAAGTCCTTCTGGAGTGACAGATGTAGTTCTGTTGGAGCAGAGACAATCCTGTAGAAGGGTCCAGTGGTGGCAAGATGGGTCTGGTCTTCCTCTGGGAATCCAGTGGAAACAGGCTGTCCTGGTGTTCTGACTCAGATTTTATCCAGGTAGGAATGCTTGGCTCCTCCCACTGGGTAGAGCACCTCCCAATGGGATGATGTAACTTTATCAATCAAGCAGTGAGCCTCAATGGCCCATAAACAGCAGATATCCCCCCTGGAGGGAGGATGGGTCCTGGAAGAGATAAAGAACACTGCCCCAGCTGGTTTTAACAGCTGGCCCATTAACACCTCCCCACCTGGTTTCAGCAGATGATAATAGAATACACATCCCTGGTTACAACCTGCATTGCAATCCTGCATTGCAACCCAAGACAGAGTCAGTTCTGCTTTTCAGCTTTTACTCTTGCACAAGGCTTTCACAAAGAAACAAACAACTGCCCTCAGATCATTGAAATGCATTCTTTTTTCAGCCTACTTATATGAAGTGTTAGGATACTGTCAGGTGTTTCATCTCCATTTTGTTACCTGTGAGAAAATTCATTGCAAGTATCTTTCCCTGACAGGTACATTTATAACCCTGGATTTCTGTGACAGCCCAGCCACAGACAATGAAACCATTGAATCCAAATGTGCAGCTTCTGTTCTGCTCCAAGCCTGCTGGGAACCCTCCTGCAGCTTCTCACTGCAGAGCTCCCACAGAGGCCTGCATGCAAATGGAACAAACAAATCTGCTCTTCCCCAGGGCTGTATGGAGTTCTAAACAACCTGTATGGATTAGGGGATGTAAACACTTCTCCCAGTTAAGTTTATATTTTAAAAAGTGAAAGCTTCCTAAATTTCCAGAATATATTCCCATATATTCTCTCTCCATTCTTCCCATTACTTGGGATTCCTGCAGATGCTCCTGTCTTCACTCAGCCTCTCTCCTGGCTTCATTTTTATCTCCAAACTCCTTTACAACTTTTAATTTACCTTCCTTTTTATTCTAAGACCCTTCAGCTTCTTCTCCAATATCTCCAAACTTACTATAGCTCACAATCTGGTTTTTATTTTCTTTTTCCTGCATCTTCTCCAACTATGCAGTGAAATGCATGCACCTACAATCTTTCACCTGTCGGGCGTGATGAACTCTAAATAAATATTTAATATATAATTTTATATAAAATATATCACTTGTAACCTTAAATGATGTCTGTTTTTACAGCTCTGATATAGCAAGGCATGTGCCATAAAGAAGTTGGTCTATTAGCAGGGCTTGGAGCTGCTGTATCAAGTAACAGCTCACATTTCCTGAAAAAGCTCTTCCATAACCCACAAACCTCTGTTTTGCTTAATTTGTTACAAGTTATTCCTGAATAAGCATCCCAAAGATCTGAGGACTTACAAAGAGAATTAACTTCCATATTCTTCTACATTAACAGCTGAGCATTTTACCTTAATACCACTGCTTTGGGGCCCTATTTAACTCTCTCCTCCATCCACAAATGGCAGAATATTACCAAATGTCTTCTTAGCAATACTGTGTAAAGTATTTATTAACATTTGTGTAAACATTGTGTAAAACACTGTGTAAAACATTTATTAATTTATTGTGCTACTTTCCAGGCAAGCCAATATAATAGACAATGCTTGGGACTAAGTAATATGCATTGTAGTTACTACATGTACTGCCACTTAAAAATTCATATACAGCAAACAGAACAGACACTAATCTCAAACATGCCAATATAAAATCTTTGCAAAAAATAGCTTGTGTTTTTCTGGGGTTTTTTTCAGCTTTAAGTTTATTCCACATCTGTTCTGGCAGAAAGAGAAAGCGGAATCTAGCCCAAGGACTACTTCTAATAAATCCTTTCCTTTATTAGTAGAAACAGTGTTATTCACCATACAACATATGTTTCTCTAATTATGTTTTTGAGCAAAAGTATTAATGGCATTGTGGCCATTATGTCTAGTTATCCTTCTCAGAGTAAGTTTGGGGATATAATGGTCAGAAACTTTAATTTAAAGTTTGGGATTTCAATATCTCTTCTTTGCAGTAAAACAGAAGCCAAATGCAGACCTGTCCTGTGATTTTGAGCAGTACTCAGCTACTCAAAATCATTGTTATGGTTTTCCAACATTCCAACTTTATGTACACCTGTGAAGAATCTATTTTCCAATGGTGCACCTTTATCAGGATATGAACAAACAGAAATTTAAATGTTCACCTCTGTCTATCCTTGTAATTCTGACATAAATCCTTAGAGCGTGGAGAAGTAAAATGGGATGGGACTTTGAAACAGAACATTCAGTGCTTTTGAGGGAGAAGTAAATTTTGTCATCTGGTCATAGTCAATAGTGCCATTGCAAATTGTCTCATAGCTGAAGTGAAGTCATTGAAAAAGGAATTGCTCCTAATTATTTCTAAATTTCTTCTGAAAATTTCTAGTCAATCAACATGGCTTTCAAGAGTCAAGCAACTACCAAGATATTCTATGAAAATTGCACACATGGATCATAACATAAACTTGGATTAGTATTATTCTAGCAATGAAAATCAAAAGGCCATACTAGAAACAAGTGTAAAGCAAAAATTCAGCATTTCCTTAAACCATCTGAGATCTGTATTGTCCTCATTACCTGCTTTTTTATTACATCCTCTGAATAACCAGAGGGAATAATGTTACCTCTCTTCTTTTGTTTTAGTGCTTTGTATTTAGCATGTGTGAGAAGTACTGACTTTCAAGTCCTTAAAAATGAAATCTATTTGTTTGTGGGTCAGGTAGACACAAATGCTTCTGGAATAAACACGTGATAAAAGCTGCATCGTGGAAGTTTAGCATTTGTCTTACAGGTGCCACTGTAAGGGTTAGAAGCACCTCATTCACCTGTGTCTTTCAAGTGTGCTTCCAACTAGCCCTGGAAAACACAGTAAAAGCCAAACCCTTTAAAAATGCTTTCTGGAAAAATAAATTGACTTAAACACGAGCGTTAACTCTTCTAGATTAAGTGATAGTGACCCACAAATAGGAGCACTGCTGATTAAACTTGTGACACCCACTTATAACCAGAATTCTCATCCACTAGGAAGAGGAGAAATTAATTTCATACAGCCTAGTAAAAAAATGGCTTCTGACTTTTAACTGTGTGGGTGGGATTTGAATGTGATCAATAGCACATTTCATCACCAATAACCTCAATTATTTCATTCCCTTAAACAACTTTTCAATTTTCTGCTACAGGCCAGCCCTTGAATTATCTTCCTCTTTAAAGCAGAATGCCTTTCAATTTCCTTTGAAAGCCAGACTTGTCCTGCTGCCAGGATGAGTGAGGGAGGAGGCTCCTGGAGAATATCACAGGCTTTGTGTGACCAGGAGGAGAGATCCATGCTCTCTCTCTGTTTTTTTAACCAAAGAGAGGGGGAATGATGGAAGTGTGCTGACCTGCAGCAGCCAAAACAACCCCCAGTGTTTGAAGCTGCCTTTCTGAAGCTCTCCCACACTGCTGTCCGTGTGTTGCACTTCAGTCCTCACAACATCTCAGGCTCTACAAATGAAGGCATCAGGTGCATTTCTTTTGTTTTCTTACAATCTGTGCTGGGTAGGGAGGAGAGAGCAGAATTCAGCCATCATTATCACCCGAGGACCTGACTTTATTCTCCCAATATCATTTATATCCACGGCTTCCTTCCTTCAGCAATTTTAGAAAATGTGCTCAAAGCCACAAAAGTAAGCAATATTAATGGTAAATTCATGTTTGGGAGGCTGTACTGTGAATTGCTTAAGATGAGGAGAACTACACCAATAAAAACCCCTAGGTACATTAAAGAACAAATTAAATACTCTGGTAGTGCATTCCAGTTTGGTAAAGTTTAAACATATGAATTTTGATATCTCTGAACATTAAGTCCAACACCTTGAGCTGTTAGAAAGTTATACTTGCAGACTAAACCTGCCTTAATCCTAGAAGTGTAAACAAAGTGACCACCTGACAGTAAAACCATATCTTAAGCATGGTGGATTTTGAGAAATTGAAAAAAAAGTTAATAAATTTTTATGTGTGCTCAGCATAAAAACTTTCAAGAAAATGAAAATACAAGACTTTAAATATTTTCTTGTTGAAGTATTATTGCACAGCGGCCAATATTTCCTTGAAATAATAACAGTTGCTACCCAGGATAGCAAAGTACATCTTCATTACTATAAGTATAAAAGAGGCATTTCTCCAGGCAGTCATGAAAAATGCTTTTCTGATTTAAAAATGAAAATGGTCTTGTTGGCGGAATATCTGAAGAAAGATATAAAAAACCACATGAATTAGAAAGTATTATTCTTCAGCTCATAACCCATGCTGTAAAATCAAAATGGTAATTAAAAAAACCAAACAAAAAAGTATCTATATTCTTGGGAAGCTCAACTTCATCCAAAAACCACCGTGAGCATCCCTGTATTTCCAAGCTTTTTATTCCTAATGGGTAAGGCCAAATTGGTAGACCTGTTTTTAGAATCAGAAACAAACTTGACCTAGTTCCTTTAGAAGTCAATCAGTGCTGCCCTGAAATAAAATAAAGGTGTTGCCCAGAGTTAACTGAAGGTCAATGCTTCCTAATGGTTCAAACAACAGCTCTTTCATCATCCCTGATTATTTATATGGAGAGGGAAAAATATTAAAAACCTCATTAAAATGCCCACTTTAATGACCTTTCTTTTCTGCTGTTTCTATGCCCTTACCCTAAAATTCTGACTCAGCCACTGACCTCAGGGAGAGCAGGATCAAGCCTTGAATGAATAAAAGCACTCCGGGGACATGGAAGGAAATATGTGTGAATCTGAAACTGAATTTCTCTAAGATACTTCTGCTTAGTGCATTTGAAACAATCAAATGTTGCTGCTGAAATCTCAGGAATGCATTAACTCGGTATTAACTAGAGTCACAATAATAATGACATAGTTTCAACACAATTCCTCATTTTTATCATAAGCACAGCAGCGAGTGAATGAAACACATCCAGTCCCATGCCTGATGCTGATCTGAAAGTTAAGGTAACACAAATGGGCACAGCTATCAGAGTTTCTTTCACATACTGGATAAAATGGAAATATTCAAATGTCCAGGGCCTCCTGACTGGTGTAGGTGATGTTATTCCCTGAAGTGATGCTGCCATCTTGTGAGGGAAAGGCTTAAATCCACTTTTATTTCCATTCCCAACATGTATCCACAGTGACTGGAGATCTGGGACACACAGGTCAGGAATGGCAAGGGATGAGAGCTGGACATTTGGTCTCCCTCCTGAAGCCCAGTTCTTTGGACACAGAGTGGAGGGGAAAAGCAACACTGCCCAGGAATTACGAGTTCTTCAAAGCAAGCTCACCCCTGGTGCAGCAGAACGTTCACATTGCAGTGGGACATTTGAAACTAACGGAACTTGCATTTCAGGTGGAAATGAAAGCAACTACAGGCAGTTCATGCTAAAAGTTGGTGAACTTCACTTTCTCTCTTCTAAATTCCACTATGCAGCTGGTACCTTGTGCTAGATTGGAAAACCCAAGCAATTAAATAAAAAAATTTTTTGCATGGCCAGATATTATATCCATCCATCAGTCCCTGACGTTAGGGATCAAGGGACTGAGTACAGCTAAAGGGAACAAAGTAATTTGAGTTTTTCACCAAGAAACAGACCATTGTTATTCTAATTCTAATATAATACCTTACATTTTTCTAAATCTCTATATTCTAATTCTCCATACTCTCATCCTAATGCACACACACCAGATTTCAAGACAAGAACTAGGACCACCTACAGTTGGATTGAATTTAATAGCATGGGCTAAAGAAACACTGACTGCTGTTAAATCCAGAGTGAAATTTTCCAACAATGAAAATGCCACTTGAAGTATTGCATGCGCCCAGCATGAACCTATTTTGAAAAAGAAATAAAGTAACTTTAATATGATCAAAATATTCTGACTTCATATTTGTGAAGGGAGTATTTAAATCTTCTGTTTCCATGTTTATAATACGTAATGCAGAAAATACAAGTTTTATAATGTTTCATTTCTTGAAAGCAACTGGCAAATGTATGGTGTTCTGGAGACCACCCACCATAGAGTCTGTGCACATTCAGTTTTCACAAGGGAGTACTGGGAAATGTCCTAAAATTAATTTTATTAGCACGCCTAAAGGTTTCCTGTTGCTAGAAAAAAAAAAATCACCTGCTCTTCCTGGCTGCAAAATCCATGTCTTCCTGCAAGCCCCTCACACCAGAAACAACTCCCTGCTGTTTGGGTTTAGAGTTGTAGCTACAAGCAGTGAACCCCTCTGCTCTCCCAATATGCAAATTTGTTATGTTACAAGAAGTTATTTTAATAATCCCTCACAGGTGCTACTGAAATGAATCTGTTACTTTGCAGTTGGAGCAGCTGGTGAGGAGACAGTGCCCACCATTGCTGTTAGATTTTATTCTTGCTCTGTCACAGTCTGTTACAGCTCTGGCTCTTCATTTATTCCCTTGGAAAAGGAGTATAAACCACCCTCGTGCCCTATCTTTGAATAACACAGCTATTCACACAAAAGTAAAATGTTTTGGTGTCTCTGAAAGAAAGGACTACAGCCTCAATTATCAGACATTTTGGCACTTACCAGTTGCAAACTGTGTGTAATGTATTTATTAGCTTGCATCACCACCCTGCATGCATCGTGTGAGCCAAGAACACGTTTTTCTCTTTCCCTGCTCCTTCAGAAGGGCTGGCAGAAGAGGGGAAATTCTACCCTGGGCTTTTCAAAGAACAGTTCTTCACTGGGAAACTGTAAACCAGACAATCTGGCCCTATATAATTATAAAATGTTTTTGTTGTTTGAATTACCAGCAAGATCTGCTCTTTGTAATTAATTGGAAGTGCACTGAATCAAGAGATATATTCTACCCCCTCCTCTGCCAAACACATTCACTACAACAACGGCCCTGAATTTTATTTTTAATTCAATATACTTAGGGAGTCTGGAGTCTCTAAACTCTATATTCAGTTATTTTATCTGAAATCACAGCCTAAAATAAACAGTGTTTAAGCAGATATTAGAATATGTTGTACTTCTCCTCCATCTGCAAAGCTGTTGTGGACTTGTGGGCAACAGCCTCTGAATCCTTTGATGCTCCACATTTCCACATAAATTCCTGTAAATATGAGTGTTTCTGGCCTGAGAGAGGAGCAGGGAAGGGGAAAGGATGATGGGACCCCCACTTACAAGCAAAACCCGCTCATTGTATTTCCTGGTACTGGTTACCCAGCTGACAAACTGAGTTTTTTAATTTGCTGGAGTCTGAGAACTCTTTGAAAAATGGACTCAGGAGATATACCTATTTCACTTGGAAAGCAACCTTACACTGCCAGCATTGAAGTGTCCCTTGAGTGAATAGTGGGATTTAATAGTGAACCTATTAAAAAAACCCAAAGAGATGTATTAGAACTGTGGAATACAGAGGACATATCTGCAAGGATGGTGTGCACGCAGTTATTTCTCCAAAACATGAAAAGCCATAGAACCCATCCATCTGACCAAGCAAGGACATCTCCCCAGTCAGCAAATGACACAGCCTGGGGGTCACTGCGTCCCCACACCCCCTCTGCAGCCCTGTGTGCCCAGGCAGCCAGAGCCAACAGCCTCCTACAAGGGCCAGGAACAGCTCTGACAACCTGTACAGCCCAAATTCTGCTCCAAACAATCCCAGAAGTTTGGGCACCAGAACAAGAACTAAGAGGTCTGAATCCCTGAGCTCCCCTGGGCCGATTTGAGCTTTCTAAAGAATTCTCATGTCAGAAAAACCTTTTCTTGGCAAGCAGTGAACATTCACAACTCTATTTGAAGTGCAAAGCAGCTGAAAACACTAAAGTACTTCCTGAGTTACAAAATCCTACTTCCATTTTTTTTTTTTCTTCAAAGCCTCTTTTTCCTTTCTTCTTTTGAAGGAGTGTCTGTCATGGCTACATGTTCATGGGGAAGATCTACAGAACTATCTCCACCTGAGCTGAGCCAAGTATCCAACATGCCTGCAGGGAGATGATCATTATCAGTATCTGCAACCATCATGAATATTCTGATTTTAACTGCCTGGGTCTTACTCTAACTGGACTTCTTTACGCAAAAGTTCTGTCAGCAAAATGAAAGATCACCTTCTCAAACTGGAGGAGTTCTTACAAAAAACAAATTTTAAAAGTTTAGAATGAGAATGTGTCTAAGCATTTTGCAGTAATGCAATTCAGCAACTTAAAATATCCACATAAGTTAAGATATAGCTCCCTGCTCAGCCAAACCATGACTAAATAGGAGACATCTTGTTCCATCTGATTCACAGAGTACATCTTGAGAATACTGTGGTAAAAACTTTCTGAGCATTTATTATCTGATGTATTATACATGATGAAACTGTTATTAGCTGTTTATACAAGTATGGTAAGGGGTGCAGAATTCTAAGAATTTCCAGGACAATTTCTAGAAAAAAGATTGAATCAAGAGCTAAGGATTCAGACCTATTCAGAGTACACTTGGCCCTCCCTCAAAAAATTAAACCAGAATACTAAGTGCTTCACCTTGCAGGTATAGCTTAATGTATTGCAAACATCAATGAAAAAATGACTACTAAAATTTACCTAAACTGAGGTGTTAAAAGAGATATTTTCCTTTATAATGTCCACAATTGTCAATGCTACACACAACAAATATCACTGCTTAAAAGAATATTATTGTCCCAAATGAGATTTAAGAAAAGCAACAGACATTAAAGAAAACAAAATACAAAGAAAAGTCACCAAAAAAAGACAATTTTTTAAACCACTGGGCTGCTCAAAAACATTAATTTCTAGAATAAATTACCTCCACCTATTCATCATACTTAAGCTTGTGCTAGATATTAAACTACTTTCTCTTTATTAATTTCTTCTTTGGTTACCATTACTGGCTGCAATAATTATTTCTGCACAGCAAATAAACACACAACAAATACGGTGAAATAATCACAGGGGAGCCAAAAATTAACGAAACCTTTCACCAGAGAAATAAGGCAAAAATAATCCCAAATCACTTGGAATTTTGGGGAATGCAGCATATCTCTTGCAGAACTTCTCTATAACAGCAGGAAACCTTCAAAAAATGCAACCCTTCCAGCAGAAGGTCTGGAGACCAAAGCAGTGGTGCTGAGGTCTTCTTGTGTTTTCTAGAATATCTGAATAACAAGTTCTTCAGTGAAAAGTAAAGCACTTTGAGTATTTCACTAAGACCTAGAAAAGAAAGGGCAAAGTTTAGAGGAGAGCAGCCTACCACTGCTCTGTTGGAGCTGTGCCTTAAATATTTAAGGAGGTTACATCTGAAGGTTTAAAAAAGAATATATGGGTGGTGCAGATTGCTAGATGAAGGAGAAGGATCATGTTCCCTGCATACAAATTCAATAGCGAATTTTAAATTAATATAGGGCTTTCTAGAAAATATAAAAGCAGCAATAAAACCTTTATTTAAATAACTGCATTATTTAAATCAAAACTGAGTAGGAATTCTTTTGATGAAAAAGAAACTAATTTGCCATTAAAAAATTAACAAGAAAAGTAAAATAGTTTCATAATGGTTACATTATTTTTGGACTAGTGTTATTTTTTTTATAAGCCAAAACACACAGCATTTCTTTGACGTATTCTGAAATGCTTTCGATTTGATAGACCCAAATCCAACATTCAGTTCAACCTTCTGCTTCCCTTTTTCTCTCCCTTCCCAACACAACCAACTGCGCAGAGATTTGCTAGGTGTTCCTGGAAAATAAATACATTTTTTAAACAGTCTAAATATAACCTACAGTAAGTTATTGTAGGACTTCACAGATGCCCAGGATAGACACAAGTCATGGTACCAAGGACAACTCCTACAGTATCAGAAAAGAACAGCACAAAGGTTTTTCTGTAATGCTGACAAAATCCTTCCCCCTGTTTAGCTGACCTTTCCTTCCAGTTACAGAACCCAACATTAACATTGGAACACGGTTGTTGAGCTTGAGTTATTTAGCTAGAACCTAATTAAAATATTCCCAGCTCAGAAATTAGAAAAAAGTGTATTCATGTAACACATCCTACCTGGCTGATGATGTACAGTGGAGCACAGAGCTCTCTGGATGTTATTGTGCAGAAGGCTTGGGGAGAACACAGACCTCAGTAAGATAAATCAAGAATTCTTTGTCTCTGCTAGAGGTGTAATAATTTCAACATAAGGGCACGCTTCTTTACAATCCGCTCACTGCATTCTACTATACTGAAATAAATCAGCCTGAACAACTGCCAGTGAATCCATGTAAATACATAGTTTGCTCAGCAGTGGAACACAAAGATGTTTTATTAAATTCCTGGTGGGTTTGGTTTCTTTTCATCCTGTTTTCTGGCACTGGATTCATGTCCGGTGTTCTGGAAAACTCAGCATCTGAATCACCTTTGACTGCAAAGAAACAAGATTAATGTAGCAGTATCTGATCATAATATTAAATATTTATTACTTGGTGAAATCACCGTTTTCCCTTTCCTGTGAAAATACTACACCTGCAGGAAGATGTTTAGTTCTCCAGATATTTATGTACGCTTAGAAAACACGTGAAAATGTCACCAGTAGCTTCTAGTGAGGAAAGCACTCATTATCATCACTCCTAATTCTGCAAGACAAACTGAGGTCTGCTAGCTGAGTCAGGCCGTGGGTATTTCCCTACCTAATGAGGAGGTGGCTGAGGCTGAAGGACTGTGAATGCTCTCTGTTTGCATTGCTTACTCTTGCTGAGGAATTTCTCTTCCTCATCTCACTGTCAGGCTGCAGTGGGAAACCTGACTCTCTTCACCACACATTTCTCTGTTCAAAGAACCTTAAGAAAACTGTAAAATACCTCCACATCACAGGGGAAGGGAGAGATAAGGGCAGTGGGCAAGGCTTTCAACTTCTAGGTGTGCCTATTAAAGTTTGCTTTCCTGAGCAACACTGGCCAAAACAGCTTCTGGGTTTAAAAAGCTCTGGTCTCTGCTCAAAACCACCACACATTACCCAGTTTCCAAGGGTCTGTGACAAGCTCCCTTATCCCACAGGCTGAATGCAGGGCCTGAGCTCCAAGTTTCCCTTGCCAGTCCTGTCAGGCTGGGTGACAAAAGGGACACTGTGCTGCTGCACAGCTGTTTATTCCAGCGCCACTGGCGCCCAGTAAACACCCGACAGAGCCGTCCTTATGCCATTTCCTCTTCTCCTCAAACCTCGCTCTCATTCCACCCCCAAAACAGCTCCCGGCTGCAAGGTGTCACACACCTAGAACTGCCTCTCATATCCCAGACATTTGTCTCAGCTTGCTCAGCAACAAGACTATTGTGGGATAGAAAGGACACGGAGATTGATTTTATTATTATTTATGTTTTAGTTGGTTTTATAATAGGTTTTTTTAAATCAAGCTTTCTCAATCATGACTGTCTAGTGCAGTACAAGGAAGCAGCTTTATTGCTTTTGCCTTCTGTCCTATAAAAGCACCTGGAGAAATGTTTTCTTTCTTCCCAGAATGTCTTTGGGTATAAAAGAAAAGACAAAAAAGCAGCTGGACAGTGTCCTGCTCATTCTTTTGAAGATTCCTTCTATGATCAGCATCATGGCTATCCATGCATTTTCCCAGGCACACAGATTTTATCTGTAGAGATCACATTTCATTTTCTCTTTTTCTCACTTTGTCTCTCATTATTTTCCAAACCTTTTGGATTTGCCTTTCACCTTGCCATGTCCTTTTCTGGGAAGTTCTTTATCATCACGCTAACCTTCAAATTTAGTTTTAGTTCCTTCTTCCAAATTTAACTGGGAGACCTTAGGAAAAGAGAAAAGTCTTGAAATGATTGAGAAATAAAGCTAGTGCACACAGTAATTTGCAAAATTTGAAGTGTCACAAATTGCATCATGAATAGTAAAGACTAATGTTCACATGCATCTATGCCATGCTGTTCCCACTCTTCCCACACTTGAAATTTCCATATTCTTTTCACGTGTTTTCTGACTGTATGATCACTGAGCACAAGGAAACATGGCTAATATGCTGTTAGAGCATACTGTTAAAAGAAAAATGGTCTCCCTGCAAGAGAGACCCTAAGAGATGTGAATCTGTTCACATCCACCCTCTTAGCATAGTGATAGAGGCACGTCTGATTGTGCTCCCAAGAAAACTTTAGGTTGCTGGTTTTTTAAATGAAATCAAGGCACGTTATAAATTCAAAGAAGGAAGAACATCAGGCTGCAGTTAACATTTCACAAATGAATTTTAATATCTAACTTCTTCTAATGTACAGATACATCCAGTTTACAGCAGAAGAGTCTGCCTGGATTACTCTCAGTTTTGAAAACCAGAAATTTCCTTCTCTGGGTTCAAAATAGCAGCACTCATCACTGCTCTAATTACCTCAGGATTTGTATACTTGATACAAAACTCTAAGCTCAACTATTCCAGCTGTGACAGTGTGGACTTAGATGTTTGCTAAATAGAAATAAACAATGCAAATAAGTAAAGGCACTTCCCTTTTAGAAATATAAGAAAATGCAAAACCGCTAATGAAATGTGAGTGGATAGTTCCAAACCATAAACCTCAGCTATTTCCAAGATTCAAAGCTGCAGCAATACTCAGATCCACTGAACATCTCATGGACCTAAACAATAAATTACAGACTGCTGCGATGTACTGAAGCAAATAGTCAAGGGAACAACAAGACCAAACATAACCATGTATTCAAAATCCAACTTCTCACACCTTAAGGCTTTAGACAGATGAGGTGAGTATTGCAGAAGAAAGTGCCTTGGGTTTGTATTTCGTATCTGTCTCTTTAGTTCTGCCTGTGAATGTCTCCCAGGTATTACAGTTTTAACCAGATTTCTTCACATTGCATATTAGTACCAAACCAACTCTGGTTGAAACAACACCTTACCTAACTACTGTTTTACAACACAACAATGCCCAGAAAAAGAAGGTATTAAGCAATCCAAGTGCTCTGCGTGGCACCATTCTCAGTCATATGATGGATTTTAAATAGCCATTGCAGCACTCGTAACTACTCTGAAATCTCATAAATAATCACTTTGATTGGAGATTTTTAAAAAGTGCATGGCCACTTTAATTCTTCTTGGTTTCAGTTTTCCCCGTTTCTCAACTAAAAAGAAAAAAACCAGCTAAATACTTCATCCTGCTGTAGTGCCATGGTTCAAGCAGCCGAAGGACCAGAATCAGACTAGCAATAAGGCTTTGAGAATCATTTCATATGCCCCAAATTTATTTCCAAAATTAAATCACAAAGGCATTTTCAAAACACCTTTGCATGAACATTATTTTCATTCATTTCAACATAGGAACGCTTGGTTTCATTACCTGTTCATGAAAAGCTGCCCTTTCAGTTTTCAAGAGGCACTATAAAAGTGCTGTTACAACCAAAGAATGTGCAAAAGGACTCCCCTAAAGATCCTTTTAAATCTAATTTGGCTGTATAGAAATGTGGCAATCGAAGAGGATAAAAGTCCTTGAATGTGGCTGCAGGCAAGAACCATCATCCCGAGGCTGCCAAGAACATGGATGTTATCAGGAGGCAGTCAGCTCAAGCTTCATTAACCTCTTCATGCCTGAAACGTGTACTACATTAGTGCCATCCTGGGTAAATTCAAATACATGAAAACAAATAGCATGGGGATACAAAAAGCAGATTAACAAAAGGCAAACCACAGTTTCAGCCTGTCTCTGAAGGAAGAGGCTGAGGGAGTAGACATAAAATAAGGAAGAACAGACTGAAGAATGGTCAGGATATTAGCAGAACATTTGCAGTTAAAAAAGTATGTTATCATCATGCTTCCTTTTCTGCTTAGAATTCAGAGGTCAGAAGAGATAAAAACCCTGAAAGACAAATACAACTGCTTTGATTATCTTTGTTTATAACTTCTTAGGCAGCAGGCACAATAAGCCTCTGGCATTCTGAGGCTTGCATTTTCCCCATCTGAGAAACCCTCCTAAATTTAAAAAAGAGAAAACTGCCATACAGCCCAGATCCGGGATGCAGAGCAGGACAGAAGCTTTATTGTGGATGCAACTTTTCTTGTAGGTAGAAACAAACCTAGAACATCAAAAAGTTCATGGATGACTCTTATCCTAGTAAAAAGCATTCCCATCAGCTAGTCTGGGATTTGGTTTCCTGTAAGTATTTGCATTGCTGGTGGTATCAAAAGCACAGCTCTACGTGCCTGTAAGAATTTAAAATTGGTCTGGGCTGCTTAACATAAATCTTTTGTTCCCATAAGGAACACAAAGCCAGCATCTATGCAAAGGCACAAGGAAGGGCACAGATTAATTCCATATGCAAAGCACTGTGGTAAATACTGCAGTAGCCAGCCTATGATTATATCCCTGAGCCTGGCACTGAGACCCTGCTGATTCATGCACCCCTGCATTCCCTGGATGCACACCACATTAGTAACCAGCCAGGCCCAGAACCCCAAGGAGCCCTCTTCCTTTAACTACTGCGTACAAAAGAAGACTCTGCTGAAGCCTTCAGTGTCAGGAAAGGATTTGGATTCAGTCCAGATGATCTGGAACTTGTCCCTACCTATGTGGACACCTCTGGAAGATATGCTTACTCCAGCAAGCCCAGTTAAGAAGCCTGGTTTAAATCACAGGTGAGAGGTAAATGGGTATGCATCTAACTTAAAACAGCTGGCAGAATTCATGCCAAGAAGTAACAATATTGAAAGAAATCTACTTTGCATACTAACAGCAAATACAAGGTTCAAATTGTGCAGCCAAGCCTTCTAATCCAAATGTTGAATAAACATCTCCAGGCACATCTATTCACAAAGGTAATGACAACAAGCAAGAACAGGAGTTAATTTTTTTTTATTATTTATCCCATGTTAATTCAGTTCAATCAACAGATAAATTACAAACATTTGAAAGAAAAAGTCCATTAAAAAGAATTCAAACTGAGATACATGTGACCAAAATTATTGCTTTTAGAAACTACATTTTCTCAACACTTACCACCCATGCTTTGCCCTGCTCTTTCACCCAGAAGATCCCAGCACCACAGGATTACTTTATTGTAAAGTAATTGTACATAATTGTAAAATAATTGTAAGATCCTTACTTTACAGTAAAGTGAAGGATTACACTTTTGTACAAAGTGTACACCGCACACTCTGACAACTACTTGCAGCCAGGGCCGAATACAAACCACAACAACCAGGAGCCAGCAGCATTTCCTTATATATGACCCAAGCAACACAGGTGCCAAACTTGCTGGGAGATTTCAAAGGGCATTTCACCAACGTCAGGATACTCTGTACACAAGTCCCTGCCCTGCCTGACTCATGCTGTGTCCACACTGGCATTCCCTGCATTTGTCCTGTGACAACATTCCCCCTGCCAGAGCTCCAGTGCTGGCAGCTGCTCCGGACTGGCAGCTGACATTTTAAATGCTATGTAAGACCTCTGGCAGCTCCCTTTGCTGCTGCCAAAGGTAAAGCTACATTAATTAATGCAAGAAAGAGCCCAGCAACCCCCACAGCAGAGTGGCCCTTAAAGCCCCACAAGGCTGCAGATGTTCAGGACACAGCACATTGCAAAACAAGGACAAGGTTGAGCTGGGAGAACCATGGAGCCAGCAGCTGCTTTTAGACCAAGCCTCCCACCAAGCTCTGCACTGCCTTGCCTAAAAGCTGCTTTAGAAAGGTCTCAGCACAGCCTGCTCCAGGCCCTGGCATGAGGAATGATGGCAGATGAAGGGCACACGTCCCCTCTCCTCAGCGGTCCTACACCAGCTATAAAACAACCAAGTCCAGCCCAGGACTCCTCAATATACAAAGTTCCTCCCATCACCAGTGGAAGAAAATCATCCAAGAGCACAGAGCAAAGCAGAGAGTGGTGTCAAGCATTGAGAGCAAGCACAAATCAAGCAGCAATGGGGAGATGGTGACAGACCCCTCCTGCTTTGCAGCCCTGCCCAGTGAAGAGGCTGGCAGGTCTGCACTGCTGGGCACTGCCGAGGCCAAAGGCACATCACATCAAGATCCTGCTGCAGCTCCTGCCCTGGTGCTCCATGCCACATGACTTGAG
This sequence comes from Acrocephalus scirpaceus scirpaceus, assembly GCA_910950805.1. Lineage (NCBI taxonomy): Eukaryota > Metazoa > Chordata > Aves > Passeriformes > Sylviidae > Acrocephalus > Acrocephalus scirpaceus. The sequence continues at coordinate 57,148,364 of OU383780.1, forward strand.
ACATTCAAAAGATGCCTTTTCTTCTCTCTTCTCAGTGAGGGGATGGGCTGGAGCCCAGGCAGCTGCAAGCTACCTCTTTCCACTGATTATCATGACACCTTACAAAGAAAAGGTGAAGAAAACATGTTTCATCCAGGGGAGGGCCACCCAGGAACCTGAGAGGATGGAATGTTCTCTATGTGCTGGAGCATGCTGAGGATGGGAAACCACTTCCTGCTTGCCCAAAGAGCTGCAAGCAGCATAATGAGCATTCCCTGGGAATATTGAACGTCATCAGACGTCATCTGAAGGGTTACAGACATAATCTGGGAACCCCTGGTGCAAACCCCAACTATTAAACTCCCCAGGAGCCAAGGGCAGCTATAAATACTTTGGCTGTCCATACTGAGAGCTCCTGAGCACTGAGGGCATGCGGAATCCAGGCTGCTCTGTTACTTTTGCACATGACAGCCTCTTGTTTACTGCTGCCTTTGTGCTCCCAGGCTGACTTGCCTGATTGCGACAGCGATTCCTCACGTGCAGGAAGTGGTAATTCAATGTTTTTAAATACACTGGCTATGTCTCTGAGAGCTCTTTTTGAACCTCTAAAGTAACTGAATCATGTTGGTGACTTAATAAGTGTCACGGTATGAATTCAAGGCAAGTCTCCTTCCTTCTTGCTTTCCCACAGGCAAGCCTTTCCTGTGTTGCCGTGCACAGAGATTCCTCGCCCCCTGCCACCTCCCAGCCTCGGAGGGCTGCATAACATGGGAGCCCACATTCCAGAGAGGAGGCATGCACTCCACCAGGCTGCACATTTAAAGACAGCCGATTTCCAAGCTGCTGCACATGGTTTAGATCCAGCAGTGCCAGCCTGGCCCCGTGACCAAGCCAGCAAACTTGGAACTCACAAACCCCACCTGATAGCAGCCCACATCTCTTTCCAAACTCTCAGCACACAAAGTGGAACTTGGCCTGCTACCACACACATTTTACTCCAAGTGACACCAGGAAGGTTTTGACAAGTGCACCAAGAGGTCAAACACCCTGGAACTGTGTTTTGTTTCGGCTACTAATGCCAGAAACTGCTCTGTAGTCACAAGCACACAATGCTGAAAATTTTCAGCCAAGCTGGTAAAAGAATTCAGTGTTAGTAAAGGAATATATGGTCCTGCAAAACTCTCTGCAGTACTTCCCTTTACAACTGTAATTTGAGCTCCAAACTCTTTTGGGAATTCATACATAAGATTAATGTTATCATGGAAAAGAAAACTAATTTCCTAAGCTTGTATCTGAACACTCGGTGTCTCGAAACTAGACTAATAAGATAATCTTTAACAAAAATGTTAATGAACCTTGGCTACTGATTTATAATTAATTAAAATAATCCCTGACTGGTTTTGATCAAAAAGATCTTGGCATGAAATACCATGTCAGAGGAGAGAAAAGCACTTGCCTGTTTATAAAGATTATGGCAGAAAACACTGCTGAAGAACTGCAGAACACAATGTTTAACAGTGTACATAAACAATTTTTTCCATAATCTCATGACGTTTGACTTCAGAGGGCTGCTTACCTACTTATTACAACCACAAGACCTGCAACACTGGTCCCTCTAAAGCAAAATAATACTTTTTCCATAGTGTATCTCCCATTTAATGTTTTAATTTTCCACACCATTCTCAATTCTTTGGAATAAATTCTTTACTTTCTAAAATTCTGCTTCAAAATATGCATCTTCAAACACAAAAGTCTATATGGGGGTTTTAAAATACACATCATAGAAAATAATTTAAATTTTTTAATCTTGATTCCAGCGCTTAACACATTCAAGAAACAGTTTAAAATCCTAAAATATAGAAGCCTCTTAACAGATATAGAAAAACTAAAAATAATCAGTGCTCTTTTTTCAAAGACTCAATTTGTTCTTTAGTCTTTTATTGATCTGTTTCATACTTAAGGAGCTAAGATCAAAGAGATTGTTATCTAGTTAAAAGGGCATTTAAAGATGTAGAATTCTATAATTATCTTTTTTTACTTCTACTAATTAGATTTGTTCTTCCTATTAGTTCTCCTCTCCATTCATATAAGGGCTGAATTCACTGATTTTTTAACTTTCCTTATTGAAAGGACTGGATGGTGCAGGCAGATTTTCAGAGGAATACTCCAAAATTTGCTGTGCAAATGGGGGGAAGTTACTTGAGGCTCAAACAGCGAAGTAACCAGCAGTGCAATGACCTGCTGGACTGTGATATCCTGAACTTTCACACATCTCCCCTTCTATCAGTAGATGTGGAACTGCCAAAGATTGAAAAGGGAAGAGGCCTTGAGCTGTGTTTCCTGAGAGTGCTGACAGTGCAGACGAGCTCTGGGTGAACACTGCATCAGCACTGGCTCCATTGCCACTGCTGGCAAACACACAATGGCTGGGACGCTTTGGTAATTTGTCAGCAACTTGCCAAGGACTGCAAACTTCAGGTTTATGTTTTTTTGAGGGTTTGGGGTTGGGGATTTTTTTGGTTTTTTTCGTTGGTTGGTGGGAGGGGTTTTTTTTGTGGTTTTGTTTGGCTGGGTGTTTTTAACAGGACAATACAGAGAGAAACCAGCACTGCAATGTTGGCTCTGCTTCTGAAACAGGACATGGATCTCCCACCGACATCCTATTTGAAACATCAGAACCAGGTGTTTCAGAGAAAATATCCCAAATCCATGGGATTAATCTACACAATCCTCTCTCCATAGGCTTTCCATTTCAAACAGGGTAACATTTCTTTGGGAAAGACATCAGTTTACAGCATCTAACCACACATATGAAAGAGCTAGATGGCAGCACTCCATTTCACTCTTAGAACATTTTTCAAAACCTTATTAATTATTTGTCAAATCTTGGGACAAGATTCAGTGACTCCTTACAGAGGAGGAGGAATGATTACAGCACAATCTTTACAGAGGAATCTTGTTCCTACAGACTAATTTACAAGTTCAGCATCCTTTAAAATAGAGGTTTGCTATTTACTTTAGCACACTGACAGTGCATAACTATATTTCCATTAATCCAGTGCATACATTAGGGTGACAAGCACTGTACTGACTGAAAACTGACACACTGCAGCACTTGTGACTCTCTCTAATGTACCTCTGAGCAAGTCTGACAATCAACAGCCCAACAAATTTACCAGCAAATCCAGTATCAACTGTTTTTCTCCTTCACAGTAATAACAAGTTAAACCTGTGCTATATTAAATCAACCTCCATGTAAGGTCAGGATTCCCTTCATGAAATTCAAATACTTAATATTCCTCTTTAAGAAGTCTCATACAAAGAGATTAAATACTGTAGCATCCATGCATTACAAAAGCTCCTGGAGATTTAATTATTAACTAGAGATTATTACTCTATTAAAGATGTTTTATGCACACTGGATGTTTGCACAGTTTTAAAGGTTGGCAGGAGGATGTAACAAAGTATTTCTTTAAAAAACAAACTCCTGATCCTTATCTAGTAGGCACATATTTGTGGTAGCTACCTCTTTATTCTAACAGAACAATATATTTCAAATCAAGTCATTGAGTTCTGTAGCTTTTTTCCCTTGTTATGCACAAATGACAGCAAAAAATAACCTGTAAGGACATAACATTTTAGAGAGTCAAAAGAACTTTCCAAAGTAACATCTCTGCAAGCTTCTTGTCCCTGAATTCTGGATTCCTTACAACCCAGAGGAAGAATCCTCCAAGTCCGAGAGGCTCTGTGGGGTGTGTCCCCAAAGTGGGGGGAGTGGGGAAGTTACAGCAGACCAGTCATTCACACACAGCTTTGCTTTGATACTTGGATCCCTCATAATGGAAACTTGGCTCTGTTCTGCTCTTCAACTGAAGCACCTGCTCACTAATCTCATGGATCTTCGGACACCACTGGACAACTGGAGATCACCACCAGACAGCTGTGCTCTTTCTACAGATGCTGACATGATTTTTCACTACTTCTGCAGTTAAACCTTTTCTCACACCTAGATGCTTACAAAAGTCCCCCTCAAAAAAAACAAAACAAACCCAAAAACTAAATCCCAAACCTTTTAATGCTCAACACAACTGATAGCATGAATAAAACACCTCTTTTCAGAAAGACACGAGTTTATTAATTTCATACTGCCTTTCCTACTAAAAACCCCACGATTTTAGATATTTTTCTTTTTCTTGTAGAGGGGTAGCTTTACAAAACCCTGTGCTTAACATAAAGTAAAATTAACAGCAAGGAACTCACAGGTTCCTGTCTCAGTACTTGATTTTATCATATTAGAGTTCAAAGATCTAAGATGAGGGGCTGTTCAGGTGCAACATATTTCAAACCCATGGGGCAAGAGCTCTCGTGCCAAAGAACCCGCTGACCTTTACAAGATAAATAACTTGACCCCATGAAGTTACATAATGCAAAACAGGTTAGAAATACACTTAAAAACTATTTTAAGTTTCAACGAGAGGATTTCTGTGCTTAATTCAAGGAGCAAAAACAACAAAAACAAACAAACCACAACAAAGCCAGAAACACAGCATACTTGAAAGATGAAAATAAACCCACTGATGTTATTTAGAGAAATGTCCATTTTGAAGCCTTTTTTAAAAAAGCATTAATATATTATAGTAATAGAAACGCTAATAACATATCCTGATTCCAAAAGCTGCCACTTATCTCTGCAAAAGCAGACAGGAACCTGAGAAATTACATACTTTGAACAAGAAAAGGGAGCTCATTCAATTTTATCAAATCTTCAGTACCCTCCAGTACAACGGGTTTCAAAAATTACCCCAAAACTTCATGGACACAAAACTAAAAACTATCCTCAGTACTGCATTTTTCCACAAGAGGACACTAAAATAGTAAGAAAAACACTTGTGCAGAAATGTACAGCTACCTTATAGCAACGTTCATTAGACAAGTAGAATGATTTTCACTTACAAACTATTTTGCAGGGAACTAGACTACTTTTAGAATCAACTACTTTTCCCCTGGTGTGCGTTTTAGTCATTCCAGTGATTTGGCTTTTAGTGTGTTTCAAGTGGCATAAAAACCAGATATAGTTCAGCTGGTTATGGATAAAAATCAACAGTTAAGCAATGCCACAGAAATAGCCTTGCACTCCGTTCGAAAACAAGCTGTTAACCTCGGATTTACAGCGAGCACACGCTGAACTTCATCGCACGACTTCAAGGAACAACTTCTGGGCACCAGAAAGGGCTCACATGGCAGCGGGACCAGGCTGTGCTTACGCGTCCACTCCAGCCTGGCACCAACACTGTAAGGGAGCGAGTGAATCACCCTGAAGCAGCCTCCGGTGTCCCTGCAGCCGGGGGCTCCGGGAAGGGCCGCTGGGGGAGCGCTGCGAGGGGACGGAGCCCGTGTGGCGGGGCCTGGCGCTCCGAGCCCCGCTCCGAGCGCACCCACGGCCGGGCCGGCTCCAAAGCCCCGCTCCGAGCGCACTCACGGCCGGGCCGGCTCCAAAGCTCGGTTCCCAGCGCACCCACGGCCGGGCCGGCTCCAAAGCCCCGCTCCGAGCGCACCCACGGCCTGGCCCGCTCCGAGTCCCGCTCCGAGCGCACCCACGGCCGGACAGTGACCCGGGAGCGCTCCCTCCTCTCTCGCCTCCTGCTGCTCCATTTGCACGGACTCAATTAGCTTAGAAAACACGTTCGAGATCATCCAGTCCACCCCATGACCGAACACCACCGTGGCACGTCCGGCCTTTCCCTGAGCACGCCCGCAGACGGTGCCCGTTCCCTTTATTGACTCCCTGCTCCCCCGCGGGCCCGGGCGGCCCACGCCGTTCCCCAGGGCAGGATAACGGGACGGGGGAGCGGCGGCGGCGCGGCGCCACGGACACCCCGTGCGCGGGGCGGCTCCGGCCCGGCCGCCCGCGGAGGTTCCGCGCTGCGGCTCCGACACCGCCCCTCGTGCTCGGTGAGCACCGCGCGGCTCGGCCGGGCCGGGCAGCGGTACCGGTACCGGCACCGGGCCCAGGACGCGCCGCGGCCGGGCGAGGACGATGAGCGCGGCGGGACGAGACCAGCCCGGGGTGGGGCGGCTCTCGCGAGAACCGCGCCGGCGGCCATTTTCCCATGGATTGGCGGCGGGGCGGAGCCGCGGCGCTGCCCGCGGGAGCGGAGGAGGTGGAAGAGGAGGAAGAGGAGGAGGAGGAGGAAGAGGAGGAAGAAGAAGAAGAAGAGGAGGAGGAGGAGAAGGAGGAGGAGGAAAAAAAGGGGGAGGATGAGCCGCGGGCGTCCCCCCGCCTCCCGCTGCTGCTGACGACGGCGCTCGGTTCAGCCTGCTGCGGGCTCCGCGCCGCGCCACCGGCCATGGTGCCCAGCGAGGAGAACCAGCTCGTCCCTAAAGAGGTGAGGCGGGAGGCAGAGGCCGCCGCGGCGGGCGGCAGGCCCGGGGCGCCGACCCCGACCGAGGACAGAGTGGAGGAGGCCCGGCCCGGCCCGGCCTGGCTCCGCTCCGCTCCCTCCCTGCGCCGCCCGGCGGGCGCGGGCCCGTCTTTGTGCGGGGCCGGGGCTGATGGTGGTGCGCGGCTGAAGGGGCTGGCCAGGGGAGGAGGAGGAGGCCGGGGCTGAGCCCGGGCTGCGCAGGGCCCCGGGCGGCCCGAGGGCTGCACCTGTCCGTGCCGCGGCATGCGGGGAGTCCGGCCTGCGCGGCGGCGGGGCCGGGTCGGGCCGGTGTCATGGGGCTGGAGGCAGCGCGGCCGCTCCCGCCGGCCAGCGGGGCTGCGGCCGAGGGCCCCGCGCCGAGAGGCAGAGCAGGGAGCCGGGCCCTGCGGGTCTCGGCCAGGGGCCAGGGGCCGGGGCCGGGTGCGGGGTGGCTCCGCGCCTCCTGGAGCGCCGCAGAACGGGCGGCAGTGCCCGCGGTGCGTGCCGGAGGGAATGGATTGAGCAGCGGCTTGTTTCCTTTATTCTGGGCCCCTCATCTCTCTCCTGCTGTAGGGCGAAGGGGAAAGGCTTGGTATTGGCTATAGGCTAGAGATAAGAGCCTGAGTGAAAGAGGAAGGCGAAGCCTCTGTCCTGCAGCGATAGGCGAATGACACGTGTCAAGTTGGAGCGATACTGTGCAGGGGAAGGAGTTCGAGCGATGGCATGAAATGTTTGGAAACAGCTACTGGTAGGGTAGTATCAGCAGAAACTTTGTTTCCTGAGCAGGTACACTTACACATTTTGCCAACTTTTCTGACAGTTTTGCGGTTCTGATAAATTACTCAAACCCTTCCCGTTGTTTTTCGTCAAATGTCAGTGTTTGTTACGTTTACCTGTTCCGTCGTGCGTTCTTACAGGAAGCTTTGTCAGGCAAGGGCTTCGTTTTTGTGGAGCTTAGCAAAATGAGGTGCTGATCCTTAAATGATGTTCTTGAGTAGATCTGGGAAGCAAATAACAGCACCGAATATTAGAAACAATTTTTTTTGTGCAGGCAGTTGTGCATGTAAATACAGGATCTATGTAGGAAAAAGGTAACTTCACCTCGTCTCCATTCTTAAAATGCTAAGGTTTGAAGGACTACATTTTGTCTTTTTACAGGAAAGTGAAATCTCCAGAAACTTTAAAAAAGAGATGGAGCGTAGTAACTAATATGCTTAAATATTAGCTTTAACAAAAAGCTTCAAAAATATAAAACCAGGGACAGAAGATAGAGTAGCTGATATACTTAGAGATTTCATTTCAAAACTAAGGAAACATACAGTTAAGGGATAGTGGCAGGAGAAACATTGTGGCAGTAGCTGTAGTTAAGTGGAATAGACAAGGTATTAATAAAAGCAGCTAGCCAAGGCTGTGTCTTTAGTTATATGTATTAATAGTATCCCCCTTGGCTTTAGAGTTGTATTCAGAATATACTTATGATTCAGATGTGTATTTTTAACTGACTCGTTGGACGAGGCTTTTGAATGCACTTTTATCTGTAGGGGGGAATTGTGGGGAAAGGAAGATGAATACAATGATTATAGATATAGGTATCTTAAACAAACAGTGTGAAATCTATAAACTTTGTACATTGATAATGCTAGCGGGAGTTGGGTTTTCTCAGCAAGTTTTTCAAGTTCTTTGTTGTTCTATATGTGTTTTTAAAGTAAATGAAACTAGACAGAATATTAATGAAATCAAATTGAGAAAGAAAATAGATGAACTAATTGTGTTAAGCTCATCTGGTTATATCTATCTCTCTCTCTATATATATATATGTTGTAACAGAAGTTTGTCTTCAACTTTTCTATTGTTTTTCAGTATATCCTCATTTTTCAAGTGATATGGAGTTTTAACGAATGTTACACTGCAGCATTCCCATTAAGTCCTTCTGAGATTCATTAGTAGTCCCATTGCAGAGAACACTGAGTTATGGGTAAACAGAATTCACCAAGTCTCTGAGTTCTCAACAGCCTGCTTCCAGATATTCCTATTACGCCCCTAAGAGCAGTTGGAGGCAAAGCAGATCGTTTGGAGTTTCAGCTGTGCCCTTCAGGGATGGATAAAGGATCACAGTCGATGGTTTTGGCCCTTCCCAGTGGGCTGGGTGGTATCACTTGTACAGCTCACTGTCTGGTGCTGCTTCAGAGATTTCAGCTGGGCTCTGAACCAGCGTTGCTAAAGTGAGCACACAACCAGATTTTCCTTGGCATTCCAGTGTGAAAGAAGAAGCAGAAATATAATGATGTTTGCTTTAGGCTGGTTTAGGGAATGACTAATCATCCAAAGGAGTGGATGGGAAAAGGGTTTTGGTTCTTGTCTACAAGTTACATGATGCCTTGGTAGATAAGTGGTAGGAGGTGTCTCTAACACCACCAGCCTGGTGTGGTGCAGTGGAGGGATGGGTATTAAGCTGATTATGAGTCTTCAGTTTGTGTTTGTATCCATATTTTTGTATATGTTAACAGGATTACTGTTTGCAAGTGGAATTGCTTGGATTTTTTTCATTAGCTTCTGTAGGGAGTAATACCATGTTTTCATGGATACAAAGTGGATACAAAGTTTCACCACTGCACTTCAATTATCTTTTATTAGTCTCTCATGAAAAGTTTTCTTTTGGACATTACATAGCTTCAGCTGCATCTCTGAAGTCCAGGTAATCAGGGCCTTGTTATTTTCTCTTACTCATAACTTTGGGACAAAGTTCCTTTTCCTTTGGAAGAGATGTATTAAAGCAGTTTCTAATAAAGCAGTGTTGGGATTTCTTTTTGCATAAATGTTTTTGCCTGGGCTATGCAAGCACTTAGTAAGTTCATTCTTGCATCCTTACTGCTGCCTAATGCTTTCCCAGCTGTTCCTGTAATGGTGTGACCAGTAATTCCTTATGGTGGGGGCAATGAGAATCCCTGTTCACTGGATCTGGGGTTCGAACTGATCCCTGTTCCTTTTCCTTCCAATCCTCAATTACTTGACTTTATTCATCTAAAAGATGAAAATATTTAAATCAATTTTCTTTTATATCCAATAAACAGAAGGCACTGAGTAAAATACAGTTCAATGCTGCACCCTGGTAAGCAAAATTTGAGCATATTCTATAAAAATTGCTATAGTAATAGATGTGGATTTTTACCCAGTAACCCTGGGAAGAGAGGGTAGTTAGTAAGATAGTTATGGAAATAAGAAGAAAATGATGCTATCAGAAGGGAAAACTGGCTTTCTATGGCTTTCAGTGTTTCCTACAGGAAAAGTTGACTTGAGACTTATTTTGGGAAAATCTGCCTCAAATAGAAAATAATAAAATATTCTTATCAACACAGTTGGTGAGAACGATGCCTATGTGTGTTTAATGGTAATATAAGAGAACTTTTCAAAGAGTTATCTTGAAAATCAAGATGTATGAGAACTTAGTGAGTATTGGTCAGAATATGAGAATGTGTTCTGCTATGAGGTTTTTGAAGTGTTTGTGCTACTGATTAAATAAATGCTGTGCAGATACTTTTTCAACATGTTCCAGCATGAACTATCCAAAGTACACCTGTCAGAATAAATATAAATATGAATACATACTTGCTACCATTAAATCGAGCAAGGTGGTGTGAGTTCTCTCTCAGCTCACTGATGTGAGTCTTTTCATCCCTACACTAATGAATCCATTTTAATCTTCTGCACTGAACAAATCAAGTTTGTCTCTTGATGGATATCATTCTGACTTCCTCATTAGAAGAGCAGGGATCTGATTAAGATATTTTGCAATTCTCTTAAGTAAAGGGATGCTGTTCTTTTCAATGCTGATGACATCCTTGTTTTTTCATTCCCATGCATTAAAAGATTCTACAAGTGGTTACAGCTTGCATAATTTATCAGTTTTTCCTGCTTTCCTTCTCGTGTGCTCCATTAGAAAACATAAATGTGTGATTGTGACAACTAGAGAAACTGACTAATTCATTGACTGAGAAGGTATTTTGGAAATCAAATTTCCAAAAAACAAACAGAAAATCCACATGGAATTCCACCAAATCATTTATCCCTTGCAAACAGATGCTTTCTGAATGATGTTCATGTAGTTATTGAGTTTAGTGAGTAAAGCTTAGGAGTAGAATTCCGGAATTTTCCCTGCTTTTTTCCAGCCATTGGGCTTCCCAGTAACCGTTTACTTTCCCTTGCTGTCATCTGGGTATTTAATCTGCAGAATAGAAAGATGATCAGTGAGTGAAGTATCAGCACCTCCAGATCATCTGATGAGATGTTTTTGCCTAAGAGGTACCAGCTGCCTGATGGGCAGCACTTGGTACTGGAGCCTCAGACTGTAAATGCTGCTGGCGGAAGTTACTACGCAGGAAAATAATCTGACAAATAAATACTTCTTTTCTTTTCCTGCAGTGGTACATTTTGAACATCACCACGAACAATAAATGCCATTTTCTCTACTGTTCTGTGCGTCACTGGTGATTAAAATTTCAGAATCAAAAGCATCAGTAGTAAAAGTATAAACCTTAATTATTTTTTTTGTGCAGCTATACACTTTTTCTCAGACTAGTAATGAACTTTTTCCTAAACAGAGAATACTTCAGAGACTTGTCAGTGTTACATTCTGCTCTCTTTGGAGCTCAGACTATCAGTATGCAACAAAAAAGTTTCCAGTGCTTTGTTTGTTGCCATTATGAAATAAAGTCCCCAAATGCCATTTTCTGTTCTTTTAAAAACCTTTGGATATAATCAATGCAGCCTTGCATCATAGTTTTAAAATGTTAGTTGTACAAACACACATATACTGATGAAAATTATTACTGTGCTGCCTCTTTTTCTGAGAGAATGTATTGATATCAATATAACATTAAAACTGTGATGATTTACTGAAATAAACCAGTACCTTGAATTTGTGCTGCCTTTGAATTACATGTTTTCATCATGTCAGAATTAAATGGGAGTGGGGCAGAGTTTTAGTCTAAACCTTCAGCCCCCAGTACGTTACAAATTGGTACTGTGATGCTCTGTATCGTGTACAAATGTTCATATATCCAGTCACAGCTTCACTCTTTTTGTTGTGTTTGAAAATATGTTGGGTTTTATCTAAGAAAATAAAAGTGAAAGTTATTCACCTGTAGAAAATGGAGTGAGCAAGTTACATGTACATATTCAGGCTTTTGATTCCATTTGAAAAAGTTTTTAATTCCTTTGTGAACATTTAAAGCTGCTATTTTATACTTTGCCCTTTAAGATTTAGTGTGGTATACCTTTGGGTGAGCTGCCATTTAGCATTTTGTTATTTTTCTTGTCTTGAATGAAATATTCTCAAAACAATGCCACTAGTTACTAAAGAACTGATAATTGTAAATACTAGTAAGTCACAGAATTATTTTGTGGAGTTCTGATAAAATAACAATGAACTTGACCACAGTTTCAGGCCCTGTGAAATGCCAGGTTTTTTATTTTCTTTGGGTTTTGCAATGCTTGGCGTGTAGTCAGCTTGCACTGGGCAAATGCTCTTGCACAGCACTGGCAGATGAAATAATTTCTAAAAAGGATGTTGTGCATGTTCTAAAAATACTAAGGGGTGAAATTGGTACAGATCACTTGATTCAATATAATTGTTGAGATTGTGATCACAAGGATGCTTTAGGTGCTTCTGAAAAATGGCAACAGATTATTTTTAGATTGGCATTTCTGTGAATAGCTTAGAGCTGGTTATCTTGCCGCAGTTCAGGTGTAGCTTCTCAATAAGCACATGTGACAAAAGCTGCCTCAGTAACATGAGAAAGTGTGCCTGAATTCCTGAGGATTGGTGAATGCTCTGGTTTTGGAGCTTCATGAGAAATACATTTGATATAGTGTGGAAGTTTACCCAGTAAATACTCTCTGAACACGTAAGTAGCATTTTCTGAACAAGTTTGGCAGCGTACTACAGGAGCTAAAGGAATGAAAGGAAGCCATGCTGACTGATTTGTGTAGGTATTGGGTTGAGATCAGTAACAGTGAAGGAAAAGAAAAAATAGCAGATACAAAAACTCTTACGTAGTACCTGTTTTTTGTAAATAAAATGCTTTCATCAGTTTATATATGGAAAATTTGTCTAGGTCCTTTCTCACATACTCATTGCCATCCCTGTTCCTTCTGTGGGGATGTTGCTCCAGAGTTCTGTGTTCTCCCTGGAGCCCTTCATGGCAGTGACAGCAAGGCAGAGTTTATGCCCAGGTGTTTCCAGTCTGAGCTGGACCCTTCGTTCTGTGCAGAATTCCCAGAGAACTGCGCAAAGAATCCCTGCTAACACACCTCACTGTTCAGCTTCTCTTTTTCCTTCCCCAGCAGCGGCTGCACAGCTTAAAGTTAGAGAGTTGTTAAAGAATTAAAAACTATGCCTGTAGTCACGTTTTAATGTCTGAACTGTACAGGATTTTAATTTTTTAGCATACATATCTGTTGATGACTTTGTAGGGAAGTAAACCTTCATTTTAAAATTATCCATGAAGAGAAAACTCTTCTGAGTACTAGTTTTGCTCAGACTCTTAATTTGTTTTTACGCTAATGTTGGATTTGTAATTCAATCCAGCAGAAAGTTCTTCAGAATAGGAGCAGCAAAGGAAAATGTTTCTATAAAATTCATACTTGAAGAAATGAAGGGCAAATCCATCCACTACTTCTGTGACTGCAGGAAACAAATGTTGCAAGTATAGAGTAATATATAAAGGTGTAGTAAGTGTCTTGTGGTATTCTCATATCTCCTTTTTTTAGCTTTTATGTTTTGGGGGTTTTTTGTTAAGGAAAACCAAAGAGCACGCTGATTAGGAAGGTGGAGAGAAGTTACAAGCAAAGGAAGCTGTATAAAGATGGTTCAGATCTGAATGTAAATGTTATACTGTAATGAATGTAGGGAGTTTGGCAGATAGTTTGTGAATGTAGAGAACTTCATTGACATTTAATTGTCACAATTATTTTAGTGTGGTTACAAAACCCTTTGCAAGTTCAACAGCTTTGGGTCAGAGGAGGAAAGAAAATAGGGTCAGCTGAAATTAAAACATTTAAGAGTAAGAGAGTGAAATACTCACAATGCCCAGTGGTTAAAAGATAACTATGGATATTTAAACTATTTTTTGTTACCCATGAAGGAAACTTGATTAGTTCTTGTGTGATCTGCAGGTATGACCAGGAAATATTTGCACTCTTTTGTTATTGACAGCTGCTTTGTTTCACTTTTTTAAAGGGAAGTAATACATCTTGCGTCGCCTTAATTTACCGTATTTAAAAGGCCATAAGGAGATAAGTGTAAGAAGACTGGTTCTTCAGGATGTCCTTAGTAAGACGTATTTAAAGTCTTCTAAAATATGAAACATACTTTCTGTAAAACTGAAAAGTGGATTCTAGTTCAGCTCTCCCCAGACATGTATCCCCTCACATGATATCTTTTTCTGCAGTCTTTGGAACAACCTGCAGGCTTGTACTTATTTCTGGTCCCATTCCAACGGTTTTAGTCGTTCCTATTCTTTTGTTAGTGTTTTTTACAAATGACCTGGTAATACACAGCAGTAGGAACAAACTCTCAAAGGGAAACACTAGTCTCATAACACACTCTTTCTTTCTGAGGCATAGGGTTATTTTTGGACAAGTTTGGAAAGTTGGAAGTAGTAGACTTTGAAGTGTATATGTATTATAAAAATAATTTGTCCCTGTGCATTTTCCAGGAGTGACAGTTGACAGCTGACATGCAGCTGAGGTGACACTTCCAATTCTTTTTAGCTAAAATTTTGTTAACTAAGGAAGCATTATTGAGAAGGTGCCTTTGAAAACAATCTACACAAGGCAGAGAAGGGAGTAAAACATACACCCCGTTTTCCAAAGGGAACAAGATCACAGAGGCTCTGCTACAGAGCTGATTTTGTACCTCCTTCCTAAATCACATTATCCCCCATAGGAGAGCATTTGTAGGGTTCACTTGGCAAGGGTGTCAGTGTGGCCCTCTGCATCTGCAGCGGTTTCCCTGTGCCCACAGCAGCTGCAAACTCAGCAAGTGTGGCACACGGATGGGAGCAATGGCACTGCCACAGCAGTGACACTTTTTGCTCTTCTAGGCCTTTCCAAAGAGAAGGGGGAATTACTCCTCCTGTCCTGTGAGCAGCACTGCCATTTACAGACTCATACCCTACCTAAGGATGGAGGGTCTCATTTCAATCTCTTTGGATACCACAGCAAGTTGCAGTTATGTCCAGGTGGCGTTGGTATTTAGTGATGTAAGCACTACTGCATGTAATGCATGCATTTAAAATACTGCTGCTACTCCTCTGCTGGTACTGTTAACTCCCCTGAAAACCCCTCAACAAACCAAGGAGGAGGCAAAGGTTCAATAATTAGGAAAATGGTCAGAGTCAGGATATATATTCTTGAATTTTGATGGTATTTTAGGCTCGTTGTGAAGCAATTTTTTTTCTTTACTTGCAAAGGGACAGAAGACCTCTGTTTAGTTTCACTAGCCTCAAAACATTATTGGATTTTGTGTGAAGTCTCCTCAGGTATAATGAAGAATTCAAAGGTGAGGATAAAGTATGTTATTGAGGTACTCACAAAACTGATACTTTAAAGTCAGTCAGATTCAAAATTAAGTGATTGTGTCTAAAGGTTGTTCAGAATTTTTTTTGCTTCAGGAAATGTTCCAACACAAGATATATCAAGTTAACAGCTCAAAATTACTCTGTTTAAGACCTCCTGGGATCTGTGTTTTAAAAAGTGTATTCAGTTTGCCACAAGTATGCTATAAAATATGTCTTTGTAAGTGTTCTGGTTCAGGCATTTGTAACAGGATTCTAAGTGCACTGTTCTCTCATGAACTCAGGTTGGGCTCCAGCAAATCACCTGTGTTGAGTAACCCCTCAGTGCTCTGACAGGCTTAGTTTAGTAACCTGTATTTCAAAAAGAAGGTGCTTCTTTCCTCTAAAATAAAGCCAGATGTGAGTCTGAGACCACCTGCTCAGTGCTTCCCTCATTCTGAGGACCTTGATCACCCTGTGTTCACCTCCCAGGGCAGGGACCCTGCTCACCTGGCTGTTCCAGGTAAATTGGCCTCCAAAAAGAGCTTCCTTGGGCTTGGAAAAAAACATGGAGCATGAGTAGCTCTGCTGGGGTAAAAGGGGGTCGTGGGTTGTAAGGCCTCTCTGGAGTCCATGGTTCAAAAGCACAGGGTCTAGAAACAGGGGAAATGGTGGGAACAGGTGGAAATGGTACCCCAGTGCTCACTGACTGTTCTCCCCTTTTTTGCTGTCTATTGGAAGGATTTCTGATCTTTGCATTTTGTGCAGAAAGCAGTGCTATCAGTGTGTATCTATCAGTGTGTATCCAGTGTGGCGTTTAATGGATTGAAAAAATTCCTAAATTATGGTTGTGGGTTCTCAAGGAACTGATTTGCTAGTAGTTTGTCATTGCTGAGGGAGAAGGAAACATTCAGACACTAACGATGGTTCAACTGAACAGAAGCTTGTTTCAACTGTGTGACTATACTTCGGAAATAAAAGGTGCAGATGCAGACTATTTGTGTGTTATTGAAGCTCCCAGATGTCACTTATCCTTGTTGTTGCTGGAAACGTGCAGCCAGTCACTGGCACAGACCTGGAATGTGCACCCCAGAGTTTGCCCAGCAGTGACGTGACAGGCAGGAGTCACTTGTGTGCACTTCATATGGGAGTCTGAAGTTGCTGAAGCTACATTAGGTTTGAGAATTGCTGTCTTAGGCTTAATCATCCAAGTAATTCTGTGAATATAAGCTTGATGTCTGCTGCTTGCTACTGATCTGTTGTCTTTCCTCTGTACTGCAGTGATTTGTGAGAGTTATTTAGAGTGTGGACATGCAGAATCTTCTCTAGTGGTGATCCTTTTAAGTCTCAATAGGCCATTAACTTCACTTGGCAGTAAAACTTCACACATCTGTTGGTTCAACTCTTGACCTGGAATTTGGAAATATTGGGTAGAATCTGTATGAAGTTTGACCTTAGTTTTAGGTTTCGCTTTCAATCTCTGAAAATAATTTTATAAAAATGAAGCAGGAATCAAAATAGTGAAATGCTGCTATAGAATTTTAATTAACTCAGTGATTCAAGGCTGAAAAATAGCAAGCCACATCTAAATGCAGTGTTAAAACCACTGCAGTTCTACATTTGAATATTGTTGTGACAGATCTAGTAACACTTTATTTTTATTGTTCCTTTATTTTCCACAAATACAGAACCTATATGATCAAAGCAAATGTCTGTCTTGCAGATGGCACTAATAACAATGCTGCTTTTGTATATATAGAAATACAGCTTGAATTGCTTCAGTGCAACAACATGCTTTATGCTCTGCAGCTTGCAGGTGCAGATCTTTCATGGAAGAAAGATGAAATATTTTTTAGAAAGGTATATGGGGTGTAAATTCTTTTGTGGCATGGCCCTCTAGAATGTCCACCCAGGTCAGGCCTGTGTGTTGATTGCATGTTTGTATTGTAAGGAGTCTTTTGTAAGTCTGGTCTAATAGTCAAGGATTTTCTACATGCAGGTTTATCACCATCACCTTTCTAGAAATGGAACAATGTAAAGGGCCATAAAATGGTTCCAGTTGGAAGGGACATTTAGTATCATCTAGTTCCACCCCCCTGCCACGGGCAGGGCCACCTTCCACTAGACCTGGTTGCTCAGAGCCCTGTCCAGTCTGGCTGTGAACACTTCCAGGGATGGGGCATTCCACATCTTCCTCGGGTAACCTGTGCCAGTGCCTTGCCACCCTCACGTAAAGAGTTTCTTCCCTGCATCTAGTCAAAACTTCCCCTTTCAATGTGAACTCATTACTCCTTGTCTGGCCACTACAGTTCCTGATGAATTGTTGCTCTTTGGCTTCCTTGTAGGCCCTTCAGATACTGCTGCTGTGAGGCCTCTGTGCAACTTTGCAGGCTGTCAGCCTGTCTTTGTAGGGGAGGGAGTCCTCTTAGCAACTTCATGTCCCTGCTCTGGAGTTGCTCCAACAGTTCCATGTCCTCCTTTCGCTGTGGGCACCAGAAACGTACCTGGCATTTGGAGTGGGGGCTCACGAGGGCAGAGGAGAGGAGCAGAATCCCCTCCCCTGCCGTGCTGGTCACGCTCCATTCAGTGCAGCCCAGGATACATTTGGCTTTCTGGGCTGCCAGCTCACACTGCCGGCTCATGGTAAGTTTTTCATCACCCATCACCCCCAGGACCTTCTCCTCAGGGCTGCTCTCAGTCACTTCTCTGCACATCCTGTAGGTGTGCTTGGCATTGTCCCAGCTCAGGGGACAGTAGGACCTTGCACTTTGCTTTGTAGAGCTTCATCAGGGTCACACAGCCCCACCTCAAGCTGTCTGTGTCCCTCAAGATGGCATCTCTTCTGTCCAGCATGTTGACAGCACCACAAAGCTTACTGTCATCAGCAGACTTGCTGAGGGTGCTTTCCATCCCTCAGCAAGATGGAGTGACTTGGGATGAAAGTCTTAGTGTTTCAATACTTTTTTAAAATTATAGTTAACAGTTGAAATTACAATGTCAAATATCTGTTGACCAAAATATTAGCCTGAGAAGACTTCTGTGCTAAAATAATCTAGGACGGTTTTGTGAATTGTAGCTTTAATTAGCAGTATGCATTTGCCTTTTAGGTGCTTATGCAGTTGAGTGTCTGCAACTTGTTTTCCTAAGCCACTGGTGTAATATGTCACACTTTGGCAAAGTAGCAGCATGGAGCTTTGAGGACTTCTCCCAAGCACTGGATAGACATGCTTGCTACCTGAGTAGTTGCTCTTACTTCTTCTGAGGAAAAGGCAGTAAGGTGTTTCTGCACTTGCCTGTGAATAGTGTGTATGTTAATTTGAAAGCCTTGAACTGTATAGTTAATATGCCTATTGATTTTGTGAGATGTCATTTATAATTGGCTTGGTGCATTCCAGAGTAACCTTTATCAGGGTAAAATTAATCAACTTTATAGAAGACCCTTGGTCTCTTAATTGTACCTTAAATACGTTTCTCTGCTGAGAGGAGCTTTTTTGTAATATATAGAATTGCACTAGTGATTATTATAAAGTTTATTTCCAGTGCTTGAGTGAATGCTTTAATTAAGAAAGTAGAGAATGCTGCATTTGAGAGATGGACACATCCCTGTGATTTCAGCAAGGCCAGATGCTGTGTCCTGCACTTGGGTCACAACAACCCAATTCTTTGCTAGAGGCTGTGGGGAGAGTGGCTGGAATTGGGGCCCAGTGGAAAAGGACCTGGGGGTGCTGGTCAAGAGCTGCTGACCATGAGGCAGGGTGTGCCCGGGTGGGCAGTGACACCCTGGCCTGTGTCAGCAATGGTGAGGCCAGGGCAGTGACTGTCCCCCTGTCCTGGGCACTGGTGAGGCCTCGCCTCGAGTGCTGTGTCCAGCTCTGGGCCCCCCAGTTGAGGAAGGACATTGAGGGGCTGGAGCGAGTCCAGAGAGGGGAAAGGGAGCTGGGAGGGTCTGGAGAGTCCTTTGAGGAGCAGCTGAGGGAGTTGAGCCTGGAGAAAAGGAGGCTCAGGGGAGACCTTGTCACTCTCTAGAACTGCTTGACAGGAAGGGGGAGCCCGGTGGGGATCAGCCTTTTCTCCCAGGAAACAGTGACAGGATGAGAGGACATGGCCTCAGGCTGCATCATGGGAGGTTCAGGTTGGACACCAGGAGGAATTCCTTCACAGAAAGGGTTGTTAAACATCAGAATGGGCTGCCCAGGGAGGTGATGGAGTCTCTAGCATCCCTGGAGGTGTTCACAAAACAACTGGACATGGCACTTGGTGCCATGGTCTAGTTGACATGGTAATGGTCGCTTAAAGGTTGGACTCAATGATTTTGGAAGTCTTTTCCAACCTAAATGGTTTTGTGGTTCAGTGACTTGTGATCTGTCTTGTCAGAGAAGCTCCCAGTTATTTCTAAAACTTCTGAACATCGTATAAACAGTATAATTTGTAAATCTGATTTGTTTGATCTGATACATGGAATTTGTTTAGTGAAGTAGCACTTGGAAATCTTCCAGCAGGCCTTAACTGAAAAAACTAGAGCTGAGAAGCCAGCACAGGAATATTTTTATAAAAGAAGCAACCTGTAGATAGTTCTGTGCAGGTGATACGTGGAACCTGTCCTCCCCTTCTGCCCCCTGCTGTGTGCACCGAGTCAAATAGCACATTACAAAATCACATGTGCCCCTGTGTTTACCAGATTTGGCTTGCCTGTCTCTGGAGAGCAGGAACTCAGGCTAAAGTCAGGGTTCTTTAGAGTCTCTGATTAGGAGGAAAATTGGAAGTCTTAATTAAGTCTTTGACACAGGGCAATGTATTTGATAGCAATGATAATATTACAAATCAGCAGTTTCAGATTTGTGGTTCTGGGATTCCATTAACCTTTGGGTCATTTTAACAAAATGTACATGACTTTCGATTAAGAGCAGGTAAAACCAGTAAGCAGCAACACATTTAAATTGTGTGATTTAAATCTGAAATCCCTCAAATCTGAAATGACAGACTGGTGTGTAAAGGAAACTGCTAGACACAGGCTTGTCATATTAAAACTTCCAAACTGGATCTTCAGTTCTTGGTACATGAAGAAAACAAATCTTGCTTTATGTGTCATCCCGCTGAGAAATTAAATGCAGTAGTCTAATTTGGGCTATTTTTGTAGGTCATTTGGTGGGGCAAATAGGGCACGTCAGTGAAGATCATGTCAGTGGTTTTTGTTTTAATAATCTTTACTGAGGGCAGAGTTGAAGGAATTTGGAGAAGAGCAGTGATGTTATGAGCGTCTTCATTCTCACTTCCTGTTTTTCCTTTCTGGAAAAATACAAAGTGCACCAGTTGAGATTCAGAAACTGGTTAATTTGATGTTTAGTCAGAAAACAGTTTTGTGCAGGTAATGTTTGTTGTTGAATTTTTCATGATACATCAGAGATACCAAGGCAGGCTTTCTTTAAGAGTGGTAGAAGTAAAGTCAGTAACTTCATCTCTTTACTGCCTTCAACTGCATACTTCAAAATGGGCTCATATTAATAAAAGTCCCCTACAGGAAATAATTCAGGCATGAAAGAACCAGTTTCATATGAAACTGGACAGCTTTATAAATACAATAATAAACTGAATTACAGGGCTATATGCTAAACCTACCCTTGAACCATTTGAGGTAAAATATTTACCTATGTCTGTGGCATGTTATAAAGATAATCAAGGAAAGTGTTATTATGAATTTATATGTTGAATTTTTATTTACATTTTCTTATCCATTCACTTCTTATTTATGAAATGTAGTCGGTGTATTACAACTTAACTGACATTGTCTGTAACACTGCTTCTATGATAATTTAAATATTAAAACAGGCTATTCCTTCTTGAGTATTCTGTGAATGATGTTTCCACACTTAGTAATGATTTTTTTTATATTGTTAAACTGACTTTATATAAAATAAAAGTCAATTTACAACTTTCAAGTATTATGACTTGTTAATTTTGTTTTCATATACTATAGGATGTGTTTTGGAGTTGCAGACAGAGTATCTTTGCTGAAATGAAGAAGAAATTTTCACAGGTAGACAGATGAAATCAACTTTATAAAATGATAACCAAGAAACATAATAGCAGCATGATGCTGTAGCTTCTAGTTTTTTTAACATGAGCATGAGCTATTGACATTAAAGTCTCTGTGCATGTTCTTGAATCCAAAGATGATGTTTGTGTTAAATTCAGTCTTAATGGTAGCTTCAAACTGAGTATGTGTTTATATGCTTTTACACTAGAGTGTGAGGCTTTGGCTTTCTCTGTCTCTGTATTAAAAAAAGGAATTGTTTTACTCTCATAATACATAAGATTATGTAATGGTTAAAATTAGTTCCTGTGTTTCTGTTGTGGACTAGGTTTGATAACAGCCTGTCAGAGTAGCTGAGGGATCTATCACTGGCCAGTCTTGCTTTTCACACTATTTTTGTAGTAAAGTAGCCCCAGACAAGGTGTTGCACGGTTGTCAGCTGGTGTGTGTGTGAATGCACTCCATGGGTAGAGTTGGGCTGAGGTTATTTTTGCTTTTATCTATTTACTACTAACAACTTGAAGCAGCGTGAATGAATGACGGCTTAATACCCTTTGCTATACTGACCCTGAGTTAAACCAGTTCAGTCTGTCAGAATTACATCTGTGAACAAGGGAGAGAGGATTTGTGTGACGTGCAACATCCAGCAGCCCAACCAGCAAATCTTCTGTAATCGTCTATCATTTGTTCCCTCAATGTTATTTCCATCCCTCAGATACCGTGTGCCTAATTATGTTCAGTAGCAGCTCTAATGCAAGGCACAGCTGCTTCACCATGCAGGGTAGCAGGGGAAGTGTGAGTGGGAGTTGACTTTCCAGGGAACTCCTGCAGGGAGGAGGGGAGTCAGTGCTGGTTAAGGCAGTAGCCCAAGGAGTTGAGTCTCCAGTGGAGAACTGCTCATGACATGATCATACACAGTAGCCCATCAAGTTACAGCATCAATGCAAAATCAGTGTGGGGATAATTAAATCCAAATTAACTTCTCTTTTCCAAGGTGAACCTGTATGAGCAGTAGCAAATGCCTCTTAACCTCCCTGCAGCGTTCTATAGAGGAGGGTGGGCTCCCACCCAGAGCAAGTCTTTACCATTCTGAGGGACCTGCATGTAAATATAGGTTGATCTTAACAAGTTTGTTGGGTCTTAGATGCTGCTCACCTTCTCAAAAAAAAAAAAAAAAAAAATCAAGAAAGGAGACCACTGAACAAGTTTTACTTTCTCTTCCCTAACTACACAGTGAAAGAGAGAACTTGCTTCTTCAGCAAAAAAAGGAAAAAAAAATAAAAACAAACAAAAAAAAATATGCTGTGCTGGGAAATTTTAAGGAAAGAGCCCAGGAGAAGTAATCACAGGTGAAAATTAAATTTAGTCTGCTTAAGTATAGCCCTGTTTGTCTCTATGGGTTCTGTAGATGAAAGTGAGGACATAATATGTCAAAATTATTTTTGACTTCCAAAGTGTGTTTTCTTCTTAACATGTAGTTAATGTTTCAGGAATAGTTTTGTGTATCTTCTTGGAAAGTAGTTCATAAATGTAAAATTCTCCCATAAAGATGAAATATCTGAAGTGTTGCAGATTTGCTGCAAATGGTGCTTTGAATCTTTTTGAGCATGCAGTTAATGAAGGCTTCCACACAGGATATTTCATTTGATAAACCTAAAGAGATTGGACTCCAAAGTCTTAAAAACAAATCCCAGTCAAAAGCAAACTAACGTCATACAGATTGGGTCGAGGGTGGTTTTATTTGCCTTCCTCTAACAACTTTTTTGTGACACTGATAGGAATAGATGCTGCAGTCAGCTAACATTTTATTCTATCCGTGTGTGAGCACTGCCAGCAGATCTTGCAATCCTGTAATGAAGGCATGCAGCATCAGCTGGAATGTCTGTGTTCCTTTTCCAAGGATTTGGTGATGTAAGAGCTCTCAAAAGGGGCTGTACCATTTTAGTGGTGCTCATCTGTGTTGTGAGGCTGGCTGTGTAGAAATACAGGGGATTCTGAAGGTGTTCAGATCTTTGTAATTCTGTGTTCCCTAGAAGCTGCTTGTGATGTGGCTGAGAGTTTGAGCATGAACATGATTGCCATTTGTTGTTCTTATCCACTGAGAATTATGATAGCAGCACTGCATGTGTTTTTTGCCTTTTTGGTTGCTGTGGCCTTTAGCCATGGACTGAGATTTGGGCACTCTGACAAGGCATTACTAATGCTTCTGTGTGTTACAGCTTGAAAAGGCTGAGTCCCTGAAGGACTAATTCCTTTTATTTACCTGATCCTTTCCTATGAGATGTGTATTTAAATATCAGTTATTCCTTCTTGTTCTACAGTTTTGGATAATTAAGAGAATTAATTGATTGTGCTTGGATCTTTGACTTCCTGGGTTTTCAGTGGAAAAATGCCATTTTTCTTGACTTACCTGGGTCCAGAAATTTTTATTCTTATTCCAGTGCCACTTTCTTTCAAGATCATTGTTCTGATTTCAGATACATTGAAATTTCTATTTAAACTCCCTTTACTTTGTCCAGTAGCCATTTGTCAGTGCTAATTTTCTTACTTTGTTCAGGCAGAAGACTATATCCTGCAACTCAGACAGCAGTGCAGGTAGTAGGAAGTTGGTGGCTTGATTATGAACTTTTTGTTTAGTGGTCAGCTTCCAAGGTTGCTTGGAAGCTTGCAATTTTCCTGGTTTGCATTCCTGAAAGTCACAAAAAGCATATTCTGCCTCAGCAGGATTTATGATTGTGTCAAAGCAAAAATATGAGCTGAAGTGATGACTTGGAAGTCTGTTCCAGATTTTGAAGCAGCCTTCTATCTGCTTGCTGGCTGAAATTCTGTGCGGAACCTGAGCGGTTTCTCTGTCCCCACACCCATACAAATTCCTTCTTGTTCCATAAAAATGGAGCTTGTTCTTATAGATTTTCCAAAACTGGAAGGTTCCTTATTTTCTCATGCTTACCTTGGAAAAGAAAGTCCAGTTTTAGGAACCTTAGGTTTTAAAGGTATACTACATTTCATTGATGAAGTCTTGTTTTGATTTTTCAGTTAAACTCCTCAATGTTGCTACTTTTGCTCCTGAATTGTTGTGTGCTGTCATTCCAGGCAGAATGTGCTGCTGAGGAGCCCAGGGTGCTGTGTATAATCCAGGACACCACGAATTCCAAGACTGTGAATGAGCGTGTCACCCTGAACCTGCCAGCATCCACCCCGCTCAAACGGCTCTTTGAGGACGTGGCTGCCAAAGTGGGCTACGTCAATGGCTCCTTTGATTTGATGTGGGGCAATGGAGACAGTGTCACTGACACGGTATGGCAGCACTGCCTTCTGTTTCCTCTGGGCAGCAAACACTTCAGGGCATAGAGAACCTCCTGCTGAGCTGCACCGTGCTCTTTTAATTCCTGTAATGCTTTGTGGCGGGTGCACCACAGCAGGCTGATGCCACTTGTTGATTTGGCTGAATGTTAGTCTCAAAGTGTGCTCTTTAATGATACAGCTGGTTAATCATTAAACAAAAACTAATATGATCATTCAGAGGCAATATTAGTTTTTGTTATCAGTATGTATGTTTAATAATAATACCCATGATCAATAGTCTCAATTTCCTGTGGTCTTGTTTGAGAAATGTTTTCTTCTCAGCAGCAGCATGTTGTGTAGTGAGTCCCAATGTTTCTTAGACCTCTTTGAATATATTGTATTAAAAAAAATCATATCACTCCTATGCTTTATTGTAAATCAGTGTTGATTTTAGTTAATATTATTTCTGTAGATGGTACCTATAAAACTTTCTAAGATTTGTTAAGAAATAGACATTAGTTTATTTCAGGTCATGTTTATGCCGGCTGAAAGTATTTTTTTTTCCTTTTAAAGAAAAAAAGTGTCTGCATGCTATAGAGGGCACTGGATAATGTGGTGTTCACAAGGAACTTACAGACCAGTGTCTGACTCCTGAATAGATTAAGCTGCATTAGACTGTAATGTTTCTTAAACTGTTCCCAAGTTATTTCAGTACTGATGATGTGTGTTTTGTTTACTGGATAATTATTTATTTTCATGCGGTCTTACTGTGTCAGCAACCACATCAAGCAGTGTACTTGGATGGAATCTGTTAATTGCATATAGATCTGTTTCTAAAAAGTGCTCTTTCTGTTTTACTTTTTTAGCAGACTCCAATAGATCAGAACAGTGACAAAACCATCCTTGATGCTGGTTTTGAGCCAGGGAAGAAGAACTTTCTGCATTTGACAGACAAGGATGGTGAGCAGCCTCATGTAGTGCAGGTGAGTAAAATCTTCACTCAGCTACATAAGCCAGTGTTGGGGGAGAGATGTGTGTTCTTTGTAGTGCTTGTGTAAGATCAGAACATGAAATGAAACTGGGCTGAGTATTTCATCCTAAGCTTCTTTGGGAACCTTCTCAACAGACTTTGACTATATTTACATCTCTATTCACATTTCTCCTGAGTGGGACCAATTCCATTAGTAATGATTTGCTGTCATTCTGTTCATGCTTGTCAAATATTTATGTGATGTTTGCCGCAAGGAATTTTCTAAGGTTATATAACTAATTAATCTTTGACACATTCAGAGATAAGTCTTTACAATACATATTTAATCATATATCCAATCTCTTTCCTCTGGGTGTTTGAAAGCAATATTGGGCCTTTCTGGCAGAATTCTCAGAAATGACAGCTCTGGATCAACAGCAGTCAGCTGCTTCCACATTTACCTTTATGGAAAAATAAATAAATATATACACATACGTACATACATAAATATATATATAAAAAAGAAGAGTTGGCAGTGTTGCTAGAAACTACTGTTTGCCATAACAAATATTTTGAAAGTTTCTCAAATGCATGGTACACACAGCTGCAATATATTCAAATCAAGGATTGGATAGACTAGTGATATTTTAAGATTTATTACTTAGCTCTTGTATCAGCATAATGCTGGCTTACTTAGTCTTTGTTGTGGAGTTTAGTTACTTGAAAAAAGGAAAAAGCCCCCATGTGTAAATATCTGTGCTCAAGATCAGAATTTAAGAATGATTCTGAATGAGTAATGGAGTGAATTTTTTTGATGTCTGGAAAAAATCTTACTCTGTATTTCAGTGCAGAAAACTTGAGGCACAGGAGATGCTTAATTGCCCACTTGCTTGTTGTATATATACACTCTAGTACTGTACTTGGTTGTACAGTGTTCCAAAGGACCTTTCCTTCCGACAGTGTCAAGAGCAATGTGTCAAGGGCTTGAGAATTTGGAGGGCAGAGCTGAAGTTACACTGTGTGTCTGCAATTTGGAAAAAATTGTGCGATGTGCTTGGCAAAATCGGTTTCTTAGCCATGAGAGAAAAGTAAATGTCATAGGTACTTCAATAAAAATGTGTTTGTCTAACGTGTGCGTGCAATGGGTGTGTTTGTGTTCCCAGGAGGAGTCAGGTACAACAGAGGACGGTGCACAAGAGAGATTTATAGGCCCTCTTCCAAGAGAAGGCTCCATTGGATGTACCAATGACTATGTCAGTCAAAGCTACTCCTATTCTTCAGTCCTGAGCAAATCAGAGACAGGTATCGTGTTCCCTCTTGTAAAGGCAGTGCCAGTTTGTAATTGTTTCAGCACATTTTCAAATAGCAGCATGTCAGGATTTTTTTTTTAATTAATTGCAATTTATTTTAAAAATACCCGCATCACTGCTACATTTTTTTATTCATGTTTTTTATGATACTCTCCCATCACTTTAGAAATGGAAGAACTGTATTCCATCCTTTCCTTATTTGGGACAGGTAGTTCAGACTCTGTCAGGGTCCTCCTTTACAGTGTTCGTGTGCTGCGCATCCCTAGTTCAGGGTTGGATCAGCAGAGTGCCCAGCTCAAGCTGTGTTCACTCCCAGCTGAAGGAGGACTGGATACCCTGTTCTGGAGGGGCTCCTGTCACATCTCTGCTTGGCCTGGGAATTCCTGCCAGGGGCTGCACTCTCTCTGCCTCCAGGAGGATTCTTCAGGAGGCTTCTCCTGCATCCCCCAGCCAGGAGGGCCTCCTTAGGGAAGGGAGTGCTGGTTTCAGGGAGGCTGCTCAGCAGGGCAGGAGGAGACAGCAAATTACAGCTGCTAGGAGAGAAACTCCTCAGAGTAAAGTTACTGAGCAGCCACAAAGCTGACACTTGTCTTGCACCACTTCCCACCTGCTTAAGGCCTTATTTGACAAATAAGAAAGTTTATCTGCCTGTTTTTTCATTTAACAAAACTGGAAAGCTGATTTATATAGTGTAGAGTAATAAATAAGGTACAAATGTTCTGACTCAGTCTCTTCACAGAAAATGCCCGTGTGTGGAATAGCTGCTTTTTCATTACTGAGATTATTTTTCTTAATAATTTTCAGAGTATAAAAAGGCATTTTTAATTTCTTCATTATACTATGCTTCAGTATATGCTCCTTGCTTATCAGTTGTTCCCAATATTGCATATTTTGGAGAAAATCTTTTAATTACAACTTAGATTAATATAAGTAAATAATTTCATTTTCAGCTAGTAAAAATGACAGCAGCATTTTAGTAGTTCGATTAGTTACTTTAATTAGTTACTTTAATTAGTTACTTTAATTAGTTATTTTAATTAGTTATTTAAGGGGGAAGCGTGTAGAATAGAAGTGTTGTGTGGGCACTTGAGATTTTTTTTTTATTTCTGTTTTGAAAACAATAATAAAATCAGTGCAGATACAAATTATATTAACAATTATTGCTGGGATACTTTTAGCAGACATCAAGCAATAAGTTATCTGATACACAATTGTTTCTTAGAAAATTCTAGTTTATTCTGTAAAATATTTAAATCTGCTATTAGAATGTATATGGTTACCTACATCCCCATTGGTGTAGTATTCAGCATTAAATATTATTTTTTACTATGATCAAAAAACAGCTTCATGTCAATCAGGAGAATTTTTTTTTGTTATATAAACTATTATTCTCTATTGCTTTCAGAAATTATAACATTCCCTCCATTTATAGTCTAAATAATGATAAATAATAACAGACGAATGCAGTTCTTAAACACTGTCACAGATTGTTTTCTTGTCAAGTGTTTTAACTCTTGAAGTGATTTGCCATCTTTTTGCATTATTTCCATCTCATTATTCTCATATTTTTAGGTTATGTGGGGCTGGTAAATCAAGCAATGACTTGCTACTTGAACAGCCTTCTGCAAACACTTTTCATGACTCCTGAATTTAGAAATGCATTGTATAAGTGAGTATATAGAATCAAAAACTTCTTGAATTTGTGCTGGTTCATATTGGTAGGAGACCCTTTGGAATTTCACCTGTCAAAATTTCCATGTTTGGATACTGGAAATCATAATAGAAGTCAAGCTGGATAGACTTCTAGATTATATCTGCTCAACAGCTTCAGCTTTTCAGTAAAATATAAATTACTGGTTGTGGCATGGATGAGCTTTTTAAAGAATCTGGAAAACTTCAAAGTTAAAGTTAAATTTGATGCTAACTGCAGTTCATGTCTGTACAGTGAATGGCTTCAAAATTCTCATTTTTTTGTGTTTATGCATTTGAAGAGTGTCATTGCCATTTACTGCAGAAATGGATAAGCAACTATATTTGGCTTCTCCCAAGAAACAGAGTTTCTGTCTGCAGTTTGTGACATGGCAGACCTGAAGTGTAGTAAACGTTGATTTAATGCCTTTTCAATCATGTTTTCAAAGCAGTTTTATTTGTCAAATATCTTGTATTGCAAATAGGTGGGAATTTGAGGAATCTGAAGAGGATCCTGAGAGAAGTATCCCCTACCAGCTTCAAAGACTGTTTGTGTTACTGCAGACCAGCAAAAAAAGGGCAATTGAAACAACAGATGTTACTCGGAGTTTTGGATGGGACAGTAGTGAAGGTAATGTGCAGCAGTTAAAAGTGCTGTGGTTTGCTTCAGCTGCTGCCTGCTAGGGGCTAAACTGTTGTTCATAAAGGAAAATACCAGAGTAACTAAAAGTAATTAATGGAATCGACTTTTTCAATGGAAACAAAATAGCCTGCATGTGTACTTTGTTGTGGGGTGTGTCTGACTGATAAAGAAATGGCGTCTGTGAATTATAGGCTGTTAAAGTAAAAAGCATTAATTTTTTGTAGTTAAACTGTCTTTACACATGTTAATTGTTTCTGAGAAAGTACTTCTTTATAGGAAACTTGATTCTGTTTTGAACCACAAATGTCAAATGCCCATGTTGCTTTTATGGAATTACCCATATTAATGTCTACTTCAAAACAAGAACTGTGTCTTTTTTTTAACACTTGTGTGGTGTAATTTTGCTCCATAACCTGTTGATTTTTCCATTATCACATGATGATAAGGAGTTGGAAGTTGGGTTTTGGAGAATCAGCATGAAGTGGGACAGAAATCAGAAACAGTTTGTTTTATACCAGTGTACATTAGCAGTTCTGTATTTTTCACATAATCTTGCTTGTGTACACAGTTCCTGTTTATGCATAAACATTGTGAGCAAGCCGGCTGCTATTTTTTCTGAATTACATTGAGAGACAGCTGCCTGTGGAATTGAACACTGGCCCAGTAGTGAATAATGTAGGTACACATGTAAACTAATGATTAGTTTTTTAGGAAGCATTCTCAGGGTACAGTCAGTTTTGGGACTAAAACATTTCCTGTTTTAACTAATAATAGTTTCAATTTCTAACAGCGTGGCAGCAGCATGATGTGCAGGAGCTTTGTAGAGTCATGTTTGATGCTTTGGAGCAGAAATGGAAGCAAACGGAGCAGGTGAGCTTGGAAAAACTGTCTTCAGTGGTGTAGTATTGTGGGGGTTTGTTGGGTTTTCTGATGATTGTAAAAATCATTTACTAAATTTTAAATACCAGCTTATTGAAAATCTGTGGTAGTTTTCTTGTTTGACACAATAGTTAAGCTGCTGTGATGTGTGACTTTCAAGAGTGTGTTGCATCTGTTTTCCTCCCCCACATAAAAGTGGACTATTCTGTTCTCTGGATACTCAGTCTTTATTTGAAGCACAGAAAGTGATTGTGTAACTCCCACAATAACTTCCTTGCTGTCAGTATTTATTAGGCTTTGTTGTGGCCTCTTGAAGCTCAAGCTCTCCCTTCTTTTAATGCAGGAGAAAGTTAGGAATATATTCGTGGCACAGGATGCATTCTGATAAATTGCCACCTTCTTGCAGGCCAGTTTTGGTAAATAGGGGTAATTGGTAAATTGTCTCTGGACACACAGGAAAGGACTGCAAGGTCAGTCTGTTAACAATGTCTGCAAGATCAGGCTCATTTTAAAACTTCAATTTGGTGCTTTTGTAGTCACTTAAAACATGACTGTAAAGGACACTGAAGGTTATGTAACGTGATTTGAGAAGCTTGTTTGATACATGTTTTGGGCAGGGGAAAATAAGAAATCAGGAGGTGGATGTCCTGCTGGGGAATGGTATTTTAAGTGTGTAGCCATGCATTTAAGACTTAATTGACAAAAAAGTATTTTCTTGTAAAACTAAAGAAATACAGTATTGGTCATTTTTTTAAAATCCCTGTTGCTGTATCTGTTTGTTGCAGGCTGATCTTATAAATCAACTGTACCAAGGCAAACTGAAGGACTATGTGAGGTGCCTAGAGTGTGGCTATGAAGGCTGGAGAATCGACACGTACCTGGATATCCCTCTGGTCATCCGGCCCTATGGCTCCAGCCAGGCGTTTGCTAGCGTGGTGTGTACTATTATGGTCCTAATAGTGCATCCATACACACATAGAATACATAATGCCCCAGTGGTAGAATTGGTTCCCTGGTAAGTATCATCCTAGATACTCCATCTTGGGGTGTTCGTCTTTGTGCAGTGAACCAGCTAGCAAGTTCTAGAAGATTTTTCTCTTTTTTTTGGCTTTTTAGTTTATTTCTTGTTTTGGTTTTTTTTTTTCTTTTGCCCTTCAATGAGTCCTACTGGTGCATGTATAAGGGGAGGGGAGATGCAACTTTATTGCCTTAGGGCTGCAGTAATCAATTATTTTCTTCCTGATAAAATCTTCAGCACTTACTTGAGAGATTTTTATGAGATCACAAAGTTTTATTTGGGTTGGTCTTTTTATTGGCACATCTGCTAAATTTTCATAGTGTTATTGAAAGTCATAGTGAAAGAACAGAGCATTGACATAAAATCTTTAATTGCCATGCTGTTGCTGTGCTTTTTAAAGGTGACTTCTTAAATACCATATCCTTTTAATAAGCAATTTGATGATAATTCAAAAATCCTGTTCTACATCAATGTTCATGGTCTCTTTTGCTCCAGCTTTACTAATGCTGGTGAGCATAACTATTGCTTAGTAAATCTGTGGAAGTTCTTTTGTTTGAGTTTTTCCACCCCCCTGAAAAAAAAATTACAAACTGTGAAATTCCACAGTATACTGTAGATGGAGTTGTGAAAAAGAATAAGAATAAATCAAACAAGTCTTTCAGTAAAGGTTGTTTTAAACAAACACTTGTGTGTAATTGGCTTGTTTATTATATATTAAGTATTTTTCTTCTGCATTTAGTGTGCTGGCAATATTTTTAAAGCACTAATAGTCCATAATTCTTAACAGTAATTTTGTTAAGAATTGTTAGAATTAATTTGAACTCAATATAGCTTCAAAGTACTTCATAGTTTGAAACTTTAAATACCAGTCCAGAGAAGTAGTAAAAGGTGAGGGACATTGATCTTGGAAAAAGGATTCAAGTTAGTAATGTCCTTTGGATTCTTTTTAAGATTGCATTAAAATTACCTGGAACTATCCAGCTAATTGAAGCTGTCTTAATACAGATTGATATTTTATACAGATAGCTTCCCTTTTCACCTTTTAACCCTAATTTCTAGCAGTATTCCCTGAACCAAATTTTATTTGTTGTAATTTTTATTCAATAATTAGATTTTTATGATCTATTAAAAGTAATGAAAACTATTCAGTTCATGTAGTTTAATTCTGCATTTAACAATGCATTGTTCGTGTGTCTCAAATGGAAAATTTTTTTCTTTAGTGGACAAGTCTGTAGTGCAATGCTAAAAAAAGACTTTGTCTATTTGTAAAAACAGAGAACTTGAATGAGTAAGGGCTTAAAGGTCAGATTACTTTTAATAGTATTTGATATTTTTCCTTTCAGTCAGCATTTACTGGGTTTACTACATTGAGGAAAATAGTTTTAAGATTTTTGTTACAAAAACTTACACGGTTGGAATTTGTATTGATGCTTCAATTTTTGAGCTTTTTCAGTTCCTACTCTGATTACATTCAGTTGATTCTCCTCCCTGCATATGTATGAGCGATAGTGGATGTAATTTTTAGTTGTGTAGTCTTCAGCAGTGGGGAGATATGGAGGATACTTGCTTTTGGAGAAGGGAAAAATCGCCTGTTTCTAAATGGAATTCTCTGAAGGTAGTATCCTCCATTGATCCATAGATGGTGTGGTTTAGTAGGTGTAGGTAAAAGGGTTTGAGAGATCCAAAACTTCTCACATGCGCTAATAGGGCTTATGGAAGGGAATGTAAAACTTTTTAGACCTTGCTAGTCAGCTCCTGAGGGAACTTGCAGCAGGCGACACAACCCAAGATAGGGGATCTAAGGAGGATACTACCTTCAAAGAACTCTAGTTAGAGGTAAGTGATTTTCCATTACTTTCGAATAAGAGAGAATGGATGGATGAGCCTTAAGTAAGGTTAATCTGTAGAATGCCATTTAAAGAGAATTATCCCACTGTTTGACATTGTGTACTACCAAAGAAATGCAGATATTTGAAATGTTGCATTAATTGATACGTGTATTACTTCTCAATACATGGGTACATTGAAGAACTGGGAAAGATAATGTCATGCTTTCTTTATTTCCTACTATGAACTAATTCTGAAATTCTTCAGTGTGGTTAAAGTTTGCATTTTTCTGATTCCCCACCCTATCCCCCAACTCCATGTAGCATAGCTGCAAACTCACTGGGGTGGCTCTGGGGCACTGAGATGTTGTCAGTGTGTAACTCAAGATGGTTTCTGAACAAGTACGTATGTAATCTGCATTGTTCAAGGGTATGGTGTCAAAAAGCCCCTGAATCAGGTTTTTCTTGAGGTCAGTAGAAATCCAGGCATAAAAACATTTGGCTTATTTCAGGCAGGTAAACAGGAGCAACAATTCACATTCTGATTTTTGTAGGTACTAATGTCTTTTGTATAGAAGCTTGAATTTAACAGCACTAGGCATAAGCTGAAATCTTTTGCAGTAAAAAAAAATATTTTGCAGGATGAACAGCGGAGAGAAAGGAAGATGCAACTAGGAGCTAGCAGTGATGCTGAAATTATGTTACTAGAACATAATGAGAGTTGATTTGTAACACTAGAAAACTAACAGTGATCCAAGTATTCTGGAGATGTAGCAAATACAGTTGTGTTTTGTTAAGTGTTGTTAGTTTTCAAGATCTTTTGATCCATAGCTTTTCTTTTGAGACTGTAAGTATTATGTACCAGCAGTCCTTCTTAGGGCAGAAATTAATTTGAACTTCATGTGAACTTACTTTGTGGTGTCCTTGCCAAACTGTTGAAGGCAGAATATGGATGATGTGGTAATTCCATTTTGTTTTTAAAGCTAGATCAGTAACAAGCTCTTGTATTTTCATTGAACATACTCTTTGAATACAGGAAAACTGATGAGCTCTGAAAACCTGAGATGGCAATTAGTTTCTAGCTTTTTCTAAGAGCAGTTTTGCCTAAATGCCATTTGATGTGTAAGTTTTCATAAAGGTCCTACTGCTCCTATTCAGAGGTTTTACAAATTTACACATTTACAAATGCTTTCAGTATGGCACCTGTCAAACTACTGACTAGATCATAATGCATTTTTATGGAGGGAAGGTTCTCTGCAGTGCTTCTCTTGAGCCAGACAATAATTAGGTTGAATTGTTACATCATTTTAGTGTGCTAAGTGATGGAAATCTCAAAATACTAATAACTGGATACACTCAGAACTTGGCTGGACAAGGCTTCGAGCAGTATGCTTAAAGTTGGACCTGATTTGAGCAAGGAACTAGGATCAGATGATCTCCAGAAATTGCTTTCAGCCTGTATTGTTCCTTTGATTCTTGGAACTAGAAAGAAGTTTAAATAGCTTTTGTCATCCTAATACGTACCTTGATCACTTACACTTCAGTTTGAAGTGTATATGTAGGGGATTCTGGAGTAACTCCAAACTCAGTAACTCCAAGGGTAGGTAACAGCTGCCACTTTGGAGGTAACTCCTGAGGTAACACTGGCTTCTGGTGGCAGGGCAGGGGTGTGTGCTGTGATAGGCTCTGCAGCTTGGCAGCATTGTCCCTGCTTTTGCTGAGCAAACTGTCAGAGCAGAGAGCAGTGAACTGCACTAGAATAGGAATTGTATTAAGAAACCCCCTCATCAGCAGAACTAACCTCGGTGTAAAGATTGTGTAGGAGGCGAAAGAGTCAGCCAGGGGAACAGCAATGGTCATTATCTGAGGATTGAAAAATACATGGCTTGTAAATGGAGGTCCCAGGAGCTTCAATCAGGCCTTTCAAAGCACGGCTCACTGTGTGTGGCGAGCAGTGAAACCTCAAGAGTGATGTAATAATGTTTCACTGCCTTCTCAGGGGTCTAAAGCATCATCACTTCTTGCCTTATGTAAAAATTTGTAGGGTGTTTCCTTGTTAAATTGCACATCACATGAGTCTACATAAGCATTACACAATCATTTATGTCCCATCCTTCATATATTCCCATTTATATTCATGCTGATAGATGAGATGCAACTTTTTTCTTATACTGAAATACATTCTTCTTGCCTTAACTGGCATTTGGCTCACAAGAGAGAGTTCTGTCACTGATTATGATGTCATTATGTGATGTTTTCTGATTCATGTTTTCTGTGTTGGCCATTAACTTTTCAGCTTTCACTGAAATAGTTCTGAATAATACTCAAAATAGAGCAATGCATTTCTTCTGTTTTCTTTTTAAGCAGGTTCTAACTTGTTTAGACTTTTTTCTTACATTTTTAGAATGAGTTTCCTCACAGTACATAATCTTACTAAACATTAGCTGTCTGTGGCCCTGGAGTAAAAAGCAGCTCAGCCTCTGTAGCACTTAGGAAGTAAAGACATAGACAGCAGTTCAGTTCAGACTCTAAAAGGTGTTCACATGTCTGGAGAGTCTCTGCCCAAGAGCTGTGATTTCAGGGCTGTTCAAAGGACTTTTTGGCTGGCTCAAAAAATGGGAAATTGAGAAGACTGCCTTCACTGTACAGTTGTTCTATGGAGTTTGGCAGGTCTTTCATTTCTATAGTTGTCACCTGAGAGTCCTTTTTTAAAAGTCTTATTCCGAGAACAGCAACAGAGCTTTTGTAAAATAATTGCTCTGCTGTTCTTCCTGCTCTGTTCTTGGAAAGAAAGAAGGGAGAAGGGAAGAACTGGGGGCTTTTGTGAAGAACTTGGCATATCCTTGATTAGTTCCCAAAGTGGGATTTGCCAAACAACACAATTTAGATAGCAGTCTTAAGTTCTTTGCCAGCTGTGTTATGACTGCTGAGTTTACTTTGCCCAGTTAAGCCCCTGCTTGCTCAGGCTTCCGGGGAACAGCCACAGCCCTTCAGTAACAGATGATGATTTTAAAAACATTGTTGCAGTTGTATTTGTTTCCACCTCCATGGGTGAACAGAGAACTTTTGGCTTCCACTTGAGTTCAGAAACCCAGAGCCTACTAGCTTGCAAGCTGACTGGGTTGTAGGTTTTAACTTTGAAAATCTCTGGGTAAAACTCTGCAGTGAACCTGTCTCAATATTCTTAGTGAATTCTGTTTGAACAAGTTTGTTATCAAGTATTTGCACCTTAATGTGCAGTGTTAGGGAGAGGAATAATGATCAATTTGGTTGTATTTTGAATACTGTTTGCTGTAGTGAGGAGCAGAGTAGAAGTCATTGAAATCCTGGATATAAGCATTAGTGACAAAACTTTTGGGGTTTTTTGAACTACCCCAAACTAGGCCACTGTCAGAAGACAAAATTCCAGTTATTGCTTAGTTGCCTCATAAGTTTTATCTAGGAAACTACTTCTGTCTTTATAGGAGATGGCCATATCTGATTCTCACTCCTTTGGGAGCAAAACTCAAATATTCTTCCCTCTGTCCTTTCACCAGCTTTCATTTAAAAATAGGACCTACAAATGTAGTTTCCTAAGACCCTGGGTAAAACAGGACTAAGGTTATCTTCATGCAGAGCATTGAAAAACTGAGTAACATTTTTTTTTTCTGCCACTTCCTCTTTCCCCTTCTAAATATGGGATTGGATCTCTTGAGAAAAACTCCTTTAGAAATGCAGAACCATCTCAAATTCTGTGAGAACAAAAACAAGGCAGGGTTTAAAAATAAGCTCATTTTCACAGCAGGTGACTCCACAAACATGACTAAATGTGATGTGCAAGGTAACAGGAGTAAATATAACTATTAAACGAAAGACAGTTGGGACTCATCAAATACTGAACGACATACAGTTAATTGTGGTTTTACTGTTTACCTCAGGCTGGGTAGAAAGGTTGACTTCCAGTCATGTTTACCTGAATATTGTGTCTGTACCAAAGTTTGTCAATCAAATTTTGGTGGTAGATTTAAATGAAGTATTTGTGGGTGTTTGCAATCTGATTGTAAATTTATACCTGCATAGTAAACACTCTTTAAAAATGGGGTAACATTTTTATTCTTAGGAAGAAGCACTGCATGCTTTCATTCAGCCTGAGATCCTTGATGGCCCAAATCAGTACTTTTGTGAGCGATGTAAGAAGAAATGTGATGCAAGGAAGGTAAAGACTGGTCAAATGATTTGAAAAATTACTTTTAATAGATACCAATCCTGATAACAGGGGCATAATCTTGTCCTTGTTTCATTTAGGGTCTGCGGTTCTTGCACTTTCCATACCTGCTGACATTGCAGCTGAAGAGATTTGACTTTGATTACACCACAATGCACAGAATTAAACTCAATGATCGCATGACTTTTCCAGAGGAGTTGGACATGAGCGTCTTTATTGATGTTGAAGATGAGGTAAAGTATCTGGTTTCAGAGAAACGCATTTAACTTCCTTCAAGTTTCTCATTAAGGAAATCAAAATTCCAGTCTTAAAAACCCATTTTAACAACATTATTCATCTACATAAAATGTTCTTTAGCCATGCCAGTGCTATAACTTGAAGATTTTAAATCTGTCCATGTGGATTTTTTTTTTTAATATTGCAAACAAAACATGTTCTCTGTAGTTGGGGTTCCTACTTCCATAAAGAAGCTGCTTCAGATTTCTTACATCTTCACTCGACAGATTTAAAGACATGAGTCTCAGGGTTTCTACATATATACTGCAATTCCAGAATGGAAGATTTATCTGAAACTTGTATCTGAATTGTGTTGGTTGTAAGAGGTGATGTAAAGTTTCAAAACTCTGAATACTGAAGTTAGTCCAGGAACCATTAGTAATGAATTCCTTCCCTCTGAATCACCATGTAGTCTATACTTTAGAAATAAGTTTTTAATTTTTTTTTCCCATCCATCGTCTGGCTTTTTATTTT
This sequence comes from Acrocephalus scirpaceus scirpaceus, assembly GCA_910950805.1. Taxonomy (NCBI): domain Eukaryota; kingdom Metazoa; phylum Chordata; class Aves; order Passeriformes; family Sylviidae; genus Acrocephalus; species Acrocephalus scirpaceus. Next base: position 57,185,904 of record OU383780.1, read on the forward strand.
TCGAATTTTGATCAAAATTCATGTTGTGCAGTTATATTCATGAAGAAGTGTTTACTGTGTGTTTTACATTGAAAACCAAAGTGACTTCTCTAATTTCATTCCTGAAAACATTTGTTGACTTGCACTGGTATAAGAGAAATACTGCCTGGATGTGTGTATGGAGAGGCTTTTCTGGCTCTCTACAAACCCTTATCTTAGGAAGGATGCCATGTAGAGAATTTGATACCTCTCTAAGTGTCACTGGGCAGGGGTCATAAATGATAATGAAGATTGATCTGGGAGAATAGAACTCAGATAAAATTAACAACTGTCAGAAAATCAAAACAATTATCCAGAGGCAAGAGGATCAGGTAAGAGATGAATATCTGGGTGAGCTGCATTCACAGTGTTGGTGACATCTGTCTGTGTCTGTGGTGCTGTTAAGCTAATAGAACACTAACCAGTCTTACTGTAATTGAAATGGCAAAAAAGCCTTTGTCATAGAAAATATTTTCAGTCAGTTCTGATTAACTGGGCCATGGTACAACAGATTTGTTGTTTGGTATCAGATTTCTGGGTACTGAATTGGGATGGCTAGTGCATGGAATGGGCTAATAACAAATATAATCTTGCCAAATCTGAAAGCTGCTAATTACCCTTCAGTTGCACACAGAGCCCAAGAATACTGAAGAAGTGGACTGAAGACATCAACAGAAACAAGTCAGTTCTTGGTCCTGAATTACAGAGTTTTTTGAGGAATTTAATTGTTTCATAGAGTGGATTTTTTCTTTTCTCATACACTGTTATATCTTGTTCCATGTAACTTTTAATGTTGTATAATGTTAGTGTGTATGTCTTATTTTTAAGAAGTCTCCTCAGACTGAGAGTTGCACTGATAGTGGAGCTGAAAATGAAGGCAGTTGTCACAGTGATCAGATGAGCAATGATTTTTCTAATGATGATGGAGTTGATGAAGGAATCTGCCTTGAAAGCAATAGTGCAGCAGAGAGGATCTCTAAAGCTGGCAGTGAAAAGGTATGATAACGCTGGGGTGTTAGATGAGTGGGCAGGAGGCTGGCAAGGCTGACCTGGATTCACCACCAGGATATTCCATGCCAGATTCCCTGCTGTGCACCATCATGCTCAGCAGGAAAAACTGGGGGCTTTCCAAAGTTGCTGTTGCTCAGAGGCTGGCTGGGCATTGGTCTGCTGCAGGGGGTACTGAGTTATGCCTTTGCATCACTGCACTATTAATTTTTTTGTCCGTTTCCGTTTTCTATCAAACTGTCATTGTCACTTTTGCTCTTCTGATTTTCTTCACCATCCCACTTGAGGGGAGTAGTGACTGACTGGCTGGAGGGGTGCTGTGTTGTTGGACAGGGTCAACCCACCACAAATGTAGATGATAAAAATATAATTGATTCTGGCAATGGAGGTGAGGAGTGTCACCTCCAATGGGAGGGAGGTGACACTCCTCACCTCCAGTGAGGTGTGTTGGGAGCGTGTGAGTTTATTTAAATTTTCAAAAATTGACATTACAACAAAGGAAAGAATTCAACCATTTTGGAGATCACCTGAGAATAAAGGTCTTCCCAGCTTGTCAGACTGAGAATTTCCAGTAACTTGTTTTAGCATCAGACCCTCAAACTGAAGACCTGTTTTGCCTTGTGAGCAGTGTTTTTACTTGTGGCCAGCTGTCAAAGGCCTACCAGATTTAGCTGCAAAAGCATCTTGCAGATTAGTAGAAGATTGGGAAGTTTTGATTAGTCATATAGATGAAGCCAAGGGACTAAAAGTTAAATATTCCTTCAGTCATCTTAGTATAATGGAATTAAATAGCAAGTCAGTCCAGGATAGCAGCCATCCTGCTGTGGGACATCAAGGTTGGTAGAGATCGCTGATAAACTTGGTTGAGTTTTCGTCGAAAATCTTGACCTTTATGGTAATGTCTACAATATGTACTTCATCTATTGTTGTTTAGTGAACTCACCTGAAATTAGGCCAGTAGCTTTCATTCAGCCTTGTTAGGAAGCTGTTGGCTTCAGCTGGTGCTTTTGTAAAGAAACAAAGGCTTACTTGCATGTTAATCTCCACATCTGGCCCTGTTTGTATTTACCTTGAATCATTTGAGAGGGTTTTTTTTGGTATATGTTATGAATACTGTCAGTCTTATTTGGACATGATGAAAAAATTAATTCCAGTCACTTGACTGGAGCAAGACCAGAATATTTTAATGTGTCGGTAATGCAAGTGGGACGTCCAAGTATTGACAGTAGCTTTGGCCAGTTATTTCATACTACTTGTTCTCAAGGCAAACAAGCTGTCAAGCCAAGCTTTTTGGTTTGGATATCTTAATAATGGATGTGGGATATGCTGAGAACATACAGTGTTTCTTCTACATAATCTAAAAATATCCTTGTAACACTTCTGAGCCAGTATGGTTCAGTTTTATTTTTTAATTTATATGCAGCACTGAAGGCAGTGCCCTGTATTTCCATCCATTTATCCATGAAAAAAAAATGTATTGACTGCAAGGGTGGAGAAGGGTGATAGCAAATAGACCTAAGCTTTGTAGCTACAAACTCCTGTGTAAAGTTTAGCATAGCAGAGCCCTGGTTTTGTTCATAGCCTATTGCATTAATTATTTTCTATTACCCAAATCCACTCTTTGCATCCAACTATTTACATACCTGGGTTTGTGTCTTTGTTTGAAAAATTAACATTTGTTTAGCTTTTCTTCACTGGGTATGTATAACACCTTGTCTTCTCTCCACAGAGTTCTTTACTTTATGAACTCTTTTCTGTCATGGTTCATTCTGGAAGTGCTGCTGGTGGCCATTATTATGCCTGTATAAAATCTTTTAGTGATGATCAGTGGTACAGCTTTAATGATCAGCATGTTAGTAAGGTAAAAATAGTATTTTTAGTTATGCTTTCTACTCATAAATGGACTAGTAAGTTTCTGTTTTGTGGTTTTCCACTTAGCTGCCTATAAAACCAGCTTCATTATATGTATTTCAAGTATTTCCTTGGTTTCATCCTTATGTCTACCATATACTTATGTTTCACTCACTAGTTTTACTCATATCTAGGGGTTTGGAGTTTCTTTGTTTATTTATCTATGTATTTTTGTGTGCGGGGCAAAGGAGTGTTTCTCCTTGGCAGTGATGGTGGAATGGTTCCTAAAGAAGCTTTTATTCATGTACAGACCAGGCTGGATTTAGAATTTTGCCTTCTGTACATGTGAAGAACGTTTCTTGCTTAGAGAAGTGTTTGTAGATCTGTTACAGCCCAGACTGTGCTGTTAAACCTGTCCAGCTGATGGAGGTGTTCCAGCTATCATCCATAGGTACTATTCAATCAGGAACCTGTATCTTCTTCTCTAAGAAGTTCCTGCTTTAAAAGTCAAAAATGTATGTTTGCATTCATTGTAAAATGGAGAAGCAGATCACTTTGAAATTGTTTTTGGAAGTCAGCACATAAGCAGAAATATTTTTAAAATTGGAATTATTGATATAGTGTGTTGTGTAATGCCATGTCTCCTAGTGAGAATAAATGCATCTTGATTAGTGCAAGTTTCTCAAATAATCATTACATTGATTTTCTGTTAGATAACTCAGGAAGATATTAAGAAAACATATGGAGGATCTTCTGGAAGCAGAGGCTATTACTCCAGTGCTTTTGCTAGGTTAGTAGTACTGTAATGTTACTTTTCTTTCTGGTAGTGTTTTAGTGTAATCAAATGAATGGCCAAGGTGCATGTGCCTAACATGTTACCTTAAAATTAATAGTAGATGCTTCGTGTAGTTGTAAGAACTGTCCTGATTGCTGTTTCAGATCATTAAAATAATGTGATACTTATTTTTGAAAATCCTTCTTGGTTAGTGTATTACTTAGATATGACATAGCTCCTTACTGAAAGATAAACCAGAGCAGCTTCTGAAGCCAGTATTGTTTATTACTCCTGAGTGATAAATTCAGCTGTCTCTTCTCTTCCCCCAGCTCCACAAATGCTTACATGCTGATATACAGACTGAAAGATCCAACAAGAAATGCAAGTAAGTTAGACAGCTGCATTTGCAAAAGTTGGGGGGTTTTTTAAGCTTAAGTGTTGCATGTTGTGGTTTTGTTTCTTGTTATGAAACAATGTCAAAGTACACTAATCTGCATGAAGTGCAATATTTATTTTATCACAACATAGATGATATCTTGAGACTTTTACTGTCAACTAATTCACTTTTTAGAAGAGTATTTGCATTTGTTGTAAAAACAGGATCAAGTGCAGCCATCAGCTTTAGTGTATTTCTTTGCTACACAAAGCTGTGCGTACTGTACTGGAATCTTTTGCTACTATCACTTCCTTGTGTTGCTGATAACATAAGTAAGGGGAATAAGAGGCTGACTTCAGTTTAATTTAAATAATGAAAAAGAGAATAGGGCATGGTATAGTGGGAAATTTGTGTGGAAAAAAGAAAGGGGTGAAAAGGTAAGAAAGATAACTCAAGTATACCTGTACTGCCTAAAGGGTTGCCTGCTGTGGAAAAACTGTATTTTTTAAAATTCTCGCTTTGTTTTACTGGCAGAGTTTCTTGAGGCACATGAATATCCAGAGCACATTAAACAATTGGTACAGAAAGAAAGAGAATTAGAAGAACAAGAAAAGAGGCAACGTGAGATTGAACGCAACACATGCAAGGTTAGAATTTCTGCTGTACTGAGTAACAATACATTGCTAGTGGGAAATGTTTCTACAGTAAACAGTGGCTTTTTACTGCAATAAAAGGACTCCTTTGTGATAAATGTTTGCACTAACAATTCTTTTAGATTAATTGCACACCTCTTGGAAATCTGTACATAGTGCAGGCATTTGTTAGAGGTATTCACCAGACATTTTTGTTGAATTCTTGTATTGCATGTGGGTTTCAATTGGTATTAAAACCAAAACAAAACTAGTTAATCTGGCATCACTTATTTTCAGCAAAATTGCTTCTAAAGAATGTGTAATTCTGCACGTTGTGTTTTATACTGTTAAATCTTTTCATATTGTGACCCTTGACTTTGTGCAATGGTGTTTCTTAAACTAATTCTAAATAGTTACTTGGCAGAAAGAGCAGAATTTTTTCCAACCCTAGATTCAGTAGTAACAAACAAAATAGGACCTCAGTGCCTTACAAGCATGGCAGTCAGCTGCTCTATCTATGAGTCAAATGATTGTTTTATGAGGAAGTTCTCTCATTGCAAAATGTGTAACTCTCTATGTGAAAAGGGAATTTCACATTCATTGTTCATTTGTGCATTTTGCTTTGGAGCATTTGCTCACTGCTTGTGGCTACAAGATGTTCTGGTTATAGAAGCTGTTGGGAGAAAGATGCAGATACACACATATGCCTTGTATGCCTTTGACATTTTCTGTCTGCAGTTGTGTAACCAGCTGGAAGGAAACCATCCCACAGATGAAGCAGAGCTAAAGGTGTATTTCATATTAGATTGCTTGAATATGGGGTTTTCAACTTAAATGGAAAGATGTTTGAAAATGGCTTCATGATCATTTTTCTTCCTTTTGTATTTCATAGATTAAATTATTCTGCATGCATCCTACAAAGCAAATAATGATGGAGAACAAATTGGAAGTTCATAAGGACAGAACACTGAAGGAAGCTGTGGAAATAGCTTACAAGGTATGCCATGCATAACAGGAGAGTTCAATTGTTTGATGTAGTGTTTTCTGCTATGTGTCTTCAGATTTTAAACTTGTAATACTGGGGGGAGTGTTTGAGAGGGCTTGGCTGTGGGATTTTTTGTGGGGGTTGGTCCTCGGGAAGTTCTGTATGATGGGGGGTTTTTTTGTTCTGTGTTTTTTTAAAGGTGTTTTAGTTTGCCATTATTGGCTAAGTTTTCTGCCAGTAGCCATCAGCTGATTGCTGATTGGAGTGATGCAGCCTGCCCTTATAAAAGGCAGTATGATCTGGCATACTCTTATTTTAAACTCAGACAGTGACAGCTGCTGTTAGACTCACCATGGCCTCAGCAAATTAAAAGATTTCTGAACGCTTTTATTTGTGTTGCAGTAAAAACCTTGTATTAGCTATGTAATAACAGAGTTCTTGAGAATCTTCCTGGGTAGCTAATTCAGTAACAGAAGTGAATACCAAGGCATCTGTTGATCTCTGCCTTCCACAAACAGATGGGAGCTGAGGACATAAATTCTTGCTACTTGTACTCTTGGTTCTTGCCATATATGTTTTTGGCTGGGAGAGCATCAGCAAGGCACTTAGAGATTTGGCATGTGCTAACATCTCCTTGAGATGCACAGAGTAATTAGTGGATGTGGACTCCCTCAGGCCTCTAAGATGCCACCTGGTATAAGTGATAGGCAGTGAATCCTCTGAAAATACTTCTGGGACCTGTCTTCAAGAGCCTATGCCATACTTTTTGAAATTCCCTCTTTTCTGCATTTTCATGCAGCCTTCTATTTGAATTTGGAAACATATATATATTGCATGTGTGTAAAATATCTATGATGTGTTTTCTAAAACCAAATTGACTGTTGTGAATTCAAGGGATTCCTGGATGTACTCACAGTGAGGTATTTCTAGCTTGCAAGTTAAGAACTACGCTCACAGCTAAGCTGTTGCTAATGTTTGGGGGGTTCTGTGTGTGCACGTTGCAGCTGATGGATTTAGAAGAGGCTGTTCCCTTGGACTGCTGTCGCCTTGTCAAATACGATGAGTTCCACGACTACTTGGAGCGCTCATACGAAGGAGAAGAGGATACCCCCATGGGTTTGTTACTCGGAGGGGTCAAGTCAACCTACATGTTTGACTTACTGCTAGAAACAAGAAGGCCTGACCAAGTTTTCCAGTGCTATAAGCCTGGTGGTAAGATATGTAATTACATATATGCATTTAGTTTATCCTTGTCTGTATTGTGTTATGGCACAGAGCTTGTGGAACAGCCTCAGTATGAGGTGTTGAAAGAAGAAAACCTAAATTTTACAGTCAATATTTAGAACTACATAATGGGCTGTGCTGTGCTGCTGACTTGCTTCTAGTTGAAGCAGGTCTAAGGTATACTAAAATTTGACAAACTGGAATGTTTTTCCTTTTGGCATTAAATCTGTTTGGAAAATATCATTCAGAAAATGCACTGCTTTTCAATTTCTTGCTGTTTGTATTTAATGCAACCCCTTAATTATTACATCAGACAAGCATATGTGTGTTTTCTTTGCCTGTTGAATTTTCTCTGTGTATATATGTGACTTTGTTTTCTTTTTTCTCCTCCCTGCAGAGGTCATGGTAAAGGTTCATGTAGTTGACCTGAAGACTGAATCTGTTGCTCCTCCAATAAGTGTGCGAGCTTATTTGAATCAAACAGTTTCAGAGTTTAAACAGCTAATTTCAAAGGTAATTTACAGTCCTTAAGGACTTGTATTGAAGAGTTTTCATTAATTGTGACTGTGAAATGTGTCATGATTTACATACCTAAAATGAGAGCCTGCACCTTTTACAGATCATGCTGTGAGTCCTGTCCAGCAGGGTTCAGTTAGACTCTACAGTTGAGTTTGTCCACCTGCTCACTCCTGCTGAAAGCAGCAGGCTGCTTCTTGCTTCCATGCAGGGTTAGCATCTGAGACTCATCAGCCTCACTGAGAGTCCAGCTGATGACAGAACTAGTGAACTGAACTTAGTTCAGTTCCCATGCAACTGAACTAAAGTGTAACTTCCCCCCCAGCTTCAGTATTTGAAACCTAACATCCAAAGCTGTCCATGTTCTTTGTACAATCTCTCCTTTTCATCTCATCCCAGCAGCCACTTGTTACCAAGATGCAAATTGATTTTTACATGGTTTTAAACCAAGGGACGTTACTGCCTCCACTGCATTGGAAGACAGAGATTGCATTTGCTCATTCCTGTGTAAAACAATTTAGTGGTTGGTGTAATTTCATAATATTTGTTATAAAATGTGATTCCAGCGATTGGAGTTCAGTCTAATGCATAATTAAGTGAACACTGTGCAAAACCTGTTGTGTGAGAATATTTATAATTTTCAGTTGGTTCATACAGTAAATATAAGACTATTGTCATAAGTGATTTTTCAGTTCTCTGCAAAGCCAGGCCATTTTATGCATCTGACTTTTTGGAAAAACTGACGCTACACATTAAAGGGTGGAGGAAAGACACTGGGACTGAACAGGTTTGGGAGGTTTCCCCACATGTTCTCTTTGGTAATTTCGAAGGTGCTAGACAAACCTGCTCCTTTCCCTGTGAATAATCCCAGAAATGAAGCCATTTTTTCAGTGTTGAAGGTACGTGTGATGCACATGTTGTCTCCCTGTCCATGTCCTGTTTTAGGCCACGCACCTGCCTGCTGAAACCATGCGGGTGGTGCTGGAGCGGTGCTACAATGACCTGCGCCTGCTGAACGTGTCCAGCAAAACACTGAAAGCTGAAGGCTTTTTCAGAAGCAACAAGGTACATGCTCTGGTTTTGAAATTGTTCATTCCTTGTGGTTGTGTTTACCTGTTGTGTTGTAAAAGGCATGGAAGTATGTATGGAATTGATAATGGATAACTGTCATATATTTTTCTCTGCAGTGTGTGAGGTTTCTGTGCCCAGCACAGTGGTGCTGATGAATACTCTAGGCTATGTATGAAACCAAGCGTACACAGGAGAGAGTGGATTGGGAATCAGACATCTGGCTGTTACTCTGGGTCAGATGATGCTGAGCTTAACAGCCTTATGATGAATGGTTACAATTCAAGCATTCCTAGGGAGCAAAGATTGGTATATTGCTATGAAGCCTACTGGATGTGTTTGCTAAACCACCTGAACAAGTGGACCTGCTCTTAGTATTAAACTTATTAAAAAACAAATATCAAAACTAAAAGCAAGTTTTTGGTGGGTTACTATCTTAAATTCAATAAGTTTTCATTATGAAGATTCCACTGGACAGTTATCATTATTTTTTCAAAAGAGACTTCTAATATGTATTTCCAATAATAACTGTGTAAGCCATTCAGAAAAAGAGTAACTTCGTACTCAAATAACTAACATTTTAAATGCATACTTTGCCCTTTTTTACTGCAGTAGAAATAGCACATCTTTTAGCACATTTTGCACATCGTCTGCCTCTGAAGTTAAAGCTTAATGTTAAATCTTCTTGATGAAAGATTAAGGAAGGCTTTGATGGCTCACAGCTGAGCAAAACAATGCTACTGAGTTGTTATTCAGTCAGAGGCCTTTCACAATCAGTGTGCTACAACACGGAGCCCTTTGACAAAAGGAAGAGAGACATTTAATTTGCACTACTGCTTGCATATGTATACATTTAAAACTGCCTTATGACACTGTACTAGAAAATAAAGACACAGTCTGCTGCAGTGGTGGGGCTCATTCCTACCATAACAGTGCTATGCACAGGTGAAGGGTGCACACGGAGTGATTTATGAATCCACTTCTGAATGTGTTTACTGCAGATGGTAAGTCTGCTTACATTTCACTCCAGCCTTAACACAGAAAAGAAGGAAAAGTGAAATCATTATTATACTGCAGATTCCTCGGTCTATCTTTTTTCTAAGCATGTATTTTAACATTTTGATAAAAGGTGATGTTTCTTGATGGCATTATTTCTAATGTGTGCTCAACCCTGTGTTTGCTGTTGCATTTCTTTAAAATAACAGCACGTGATGCAACCCTTCTTTTCTGCTCAGGTGTTCATTGAAAGCTCGGAGTCCTCAGACCGTCATGTGACATACACAGACTCTCAGCTGTGGAAGCTTCTGGATCGCCATGCAAACACCATCAGACTGTACGTTTCCTTGCCAGAGCAAGCTCCTGGATCCCAGCTCAGACGGGCACTGTATCAGAAGTCTGGTGGGGCTGCAGGCAACTTGGATGAGCCTTGTGAGAGAGTAAAAGGACCTGTAGGTAATATGAAATCTGTAGAGGCAATTTTGGAAGAAAGCACTGAAAAACTTAAAAGCTTGTCCCTGCAGCAACAGCAGCAGCAGGAGGGAGATAATGGAGACAGCAGCAAAAGCACAGAAGCCAGTGATTTTGAAAACATTGAGTCACCTTTAAATGAAATAGACTCTTCAGCGTCAGCAGAAAACAGAGAACTTGACAACCAAATTCAGGTTTCTGATCCAGAGAATCTGCAGTCCGAGGAGCGGTCGGACTCAGATGTCAATAACGACAGGAGTACGAGTTCAGTGGACAGTGACATCCTCAGCTCCAGCCACAGCAGTGACACTTTGTGCAACGTGGACAATGCCCCCCTGCCCCTGGCTAATGGACTGGATTCTCACAGCATCACCAGTAGCAGGCGATCAAAAGCCAATCAGGGCAAGAAGGAAACCTGGGACACAGCAGAAGAGGATTCTGGAACAGACAGTGAATATGATGAAAGTGGCAAGAGCAGAGGAGAAGCACAGTATATGTACTTTAAATCAGAACCCTACACTGCAGAGGAGGGTTCAGGAGAAGGGCAGAAATGTATGTATTCTTTTTTAAGTGGCTTAATATAATTCTGTGGGTTTTACTACTTGATTCATACGCTGTGTTAAAAAAGCCTAATGGCAGTATTGAAAAACTTGATTATAATGTCAAATTAAAGCTTATGAAAGTGCAGACAGGATGTGGTGTTCAGCAAAAATCTAGCCTAATTTTGATCCTGTAATAAGTGATTACATATTTGAAAAGTGTCTTGCTCTTTTGTTTCTAAGAAAATGAACATCTACTTACGTGTATTGATAGTGTTCCCTAGAGAGCAAGCTGAGTTGTGTTCCAGTGAAAGGATCGTAGTTGCATCTGCTGCTGCTGATTCACCTGTTTCAGAATGCACTTATTTAATGTGGTTAAACCAGCATATTTCTGTTACCATTTAGACTAACAAACTTGAAAAGTCCCAATCATTTGACTGTACGGAAAACTCAAATATACTTAATATTGAAAATTCACTAACTGAAATACAGGGGGTACAGTGAGGCATATGGCTGACATGAAAGTGTCCAAACAAGTTCAGTATAAGGGCCTAAGTGGTGTATAGTTGTCATAAAAATAAATAATTTCAACAGTGCTCTGTACCTGCATGTGCTTTATAACTAACAGAATAGTAATTAAAGAATAGCAGGATGTAAGATAAATATTTTAAAAGGCAAAGGCTTTCATGTCAGTCCAGAAACTCTGATTGTAGTAGTAATAGATAAAGAAGAATTTCGTACAGAGAAATTGATTTGCATCTACTAAAACTTTGATAAAATTACTCCTTTAGCTTGGAATGGGCTTTCTTTGGGCTAGTTCTGAACTGCTTTCATTTTTCCTTGTTTTGTTTTGGTAGGTCTAGCTGGATTCAGGAATTATTTGTTTGCAGTAATTTTGATGTAGTAGTCAACTGCATAAATTATTATTGTGAAGAGAAAGCTTTTATTTCATTTTAGTATAATTCAAATGATTTATTTGTTCACTTTAGTATTCTGAATAGTTTTTTCTAGAGTGTCGTGACATTATATAATCACAACATTGTTTGTAGTGCAGTACAATTTGCATGTATTAAGAAACACAATTTCTAAAGAGAAACTATTCCCTTTACTTTCCAGAATTTCATGTTACTACAGTTTTTCCTTAATTACAACACTATTCCATGAAAAAAATCCCTTAATCTGGATTTGAGCTTTTCTTGTGATACCCTGTGGCCCTCCAGAACACAGAATTAACCTTTTTAATGCTGAAAGCCAGGAAGGAAAACAGAAGGGTTTGGGTGGCCTGTGCCTGGCCGGTCCCAATACCAAAGCACTTCCTTCTCCCTTGAGGCAGGGAAAGCTGTAGGATCATTATCTGCAATTGCTCTATGGAGTTCTTCTGTTTGTTTCTTTCTGAACAGGCAAGGTAGTGCTTAGCTGCACTGTGTCACTGAGTGCAAGCCAGGGCAGTTTGGAACTGCTGTGTCCCCCAGAAGTATCTGCCCATAGACACTTAAAATACAGCAAAGCTTTTAAAGGTTATGGTAGCATCATTAGATAAAATGTAAGTGTAGCCTTTAACCATAATTCAGGCTTTACAGTACTGTTTTGCTGCAAGTGCTAACTCTGAATATATGGAAATTGTATGTGAGAGTGGTTTTTTTTTGGTAGCAAGGTGTTTCATACCATTTTTATCTTTATTTTTGCTTAGGGCTGATGGTGCATGTTGATAAAAGAATTACACTGTCTGCCTTCAAGCAACACTTGGAGCCTTTTGTTGGAGTTCCATCTTCTCACTTCAAAGTCTTTAGAGTCTATGCCAGCAATCAAGAGTTTGAGAGTGTTCGGCTGAATGAGACCCTTTCATCATTTTCTGATGACAATAAGGTTATTTAGAAGTTATTTTGGATCATTGAAAGTATATTGGTACAATATAAAGTTAATTTTCAACAAGTGAAATAATTATTTTGGTCTTGGTAGCATGTTACAAAATACAATTCTGATTTTGATACCAATTCTAACAGATATTCCTTTTACATTCTAGATAACTATTAGACTTGGAAGAGCCCTTAAGAAGGGTGAATACAGAGTTAAAGTCTATCAACTCTTGGTAAATGAGCCTGAGGTAAGGCATTGAATGTTTCAATACTGATTCATGAAAATATTAAAATGTGCCTTGACCAAGGTTTTGCTTTGAAATCTTGGAAAAAAATAAAACTCCTTTTCATCACATTTCCCTGCAAGTTTTTCTGGATTTCGAAAGGGAGTTGAGATGATTTCTGTTCCAAATATGCAATTGGAATGTGATTTACACTATGTCTGAAGTGTCATTATTTCTGTAGCATAGATGGAAGACAAATGAATTATTTCTTTGTTTCCCTTAAATGCATGACAGTCACCTCACATTCTCTCCAAAGAAGAAGCTGTTTGCTCGTGGCTGTGGTTTGCAGTGATGCTGAGCTGATCTAATTCATCCCATTCATGTGCTGCAGATAATGCTTGTCAGGGGGGTTCTCTGGGTAGTGGTCCCTTCTGTGTAAGGCAAGCCTGAAACTAAAGTGCCTCTCTTGCATTAAAGCAGCTCATAAGCTTGTTACATCTTCTGGGACATGAAAGATACAGAAGTGGTTATATAGACTGTAGACTGGATACATTGCAGTCTTTAGAAGTTGACTTTGCATGCACTTTAATTTTATTTTTTGGACAAAACTGCAGAATATGTATAAATAATGGATAAGAGACTAAGCTGAACTGCTAAAGCAGGGAATAAGATACATTTAAAGGCAACTTCCATGGAGTTGTGTCATGAAAGCCAGGAAAGTGGCATTTTTATGATGTGGCTTACTTAATTTCAAAGCTCCTTTGCCATTGTGTGGAATGTGAGTGTAATGGTAGCAGTCAGCAGCACAGCACAGGCAGTATTTCTGCCCAGGCTGTCAGAGGGTTGGAGTGCCCTGCCAAAGGGCTGCTGCTGCACAAATTAGTTACTCCCATTTTTAATGAATTCACTGCCTGCCTTGTTAATGAGAAACCTTCTACTGATTTTTTGCCAGGTGGATGGGACTGGTCACAAAGCATAAACAGAGGTAGTTTTGTGTTCAAAAGAATTCTGTCTTTAATATCTTTCTATTTATGTTCACAGCCATGCAAGTTTCTTCTAGATGCAGTTTTTGCTAAAGGAATGACTGTCCGACAGTCCAAAGAGGAGCTGCTTCCTCAGCTTCGAGAACAATGTGGCCTAGACTTGACAATTGACAGGTAATCCTGATTAAATGCCATTTTAAAATGTGTTTGGGGATTTCTTTCCTCTTGTGGAGAAAGAAAGTAATGAAAGAAGCAAAAATAAATTGCTGTGGTCTTTGAATCAGTTTGTGAATACAAACACTAGTTCAGCAATTCTTGGCTTTCATCTCACGCAGAATAAATTCTGTAGGGGATAATATGTACATAGAATTGCTTGTGTACAACATGTCTGCAGCTTTAGATCTCTCTAATGATGATTTCCTTCAGAAAGGGGAACATTAAGTAAATCAATCCTTAAAAAACCCACCTGCTCTCTACATGCAAGCCCAGCATAGATCACTGCAGCAAACTGCTTGTGCAGGATCGTGTGTGTGTGTACAGCACTGATATGGGCTGTCTGCCCTTTACTTACTATAATTGGGTAATCCTTAATTAGGAAATGGTTTTCTTCCTTTAAATCCCTATATATTTCCTGCACTGAACAAGTGGAATACAGACTTGTATCCCTTGTGTTTGTGAATGATTCAGCACTAAGCCAAGCAGTGACACCCTGCTGTCAGGACTGTTTCCAGAACATTAAACGTCTTCCTCCTAAACTTCACCAAACCTTGAATCATTGAGTTGTAGTATTGCAGTTTTGTCAGAAAATACTCAGTTTTGATCTCTGGTAGTGCTAAGTGTTCATGAGCAGACAGAAGCTCACAGGGGTTTTTTGTGATGTATTTATAGGTTTCGCCTACGAAAGAAAACCTGGAAGAATCCAGGCACTGTGTTTCTGGATTATCATATCTATGAAGAAGATATCAATATTTCCAGCAACTGGGAGGTCTTCTTAGAAATACTTGATGGTAATGATTTATTTTTGAATTAGTATTGGTGATGACTAGGTAGCTGAAATATGTGCATGCAGATACATAATACATTTGTGTAATTTTAAGTCAGCACAGCAGTTCAGCCATGTAGTAGTTTTCAGACAGGATTGAAGAAAACACTTCTATCATGAAGGAATTTGGGACAGAAACTTGTTCATCAAAACAATTTTGGAGTCAAACTAGAGAGCAGAATGTTTCTGAAATTCAGCTTAAGAATTCCTTTGCATATACACTTAAAATCTTGATTCTGAATTCAAAAGCATAATTTAAGGGTAAGAAAAGTAGGCCTCAAGGAGATTCTGCCCATAAAAAATTCCTTTAAAGGAGCTGATAACAGAATACTTCAACTAAATAATAGTCTTTTCCTCTTCCCCTTTTTTACAAGTGAGCTGCTTACAGCACACTGGGTTACTTAATTTGTGCATGTATCTCTAGGGCAGTCTTCCATGTTAGAGTATCTTTAAGCTATGGACAAACCCTAATTTAATGTAGGATATTTTGTGATGTTAATACAAAAAATTTCTCTTTCTTTGCTAGGAGTAGAAAAGATGAAATCCATGTCACAACTTGCTGTTTTATCGAGACGATGGAGGCCATCAGAGATGAAATTAGATTCTTTCCAGGAAGTAGTACTAGAAAGCAGCAGTGTCGAAGAACTAAAAGAGAAGGTAAAATGTGTAACATGATGCAAGAAGTTTCTTGTGATGACCAAGAGCCCTACTGATGTTCTCTGGTGGGAAGCACAAGGATGTCATAACTCCAAAAATCTTGTTGCATGGTGATTTTTTTTTTCCCCAGGAACTGATAACCCATTACCAAACCATATGAATGATCAACTTTACTTCTTAGTTTCACATAATGGTCTAGTCTGAAAGCATTCAGGTGAATACATGCAAAGAAAAAGTCACATTTTGAAGTTTAAGCAGCTTAATAGTACCTGTGTCCCTTATCCTCAAAAAACACACATGAAAGAAAAGCTAAGTTATTTCCTCTTGGTGTTTTTTCAAGCTAATGCTTTGTTATTCCAAAATAGCAAACCTTTCAGCCTCCTCATATTTGAATTTGAGAGCTGTTGCTGAGGGGTGGTGTTGCTGTATCAAGTAGGTTGAACTATGTCTTGGTTGGAAAGAAGTATGGCTGTGGTATGGTTTGGTTTTACTTAAGGCCAGGATGCTCTAACAGGTAAGCAGAGCTGTGCCATCCCAGCAGAAATCTGTCAGGGGTGTCTCCTGTTGAGACTGTTTTGTTAATCCAGTGTGTCACAGGGTCCATGCTTGGAGAAATGGTTATTTATACATGCCAATACCCAGTTGTTAGGAGGGCACCTTGGATGTTGAGGCCAGTAAAAATGCAGGTGTCAGTGACCCTGAGAATGGATAAATTAGGGGTGTTAATTCACAGGCTGGGTTTGTGTTTTACACAGGTTAAGCTATGGGCTGCTTTCTTGCATTCCTCAGGTCAAAATGGAGTTATGACTACAGGTTCTTGCATGCAGTCAAGAACTCCTCCTCACTTCTATATGAAGAAAGAATGCTGCCCTTGTTTTCTTGCCTTAAGAATTGATGTGCAGGGAGCAATTTTATTTTTTTAAGTTCTAGTAGGAACTGCAGGTGTGTGGAGGTGGCTCTTAGTCATGTATGTTTTCCAGCTGTGCCCTCTCCCAGGTTGGCTGGATAGCACCTTCCATGTCACACAGGGTTTAACATGAGGCACTTGGTCTCTTTGTATCTTGGAACTTGAATGTTATTAATTAATTGTTTCTATAACCATTTTTTGTCTCCCCTTCAGTATTACGAGAAGTGTGATGAAATGCTGTCACAGCAAGCATCTGTTGTGTAACTGGTAACTCCAGAAATGTTAAGAACATGTTCTTGTCACTGCAGTTTTGTACACTGGAGGACTTGCAGACAATTCGACTTCTAGATTTGGCAACTATTGACTTTATGTAGACACTGTGTAATGTTGCTTTGGAATAGTATTAAATCCACCATTTCTCTTCACAGCTAAGTGAAATAAGTGGAATACCCTTAGAAAACATCGAATTTGCAAAGGTAAGTAAGAATCTGTGTATTTTTACCTTTTAATGGCACAGATGTGCGATTATGAGTTTTATTGTATTCACTAAGTAATTGCTTTTTTCAGGGTAGAGGAACCTTTCCATGTGACATTTCCATACTAGAGATTCATCAAGACTTGGACTGGAATCCAAAAGTATCTACATTGAATGTCTGGCCCCTGTACATTTGTGATGACGGTGCAGTAATATTTTATAGGTATGTATTTCATTACAGTATAATAAACCACACAAAAAAAAGGTGTGTTTAACATTTGTGGGGTGATGTAATGGACATGAACATAAAGTACTCTTTGTTACCTTAAAGAAAAGGTTTAAAACATTCAGCTGAAATATTTGTGCTCCTCGGCTTCCTAAAAGCCTGAATATTAGTTAAGTTTAAGAAAATGAGCACTGCACCTTTTTACTCAATCCTCCCTCCCAAACCACTGAAATTAAAGCCAGTTGTTACGCTTAAGTGTATATCGGGATTCAATTTCTTAAAATAGAACCATACCCCACATGGAGTTAGTGAGAGTCTTGCTGGAGGTTTTGGAGAGCAAGGATTTTATTGTGTGAGTTTATTCCTTTGAGAAATTAGTATGGATTCTTTCTAAAAAGTCTGTTATGCTAAAATTTCTATTAATGTGAAAAATGTTGATCAGCTGGTGGCAGTAGCCCGGGGCAGGAGTTGAGGATTGAGAGCTTGAATATTGTCATTTCTCCTAAACTTGGTGGGTGGGGCAACCTCGTGGACACATTGCTGTGGCATTTTGCATGATTGCGTGTGAGCTGGGGAAAAACAGGTGGTTAATAATGTGCTGGTCCTGATGAGAATGACTTGGGAGAACATCTGGTAAGGACTGGCTGACACACTGCTTCCAGCTGTTGGCACTGAGACCAAGAGCAGAGCAGATGTGTGGTTGTCTGTAAGGAACAGGAGTAAGAGAGATGGAGGAGTATGGGCTTGTTCCTTGCCCTGGCCTGTAGTCAGGCAGAACACTGAATGTTTCTGCTGGAAAAGCAGGTTTAGACACATTGCCTGTTCCTGCAGAATAAAGCAATTCCTGAGAAGTGTTATGCTTAGTTGTGGTTTTAACTAAGATGCTCCAAGCAAAAAGAAAAGCAGAGGTCAGCTTGTGGTTACTGTATCGATCTGAATTTGAACACGTGTTTACATTTTAGGGATAAAACTGAAGAATTAATGGAATTAACAGATGAGCAAAGAAATGAACTGATGAAAAAAGAAAGCAGCAGACTCCAGAAAACTGGACACCGGGTAACCTACTCTCCCCGCAAAGAAAAAGCACTAAAAATTTATCTGGATGGAGCACCAAATAAAGATTTGACTCAAGACTGATACTTGCTATAGCATTTTCCCTGGGGAATTTTTTTTGTTTCCAATCAAAAGGTTCACTACTACTGTGTAGTGCCATTATGGCAGGACATTCATTAGGTGTAAAGCGCTGACACCAGCAGAGCCGGGCGTGCCGGCCGCAGGCAGGGCCCCGCTGGGCACTGTGGGACTTGGAATCATGTTGTGCACTATAGTCAAATGTACTGTAAAGCTAAAAGGGATGTGCAAATAAAAGATTAGAACTCAAAAGTGGGCGGGGAGGGAAACGAGTGGAAGTTGTTGAGGACAGTGTGCACATAGTAGCTAGTGAAACTAGCCTCCAACAGGATGCTCATAGCTTAATAATAAAAGCTGTGCAAAGGCCATGAAAGAATCCTTTTCTCTGTTTGTTTCACTGATACACGCATTACCTCATCAGAGAGTCTGAAGTAAATGTTAACACATTGGTTCTAGGAAAGCAGCGGGGAAGGGCCGGGCGTGGGAGTGCTGCAAGTGTCAGGGTTTAGAATATTCTTCCATAAAACAGGGGCTCTGAGAGGTGTCTGCAGGAAGCTGCCGGCAGGCGTTGTTTGTTTGCAGAAGTGCTGTTGTAAGGTAAAGTGGTTTTTAATAGGTTACCAATGAGCAGCTCTAGTGTATTGCATTCGATGTGTAAATAAAATCTGCCCTATCCATTTACCAGACCTGCAGTTCAGCTATTTACCATGCTATTTCTTTACACATATCAACATTCATTGTGTACATTTGGAAGTATAGTTGCCTATTTAAATTTGTATTCATTTTGTTTGACGATGCTGGGTACTTTAGGGTTGTACTTCCCCTTGTTAATGAAGTTTTTGTTCTGTTCCGCTACTTTTTGTACATTTTGTTTTTAAGACTATTACGAGTTTGCATCTTCTCCACCTGCTGAAAGTCAGTTTATTTTTCCCAGAGCTGATTCCATAGCTATATGTAGTCAAATATTGGGGCAACCTCTTAACACCTCAAAGTACGAACTCGGTAGTTCAGGCTGTGGTGCAAAGACTGATGCAGTCAACATGATTTCATTGCAAAGCCTAGGAACAGCAATTTTTTGCTTTGGTCCATAAAGATCAATAGAGAACAATTCTCCATAGTTTTTGGAAAAAACACCTAATTTATAACAATCGAAAGATTTTGGTAAACTTTTTCATGCCAGATGCTGTTTACAACAATGAACATGCCAATAAAACATTTGTTCATTCTGTTGTGTTATTTTAATCATTAAATGCTGTGTTTTTTATTTAAAAAATTATGGAATTGTTTCATGGAACTACAGACTTCCCCAAGGCAGTGCTGGAATTGCAAGGCTGTGTGTTTGTGTGGATGTGCACACCCCCTCCATGTACAGAGTGTTACAGGAGCTGGTTTATAGCCTGGCTGCTGCTCCTCTTTACATTCACACCAAATTTTTCTTCAACTGTGAGTTTCCTTTTCCAGAACTGAATTTCTCACCAGTGAAACCTCCAAGTTCCAAGTATGATTGGCAGCTAAATTCCACTCCAGAGGGAAAGGGGTGTTCAGTAACAGAACCTTCAGTTCTTCCTTGCATACTGGCCCACAGCAACCTAAAAATGCTGAGGAATCTGGCAGCTTGAGAAGCAGGCATTGCAGAGGCGTTCCCTCATTTTTCCTCTTCTGACTGTCCTGTGCTGCCTCTTGGCCTACATGTGTGAGGTTGGAAGTGGGGGCAAAGGGAGCAGAGAGGGAAATACCATCCCCCAGGTAGGGCACTTCATTATTGAACTACCATGTGCCATAGATACGGACTGCCAAAGCATCCTTAGAGCTTTTGGAAGAGAGAAAAAAATAACCTATCAAGTGGATGGTGAATTTTCTTCAAACTTGGACATTTGGGAAGGCAAAAATGTAGAGATTAAATCTTGGGATGGCAGCACCGAGAACTTGGAAGAATACTGTCCTTAAGAGGGCAGCATTCACAGACAGTTACTGCTCTCATGGATATGTTTTTAAACAGGAAAATTGCAGTGGCACTTAATTCCTTCTCTTTGCATAGATGGGGCTGTCTCTAAAGCACAATAACTTTATTAGGGATAGAAAGGGAGGGTAGACTCAGTGAACTCTCAGAGACAGTGCCTGTGTGCATGTGTTGGTGTGAGAATGGGTTGTAGAATCCTTAAACCAAAACTGAGACAGTTAAAATGAAATATCCTCTCTGTTTATAATGATAATGGCTATTAATTATTCATTCATAAAGGAATTTATTGAAAAGCCTTCATACACCAGAAGTGGTGAAAGATGTGCAGATTGGCAGCACAGTCTTACACCTACTCCTGTTATTGGTGCTCTGCTGTTCCAAACCAGACATGAGCAACAGCGATTATTTGGGAAGAAATACCATGAAAAGTTACTTGGCTGAAACCTCACATCTTGTTTTACCATGTGCAACAACAGATGGTGAAATCTATATGCCAGAAAACCATTAATAGTGGAGGAGCTGTGGTGGCAAACTGGTGAGACAGCTGGGGAGTTTGGGGGTCAGATTTTACTCTTAGCTTGCCATTGATCTTTTAAATCGATGACCTTTTTGGATGGTAAAAATAATCACTTCTTGTAACATGCACAGGTTTATGCCTATGAAGTGTATTATAAGCACAAACCAATTCTAAAGAAAAAGATTAAAATTCCTGTAAAAATTCCTTAAAATCTATGACTGCAACAGTGTCAGAGCGGATGATTCTAACCCTAGAGAAATAACTCTGAACATCCGTACTCAAAGGTCACTATTTATGCTTGTGTGTAATTTTTAATGAGTACAAGTACTAAGAAGTTTATTTCCAACATACAAGGGGAAAGTACAAATCCAGAAGAGCACTCCTATGGTTCCCATTTGGCACAAGGTTTGGTCCAGGGACTGAAAGGATTCCACAGTAGCTGGGACATGCATGTTTGGTGCACAGAGAAGGATGCTCCTTGAAAACCTTGTTTATTGCACTTCTATCCAGCAGTGTGTGTTCAGGGTTCATACAAGCAAGACACTAAACAAACAAACAAACAAAAAGTCTAGAAATAGCTAACTAAACTGGTGCTTGGGCTTTAGATTTCATCTCCCAAAACCAGCTCCTGAGCTGAGTCAGGCTCAGGCTTCAAACCCGCTTGGTCCTCCAGGCTTTCTAATTCTCTACGCACTTCCTGAATGACACTGCTTTCCTCATAATCAGAGAGGAGATCTTGGGGGATCAAGCTGAGGAAGGGCATCTCATCCATGATTAAGGGATCTTCTTTTTCAGTGTGCTGGGTTTCATTGGCAGACAGCTGGCACACAGGTGTGGTGCTGTGGCTGTGGGGGAAAGGCACATCTGGTCATACAGTACATAATTTTGTATTCTTTTGCTAGCCTGTGAAATTCTCCATTCCCTCCCCACATGAAAACATGTTAAATGCACAGTGGATCTGCCCTAGCTGACTTCACAAGCACCTGATTCTCACATGCTTGACAGCTGGAGAGTTACAAACGTGATTTCCACATATAGAGGTCCTGACAGCACAAAATGCTTGATCCTGGTAAGCAAGAGAGCAGTGGCCCTCCAAAAAAAGGGGCAACAAAAAAAATGTTACTTGATTCTTCAAATTCAGATAGAAAATTCTGGACAGTTCAGCTACATTCACACCCTAATTAATTTCTGTGTTTCTGTATCCTCGTCTGAAACGTTGTTGTTCTTACTAGACCTGACATTTGCTGACAGACCTCCCCTGAGGTTAATGGCACATTAACAAAAATGTTGGTGCTGAAAGGATGGGATCAGCTCTGCTTGCTTCCTTAGATGACATTTATGAAACAAAATGTTACCCAATTCCTTTTCAAGCATGAAAAAACTTAGAAGGAGTTGGACACAGAAGAGAGAAATATTAATCTGCATCTCTATCCCAGCTATGATGTCTTGTTGGAACTTAATATGGTGCTGGTAGTGTAGGAGCAAACTTAGAGAATTTATTTCATAGAAAACATAGGTTTCCTAAAAATGCTTTGAGCAAAACTGAAATGACCTCACTTTCTTCCAATGAAACTGCTGATGATGCAAATAACTCCTTTTAAAGAAATATTAAAAGCACGAACTATGAAAAGTTTGCCTTAAAATTCCTTTAACGTATCTTACATTCTAAAGCAAGCAAAAATCTGACAGAAGCCCAGCCTCACGTAGAGATGGTGGGCAGGGACTGTATGCAGAGAATGGCATTGGAATGATGCATCTCAACAGCTGATTAAAAAGCAGTACCAGCCTCATTAATTCACGCTGGATTAATGTGTTGCCAAACTCAATTAGGCACATCTGTGTGGGGCAAAGCAGAAGCTTTCAATGCTCCTGATGAGAAAAGCAATCAAAACCTTTTCTAGTGCGGCAGAATCAGCGAGTTCTGCTGCTATTTACCACAGAAACAGCCCCCTCAGGAAACTCCAAGCAGGCTGCTTGCCCAGCTTTGGTGCTCACCTCTGGGGCTGGCAGCTCAAGCCACTGGCACAGGGGCACTGCTCCAGCACTCCGTCGGGCTCCAGGTCCCAGGTGATCAGGTTGAGAAGCCTGTTGGAAGGATCATGGCAGGGCTCACCCTCCTCAGGTAAGGGAGTGCACACGGGAAACAGAAGCTCTGCGGGCCAAGGGAAAGGCAGGTTAGGAGAAGTCCTTAGCTGTCTGCTGAACTGAGCCCGTGTTTAATTCTGTATGCAAGATATAAAAAGACTCGGTCTCTTTTTACGTCCCCTTACGCGATAGGGAGCTGTAACCACGTTTTTTCCACTAGGTGGGAGTAGGACATTTGGAGTTCATCCTCAATCAGCAAGATCGGCCTGACTCAAGAGGCTGCTGTCAAGGCAGTACAGCAGAATTCCATCCCTTGGAGATTCCAAACTCTTCAATCCCAAGAAAGCTAACATTATCGGCAACCCTTTGCAATGAGTAGCATTAAAGGTTTGAAATCTGAATAGAGACACACCTCTCTATCTTAAGCTCTGTTATTTTTCCTATTTCTTTGCAGAGGCTGCAAATACAGAGCAATTGTTTAGAAACTAATGAGGTTACAAGAACCACAATTCAGACATTTAATTTATCAATTTTGCTGTGGGCAAAGCTGTCTGATGGCATCTGAGGCTTGTCACCCTTGTTTCTACACAGGACTGAATTTCAGCCTGTGTAAGAAATTATTTAAGAAGGCTGTGTCCTTTGGGTTTCCTCATGTCAGGAACTCCCAGTCTCAGTCTGGAATTCAGCTCTTCCAGATGTTCCTATAAAACCTCCCTTCCTCCTCTTGTCTTCAGTCACCTCATGTGGCAAGAAAACAAATGTGAAGAATTCAAAATCTGAGATTTTAAACCAGATTTGCTCAAAAGACACATCTATGTGTGTCTGCACGGACACGTGCTTTAACATACAAGACCCATCAGTTCCCAATTTCAAAACATATACTGAGCAGCAAATACTCCACAGTTTACTACAGTTTTATATAAAAACACACATCTTTATTAGGACAATCATTTGCAATACTCTAGTGATGGGGAAAGGCCTTGAGGTTAGACCTAAACTGCAAAACCCTAAAGCCCTGCTAAAGCAGACAGCCATAGAAAATAAAAATTCATTGCTATTAATCAGTAGTGCTATTTTATGTTCTAGTAAGAGTATTCTATCAATATTCCTCAATGTTCTTACCTATTGAGATAGATATATATATATATATATATAATTTTCCCAATAACTATATGTCTAGTTCCTTCCTAACCAAACTTACTTAGCATTGAAGGTCCACTATGTGATGCTCAACATCAACATAGGGAAAATGAGCAGATCTTCTTCAGTTTTAAATGGTGCTGGAGCTTTCTCCTTTGTTTTCCTGGAATCTCCCAGCAGGCTGAGAGTGGGACAGGCCCAACCATCAGTACAAGGTCTGCTCTGGCTCACAGCAAGGAAAAAAGCCAGGGAAGTATGTACCTGAAGCAGGGAGCTGGGTGGAATTGTGTCCTGTCACTACTGAAATAAGGTGAACTGTGATAAATGCAGTGAGGAACTGGTGGGTATAGAACAGTAGAAGCAACTAGACCCCAACCAGACAGGACTGGGCATTGATTTCAGGCCTGAGACCTTTTCCTCTGTGCTCCTTTCTGTAAATCAAGTTTCACATTCCCATGTGGACTGACAACAAAACCTGGGACATCATTCCTCTGTGCCTCTTTGGCTGCCTGGTCACCACTGCATGGTGTGATGCCTTGGAAGGCTCATGTGAAACCAGGAGTATGAAATGTGTCTGCAGCCCGATTCTGATGGGCTGCTTGCTGAGAGGAAGGAGAAGCCACTTTCAGACAGCTCATTCATTTCTTCTGCACATTTTCAATTCTCTCATTTTTGCTCTATTGTGTGTAAACTTGACATAGAGCTCAGCTGTTTTTTAAGTGCCTAAGAATCCCCTTTAGAAATGCACAATTTTGTGCTTCTGCTGCTGGTCTCATCTCTAGTGTGCAACAGGCTTTGCTTTCACCAGCGTGCACCCCATCAGGCTTCTCACTCCTAATTCTATCCAAGTTTTCTAATGGAGTTCACCCAGTGCGTTCCACAGGGTGAGGAAGAGCAATCTGCTGGTTCTGTAGAGATTTCACCACTTCCCCTGTGTGGGGTTTTTATCTTCTTTTTTGGGATTAAATGCTTGGGAGATGCAGTTTTCATGTTTGGACTCAGATGTTTATTAATTCTTATCTACAGTACAGTCTCACAAGTTGTGAGTTCTAGCTAACAAGGTGGAAAATGGCTGTGTCTCTAACTCTCCCCAAGATCTTTTAAGCACTAATTGTCCAATTACGAGGTGACACCTATATTATTTTTACTTTTAACCCAATAACCAACCACCTGTGGTCCGCAACGCGGATTTTTTCACCCAATTACACCCAATAACAAGATACCACCCAATTGCAATACACCACCCAAACCCATGAAGAAGGTGAAAGAAGAAGAATCTAGCCAACGCCCTAAATCCTCCATCTTGCTCTACATACATTACTATATACTAAAACCTTAACTTCTAAGTTTTCCACCCTGTGACATTACACAATTCTATTCCAACAACACACCCACAAAACCTGTATCAGTCAAATTTTGGAAGCCTGTTCCAAAGACCTGACGGCCTCAGGTCAAATGCAGTGCTTTCTTGAGGGTCAGAGCCTGCTTAGCACAGAAAGCCCAAAATTCTCAGCTTCCAGGGTTGCTAAAAAGAGCCCCCTGCCAATGCCCCTGCAGGCTGCAATGGGCAGGACCCATCCCCGCGTACCTTTGTGGAAAGCACAGCACGTCCCAGGGTTGCAGTCGTGCTGGGTCTCGCAGATGGTGCCGTTCTCCCCTCTGGAGGTGGATCTCCTGCACTGGCCCCACACGCAAAGCTGCTCCCCACAGCACTCCACGTCCCGAGAGCAGGGCTGCCAAGGGCAAAGGCTGGTCAGGGAGGGTCAGCACACTCTCTTGGGTTATTGCAAACCAAGACACACACACAGCTACACTCACAACGGGACCCCGGGCCTGAGGGCAATGTGTACCTTAAATATATGTCAGATTTCCACTGCTGAAGTAGAACTGCCTAACTTCTCAGCAGAAGCACACATGGAATTGCCAGACAGGAGCCTCCACAGCAGAGTAGCCGCCCTTCATCCAACCCTGCCTTGGACACTGCCAGGGATCCAGGGGCAGCCACAGCTTCTCTGGGCACCTTGTGCCAGAGCCTGCCCACCCTCACAGGGAACAGTTCCCACTATCCCATTTAACCCCACTCTCTCCCAATTTAAAGCCATTTTCCCTTATCCTGTTGCTACATGCACTTGCAAAATGCCCCTCCCCAGCTCTCTTGCAGCCCCTTTAGTTACTGAAATGCTGCTCTAAGCTCTCCCTGGGGCCCTCTCTTCTGCAATCAAGGGAAACAAAAATTAATAAATGAACTATCATCAATGGAGAACATCACTGATTTTTTTCCATTTTCAAATGCAGTCAGGAATTCACAATTTGTTCAGAAGAATTGTTTTCAAAGAGCAAAGCAAAAAAAAAAAAAAAAGGTCTGACTAAAATCCGTTTTTTAGTTGTAATAAGAACCAGACCTCACTGGTAACCAAGAATCTTTGAAAAAATCTCTCCGAAAAAAATCTTTGCAAATCAGAAATACAAATCTCTAGCTAAAGGTTGCCTTGTGTGACAATTGCCCCAGTGTTCTGACTACACACACCTAAGAAATCAACCTAATAAAAGCCATGTGTGTCACTTTGTTTCCTTTTTGAGGTAGTTTGATTAATAATCCTAAAGAGTCGTGGCAGGTCAGCCTTTCAGCAGCTTTTTCCTGCCTGTGTAAAGCCCTGTCTGGGCAGCCATACAAAATCTGTATTTCTTCTCCAGTGGATTCCACAGGCAGTGCTTAACACAGGGCAAGGAGCAGGACTACACTGGCACTACTAAGAGCTGCTAATTAAGGCAAAAAATACTCTGTAACTGTCGAGGTTCTAGGTCAGGTAATTGATCCCACCTCCTTCAGCCTGAGCTCACTTTACAACACAAGAGGAGGCAGGATCCAGTTTTTACTTTCTTTATCCTACAAGTGTTCTGCTGAGAACTGCAAAGAAAAGGTGTGGAGGGGGAGGGTAGGTGTTGGGCCATCCCAACCTTGGTTTTTAAGTACTCCACGTTAACATGAAATTTTTTTTACCCTCACACAGAACTCTTTGCAGCTTCCTTTCTGTCAATTTTGACTTGCAGACATTAGCAGCGATAACTTGCTGAGTTTCTAAAGATCACATGAAATCCCATCTCAGTCAGGACTTACTGTGTGCTGGGGCTTGCAGAGCTGACACTTGTATTCGAAGGTGGAGAACTGGCAATATTTCCCTGCTTCACAGTCTTCATCAATGATACACTCCTGGAGGAAAGGATAAAAGTGTGATTTGTCAAAATTCATGCCTCTCCTTGAAACACCAGAAGCTCTTCATTGATTATATTTCTTATTTGGGAACCAAGACAAAAAGCTTGCTGGGGCTCTTTGTACAACAGAAGTTACAGTGCCCTATCCCTGGCTTTTCTAAATCCTCTGGCCTCAAATTGCTGGGTGGCTTCATCACCCAATGAAGACTGATATATTTGTGAGTGATATATTTGTGAGATATATATATATATATATATATATATATATAAAACACAGATATACAGATACATACAGTTACATACAGATCATACAGATATAGATAGAGATACTATACATGTATAGTAGTATAGTATCTGTATATATATATATATAATACAAAGTGATATATTTGTGCACCCTCACGTCTGGTTCACAGAGAGGGAGTGTTTTCCCATCTAATGCTTACCTCTCAAAAACCGTGTGATTAACCCTCTTCTCTAAAATGTCTTTTTTTTTTTTTTTTCACTCCAGGCTGGAAACAATGTAGAAGAATAAATAAGAATAAATAATAGCACTGTTCTGAGTCACCTGTACTCCAGCACTGGTTCGTACCATTGTTAGTGGAAAGGAAGAAGGGAAAAAAGGAAAAGGGATTACACAAAAATCCCTGAATTATTAGGAATTATTATGAATTATGAATCCCTGAATTAATCTGAAGTAAGCACTTGACTGCCCTTTGGCAGACATTAATCTCACTTGCTGGAGCAGATCATCTGTGCAACCTCTACTGAAAGTTCCCACTATAAGCTTCTCGTTTTCTTCAGATCTTGTCCAGATTCAGCCTTTTAGGGGTTCCTGCCCTGAGTGAGGCAGGGCTGCTCTGCAGGAATCTGCCTTGTCCAAGTGACCCATCCTGGCCACCTCGGATGTTTCCAAACAGTTTGATTCCCCAGAACACAAACACAGAACAGAAGCTAAGCACAGGCTGGGGCCTGACTCTTTTCAAGTCCATGACTCAACGTTCAGGTTATGTGTTTATAATTCAGAAGAAGTCATTTTAGCTGCTTTAAGGAATTAGTATCACCAGGCCTAGGCTGCTATAAATTATCACAATGTTTTTCAACCTCATTATCCCAGTACTGTGTGTGTTCTGCTTCTTTTTTTTCTTTCTTTTTTTTTCCTTCTTTTTTTTTTTTCCTTTTCTGTTGCTACATAATCAGGTGGATCAAAATCCAAATATCCAAATGTTTTGCAGTATGTTGGAGGTTTTGTGGCTCCAAGTGAGCAGCCAGCCACTTCTCTTCAGCAGCTACGCTCTCCTGGGCCAACTTTCTGTTTGTAGCTTTGTCAGCTGCTTTTATGAACCCCCTGTATAAACCATACCCAGAACAGACTTTACTGTTTCGTTCCTGTTCCATCCCCTTTCAGGCAAACAGCCAGGTCTTGCTGCAGTCAGGTTTTCCAAATGTCCTTCTCCACAAAGGAGAAATCTTCTCATGATTGTTTTTAAGCTCATGGAATAACTCTCTTTTTAGCTCTAAAACCACTTCAACACCAAAGCTGCAATTCTCCAGTTGCTGCTTTCTGCTGAATTAATGAGTCCCACACCAAAAAACTTTTTCCTCTTACTGAATTGTGTCCTACCAGTTCAGACATTCAGTTTTATGAGGATTTCCAGTCAGGGGAAAAAAAATCCCTTTGTGGTTTTCTTTCCTGGCATTGGCACAGGCTTCCTTTTATATGTGCTCTGTGAAATTGTGTGCCACACTCCACACCAATTTACCTCACCCAGATACCCACAGTTAATGCAGAACTCAGAAGGGCTTGCATGCAGTTAAGTAATCATATATATATATATATATATATATATATATATATTTAAATTTATTTTCCCTTATTTAATCTGGCAACAGACCTTTTCTAATTCAGCTACCTTTAGACAGAATAGTTGCTGGACAAGGAGCAAATCTGAACACCTTCATCAGCTGCAACAGATTCTGAACAATCCATTTTTTCCCTGGAATTGTGCAAACTAATTTATTTCTCAGAATATTTTATCACTGCAGGAGGAACTGCATAAACTGAGGAAGGGAAGTGCTGGCTTCTGACGTGCAGCAGAGCATACAAGTTGAGCAGGTAACTTACAGACAGAATTGGCCACACTGATAATGACGTACACCTCTATGAAATCCACTTTGATGTTTTACCAGTTAATGCTGAGGCAAAGGAACAGGCTGTTTGGAAGTGCTAAAGAGCAATACAGAGAGAAAGCAGCACTGCCTGTTTATTAATGGGTGTACTGGGACCCATCAACAGCAGAGGCCAGGATGGAGAATCCCATGCCATGTACTGTAAGGACACTCTCAGCATCCTGTGGACTCTTATTATAATATTGTGATCTGCAGTGAATATCCTGCAGCTCCTGGAAGCTACTTGGGCATTAGGATCTGTTCCAAAACCAACAGGGAAAAAAAAAAAAAAAAACCAAAACACAAAAAACCACCCAACAAAAAAATGAAAATCATGGAAAAGATTTTTAAGTCTACTGAAACAACTGCTGCTGAAAGAAACTTCAGGTTTCCTGTCTTTGATGGATTATGTCAAAGATTATTGCTTTCCTAAGGAATGGTTAGTGTCCATTTTATTTGCCAATAAACCAGTGAGTGATGTTGGTGACAGCTGAACGTGGCAGCTCCCAGACACTGAAACAGCTGGGGCAGGACTGTGCAGGTCACAGCTGCTGGGACAAGCTTTGACACGGGCACTTCCCCTCAGGCCTTTGCACACACATGGAAAGGCACAAAGGAAACGGGTTTTCTTTCACTGTGATGTGCCAGACTGCAGCCCACAGCATGCCCTGGGCTGGCAGGTGCTGCAGGCAGCTCTGCAGCCTGTGCTGGATGCTGGGGTGCACCCATCCCACCCTTCTGAGTGCACCCATCCCATCCTGCTGGAGTTTATCCATCCCACCCTGCTGGATGCACCCATCCCACCCTGCTGGAGTTTATCCTGTGAAGAACAAGGTTTACTTTTCTGGTAAAATTTAAAAGGTTTACTAAAAAGACAACAGGAGACAGAGATAAAGCAAAAGGTTAAATGGTTGGGTGCTTGGCATTCAGCTAAGAACACACCATCTTCAGAGATACTCCTTAAATACTTTTCTCATTATATCAGCCTGTTGCATGTTCACAGACTGTTATGTAGATTTATATTTTTTTACAAGCTACTTTACATATTCCAAGAACTATTTTGCATGGCTCTTCTTTGGGTCTGTCTTTTTAGAGCATGCATGTTTCTTGGCTGTGGTTTTGGTCCTCCTTTATTATTACCTCTAGTTTGGGCTTTGGTCTATACTTTTTACAGACAGCAGGAGCTGACAGTTAACATGTCAGAGTCCTCATTATATATTCACTGGATGTTATCTCAACCAAGCAGAAAGTTAAATTGTAAGCATAATTATATATCATCTATCCTACTATTATTTCTAAGTTTTGTTAATAGCAGAAATAAAAACTATATCCATACAGCAAGATTATTCTAACATTATACATATAGCATTCATCTTAATATTTGTGAAAAGCCAATAATATAATATGTATTTATAACACCACCCTGCTGGAGTGCACCCATCCCACCCTGGTGTGGCCACATCACCCTCTGCCCATGGAGCACACCAAGCAGGACTCAGGGACAAGCAAAGAATTTCTCATTCCAAGCTGTGAAAGCAGAACAACATGGCCACAGGTAACCTGCTTTCCCCAGAAACTCATTGCCTTTGGCAGTGCTCATCTGGTTTCTGTACCTCACTATGGCAGCACTTTTACTACTCTGTTTTGCCAGTATGCACTGAAATAACACTCATCTTGCTCTGATCTTTTTCCCCTTAAGCCTTAATTAAAACCCTAATTAGAGACTAAAAAATATTCTGATGATGTCCAACCTTCAAAATGGACTCGATTTTAAATTCTCAACTGGCATTTGATTTATCTATTCCCTCTCCCCACTCACACTCACCCTGCCTCCACATTCTCAGAAAGTTCTTCAAAGGTAACTTTAAACAAATCTCTCTCTTCACTATTCAAATCTTCAGCCAGTACTTGTCAGGGACTGTCTTGAGTGAGACTTTCTCTCCTGGGATCTTTACTCTTTAGTTTAGAACCCAAGAAAGCAGAGGAAGGCACTGCCATAACTTGATATACAACTTTTCTGTGGTTCTCTGGCAGAACAGTGAGATTCAAGCAGGAGAATCCCTTTTCCCCCACTTGTGTAATCTACATGGCCCAGTTTGCTGGCTTTTTGTGATCCAGGTAAAGTTTGTGCCTACAAACTTCTGAAGAAGCTGAAGGGAGAGGTAGGATTTTATTCTGCACAGCTGGTGAGCCAAAACAGCCCTTCCAAAGTGTTCATTCCTAACCCTCCATGCATTTCAGGTTCCCAAGCCATGAAGTATAGAGGCAAAAATCAGTGATTTTGGAGAGGTGAGGAAGTTCTGCCAGCAGAAACACAGCACAGGAAACAATGCCACTAAAGCAATTGGTGTGACAATTGGCAAATGAGTTTTAGTGATATCCTTGGAAATGCACGGGAGCACCTCTCACTGTATTTTGGTACAACTGTGCTCCAAAAGCTTCTCTGCACAAAAGCCCCTTTACATGTTGATTAAAAACTCCTCAGATGAAGCAATTCCCTTTTGAAAAACCTGTAACTCAGGTGAAACTCAGTGTTAACCCCCATAAACCACAGCTACAGATCCTTCCCAAACAGCGCCAGAGCTCACCCAGCTGCACCCCTGAGACAACAACAATTCCAGCCATGGAATTGGCTGAAGTGCCATGTTCACATTGGAACTCAGCAATGAGTCCCTCTAAGAGTTAAATCCCCTTCTAGGTTCTGTTTCAGTTTCTGCAAGTTGTTTCACGCAGGGCTGCTCTCCATTTCTGCAGCAGATGGCAAAAACTGCTGAGTAGTAAGGAAAAAAAAAGAAGCATAAAACCTGTTTTATATCCTACATGTATTAAAAAAAAGGCAGAATTACACAGAATGGAATATTGTTTTACGGAAACTACTACCTTAATTTGAAATGCAGTAGCATTCCAGGTCCTAATCTCTCAGTTGTCTAGACAGGGCACATAATGCATTTGTCTTTAATGAGATATGAATTAACTTGCCCTGAAATACCTCAAAACTTCTGTAATACTTTCCAGCAGCACAAACCTCTCACTGCTGTCCTGCCAAGCGCACAGCACTCGTAAAATTAGGAACTTCTGTTAAAAAAAAAAAAAAAAAAGACCAGACATGAGCTGCAGGCTGTGTTGGGGGTCACATCCCAGTGCTGTGGGGAAAGCCAGCTCCTTGGGTGGCTGTTCAACAGGAATGTGACTGCTGAGCTCAAAACTAATAAACAACAAAACACAAGTCCCTTGGCTTTGTCTTGAACTTCTCCATAGAGCTAATCTCATCCGATTCCTTTTCCCCCGCTTCCCAGAAACATTTTATTTGGAAAAACTTCACTTCTGGTTCTCCACATCACACAATATAAATGGAGGCAAAATGTGTCTACATGACATAACTGAAGGTGGCCTGAAGGCACTTGAGCTTGGCCTTAGGTACCCAAACCCACACATGGCCTTAACATGCTATCAAAAAGGGAATTACTGAGGCAGGCTGTGGCCCCCAATAAACTGCTCAGCGCCAGTGTAAGAACTGCATCCCTTTCTGCACCACCTGCTTATTCCCCCCACACAAACAGTGATCCTGTCACTGATCAGACCCTTGTGCAGTTAATGCTCAGTGTCAAAGAAGGAAATAAATAAAATATCCACGGCTTCAAGGAACTGACTTCAATGAAAGAAGAAACTACACCAAAAAAAACCCAAAGAAAAAAAACCAAAATGGCAAATGCCTCAGAATAATGAGAAAAACAGTGCCTAGGTGCTCTCTCTGATCATGCTCTTTTTGCTCTTGGTCAAAATCTCTCTGTATGCCTTGCAATAATTTAATAGCAGGTCACTCTGCAGAAACAGCCACTTCATTTTCTTCCCTCATCCTTTTTTTAACTCAGTAATAATAACCTGATCCTGGCAGGACTACAGCTTCTGCAAATGCTCCCGTGTAGGAAACACAGTGCCGAGTACTCATTTCAATCTATTTTGCAGTGGTGTCAAAGTGGGCACATGAGGAGAACTGTTCTAATTTAGTAGAAAACCCCCATCAATTATACATCTGACAGGTAATTAACTTAGTCTGGAAACTATGAGCTATCTAAGTAGGAAAGCAGAAA
The DNA here is from genome assembly GCA_910950805.1 of Acrocephalus scirpaceus scirpaceus. NCBI lineage: Eukaryota > Metazoa > Chordata > Aves > Passeriformes > Sylviidae > Acrocephalus > Acrocephalus scirpaceus. Next base: position 57,219,039 of record OU383780.1, read on the forward strand.
AAGTCTCTGTCTATGCATATATATATATGTGTGTGTGTATGTATTTATGTATGTATGTATATGTATATGTGAGGTCAAAATACTGATGCATGTTTCTAAACTAAGTTTTCCTAATGAGTTTGCAATTAATGGTCCTAACAGAGAACTGCATCTCTGCCTGTGGATCTGTTGATGGGAGAACAACAACTCTTTGGTCTTTGACAACCAGGAGATGTGTCTAAACCCTCATGGTTGGAGAGATCCTGGGTTTTATCCCAAATGTCCTGAGCTCCAGCAGCAGTTGTAGAGCCACTGTAGGGCTGTGCCACAAAGCTCTGAAGTGCCAGGATTTGTGAGCAGCAGTGATCACACAAAGACACAGCTTTGAGGCCGTGATGTTCCCCGGGAGCTGAGTTTTATTGCAGGCTGCTCTTGTCAATTGGCAGCCACAAAGTTTCTGTGATTCACTACTGAGCTATGTCAGTTCTGCAAATTAGTAAAGCAAAACAAGGCAGAGTGGGATGTGAAACAGCTGGGTGAAAAGCAAAGCCTTTGAAAACAAGATTTCTGTACTTAATAGCTGTTGGCTAATCTTCATCACTAAATTAAGAGTAGCACACTGATAGTAAGATGTTGACCTGTGCCCCATCCCTCACTGAACTGATTTCAAACCCTGGATCTTATGGGCTTTGTTCAGATATAATATACTTTTTCTGGTAGTCTAAAGTTTCAACAGACTTATTAATTCTGTTTAAGGTGCCAGCCAAAGATAATAATACTGGAACAGAAGGACATTGGTAAGGATCCACATTCAATGGATTTTGCCCATGGCAGAGTCGACAGTATAAGACTGCTTTTACTATAGAAGAAATTGAATAGTTTATTTTCCATGAGCTGTAGATGGAAGAAAAAGGGGTTTGAATTAAAGGAACAGCATTGGAATAAATCATCTCCAGCACTTGAGGATTTTGGGAGCATGAGATCCAGGTCTGCCTAAGGATGGAATAGGCATTTGAGTCATAGGTGTTGACTCTTTGAAGTTTTGTCAAGACCTCCTTTTTGGGGCATTTGTTGGAATTACAAAAGAGCCTCTTCTATTTTATTATTGCCTTAATTTAATTTTCCATCTGAAATCATGTGCCTAGAGGATATCAACAACATGGGATGATGACTATTCATGAATATTCATCCCATTTCTTAACAAACACAAATGAGGAAGAAATGAAGAAGGGTCTTCAGCACACTCTTTTTGTCCTTCCCAAAAGGGGCATAAGAATATGAATGTATTGCAGATTTCCACCATGTATGAAGTCCAGGACAAACACCTACCAGGGGACCAAAACTTTCCCTTGCTGACAGCTGTGAGATATCTCAGACCCAGGGAAAAAACCCCCTAATGTTCCCCTTTGCCTGACAGCATGATGTCAAACCCTCCACATGCCCTAAGCTACTGCTGCTCCCCCTGGACTTTCTAAGAGAAGGAGTTTGAGGGATTCCTCATGTGATATAAATTCACAAGCAGGCTCTGAGTCATTTCCAGACAGAATAATGAGTAAACAGACCCAGAATTCCCACCCCACCCCGTGCACCTTTAGCACAATCATGCTGTATTACAATATATTACTGCCTGGAAGGGACAAGGGGACTTGTTGTGAAGGTGAGGATCAGGACAGGTAGGACAGGTGAGGGGGGCTCTCTGTGTAAGCTGCAGAGGTGAAGAACCACGAGCTGGCAGCTGATGCAGTCACCAGTGTGGTGTCCCTCGGTGCTGTCAGTGACTCAGCCCCTCACAGGCCAGGCAGACACTCACTCCACAGGAGAAGCCAAAATGCTCTTTGTGAATCACATGGGAGGGAGGACAAAGTTGAGACTCACTCAGCTGACAGAGAAATGCATTTCTCGAGGCATTGCATTTCAAACCACCATTCTACAGAGCTCTTTCTTCCTTTCTTCCATTTGCCAAACCTTTGATGAAACAGAACTAAACAGAAACAACTTCAATTCACCACTCCCCTTCAATTTCCATGCTTTGGCTTAATCATAGTCCAAACCACCATCAAGCTGGATATCTCACACCTCTTCCTGACTCTACACAAAAGCCCAGGAGGCTGAGCAATCACTGATCACATTCCTTCTCTCTCCTCCTACTCACTGGCATAAAACCAGTATCATTCTACAGATTTTGTAGAATCTAATCCTCCCCAAGTCCAGGCAAAGGTTAGATAAGACTTAGGCTCATCAAATATGGAACGATGTGTTATTGGGCCAACCTCCCAGCCACAGCAAATTCTGCCACCTTACCTATGACAACACAGAAGTAGCCAGCTTTAACAGATTTATCTTTATCCTCTGTATCTATCTCAAACATTCCAAGGTTGTAACAGAGGCAAATAAAAGATATAAAGACAAAATATCTCTGCTATACATCCAGTGCTGTAGCCTGTGTTTCCTAAAGCCTTAGCTACTGTTGTTACCCTTCCAGCTGAGGCTTGCTGCTTAATTAGATAACATGGTTTCAGCTAAAACCTCAAATAAACAGCTGCTGGAGCCAAAGAATTAAGTCATGTAATCAAAACCAGTGGAAAAAAAAAAATCTCATTTGCCTTAAAGCTTTTTCTCTCATGAACCTCAATTAGGGTTCTTCTCAAACCCTAATTTGCTACACATGTATGGCAATAGGAAAGAAACGCTGCTGATGAAACTTCAATAAAGAAAATCCATACTATGATCTCTTAACAGATGTCACTAGATCACGAAATTGCCACCAGCCCACATAAAAGGTTCACTGTCCTGAATGGATGTTACCTTAAAGAGAAGATAAAAAGCACCCCAAACATTTCTCTTAGAATAAACAGGTTGATCTAGGAGAGGCAGAAAGCAAAATCATTCATGGTGATTTGTTTTCATATCTCCCTACAACTTGGACATGATCTATAAAATACAATTTCACAGCCTTGGATCCCCAAACTCAGCATGTTATGAGTGGGAAAACTGAACCAAACCCAGGGAAAAGGCAAACCCTCTCCCTCTGACCTGCACTGCTCCCTCCCCACGGCTTGCTGGCACAAGAGTTGTGGCAACCAGCGTGCAAACAAGGGAGAAGCAGGAAGCTTCAATCCTCCCTGCACATGGAAAGCTTCAGGAAAGGCAGGATTCATTCCGACAACCAACAAGAATGCTGAGAGCTTTAGAAGTGGTGCATGGACACTGGTGAAGCACTGGCTGGAGAAGAGAGAGTTTTGTACCCTTCAGGAGAACTCTCTGGTCTACCAATCTGCTCTCACTAACCATGCTGATGCCATTAAGTTTTAGCTTTCATGTTTTTCAGATTCTGTGCTGCCTAGGGGTGCAGTTCTGAGCCTCATACTAAGTGCCAGGCAGCTCTCTCCACAGAGTGAGTAGACAAAACAAATCCTTTTCCTGCTGGAGACCAAGGACAATGGTTAAAAGTTTTCAGGCCCAAAAGCACAAACAGTGGCTGAAGGGAGGACCAAGAAGGATGAGACCTCATAATCTGAAACTGTAATTGGACAATTAAACCCCAATATGCAAATAGATCAAAACTTTTAAAAGTGTGAAACTTTGTGACCGGTTGACCATTTTGGGCCCACCTTGGGTGTAGCCCTGGTCAGGCCCTGTCCTGCCCAAGGTGTACCCTAAAGGCCTTTCAATAAATCCCTACTTTATTCTCTGGCTCTGTCCAGTCTCTGCTCCAGGTCAGCCTTCCCAAGGCATCAGTGCCCAGAACACTGAATCAGTTCTAGGCACTGTCACTGTATCACAGCCATAGCTCGGTTTTGGTGAAGAGAAATTTGTCACAAGAAAAGCTTTCTCTCTTCAGTATTTAGCTACTCAAAGGGTAATGGTCCAGAGAGATAGAAATGGTGAGGTGGCTCTTCAATCAACTTGATAAAAAGTATTCTTTTTCTTTGGGGTTTAGCTGGAATAGAAATACCATATTATAGCACATGAGGATCTGGCAAATTTCTTAACAATTCTAAACACAGGCATTGACTGGAATTGCTGATGAAGACTTTTGGAATATCCATGAGTACTACGTAGTTTTGTTTCCCCAACTCAGCAGAAAAAAACCCAACTTAAACTAAGCTAGACTAACAGGAAATATGAGAGGAATCCTAGTCACACTTTAAGTACTTTTTTTTCATTACTAACCAAGTAAATTTTCTAAAGTTATCTGAACTGATTCATACTCCACTGATACAAACAAGAGCAGGATTTGATACCTTTAATTAGGAGTAAGCTTTTTGCTGTTGCATCAGTTTACTTGCCTGGAAATCTAAGCCACCATTTAAGAGAATTAAAAAAAAGAAAGAAAAACAAAAATAAAGTGATACTGATCTGTGTTCTCTGACGTGGCTGGTTGTGTTTTCAGCCAGAACACCTGCCTGGCTTGCCTCACCTCTCAGCAAAGGGCACCTTGTTTCTCCTGCCCCTGATAAGGTCTGGCAGCTGCTCCCACTGCTGGGTTGCCCAGGGTCACAGCTGAGTGTGTGGCCACTGCAGCCCTGCATTTCAAACTCCTTCTGGCAGGTCTTTCCATGCCCTGGGGCTAACACTCAGATTTTTTTTGGCTGTAGCCCAGTGAACATCAGTCAAAACCACTGGGTTTAGATACACTGTGACTGACAATAAGGCCATCCTGTCATCCATGGCCTAAATTAAATCTCTTAATAGCTTTTGCATCACTAAGGAGCATTTGCTGCTTATGGAGTTATCTATGATGTCTCAGAGACATGTACACAGTCCATCACACCGTCCACATAAAAATAAGTCCCTCTCTACAACACAGCCTGAAAACACTCAGATTAATAATTAACAGATTAATAAAAGCAACTCAGAATGCCAACTGAACAATTCTTCTCATCTTTAGCTAATGCCTCTTTCCCTTTGCACCCTTCTCCACATCATTTTCTGCTCTAACAAACACAGGCTACTTGTGAGCTATTCATACTTTCCCCAAAACTTCATATTCTACATTGCCTAGACCAAAACTAAAAAGGGAACCAAAAAAAGGGGGTTCAGTAAAACATTAAGAGTTGGTTTTGGATGCCTAACCATGCCTGTCTGAGGAGCCATGGCTCTCTAAAACAAGCACAATTTGCCTTATCTGCTCCTCCACCAAGGACTACCTAAAAGAGTGGGTGTTGTGCAGAGAAGAACTGCACTGGGCCAGTGATTAATGGAGCAGAGCAGGCTGGACAGCTAACAGAAAACTTAGAATACCAGGGAATTAAATTAAATATACAAAACCTACCAGATTTAGATATTACATGATTTTTGGCTAGACAGAGACCTGGATTTCAACCCAGGAATGCACTTACTGTGTCTATTGATAGTTTAAGGTTGCTGAGTGCATGTCACCAGGGAATAAAAGTTCTGTGAAGAAAGCTACAAAGGAATTGGACCCAAATATAAGACTGCCCAAAACAAGTGTCCTCCCTGAGACATAAGGCAGCAGAAGTCAACACCAAGATGCTGCATTTTCAAATTTCTGCCACTGACTCCTCTCCTGCAGTGCTGCTGACGGAAAAAATTGCAATTTCCATTCCATTGATTCTTCCTTCTCAATTTCCAAAGCTTCCTTTCCATAGAGCACTGGTAGGAACTGCTCTCCCTGGAGAGGTATGAGCCTCAAATAGAGCAGCTCCAGTTCATGTGGCTGAGAACATGTTTGGTGAACTCATACAAGGTGCCCAAACAGGAACCAAGTGGTTACTTTGGCAGTTCTGGATACTGGCGGAGAAGTGGGAGCTTGAAGAGCTGCAGCTTAACCATTTAAACCACTGTTTTTTCTCTAGAAAAGGGGGAAATGGAACTGTTTTCTTTCTTTTTACTGCCTTACTGCTAGAGTAAAGAGAAAGGCTGAGAAAAGGTTGAAATGAGGCTGTTATAAAACGGATGCCATCCGTTCTATCTGTTCAGAGGAACCAGAACCTGCCAGGTCAGCTTGCAAAGGCTGTTCCACAGGGATACCTCCCTGCCCAGAGCTCCAGGGGTGCAAACAGCAGCCTTCATTATGAAAATGAAGGCCTGGGCATCCCAGGGTCTGCTCCTAAGGAAGTGCTGGTGTTTGGAATCCCTCAGAGAGCAGCTGCTGTGTTTGCAGAAGGTGTGTCCCCAGCCCAGGTGTGCACACAGGCATTCCCACCCTGCTGGAGGAGCAGCAGGCGTCCTGCACAGAGCCACACCGAGGGCATAAGGACACTTTGACCTGTGCTGTGTAACCCAAGGGAAGGCACAGCCCTGCCCTCAACAGCCTCTGCCACCACGGGCAAGCAGAAGAAAGGAACCTGCTCCACAGTGCCAAAATAAAATGAGAAATGCAATATATTCATCCAGTTCCCTGGTTCACTCTCCCTAGACACCAGCATCATTAAAAATCTCTTTCAGAAATGAGAATTGAAAGCTAACAGATGCACTTCTATTAAAATAATAAAAAAACCAACCCAAAACAAAACTAAAATCAACCTAGCTAAAAAGAGGTATTGCTTTTTATTATTATTATTTATCATATTACTAGAGACAAGAAAAAAAAGCTCAGGTACACTAGCTTTGAATTAGAAGAGAGAGCCTCTAATAGAAGAAAGAGTAAAATACTGCTCTGAATGGAAGTGAGAAGAAATGCAACTAATCTTTTTGTAGCAAACCTTACCAGTACCAATTTTGCTTCCTTTTATTTTTCATCCTTACTTTCCCTTGGTTAGGCTAATGTATCACAATTGAAACAAGGTCTGGCCAACAAGCTAGAAAAGATTTTAATTTTCATAGGATAATGAGGAATGCTGTTATTTTTGCTGTGCTCTGTGCTTGAAATTTGACTGAAAATACTCTGTTAATTTGCAAGCTACCCAATGCTCCCTGGAGAAGTAAATTACAGAGTATTTGAGCCTTAAATCCAGGAACAAATGGATGTCAAGCCCTCCACAGACTTTATGCCCATCCAGCTCCCTCTTGCCTGTGTTTGGCCTCTATAAAGACACAAGACTGCTGGATTGCAGCCTGACATCTACAGGGGTGACTGCCAGCCCTCAGTGACATCTGAGAAAGTGAGTGTGAGTCTGGGAATGTACATGGAGCCTCCCAGTAATGCAGCACCTCCGAGGAACCAGGCTGCATTGCCAGAAATGGCAGCGAGCCCAACTCCCCTTCTAGGGACTCAAAGCACCCACAACCACAAAATCACTGTCACAGGAGCCACTGGTGCCTTAAGTTTCAGCTTCCATGTTTTTCACATTCTGTGCTGCCTAGGGGTGCAGTTCTGAGCCTCATATTAAGTGCCAGTCAGCTCTCTTCACAGAGTAGGGAGACAAAACAAATCCTTTTCCTGCTGGAGACCAAGGACAACTTTCAGGCCCAAAAGTACAAACAATGATGGACTGAAGAGAGGAACAAGAAGGATGGGACCTCACAACCTGAAGCTGTAATTGGACAATTAAACCCCAATATGCAAATGGACCAAAACTTATAAAAATGTAAGATCTCGTAACCGGTCAGCCATTTTGTGACCATTCTTAGCCCACCTTGGGTGTAGCCCTGGCCAGGCTCCTGTCCTGCCCAAGGTGTATCCTGGAGGCCTTTCAATAAATCCCCACTTTATTCTCTGGCTCTGTCCAGTGTGTTTCAGGTCAGCCCTCCCAAGGCATCAGCATCAGTAACAGAGAGCAGTCTGAGGGGAATGCTGCCAGGAGGAAATAGTCTGAAAGGAAAAGTCTGTGTGTGGAGGATTTTCCCCCCGTGTTTCTGTAACACCTGCACTTTATGTACGTGTACATGTTTATTTATATTTCTTTATGTGCACTATTTATGTGTGAATTGGTACCTGCTTCAGAGGGACAAGCACTGGGATCTAAAATGCAGGCACAACCTCAAGTTTTCCACAAAGCAGCTTCTCTACTGCTAGATTTCTCATTCCAGCCAATAAGTGTTTTATTGCAATGCAGACACATTTTTGCCTTCTTGTGAGGCTCTTGTGTCACCTCACAAAGCCTAAAAACATCACATGAAAAACTTTCAGTGATTTCAGAGGCTTAATAACTCAGCACAGAAAATAAATGTAGACTGAGGAGGTGCAGGGTTCCAGTTATCACAAACTATTGCAGTAATAAATTACACAGAGTTTAAATTTCAGAGCAGGTGGTTTGTGAAGGTGCTTCGAAAATTCTTCTTTTTACCACCCAAATTTGTACCTAAAGCGCAGGAGCTGTGGGAATCCTTAACTTTTATAAGCCTATAAACTGAGCCTCTGAAACCAGTGGAATCACTCTTCCACCTCCTGTTGGTCTGTGAAGCCTGTGGCCTGGAGAGTGACAGGGACACATCACAGTGCCACACAAAAGTTCAGGTATGAAAATTTGTGTACATAAAAGTGAACTAAGGGCCCAAAGTTTTCTGCAACTCATTTCTCAATACTTTTACATTAAGTTTGCAGATCTAAGCAACAGCACCTTTTAATTTGGACAAAATTTTTCTTCTACTTCACAGATCTCTCCACAGCACCACTTTTTTCCTTGCTGTAACCCAAATCTCCCAATTCTTAATTGCATTACTCCCACAACATTTCTTCGCCCTTGTAATAGCAAAAGTGATTCATATTCCTCCTTAATGTTTAAAGCTTGCAAGCACTCTCAGATGTCCTCCTGTTAGGCATCTCTCAGTCACATTAATTTCACACTCTCCTTAAACAAGGACCAAGTACATCTGCAGGCTGCTTTTCCTCTAAGCTGGTAACCTCTAAACAAGCTGTTTGTATGTTGGAACCCTGGAAGCTGAGAATTTTAGACTTTCTGTGCTGTCAGGCACCAACCCTCAAGAAAACATTGCATTTGACATGAAGCCTTGCAGAAGGCTTCAAAATTGACTGATAGCACTGGGATTATGGGTGTGTAGTTTGAATAGAAGTGTGTGATATCACATGGTGGAAAACTTTAGAGTTTAGGGTTTTAGAATATAGTAATATATATAATGCAACATGGAGGATTTAGGGCGTATGCTAAGCCCTTCTTTTTCACCTTCTTCTTCATGGTTTTTGGTGGTTTCTTGTAATTGGGTAGAAAAATCTGCATTGTAGACCACAGGTGATTGGGTATTGGGTTAAAAGTAAAAATAATTTAGGTGTCATCTCATAACTGGACAGTTTGTGCTTGGAAAGAGATAGAGACATTTTCTACTTTGTTAGCTAGAACTCACAACTTGTGAGACTGTACTGCAGATGAGAATTAATAAACATCTCAGTCTGAACATGAAAATCCATCTCTCGAGAGTTTAAACCCGGCTCTGACAGGAAAAGAAAATAAAAACCTCACATTTGTTCTATGGGTATGCTGAAGGCTTAGAATGAGTGTGAGGGGGGAAATAAGCACCAAGTGCAGCTCTGCTGCAACAGCTGCTGCAGGGGAGTTTGGTTTGTTTGGTGAACAACGGGTCCAGCTCTGGTTGTTCTTGCTTCAGAGCTGCATGAGAGCTGCCATCACAAAACCTGACAAAAGCCCCTATCCAGCCCTCAAATCCTTCAGCTGGAGCTCTAGGAGCAGTGTGAGAGCTCTGGATGCAGCACTGGCTCGGTGAGTGAGGCAAACTTCCCATATGGAAAATGCAGCTGTACCTTGATATATGAGGCTTATAAGGAACTTTGTATTAACCCTGGAAAAAGTTAATTTAGAAATAATTTTTACAGCTGTGAAGAATGATTAGACACCACAGGCAAGCCAAATACATTATGAAACACCACTGGTGTTGTGTTGCAGTGCTAAGAAGGTTATAAAGTTTGCCTTTGTACGCTGGGTTTGAAGATGATGATCACGTTTGCTTGCAAAAAAACCCCATCTGGATTGCCTTCATTACACATAATGTCATTATTAAAAAGCACTGTGTAGGATGTTAACACTTTGGATAGAATCAGCTGGAGTTTAGAATAGTTACAATTTATTTTATACCTTGAGTTTTCACTTAAGCTACAAGCTTTGCCAAATAGTAAAAAACCACAAAACCTAAAGTTGCTTGTGTGTGCTATATTTTGCTACTTGCCATTTCCAAACTTAAATAGCAGTATAAAAACATGAACTGCAAGAGGGAAAACTTTAGAAAAGGGGCACTAATTTCAGGTTCTGTGCCCATTAAAAATCGGAACTACTGACATAATTTTTCCATAATTATATTTATAAAATAATTTCCATAATTATGTTTATAAAAGAGTTACAGAGCTGCTTCTGTGAAAGAACTGGAGGTAAGTTACTCTAAAAAAAGCCAGGGCATGTTGAAGTAAATCAAACCACAAACTATTAGTCAGATGAAGCCAGCTATCAGAGGAAACTTGGCAAGCCCAGTCTTAGTGAGAGCACAGAAAAGAATCCACTTTGGTAAGACTATAACCAAAGAAAACCCAATTTTTAAGTGGTGGTATGTGCTGAATTTCTCATGTGACTACTGATGTTTAGCAAATGTACCTGTGCTTGCAAGACTCGGGTAAAGAATATTCCTGATCTTTTAAACTCCTTTGAGAGTCCTTAAACAACCATATTTTGAGGGGAGGGGGATTTATTGTCCCATCTCTCTCCCTTCTCCTCAAAGTAACATTTCATAACCAGTTGTCCATCACTGTGTTAGGCTGAAAAGCAAATAGAGCCATATGTTGTTCCAAAGATTCCTCATAAATAAATGATTTGGGGTTATTTTCAACTGTTAAAATCTATAAAGCAATTATTTTTTAAATGGAAAAATGTCTTTGTTTAATGGAAAAATGTCTTCTTTTAATGGAAGACAAGGTCACTGTTATACTAAGGATTTATCCACATTCACTGGAAAGGGCTGTGTAGCTATCATTGGTGTTTAATATTTACATTAGACAGAAAATTTGAATATTCAAACATATCAATTAACCACAGCACTGAAACTCTGTTTCCAAGTCACAATATTCCTAAGTTAAACTCTTTAAAAAACACAAACATTTTTGACTGCTTACCCCAACGGTTTTGTGTGTTTCAAAACATTGCAAAATTTTGTTAGGTGAACTCTGTCACGATCTTCTGAACAAGGAAGTATTTGTTTGATTTTCAAAGGGAAAGAAATGCGCTCACTTACATGATTCCTTTTGTTTTCTCCATCTCTTACGGATGTAATAACTGTCTCAGAAAAAACTGTTGATCCAGTTTTGTTATCTGTAACCTGATACAGGAAAAGAACCAAATATCAAACAACAGTTTTTTATTAGTCCTTTGTTACTCTCAGTCCTACATCCTGCAATAATTAACCTGCTCCCACCCCCTCTTCTATTTTCCCATTTTGCTGTCACTCTTAATAAACCCTAATCTGAGGGGGAAAGTAGATGACAGAGCTACCTCCTTGTCTATTTAAAATGACATTGTAAAGAAGCCAACCGAGCAGGAGATGGTTGGGTTTTCATTCCCCATGTAATAGCTATAGCTGTGTCCTACTTTTAGTAGGCTCTCTTTTCAAAACAAATTGTTATTTCACACTAACCTTTCAAGGCAGGTGTCCTTAACACCGTGACCAGTCAAGCACAGAAGATACAATCAAACCCCAAAGTAATTATCATCAGGAAAATTTACACTCCAAATCATTTTGTGAATAAACATGTAAAACTGGGGGTTTGTTTTTGTTGAAGAAAAGGTGTGTCAGAATGGAGAGGTCACCACACACAAGTTTTCTCATACCTTATCAATTTCTTGATGAGTCTGAACCGTTCTATTGCCCACTCTGGTTTCCGTGTTGGACTCATTATGGTAGTTGGGAGGTAAGTCTTCAAAGCTGACTTCGGACAGCTTTTTTGCCCCTTCCTCTTCAGCTTCCATCTGCCAAATTAAAAAAACAAAACAACTGAAAATTAGCAAAAATGTCACAAAAGAGACCAAGCTATGCTTCTTGTGCAGACACAATGACAGACACTGCCTGCTCCAGCTCTTTTCATGGGCCAGAAAAACAGGGCTGAGCTGAACCCTTAAGCTCTGGGCTGGTGAAGCCAAAGTCAGTCCCTGTGAGGGGAAAAAAGCGTGCAGACCACGGGCAATTTGGTATCTGCACAGGCTGGTGTCAGTCGAGAGCCCAGCTTTCTGTTCTTCACAGAAAACCCCTGGAAACTTCAGGCAGGCTTTCCATTCTGACAGAGAGGAGAAAATATTCTGGCAAGAGAGAGAAACAAAAGCTCCTTGAAGTCAGCACAGGCAGCCCTATAGATGAGGGTGCAGATATCCAGAATTTAATTCTCTGTTTCAGTTCCTACTGTCTTTGTGGGATGAAGAAGGGTGTGAATCTTGCGTAAACATGCAAGAATAAATTGTGTCCTTTTATTTGCAACCACTGTAACAGAGCTAGGAGGCCACAAGTTCAACCAGAATGAACAACAGGATTTTCCCCAAGACAAAATCTCTTCTTTTGTTGTGTCTGTTTATTTTAAATAACAGCTGCAAATCTTTCTACACACAAACCATTTATCTCCTAAGGCTCTGCTCAAACAATTCACACTTTGTCCTGCACACAGACTGTTCCTCAATCCAGAACTGACTATAGAGTAAAACAGAAATTCTTATTACATCCTTCAGCATCTTGGCAGCATTGTAAAGAGTGGTTTGTCTCAATGTGTTTGCAGTCTAAATGAAGTGGATAACAGGGGTAGATTTCAGAAACCGTCCAGATGACAGCAAAGGTTCAGAAATTATCTAATTATAGTAAACCTGGGTCTGTTTCTCCAGCAGGTTATCTGTTAAAGGTTTTTGTAGACTAAGTACTTTTGAATGAGAGGTAAAGAGAACTTCAAAGGAAGATTCTTAACAGGAAGGGGAAAAAAGCAAGACAGGGGAGTGCAGGGACAAGGTGTTTTGACAGCCGTATGAGACAACAGCTTTGGGTCTGGTCTTAGTTCCCGGCTTTGAAACGGGTCCTGTGCGATTCTGGGCCAGCAATTTGAGATCAAGACACGCAATTACATCACAAGCAAGCTGCTTCTCCACGCATTTTCAGGACACTTGCAGCCCCGAGTCCTGGTTTGGGACACCCCCACGCGCCTTTAGCTCCTGCCGCACAAAGACAACCCCGCAACTCTTCCCTCGCCGCGCACCGCCCCTTTCCCACTCCGGGCTCCAGCCGGACGTGAGGTCCCCCCCTTTGCCCATCCCGGGATGCTCCCGGGGCGAGCCCCGAGGGCGGGCGGGCTCCCAACCGAGGGGTCCGGTCGCGGCTCCTCGGGAGGGGATGCGGAGCGCGGCCGGGGGGATACGAGAGGAGAGAGATCAGATCCCCGCTTCTCCTCACCTCCTGCACGGCGTTGCGCAGCTTGTGCTGCGTGTCCTCCATCAGCGCCTCCACCTCCCGCAGCATCTCGCCCAGGCTGGCCGCCCGCCGCCGCCCGCCGCCCGGCGCGCACAGCGCGGCCAGCAGCGCGGCCAGCAGCGCCCAGCGCCGCATCCCGCCGCCTGTCCCCGCTGTCCCCGCCTGTCCCCGCTGTCCCCGCGGTCCCCGCCGCGCCTCCGTGCCGCGGTCCCTCCGCGCTCAGCGCCGGCGGGCGGGGCCCGGCCCGGGCGGAGCGCAGCGGGCGGAGCCGCAGCCCCGCCGGAGCCCCCGCCCTGTGCGGGGAGGATGCCGAGAGAAGGGGGAGATGCTGAGGGATGGCAGCAGGGCGAGCCTGCCCTTTGGACCCGAGAGCTTCGTTCTGCCGGTGTTTTGGACAGGTTTGATGGGCAGAGGCACCTCCAGCGAGTGCTTTGCTCTCCAGCGAAGGCTCTCTGAAGATGCTCTCGGCTCACAGGGGTGACATGACCTGGCTGGCCAGCACCCCACTGCGACCGATTCCCTTCGAAAAAAATATTCAGGCAACATCGTCATTTTATCCGTGTGTGTCTTCCCCAACTTCCACATCGTTTTTCCTCCCAAGAATTTCACGGACTTTTTTTTTTTTTTTTTTTTTTTTTTTTTCTGCAGTCAGCTCACAGCTCCAGGACAACACTGCTGTGCCAGGATAGAACTGTCCTGTAAGTCTCGTTTTATTTTGGAGCCTGGGTGAGAGGTAATGGTGAATAAACTACTAAAGTCCTGAAAATCTCCTGCAAGTGCATTATTACCATAGTCACCCAGTGCTCCTGGCAGGCTGAGGCAGCTTCAGGCAGAAGTGCAGCAGAGCTGGTGATGTCCCTGTGTCCCCACAGGGAAACCCTTCCCACAGGCTCCCAGCTGCCACACATCATGCTTCTGTTCAGTGCCACAGAAGGTTTTGTTCTGGACACACCATGAATCTCAGCTTATTGGTACAACAGTGTGACTTTTCTATTTTTTTAGATGCAAACCTCTTGGACTACACAATGTAAGGAAGAAAGAATGTTAGCAGTTATCAGGAATCAATTAAGAATTCAACTGTGTTTCATCACATTGCAGGAAGTATGGCTTGTGAAACTGTATTGGCAGAGAAATATTTAGACAAGAGATTCCTCTTTTCCACCTTTGCCTTTGTGGTTAGGTTTCCAGTTCATCCACTGCACAGATCAACTTAATGATATTGACAATGTACAGGTGACACTTAGGTAACATATAGAATTTTAACTCAGCTTTGAGCAGCAACTGAATGTTAGATCAGGTACAATGAGGACAATAAAAAAAAAATGCCTGAGGCCCAAACTCCCAAAGGTCATCAGACTCCAAGGAAATGAACTAGCAGCTAGATACTTCTTTGCAATATCTTTGTGAATTTGTGCCTCAAATCAAATTCCCATAAATTCCAGAGGGGCTTGCATGCTTAACAGAATAACTGAAGGAGTTTGTAGTATTGATCACGTCTTCTGGTCATTTGTCCTACTGGCTTTTATCTTGTATGATTAAAGCAACAGAGACAATCTCTACAATACAGAAAAAAACCCACACCAAACTCATCTGTATGTAATATAAAGGAACCCTTGTAGTCAGGCCCTCTCTACTGTTTTTTTACAGTGGGAGAAAAGTCATGTCTATTGAAGATACTGCTTCTGTATAAAAGTAAACAATGACTAGTAGGTTCTTATGTTGGACTGGAGCAAAGCCTTGTCCAAAATGATGACAGGTAAAGGATGCCAGAGAATATGTTTTGGACTGAAACAAATTTTTATAGGTAAGGTGCAACCCAGCTGAATTTTTCTGAGGCAAACTACCACAGCTAAAAAGCATCTCATATATAGCACAAAAACACACATCACGCAAAAGCACATAAGATCTTTTTGCCGAGGTATAATTTACTCTTAGGCCCTAATTAATGAATTTACAGAGAACAGAGTGAGCCAGAATAATCTTAGAATATATACACACATAGTTAGAAAAAGCACCGTTTCAGAGCTATTACATAAAAGGAATTTGTATGACTTAGATCAGTGTCAATACAAGCCCCTCGAGGTGGATTTGAGGCAAAACCAGCCCCCTGTCACGGGGAATGCACTCTTGTCAAAGGCATCATCTGAACCAGTGATTCTGGAGAATAGAAATCACCTTCTGCTTGGATGAGCTTGGAGACAAAAGACCACGTTCCCGAAAGCAGCAGGGCAGGGAGTCGTACATCTTTGATTTATTTTTTCCCCCCACATTGTTTATTCATTTAGACACTGTGTGTTGTATTCTGCTTTCTGTGTTTCAAACATCTGGTTTTTTGCATGTCCATTTACCAATTTAATTAATAGCTCTCTTCCCTCTCCAACAATTGTACTGTGGACAATCAATCAATTGGCCAGCTGCAGAAAAAAAGAATAGCAAGGTGTTGTGAGAATGCTTTTCCACCCACATGATGTTTTGCAGTATGGAAACTTGTAAATGTTGGGACAAGAACTTGAAGTTACTGGATTATGGTAGAATTTTCTAGTAGTTAAATTATTATATGTCAGGGAGTCATTAAACACTAACCTACCAGCACACAGTATGTCTTTGACAGATTCCTCAAACACAGCCCTCATGTGGCAGCTGTATTTACTCAGGAAAAACAGAATTATGCAGATACAAATATTGTCCACTTTTAATGGCTCATCATTTAGCAAGGTAGCAGCTATACATCTGAAACATGAACGTACTTTGACCTCATTTTTATTGCTTTGGAGACTGTATTTTCTTTTTAAGGTACTCCAGGTTTGAACTGGTGAAGACCTACCTAATCCCCAGTGCTTTTTCCTCGGTGTTCCTAGCATTGTGTCAGTTCCTCATGAGGAACAGATGCAGCAGATGGAGCAGTGAGTCACCCACCTGACCTTATCAGAGCTGTGACAAGGAGAGACCAGATGAAACCTCTAACCTGGATCTGCACTCCAGCCTGCAGAAATACAGCACGCTGAGTTTGCTCTGACTCACACAGACTGCACAGCCCAGGAAGGACCCTCCTCTGCTGTCACAAGTGCAAATCACCCACACAGGCAAGCAGCTGTACCCTAGCACCTGTCCTGGACACTTGAAATGCCTCTCCAAGACTTTGCCTCCATTTTAAAATAATGGTGCGTGGCAATAAGGCTCTGAAAGTTCTAAGAAAGTGTTTGTTTATTTTTACTTGTAACCCATAAGCCCATGGCAATGGATAGGAGAATTTTTCTTTTCCAATATATTGTCCATGTGCAGTCAGATGTGTAGATGTGGCACTTAGGGATGTGATTTAGTGGCGGGTTTGGCAGTGTTAGGTTAGCAGTTGTTAAGGTCTCTAAATGACCTTAAAGATCCTCTCCCTTGCCAATGATTCTATGATCTTACACAATCAGTTTACACTTTAAAACTCCTGCATGCCATTCTTTTTCCAACTTTTCAGGAAGTACAGTATTGTCTGATGAATGAAAATGTAAATTCTTTTTACACAAGTCTGCACTTGTTTTTTCTGGAGAGGGGAGAGGGCGTCAACTGACAATCC
The DNA here is from genome assembly GCA_910950805.1 of Acrocephalus scirpaceus scirpaceus. Classification (NCBI taxonomy): domain Eukaryota; kingdom Metazoa; phylum Chordata; class Aves; order Passeriformes; family Sylviidae; genus Acrocephalus; species Acrocephalus scirpaceus. The sequence continues at coordinate 57,235,885 of OU383780.1, forward strand.
ACAGCTACAAACACCCTCGTGAGGGCTGTGGTAGTATTTCATTCTTTTGAGACTTAGTGGTTAAGAAAACTGGGAGTGAAACACAGAAGCTGTACCTCTTGATGTTTAGCAATATCATAAACATTTATGAAGTTAGGAGGAATACAAAATTATATATTAAATCATAAAAAATGTAAGTTATAATTCATTACGACCTAAAAAAAAAAATCTTTATAATTGATACACTGTGAGTGTTATTATTCAAATTTTCTTGTTCATTGCATCATCAAAACTTTGTTTAACATCATTGTCATTTCAAAATAAAGAAAAATGCAAAAAAAGTGATAAAACCTTGTAAAAAAGTAATTCATATAATCTGATTTCTAATTTGCTATTTTAAATGTTTTGAACGTATTTCACCTGTATGTATCTAACATCACATTGTTAATTTCACAGAAGTCAGAATGGAATCCAAGCCAAAATGAGGCATTGTACTTTCACAGATTTTAGCAGATTTGCCATTATTTATACCCACCTAAGAGCTCCAACATGTCCAGTTTAAAATTGCCTGCCATTCTGAATTATGGTGTTTTGTACATCTTTCCATTATGGAATTGAAGCTGGCTTGAATTAGTATTCCTTCAAGGATAGGTACTGCTGCCTCTTTTTTTTTTTATTTTTACTGTTTCATGCCACACAGTTTTTAGTGGTTGTTATGGTAAGTTTGTGTCTTACATGAAAGAGAGCAGAAATCCCACAATAAAGGTTAGCCACTCACAGCTGGCTGCTTCCCTGAGGCTACAAAAACACACGAATCCTTCATTTGGAAAGATCTGACTTTTAAAATCCATAAATCAAAGATGCTCTAATCCCTCTGCTCAAGCCGGGGCCAGCCAGGGTTCTCAGCTGACTGTGTATCTTCAGAGCTGCAAGAGCCAGTGCAAAGTCACTGCCACACTGATATTTAACCTGCACATGGTCTTTGTCAGAGTACACAAGAAAAAGCACTGAATGGTTCAGAACAAGGAAATGCATTTCATTAATGAAATCTAGGTGCCTCCTCCTCAACTTTCTTGAGTTTGTGAATCATTATACAATCCATTTTTTTTATTAGTATGTTTTTTCACTTTAGCGCTTCGCTGTATATTTGGCTGCCTTTTTCCAGAGGTTTTTTTTTTCAATATTTTCCTGGCAAGATGCTTACATAAGTTCCTTTTGAAATATGGAGGGCAAAGTTCATAAACCATATGGAATATCATCTGCAAAAAAGCACCCCTGAAGCACATCCCTCTGTAATAATTCACATTATCTGCAACCGATTGGAACTATTATTCTTCTTTAACTTTAACACAAGCTTATTACGCACAAAAAAAAACATTTTAAAGCAATTTTCTTTTAAATTCAGGATTTTTTAAAAATTGAAAGTAATGGACTATGGTATCCTTTGTAGTTTTTGACACAAAATTTTTATTGTTTATATAAAAAACCCCATAAATCTACTAAAGTAACAGAACTGAGACTGAGTCATCTACAGGGAAAGGTTTTCATAAGCATCCTGATTTTTTAAAAAATCAAATGTTTCTGTGGTGTTCAATACAAGGGAGGATTCTACCTTTGATGGAGGCCTGAATCCTGTCTTTAAGAATCAGAAAGGATCTGGGGCAGAGGCAAGGACTAAACAAGGAAAATTAAAACAAATTCTTTTGGAATGTTGGATACAAGTGGGCCAAAGTGCTACTGTGGAGTGAATTTTTGTGGTCACAGTAAAGGAACGCAAAACAAAACCTATGTGACACTGACTTCACAAATGGCACAAAGGAGAGATAAAATGTGCTAGAGGGCTGGCACGTGGGTAGCAATGGCAACAAGGATTGCTGCAAGAACTGTGAAAACAAACAAGCGATGCCACAAAAGCAATCCGGCCAAACCTCCTGGAGCGTGGAGGTTGTCATCCACCCTAAAATGCTGCTAAAAATGATAATCAGAAAACTGCAAATAAGCACTAAGAGGAGAGGGTTGAGGAGCAGCAGATGGTGCAGCTCTGCAGCTGGAAGGAGCGGCAGCAGTGACACGGAGGTAACCCAGGCAGGGCGGGAGGGAATTGCATCAGTGCGACCAGAGCGTGTGTGGCTGCACAGCAACAGCTGAGGAGCATCACAGGCTGCCACACGGCCTGAGTGACAGGCACTCAGCCACAGGGACAGGGCTGCCCAGGGAGCTGCAAGCCCTGGAGATGTGTTCCTGGTGCAAACACAGGGAAAAGAAGGATAGTTGGATGGAGTTTGCATGGTGACACCGGATTCGTTGTTAGAAACGGGCTGTCAGAAAGCACAGAAGGCAGGCTGATGATGTGACTAAGCTTTAAACAAAGAAAAAGCAATAGAATGACAATGCCTGCTGAAAAGCAGAATGTTCATCAGCTGTAGGGAATAACTGGGAGGAAAAGTACAAGTTCCGGAGAGAAGGCAATTAACCAGAGAAGGAAATTCATCAAGAATGGCTCAAAAGCATTGACAATGGCCACTTTATTATGGGCTTATTCAAGAGAAGAAGAAACACCCAGGATTTACCCAAAACTAATACAGGAGTAAAAGAAATCATCATTTTTTTCAAAAGAGAAAGAATCTGGGGAAACTGAGGGAACACGATGTGCGTGACAGAGTGAGGCAATCGGTGACTGATTCAAACACAGTCATACTTCAAAATAAACCTGTGAATCAACACGGTTGTCAGCCTGCAGCAAAATCAGTCACAGCAACTTTCTGGAGCTGAGATCAGGGGTGCAGAGCAGGTGTAAGACAGCTACTCAGGGACAGTGCAAGGAAGGACTCATGGCACTGAGGGCTTGCCCAAGGTGACTGAGTCATTTTCTGGGCCAGTGACACAAAGCACATTCTTTCTTACCTATGAAGCCTTTCCATTTTTGAACGTGACTTCCCTGGCCTTTGGAGGTGTGTTAGTCTTCCAAGAGCCTGCTTTTTATTTCAGCATCTTGGAGCATCTTTCTGGGCTTCTGAACATCAGCAGGTTACAGGTTGTACCCTCGGCCTTGTGGAGCGTATCGGCTTCATGTGCTGGTGGAAGAGTTCCCTACACTTGTGTGACACCTCTGCATTCACCACAAAGTTTGCACTTGCTGCAGTGAATGTTTCAGGTTTTAGTTGCCCCTCCAGTTGCCCCTCCATGAATATTGACTGTGCAGAGCCTGTCCTGACCCGAGAAGGAGCTTGGCACCAGTAAAGGGGGCTGACAGTGCCACAGATTCTTAAGAGCTGGCTGACTTCTAAGGTGGTGGTGACAGGAAACAATTCCTGCAGTGCAGTAATAATAAGGGCAAAACATTGTAAAAACTTAGTTCAATTTTGTGTTAAGACTTTTTTTTTTTTTTTTTTTTTGCTGTCACCTCTACTCTGGAACAAAATCTGGGAAGGAAACAAAAAGAGGTTTAATTTATTTGGGGATTGGTAATCTTTAAACTGGGCTACATCACCTGACAATTCTGTTGCATGTGTGCCATGAAAACACATCTTGCTGCAGAAATAAATGAGTAATAAAGTAAGTGATGCAGCCAGAAGTTTCTGCTTTATCAGAACAAAAAGTACTCCGGGCATGCAAGGAATCTTTGATTTTTACACCCTTCCATATTTCAAGGCTCATGATTTGTTAGGTGAGTCCTCACTTTTTTCCTAGGCTGACACAGCCTCAGGCAGGCAGCCCTGGCCAGGAGCTGACTGGGGTCATGGCACTGTCACCAAGCTGGAATAAAACCTTCACTACTTCAGCTTCTCCATTTCACAAGGCTGCAGCCTTGCTTACATCTCTGACTGCTCCCAAGCCCCCAGTCAGAAAAACATTTTCACCATCACTGACCTGCCAAATCCTGCAAAAACAAGCCCGATTTCTGATCCTGCTATAGCCTTCATCCTTGTGGGATGTATTTGTGGGACAGACACCCTTGTGTCCCATTTCCCAGAAGGCTACAACATTGCCATCATTTGGGGCAAAGGATAGCTTAATAAGCCATCTATCTCAAGGTTTTATTAGCAAAGTAATATGCTATTCAAAGGACAGGTTTTCCTATGGATTTTTAACATACACCTTTTTTTCCAGCATAATTCACAGAAGTGGGTGGATTTGTATGTATTTGCTGCATGCACTGGGTCAGTCATGGAAGAAAAAGGGTTTCACCCTAAGTTATCTACTTTTGCAGCACCGTAATATTGAATCCATTCTGATTTTTTTTTCTTTTTTCATTTCAGTCACAGCCTCCCTCTGGTTTCTTCTGGGATAATTGAAATTAGGGTGGGAAGGTTAACCTGAAGGCTGATCTATGCCACACTGAGCTCATTACTGGGCCTAAGCCTGGTCAGAACTGGGTCTGCTTGGTCTGAAATCATTGGTATCTCTACAGCTATTCAGCTGGTGAGAATGGCTTTTAAATGACATTCAAAACAGCTGTAGGCTCTGAGGAGTTTGATTAAAACTGTTTCCTTCTCTCCCATGGTGGGAATGATGTGGAAGGATAAAGATGCGCTTGTGTGATAAAGAGCTGTGAGAACAAGACTTGCTGTTGAACAACACAAACTAGGATACTGCTAGCATTTCCACAAAAAGATAAGAGAAGGTCATACTTGCAGTGTGGAACACAACAAAGCTGTAACAAAAGCATTTTCTAGTGAGTAATATTTTTTTTTAAATGCCAGTGTTTAAAGTGACTCATTAAAAAATATCTGGTTTTACTCTTGTCTATAATTCACATGCTGCTTTGGGCTAGTTCTCAGCTGCTGTGCAGTGTAGGAGAAGGGAATAAGGGTCAGTAACAGCTGTGTTAATTACCCAATACAGCCTCACCCCTGATGAGTAACAGCTGTATCCAAAAAGGATGAGTGAGATAAAAAAGGGGGTTAGCTGGTGAGGGGAGCAACCTTGAGGATCATAAATGAAAGAATCATGAAGAAGAAGGATCTTGGGGAGAGAGAATCCCTGCTGTGAGGTCAGTCTGGGGCTGCACTTGGAGCCTGTCGTTGGAACCTGCAGTCACAGTCTAGCCAGGTAAAAGCCTGCAGACAGAGTCTGCACACTGATCCTTGCAGTCAGAGTTTAGCAGGAAATAACCAGCAGTCAGAGGCTGCAAGGGAAACCTCCAGCAGGAGCTTGCTGCAGCCAGAGTCAGGGAATGGTTGGAGTTGGGATGGCTGAGCTGTAAAGAGGAATAAACCAGGGCCCTTTTCATGCTGTGGTAAACAAGGAGTCTGTGCCTCATTTCTACTCTCTAACAAAAGGGCTGCTGCACCATTGCAGCACTCTCTTTTCTGCTCTGAAGTGCTCAAAACCAAAAGTGTTTTTTAATCTGGGGGGTGCTGTAAGCTCTGCTGAACTGCAGAGCTGAGTTCCCTGATGCCTGACCGTGTCCTGCCCCATCACAGACTCATCCCTGCCTTCATGCAAAGGCTGCTGAACTGGTGCTGCCACCCTGCCTCTTTCCCTGTGCTGACCTATTTTCCCTTTGGTCACAGCTGCTGGACTGTGATTATGGTGTTCTCTTTTGTAGTTTGTATCTCATACTCTCTGTCTACTTCACAGCAGGCTTTCACCTGTGGTATTTTGGTCTCTGGGACTCTTTCATTCTACATGTTAGAGAAGGGACCTTAGCATTGGACATGCATGAACTTAATTTGGGGGGTTTGGTGTGGTTGTTTTTTTTTAAAAAAAGGACATATAAGTATCAAGAAAAGCCTTTAAAACAGAGCTTCTGATTCTTTTCTTCTAATGGTGGGTAGTCAAACTGAGACATAGGATGCTCTCCACAGCACTTGCTGTTTTAAGTCCATGGGATGTTACAGTTTGAGGAAGCGGCAATTTGCTGATAAAAACAAAAAGAGACTGGGCAAACACTTCTTTGAAAATGTGATGTTATGGAGAGCACCTTGGTTTATAATAAAAAAATTATTTAGCTTGTCTTGGTCAATGATTTCTGGCAGTTCCACTGGGTTATATCACTGGTGCTGAAAAGTTGTCCAGAATTAGACTTGCATTGATGGTTTCTTTCACAAAAACTGCAGGCTGTGGATATGTTGTCAGTTTTCTTACCCATGCTGTGAACAAGCAAGGAGAGGGGGTTGTAGCTTGGGGGTTTTTATACATACTCTACCTTAAAGCATACCTCCAATTTGCCATTTGAAATACTTTTGAATAAACAAATTGAAAGGGGGATGAACGAAAGCACTTCAGAGAATCTGAATTGCACCTGATACTAAAAGAAAAGCTGGTTGTGTCACAGAAAACACAGCAGAGACCAAGGAGTTAATTTGTTCTGATGGATCATCCCTACATACTTTTCCCAGTCACCAGCTGAGTTATTTCTCAAATGCCAGCCAAGAACCACTTGCAGCTGGCAAAAATCCACAGTTATCAGTGTGATGGAAAAGAGGTGAGACAAAAAAAAACAGTGTGTCCCTGTTGATAATGAGGTGTGGGTTCCTGTGCTCTTATCCAGTTTGTAGGTGTGTGGGAATAATAAATAGTTAACAAAGATAACACTCATGGAATAAATAGTTAACAAAGGGAACATTTCTGCAGTGATTCAGCTCAGTGGTATTTGTGATGACTTCCTTCCTAGGTCTCTGGAACATGTTTTGTGCTGTGGAGTGTGTGAAGTTCATGCAGGACCTGTGGAGCTCATGGAGGAAGCTCTGGCTTCCCAGAGGCTCACAGAAAGAAAGACCATTTTAATTGTGGGTGATCTCAAGAAATACCAAAGCATTCGTTTGTCAGTTATTTTGGGTACGACACATTAGGAACACAGAGAGAGCACAGATGAAATACTGGTAAAAGAAGACAGAGGTCTTTTAAAATCATGACTAAGTATGTTCAGTCTGGAGAAAGAGGGGCTGAGGGGAGACCTTTATCACTCTCTAGAGCTGCCTGAAATGAGGCTGTAGCCAGGTGGGGAATCAGCCCCTTCTCCCAGGCAAGGAGTGATGGGGGAGAGGAAATGGCCTGGAGCTGCTTCAGAGGGATTTTAGATAGGATATTAGGAAACAATTCCTCACTGGAAGGGTGGTCAGGCTGCCCAGGGAAGTGGTGGAATCACCATCCATGGAGGAATTTAGAGGATGTGTAGATGTGGCACTTTGAGACATGGTTTGGTGGGATTTGCCAGTGCTGGGTTGACAGATGGACGATCTTGGAGGTCTCTTCCTACATAAATGGTTCTGTGAATCTTGCAAACAGAGAGTGAGTGGCTCCAGCAGATCCCCAAATCTGTGCAACATAGGGTGAAAATAAAGAAATATTTCCATGTTCTGATGCTAGCACCTATGAAGAAAAAAGGAACTCATAAAACTCAATATTTCTGTAGTTTCTTATTATTAGAATAAGTGACTATGCCATGTAGACCTTGTTCCCATTGCACAAAGAGAAGATTCTGACAGACTGAAAAATACGGGGCTGCAGAAAAGGATTTTACACATACACAAAATGGAAGTTTCTGATTTTCAAGCAAACCTTTTAGAGGTGTTCTGCAAATACTGCTGAAGTGTATAACCGAGTTTAAATCTTGTTTGAACAAAAACTAGAAGGCCATTGAAAAACTAGTCTGTGCCCAAAGTCTTGCATGTCTGAGTTGCCTAACTTTCAAAGGGTGTAGAACTTACTCCAACTAAGGAGCAGTGGGATTTTCACTCAATTTAGGCTCTTGAATACATCTACGTGTGCAAGTGTGTGTGTGTGCACAGGCACATGCTCATCTGGTCTCATGTAACAAAAAATTACTTGGATTGGCTGCTCTTTAAACAGAAATCCTGCCCCAACCTGCCTGTTACTGCCCTGATATTGATGTATTGATCAAATATATTGTTAAATATTGATATATTTATAACAAATTAACGTTGATCCTGTCCAAAAGTGGAGAACCTGAAAGGTGAACGAGTTGGTGCTGGTGCAGGCGTGGCACACAGAAGTGTCCTTTGGAAATATCCCCATCTAGTGGGAGTCCTTGGGCTGAGGACACACCGGGATGCTGCCTGCCCACTGCTTCAACAGCAGTTGCACATCTATTATTTTCCTCGAGGGAAACGAAATTAGGAACCTCCTACTGTCTGTAAAATTATTTCCGATTTTACATCAGTATTGCAAAACCACATATGATAGTTAATATGGACTTTCCATTAAAGACCGCTCTGCTTTTTTCACCACAGAGTTCATTATCCCTAAACCCCACAAAAATATCTCTGATAGGTTTGCCCAGAAATTTCCTGAATCAGTTTTAAACTAAATGAAAAACGCTGAAAATTTTTCAGGCTTGATATACCCTCCCCACAATTAATGCTTTTCTCAGAATATGTTTTGCATAAGAAGAAAGAGTTTATTAGGGTTTGAGAGTTGGTATGTTTGTGCTTACTTGTTACTGTCTTCAAGAAAAAATAATGTGAAAAGACAAAAATACTGTATTATCCTAATGTGAATCATGGCTACAAACCTATATCTACTCTGTCCCTATCTTTTGAGGGAGTTGTTCTTAGCTGATGGGGGAAAAAAAAGGTTCTTCGTAGACCCACTAAAAATAGTAGGAGTTTTGACATTAATAGTTAGGGCTTAGTGAGGAATATTTCAGGAAGGAATAGAGCACAGCAAAAAGTGCAGTACATTCAGTCCCAAAGAAAGTTCAGTCCTCATACACAGTCACCCAGTTAATGCTTTCTTACTTGTCTTTCTCAGAAAGGATTAGTGGCTGTGATGGTGTAGTAGTTATTTAAGGATGGTTGAATAAAGGCACCTAACAAATCAGATGCCTGTTGCTGGTATTTGTCAGCAAGGCTTCAGGTCCTCCATCATCCCATCCAGGCAAGGAATTTCTGCCCTGAATCCAGCAGCATGCTCCAGGTAGAAACTGAGAAGGTTTTCTGGAACAAACCACGCAGCATCTCTGGTGGCTGGAATGGTAAAAAGTCCTTATCTCTCTTGTCACATCTTTTAATGCTTATCCTGTTATCAACACACAGAACATGCCTAGTTTTATACATACACGCATACTCCTAAGAAGGTGAGATCCTTCCCCTACAAACACATTTATGAATATGTATTTTTCTTACTCAGCTTATCCCATGTATGCATGTTCTTCCTTTTCAGCAAAATCTCCCTCAGAATAGTTTCCAGTCCCCAAGGTGTTGTTTCAACTGCAGGTTTGAAGGGGGTGAAAGCAGGGGATGGCTGTCCCCAGCTCCAGGCAGGCACCATGGGGACAGGTGCCATGCGCGTTTGGGTAGCTCTGCCAGTGCACATTAATCTTGATCTGCAGCATTCCTGCTATTCCAGTCCTGGGTCCTTCTTGTGCCAAATTTTACAGTTTATTTGTTTACAGTGAGGCAGAAGTTATTGTGAATATCTTTTGTCCATTTTCAGCTTTCACCTTTTCCTCTGCTGGCTGGATCTATCTCCTCCTTGGTGCCTGCAATGAAGGGAAGGGCACAGACACGAGGCTGGCTGCCTGGCACTGCACTAATCCCAGGATTCTACATGATCTGAATGCCATAAGCAGAGAACCCCGAAGTTAATCATTGCTCATGATGACTGACTCAGCCTCTCTAATCCTTTTCCATCCCCAGTCCTTGTCACCGTGCCACTTGACCTGCTTCCTCAGGGCTGCACTGTGTGCAGTTTTTGCAATGCCTGCCATGCATTGCAGCTCAGTGCCGGGAGGGGAAATCATCCTGAACACTTCTTTAGGTTCACACCAAAAGCTGCTGGGAGGAGGATGGTGACTTTGAGCTCCCTGGATATAAAACTTGATGTCTCATGCAGTTGTTCACCCCTCTCTTGCTGTGCTTGCAGAACCACTTCACCTTTCAAGCAGAGAGGAGGACCCAGTTCCAGACAGAGTGGACCTTGGTCTGCAGGACTTTTGCCTACAGCACTGGGAGCAGAGCTGCAATCTCCTGTCACCACCACACCCGTTCTGAATCTGCAGCAGGTCACATTTATTTCCTTTCATGGCATTCATCACCCCTGAAAGAGGGATAAGGGCAGCAGAACACTGCTGGGCCACTGATGTGTTTGTACTGCTCTTCACTGAGGACTGAGGCTGTGCATCCCTCAGCTCACACACCTCTAGTGCATCCTGTTACAGAAAGAAATTGAATGATGTGTTTGGCTGCTACTTTGCTCACCGTGTGTATCACACCAAAGAAATGAAATATGCCAAGTACTTGTAACAGCAATGAAGTACAAATTTGGCCTTTGTAAAAAATGCTGTGAGCTGTATGTTGATTTCTAGCAGTTTTCCTCTGTTCTTGCAGGGTCTGAACAGAATCTTTTCCTTTGTTTCTCGCAGGGTCCCCCTCTTGTGCAGAAGGGACCAGATATTTATACATTACCAGCAAGGCAAAATAAAGCACAGAACTATAAACCACAGCATCACGCTGCTGGTATTTCCAGTTTTAAGCAGGAAAAAAAAAAAAAGACTCGATTTTAGTTCCTTAGAGCATCCAGCTGGTGGTGCCAAATAGCAACTGCAAAGGACATTTCTCCAGTATTTTGAATACTTGGAATACAAACTGTTTGGATAAAGGCTTAGACACTTTTTAGCAACTGTCCCTCTCACTCGCAGTGAACTTAGCAGGTCAGCTTCTAAAAGTCAACTCCTGTGTGTTTATGCCTCACACCAAGGGAGGTGACCCCTCCTGCTCTGATTTATTTGAAAGCTCACTCCATGCACGGGCTGTAGAAGATGTATATACATGTGCATGATCACAAGCAGTGGAAGATCAGGCCCAGGACATTTTGGCCTGGCATAATATGTTTATTACTTCATAAATCATGGAGAAGCTTAAGAACACATACACCTGTTTCCCTGGGTGATGAGTATCTCTGTACCTGGCATTTATAACTTACGTGCCCTGATGTCCTGTCCAGGCTCCTGATGAGTCAGCTTGTGACCTTCTTTTTCTGTGAAGTTCAGTTAGTTAAAAGTATTTAGCTTGGAAGAAGATACCTGTTTTCAAATTTAAAAAGAGGGGGGCAAGGGGGAAGTGGTAAAAGGACACCGTGTTATGTTTCGTTGGCCAAACAGTGACCTATAAAATGTGCTGGTGAGAACAGAAAATGTAATTCACCATTGGCTGCAGCCACAGTTTGTTTTCATTCTTTTTGATATTTGATTATGAGGGTTAGAGCAGGGGGAAGGGAGTGCTGGCCTGAAGTGCCACCTTTCCTGTGGCTCCCTGCCACCTAAGTCGGTGTCAGATCTGAAAGGGTCGTGTTCTTTGCTGTCAGGCACGAGGCAACGAGGAATAAACCCCAGGAGGGCTGGTTTTTACAGCAGGTCGTGCTGGCAGGCATTTCAGGGAGTGTTTTTGTCCAGTTTTGCAGGGTGCCACTGCTCCCAGGGGCCTCCTGCTCCCCGCTGAGGGATTGCACCAGCCTGCTGCTTGCACAAGGCGCGCTCTGCTGAGAGGGGCCAAGCAGGTGGCAGAGCACGAGTGTGACCAGTCAGGGCAGGGAAAGTGTCAGAAGGGTGAGTCAGGCAGAGTGTGACGTGGAGAGTGACACAACCCAGCCATGCTGCCTCCACCTGGACTCCAGCACTGCTGCACTCGTGGCCGGTGCAGTTCATGCAGGCACTGTGACCAGTCATATTCCAGAGAGCAGCTTCCTCATCTTTGGCCACTGAAACAGAGCAAGAAAATGATATTTGCTGAGTGAACACTGAGAAGGACCTGGAATCCATAAGATTCCCACTTTCCAAAGTCATTCCTTACTTGATTCCAAGGATGAAGGCACTTCAGTATGGATGTTCATGGTAAAATCATGACCTGAAAAGCAATATCAATTTTTTTGGTAAAATCATGACATGAAAAGCAATATCAATTACATTGTAAAGAAAAAATTTGCGTCTAATTTCTGGTGCAGCAAAATCAATCAGTGTGATTGGTTTGCTCAGTATTTTAAAAACACACTGTGCAGTGGAGATATTAGAAGAACAGCTTGCTCTGTTCTGAGATCACGTGTCCAACAAGAGTGACTTTGTGTTGTGCTGTGCTGAAGCTTACCTCACAAAATCTCCCAAAGTATTCCCTGTGCCACCCTGGAAGCTGATGATTTTACTCAGACTCATTAGAAAAATTAAATCCTCCTCAAAGAATTAGGCCCAAACATTCTGCAAGTGTTTCGAAAGGCAGCGGCTGCACTCTGCCCCAGTGGCTCTTGTGAAATCCAGCTGTGGTGAACGTGTGAGGACGGGGCTGGAGCAACTGGATGAGCAGCACCTTCAGGGAATTGAAGGAGATCATTTAAATCCCCACAGAATCACTTGTTCTTTTCTCCACACAGCCTTGAATGTGTCTTAAAGCAATGGGCTGGGATGCAGCAAGGAGGAAATAGAGGACAAACACTGCTGACTCTCCCATCCACAAGAACAGGGAATGTGTTTTGTTGGTTTTTTATCTTCTTTTCTGTTAGAGTCGGGATTATATGCTCGAGAGATGATTTTTCATGTTCGGACTCAGTTGTTTATTAATTCTTATCTATGTTACAGTCTCACAAGCTCTGAGTTCTAGCTAACAAAGTGCAAAATGGCCCTTGCTCTATCTCTCTACAAGGTCTTTTAAGGATGAATTGTCCAACTGAGAAATGACACCTAAATTATTTTTACTTTTAACCCAATACTCAATCACCCGTGGCCTGCAATGCCAACTTTTCTATCCAATCACAAAATATCATCCAGACCCATGAAGGAGAAGGTGAAAAAGAAGGACTAACCTCCTCCCTAAAACCTCCCTCTTGCTTTATATATATATTACTATATTCTAAACCCTTAAACTCTAAGTTTTCCACTGTGTGATATTACACACTCCTATTTGAACTACACACCCATAATCCCAGTTCTGTCATTCAATTTTGGAAGCCTTCTGCACAGCCTCAGGTCAAATGCAGTGTTTTCTTGGGGGTCGGTGCCTGCCAGCACAGAAAGTCTAAAATTCTCAGTGACCAGGGTTCCAACAGGGGCGATTATTCAAATCCCCACAGAATCACTTCTCCTTGTCTCCACAGAGCCTGGATTGTGCCTTGCAGCAGTGGCCTGGGATGCAGCAAGGAGGACGCAGAGGACAGACACTGCTGACTCTCCCATCCACAAGAACAGGGAAGGTGTTTGGGTGCAGGGAGGTAAAGCAGCAGTGCCTGGTTCAGTGCCTGGTTCAACTCTGCTTCTGCTTGAGCTGCTCAGCCTGGGCTGTGTGGCTGCAGCAGGGAACAGAGTGTGGCTGCCTGTCCTCCTGTGCATGTCCACTCAGGCACCATTTGATGAAATCAAGAGGATAAATTGGACCATGGATGGAACTTCTCAAGCTCTGTATGAGCTGCCTTTTCTCCTGGGTGTTTAGTTAAATGAGGTTTTCTTTTTCCTGCAGGCCAGCAAATAGTTTCCTTTTTCCTTTTGATGTCTCAGGACTCTGTTTTTTAGCCTGCCTGCCTTACCTTAATTCCTTTTGATAAAAGAGCCTTTTATCATGCCTGCTAAAATTGTTGGATAGGTCTATTTGCCATGCCAGGACGAAACTAAATAAGGAGCTTTTTTAAACCCCTTGTATCAGTTCATTTTTCTATATGTCTCATCAATGGATTTTCACAATATCATGGGAGTGTCATGATTTTTGGTGAGGTTTTTTTGTTGAGCTCCAGCTGCTGAATTTTTTACCTTAAAATAAAGATGAAAATACCTTACCTATTGACCTGTTGTGGTTGCTGAAAAGCACTTAATAACCTGCTCAGTTTTATGTGAAAAGCAAATTACAGGTATATTTTTTGTGAGAAGGTTTCAGACTTGGGCCATGATTATAAAATGCTTGGGATCAATGATATTTCATGCACAGTTGCTTGTTGTTTGTCAGCAGGCAAGCAACAAGACAGGATTACTGGAACATTTTGGATTAGGAATTTAATGACTATTTAGACATACTTACTGACTGTGCTGTCTTAGGCACATGGTGGTTTTCAACATATCTAGAAATGTGACTAATAATTTAGCCAATTACCATAAAAATTAAATGTATTTATGGGCTGGTCAGATGATCTCCTGCTTATGAGTTTTTCTAAACCAGGAATATCAGAGCTACTTAATGAGTGTGGCCTTTAGTTACTGGGAAACACCTACAATGAACACTGTATTTTAAAGAATGACTAGAAAAAATAGGGTCTGTATAGATTTTTGAAAATAAAAATTTTTTTTTGGTTATAGAATTGTAAAAACCTCCCTCAACATTCAAGGTTTTGCTTGGATGAGGGCTTTTATTTTTTCTTGCAAGCTGTTGTGTGGCTTGAAAACAGCAATCTATTTTTATACCTTGTCACCTTTACTTTAAACAAACAACTTTACACTCAGGTTTTCAGTTCTAACCTAATTAACAGAGAATTCTGTGCAGTAAATAATGGTAACATCTCCTTCTCTTCAGACAGAAAGCATAGAAAGATTAGATTATATTCAATTAGTACCTTGATTTTTCATTTGTCTAAAATTTTAGAAGCTTTTTTGACACACTGGGAAAGCATTACTATAGACCTTCAGTCTGCAAGGAATTAAGTACATATGGGATCTTGATGGACTCTAACAATGTAATTTAGCAAGGTCAGTTCTTTTATTATATTATGACATTTCTGCTTTTAACTGCTGCTCCTGTATTTCTGACTTGTGCAGATTTTCAAGACCTTAAGACTGAAGCTTTTAATAAACTACTTTCACGGGAAGGTTTGTTCAAAACCTTGAATTTTGCACCAAAACTCCAGTAATGAGAGAGGGAGGATTTTATTTGTTTATCAGGACTGAAATCAATGCACAAGCAAGCACAGATGACATATTTAGCTGTGAATCTGCTGTGGGAGCAGGGACGTGTTGTTGTAAAAGAGTTTTCATTTCATCAGCTCAGTTTTACAAGCCCTGTATCTCTGCAGCTTGTAAAATAAAAAAAAAAAAAAAAAAGAGTTGGCTCATTACACAAGGATTGGAAATGAGCTAAGGAGGACAACAGGAAGTGATGACTTCTAAAGAAACATCTGCACCAAATGTTTCCCTCACCAGGGCAGCTATGTTTGACTTGTGATATATAAAATAGAATCATTGATTTTATAAATAAAGGGCAGATTCTGAACAAAGTTCAGAATTCTTAATTACATCTAATTAGATTCTTAATTACATCTAAAGCTTGTTCCTTTATATTGCATTGTTCAGTGTTTGAACAATTACACATAGTTTTCAGATAGGCAGGAATTTATGAACTTACTATTCATACTCTGGTCTTGCCCAGTTTTTCTTCCTCTAGTATCTGAAACCTAATTGCGTACTGATTTACAAAACCAGCATTAATTACTGCTGGGTTTTTTTCTTGGTCTCATTTTTATTACAGTGAAAAGGTAAAAAAAAGTTTGTATGACTGGCATTCATCCTTCATGCATAAATCGAATAAATCAGATTCCAGGTCCAAGCAGTTTTCTTCCTCCTTTATTTCTGGAATACTTTTAATTTTTCTGTGAGTGTTTATTCTCCCTGTGAGAGAAGATGTGTAAGCAACAGGGCAGAGGCTTTTTAATGACAAACACCAGCCCAAACACAGCAGGGCTGTAGCAGATCCCCAGGCAGAAATACTCATGGAAAATTAGATAACCACCTTAATTATCCAATATCAAACCTGGCAGTGGCCAAACAAAGTACTTCTCACCTGACACATCCATAATCTGCCCAACTTTTTAAAATATTTTTTGTTTAGACACCTTTTTCTGCTCAGTTTCCTCTCCCCCTCACCCCCTGCATAACCACGCAAAACTTGTTCAAGAAATGTGACTGTTTTCCCTTAAATTAAACTCCCAGTGCTTTGCACAGGAAGAGGCCAAATCCACAGCCAGAATTTTTCAGGTGGCCAAGGGCAGGGTAGCCTAGCTCAGCTGAGGGCTGCAAACCCTCATTGCTCAGCTTTTAAATTAAAGAGCAGCTTCTCTCTTTCAGCTCTCCTATTTCTGGTGTTATCTTGATGGTTGTTACAGGCAAAAGCAGCACAGCATTTGCATGCTGAGGTGTCCAGTTTGGAGAATGGAGGTAAAAAAAACGAAGCTTAGAAATAAAAGAGGTAAAACACCAAAGTAGGCGTTGGGTCAGGGCAGAGTGCAGGATATTTGTGTCAGAAGAAAGACTGCTATAGCCCAGTCCCTATCTTTTGCAGATTTACTTAGCTTTGCATGCTGATTAAAATCCTTTGAGGCTGATAGGAGTGAATAGTTGTGGGAGAATTTAAGCTGATATCCAAGTCCTGAAATGTGGCATATTTCTAAGGATCAGGTTCTCTCAGCAGCCACCCTGACTTTTTCCTTGTTTCCACTGTATCCTTGATAGATATAACCAAAGTTAGAATTTGTTGAACATTTCAGTTCTGACCCAGGTCCTCCAACATCCCATTTAACCACTCACATGATAAAGTTATTTGCAAATGTTAAATCTTTGCAGGATTATGATCTAAAGGAGCATTAGAGCCTGATCCAGCTACTTCAGTGGCCTGCCCTAGATTTTGGTGATCAGTGCATCCAGAGCCATACTAAGGGGATTAAGATGCTGCCAGTGCTTACTGAAAATATGGTTTGCCTAAAAGCACAGGCCAGGGCACTGACACATCCAGGGCACGTTTCATGGAGCAGCTCACCCTGCTGGGGCTGGCACCCTCTGATGGGTTGCAGAGGCTTCAGTAGCCTTCCCTTTGTTTATGCCTTCATAATCCAAATGCTCAGCAGTGTAAATATTTCCCCTGTGTGGCTGCACACGGAGAGATGGATTTCCTTGTGCAGTGTGTGAGGCTGTGTGCCTTGGAGCAGAATCAGGGGTTTCCCAGTGCCTGTGTGACATGAGTGGCTCACCTGCTGCAGGGACAGGAGGGCACCACCTCCAGCCACCTGTGTCCTTTCATTTTGCCTCCCTGCTTTCCCTGTGTCAGGAGAAACTCCCTCTTCTTTCACAGGTGTGGCAAGCACAACTGGGGAAATGATACAGGGAGAGATTGGGCTCTTTTTTCTTTTACCTGCTGGCAGGAGATACGGGATGACCTACAGTGGGAGAGGGATGTCCTGAATGTGCAAGAACCAGGTGATTGAAGACTAGGCAAAAAAAAACCCCAAATCTCTTTTTCTTGTGGAGAGTCCTTTGTTTTTTCCTGTGTGTTGTAAATCTGCTATTGCACCAGAAAGGCTGGAGGCCCAGAAAAGGAAAGCAACATGCTAGATTGAAAGACTTTATGTGCAGGAAAAAAAAGGTATTTCTTTTTCCCCATGTGACTCGCCACTTATTTCAGACCTACAGAAATGACGTTGTCTTGTCTGATACAATGACAGTCCTGTTATGATGTGTTATGGTGTGCATGTGCACCCAAGCACTTTCACACCCAACACAAACACACATTAGTTCTGCTAAGAACACCAAGGGGGAAAAAACCCTTTTATCACTTCTCTCTTGTGGTCAGGGTCTGTGATGGAGCTGTGTAGCATATGGGCATGACAACTTTGTGGCAGCCAGAGTCCAACAAGTTCCCTTGCCAGACCTCAGTATCTAGTTTAAGAATACTTCCTTTCTTGTTATGTTACATCATCAGGAACAAATGATATTAACTACTGTAAAATAATCATTCTTGCATAATACCTTTACCTTTCATCTTGGATTTCAAAGCACTTTGCAAGCATTAATCTTTACCTCTTAACCCACTAATCACATGAGTAAAGTCATCCTCACAGAGAAGAAACATTTCTAAATACTTTTACATCCTGTTGAAGATGAGAAGCCAAGTTTACCCAGACAGGAACTGGGATTAAAACTTGGTGCATCTGCTGTCCTTGAGCATTTTTCTTCCTTTCAAATGTACCTACAGATCCAAAAGACCAAATAAATATTGACATGTAGGTGGTTTTGGTGCATATCTGAAACCTGATGCTTCAGGGTTTAAATTTAGGATCTCCAGCTGACACAGTTCTGTGGCTGTGCAGAGACGTAATTCTGTCGTGTCACGTGTGTCCCCACAGCTGTCCTGCTTGCTTGTTCCACAAACAGCTTTCTTCACAGGCTGGGGTTTGTTCAATGTGGATTACCAGTCCTGGCACGTCGGTCCAGCAGTGTTTGGAACAAGAATAAATCTTAACCAGATGAAGAATCTTCTCCCATGTGGATAACCACTGGCTCCTAATCCACTCAATCATTCTGTATCAAGTATACAAATAAAATCTATCAGTGGGACAAGAACAGTGCTTAACTCAGAAAAGGTTTCAGAATATTAACTGCAAGTTACTGGAAGATTTAAATTCTTCATAAAACATAAAATACTGCAGCGACTTTTCAAAGTCAAACATTATTTGTCATGTTCTGTGTGCTGATTTTTGCCCTGATTATTAGTGTCATGCTTGTTTTTGTTCAAGGGTGAACGGGCTTAGGGCCAGTGTAAACGTGGACTTACTGTGTGATAGCCAAGAGTGTCAACCCTGTGAATGAAATTATTTCTTCTGATAGATGTAACTCTGCCCCAGAAATCCAGAATATCAGGTTTTGATCTCTGCATAGCTACTGTGTATGATCCAGGGCAGCCTTTTACTATCTGCTCCTGCAAAGCCTTGATCACCCTTGTGTTTGTTTCTGGTGACCAAAAGCTGCCTCTTTGATATCATTTATCTTTAGAAGGAATTGGGTTGGCAACAACTCATTGCCAGAAAACCATGTGGCACTGAGGCCTTCTAAATATATCCACTTACTGAATTTACTGATTTTATGTTTTTTTTCTTTATATGGAATTACTTTTCAGCTACTGTACCCTTTTGGACTCAGGCTGTCGGGCTATTTTTTAATCTTCCCATTGAAGAACAGTGTTTCAAGAATTTGACCATTTTCATTTCACCACTTGCAGGATAGTCCCAGGCTTTGACCCTGTCACCGCCCAAGATGTTTTGAAACTTGCCCACACCTTTATTTACTTCAGGCTGGATTACTGTGAGCCCTGCCAGACTTCCTGCTCAGACATTGCTGTTAGAAGGTTTTGCCACAGTCAACACAGAGAGAGCAGAAATTTATAGTATTTTTTAATTTTCAAGTCACTTTTTAATTGATTCTTAGCACTATGTGATTACATATGTCCCTCTTGTAATTCATTTTATACACAAAAACGTATTTTCAGCTTTGATTGTAGCCCAGTAATTCAGGGATATAGCTGGGATGGTTAAAGAATTTTTTGACCAAGTAGCATTTTTACCAAATTGTAGGATAAAATGGAGTAAAAACAGGTGATATACCAGTATTTAAACTGGGAAGAGGTATTGATCAGGAACTTCAGAATATTTAATTTAAGACTGCCAGAGGCAAAATCAGACAAAATTCGAGATGGCTGGCAAAAGGAAAATAAATAATTGATGGTAACATAAAGAGTTGATAAAGTTTTATGGGTGATAGAGCTTGACAATGGAGATGTAACATGTATTTGTAAGTGTGGCTTATAAACACACCTGTGTTGATTGAATATATGATTAAATTGTCCTAAGAACATTGGACATTCTGATTAAAAAAAAAAAAAGAAAAACAAAAAAGATAGAGAGAAATGCAATGTTGAATACCTGGTTAAATGATAGTAAAGGAAAGGTGACTGTCAGCTCCATAATCAAGCAGAAGAAACACCCTAAATTTGGAAGTAGAAACTAGATATGTTCAAGCTACAAATAACCTGCAGCAGCAGGAGGTTTTTTTATTCTGAGGCAAGCTAGCTCTTGGTGTGATTTTCTTTGGTATTCAGAAGCTTCTTTAATATTTCAGGCTTTTTAATTAAGGCTAAAATACTTCTAAAAAGGGAACTATAATGCTATATACAGAAAGTACATCGTTAAAAATTAACAACCGATGTTAGATAGGAAATCGAATTAAATTAAGATAAAGTTCCTCGGGTATTCATTTATCTATGTATCTTCCTCTGAGTCCTATTTTCCTTCTGATTATCACTAATCTCTGCTATCAGGGGCATATTCAACCTGTATTGAACTGGAAGAAGAAAATTCCTGCTATTTGCTATTTCACACACAGATAAAACAATTCACACAGGACTTTATCAGGACTGGTAAAGCAGTGAATTGTTTTAAAATAATTCAATACTTTGAGTATCTTAATGCCCAGTTTCAGTAAAGAGCATGACTTAAGATGATCCATTTACTTTGCCTGGCAATTGCATTACTGCTGGATGAGGTGCTGCCCCTGGGGCAGCAGCATCCCCCAGCCAAGAGGACACAACTGAGCTCAGAAATCATTTCGCCTGTCCTAGCTACAGCCTCACTTTTTTGTCATATGTGACCAGTTCCCCAAAGAGCACTGGAGAACAGTGTTATAAGTTGTTGTAAGAAAATCAGGGATTTTCTCCTCACCCAGATGCAGAGCTGATCGTGGAAGTGGGATGAGGCTGCATGGATGTTAATTAGTCTTAAATGTGTTAAAAGGTGCTCAGACTGCAAACCTGCAGGGATGGGGACAGAGTTCCCTCTGGGGACAGTGAGGGTCTTTCAGGGCAAGTAAGGCACGAAGCTCTAATCTGACTTGTCACTACCTCAGTAAAGGCTTCTCCTTTTTTAACTTCTTTTTTAACTTCTATTTTTGCTTCTTTTGGAACTATTTCTGGCCTAATTGACAGATTCTTGCTTCTTAAGCATTTCTTAACCACAGGCCAGCTGATACATTGCTCCTTGGGGAGGGGTTTAATTGTTCTGTCTGACAGGAAATATTTACATCAACAGCAGTTTGCTGTGTATCCTAATTTGCCTTGTCCTGACAAAGTTTGCTTCTGTGATCTCAAAACTACCTGTGGAGGGGATGTGACCAAGCTGAACTCAAGCAGGTTTGCTCTTTGCATCCAGATCCAAACTCACCATATCAGGGCATGGGGAAAGTGCTAAGGAGAAACTTGACAAGTTACCCTGCACAGAAGAGGGTGAAGGACTTTTTAAGAGCACGAGAGAAACAGGGGCCTTGGAAAGTAACAGTGGTGCCCAGTGTTACTTTTTGTTCTGCACACAACTTGTTTTGCTTCATCTAATCTAAAAAAATGCAGTCATATAATGACTTTTTGTTAAATAAAAGGTACACTGTTGAACTGTTTAATTATACTTTGGCTGACTTGCTTGTATTTCCAAATCCTTATTTCCTAAGAACTTTAGAGTAAATGGAGTTTTCCAAGGTCTCTAATTATTTCACCTATGTTTTCTTGGGGAATTTTGTTTTAATCCAATTTCCTCCCTCTTTCCCTCTTTCCTTCTTCTTTGCCTCTTTCCTCTCTGCTGCAGAATGCAGCACTGGCATTCAGACTTAGGCAGTTGTCCAAATCTATTTTAAAACAAAATTTTAAATCAAAACTTCTTGCAGCTATAGGGGGAGGGTCACGTGTGCTTGCCCTGGGTCAGCAGCAAAACTCGTGATGACATTGCAGACCCATCTCTCTGTCCACACCCAGTACATATGTGCATAATGTCAAGCTATAAAAATGTTATTTTTCAGAAGTCAAGGTCACCTTGCCCTATACAGGACCAGTTGAAAGACTTTGTCTCGCAAAAAAGAGGGAAGAAACGTAATTTTTCCTGATTGAAAGACTTAGCAAAGCATGTCTAGAGCTAATGAGCAGTTTCATTATTGCCATAATAACACCACTGGGTATCTGAGGCAGAAAACTGGAAGCTGAAATGCCAAGAAGAGACGGGAGAAACCCTAGCACTCTGAAGATACTGAGACACACAGAGCTTTTGTAAGAGCAAGTCACTGCTCACACCTGTCGATTTTCCACACTGAGCCCCCAGCGAGCCTGCAGTGGTGAAGAGAGGTTGGTGCTTGGGACCAAGCTTGGAGCAGAGGTAGGTGTTATCACATCAGAAAGCGCACTTGTAGCTGAAAACATGCTGCTACTGTGATTTTCCCCCTGATGTTTCTATGGTAGTTATCCCCGCACGTTTTCCATCTGCTCTGGAGCCCTGCTTTGGGGCTGGCTGTGGCAGCCAGAGCAGCTCCTGCAGATGAAAGAGCAGCAGTGATAGTGCTGGAATGTGCCCCCGGCCGTTTATCACCGTGACATTGTCAGGCAGGCGACACCGCATCCTTTATTTTTCCGACCGCTTCTGGCACGGAATCAGGGCAGTGGAGCACGGGGGCACCCACTGCCATGCCAAGCATATGCCCAAAAATGGCCTGTGAAGGCTCTCAATACGACTGCAGCTCAGTTAATGTGGAAAAGGTTTGATTTCAAAAGCCTTCTCTCATTTGTAGTTATCCAGCATGTTCCTCTGCCACTTTCCAACCTGTTTTAAAGATCTGCTTTGATAAAAAGACAGTGGGATTAGAGAAAGTCTCTAATAGTCTCTTTAGTCTCTCTGAAAAAAAAAAGTGAAATAAATAGAAATAAAGATCAAATAAAGGTAACTTTCTAGCTGTGGATCATATATGTTCTTCTGCTTAATAGACCACGGTCTCATAAACTGTAAGACATTATTCAGGTTCCAAAGGGTCAGGAGTGTTCTGGGGATTTTTAGTACAAAAACAGGATTAGGACAAGAGGTGAGGCTCTCTTAAAGCTAAATGGCTGAGATGCCAGAAATATGGTGCTTTTACATCTGGACAAAAGGAAATACTTCTCTTTTTCAGCTGTGGAGTGTGTAATAATGTCTGTGGTTGTAGCCACAATGAATCATGCAGATTGCAATTATGCATCAGTTCTTGTTTTAGGATGAAACTCCATTCCTGAGTTTTTGATAATGCTTCTGCTCTTGAAAGGAGAATTGAGAATGCTTCTGCTCTGTATCCCAGTTCCAGCTCCATTTTTTTTGCAGATAAATGTGCTGGAGGAGGTTTATAGATGATTATTTATTAGTGTACATTTTTGTGCATAGAAAATATAGCAACATCTCTCATATTCTAGAGCTGAAAAATTAGCAGTGGATTAGTAAATAAGCTGAAAATTACATTTTTAACCAGTTGCCTGTAATTCCAAGATAGTTTCTTCTGCAAGCTAAAGGTATCAAGTATTTCTTCATAGTAATGCCCACCCCAGACCAAAGAAGAGCAGTGGGAGATTTGTCCATGTCACAATTTTTTGGCCATTGCTTTTGAAATATAACATTGTGGTGGAGTAATTAGAGACAGAAAGCATTTCACAGTGAGTGAATGAACCAAACATTATCATTCTTGGGGAACAAATACCTAGGTGCTCCCAATGACAAGGTGAACAATTTCTAACATGTACCTTTAGAGCAAAAAAAAATTTAAAAAAAAATCAGTTTAAACAGTATTTTGACTCATCAGTCAAGTTTTGAGCATGCTCTTGATTTTCTCCCTAGTTTTGAATCCCATGTTTGGGAAGTGACTCAACTGATTGGCTGAGTCATTTTCTGCTGTCTGAACAGGAAACATACTGCAAAAGGCTTAGGGGGGTTATAAATAGAACATGTTCTGAGGGAAAATTGTTACTCAGAGAGCAAAGTCTGTTGATACACGACTGCACAGACATTGTCTGCTGTGCACCGCCAGCATCTTTTACCGAAAATTTTCCTTTTTTAAAAAAATTTAGATCCCTGTAATTACTTAACACTATTTCTTTACATCTTTATTTTTTTTAGATGAATGTGTAGGGAGAGTAATCACTTTATAACTTCAAAATAAATTACCTTGATTGCTGTCCTTTTGTTTTCAGGGCCTGTGCTTTTGATTCCAAGAACACATATTCCTTTAAACTTGTTAAACTGACAAAATCCTGATTTCCTGTGCACCTCCTATGGGCTTTCTTCTGTGATGCAGTCTGGAAATGTCACACATCACATGAACAGAGAGGGCAGAAATGGGACATGAGCTGGTGATTCCTGTGTTGATATAACTTCTGCCATTGGCCAACTAGGCACCAGTTTTCCTATAATTTCCCTATAATTTCCTAGAGCTGTGATTTACCTTCACTTTGTTCTTCTGGAAAGGTGGGATAACCATTCCCCCATCTCAGAACGATGAATACAGAGAATAACAGGATACTGGATGATTCCCCTGAAGCCAATGACTGCACACAAACTCAGAAAGAGGCTTTTTTCATCCTTTTCCACCTAGCAGCAACCTTAGGATGCCTCTCTGGTCATATTGCAGTGTAATTTACTGACAAATGGATCACTTGACTGGAAAGAGCAGTTTTGTCACTGTTTAAAAAAGGAGCTATGTTGTTAACACAGGCAAAAAAAATATTGTGGACAAGTAATGGAAATAAAATGAAACTCCCATAATTTACAGCTGGATCCGAAGCTAACCCAAAGCCAGTAGGAGTCTTTCCACTGACTTCATTAAACTTTGCATGTTTGTGCTCAGAAGTGCTGGTAATAGAGCCCAGCCAGGCTCCAAGCCCTTGTTCTCAGTTGACCCCCTTCGCCCAGAGCTGTTAGGGTGAAAGTGGAGCTGCACGCAGTATCAGGGGCAGACAAAATGAAAATTTAGAACAAAAAAATACTGCAGGAACTCAAAACCAGAAAAGGCTACATAGAAATAACAGGCAATGGTAGCAGTATCATGGGCCCTTCTGCCTCCAGGCAAGCACCTACACATTTAGAATTAATGACACGCAGACATTAGTTTAGTTCAGGATGCTTATTGGTGCTTTGTAGGCTAATGTTTTAAGCAAAACAGAAGGCAAGACCTGCCAAGTTTCCAAAGTCTGGATATGTTGTGAAATAAAAAAATACAAAAATATAAACTTTCTCTCCCTGAGCACCCACCGAAATGTACGTGCTTGCTAAAAATCCTAACACTGTGCACTAGGAAAAATGCCCTGCTCTGTCACTGCCTGGAGTAAATGACAAGAGAAGTGGTACGAAGGAAACCAGCCCTTTAACTCAATTCATTTAAATGGAAGCCTGCCCGAAATGCAGAACTCCTTTTTTTTTTCTTTTTTTTTTTAATAAGGAAGTTTCATCTGTGAAGTTTCACAACCAGCCATTCTCTGAAAGAGTGTTGGACAGCATTCATGTTGTATTGAAGTTCAATATGAATTATCCATGTACAACTGAACTTTTGTTTACCATCTGATAACAAACATTTGTCTCTGTGAGTGAAAGTAAAAGGCCAGCGATCTCTTGATCACCAGGAATAAATAAACCATTTGAATCCCGTGGAGATCTTTCAAACTGACCTTTTTTTTTTTTTTTTTTTTTTTTTTTTAAATTCTGAAAATGCCTTTTAGTCTTTATCTTATACATTGCTAAACAGTGTGCTGGTGAATGAGTGATGGCAGATGCATATCTTGAAAGGGTAGCATAATTGCTGCTTATTATTGCAAGGATGCAATAGAGGGAGCTAAAAGGAGCACTTCACATGCAGAAAGAAGCACTTGCAAATCGGGAAGGCTGAACGGCAAAAGAAGGCTCTGGAGCTGCGCTGAGTTTCACAGGTCCATCCCACGTGTGAATTGCAAATATTGCCAGATGAAGGGCACTTAAAGACATGCCAGCTCTGTGAGCAACGCGAAACAATCCTGCAGGGAGCTGCTGGACCGGGTTTCTGCTGAGCAGGATTTCCCCTGGGAATGTGGCGTTGTCAGTCTTCATTTCAGCTGCTGAGGAAACGCACTTGTGCCCGGGCTTTGTTCTCTCCCCAAGTGCTGCTGGTGCCATTCCAGGCACTTCTAAGTGCTTTTGCTCTCAGTGTTCAGGCTCTTCCTCCACTGGCTGAGAGCTGTTATTTCCAAACTCAGGGTGTCGAGGAGCAGGAAGGGATGCCATCTGCCCTGCTGGCAAATTTGCAGATGCACGGGACCTTTTTTTTTTTTTTAATTAGAGAATACTATTTTTTTTTTAAATGCTGGCACAGACACAGGAAAGCTACTGGCAGATGGTGCAAGTCTGAAAAGGTCTCCCTGCAAGCTATGCTTGTTTGTTTGAAGTTGCTAACGTGACATGTTTAAACACTAAACGGCGAAGTTCATAAAAATATTTTGCGGGTTGTCAGGAACAATATTGCTGGTGCCGTGACCCGGTGAGGCCGTGTGGGCTGAGGACAGCCAGGGGAGGGAAGGGAGGCTGCTCAACAAGCCCTGGTGTCACCCTGGGAGCCGGTGACAATTTGTGGGGTGGCACCTCTTCGCCAAGCACTGAACCAATGGCCAAGAGGTGGCAGGAGATGTGGTCCTGCAGAGCCTGGTGTCCCTGGGGGAGGCAGCTGCAACATCCTTGCCATCCCCAAACCCCCAGCAGGGAGGACAGTGACCATTGCCTTATTCCTCGCACAGTCTCAATGTTCTCAAATGCTTGCTAAAACTCTTGCTGGGCTGTGTAGAACCCTAAAAGTGAAGAATTTTAGCCTTTCTGGGCTAAAAAGCACTAACCCTCCAACAAGCACTACATTTGATCTAAAACCATCGAACAAGCTTCCAAAATTAGGTGATAGCACTAAGATTATAGGTGTGTAGTTTGAATAGAAGTGTGTAATAGCACAGGGTAGAAAAGTTAGAATTTAAGGGTTTAGTATATGGTAGTATATATAAGGCAAAATGAAAGATTTAGGGTGTAGGCTAAGTTCTTCTTCTTCACCTTCTTCTTCATAAGTTTGAGTAGTGTTTTGTAATTGGGTAAAAAAATCCGCATTGCAGACCACAGGTGTTTAGTTGTTAAATTGGGAGCACAAATAATATAGGTGTCATCTTGCTGTTAGACAGTTTGTGCTTAGGAAACCTCAAGAAGAGTTAAAAACAAAGCCATTTTCTACCTTGTTAGCTAAGACTCACAACTTGTGAAACTGTACTATAAATAAGAATTAATAAACAGCTATGTCCAAACACGAAAACTGCGTCTCTCGAATATTAAAAAAAAAAAAAAAAGGAAAAATAGAAAAAAAAAAGAAGAAGAAGAAACCCAGATTTTGATAGGGTTAATAGGGCTGTGCCAGGTGGGCTGTGGCACGGACTTCCCCTCTCTAGGCAGTGCTGAAGAGGATTGCACCCTCCTGAGCCCCTCTGGATGCGGCAGCACCCATGACTGTGCACATCACCAAGGCAGCACCCAGCTTCCCTGGGAGCAGGGATATTATGGAAACCTTCCCCAAAGGTTTATGGAAAACTGACAATGCTGGCAGGGGGCCAGTCACACCAGGAAAACTGAAGTTGACTAAGCTTGAACGACTTAATTATCCCACAAGGTTAAACAGGTAAATGGCTTTAGGCCCCATTTAAGAAACTAGGGATGAAAGGGTGGAAGCAGGAATAAGCTGCCTTTTTTTTTTTTTAATCACCTGTGATCAGATAAAAAAGAAAAATCTTCAGTGCTACTGTAGCTGGATACAAAATTAAAAAAGAAAAAAGCCTGGAGTTGCAGCGAGTAGTTAAAAAGCAATTAAACTTTGAAGAGCATATTCCTGAGTAGCAGGTTGAGAACACGGTTGTGTTTTTACCCAGCAAGAAGTGTAATCTTTAGAGGATAATTTTCGTAAGTTTAAAGTAGTGATTAGAGGCCTGTAGCTCTCAACTTTGTAACACCAGGTTTGGGCAAAAGTGTCTTCTGCGTCTCTAGTGTGGGCAGGAACATCTTCAGGTTTTGCAGTTGTGTTGCTGTGCTGCCAATTGTTGTTCTTTTTCCTTTATTTCTTTTTTCTTTTTTTTTTCCTTTTGTTTTTTTTCTCTTCTTTTGGCAGTTCAGCAAGTTCAGAAGAAAAGCTAGTTACTGGTTTAAATGAGCAAGGCATTGACTCCAGTGAAATGTAGGAGGCTGGATGAATTTTCTCTCTTAACAATAAGAATAGTAGTGAAAAATATCAATGTGCACATTTCACTGGGCATACCCGCTTACCTCCTGGACCATGACAACTGATCAGTTTTGAACAAAATTTACATATACAATTATCTGTAATATATTTGAACCATACTGAAATGCAAACCCATAGGTAAACCAAATTTTTACCATCATCAACACTTCTTGCTGAAGTATGTTCAACTATAATGAACAAAACTTATGTGGCTCCTATAGGTCCTCAGTTATTCCCCTTCTATTGACAGGATCCTCTGACCATAAATGGCATTAAACGTGCATAACTCTTGTTTCTTAGCAACCTTATTTTTTAAACAAAGGGGGTTTGGATACACGTAAATTATTAATTTTATGCTGTCAAGACAGACAATAATGTATAACAGACAAAACTCATGCCCAGCAGTTGCTGGTTGTTTTCCATTATCTCCATAGAGCAAGTCAGAAACATTTGTGTTAGATAATTTTAAAAAAAGACTGTATCTTCTTCCTGGCCATTCCTTCCTGGCTGAGCATAAGTGAGGTCACCTCTCCTCTAACACAGTGTCAGGCAGCACAGTAAATGATCAGCCACCAGTATCTCCCAAAGTAAACTCTGGCATTGCCAAAGAAAGTACCTCCTTCCCTGAGATGTAGCACTGACCTTCTAAGATGGTTTTGCTCATGTGTGTGGAGTCACTGCAATTAAAGAAACAATTTCAGCAGCACAGACCAACTTTTACAAGTGTTTCACTTAAAAATGAAGAATCTATGAGACCTGACGGATGGCACTGAGAAGTGTTGTAGTTTCATCCCTGAGTTAGGCAAGTAAGTTTGATTGTCCAGCTGCCTGTGAAACTGATTTCCCTAAAATACCTCCACATTCAGATTTATCGTGATGCTCCTCCCTGGTTCAAACCCTCTGTCATTCTTCCATTAATGACACTCAGGGAAGTCTTTGTTCAGCAACACCCACAAAACATAAATAACATTTAATTAAATAAAGTCTCTGCTAAGATTTAATATGCTAAGATCAAAGCATGTGGAAAGTGATCTTTGTCTCTGACAGGAGGTTTCCCACAGACAAGAAATAATCTAGGTTCTTGCTGACAACACATACAGAAAAGTTAATTTGTATTAAGAATGTGTTTACAGAATGTTCCCCTTACTCACTGACAGTCACATTCTAGGAACTGTTTCCATGCAGGTGTGTGAATTGTTTCCGTTGTTTGCATGTTTGGGTTTTTTTTTCTTTTCTCACAAAATTTCTCCAACGTGTGTCTCACAGAGCACCATGTTTTTCTCCTGATACAATCAGAACCCTCTCTGCCTGTTTTGCAATGTGACAATCCCTCAAAGAGCTGGCAGTCACTGGCTCAAGCAGATGTTTTAGCACCCCAGCAAAGCAGAATCTATTTCCCAGCTGCACACAGCCTGGAATCACTTGGCTCGGAAGAGTCTACATGAACTTAAATTCCTTTATCACTTTATCACATTGAAGTTTCATTTTTCTCTGCAAAGCCTTAATCTGAAATCAAGTATGGCCAAAGCCAGAGCACATTTTCAGGGAAGGTGTTAGCACAGCAGTGCAGGAAGGAAATCTTATCAGCTTTGCTGAGCTCGGTGGGTTAGTTTTACAGAGAGTCGTTTGTCAGCACAATCCAAAGCAGCAACGCTGCAAGCACTGGCTGGAGAAAAAATGAGGCCCGATCCAAAGTCTATTGGAATCCATGCAAAACAACACTTAATTACTTGATCCTTTTCTCTATGAAGTCAGTGAGATGTTGACATTTATTTCAACAGAAGCAGCTCCATGGCTTTGATATTTGTCATGTATTTCTCAGAGTACTGACTTCTGCAAATCAAAGCAGAATCAAAACTTCTTTTTTTATTCTTTTGAGCACACAAACCCAAGCGTCAGAAATGAAAATATAAAAGATCTGTGGAATAAACTCTGATGACTTAACATTGATAAAATGAAGGCTTTTAGAGGTATTCCTAAGGGTAATAATAAAAACATATCCTTATGAAAGACTAAACCTTTTAACAGCTGACTAAAAGACTGGCTACAAGAAGGAAAGAGAAACTCTTTGTAATAATGGTTTATTCCACCCTTCATAATGTCCACCTTATTTGATTATCTGTCAAATCTCAAAGTTCAAGTACACCTTACAAGACAATACACGCCCCATGAGACATTTAAAACTTATTAGGGTTGTGACTGTTGCTTTTCAGAACTCAGAAAATGTTTCCAGGATTTGTAATTGTGACATCACCAGAGCTGACATTATCCCTTAACGAAGTAAAAGGACACTGAGAGATGTGACTCTGTTACAGGAATAAATACGGGACCATAATTTCATGCCTTACTAAAATTAAAGTTATCCAAGAGATTCTGATTCATTTCTTCTGCCTTCAAAGAAGGAATTTTTTTGATTCATGAGCTGAAGATTTTGAAGAGGCTGGTGTTGGCTAGCTGGTCTGCCTCTCTATGAAATTGCATTTAGGAAAGTGTCTTAGGAATGAATCAATTAATGCTGAATGATATAGGAGCAAGAGATCATCCTGTGCCCATACTTAGTGTATTATTAGAAATTTCACATCAGGAAAATCCTTTCCAGCCTCAAGGAGATTTAGCCAGCAAACACATGTGAGCCAAAGAGTGAAATTTCCTAGATTTGTGTCAGTAACATGCATCAAACAAGCTCAAACTCCTGTTTGTTAAAAAAAGCAGAGAAAATACACGTGGAGAACTAAACCCACCCCTACACGTGCCCCAAACAACAATATTTGCACGGAGGGAAGAAGGACTAATGCTGCCAGCCTGGGGGTGTGTAACTGACCAGCTGTGCTGAGGGATGGTTTGTCAGGGCTCCCAAAGGACAGAGGCAGCACAGGGCAAACTCAAACCCTGGCAGCTGGGAAAGCCCTGCTCCTGTTTCTGCAGCAGCAGCATCGAGTGTGTGAGAAACTGCTCACAGGAGGAAGGCAACATGATGAAGGACCCATCCCCAAACTTCCCTAACAAATGAACTCAGAGCCTC
This sequence comes from Acrocephalus scirpaceus scirpaceus, assembly GCA_910950805.1. NCBI lineage: Eukaryota > Metazoa > Chordata > Aves > Passeriformes > Sylviidae > Acrocephalus > Acrocephalus scirpaceus. The sequence goes on from OU383780.1 coordinate 57,266,670, forward strand.
CCGTGGGAAAAAGGCTAGAAAATTATCCATGTGTGCTTCACAGGTACTGCTGTCTGCTTTTTCTAATGGATCAAAGTGTTTGGAACTCCACCTCAATAGACCTGTGCAAGTCTGTTAATGTGCTTGGAAACTTGAGCAGAAATGTTGTTTAGAAGGTGTCTCACACTGGAATAGTTCCTTTCTATGCTAAGGGTATTATCTGATACACCCAGGATTGGGTAGGAAGGGCTATTTCCTGCACATGTGGTAAGAAAATCCAGCTATTCCAGGCCCCAGGAAAATTACATTCTCCCACGTAAAGAATCCAGCTTCCTTTCCTTAGATCTGTTTTCTTTTCCTCACTCTCTAAAGCAGAATTCCTTTAAAAGAACCACCTTAATGGCTTTCCATGTTGATATAAACCAAAAAGCATTAATGAAGGAACTTGAACATTTGTATTTAACAACTGATTCTCACCAGAAATGAGTATAATGAGCAACTTCAAACCAAGAGCAGGAAAATACCCATAGTGGCCTTTCACATGATGCAGCAGAATGTCAAGGGTTCAGCCTCACATGAGGGTTTCATCCTCATAACCCCCATAAGGGAAGGAAGTCCTATTACCTGCACCCTACAGATCACAAAGTGATACATGATGAGTTCTCCAGGCCATAAAGAAAATAAATGATTGAGGAGGGAGCTCAGCATGGTCTCCTGAGAACCAGGCCACAAGCAGGCCATCCCCCTTGTATGAAAAATTCAGTTAACTTTGAAGACATCCACAGTTCATCAGAAAGGATCAGACAAGTTGTTTGAATACCACAAGAAGGGCTTTTATTGTGCTGGATATGTAGATAGGAATCCATTTAGAAGAATTTGAATAGATAGGCTCACACATGTCAGGAAAGGGAGCGCTGCACATCACCAGCTGCACAGAGGGATCGACATCCTACAGCAGAGTTAGCAGGCACAGCTTTATACCAGTTAATAATTGGGTTTTGTAAGGACCATTCTTTTTCCTCTCCTTTCAATGGAGGAGAAGAGGCTAGGATTGAACAAAAAAATTACCAAGCAGCCACACTGTTAAAAAAAAGGGTTAGGAGCTTAGTCTCAGGGGAAGGGGAAGCTGTGCAGCACCGGGGGAAGTTGCTATTTCCCTTTCTGCTTGTGTGTCTCACACCTCAAAGAAGGGAGGGTGGGCTAGGACATCCCACAGAGCCCCATGTAATGCCAGATTGGTGGTTTAATTAATGCTTATTAATCTTTAACTGATGTGTGTTCATCTTAGCCCAGAGTGACTAGACTGTATCTCAGTTATGTTTTCCTTTGGAGAGAGGTAGGTGTGACTATGAATAAAGAATTTCTTAATTCTGGTTAAGTAACATCTAATGAAACATAATTTTTAAAGATGGTTGTGATAATAGCTTAGTGTGAATTACACAGTCATCTTTCAGCCACTTTCAAAGATAAAACAGTTAAGGACAATGAGTAAATACACTAATTATAGTAACTAAACAGCAAGGTTCCTGCTGGCCCTCATGCAGCCCCTGATGATGCAGAAAAGTTTTGGAAGAACTTGGCAGGAAAGTGTTATCTTTTTATGGACTTATTAACTTTTCCTGAGAGTCATGGAGGGAAGAGGACAATTGTGAAGGTGAACAGACCTGTGGGAGACCAAGTGCTGTGAGCATCTTTCCTAACCAAAAAGGAACATCTATCCTAAAGGAAGTAGTTTTGGAATACTTCTCAGTAGGGGCTAAATTCTTTCAGACTCTTTATTTTCTGGGTTCTCTGGCTCTCAGTGGTGGACTGAAACTAGCAAATTTTTGTAAAAATCATATAAATATGATTTCTCTCACGCACACATCCCCCTTTGCTAACTACAGATCACTTTCTTCCTGGAAGTTTGCCAAGAGGGTTCTCTCGTTCCTTGTTCTTTCCTTCTCCAAGGCTGCTAAAGATGATAGTCTTTTAGATAACAGGGAAATGGTATGCACCATTCTTTCTATATTCTTGCTTTTATCACTTTGAGGAAAAAGTACAAGTAGTCTCCTGAAGTTAAATCCGCAGACAAACATATTGCAATTCAAAGTTAATCATTGAGTAAAACCTGGGTTCAGCCAAGCACGATGCAAAAAACCACAAGACAAATTTCAACCCAAATGAGAGGTATTTTCTACAACAAAATTCGTGCCTCAAGATCAACAAATTATTTTAGATAGTTGGCTAAACCACCTGGGTCACTAGAGATCATGTTACGTTCAGCTGTGCATGGATGAAAATGGCCACATTCACATTTGCTTTCTCTCCATATTATCCAAGAGCCGCTTCAAATTTGGCTGAGATGTGAGAAGGGTCAGAGCTCATGTCACGGCAGGCCAGGGTCCCGCTCCCTTGCTCTGCCACAGCCTCCTGCAGCGTCACTTAGGCGTGGTGATTGTGTGGCACATGTCAAAATATTTATGACTGGCTGAGGTTACCTATAAAGTGGGCCTGCTTTTGTCTTTAGGTAAGCAGATACGGGCTGTAGCTCATTTGCCCTTTCTGTTGCAGCACTTCACGTGATTCCTGCTTGTTTTTCTTTGTTCGTTTCTCATACAACTTCACACCTGCAAGATGTTACTCTTGATGGGAGTCGGGGAGCCACAGCGCCAGCGCTGTTAGCTGATCTTAAACTTCCTCCCCAGCGGCTTTCTGCTTGCCTGCCGACCGAAACCTTCTTGGACTCGCCGAATACGTGACAACCTTTACGCTTCCTCAAACACAGAGCTTCAGCAGCCGAGAGGAAGCGCCCCGAGTTCCCCATGCCGCGCTGTCCCTCATGGCAGGTGGGGCCCGAAAACACCGCAGCGTCCGTGGGAAAAATCCCCACAGCGGCCGCGCTGGGGGCGGCGAGGGAAGCGCACCCCGCACGGGGCCGGGGCTGGGCCGGGGCCGGGCCGGGCCGGAGCTGGGGCGGGCGGGCCGGCCGCGGGCCCCGCCCCGAGCCCGGCGAGGCGCGCCGAGCCAGCGCCGGCAGCATGAGGAGCGGCGCCGCCGCCGCAGCCGCTGGGTCCGCGGGACAGGCGGAGCAGGTGCGGCGGGGCCGGGAGCGGGGCCCGCGGGCTGGCGCCGGGCGCGGGGGTCCCTCCGCGGGCGGGTGGGAGGGAGGGAGAGAGCGCCCCGAGCCGGGCTCTGCTCCGCGGGCGGCGGCGCTTGGGGCGGGCCGGACTGAGCCGGGCCGGGCAGTGCCGAGCCGGACTGGGCTGAGCCGGGCCGGGCAGTGCCGAACCGGGCCGGGCAGTGCCGAGCCGGACTGGGCTGAACCGGGCCGGGCAGTGCCGAGCCGGACTGGGCTGAACCGGGCCGGGCAGTGCCGAGCCGGACTGGGCTGAACCGGGCCGGGCAGTGCCGAGCCGGACTGGGCTGAACCGGGCCGGGCAGTGCCGAGCCGGACTGGGCTGAGCCGGGCCGGGCAGTTCCGAGCCGGACTGAGCTGAACCGGACTGAGCCGTGCCGAGCAGTACTGTGCCGGACAGTGCCGTGCTAAGCCGGGCTGTGCCGTGCCGGGCAGTGCCGTGCCAAGCCGGGCTGTGCCGTGCCGAGCCGTGCCGGGCAGTGCCGTGCCCCACCCCACTGGCGGGTCCGGCGCGGGGCTCCCGGAGCCCTCCCGGGCGGTGACGCCGCGCTGGCTCGGATGGCCAGGCAGGAAAAGTCAGAATGGTCTTTTCGCTCCGTGAGTACCCTGCGATTAAGGCAGCCGAGCGCTTTCCAAACGCGTTACAACACTGGAGTGGGCTATTAGTTTGGACGCGTCCTAATGAGTGTGTTAATCAGCGTAACATCCTTCTCTGCTCACCTTTTGGGCTAATTGGGGATGGCATCTGCTGAGTTTCTCTTGGCGCTTTGAAGTGTTTGTTAACCTGTGATAGTGATTGTCTTGTCGTGTTCACTCCGTTTTTCATGTGTAAATTCAACGTGACTTCAATTCAGATAGCTGGCTTGAGGGCTGGTGATTGTAGATTTATTTGCCCCCACTCCTGGAAGGTTGAGCCAGTATCAAAAAGTTTTAAGTTCTCTCTCAAGCTTATTGAAAAAGATCTGGAGGTCTCTGTCGACTTCAAAAACTGTTTACAGTTGGCAACCTTGTCGGTGCCTTCAGCCAAAATGAGATCTGAGCGTGGAAATGGGACTGCGTTCTTGTATCTAAAGATGGTCCCTTGCAGGTCAAAACGGTGGCATGTTGGCTTGGCTAGGAAACTTCGTGGGAGCGTGGGCTTTTTTCTTTTTCTCCTTTTTTTTTTTTTCCTTTAAGACTAAACCTTGCAGTAAGGTGGAGCAGCGCAGTCCTCTGCTGCCAGTCCCAGCTGGGGTGTAGCTGCCCCCTCTCTGACTCTGCTTTTGGTTTTGAGGAAGTTCTTAATCTCTCTTGTGACTCAGTGTCCTAATCTTTAAAATGGCTTAATAAGACTTGTCACGCTTGCCTCCCAGGGACATTAACATCTAATTGATGCTTCGAAGTGCCTTGATCTGGGAGAAAAGAGGGCATCCTGCTTCCCTCATTTCGCCACTTTATTTTGGGTGCTAATTATATTACATGGGTGGAAAACAGATTATCTGACAACCGAGCTGAAATTCATGTCTGTTATTGACACAGGCACTCCAAGTGAGGGTATGCCCACTTAGGCTTAGTTTGAGTTTTCTGGGTGTTTCTCTAAAAGCAGAGGGGTTTATCCTTTCTGGAGGATGAAGCTGAGAAATTGCACTGAAGCAGCAGCAGATAGTTTTGCTCCTAACTCTAGAGATACTACAGTTTTTCTCTGTGTATTGTGAGGTCATTAAAGGTTTTAAGAATTAAAACTGTGTTGACTCAACTCTCAGCGTGTCCCTGATCTTAAATTTAATCTTATGTCAGTCTCAGTTTTTGTCACGTTTCACTTCTTTAGAAACAGAGAAAACATACAAATTTACAGTTCTCTGCTTAAAAATACAAGCTTTTGGATGTCAAATGTATCTTTTTAACCGTTTTACTTGCTGCTCACAGGTGTAATTAGCCACTTTACTCCCCTGACTTGAATCTTGCCTCACCTCTTCCTTATCTCTGCTGCCTCCCCCTCTGCCTCCCCCCTTTTCACCTAAAATTTGGGGTTGCTAAATTCTCAGTCCTTTCCCTACATCTTGGTTCCCCTGTACTGTGGGTCTGTGTGCTGGGAGGCTGCTTTGTCATTTGGCTCCTACGTTTGATTGAGTTCTCCTTTTCAGCACTGTTGCTGCAGTATTGTCCTTCCCTGTGCTAAACAGACCTGCAGTGTTGATACCTGGCAAATACACCTTTTAAAACACTCTTTGAAGTTTGTTAGTGCTGTTCTCTTCATGGTACTAGGAAAAAACACTGCAGATGCATCTTAGAATGTGTGGTGGAGAAATGAAGTTCTGAAGGGAAGCTGAAGCATGCTTCACTCCACTTGCTCCTGCTGTCTGGTCTGCAGCAAGTAATGTGACTTTTCCTGCCCTGTCTGTAAAATCAGGTGAATTCTTAACAAATTAGTATAAAGAAAAGCATACAGAAATGGCAAATCGTCTCTGTTTCTCTCTGAATTTCTTTTTTGTTTATTTTTAGTTAATTGCCTCAATGTTGCTCTGAAGTTGTGTGGCATTACCGGATCCCTGACATCAGGGTGGTGCTGTTTGTGGGGAGATCAGATTTCCTTCAGTTTCGCCTAGAATCTAGAAGTATGATCTGAAAAGGTTTTGTTTTTATTTTACTAAGAGATGCTGAAGCAGGGTTTCCTAGTGTCCTGTCCATATCCCATTCCTCGTGGAGGTGAGAGAGCCTGTGTTTCGGCTGGAGATGTTTAAGTGTAAGAAACCATAAAACAGGAGAGGTGATTGCTCTCCAGTTTCTCCATGAGTATGCTTTAAATCTTTCGCTTCTTTTAGCACATACCTTGTATCTGCTCCAGCTGTCTGGCTGCTCTGGTATTTTATAATTAGCATCTTGAAAACTGAAGGGAAAACTTTGAAATGTTATGTTTCCCATTGGGACTCCTCCACGTGGCTGTGACATTTGTTGTGAGTGCTTGGTAACCTGTGTCTGTTCCTTCTCCTTGCTCTGATTCCCCTGGCGTCAGCAGAAAAGCTCTCTTTCCCAGTGGAAGAGGCTTTGCTTCTTAAGGGCATGCTGTGTTTTGATTCCCTTAAAATGAAGACGATTTCAGGTGTCTGAAACGGTGATCTGCCTCCCAATGGTCCTTCTGTTCTCTCAGCTTGCTCACGTGTGGATCTGGAGTCAAGGAGCTACAGAAAGGCTGTGGGGGATGCTTTCTGTGTCTGTGCTGGCAGCCTGGCTTGCAGGCATCTCTATAATAGATGTGTACCTCTAATAATCCTAATCGTAGGAATTTGGTGTCTGTGTTTTGTGTGTGAGCAAATTCTTGGCTGCATCTTTCCTGTCAGGCTCTTTCTGTGTGAGGAGCCTGAGAACTTAAAAAGTGCAGCCTCTACTCTGTTTGGCAGCTCAGCTGTGCAGAGAGGGCACACTGCTTGTTTCCCATCACTGGGACCAGTTTTAGAGGTCTTTATACAGCAAACTGGCTCTTTCAGAAGTGGTCTTAGTAGTTCAGCATACATGAGACTGATTCAGGAAAATATAGTTATTCTAAATTAAGGCTATTAAGTGTCCACTGATTCAGTGACTGTGCAGATACGCAGTTAATATTGTATTGTGACACATTCTGGAAATTGCTGTGTTTATTTTTGACCTGGAGAAGATGACTAACTCTTTCATGTATGCATAGTTACATTTACAAGCAAGTAAAAACTTCCCCAAAATTATCTTGAGACTCCTAGTTCCATGAAAGGAAAAAAATTCAGACTTGTCCCTAAATCTGAGCTGTGTGTGCTATCAAGCCCTCTTTCTGCTCTGGGTTGATAACCTTGTGATCAGTGGGGGTTATGTTTTCAGGGGTTTTATTATCTCCTGCAAATTTTTGTGGGCAATTTACTGTGTGGGGAGAGGAATAAGAGCAACCCCATTCTGTGTTGGAAAAGGTAGGTGGTACCACAACACAAATTAGAAGACACCTCTGCCATAGCTTATATTTAGTTAAATTCTGAATTGTTCTTATTTCAATGTCTCAGTAACACTGATGTAATTAGACAGAAACTTGGGTTTGTTTCTTCTTGCTTTTGGCCCCCTAGAGCTGTGATGGCAAAACCTGGTGAGGCAGGTGGTTTATGGAGTTGTGTGATGGAAATACGTGGACTAAATTTAAACTTTTGTTCTCGGCCCTGGCATCTCCTGTCGTGCTCTGGAGAAATAATGGCAGCAGTTTCTCCAATTGCTGCATTCAGCCAAGGGGACATTACCAATCCAGTTTTTAAAATGACTGTGCCTGGCATTGTGTGTTGTGGAGTTTTGGCTTCCTCAAAAGCAGTTTCTTTGGATCCCTTAGTCCATGATAAATCCTTCTCAGACCTTTTAAGCTCTCAGCTTATTGCCTGTTTAGACTGCAGTAATGCCCAAAGGGATGCTACAGTTCATCGTTCTCTACTGCTGCCATCGCCAAGCATCAAAATAGAATTTCTGAAGCCATGTGAAATTTTTGTTGGGAATAAGCAGGGATGCTTTGTAATCAACTTGAAATAGTCTTACGGTAATTCAGTAGACCTTAGACCACCCTTCCAGTACCAAAGGGGCTACAAGAGGGCTGGACAGGACCTTCTACAAGGGCAGGTAGTGATAGGGCAAGGGGTAACTAATGGCTTTAAACTGAAAGAGGGCAGGATTAGACTAGCTATCAGGAAGAAATTCTTTGCTGTGGGGGTGGTGAGACACTGGAACCATGATATTTTTATGATATAGTGTTACTTTTAGAAGACTAAGGACATTAAAATACCTGATTCTGATAACATCTTTTGTAATTTTCTTACCTGAATAGGTGACTCCTGTAGCTAACTGGAAGGCTTTCAAATCTTCCAAGATTTTTTTTAGTAGCCTATGATGTGCAAATCATGTACGATGGAGTCAAGCCAAAAAACCCCAAAAAACCACCAGTTTTGTAAACAGCAAAGCAGAAGGTGGAGCAGAAGACAAATTTCCCCCTTTCTTTGAGAAGACTTATGTTTGGCAGATAGTGGAATTCTTTTTTGTGTGTAATTGGATAAGAGTGTATTGCAAAGACCATAATCTGTGTTATTGGCTGAGGTGAGCCCCATCTGTTAGGGTTGTCAGGGATGTGCAATACCCTTGCCCTCTAAACTCATGCATGCAGGGAGCAGCACAGAAGGATTTACAGAAACAAATGCAGGCTCTGAAGGCAGTTGCTAAAGCAGAGGGAGGAATTCAGAACGGAATGCAATGTTCTCTGCTGACACCCCTTCTAGCTGAGGAAACCCTCTGGTTAAACAAGAACTTTACAATATACTGGGTACTTTTTGGTTTCAGCTTATTCACAGTTTGACCTCCTTTCATACAGGTTCACCTATTGTATGTGCTTGTTATCAGGCTGGTTTTTATTGATTGTCTTTATGGCACCTTGTGCTGATCTGGGGAATAATTTAAAACAGCTATCAGCTGATTAGAAGAAAAAAATGGGGCTTGTGTTGGGCTTGACTTCGAGCTGGTAAATATGCAGTCAGTGCTAATCACCCCCATGTCATCATTCACCCCAGCTGTGGGTCAGACACAGGATCTGCTGGTGCACTGGAATTGCCATTGCTTTTCTCCTTTCAGAGGCAGTAAAGGAGTGAGCATCCTGACACAAGGGCTTACTTCTCCAGGTCTCATTTCCATCCTAGGTGAACTCAGAGAACTTCTGATGGAATGTGATATTTTGACTTGGATAATTTATGTGAGCAAGTTCTTATTCAGATAGATCTGATCTCCTGGCCTTCTGCTTGGTATTTGATTTTCCTCTTTCACTGAGTGCTACAAATTCCTATGGTTGCCACCTATGCAGCCAACTGTTTCTGTCAGTTCAGAAAATTGTTTCAGTGATTACATGGCTGCAGGGACAGAAGAATATTAAAGTCTGGAGCCATTTTTAAGATTTCAGAGTATGAGTGCAGTATGTTCTTCCCATTTCTATGTATGACTTTTTAAAAGTAATAGCTGACACCGCTGTGTACAGTATTTGTGTTCAGAACATTAGTGTGGTTGAATGAATGTCAGAAACATGCACATGGTTAAGGCTTGGACACAAGCTCCATAAATATGAACTATGGGTGCATTCAAAAACTGACTCTATGGATGTAATCAAATACCTCTTTCTGTACTTGCTCTCTGAAACTCTGCTGTTGCACGAAGTCAACATTAGGTGTCCCAAAAATGCATTAGGAAGAGTAAAGCTTGTGTAAAGAGCTAAATACATTGCAGTGAACCTATTCAGACAAAAGAAACCATCCTTCTGTTGTTCTGGTGGGGGGGGGGGGGGGGTGGTGCGAGAAGGAAGAAGGTTTAGGGTGGTTAACTTTATTTCCTGGAAGTGAATAGCACACATTTTTCCGTGCACAGAGCGGATATTACTCTGTTTGTGACCTGCTTCCTCATGAGAGTGTTGAGGAGCAGGGTTTGGCTTGGATCTGGTGCCTGCACTGCTGACACACAGTACGGTGTGATGCTGCCCTGTCCAGAGGCATGCCGTGTGCCACAGTGTATAAATAACCCCGTGTGCGGAGAGAGCTGGAGACAATGTGCAAATATTTACTGATGTGCTGGGCCTTGTCCTGGGTACCTGGGATATATCTGGGAGGAGGTGTCTGAGCTGCAGCTGCAGCACAGGGGTGCTGGGTGATGTAACACTCCCCAGCACCTACTGCAGAGCTGCTCTGCACGGTGCAGGGAGTGCCACAGCTCAGCCACATCTTATTTGTAGCTGGGATGCTTAGATGAGCAGACAGGAAAAGAGGTTAGTGTGCACCAGGGTGACTTTGTGCATGTCGTGGGGAAAAAACCTGCTTTTAGTATCCCCTGTGGAGTAATTCTGATGACTACTGCACATATCAATTTTCAGGTTAAAGATAGAAGAGAACAGAGGGGAACAGCTTTATTCCTCCGGGAGCATCAGTTCTCCCCTGGAGGGGGACTCAGCGGGATACTGACCTTGGGCAGGGCAGGTTTGTGCTTCAGAGCAGAGTTAGGGTGTCTTGGGGCTGGCAGCCCTGGCAGGGAGATGTGGCTTTGGGAGATGTGGTGCAGCAGGTGCTGGCACAGGGCTTCTCTCTGTTTCCTTCCCACCTGGGAATGAAAAGTCACAGTGGAGTGTCCACCTCCGGGTATTTATGCGGGAAAAGAGGGCTGCGAGGTTTTTATCTCACACTTACCTATGCAAAATTGCAAAGGCCAGTGTTACTTTCTCTCTTTCTGTCTTCTTTTTGACTGAGGAAAGAGTTGTGGTTGTTTGCTGAATACATTTATACAGAGGGCTCCAGCATTGCTGATTACATGCACTTAGAGGGCTCCAGCAGGATTTCTAATGCTATTTCATGACAACTACAGAAGCTTGACATCTTAAGGCCCTATTTATGCGTTTAGATATAGACCACCACACCTCTACAGCTGCTTCTTCAGCTACTACCTGACTTAATGATTGATGATATTAGTAACTTGTGTGTAGAAGCATCTTCAAACTCAGTTGTGGAATCAAAGCATGTCTCACAATTATTTTGTTTATCTGGCATTAATAGAGACCAAAAAGAACTATATGGCTGTTTCAGAGCAAGGTATTTTTGTGTTGTTCACAATACTCTTCCCTTACAGATGTTAGTCCAAGGTTCTGCCTGATACTCAGTAAAATACATGAATAACTTAATGCTGTGTTTGACAGAATTTCTTGACTAAGCTTTTTTGAAGGCAACACCTGTATGCATCCTTCAGGATGGTCAGGTGGTTCTCCAAAGCAGTGTCATTATGAAACTTCTGCCTTTGGTCATAAAGTTGTGTGCATTCTGACCCACAACTTGATGGGATACATGTTTGTGAGGTAATTTGGCTCGTCTGAAATCTCAAGCCAATAGAACTACAAACACTGGCTTCTGAAAAGCAGCTGTGTAATTATCTGAGTGTCTCTCTTAGTTCAATAATTTCCAAGATAAATCCAGGAATGACATACATAATATAGCAGATTTACATTTGCACAGACGATTTAATTTAGAGGTAAATATTAATGCAGATATATCCCAGGTTTTTTTGCTTTAATAGTTCTAGTGAACAAAGAATGTGAACCATTAGTTTTCAGTTTTATTTGTTCTACTGGATTAGCGATGGATAGCAAGGTTTTCCTTGCCTCTCTGCCTAATCAGTTGTTATCCAGCCAGTAGGCCAACCCACATACAAAATTTATTGAAAGTGTGGGGAAGAGAGAGTTACTGGGACTTCTACAAAGCCAGCTTAGTTCATGACTTCACCCAGCTTTCCTGCGAGGTTTCCAGAGTCATTGTAAGGTTGTGATCAGTGCTTCTGATGAGTTCATGGAAGCTATCACTACATTTAGTTTTAATGACTGTTTCTCTAATGGAAAAAAAAATACACCTTTGTCATACTAAGAGGTACCTCGTGTCTTGAATCCAAATTTTCTACATTTCTTTTGGGTTTTGTGTGTTGTATAATATTTAGCTGGGATGTTTTGCCAGTCGCAGGACTGAAATAAGTGTTTCTTTTAGTTTTGGAGGAGGAGGTTAAGTCAGTGTTTTCTTCCTTTTGGCTGATGATTCTGTTATGATTATAATGATTCTGATTTCTTCGGGAAGAATATTCAGAGGAGTGAGAGCTTTTCTCTTTTCTGCCAGGTCTGGGGGATTTAAAATGAAAACTAATAGGTTATTTTGGATGTAATCACTTGAAACTAGTATTGGCAACATAAATACTACGTCTCACAATTAGAACGAAGCGAAAAAAGGTAACATTTACATTAATTATTTAATTACCAAACAGATCTGTATTCACAAGGACAGTCTCCGTTACGTGTATCTGCATTCCCTTTCTATTTTTGGCAACGGGGTCCACATTTCTGATATTTCTTACTTGATAAAGTTTAATCTTAAAATGAGTATTTGCAGTCACTGTCCTGTGTGAAGAGTTGTTTTGCATCTTGTGATATGTTGGGCTTCTCAGACTTCATTTGCAACGCTCGGCCTTTCCCGTATTCACTGATGGGTGGGAGGGGGTTGGTAAGGAGAAATTTTCTTTATTTCCAGCTGGGTGGCTGGGTACTGGCATAGCCAATACGTGCTTAGTCATGTGCTGTGCTGATGGCGAGTTTCACTTGGCACACCCCGGCAGGTGCAGCCCCTCCCCTGTTCTCAGCAGAGCCATCCTCTCCGTGGTGCAATTGTAGATGACTGGGTTTGTTTTACAGCAAGTGACGCTGTAATGATAACCTTACCAATGCTCAGGGGAGGTGGAAACAGCTGAGCTTTTTGCTTGTATAGCATGTTTAAAAATTTCGCTCAAGATACTGTGACTTGAAGGTTTTGGTCAGTGTCACTTACAAGGCTGTTGTGAACTTCTGTCAGAAAGTGTCGGAGTGGCAGTGAGATGTGAGCCAAAGGTTTTCCTTTCTTCCACCAAAATTGTGCTTTAATTGGTCACTCAGTTTCTTTGCCTTTACCTGTTTCTTTTCTCCTCTAAGCCTGTATTCTAGATTATGATCTTAATGCTTTTGATTAAACTTCCTGCAGTCAAATTGTCAGCTTTGGGCTGTGAGATGCACTGGTGTGTGCAGGGATCAGAAAAATAGGGCGTAGGCAAGAAAGGGGAGAAAGCCACCTGGTAGTTGTGTAGGTAGCTGTTGCTGAAATCTGTGGTTTCTGTATGGGAGTGCAAGGACGTTGCATTTATTGTATTTAACCCCAGAAGTGTCTGTGCCTGTGCAGTCACACAGTCTGTCAGAGCTGGGTGCACTCTTCCCTCTGTGCCCAGGGTGTTTCCTCTCCTGCTCCAGCGCTTTGCAGACCCAGAGTGGCAAAGCCACATTAGCAGTGGCTGTGCTGCACGTCCTTGTTGTGGTCCTTGCCCCTGCCTGCCAGGCTCTGCCTTAAGCAGATTTACTCAGCTGACCTTTTAACCCGCTGGAGATGATCAGAGCTCTGCCAAAGAGCTGCCAGACGAGACAGAGTGACTCTGGAGTGGCTCTGCCAGGAAAGGTAAGAGGAGCCAGCACCTAAGTGCAGCTGCCCCAGCAGCAAGGAGGTGGGCTGAAGGGGTCTGTGCAAAGCTGTCAGCTTCTGTTTTTGGAAAGTTAGAGTTCTCTCTGCCTGGTGCTGCCCTGACCTGAAAATACCGAGCTGAGCTGTTTTGTGTGTTGCCATACGCTGCTTGCCAAGATGCCATGGAGAAATGGGCTCTGCAAAAGTTGATTCATAACTAGTTGATATGCTGGATATGAGGAATCCAATGAAGTGCTGCCTTCTGAACTTCTTTCCTAGCAATCTCCCTTAGACTCTGTTTATGTAGTCGTGGGCAACACAAGGAGGGTTGTAGCAGCAAACTCAACACCTGTAACTTGTACCTCTTCACAATTTTTTTAGTCTTCTTTAATGCAAACCTATGGCATCTTTTGTCCAGTGAGGAAAACAGGATTCTAGCACTATTAGCTTGTCCTGCCAATCACAGAAAGTTAGGAGTAAACTTCTGGGTGTTGTTGACTTATACATTAAGGGCATCTGGTATCAAACCCCTTTGTTACCAAGGCTTTTGAGGTTTTTCTCAGTGCTATCTTGTGTTGCTCCCCCAGGCAGGGCACTGGTTGTGTTCTCTGGCAGGACTGGTGCTCAGCAAAGGGCAGAGCTGGAAGAGCCCCTGCCGTGTGTGGTGGAGGGAGGCGGAATTCAGATCGTGGAGGACAGATAAACCATCAAATGAAACACAGCAGAAGTTTCTCCTGGAAGGCTGCACATCATTAGTGGCAGCAGGAGCGCTGGAATATGTGCTCACCAGCCAAGTCACTGTAATATTCCCTGGATCTGTGTGTGAGTTTGAACATGGCCGTGTGAGGTAGAAGGTTAATCTGGCTAGAGGGGAGCCCATTTTCCCCAGACACGGACTGGTGTGTCTGCTGGGCCCCATTAGAAAGGAATTGCCTGAAGTTGACAGGAATTGCCTGAAGTTGACAGCATCACTGAAGCCGTGCTCAGTCTGGCTTTGGTAGGAACACGAGGTCTGAGAGCCCTGCCCAGCTGCACCAGGAGGAGCACCAGGGGGACAGGGATGTTCCCAGCCTGTGCTGGGATAGTCTGTGCTGCACACAGGAGATGCTGGAGGATTTGAACTTCATGTGCTCTGTGCTGGCAGGAATGAGGGCAGGGGTAAAACCTCTCATGTTGTACCTTAAGGAAATGGACTGACTCAGTGACTGTTGCAGTCACTTCCTTTCATAAGGTTTTCTGATTTAGAAATGCATTATGGAAATACCTGGCCTAGCATATGAGCTTTTTTTTTTTTCCCCTCTGGCTACTGGTGTGAGAGTTTTAAGTAGCATCTGGCTGTGGTATGACTTGCACACAAAAGAAAGCACTGTTCCTTGAAATTTTTGCGTCCAGAGCTGATATAAATACCCTTTAATCTTCACCTGAGATTTAGTTTTTATATTGACTCAGGTTTTTTTTTTTTTTTTTTTTTCCCCTTGATGGGGGTGAGCTCATAACATATGAATTGTATCCTTTTGGACCTGGTGTGCAGACTGTCCCAAACTTTTTTAATGCAGTGTATCACTGGCTTGTTCTCTCTGGTAATCCAGTAGCAGTTCCAAGCAATTGTTGGGGAGATAAAATGTATTTTAAAAAATCCCTGTCTGGGTAGAAAAGCTGAGTTTCTGTGCTGTTTTCATGAGTTTATGACCTCCCAGAGCCTGTGTAGTGTCCTACTTTTGAAAGATGCTGCAACAAAGCCTGTTCTGTGCATTTGGTTTTTGGGGCACTGGTTGTGTTGCTATTTAATCACACTGCTAATACAGTATTAGGGCATTAGCCAACTCCTTATTCCTAGTAAACTAAACCTTGATAACTGGAGCATAGATAAAGAACTGGTTACACATTTCAGTGAAATAAAAGCAATGCTGTTTACCTCTATGCAGATGAGAGGGAAAAATCTGTGCTAATACAGAAACAGAATGAAGTCCAAGCCAACATAAAGTCTTGGGTTCACTAACAAAATGGTTTTTTTAAAAAAAATCGTATTTGTGGAGAACTAAACAGTATTTCTTTTGTGGATAGTTTAGATTCACACATTTTTCTCTCCATCCTTTTTTCTGAAGATCAGTTCTCTGTTTTCCTTCTTGGTCGCTATAAATTGGGGAGTACTAAAGCTGTTGGAACTATTTATTAAGGAACTGTAATAACGAAACATTTCTTTAGTTGGTGTGCTTTGTTTAGGCACATTGGATGAATGGATCCTGGGTTTCTTGATCAGCAGTTGGATAAAAAGTTCCAATGTTCTGACAGTTTCCATTCCCCATTCCCTGCTCTTGGCAGAGCAGGCACAATGAGGGAGGAACATGGTGCCCAGGGGATCAGTGGTGCGGGCTCAGCTAAAGCAAAACCAACTTGACCCAAGATGTTTGCTGCAAACCACTTGCCTTCCCAAATTGTTGTTTCCTCTGACAAAGCCAGTTCTAATCAGCACCTTGGGCACTGGACACTCTGTGCACCCAGAACTGGTTAATCCCTTCCCTTTCTGAAAATAACAGACTGTTGGAGAGTTGGGGCACCAAAGCAGCTTTGTCTCTGTCTTCCTGTAGCTATAGGAAGAAATGTGATGCCTCTTACCTCCTCTGCCCTGAAAACACCACGCTCAATAAGCACCATGCAGTCACACATGGCAGCGTTTCAGGATCCCCAAACAGCTGTGGCTGCTCCATGTAACATCATGGCAATATATGGGAATGAAGTGGCAGCGCTGCCTTAAAACTTCCTGGGTCTGTGTAACATACCTGTAATGTTTTTGCACTTACACAGGCTCAGCTCTTTAAATGCACTGTTCACGTTGCCTTTCAGGTATGTGTGTTGTTGCTGGCCACAGATGCATGCTTTTACCAAGAGGTTTTTGACTCTTCTGTACAGTAAAATGAATGTTAGGACTGGATGACAGTGAGAAAAGTAACCTTTTAGAAAAAAATCGACATTGTCCTTTGCCTTGGCACTTTAAAAGTGCTTGCATTCCTACAGTGTCTGCCCACTTACATGCAGTGAAATACAGGTACATGATAAAAGAAATTTTCCAAATGAATGGATGACTAATGAAGAGCATGATGATAACATCTGCATATTACAGCATAGGTCATTCAGTTTGGGAGATGACTGGAAGCAAATGGCCATTGTTGCATAAAAACTTCAATAGAGAAGGTGCAACCACCTCTGACCTTCAATACTGTTGACAGGACTTAAATAGAGAATTTAAACCTTAAGCTTCTGGAGCCAGGCTGTGTGATAAACAATTACTATAAAGACATGGGTTTTTTGGTATTTCACAGTTTACTAGAAACTTTGCTGTGCTGGAGAAGATGAATCATAATTTAATCCTGACTGTATCTCAGCTTGCCTTGTGAAAACAGTGATGCATTTGTCATCCCTCCTGTTGTTGGTTAATGATGTTCTGCCCTCAGAGTTGTTTTTTTTTTAAAATTTCTTGACGGAACTGCTTCCTAGCATATTAGTCTCATGGGTCTTTTTATATTTCAGGATGTATTCTATAACTTGACTGTGAGGATTTTTCTGCAGCAGAAATGGATCATGTTTTTGTAACTCTCTTGGCATCTTTATTTGGGTTTTTTTATACTTTGTTTTTCTTCATTTTTTGGGAAGTCTGGGCAGAGGGAGGGTAGAAATTGTCCTGCACATTTTCTTCCAAAAATACTGTTTCTACTTTCAGAAACTATGTCTTTTCCAATCTCTTCTGGTAACTGTGGGTCCAGTTTACAAGGACAAAAAACATAAAACAGATACAAAGCTAACACAGTAGCTTTTTTTCTGGTTTTGTCTTTTTATGTAAATGCTCCTTGGAGCAGTGTTTGGTGTTTAACCTAATCTTCTGGTTTCCCATCACCCTCTGGCTGACTTGTCTGGGTGTGGCTTTTTAGTTTTTTATTGCTGTTCAATGGCTGTTTTTTGGTGGTGAATTGGCATTGCTGCACCCAAGGAACCTATCATTTACAACTCAAAACTGCTTTTGGGTTTCTTTGATTCTTTAACTTTGTGGTTCCTATGGATTTCAGTGTGACTGATAACATTAATGCCCCAGTAAAACACAGGAAGAACTGTGAGCTACCTTGTGTTGAAAAAAAAATTTAAAATTGCAGCAATGGAATGTGTTGATTCCTAAAAATGTGTGTGTACGCATATGAAATACTGCCCAGAATGTTTCATTTCTTTGATCATGGGCAAAGCAATCCTGTCTGTGTTTTCAATGGATTAATCCTCGCTACTGATCTGGAAGTCTGATGTCTACAGATGAGGGCAGCTCTGCCAAATGAATTATTGTGGATGGGAGCCCTAAGGGTCTTGCAGCCCCAGTGCTGGCTGTTTATTCCTGTTGGGTAATTGCCACAGCCCCTCTAACCAGAGGGACACACACTGGAGAGCAGAGATCTACAGATCCATGCTTGGAAAGATGATCTGAAACACACTCTTGAGAGCTTTTGGCACATATCTATGAAAACTAACACTGCTGCTGTTCTTTTTCTCCCCGAAGACATAACCTGGAGGGTTTGCTTCAGCACAGCCATAATTTTGTATTTGTGCTTCAAAAAACCCCGAACAAATATTAATTTCCCTTCTCACAGAAATCCTGAGGAGGAACAGAAGACAGCCTTGCTTTAGCATCCAGTGTTCTCTGAGGGCACTTTCTGGTGTCTCTAAGCTGATGTTTTTGGGCAGCTCTCAGAGAAGCAGCATTGCTGCTCCGTTTTGCTTTCTGGCTTGGGAGAGAGAGAGAGTGAGGGAACAGACAGGCTGTATCTGGGCATCAGGTGGCTTCAGGGATTCAAGACTGGTGGCACTCTTTGTCCCTTGCTCCCTGCTGGGCTCCACCAGTCCTGGGCGCTGCCAGAGGCACTGGCAGTCCCACGTTGCTGTGTCAGTTCATGGCCTATCCTGCTGCCCCATCCTTCTGCATTGTTCCTATTCTCAAAGTGCCATAAACCACCACCATTTCTGTGATTGCTGACTAAGAGAGTCTGCTTTTTACTGCTTCATGTGTTTGTTTTCTTTTATGGTGTATTTACCTCCATAATTATGTCCCCACGCATACAAAGGGAAAGCTGTACTAGAGGAACCACTGCCAAATGTGGCTCAGTTTTGTTGGTATAGCTTTATATGTACCGGGGTTTTTGCTGACAGGGCTCTGTCAGCTGCAGGGTATGCTTTTATTTGTCTTCCTCATGGTCACAGTTGTGCCATCTAAATTCTGCCTGTGACCTGAGGGTGAAGAACAGAGAGGAGGACACAGGGCTGTGAGAGAAGAGGGATGCTGAAGTTCCCACTGGCAGCTGGGCAGGAGTGGTGCCAGAGTTCCCTCTCCATCATCCTCTTGTGTTGTCCATCCCTGCTCAGTGTGTCTGGCCCTGCCATCTCCTTGCTACTGTGATTTTGGGAATGGAAAATAGGGTATTACTTTCTCTCCTAGTTAGTCTGGCTCAGTGTTCCAAACATTCTATTGAAAGTAGAAAATCTTGTGCTGATCAAAAGACAACCAGCGCTGCCTATTCTGTGATTAATATCTATGCTGTTCTAGCTTGTAAGCTTGAAATTATAAGTGTCACTATAGGAAAAGAAAGGCAGGCATTTCAAAGAGCTTAAAGATTGTCCTTTAAGTTGTTTTCACTGAGACTACATCTTTCTAGCTTAAATAACAGGTGCCTTTTCTGAAGAGGTATGCTTTCTTGTAGGCTGATATTACCCTTCTGGTATACTGTCTTCCTTTGTTCTTGTGATCCTAACCTAGGAAAACATCAGCATAAACTTTCTACTGTTGTTTATATTGTGTTTCTCATCTACTACAACAGAGCTGAAAAATGTTCTTCCTTGTAACCAGTCTAAACAAGAGTCAGGTTTTAATATCTTGTTTATGCATAGCATTAACCTCAAATGCCTGTGGTATAATCATCTACAGTTACCTTTGAAGATGTAGACTATATGGAAACTTGGAACTTTGCAGTAGAGCATTTAGCAGTCCTGTAAAAAACACTTTTTAAGTACTTACTGTAACCTGCACAGAATAAGAATTGAGCTGGAGACATTTCTCCTTAAAACCATTGGACTTGAAGGCCTAGAGTTATAATTTCCACTGGTGTAGCTACAACAACGTTGCTTTAAAATACAAAACAGAAAGAAAATTTCTTTATTTTAAAACTCATTCTTCAGAAATTATGGTATTTCTGATGAGTACATGGAGTATAAGCTGCATACGGATGCCTGGAAAGCAATGTATTGTCATTCATTTGAAAAACCTGTGCCTTTGCTTTGCAAAATGAGCATCTGAAGGGTTTAATGATGCTCACAGGACAGGACTTCTTCTGCAGGCAGCGGAACTGTGTGACCCCTGTGGCTGCCAGTTCTGTGGTGGGATTTATCTGAAAGCTGGGAAGTGCTGTGTCCTCTGACCCAGCTGGGGCAGAGGCCTGAGCCCCCATCCCCGGGATTGCACATCCCTGGGGCAGCCTCCCACGCTTTACCCCTGCCATCACTGTGTTTTTCTGTGGATGGAGACACATGCAAGCTGCTGCCTTATGGGGCTGATCTCATTTTACTTGTCTGAGTGTCTTAGTGCATTCCCACAGCGAAGCTCACATCGGTAACATCAAGAAACAAACCGGACTATTTTTAAAGCTTCCAGCTTTAAAACGTGTGGAATGTGACTCAGTCTGTGTGGCTGATAAAATCCTACAGATAGGTCATTTTATTTTACGCTTCCTGTGAGCCTATGTGAAATATCTGGTGCCAAGCCTTAGTGTACTCGTGCACATGTTTCCAGCTGTATTTTGTCGTGGATGCTTCCAGCTGCAGCAGGTTAAATGGGCACAGCAGCACTTGGTGGAAGGCCTGTGTTTGAAATGTCTCATATAACTACTGCAAAACAAGCTGATAGCGTGTACGGTAACCTTGGGAGTTCATAGGCACACAGTGTCTCAGTAGGAGCTGTTTTGAATTCCATACTTGGCCCGAAAAGTTATTTTGCAGGCGTTCTGTGGAAGTCGGCTTTTTATAAAAATACAGGAGAGTAATCTGGCTGTTTGCAGGGACAGTTTGTGAGGCTTTGTTCAGAGGCAGCTTCCCTTCATTGATGTTTCTGGTAGGACTGTGCATCTTAAGGAATGGGTTGTCTCTCTGTCGCCAACACAAAACCAGTATTTCAGACCAATGTGCTTTTAACTAGTTTTATAAGCAAAGCAAAATGAGAGTTTCACTTGTTACCAGAATCACATAAAGCTCTTTTTTCCTTTGACGTCATTTTTAGGACAACATGCAAAGAAACTAAACCACCACCAAAAAGCTGTGTTTCCTCCAGATAGAAATGTTTACATTTAAAATGGTCTCCACAGAAAACAAAGTGCATCACAGTAGAAACTAAGCTGAAAAACTCAGGAGGTCCTGTAACATGGCCAGTTTCACTTGCAAACTTCACTTTTCATGATGGTATTGATCTGTTAGACAGTTCAGTCAGGGAAAGAGGCAGCAGAAATACTGTACTTTTAATTGATGATGAGGAGGGGCTGGAGTAGATGACTACTATGATTACCAGACATTGCAGAACACGGTCTTTTGTTTCTGTTGTTGTTTCTAACCTTAAGCCAACAATAAATGTATTGTATCCTGCGTGCCAAACTGGAGTCTTAATAAAAAGAATTTATTCTTGGTAAACATGGCAGAATTAGGGCTGTATTGAAAATGGAATCAGGATTAGTGGTATTGAAATGCTAGGAATTTAATCCTTTTCCGATCTCCCCGAGGAACATGTTCTCAAGTATTAGAAGCAGCGCATTAAGGGACTAAGGAAGAACTTAAGTGCTTCAAGTTTGAATTAAATTAGGGTTGTTCTCATTCCAGTGGGACAAATAAGCCTAAAAGAGGTTTTTAATTTTTGCGGATAGTACCTCGAGACCTTGCTGACAAGCAATTTGTATGATGCTGCTGTCAAAAAGTTATGTTATTTTCCTGTAATGACTCATATATGTCAACTTTAGTGCTTGCTCAGCTTGCTGCTGAGAGGCTCCATGTGCAGATGTGAAGCAGCTCCATACATCCATCTGACTGGGGATACTTAGTGGAATTGTCCTGACAGTGGAGCTGCTTTTTTCAGTATTCTCAAGATTGTCTGCAGTAGCAGAGCTTGTTTCGCTGACAGGAAATATCAGCCAAGACTGAAGACATTAGCTTTCCTATGGATACATCTGTGCATGTGCCATTGCTTTAAATTCTGCTTTCTCTCTGCCCCTTGTGCACTGCTTTCCTTTTAGTTGTAACAAGATCTTCACTTGCTTCTCGGGCAGCCACCAGGCATGAGCAGCACTTCTCAGCTTTCCTTATCTGACATTCCTGTTGGCCCTGGCTGGAGGCAGAAAGGAGGCAGGGATAACTCGTGACAGTGGAGGGGCCATTGAAACGGATCCCTTCTTCTTCCCAGTGTACTCTGTGCCCTGGAGCCCTCCAGAGACTTCTGCAATGCCATGGGAAGCTGTGTGAAAGGCCAAGTTCTTGTGTGTGCTTAAACATCATGCAGGGGACCTAAAATGGCAATTCTTGTGTCAAACCCAAGGATGCTTCAGTTCTGACTTGGAAGAACTGTTTGTCCAGACTATTTCCTGCTCTCTCCTTCTTTTCCTTTCACTAACCCAAATTTTTATTGGGTTCTGTAGCACTTAAGTGAAATTTCAAATAAAATACACTTTATTTTCATATTGTGCTACTAGAGGAAGTTCAAGTGTCACTTTAAAAAGCATAGTTTGCAGTTTCAGTATCAATACTCACCTTGCTGAGATTTTTGGCTCTGTATTTCATCCCTGGAGTGATCTATATGATGAAGGAAGTAAACGGATAAATGATAATACTCTAAGAACTCAAGTACTTTGCCAAACACTGGTAATTTTTCTACTACAGGTAAGCAGTTAATGCATTGCCTCTTAGGTCTTTGAGACAGTTACAGAATGGGAGACTTTAATTATAGTGAAGAATTACTCTGGTGAACTTCTTGTCCTTACTGCGTTGTTTCTAGTGAGTTATATACAATACTGCAGTGAAATATCAGTGATTCCTCAGAAAGAAATGCATACTTTTCCATCAGCTGCATATACTTAGAGCACCATCTTCAGCTCTGTCATCTGTCAACACAGTGTTCATGCCAAAAAAAAAAAAAGGAGAAAATAAGTGGTGTTTCCAGCAATCCAGAAACCTCAGTAACCAGTCTCCTGTCTCATCCTGCTTTTTTGACCACAAAATGTTACTCTTTTGGAGAATATGACCTCTGACACAGCAAGGAGAAATGCTTCACTAGTGAGCAAATGTCTCTTCTGAGATGCCACTCCTCAATTTTTCAGTATGGGCAAGATGGGAATATAACAAGGACAAGATTTTGTGCCCAGAAAAAATAAATCTCAGACTTGGCTTTGTGCTGTTGAAGAAGGGAGGTTTTAAGGCTGGAGAAGGTGTCCTGCCTGTCCTCCCCAGTGGAAAGGCAGAGGAAGGCCAGACCTGTGTGTGTGCAGCACCTACTTCCACTCCGTGCTAAAAATGTTTTTGTCCCTTCCCTTTTCCTGCAGTGGGTCCTGCCTTGTCCTCGCTGTTATCAGCACTGCCACATGCTGCTTTTCTTCTTTGGTTGGTTCAGATACTCTCCTCTCTTAGCTTTACTCTTCCCCCACTTCCCTGTTGGATGGCAACAGCTGAGGCCATAAAACTCTTGTCTCTGTGAGCAAACAGCTTGTGATCACACGTGTTCATCAGTTATGCCAAGAGTTAACTTTTAAAGATATTTGTGCTTTATGAACACAGCAGCCTGGGGGTGAGCTAATGAAACAGTGGAGAGGAAGCTCTGTTTTATAGCTCTGGTGTCGGTCAAAGTCTCTGGTAGGTCTGAGTGAGGCAGCAGAATGGGAGTTTATGGTGACAGAGGAGATTGTGTCTGGCTGCCACTCCCTCCCTCGGCTGATGTGTCCGCGGTGGGATGTTTCACTGATGCCTCCCTGCTCCCAGAGAAGCCGCCCCTAATTATTTTGAGACAAAAGAAAAATAAATAATATCACTTCTCTCTTAAGAGAAATATCTCAGGCAAGTATGAAAGTTGGGTAAAGTAAGTGCTTAGCCTTGATTTTAAGTTGTTTTTTTTTAATGGGCCTCAAATCCTGAGGCACGTGCATATCAAGATGTTCAAGCCTCGTCGTACATCTTGCATTGTGTTGCGTGGTTGTTCCTTCCCGTGGAACTTTTGGATCTGCTGGTCCTTTTTGGGCTAACCTAAACCCATTGTGTAGCTCTGCATGCCCAAAGCCAGCACCGGTGAGGGGAATGCTGGGGTGGCAAAGCCAGGCTCCCTCCAGCTGACACGCAGTTCTTGGAGGGGTTTGCTCGTTGATCATTCGAGAGCTCCAGCCTGGGAAGGTGCACGATGTCCTGCACTCCTTCTGAGTCAGTGGGAGTTCATGGCACTCAGCTGCCTGAAAAATTAGATCTTCTGAAAGGCGGTGCATGTAAAACGTTTGTGCTTTTACCTCACAAAGCTCTGCAGAGGAGGGCATGAAACGTCCTATAAATGAAGTATTCAGAGGGGAAAACAAAAATTTCCTGACTTATTCTTGGCACCAAATATTTAATCATGACATTTGGTCTGTGAAAATGTACAAACTCTCAACATTGGCAATTTATTTTACCCACAAACCCACAACAGACTGATGATGTGCATACAAAGGTTATTTATTTTGAGCACAGACGGGGAATGTGAGTATTCCAAATGCTTCCCTGTATCTCCCTGTGGAATCTCTTTAATAAGTTGCATAATATTTTTCTGTATTAGAGGATGGTAAGATAGACATGGTAGGTCTCTACTTAAATACACTGGTTTTGTTTTCTTTTTTCTTCTTTGAAGGAAATGCAAGCAGAGAATGAATAGTTTGTGAACAGTGTTAAACTGAGAAGCATGACTTCAAAGGCCTTTCTAACCATTTATTCTGAAACTATCAGCCAACAGATGACGTTCCAAGTAAAATAACTAATTATGTGGGAAGTTAGGCAAGCATTGATTTAGTTTTTGGTTTCTTGGACTGGCAGATAATTCTTTAATAGCAAGAAAAAGAATACATGACATAAATTTCTGAACTTGAGTCCAGGTAAACCTTCTTCTGAGGACAAGTTTATACATAACCTGTAACAATTTTCTTGGAAGATGAGAAAGCCACTTGGATACTTTCTGTGGACCTTGGCTGACTCTAAGATGCTCCCCATTAGAGATGGAGAACAAGGTTAAAGAAGGATAAGGGAGTGCCGCAATGAAAGTATTTTAGTTCTTTGAAACTTGTGTTAATTTAGAATAGCATTGCTCTTGCAGAATGTATGGGTATTTATCTGGAATATCAGGCGCAGTTTGACAGTGATCATGTTACTAGGAAAAGCCAGTGGGGCTTAGCAGGCCAAACATCATTACTTTATATCATCAGCACATGACAAGGTAAGACTCCAAACACATAACTTCAGCATTGAGCATGTGGAGACGTGGAGATAAAATTCCTTTCTATGCACTAGAGCACCAAACCCTTTCTCATTTTGGCAAGAGTGTTAGGAAAAGGGGGGCTCTCTGTGATTATTTGTTTTCTGACTTCTTCGGTTCTGGTGTAACTTGTGATGATGTTTTTGCTTGGCCTGTTTTGAGCATCTGCCTGTGGCAAGTGATGATTGTGCCAGTTCTAAATTGCTCTGGGTAAACTGTGCCCTTGGCCCTAACTTGTGCAACAGCATAAAAAAATCCATCAAACTGTGTTAACTTTTGGCTACAGGTTTCCATGAGTTCTTAAGACCAAAATGTCACTTGCTGTTACATAAATTCTGCTTGGGGAAGGAATCTGGACATTCGGTGTTTGTTCATCAGTTATCTAGGGCTGAAAAAAAAACCTAAAGAAATCCTCAAGCTCTCAGTGAAGCTGGTTTTTCTTGTAGCAGTAGGTTTGAGTTAGTAGAGGTTTTATAACAGTCTTTGTGAGTGCAGGTCATGACAGCCCGAGTATGTTGTTTGTTTGTAACACCTGGGTGTCAGTACTAATTTTTTGTGCCTGCTTGTCTAGTCGCTGTATGCTGGGGTTTTATGTTCGTTTTGTATGTGCAGTTTGTGGGTTTAATTTTATCATGCAGAACCTGCTTTAATATGACCTGTGTTTGTCTTTTCTAGGAATAACATGTGTGGAAGTACTTGCTACTGTTGATCACCTGTACCCTGGCACAAGAGCTCCAGCTTAATCATTCTCCTCAAGCTCTGCTCTCAGAACATGGGGGAAAATGATGATGAAAAATACAATCAAGCTGGCCAGATATTTGAAAACTTTGTACAAGCATCAACATGCAAAGGCACCATTCAGGCCTTCAATATTCTCACTCGCCAACTTGAATTAGATCCTTTGGACAATAGAAACTTTTACACCAAACTGAAATCGAGGGTGACCACATGGAAGGCCAAAGCTTTGTGGAACAAGCTTGATAAAAGAGCAAGTCACAAAGAGTATAAACGTGGAAGGTCTTGTATGAACACTAAGGTAAGTGGAGTTCAGTTTTGGATTTCATAGCTTGGCAGTTTTTAAACTTGTTTTTCTGCAGAAGCAAGGTTTCTACCATCACATACAGTATGTCTATTCGGTAATCCTTCCTTTAATATGCTGAAACTCGTTATCGACTGATTTGGATAAATTTATGGTGTTTTTCTTCTGAAAGTTCTGTGGAAGCTCACAATATATAAGAGTGAGCCTTAAAGCATCCTGATTTTCAATTTGTCTCAGACTTTCTGTCCTTTTTATGCCTCATCACCAAACAGGTATAAGATGCAAACTTCTGAAGAAGTAGGCTGCATTCATTACAGGCTCTCAAGAACTACTTGCTTTATTAAACAGGGGTTTGCAAGGTGCAAACTGTAACATACTCAGCAGGCTCCTCAGCTTTGTGCATGCTGTAAGAGACCAGGGCTGGCCAAATGTGTTTCAGCAGCAGTTCCTAAGATGCTCTCTGAAAATGCTGCTTTTGGAGGTCTGGGGATCTGTCTCTGTCACCTGGCATTGGCTCCAGTTGCTAAACAACAGCAAAAGACAGCCCTGCTCTATTTATGAAGTCCTTTCCTGGTAGTCCTTTCCTTGCTTTTTTGCAAGCTGAATGTGGATAATTGCTCTGAGTAGTTACTGAGGGATACAGTCTGCTTGGTTGTGGAGAGGACAGGAAATGATCTTCTTTTCACAGAGCATGCAATATATATTTAATAAGAGTGCACCACTGAGAACTGGTGTAAATCTTGCTGACAAAACTGTACAAAATACTCTAATTCCTGCCAGTTGTTTCATCTGGCTATCGCAGAATATTTCTACTAGCTTTGTCCCAAGAGCAATTCATTCCTTTACTGCCAAGTGATGGCTAAATGTTGCCCCAAGAAGGGTAACTTTTAAGAAGCTGCTTGACTGTATAGAGGTAGAACAGAGAGGAGGGGCATACTGGGGGATAATTAGACACCAAAATGTGGAGAGGTTTTTAATTAAAACTATCACTGAAGTGTTCTTTCATGGACTCAGTAGATAGGCACTGTTGAAAGTCTGTTTCTTCTGGTTTGCATCATTGACTGAAACTTTGCAAAAGCATGAGGGAGAAGGCCAGCAAGTTACCTTCAGTACATAGAGGGTTCTCTGGTTTTATTCGTTTTTCATAAGTTCCCAATGATTATTAATGTTTTTGAAGGTTATAAGGGTCCTTAGTATAGTTTTATTTAGTAAAGGAGTGTCATTGCAGCTATTTGCACTGTGTTCCTGGCAGGCTCTGGTTTTCTCCTCTCCTTTTTCCCTTCATTTCCCTGTTTGACCCGGGCTTCCTTTCCTCCCTTTTTGTGCTTTGGAAAAGTCTTTGAACATATGTCATGGAGCATCTTTGTGATGAAAACAGACAGGAAAGGGAAGGAATGAGAGTGTCTGATGATTAACAAATTATAGGAAATATTCCACATACACCATACACATACGGCCCCAAATCCAAATTTCCAGGGTGGTAAGTTTGAGGAAGCATTTGCAACACAAAAAAGCAGTTTTAAGACCCATTTGAAACGTAAAAACTAAGTCTTCTCTCAAATGGTGGCATTACAAATTCAAGCCTTTGTTCTGTAAACTTCCTAAGCAAAGTGATTAATTTTTATTTTGTGAGAAGACTCGTGGAAATGGGTTGGTACATAAAAAATATAGGCTGTGTAATGCTTTACAAGGTTGCCAAGGAGGAGGCTAATCAACACCTTCCACAGTGTTGAAAGTGTGGCATTAGTGCCCCTTGAGATTAAAGATTTATTTTTAGTGGCATGGTGTAAGTATTTGCAGAAATGAATGGACATTTCTATGATGCACATAGGACCAACTCGCAAATGGCCGTAGAATGTCTGTATGTGAGGAGTGCGGGTATGGATACTCCGTGAAATACTTGGAGATGTTCATCACGAACCTGGCCCGTGCCCAGACCTGCACTTCAGCGTGTCATCGCTGATTTAACGAGAGAAACATGAATCTTCACATTGCTGGCAATGAGAGCGGCAGCCGCAGTCTGCGGGCTCGCTGGGGATATCTACCAAGCATTCCTGGGGTGTGAATCACGGGCTGCAGCGGAGCCTCTCTGAGCCTGTCCCTGCGGGAGGGGAGGCTGCGGTGCCGGGAGAGGAGTGCGGACCCCCATCGCTGCGGTGCCGGGCTCGGACAGCCCGG
Source organism: Acrocephalus scirpaceus scirpaceus (assembly GCA_910950805.1). Taxonomy (NCBI): domain Eukaryota; kingdom Metazoa; phylum Chordata; class Aves; order Passeriformes; family Sylviidae; genus Acrocephalus; species Acrocephalus scirpaceus. The sequence goes on from OU383780.1 coordinate 57,294,530, forward strand.
TAACAGATAAGGGCTTCTCAGAAATGCTGGCAGCCCAGCCAGCGCAGAGAGATTAGGCTGTAGCATGCACAGCACCCTTTCCCTCCAGCGCAGCGGGTGATTTTAGCTTTCTGCCTTACTGCGTGCTGTGCCAGGGCAGTTTGCAGCGGTGAGGCCGGAGTTCGCAGCTGCAGCCTGGCAGCCGTGCCCAGCGCTCACCTCCCTGGGGCTGCCGAGCGCTGGGCGAGGCGGATCAGCCTGCCCTAAAAACCCGGCTTGTTAAAGCAGGATCACAACTTCAGCCATCAGCTAAGTGCATTTTTGCAGCTCTGTAAACAGAGCCAAGGTTGCTAGTAGGCATCATTTTAAAAAAAATATGACTTCAAGGCTTTGAACGAGGTTGTGGCCTTGAATGCTGTAACTGAGCCTGCAGCTCATGCTTCTTAGATACGGCTTTGCAATCTTCCCAATCTTTGGAGGAGATAAAGAACATGCAGTTGGGTTCTAGATGACTCATAGGAAGGTGGGTTTTATTTTTTTTCTTTTTTTCTTTTCTTTCCTGTTTTTTTTAACAAAATGAAAATCTGCAGCCTCACCCTAAAACTGTTTGGGTTTGGGTTTTTTGGGGAGGTTTTTTTTTGTTTTTTGTTTTTTGGTTTTTTGCATGGTATTTAAGAGCTGAATGCTGTACTTGTTGATTTTTGTGCTTGTAAACTCTTCAGCCACACTTAAGTTACTCATTGCAATATACACAAGTTTTATACATACAGAACATTCCACTCCAGCTAAATAACAATAATCCTGTGTCTTAACTGCTCTTGGAGAGCTTTGCCAAACATGGCTTTTCAAAGTTTCTACAATGATACGGTTTTAAGCTGGATGAATAAAACTGGTTGAGCAATTTTCAAGAAGTTCAAACCCACTGCTATTTCAGAGTTGTCTTACTGGGGGCATTATTTTCCCTGAATTCTTTGTAGAAAAAAAACCAAACAAACCCCAAACACCCCAAAATAAAACCAGAGTGCTGTAGGAGGACATGCACAGAATTGGAGCAGAAATGAACTTTTTGAAACTGAAGGAGTCAACCTGTTCACAAAACATAAACTTCCTTCAGTCTTGAACTTGTAGATTGGGAATGAGTCCTGTTCAAAACTTGTTTCTGGGGCTGGCACCTGCCCAGTTCACCAGCATTAGAGAGAAACACAAGTTTGTACTAAACAGGCAAAATTGTAGATATCACACTGTGGTTTTTGAAAATATGTTCAGAAAAAGCACAATTTTTTTATGCTGACAAGAGAGAAATTTTCGTCTTCTGCTAATTAATGCAGAGGAGCATGGTTGGGCTCTGAAGTGATTATTTGTTTTTTCAGGGAATGAAGCTGGACAGTTGGAGAACATTAAGGTTTAATGCATGTTGTTCTCTGTGCTGGCAGTTTGAATGTCAGTCTAAATTTTTGAACTTGCAAAACAGCATGCAATGATCCAGCTAGTGTTAGTATGTTCATTAGCCTTTTTAAGACATCTGTCAATGTTGCCTCTCTGTATGGAGCAGATTCATTACTTGCACTTGATTTACATTTACTTTCAGTTTACCTGTGTAAAGGATATGAATATGTGCATGCACATATAAATGAGGCTCCCACTGATGTTTTAGATAGGTATGAATATGTATTGGGGGTAGGACCTGGCTCATGCTGTGCACCTGAAATTCAGGCTCTCCCATGCTTCAGGAGAGCAGAAATTTCTGCACAGGGAAACATCCCAGGCTTACTCTGAGATGAGGTGTTTATTCTCTGAAGCATGCAAATGTGGCCTTCCCCTTCAAAGGTGCATGCTGTTTTTGCAAAACACATACTTACACTTGAGAACTAAGAAAACTTTGCTTGAAGTGCTACCATGTAATCATCAGCTGCCTTGGTAGGCTCTGGCATTTCTCTCTGGATGTATGAGTTTTGGGAGAAAACTCCCCAGTGGAGGAGGGACAAATTCCTGGGCACAGCTTTGGTCTTCTGAGCATTGTCTGTGTTTTAGACCCCACCTCCTGGGCAGGAGGCTTGTACAGGCTGAGCTGCTGTTTCGAGGCTGAACAATATTAGCATAAAGCAAGGAAATAAAATTAAGCTAAGAAGTTTTGAAAGCTGTATTTAAAAGGTATCTAAAAACATACATATGTGCACTTGTAGGTGTATGTGTATATGGAATTGTATAAAATCCTAAAAAACAAATTCAATGATTTTGAGGTATATCATAGAATCATTTAAGTTGGAAAAGGCCTCTAAGATTGAGTCCAGCTGGTTAACCCAGCTGTGTTCACCACTAAACCCAGTCCTAAGAAGCCTCTCTTTTACTCATTCCTCAACTCAGCCTTTCAAATCTTGTTTTACAATACATGGGGTTTCCTTCCAAAACCTCCTGTTGGGAGATTTATTGCAAGAGAATGACTCTAAAATGGTTTTTAACCATGTTTCCAGGACTTGCATAAGAATGGAATGGCTCTTTTTGGTACTGTCATATGCTCTCAGGCTGACTGGGACTTGGTGGCATCGGTGTCCCTGCTGCAGGGAGGGCTCCATGGTGATGCTTTAGCCAACACGGCTGTACAGAGAGCGTGTGGTTTCAGAGAGCTGGGCTAGGGTGAGTCAGCAGAGGAGGGGCCCTGGGTCAGAACCAGGGTTGGAGGTTTTCTGACTGAACCCAAGCTGTGTCTCCCCATTCTAACCATAGTGGTGTACCTATAAGAGTGGGGGATGTTCTTTATCTGCAAACCCCTTCTGCTTCTTTTCACCTTGTCTCCATTTCTAAAGGAATGCCTTGGGAGTTAAGAACCCTGCTTGGCTGGTGCTGTCCTTCCCACAGAGCTGAGAAAGGGAAAGGAGCTCCAGGTGTTGCTGGGTGCTGAGTGTTCTGTAGCCATAGGGTGATGGGCAGGACGGGCAGAGGGTGCCAGGTCTCTCTGCTGGTTGTTAGGCACAAACTGGCTTCCACCAGTCCTCAGGTGTTTACAAACATCCCATTCCACAGCCTTGCCCCTCGTGGTAGATCAGGCAGGTTGGGTTCCACACGGCTTCCTCTCCCCGCCTTCTCCTGTCCTGCTAAACAAATACTTGTCTCTTAATTAAGCAAATCATCCAGCGTGTATGAACCTGCAGGTAAGGTGGCCAGATTTCCTCCCCAAGTGCTGGCATTTGTTGATCCTTCAGAGGCAACTGGGATTTTCAGCCAGGTTTCTCCAGGGCTGTACATACTGGCACAGAAGCCAGTGAGCAGTTTGAGTGTTCAAGTGACCTGATTGATTGCATCCCTCAAGACAAACATTTGGTTTTTAATTGAATAATTGAATTGTAAGATGAAAGAAGGGAAAGCCAGTTATGTTCCAACAGGAAAAAAAAAAATCCATATTATAATGAAAACTTTAACCTCTTTACTCTATAAAGAGTAAATACCCATCCCTTTAGGTGGATTTACTAATTTCTTTGAAATAATTATTGGAATGGGGAGATTTCTAAACCTGATAATCAGGATTTATAATGTACACACTGAACTTGTTGCAGATATATTAGATAGTGTTGCTAGCTTGCTTATTTTAATAAAAAGACATTCTCCTGAAGTCCACAAAACTTGAACTAGTCAGCCAGAAGATGACTGCCAAGTTAGGAAGCTGAGTGAATGAAAGGTTGTGGCTTTTTACAAAGAGGCATTCAGCTGCTTTGTGTGTGTGTGTGTTTTTTAAAAAAAAAACCACAAACAAACAGTGCTTGGATAGTAGAATCCAGAAACTGTCGAGGTTTTAGGGAACATTGAAGGCCACATGTTCTACAGACTTTTGAAGTGGCACCTAGGTGTGTTTGGTATTCATGAAAAACAAGCCTTTGTCTTGATATTGGTGCTTCTTTGCTCTTGCCTTTTAGGAAAGGGCTTCTAAAGCCTTGCACCAGATTTCCATTGTAGACTTATTTTTAAGGATTTTAATAAGCAACTTCTATTTCAAAGCTGTAGAAAATACAGGACTAATGAGGATGAGTGGCAAGGAAGACTTGCTCGAGATGAGTAGAGAAGCAGTAGATCACCTATGAACATACAGTGAAACCACAGTTGTTGAACACTGCATTCACATTAATTTCTCTAAGGATTTTTAGAGAGGGGATAGGGAGAAGCTGAGGTGATGACAGGACACACAGCAGACAGTTCTTTGAAAACAAACCCAAGTATTTGACTCTTTGTGATGTGTTTTAAACTGAGATTGGGCCAAATTACATCAGCAAAAGCAAATGTTTGGCATGTGATTTGGTAATGAAATCACTTTATTTTCATTATCCTGGAGACACTTCCACAAACACAGTTTTTTCAGCTTTATCAGTCATGAAAAGCAATGAAGCCTGGCCAAAGCAGAGCAATCAGACAGTCTAGATAAGCATGTGGAATTTAATTTTTTTTTTTTTTTTTTTGCTTGGAAGGTAACAGTAGCTTTACATCTGTATTTTAACAGAACTGTGCTCACTGTCCCTCACTTAATGGCTTTGCAAGTAATCGAGAGAAGGGAACTGTCCCACCCTGACCTGATTTCCTAGATGTTTTATAAAGATTCCCACAGGGAGTGACACACAGTTACTTTCACACAAACCACCGCTATTGTCACCGCGAGTGGCTTAATTAGGTCTGAATGAAACAAAAGGTTCTGACAGGGTGTGTTCCCATGACCCTGCCTCTGTAGGGCTTTGGGGTTTGGTTCTTTGGAGCAGCTGGGCTGTGTCCACCCACCAGGCAGGCTGGTGTGGGGGGCAAGGCGAGCTCCAGGGCAGGATGCTTTGCTGGGCTCAGGTCTTTCTGCTGCCTTCCAAGAGACCCATGTGGTTGTTACGGGGTGGGTACCAGATGTGGTCGTCAGGGGTTTGTTGTTAGCTACGCTTCCAGCTCCGCTCTGGTAATGTTTGTGTACTGATAAGTGAGGAAATACATAACTTCTGCTACCAAGAAGTGATTAAACACTTGGCTGCTAAACCCCAGATTTCAGACAATAAGGCAATTTCCTGTCTCCTGCAGCTGAGGTCCTTCCCGAGGTTCCCATGTCTGCCCTGAGAACAGGGGGTTTGGGGATGTGGTTGCTCTCTTTCTGCTGACAAACAAAATTCTACATTATCTCCTGTTCAGGCCTCAGTGCAGATAGCTTTGAATACAGTCCTCATAGAATGCAAAATACCACAGTTCTAAGATGCTGTGTAAGAAGAGAAAATGTAAAATATGTTAGTAGAAGATTATTTTCGTAAGCAAACAAGAAAATTTGTTTGTGCTTTCTCTCTAAAAAACCATAACATTGATGGCATTTGTAGTAAAAAAAGAAGTTTAGCTGGTATCTGTTGAAAAGAAAAAGTAGAAATACCCTTTCAATGCCCTTGCAATTGGTTTATTTTGCCTTACTTTCTCTGCTACACAGTTTAAAGGGGGATTATTTTTGTCAGACAGTGCTTTTTGTCAGACATTCACTACAAGTCTGAACTTACGTAATTTGTTTCTACAAACAGCCAGGTTTCTGCAAACTGTTTGCCATCTCAGGTCTCTGGGATATTTGTGTCTTAACCTGAGATCAACAGGGTAAAATTGCTAGAAGCTACTAGGAGATTATGAACCTTCCAGTGAAAGGAGAAAATTGGGAATATGCTGCAGAAAATGATCAGGTGCTTGTAAGGACTCACACATCCAGTCACTTCCTTGGTGCAGGTGAAACCCCAGCTAAAATATTCTGTCAGATAAAGTGGAGCAATTCCAGAGCAGAGCAACAGGAGTGGTCAGAGCTCTGGAGAATGTGACCAACAGGAGAGGCTTCAATACCTTCACCTAAACTGTGTTAGGGAAGGCCCCAAGGGGAGCACCACGGAGTTACTTGGAGTACAACCAGAACTGCTGTGGCATTTCGTATTCTGTTTCTTGTCATCATGCTGATAGATCAAGTTCTGATTAGCTTTTCAAAGTTTGCATTTTGCCCTGGACATTTGCTGCTCCTGAAGAGCAGCTCATGTTTTTCCAAGGGCGTGCTGTTTCTAATTGACAAACCAACCAAGAGATACTGCCTGATTTGTCTTGCACCTCTCTCTGGATTTGTTCATCTGACTGAGATACTGTCTGAGCAGAAACCAAGTGGTTCTGCCATGCTGTGAGTTAGCCTTGTGTTGTTTCCTTCTCCTGCCTCTTTGAAAGATTTATGAGGGCAGCTCTGAAAGGACCTGTGCAACAGCAAGTGTTCCTTCCTCCCGGTCCTGTCCTGCCTGCACTCTGCCTGCCATCCTTGCAGGATTTACAATTTAGATAAAATAGCTGCTCCGGGGTAAATTGCAACTCAGATTAGAAAACATTGCAGGAGATGGCAGTGAGCTTCCTGCCAAGGACTACACACCCAGAGCAGTAATAACTAGTTAGGCAGATCAGCAAGCGCTTGGTGAAGGCAAAGACATTTTTCTCAGGTTTCTTCTCCCCACCTTTTCCTCTTACTTGTGCTTTAGCAAAGTAGCAAATGATGGGGTAGGGTAGGAAGCCATTCCTGGCTGGTGGGGCTGCTGCTGGCTCTGTTCCAGCCATGGTTCTGCATGCCCTGCCTGGCTGGAGGCACCTGGGCTGGGAAGCTCATTGCCTGTCAGCCCTGGCAGTGGCAGAACAAGCGTGGCCGGTGCCTCCATCTGCCTTTCACCCTGCCTGGAATGCGAAAACAGACTCATTAAAACGTGTAAATAAACACCGGTCTTTTGTATATGTTTATCTCCCTTCTGTTGTGTCGGATGTTGGTGTAAAAGAGGCTATTACACCTTGTGATGTGCAATTTGCTTCCAAAGTTTATGTCTCCAGCTCTCTGCCCCTCTTTTTGAAGCATGCTTATTTTTATGTTTTTTCACCACTTTATTTTTTGAGACTCTTTCCCTCAGTAATAAGGGTTATTATGTACCACCTTTGTTTTCAGCCAAAAAGGGTTTTGGAAATAAGAACTAGAGGTGCTGAAATTTAACTTTGACTGTGTGATGTGCTGCTAGCAGCTTGGTTTGTGGGTTCCGTGAGTGCTGTTAACTTTCCCCACTATCAAAAGCCTTCTTAAAAAATGTTGTGCTAAAGGTAAATATTTTTAATTGTCATTGTTTGAACAATTCAAGTCTATGTTGCTTGCTGGCACTTTGGGATGCTGTGTTACTAAGAAATGCTGGTTGTTTCATAGTGTTCTCAAATTGTAAGAAAAACTGTAAAAAGTAAAGGCATTGTCTACCTATTGTAAACTGGTTTGTGCAAGCAATCACTTAAACTAAAAAAAAAAATCAGATTATCACTCTTTTTGGAGCTGTATTTAGATTTACTAGTTAAATGTCTGTGAATGCTAGCAGTGGAAATGCAGTGACTTCGAAGGCTGCATGATGAGCTGGGAAAAAAAACCACTCCAAGAGCCCAGAACTGTTGCCTTCTGGTACAGTATTGCATTTTGAGCTCATCTATAGCTGATGTGCACTGCTGTACAGTCATTCTGCTTAGGAGAGCTAGGAATGATGGGATTAAATGATTAGGATCTTTAAAAATAAATAAATAAAATTTTAAAATCTGGATTCTGACTCAGACCTGATGTCTAGTTCTATATGAGCTCATTTACTCAGGACTGGCTTCTGAAAACCACATCTTAAATGGGTCTTGGTTAACAATTCACCTAATAGAAAAATGAATTTTAGAAGGTATTTTAAAATATTCAGTGAAATGCCCTGAAAGTAACTTCACTCCCCACTTAGTTGAAAAAGCCAGTTTCCAAGTGGAAGCTCAGCTCGTTTATCAGGTTGTTGTGATGTTTGGTTAAAAGTTCCAGGTTTCTCTGTAGATGGGCCAGACTGGAGCAAGAGGGGTGTATTTTTAAAGCATGTTACCGAGCTGTTGCTGTAATAAAGTCATGGTTGTTGACCAACCTGCCTGCATGCTTTAGATGCCATGGAGCATGAGAAATCCTTTCCTCTGGGCACCCAGCAAAGCCCCTGACCCTGGAAACCACGTAGAGGATAAACCATTTTCTCTATCACTGCTCACAAAGCTCACAAAGCTCATGGCTTGGTCTCTGCTGTGCTCAGAGGTGAGGTTCCTGATGCCTTTATTCCTTTATCCCTCTCTCCATCAGTTCTTTGTTTCTGGATGAATTCTTTGTTTTGTGGTTTCCTTTTGGGCTGTTTTTGTTGAGTTTTTAAGTGTAGCCTCGGAGCACTGTCTCAGTGTGACAGGCATAAGCCTACAGGAAAAAGGCCAGGTACTTACATGCTGCCAGCCATGTTCATGGCTGAGATAGTCAGGCAACATTCTTTCTGCAAGGTTTATCTTGTTTTCGTTTTGATTGTTTAAGCAGCTGGCCAAAAAAAAAGAAAAGAAAGCAATCTCTTCTGGGTTTTGGGTGTGGGCTTCGTTTGTTTTTTTTTTTTCCTTCCCTGTGTTTTGGTTACAGTGAAAGGCAGGTAAGAAATCAGCAAACACACTTAATTCCAAAGGATGTTGGAGGGCTTATTCTATGCTTTATTTGAGGAGATTTTTGGATTAGAGCGCTTGCCTGGGTTCTGGTGGATCATGTTTACTGAAATCAGTGTAACATTTTTTGTTAGTAATGTCTAGGTTTTTTGGATAACTGTAACTGGTGCAAGGCAACAGAAAGTTTCCAGGCATATTTTGCTGTATTATGAATGTCAATTGCCATTTTTTTTAAGAAGCATTTTTGCAAATTGTTCTAAAAGATCTGAGGTCAAGTCACCAGATTTAAATACAATGAATGCCACCTGAGAGGGTTCTTTGGAAAAGCTCCAAAGTCCTGGTGGCTCTGATGCATCATGGAAGGCACTCTTGACTTTCTAACACCCTGAGTGCACACAGCCCCTCTTTAATGTGTGGCATAGCAGAATATGAGTTTCAGACATCTTTCATACCATTGTTTTAATTTCAAACTATGGAAAGGGATTTTTTTAAATACACAGGTCTAATATTAGTACATATATCCATGTGACAGAGAGGATGGATGGACAAGTGTGTCCAAATACATCCAGGAAAAATGAAGGCACATGCTTTTTTCCATGCAGAAGCTTATCTTCCAAAAAAGAGAAAAAAATCCCAGTAAAGATGAGCCAGATGAATGCAATAAATGTACTACTGTTTCACTTCTGGCATTTTGACTCAGTAAAGCAGGAGGGCAGTAAAGATAGATCCTCTGATCCCTGGATTGTGCTGCGTCCAGCTGCGAGTGCAGCAGCTGCAGGGCACGGGGCTGGGGAAAGAGCTCTGGCCAAAGTCACCCTGTGGTAGGTGGCCTCAGATCCATGGTACAGTCTTAGAAGGGATAAAAAAAGTAAAGCTGTGACTCCACTTATGCCAGTCACTGGCCTGGGAGAGGGCAAGACCGCACATATCTGAGGTGCTCAGCTGGGAGTGCAAAGGGTAAAATACTGGTGGGATTAAAAGCAGAAGTGGACTCATAGTGAGGCACTGAATTCATGCATTGACGCAGGGCTTTGTTGCAATTAGGGGTGTGTGAGCCTCGCTGTTCCCAGATGCCTCTGAACTTCCCCAAGTGTTCACTCTCCAAAAATGCCTGTTCAGCAAGATCCAGCTAGTCTTAATAATATTTTGAGGTAGATTTTCGGACCTGTCTGTAGTGTATTTAAGTAGTGTCCGCATAACCCTTTGGAGAATTGGGATCTCTCATTAAAATACATCTAAGTGAATATTATTTTTGTCAAGTGACACGTTTTTAAACTAATTCTATAGTTTAAAACTAATTCTAATTAGTTTAAAACTAATAAACTAATTCTATTCTATATATTTTACTAATTCCATAAGGAGGTCATAAAATAGCACAACAGAGAAAAATACCCTTTTAAAGATTACATAATCTTTGTAGTCAAGTTTAATTAGTTCCTAGGCCCCTTTCTTGGGGAGGGCGTAGGGATGGAAGAATTAATTTTTATTAAAAATAAGGCCTCAGCCTGTGACATTTTTAATATTGTCTGAAGTGGCATATAGATTTTCATTTTTCAGTGTCTTCCATGATGATGTTTCAAACAATTTTAAATTGATTATTCAGTGGGTTCAGGGTGCATTTGGCTGCAGCATTGTATCCGGTGGCTGTCAGTGAATTTATGTGATGAAATCTGGGGCTGCGAATGGGAGATGAACTGTAAGTCACTAAGTCAGGAATGTCCCGCTGAGCAGTCCTGTTTTTGCCAGAAGCATTTTGATATCTAGTGAAGGGGATGGGCTGAAAAGCATCGTGGTGGAGAAGGCTTCTGGTGGCCGTCTGCCTTAGCTGCTTATGCAGCTGTTTTTCTCTGGAGCCTTTCCAGGGGAACAGTCGCTGCTGTTCCAGAAAATGCATTGTTTTGTGCCCGTCTCGTGTTGCAGCGCATTAATCCCCATCACCAATAAACACTTGTCCAAATCCGTGTAGGATGTGACCCTCTGGAATCGGCCAAATTAGTCCTTGGTGCGCCCCTGTCACTTTGGCTGTTGCACAAAGGCCTGGGCTGGTGTGAAAATCATCTTCTCTCATAGTCCCAGGTGTGCTGACTGTGGAAATGAGTGTTTGCCGAGGGAAAACAAAGCTCTGTGCCTCTGTGTCCTCCTGTCACTGGGTGGGAAGGCCCACAGCTGCTGAGGACACCTGTGGTTGTGAGGATCAGGGGGCTTTGAGGCTTTTGGGGAAAGCCACCCCTTGCTGCTCCTTTCTGGGAGTGTGATCCATGCTTGCAGGTCGACTTGCAGTTGATGGTTTGGCTAAAGGCAGCTCAATAACCTGGGCAGATGGGTTTTGCTGTTTTTTCACCAGGATGTTTCTGTATTTCCACTGAAAAAGTAGCAGTGGTGCTTCTGACTTGGCATGCAATAGGACAACGAAGGGTGTGCCTGGGTCTGTCCAGCTGTTGTTGAGCTGGAGGCTAAAAATAATCTCACCTCCAAAACAACTGAAAGGCAGAAATGAGGAAATCTGGGATTCCTGGAGCGATTGAAGCTTCTGTCCTCATCCCAAGGACATATAGGGAGTGGGTCATAATTTAACACCTCTTTATTTTCCAGGATGAATTTAATGTTTGGGTACCTTGGGCAGGAGAGGAGTGAGGGGTTTAGAGTGGGATGACAACAGTGGGATAATGCCCTGGGCTACAACAGCATTTGTCTGCTCTTAGCTATGCCAAGAGATGCTCTTTGGTGCATCCCCCACCCTCATGCTACTACCAATTCCTTGAGCATGTAAATGCTGAGAGATAATTTTTTAAACTTTTTTCAAGGTCAATGAGTAGATTAAGCCTTTCAGTTATAGTGGATGAGATTTTTGTGACTAGGCTGTTGTGGAGTGTTATTTTGAGGTGGGGTTGTTGTTGTGGGGATTTTCTCTTTGTTGGTTTGGGGGGTTTTTTGTTTGTTGGTTTTGGTTTGTTGTTTGTTTGGGGTTTTTTTTGGTAAACACAGTGGTGGTGTTCAGCTGTTTACCTGCATATAGTTTTACCAGAATGGGATGCAGGTCCCTGGGTTCACAGGCTGCTGATTTAATAGTGGGGGAAAAGAAGGGTTGCAAGAGGCCTTTACATTGTATCCCTCTCCCTTTCCTCCCCTCCTATTTTGAGTTCTGTATTTGGACATTACATACAGGAGATCATCTCAAAATCCTGTGCCTGGAACAGAAGACACTGTGCTCTTGGAGAGGTGACTTGTGCTGCCATTTAGCTCGGCACTAGGAATATTTCCTGGAGATTTTCAAGGCACTGCCATTCCTAAACATACTCAGAGAGAGAAAGTGGCGTCTCTTACAGTCAGACTGACCCTTGAGTGGAGTCAAGCTTATGAGACTTACCAAATGCTGTGTTTATATTAGTAAATGCAAATGAAAATTTCTGATTCATCATTTTATTCATAGAAGGAAGAAATCTGTGAAGTTCTGCTCTATTTCTGTCTGAAGATAAATAATGCATTGTGTACTATGCTTGGTTGTAGTGTGGGACAAGATTTATGCAGAAACAATTATCTTTTAGGGAATGGTACAATACTTTTAACAGTATCATGGAAACAGAGTATTTACTCAGCAACTTGAATAAACAACTTTTATAAAATATGCATGGGCTTATTAGTGTTTTATTGTGAAGTGCAAAAATGTCCATGCTTTACTTATTAAGTATGAATTTAAACTGAAATAGTCCTAAGTTAGTCACTAGGCAACTATTAACTGGCCTGGAAACTTGCATTAGTCTTGTTCAGCGGGAATTCTGTAACCCATATTCTTTCTGTAAGGTGCTGTTCTTGGGGAATGTGTTAAATTCAATGGAGCTTCTCTTTTGACAGAAAATATTCATGTACATCTGCAGGCAGAAGATCAGCCATTTGGGCTAAGAAGTTTTCACCAAGAAAAATGTCTTCTCTTGGTATTATTATCTTGCAATAACGTGGTGTACTCTCAGTAGTAAAACAAGATGTAACATCCGACATGATGCTGATTCTTCAGGCAGGTCACAGAAGTCTGGTCATGATCTTATTCTTTCATAAGCTGCCCTGTAAAACTGTACAAGACTTTCTCTTTTCATTTCCAGCTTGAGCAAGGAATATGCCAAAGCTCTTTGTCTGTTTTTCAGCAACTGACACTTGGAATAATTTGTAGGAGATGCTTTGAAAAGTCAAGTTGCCCTTCAGCTTTGCAGGGGATGATCTGGCACTGTTAAAAGGCAGTTAATGTGTGAATGGTGATGTGGATGTCAAGAAGCCATTGGCATTTGTTCATTCAGGATTGATTGTTTGAGACTCCCTTGTGTGGTGCTGGCTGTCATGATCTGTGTTAGATTGCAAGAAATTAGTTCCAAAAGCAGGCCCTTGTGAGCTGGGAGACTGGGATAACAGGAGGGGAAAATAGGATGCCATTCTAAGTTTGTTCTAGGCTGGCTGCAGGAAGGTTTCTTCCGGGACTCTGTTGGCAAGCAGACCACTGGGGAGTGGCATGGGCCCTTCCCTTACTTAATAAAGACAGGAATACAAATGTAGTAAGAATTACTTTTGCAAGAGTTTTGTGCTGATTTTAACCCCAGAAGTTTCAAAATTAGATGAAGAAATGCTGAGAGTAAGTGCTACCCCAGCAGGAAGCGTTCTCAGTAAATCAAAGAACAGACAGCTCTGTGATGTAGATAAATGTGTTTCTGGAGGTAACCATGGATAGTGGCAAACATACAGCCATTTTTCATGGTGTCTCTAGGCAATTATGAAGATACTTTGTCAATGTGATAGGAGGAGGGGAGAGGGCAGAATCCTCCTTAAATTGCTAAGGTAGTGTGTTGCAAAGCACCAGGAGGAACGAAGGGTTTTCTGTGTGGGTTTTGTTACTTGGCAGGGTCCACTATGACTAAATCTCCAAAGACTGCTGTTTCTTTTTATTTTTTATTTTCTTTGAAGTTGCATTTATTTATATATAATACAGTTTGTAAGCGAAGAAAACAGCCTCACCTTATCAGACCATGTATGGGCTTTATTTGTAAAATCTTTCTAGCTGCCTGTTCAACATGACTGGAAGCTGTGAAGGCTCAATGGAGTCACTGACTTGTCAGAGCTCAGAGTTCCCATGTTAATCACAAGAAGCTTGTGCAAAAAGCCTGACCCAGATCCACCAAAGAGCCTCTTCAGTTGGGCCACATAAGCCCTCTATTTTGTTCTTTTATACTGTTGTATCTGTTGATTTTTTTTTTAAATATTCATCATGCAGTGGGAAGTGTTCTTCTGAAATTGTGAATTAAATATGTTCTTTTTAGAGGAACAAAGCCAAGTGGCTAAGGCAACAGCCTAACTTTAATATCTCTGGTTAACAAAACACTTGCCTAAAGCAGAGCCAAAGCACCTCACAGGAGTTCTTCTTTCAATGGGAATTTATTAGAATTATTTATTAAACTGAAAAAAGACATTTTTGCACTTCTATGGTTTGGATTGGACAAAAGTCAGCACCAGATACTTTTTGCTTAAGTTGTTAGATCTGAAAACAAATGACGACCAAACCAAAATAAACAAATGACTCTATTTTGTGAAATTGCCATGTAATGGGAAGCCGACTGGAATCCAGCAAGCCTGCAGATAGAGCCTGTGCTTGCTCTGGAACTGCAGCGAGTGTCTGGCTCTGTGTGTGGGACTCACAGGAGCATGTCTGGCCCCTGACACAATGGCCTTGGGATTGCAGCACGGCCCAGCTTGGCTGTGCTGGAGCTCTCCCATTCTCCCAGACCCTCCTCGGCTCTCCCTGCTCCAGCCACGGCAGAGCTGGGACTCATGCTGTGGATTTTGTGAAATCTGGAGCGGTTTGGAGGAGTGGAGGGGGCTCGTAGGAGGTATGGAACAACAGCATTGTCCAGCTATAAGGCTGTTTCTAATCAGTTTTTAGTAATCAGTCAAGGAAATGTAAGCATTAGATATGCTTGGGGTTTAATTAGTTTGCTTTCTGGAAATCCTTTGCCTGTTAGTCTTTGAAAAATTACTGCTGCCAACTAAAATTTGGGCAGGAATCCTCTGTAATTGTTCAGGAAGCAATTCTTCCAAGGCTGCTCAAACCTAGGTTTAAGCTCCTAATATATGATTGTCCTGAGAGTGAGGATGTTTAGCACTGGGTGAAATGGAATAGGACAGGATGAGTTCCCTGGTGCTGGCAGAGCAGGACAAGTCTGCCGAGTTGCCTTGGCATGTCTTGCTTTATGTCAGTAGGTGAACCAGGCTGTTACATCCACCCTTGCTTGAAAGAGAGTAGCTAATACCATAAGGCTACTGGCTTATAGTAGGTTTGCCCAGCAAATCTAGTAAAAGCACACCCATTTCCTCTTTAAAATAAAAAAAGCCTACACTAAGATCACTTATTTCCTTTCCCCTCCCTTTTACACAACTGTAATGCTGTTTACTGCAAGCACTTTGGAAACACTGAATAGGGGTTAGAAATGTGCAAGCAGATGCTCAAAAATGTTTGGCTTTTTGCTGTTTTTTTCTCTACTTCTCTTCATCAGACAGTTTTGTGTCTGCATTAGGCACAGTTTATCCTCTTTTTAAAATAGGCTGAACACCACATGCAAAAAAAAAATTCTTTTTCATTGATGTAAGTAAATTACTTGTTTGTGCTCTCAGTAGTGCAAGTCCAGTTGTATTTCAAGCCACACCAGTAGAGTAAGTTGGGAACTGTGTGGAAGTAAAACAAAACCCTGTGTCACACTCCCCCTTTTCTCTGGCAGTGTTTAATTATTGGAGGTGGCCCCTGTGGCCTGCGGACTGCCATAGAACTTGCCTTCCTGGGAGCCAAGGTTGTCGTCGTGGAGAAGCGGGACACCTTCTCAAGGAACAATGTGCTACATCTCTGGCCCTTCACCATCCACGACCTCCGTGGGCTGGAGCAAAGAAGTTTTATGGAAAGTTCTGTGCAGGATCTATTGATCACATCAGTGAGTATCTGAGGGCGTGGGCACTATTTGGGTACAAGGTTACCAGGATCAGAGGACTGGTGGAGACATTCTTGGTTTGGCAGGAAGTTCATCTGCCTTAACCATGTGCAAGGGCATGTGTGCGCACAGAGACCAAAAAAAATTGGTCTCATTTAAGCAAAGTGGCAGTAGAACAAGTTACAGTCTTATGGAGCAGATTTTTTTGTTAGTCTGGTATGGTTAAGCAACAGGTTTTGATTATGAGGTGTGAAGAATATTGGTATTTATTCCAGTATGTTGAAGGTAGATACAAATAGCAGAGTGGACTGTTTTACAGGGAAATATGCTGTAACATTTTGTATTCTAAAACATGCTGGTTAGCAGATCCTTTAAATATCATTAAGAGGCAAACCTCAACAAAAGCACTCTAAGAAACTCAACTGAAATGAGTTTTGCCCACAAGATTGTGCTGCAAGAGGAAAAGGAGGCGGAAGAGAACAACATCCTGTGGTGGTTGCTATGTTTGCATTTATTACAGTGTGAGAAATAGAACTGATACACGCTTGTGTTAACAATGAGTTTCAGTTCTCTAGCAGGCTGGTGGCAGCTGGGGTTGCTTACTTACCAAACACATCTTTGTCACTTGCTCCCCACAGGTATTAGGCAGCTTCAGCTCATCCTCTTCAAAGTTGCACTTATCCTGGGAGTTGAAATTCACGTGAACCTGGAATTTGTGAAAGTCCTGGAGCCTCCTGAAGATCAAGAAAACCAAAGTATTATTTATCATAATACAGTTCTGTTCACAGCAGCTTCTTTTTGTGCCAGGTGTTATGTGAAGCCATACAAGGCAGTTGAACTCTGTTTAAAGAAATCAGAGGTTTTGCCCTTCTTATTCAGCCAGCCTTGCTCTGTGCAGCTACAGGCGTGATAAATATCAGTGTGACAGAGCACTGATAAATCTTTAAAATACAACCCAGGCTGAGAAGCTGAGGTTTTGCACTATGCCTTCTGGCATGTGTTTGAGGCTTTGTAGGGAGTCTGGTGTGGCTTCTCGGGATCTTCTTGCGAAAACAGATTTTGATTGATAATATAAATATTGAGGATGGATTAAGTGCCCAGGGCCTCGTTTTGTGTTTGCATTTGATCTAACTCCCACTGGCATGCAAAGTCCTATCAGCATTCTTATGCAAGTTTTTTAAACAATAGAAAAATATTTCTAATTTTCTGGTTTTTTAAATATTAGTATTTAGGATGTAGTATTACTAAAATATTTAAAAATTTTAATTAAAACACTATGGTATGTTTTCAAAAGGACATACAGTGATAGTAGGACTGGTATATTGGTTTAAGTAGTTAAAATATATATAATTTTAAAATATGGACAGTACAAATACAAAATCTGCTTTGTAAAAAGATTAAATTCAGCTTTGTGAGTATGCTTCCATTTAATTTCTACTTAGAAGACAATTAAAAGCATTGATGATAGAATGCTATTTTTCTTCCTTTAGTAGCCAGCTCTTCCTTGCTATAACCTCATGTATATACTGCCCCAGTAAGGTGGCTGTGGAGTTATTTCTGTGAAAATCAAGTGCTTGAGCATCCTCTTGTAGTGTGGCTCTGAGAGGAAGTTACTGCATTAGGTGATCCAGAGAATGAGAACTGTACCCTTTTTATCTCAGTGCCCTTTCCTCAGACTCTTAAATCACTTCTCTGTTGAAGAATTAATAAATATTATATGTGTTTTCAGAGACAGGTTGGAGGGCTGAATTTCTGCCCATGGATCACCCTTTGTCAGAGTATGAATTTGATGTTATCATTGGTGCAGATGGCCGCAGGAATACCTTGGAAGGTGGGTGAATGTGTGTTATTAGCTTTATTTGTGGTCTTTAGGGTACCTTGAAAGATCTGAAACTCAGAGGAGAACACAAAGCAGCAGGTTACCTTTCAATCCACAGAAGTCTGTGTGAAAGCTTTTATTTCATGTGGTACCTTTTGGTTTTGTTGTTAAGTCATAGCTCAAAATAAAGGCATTTAATGTCATTACTGCTTCTGAGCTCTGTGTATCTGCACTGCCTACAGAGTGCATGGTGGTGCCATTGGGCTTGCTTCAAGGTTAAGTAATTATATGATGATTTAACTTGAAGGAGGCTGACAAGATACATGTCAGGAATTGCACAGCCTTTGCTATTGTGCTGTGAATTTGCCTGGTGTGCTTGAACTCATGACCAAAAGCCAGGTATTTAATGAAGGCAACAGAGGCATTGCTTTTTTGCAAATGAGCCTGAGCTTCAGAAGCAGTTCCTTTAGAAACAATAGCGAAAGATGATAAATGGCTCCAAGGTGTGTGGGAGGAGAGGGGGTAAATGTTTCCTGATCTGCATCACTGCTGAGAATTCAGACCACCTGAGCTGTGTTTCTTAGAGACTCACTGGGTAAGCTGCTCCTGCATCACAGGAGCACACCTGTTACTTAATTATGTATTTCCCTTTTAACTCTAATTATATCCATGCTAGTTTCCGTTCTCTAAGTACACTTCTTCCTTTTTTTTTTTATTAGCTTCATAGTTTGTCTGCTTATTCTTTTATCTGCCAACCACAATGTGCTTACAGTTAATTCCTTATAATGCTGTGCTGGAAATTTCCCTACATTGTTGTCCAGCTGTCCCTCATAAAAGGCTATTTAAATAGCCAGGTACCAGCAAAACCTAATTATTATTATTATTATCTCAGCTGCAGAGTCTGTTGAGAGGTTAATGTTTATCATCATACCAGGATCTAGGGGAGTGATTGGTGCACTGAAGATATTTACAGAAGCTGGTGTTATATCAAATCTATCCCAGTGAAATAATGAGAGCATATCAGAAGAACAGCCACAAAAATTCATAACCAATTTATTTCTTGTTGTAAAATAACATTCTCTGAAGTCATCTGTAGTGGGCTAAAGATACTCTAAGGATCCTCTGTCCTACTTCATAATTTAATTATGGATAAGGGGAACATACAGATGGAAAAGCTTCAATGGCAAGATTGTGGCTTAGAAGGCTTTTCTCTGTGAAAAGTGGAGGCAAAGATTAAGCAAGGAGCTTCTCAGTTGGTCTCATCTTGGAAATATAACAGTTAAGCCACTGAATATTTTTCAATCACAAATACCTGTGAAAAGTCTTACTAGCTGGTAGTGTGTGCAACTAAGCACTGCTACAGAGGTTTCTATTTTTCCAATCATTCTCTGCTGCTTTTGACTGCTGATCTCCTGCATCTTTTTTCATGAGCTGTTTACCACCTATATAATGAATACCTAACTTGCCATTTAGCATGTTAAAAATGTCTCCCTCCAATGAAACTGACCTGTTCTATTTCCAGACATGTCGAAAAATTTTTCCATATTTTCTTTTAGTCATAATTTTTCCTGAACTTCTTTCCCACCCAACCATTTTTTTTAATGAGACTTTATCTTGAATGCAGTGCAGCTCTAGTTTTACAGCTGAGAATGGGGAGAAAAGACTTTACATTCAAGGGAATTTTGGAGGTATGGTGGAATCTCCAGTCTGAATTCCATGGTGGAAAGTCCAGTCTGAGATTTGCAGTGGTTTTAATTCCTGTCTTTGCTCTCCAGGCTTCAGGAGGAAGGAATTTCGTGGAAAGCTGGCTATTGCAATCACTGCCAATTTTATAAACAGAAATACAACTGCAGAAGCCAAGGTAGAAGAAATTAGTGGAGTTGCTTTCATCTTCAACCAGAAGTTCTTCCAGGACCTGAAAGAGGAAACGGGTGGGTGCATCCTCGTTTGTTCCGCTATCAAATACAAGAGGCAGCAGGGGAGCTCTATGTGCCAGGCCACCCTCTTGTTACTGGTAACATCAGTTTTAAATAAAGGGTATAAAAAATTTCCAAGTGATAAAATGTTGTTGATGTCAGAAGCTTGCAGATGGAGATGTCCATTTATGGTACAGTGGGATAGTTTTTTAGCTTGGGTGTTGCCACATCATGGCTTGTTTTAGTGTTTAAATTTTTCTCAACTGCAAAAATGTCTGCTATGTTGAACAAATTTGGAAGAGCATTTTCAGGGCCCAGAGATTTTCCCTTAAGACAGGATTTGTTTTGTTTCTGTCCGTTCACATGCTGAACAGCTTAAACCCTTTGAAAAAGTCTCTGTCCTTCTGGGAGGAGTTTATTCTTGCTTTTTGATGTGTGGAGCTGATAAACTGAGAAGAACTAAAATCTGTCACAAATACTAAAAATATAAACTGTGAAACACATCTTAATGGAAGGGAGTTTCAGAATAGTTGCATTCATTGTCAGTACAATCATTCCATCCTTGATTTACAGCTGATTTTTTTATAATTATTATTGTAATTGAAACCAAACCCCCTGGTCAGACCCAATGCCAGAGCCCTAGCAACCTGAAAAACACTTTATTCCCTTGGCACCCTGTTCTACCTCAGGAACTGCTAATGCTGTAGTTAACTGACTGTTCCCTGAAAGAATGCTGAATAACTTTAATAACTTTAAACTGTGCTGAAAAAAGCTCCTGTTGAGTGGGACCAATCTCCTCTCTTGCTTTGTTTCATAGCATTTTGCCCACTAATCCTTCATCCCAGCTGGGAGAGTGGATGCATCCCAAGAAGGAAAGGCACCTGCCGGGATCAATCCCATGCTGTTAGTAAATGACACAGGCTTGGTGACAAATGTGTATCTCTTTTCAGGGATTGACCTGGAGAATATTGTTTACTATAAAGACAGCACACATTATTTCGTGATGACAGCAAAAAAGCAGAGTCTTCTGGACAAAGGAGTGATTATTAACGTATGTAAAAATGCTGATTAGACTCTGTTTTACTTACTTGGCACAGAGTAAGTGTGAACATCTGCATAAACGTTGGTGCATGTTAAAGAGGGTGTTTATAGACTTAAATGCTTCATTCGAACTCAGGTCACTTGGATCTTACTCTGACGTTTTTAGAACTTGGTTTTCCCTTCAGTCAGCTCAAAGTTTCTATAGGGCACTGAAAACAATACTTCCTAAATTAATCAGTTTTGAAACTGGCTGAAATGGGATCTTGATTCGCCTTGGAAATGCGTGGTGGGATCATCACAGCAGAAAAGAAAAACCTCAATTCTTTAGGGTGAACTTAGCACAGCTATGTCCAGTTTTATCAGGCAAATAAGGAAGCATAAAAACGTACCCTAGGCTAAATTGCAAATTCTCTAAAGTGGGTGAAATATGATGGCCTGATCTTTCAGGGGTACTTGGGATTTTGAGGTATTTTTTTCTTAATTTTTTTTTATTTCTTCTTCTGTAAAATATAGGGCTTATTTTCTTTTGTTTCTAAAAAGTGTTATGGCACCACTTAAATTTCCTTTCCTGGAAACCCAAGAGAGGTCAATTTTTCTTAAAAAAGTGTAAGACAGTGCCAAAGCAGCCAAGTGTAATTTCCTGAAGGAAGTACTTGTGGGGAGCTGTCAGAAGGGCTCTTGGCTTTCTGATGGGACCACTTAGCTCAGTGCCATGATTCCCTGCCCTTTTGGAGGCCAGGGGTTCCCAGGGCAGAGCTGCTGTCCATGAGCAACCAGGGTGGAAGAGAGGAAGGGCAGAATTTCTTGGGGGCAGTGGCCGGTGGGCCCTGGAGTTACGGGGCTGGTGTTTATAGGTGGGGGCAGTCCCGGGGCATTTGTGGGGAGTTTGGAGCAGAGGAGCAGCAGCTGTGGCTTGTCAGAGCTGTTTTCCTGACCTACTCAGCTCTGAGTGGAAAAAAAAAAACCACCCAGTCTGTCTGCAACAACTGGGCTAATAGCGGTTCTGTGGTATCATCTGTGATTAGGGGTCTCATCCACGATTAGGCTGGAAATAGAACCTGCCTTATTAATAATCACTGCCTTTAATTAGGATGACCTGTAAAGGCAAGGTCCTTCACCACTCTGGCCAAAAAAAACCCCAGCCCAATAATGAACAACAGAAAAGCTGCTGCGATCCAGGTTTGAACGTGGTGTTGTTACTGAGATGTCAAGTCAAACCTTAAGGCTGAGCCCCACACGTTACAGAATCAGTGTCTCTGCACTCCTGTGGTTTCAGGTGTGGGGTGCACGGGTGCAGAAAAGCCCTGCAGTGATGTGGATAACATCTTTAGCTGTGAGGGGAGTAATGTTCTGAAAACATCACATAACCAAAGAACTGGGAGAAACTATAATGTTCTATTGCAAACAAAGCTGCTTGTTCAGTGTGGGCAAGCAGAGTTCCTGTTTGGGGCAATACCTGTGTTTTTGCATTGGCTTTTTGGAGGAGATGACAGGTGTCTCTTGTTTCTTGCTGCTGTGAGATGTGTGGCTCCCAGTCCTGCTGTGAGACTGCAGTGTTCCAGTTCAGAGAGGATATTGGAGTCTCTCATCCCACATCCTTCTCTCCTTGCAGGACTCCATTGATACCGAGCTGCTGCTCTGTGGGGAAAATGTGAACCAGAGCAATTTGCTGTCCTACGCCAGAGAAGCTGCTGACTTTGCAACCAACTACCAGCTGCCTTCCTTGGATTTTGCAATTAATCACTATGGCCAGCCAGATGTAGCAATGTTTGATTTTACCTCCATGTATGCATCTGAAAACGCTGCGCTGGTGAGGGAGAGGCACAGGCATCAGCTCCTGGTGGCGCTTGTTGGAGATAGTTTGCTTGAGGTATATCTTGGAGTGCTTTCCAAGTAGTATTTTCAGCTTTTTTATTTTATTTCCTTAATCCAACCATTCAATCTACTCTCTGATATAAAATGTTCTCTTTTACATGTCCTGAAACAGTGGTACCTTCTTTGAGACAGACTTTTTTCCCCCTTTTCTTCTTTTCTCCTTTTCTCCTTTTTTATGCCATAGTTTGTCATAGCTAATGCTTGGCTGGCAGCCTCTGGCTGAGATCCCATTTTGCTTTATGCAAGTTGTGTTTCTGTCTGAAAACTGTGAGCTCCGTGTCCTCAGCTTGGGTGCATGGCATAATTTTACTGAATTCCATCATAGACAAAAACTTGATCCAAATTATTATTGCAGTCTCTTTGCCTTAGGATGTTCCCTTTTTTTTTTTCTTTCTGAAGTGAAAAGTGTATGCTGCAACTTTCTTTTTTTTAAACCCATGCTGACAGCCTGAGGCATTTGAAAAGAATAGTCCAAAACAAATTTAGGAGGTGAGAAGGGAGTAATTTTTTTTTTCTTTTTTTCCTTGATTAATTCTTAAGTCTTCTTTTTTCTTTCTCAGCCTTTATCTTTTGAGGCTAAGAAATTTGTTTTTAAATACAGAAGATTAAAAAAAACGAAGAAGTGAAAAAAAGTAATCTTTTTTCCTCTACTTAAGACTTAAAGGAGAGGCACATTTAAAAACTGCAAGTGATGCCTGTGTTGCCTTTTGACACTTTCTGGGCTGTTTTTCTAGGACAGTATGAAACCCTAGACTCTGAATTCACATTGAAAGTTACTTTTGTAGTAAGAACGTAAGAAATAGAAGGAATTAAAGGGTGCTTTAATTTAATTAATTAAATTTAATTTAATTTAAAAATGCTTGTTGCAGCCCTTCTGGCCAATGGGTACTGGCTGTGCACGAGGCTTCTTGGCTGCCTTTGACACGGCGTGGATGGTGCGGAGCTGGGCACAGGGGAAGCCTCCGTTGGAGATCCTGGCTGAACGGTGAGTGCTGCTTTGGTTCCCAACATTTCCAGGGTTTTCAAGAGCCACAGCAGTGCTGGAAGGCAGTGGATTTCAGAAATCTATCAGGAGAAATATTATTAAGGTTTAAATCACTGATTTATGTCACTTAAGTGTGATCCTTAAAGAAATAAACCAATGAGACCTTGTATCGAAAACCCCAAACCTCCAGCCATCTCAAGACCTAGCTTTTTATCATTAAAAAAAAAAAATCCTGAAAATAGTCTAAATAAATTCTTCAACACTAACAGCTTTCATAGTTGCTCTCTGTGGTTTTAACTCTGCAGTTTGGCTTAGTCGTGCTCTCTTTAGGCTGATAAATATGTGGCAAAGGAGAATTGTTATAATGCTGCACCAGAAGCTGTTTTTGACTGGAACAAGAAAATCTGTTGCTGAGTACAGCAGCAGACCTGGTGTCACCATGGTCTGATAGTTGAAGTTGCTGACTTAGGTCCTGCTGGCAGCCACCCTGCTCTGCTGCAGCTGCCCAGGCTGTTTTGGGGCAGATACGTAATAGGAAGAGTCATGGTTGTGGGAATGCAAACAGGAGCTTTACTAACTACAGCACTTTGATAAGTTTTAAGATAGAAGCCTGTGGGATGACTCAAACACGACCTAGTCCCAAATGGAAAATTGAACAGCATAGTGAAAAAAAGCTGTGGTGGTTATAGGAATTGCAGGATGACAGGATTTAGTGCTGTTATGTGGTAAAGAAGTTACTCCTTGAGTAGATGCTAAAGCAAAACCAGATGACTGGATGATGTAACCTCCTTTTTTTTTTTTCTTTCCTTCTTTTTCTTGCTCACTTCCTGCCTCAGGAAAATATAGGCATAAGCTCTAAGTGTCCATCTTGTTGTCCTTTTTCTGTCTGGCATCCTTCTGTTGAGTGGGGATAAGAAATGGGACGGATGCATTATGCATTTAATCCATAACACTTGTCCTGGGAGAACCAAGGTTTAGGCAGCTGCAAAAAAAACCCCAATCTCTTTATATAATAAATATTTATTTTAATACATAACTCTTGCATCTTTTTCCTCTTCAAGAGAGAGCATTTATCGACTTTTGCCTCAGACGACCCCTGAAAATATTAATAAGAACTTTGACCAGTACACCATTGACCCGGGAACAAGATACCCAAACTTGAACTCGAGCTGTGTTCGACCTCACCAGGTCAGTACTTAAAAGGCTTGCTTGTGAAATCAGTTCTTTTTTTGTCAAGGGTAAATAGAGCTGCAGGGAGTGTGTAAACAAATCTTCAGGAGTCTGCTTAATTTAGAACCAGCTGCTGATAAAATTAACCTGGAAACAAAAGTGGTTTTTTGTCTGATGTTACACTGGTAATTGCTTTTCCTTGTAGGTGAGACAATTATATGTTACCAATGAGCTACAGCAGTGTCCTCTTGAGAGAGTGAGCTCCATTAGAAGATCAGTGAACCTCACAAGACAAGGTGAGTGGCATCTCCTGTTTGCTGTGGCTTAACATTTGTGGGCTTCTGAGCCCGCAAAAGCTGACTGAAATGTTTGCTCTCCTGTTTCTGCAGAGTCAGATATTCGGCCTAACAAGCTTTTGACGTGGTGCCAGAAGCAGACAGAGGGATACAGAAATGTGAATGTCACTGACCTGACCACCTCCTGGAAAAGTGGCCTTGCTTTGTGTGCCATCATCCATCGCTTCAGGCCTGACCTCATGTAAGTGACATCCCTGGAGCTCCCTGGGTGAGGCATTTGTCAAAGGGTAGTGTAAGACCAGCCAGAGCCACCCTGACACTCTGCAGTCCCCTTCTGTGGCTGCTTTCTGCAAGGAAGTGCACACCCAACCCTACCCTGTCCACCCTGCAAACCATGGCCAGGTTTAGGGGATGGACAGGGTGGGGTTTGGTTTGCTTTGTTTCTTCCCTATGTCCTTGCATGCCATTTAAAATGAAATATATCTTTCAAAGAGCTGGGAAGGCTTTGAACCATATGATTTATCATATTTGTGGGAGTCATGTGTCTATTTAAAACGAAATTTGCAGTTCTGAGGGAATGTGTAGAGCTGCATTCCCAGATCCCTGGAGACAGGTTTTAGGGTCTGTTTGAAACCACAGCCAGGAAGCACAGTCCTGAGTCACAGAAATGCTGGGTGAGCCTGGAATGAGCCATTCTCCATGTGTTGTACTGGTTGCTGTGACAGTCAAGCAGGAAAATGTAGGACCATGTAGGTGGAGGTTTTGCACAGCACTGTCCAGGAGAACACAGAGCCCTTTCACGTGGGCACAGCAAGGGCTGGGCCTTGAAAATTTACTGCCCTAGGGGGTTGAGTGTAAGTCAGCATTCCCCTTTTGGCACTGTTTCTGGGGTCCTAGTGCTGCATGACGCAACTTCATGCATCTGAATATTTTGTAATGTCCCATAGTTAGATATAAGAGGGTCAGTGTGTAACAGGTGTCAGGAAATGACAATTGCTAGCACTGCTGGGTGCAGTTAGCGAGGTGACTCTGTCTTCTCACCAGTCTCCAAAATGCAGTGGATGCATTCTCGTCTTCCTACGGAGCCTTAGGAGTCACATGTGAATTACTGTCAACCTCCCTTTATTGTGGATGAACGAAAGGAATGATTGAACTTTCTTATGAGGTGTGATAAATTGGAAAAAATAGGAGTGGTACCTAGGGTGCTTGCTTGCACAGTTTTGCCAGAGGAGGAGTTGAGATTTTAAGATTAGGATTTTTTTGGGGGGGTTAGTTTAGAACAATTAGAATTATGGCTGTTTTTAGGGGAGAGGGTGCAGAAAGCAAAGTAATCTTTGCTGCCTGTGGAAAACATGTTCTCTACACGGTCAATACATTTATCTTCCTGAGCTAACAGACCTCCTGCTGTTCAATTAACATTGTGTTTGGATCTTGTTGGCTTTTTGTATTCAATGAGCCTGCCGAAGGACTTGGCCAGATGAAAGCCAGGCAGGCAAGAGAGGTGGCTGCTGCCAGTGACAGCCCCCAGCTCCAGAAATGGGCAATGGGTGGGTGAGAGGAGAAATTCTTCAAGGATTCAAAAACTCACATTACACTGTGAGGAGAAAGAACCTACCCTGCCTGGAGCTTTGTAATTTATTCACATGTTTATTTTAATCGTGAATTTTGGAAGCTGTTCAAAAGATCAGAGTCTTAGAATAGGTCCCATAGAAAACGGATTAGAGAGTGGATAACAGAGTTCCAGATGTGTGATGTACTTATTCAGTGCACTGCTAAATTCAGTTATGACCTTGACAGGAGGTCCCTGTTCAAACTCTGCGTGTAACACCTTAAAAAAGGAAAGGTAATGCCTGTGCGTATGTGTGCACACATGTATAATGTACTACTTCCATAGAATGCTGTCCTAAATTTATTCCTCCTGGCCTTGATGATTTATAGAACTAATTGAACCTAAGTAATCTGTTGCTAATCGATGAATAATCTGTAATAGTTCATCTGTGTTTGGAGAAGGAAAAGGTTCCTTAGCGCTTCTGAGGAAAAATTGCATCTCTCCATAAATAAGAGGATCTTTTTTTGTGGGGTTGTGTCAGGTTCAGTGAAAAAGCTTTTAAATTTCATTTCTGGCAACACCAGTATTTGTAATAGGGGGATTTGTGTGAGGCTGTATCCTTTGGCACCATGTGGACTGTGCAGCTCTGACCCAGTGAGCTGCCGGTGCCGCTGTGCCGCGGGCGCGGCAACACCGCGTGTTCCCAGAGGGAGCAAGGAGCAAGCGGCGCCGCTGTGCTGTCCCCGCAGCGACTTCGACGCCCTGAACGAGGAGGATGTGGTGAGGAACAACCAGCTGGCCTTCGACGTGGCCGAGCGGGAGTTCGGGATCCCACCGGTGACCACAGGCAAGGAGCTGGGCTCGGCCGGGGAGCCCGACAAGCTGAGCATGGTGCTGTACCTGTCCAAGTTCTACGAGCTGTTCCGCGGCACCCCTCTGCGCGCAGTAGGTGAGGCACGCCCGGCCCTTGGCCAGTGGGGGGGTGGCAGCTCTTCATTCAGGCTGCTGATGAACACTGCTCTGGAGCCATGAGTCTTTTCCCAGCTCAGCCATTCCCTCTTGCCATTCTGCAAGAGTTACCTCGGGCTTAACACTGGAAAGGGGGAAAAGCTTGATTGAAGACCAAGGTTTTGTGGGTCCTTGGTGGTTTCAGGGAGTAGGAGCAGCTGGATAAGTGCTGCTAGACATCATGGTCATGTATCAAGTTATTGATGTGATTCCCTGGTAGAGATGACTGCACACAGCACATTCATGCTTGTGTTTTTCTTTTTTTAAAAAAACCACACTACATAGTACATATTTATTTCTATTTGCCTGGGTTTCTTATATATAATCGCTACCAGCACTCAACTGGAAAGCTTTGGCTTAGTCAGAATAATTTAAAAACAAATCTAAGTAAATATCCTAAGCAGTTGTTTTTTCAACAGATGCTGCTGAGAAGCAAAATGGAGAAAATAATGATCTTGCTTCAGCAAAATCATCGAATTTCATCTTTAATAATTATATCAATTTAACTTTACCAAGAAAACGAGTACCAAAGGTGAGTTGTGAAACAAGATTTGCCCTATGAATCTTTTTTTCCTGAAAAGATGGAAATAAACTTTCAGGCTCAGAAATAAGGGGTTTATATACATACTGCTATAATTTTCCTACCTATTTCTACCTGTGAGAAAAAGAGTCCTGTAGCTCTGTATTCCTGGAGTTAAATATACAGCCATTCTATTATATACCAGTTCAAATAATCAGTGCTGTGCTAGACTGTTTATTGAGTGGGAGGGAGTGCTGCTTTTTGAAAAAAGCAGAGATTTGCACAGTTTATGGATGCTGTCAGTGTTCTGAAGGGAAGCTTTCCAACTCTTACAGAAGAAGCCTGCAATGGTGACAAACAGTGGGCAGGCTGATCAGCAGCTCTGGGATAACAATCTCTTAGTCATGCCCGTGTACTTTTCTCTCTTGGTCACTTATTAATGAAAACTTACTGACAGGCCCTGTTATGTCCCTGTATTATAAAAAAATCCATTCCTATATGTGCTATGATTAAGGGCCTTGAAGCTTTGCAGAGGCCTGAGTTAACATATGTACACATCTACTGCATTTCTCAGTATTTTAATACACTGCTTTTTAAATTTGTTGCTCTCTTGTCTTGTAGAAATGCGATTTCTATTTTCTTCACAATTGCTCCAGAATTTCCAGATACTTCTTACACTGACTTTTGTCTTGAGTGTTTTCAATCTGCAAACACAAAATTTTTCAAAGCCTGTGGACAGTCAGTTGTCCAGTAACTTCAAATATCCTTGTTAGGAAATAATTTTTTCCTGCCACCACATGTACGCAAAACTAAGTGACATGGTTCCCAGATAGCCAAGCAGTGAGAAACCAAACAGACAGAATAAACTTTGCTTTTTCTTGTGCGTGAGTTCTTTAGAAGAAAAACCTTTATCATGACCACAATGTTGTTTTTCAGTGAGTTGTTTGCAGAAGTAAATAGACTTTTAGCAGTGGGGAGAGCTTTCCATTGCTGAGCCATAGAGCCTCTGATTAACCTCCTGTCATGAAGTAAGCTTTCTGTCATAGCAGGAGCTGGAGTTCTTGGCAGTACATGAAAGCACGAGGTGATTGCTTGAAGGGCCCCTCTGGTTTCACACTATGGGGGCTCATTGGAAATGAGAAGTGGAAGTGTTATTTCCCAAATCAGCCAGGGAAACAAGGCATTTTGTGTGAGGTTTTGCAGCTCTGCCTCGGATGGGCTGTGAAACAGAGCAAGGTGGGTTAGGACAGACTTGGGAGTGCCATAACCAGCTTGAAACTAGCTGGGAAATGAAGCTCCTTGGAAAGCAACTGCTTGAGTCCAGAGTTTGGCTGTGGCTTCAATTTTAGGGTTGTTTCCCCTGCAAAAACTGGTGCTGAGCATTATCCAGGTGTGTATATACCAAATGTTGTGTCCAGGCTTTAGGAGAGCTGAGTGTTGCTAACTGAACTTTCCATGGCATGTGCTTTGTCCTTGGGTTGGGCTGGAGGAGGGATCCTTATCTGGGCACAGGCTGTGAGAGACCAGGAAGCAGGGCCTGGGGCTGGTGTGGCTGTGGCTGTTCTGGCAGCCTGTGCTGAGCTGGATCATGTTTTCCATTCTCCTCTGAGTGTCAGCCCGGCTGGAGGGGAACTGAGATTTCCTGTGCTCCAGACTAATAAATGAAAGGAGGTGTTTACACAATGCAGGACGCAGCCCTTTTGGAGTCTCGCTGGGCAATTAAATTGCTTTGTCTTTCACTTCTTTGTCAGCATGTTAATGAGAGTCCTTTATGTCAGATTTCTGAAAGGTAGCATCTTGCTTGCTCCATTCACTCAAGCAAAATCTGCTTTTATGTGGCCAGGCTATTATGCAGAATCCATTGTGCTGTTCACGCTCTCTGGGTAGAAGTATGACTGTGGGTAGTGCAAAACTGGGTTATACTAAGATGCTGCTTGAAAGACAGCGTAGCAAAGCAGACAAAATAATTGAAATATTGTCATCTGATTCTTTTGGTGTTTGCCCACAAGTTGTTTGGGATTGCTCATCTTCACTGCATAATGATTTATTACAAACAGTCTGTATGTAAAAAGGAAGCCTGCATTCTTTGATCTTTCTCTTTATTCCCTTTTGGGGTTAAGTTGACTGAGCAGGCACAAAGTTACAGCGTGGGCAAATGCAGAAAGGTGGAATGTTTATTGTTCATAAATTATCACTGTATCAAATCTTCACGACTGAATCTTATAAGAAGTGATAAAAATTTCCAAGTGTTGACTACTTTTCAAGTTTGTGCAGACTGAGCATGAAACCATTACTGATTTGTGTAATCTCTAGTTGACTAAAATAATGAAATACGTGCATGGCTCAAGCACAAAAGGAGCAATTTGGTTGCTTAAGTATTGTACTGTTCAGCCAGAGTCAGGGAGATGAACCTTAAGAGGGAGACAGACCTTTGAGGCAGCCAGTAATTGCTCAAAAAAGGAAGTATGACTGTTCCATAAATTCATGATCTGCAGACAGATGGGTTAAGAGAGATTTGAGGTTTACAGTGAAAGAGTGAGGGGGTTTCTGGATTTTGTTACATCTCTGGAAAACTGTGCAGTCTAGGTGAAAATTCACAGAATAACTCATGCTGCAAAACCTTTTTCTTCAAGGATGTGTTAGTGCTTTATGAATTACAAATTCCTCAGTACTGAAAGAGGGGAAGATAAACCCCCAAGTTGTAGGGCCTGTGTTCAGTACAGTGCACGAGCCTGTGTTCTCACACCATGGAGTCCAGTGAGAGCTCCCAGTCAGGGGCTGTAGGACAGCTTTTACTGCCCTGATCCCTGCACCAGGAGCAATCCTGCCGAGCTGGGGGGTCTGACGGGGCAGCGAGGCTCCCTGAATGCTGGCACTGCTCCCCTGTGTATGCCTGGCTGAGCACAGGCCAGACCTTGCCTGCCTGGGGATGGAACTTGTTATCCTGGGAGGAACTGCTGGGGTGAACTTGGGAATTGCTGCAGTAACCCATGGACCTTATTTTGGCTTTGCCCTTTCAGGCTGAAGGGAAAACAGAAGAAAATGAGACTAACAAAAGGCGTCGGAAAGGACTCTCTGGTGTCTTTGAGCAGGTTGGTGTTCAGTGGTGCCCACACATGTCCAGCTCTTCGATGGGCACAACAGCTGAGGAACCACTGGGAGTTGGGGGGCCAAGGTTTGGCCTTTGGAGCTTGGCAGGAAAAAACCCTCGAATTTACTATGGCGTGCACTAAAGAAGACCTAAATTGATTTAAATCATTTGGTAGGGAGTAGAGCATTAAGTAAATTTTTGTTTAGTTTTTGCACTAGTTTTTGTTGTGACACAAGAGCATTTAAGGTATCAGGGAGTTTTTTCCTTTTCCTAACTCAACTATTTAGACAATTTCTTATTTGAAGAGTTTGCACTGCAGTTTGGTTTTTAGCCCTTCTCTAATTAGTCACCCTTGCAACTCTGCTTTATGAATAGCAGCACTGATTAATGTTCCCTTTTACTGTACTCTGGGACCCAAGAAAATACTTTTTGGTGACTTTTGCATGCTAAACATGTCATTTTAGTATACTGCAGACTGTATTTCCTTTCACCCTTTGCTGATAAGGATGTTATCTCTCCTCCTCTCCCTTCGTGAGCATTGTAGGAAACCTAAGAAAAACACAGTTTGTTGTTTCCTTGCAGGCTTCAGGCTTTCCAAGCCAGGGGACAAACAATGGGAAAGAACAGAGTGATGGCAGAGAAGGCATGAACCAGAACAAGGTCAAATCAATGGCAACTCAGCTGCTGGCAAAGTTTGAAGAGAACGCCCCAAATACAATTCTGCGGAGACAGGTAGATCATAGATGAACATGAAAGTCACCTCTGAAATGAAACTGTAGTCCCTCCTTGTGAAGGTGATGCAGATTTCCAAGGGAAGACAGGGGTCTGTTAGGTGTTTGAAATGGGTTGTCTTTTTTAATACTGTATGCAAATTGAAAGTATTTCCCTCAATACTTGGTAAACAAATGCAGCTCATATAGATTGGTTAATGCTATAAATATAGCATATTATGTGTGATAGTGTCTAGAAATCTCATGTAAATCAGCCTGTAGAACTTGTGTTATTGGGAAGTCTAAGCTGGCTGCATAGAGTATTGCAGAAAGTCTGTTGTTGCCTACATTTTTCAAATAAAAGACACTGCATATCCTGTAGAGTCTGTCTTGATGGAAAAGCTAGGAAGTATCAAAAGGAAACCTAATCTTTGGAAGATATGTCTGGCTGCCATTTCCATTCCAAAACTACGCAGAGTGGAACACGTTTGTGCATCGTGCAGCATTTTCCTGGTTTGTTGTTAGTGTGACTAGGGGTGTTTTAGAAACAATCCCATGCTGCCAGGGTAGGGGGGAGAAGCTCAAAGTCACATTTCAGCCAGAAATAGCTGGAATCAGCAGAGTTTGGATCTGTCACTTGAAAGGTCTGAAGGAAGGATGAGCAAGGTGTGAGTGTTTTGACAAGGATGGTGGCTTTCTGAATTCTTCATCCTTGTATCTGTTTGTTTATTTAAATATTTAGGTCCTCCAGTAGTGTAGGCTTTATAGATGTCCAGTGACTTTCTCTATCCTTGAACCAAAGTTGTTTGCACACTACCTGGCTACTTGTCAATGCCCTGAGTGTTCTGTGTGTGGTAAGGGGCCAGAGATTTTCTTGGCCACGCTGAAGGAAGTTATTCTGATCATAAACTCTGTTAAAAAGTACTGAACGTGTTCAACTTGAAGTATATCTTTGATGGTAGAAGTTGCTAATAAAATGGGAGGGTGGCAGAAATCTGCAAAATGTGTTGTTAAGCTTCATAGTAGTGCATCTTTAAAAGCAGCTTTTATTTCTTTCTGCCTCAGAAATTCTTTGAATCCTATTTACTGTCTTTCTTTTTTTTCTCCTTTGCTCTGTCTTTGCAATTTTAAAACTGCTTTACAAGGAGCTAACAGACAGACCAGCCCTGCTCTCCTCTGACCCTCCTGTTAATCCTCGCTTTGCTAAGCCTATGGATCCAAGCCTTTTTCCACCTCAACCAAAAAGGCAGGTAGGAAGCTCCTGTGGGTAACACCTGGCAAGCACAGCATTTCTCTTACTGCTGGGAACTCGCTGTTATTGCGGAACTGCACAAGATACAAAGCAATATTTGGATGGAATCTGCAGAGCTCACTAACACATTTAGCAGAGAATTGTGAAAACCACATTAGAAGTTTAAGGCTATTTTACACCTGCTTCACCAGATTAGAAAACTCTCTGAGAGTGTGGAATTACCCTGAAAACATAAGTGCTGATCTCTGTGATAACACATCTAGGCTCCAAATTGTATGACTGTAATTACACAGCTACATTTAACATATGAGAAAACTGTACCTGAAAATTTGTGCATGTATTTGATGCTTTGGGCTATTGTAATGATAAGGCTAAGAGAGAAACCTGGCAAAAATGTCTAAGATAAAAGCTTGAGCATTGAAAAGCTGATATTGATGCCCAGGTGTTTTATTTCTGTAAGTAGAACTTGTGATAAGAATTTCTCATGAAAGCTCTTTTGCAGCATCACATACATGGGGAAAGATTTTTGACAGTGTAGTCTAAATTTTTCTCTTAGTACTTTCACTGAAAGCAATCTCATCTCCAACAGTATTGATATTCACTTTACATCAGAGTTTAAAATTGAAAAGTAAAGTAAATATCTGTAGTGGCACTTCAAGAGCGGTCTGCAGTGAAATGAGATCCATGTTGCATGTGGAAATTTGCAGGTCAGAAGCTGTTTTATATGAAAACTCAAATTCAGAGATGTGTTCTGAACTCCTCAGAAAGTGCCTTAAATCTGAAATACATTACATACTGATTTGGGTCAGACTAGATCTAGAACTATGGCCAGAGCTACTTTGAAATCCTCATAAATATAATTTGATTATAAGCCTAGTTTCAGGCAGATGTGATGCTAAAAAAACCCAACCCAAAACCTTTGCTGTAAGCCCTAGAAGATACTCTGCACTGCTGCTGTCTGAGGTTATTCACAAAAACTCACAAACACAGAGAAGGATGTCAAGGCCTGCACAAGTTGTGTAGGACTGATTTATTTCAGTGCATGTGCACAAACACCAGAAGTGCAGTAGAAAGTGTGCCAAGAGTGATGTGAGAACATTTTGTTTCTAGTTATGTGCATGACTGTGCCGCGCTTTCGGAAGCATCCTTAAAAGCTGCATATACTGCATGGTAGTGCAGAAAGCAGAGTTTTGTTCACTTCAAGTGTTTCCCAGTTTCAGGTGGTAGCTAGGAGTGAGCACGAGGTCAGGGAACCCAAACAGTCTTTAAATGGTTCTGCTCATATGGCCAGGAGAGCAAAGACTGTGCACAAAACAGATCCCCAGCCCAGTCTGTCAGAAACCTCTGAAAATCTCGCATCTGCCTGTTCTGCTGCATTTGTACTTTCTGGAGTGCTTGAGCGTCTTCAGCACCTGGAGGAGAAAATGAAACAGGTGACAAGCAACTTCTTTTCCTTTCCTGTCTCTTAACTGCCTGTGATGATCTGTGTACTGTGGTTTTGCTGGCTTTGTTCTCTGTTGACTGTAGGTTGTATTAAGACAATAAGAAGTCTTTCTGCAAACTTCTGTGTTCTGTTGATGGATGTGGTTTTAACTGAACTCTCTCTCTTTCTTTTCTTGGCTGTCCTTCCCTGGCTGTCACTGCAGAAAAGAGCTCAGACCATAGCAAATAGGGAATTCCATAAAAAGAACATTAAAGAGAAAGCAGCACATCTCGCCTCAATGTTTGGATACATGGAGTTTCCGAAGGTGAATTTTAAGTTTTGCACCTGAAGAACTGCTGAATTGGAAGATGTATAAGAATTCATGAAGGGAAAAAAAATTGCTGTGGTTTTGCTTTTAATTTTCTTTCATTCTGTGTGGATCTGAAAAGTAATGTGGATTCCACTGAAACTAGTAAAAAAAGTTGTTTAAATATTATTGCATAGTTTAATTGAGGTAAAACAATCTGAATCATAAAGCTAATCAGAGTACTTCAGCAGGAGAGAAAGGTGTTCAAATAAACTGTCTTGTGCTTAAGCACACAGTGCTGGCTCACAGTTTCTAATCAGTTGGTGAGCAGTGGTACTTGGTGCACTCTGGTTTTTCCTGGATTTCATTATACTTCCTCTCAATACTCTCTTTCCTTACTGCCCACTGTGAATATTTCTATTTAAAAAATCATACAGTAATATAATTTATTACTGTGAAGATGCCATGATGATTTCTGTGGGTCCTTACTGTGCAGAGGTAGCGAGAAGAGTAGAACTGTCATTGTAACCTTTCTGGGTTTTTTGGTGCATGACTGTGAACTTAACCTGTGTTGATGTCACTGTCTCTTGGATAACTCTCCTGTTTCTGCTCTACACAGAATAAGCTACCTACTAAAGGCTTATCCCATTCTCAGCCCCCAACTCCCTCTTGCCCTCCACCTCATCATTCAGCTGTTGCTGCTTCATCATCTGTTGGTTCAGCTTCCTCTGCTGTTTCTTCTCAACAGGTACTCTATTAAGAGATTTTTCATGTAAAACCCAAACTTGTACTCAAGCTGCTTGAGAAATGGCTTGGATGGAAGGTGCTGGCAGCAGACCTGTTGTATAGGTTGTAATTCACATTAAAATCAAACTTTCTGTTTTTACTGTTGTTAGTTCTGCATGTTTGTAAGAGAAGTGTCGTCAGAAATGGCTCAGGTAAAAGCTGAAGAGCAAAGCAAATGATGAACATTTTTTTACTTCAATTCTGAAAAACTTGCATTGCTGCTTATTTTAAATGATCTGCTGTTGGAGGATACCTCAGGCATGCTGGAGAAAGCTTCACATTATAAGGCAAACTGGATGCTGTGGGGTTGGTTAGTTTTCTTGGGTGGCATTTGTGTTTCTTTTCATAAGAGTATCTGTCTGGTCTGCACAATGATGGTTATTTTAAGCACATCTTAGAATTGTATGAGCATTTACCAATACAGATATTTCATTATTTTTTGTTTAATTATTTCTACTTTAAACTTGCTTCTGCATGTGAATAGCTAGGACACAGTTCTTTGTAACAGCAGACCTTATGGAGAGGAAACATCCATGCCCTGGATGAAGGAGATGACACTTGGGTCAGAGATACTCAGCTCTTACTACTGAGGCTGATGTTAATGGGCTGTGTTGCAATGACTGCCTGGCTCCCAATGCCCAGGGAAATACAGGGGACACGGCCCTTCAAGGACACTGCAAGCTCAGCAGGTGCCTCCCTGCAGTAATCCCCTAATTCCCTTCAGCTTCTAAGTAATTCCTTTGCCTGGATTTGCCTCTTACTTTTTATGACCTAAGAGGTATAGCATGTGATAGGTTTTAAGCTAAGTCATGGTTTCCAAAAGACTGCGGACTGATGTTCATTTGATTTGGAGAACTATTGTGACTCTGCAAAGAGAATAACAAAAATAAAACCCAAGCCCAAACTATCTGAGAAGCCTTTTTGAATATGAGAACTAGGCTTTTAATCATATGGAAACTCTGTGAGCAATAATTTCGTTGGGATTTTAACATCTCTCATTGGAAAATCTTGGTCCTGAGCAATCTCTTTTTTTGGATATTTTAAAAATTGCATTTTGTTTGAAGTGCCCTGACAGCCTTGGTTAGTTTGCCTTTGTGTTTAGATGGTGTGGCAGTAGTTTGTTGTGACTTGATTTCACTCAGGCTAAGTTCAGCTGAGAAGTGCTCTCTCTAGAGATACTGGCAGAATGCAGCACAGCTGAAGCAAGAAAATCTAGTTCTGTCACCAGCACAGTAAATACACGTTCATCCCACTGGTCAAATATTTGGCTGGTTAAGTAGGACTGCATTTACACTTTGGCAGATCTACGTGCATGAGCATCTTGATGCCTGCATGCACAGCTCCATGTGTTTTACAGGCTCAGGGCCTCTTGTACACAATGCATTTTGTAGGTGTAAATATGGTGCATTTTGTGTGGCATTTTGGAGTATTTTTAAACAGCAGCTCTGGTAATGATCAGGTGATCTTTTACTCCTCCTGTCAGGGGCACATTTGGCAGTAGAATCTGTCCCTGCCCTTTCATGGTCAACTTGTTGTCCCTGTGTTTTATCCTTACAGATTGCACACTTTACAGAACATGAAAATTTTATCCTGCTCTATAAAATACTGAGTAAATGTGCATTGCTATGTAAATAAAAATTCAGCAGTATTTCAGCTGCACAGTGTGCATTTTCAAGTGCTGTTCAACAATACATTTGGACCTCTCTGCTGTGAATATGTACCAGGAACTGCCTATGTCTCTGTTAACTTGAGGGGGTTTATGGGTCTCAAAAATTGTATTTTCTAGTCTCTGTTCTGAGAATTATCATTAGCTAAGCGTAGACTTCAGTATCAGAAAGTGTTTTGGGATTGATAAACCAACAGGAAGAGCTGCTGTGTGTTGCTGTCAGTGTTTCTGCTTTTTCCCCAGCAGAAAAACAGAAGGTAGTAGAAGTATTTTGAGTTCTGTAAGGCTTCATGATATATGACCTATAGATACCAGCATCCTCCCATGGTTTTAAATAGCTAGTGCTATCGTTTTAATTTCAGGTGAGTTCTGAGGTGGTTACAAGACATGACAATTCATTGTAGCTGTTGAGTTTTCCTTGGAACAATATTAGTTGTTGGGACACAGTTATTGAAAAGGGTGGCTATGAAATCATACTGTCTAATTACAGAAACTTGTTATTAAGTCTAAGTCCTGCAAAGAACACTTGAAAAGAAGTCTGTGGGACCGTATTGTTTCTTTCAAGACATGCAGTCATTACGACTTAGTAAGAATTACCTTCTGTGTGCAATGTGCCAACAATAATCAAAAGTACCTTCTAGCTTCAATCACCTGTCAGATTTCACATAGCCAGAATTATGAGTTAGCATATATTGTATTACAGGCTGGGCTTTGGTTATTCCTGTTTTCTGCTGAAGGTTGGATTGACCTTCAGAAAACTCTGTTCATATGAGCTTTGCATGAGTGAATCCAACACAGTGTGTCGTAAGAACTGGGAAGTTTTTGCAATCAATTTGCTCCCTACAGAGCTTGGACCAATGACTTCCCTTCAGTGAGGTGACTCTAATCACCAGCAGTAAGCACTGCTGGGGTGTTTCCTACACATAGTAACTTATTACTCAAATGTTGTTTATCTCAGAGGGAAAATATACATAGCAGCTTGTACCAAAAGTAAATAAATCACCCTCAAAGCAAAATAAGACCAGGAAAATCATTAAGGATATGAAAGAACAAAGGGAAAGCATTGTATGCTTTTGGAGGCAGAGAGCTTGTTTCCTTTGTTTTATGAGAATGCTACTGAGGCTTACTTGGCTGGCTGTGCAGCTCTGAATAATAACACAGGGAAATAAAAACAGAAGGCAGCTTTCTCTTCCCATGGTAATAGCCACTCTGGTCAACCTGCTGAAAAGCAGCGTGCCACTGACAGCTCAACAGTCTGAGGAAATCACAAACGCTTGGGATTTTTAAGTGTTTCCTGGTTGTTCCCGGAAATTCACTGTGTAAGGTAACTCTTTAGGATTCCTGGTCAGCAAAGGCTTTAAAGCTGCTGGCATAAAGCTGCCTGAGCTGTGAGCAGTAGCCTGTTCCAGGCAGACAGAGGCCCCAGCATGACAAAGCTCTGTGTGACTTCAGTACAGCAGTGGCCTCAGGGGCACTGAGGACATTCTCTGCAGTAGCCTCAGAGACATTAAGGGCATTCTCTGCAGTGACCTCAGGGGCACTGAGGACATTCTCTGCCTGTCCCTGAGGGTGGCAGGTGCTCTTGGGGCTGCCCTGGTGGATCCTCATGCTGCCCTGATGTTTCTGCTTGGTGATTGAGTGGCACTTGAACAGAACACAACCAGAATAGTTCTGTTGGAAGGGATGTACAAGAAACATCTCTTGCCTGACCAAGTCAGGGCTGACCAAAAGTTATGATGCCTTAGCTTTTATATTTTCAGATTCTGTGCTGCCTAGGGATGAAGCCTCGTATTAGGAACTGTACTAAGCTCCCTCTACGGAGCAGTTAGACTAAACAAATCCATTTCTGATGGAAGACCAAGGACAACTTTCAGGCCAAGAACACAAACAACAATGGACTGAGGGGTGGAACAAGAAGGATGGGACCTCATGGCCTGGGGCTGTAATTGGACAATTGGACCCCAATATGCAAATAGACCTAAACTTATAAAAGGGCAAAATCTTGTGACTGGGAGGACATCTTTGCTACCACTTTTAGACCACACTGGGTGCAACCTTGTGTAGGCTTCTGTAATGCCCAGGGTGGATTCTGGGGACGTTTTAATAAATCCTGATTTTATTCTCTAGTTTTGCCTAGCCTCTGTTTCAGGTCAGCCTTCCCAAAGCAGCAGTTAAAGCATGGTTTTAAGGGCATTGTTGCTAAATTAAATAGAAATCCCATTTGCTTTTCCTTGGAATGTGAATCCATGTTCATTACAGGAACATTTCCTTTTAATAACATTTTTGAAGTGTGTATAAACGTGCAATTTTCTTGTTTTGACTGCTTTAATGTTGGCATAGATTGTTCCAATGGGTGGAGAACAGAAATCAGCCAACCTGATGAATTTCAAGGTGTAGTTCAGGCTCAAGGATACTTTTCCTGAAATTCAACTACTTGCACTTTAAGCACAACCTTGTTATTTAACTGATTGCTCCAGTATTTGTCTAGTTCAAGGAAAACTTTCTGCTCAACTGACTTTGAACTCTTTCTTTTACCATGGAGCTTGTGGACATGAACTTGTACGTGGCCCAGAAATTGTCAGCGTATTCAGAGGTGTAGAATTTGGGGAGGAAGATTTTTTTTCTGTTGTTCCATGTTCTTAAACAAATCAAAGGAGTGTCCTTTTCCTGTAGTAGCAAGTAAAAGTTCTTGTAGTTGTTTATAATTTGGTGTGCCACTTCCGACAGCATTGTGGTATGTAAGTAGCAGTTAACTTTGCAGTTGTTACCCACAAGTTGTCCAGATATTGAATAATATTTTAAAGTCTTTTTATATTAAACAAAACCAAACAGGAGCGACATTTGTCCTTTAAATGGCATTTTTAGTCTTAGTGTGTGTATTTTGTACCTGCCTGGATATCAAGTTAATTATGAGATAACTTTCAGAAGATAAGGGGAGCTGTAAAAGGTTGGACATGTTCCCTTGAATTTCTAGTCCATAATAATTTTGAAAACAAACCCACAGTGCAGTATAAGTGTTCTTAAACTTGATAGAAAATGCATTAAAATTGTTATAAAGTCTTCCGAATACTGTTGCATTTATATTTTTCTCCTTTGTTCATGGTAACTTTCTGGTATTTTGAAGTCTTCAATTAGCAAGACTTGAAAATCATTTCACTGAGAAGAGGAGGGACTTCCTTGAGATTTAGGCTCTGTGAGAGGCAGATGGAGTGTTAGATAGTATCTGTCCTTGTGAAAAAAAGCAATGTCCTGACTTGAGAAGCAGAGTACCAGGCCTCTGGAGCAGGATGGACCCTTGCTGTATTTGCTACCAGAGAGGTTGTGCGATCTTATATTAACCAGAAAGCTAAAATTCCAGTCACTACAGGAAATGCGATTTAGGATTCTGTAAACCTGTGAAGACTTTACTGTCTTTTTTTCCAGGACCAGAGTGCCTACCTATTTGCTACCACTGGCACAGTCACACACACACACACTTTTGCCCTGTTCCAGTCCCCAGGCAGATGTTTTGGCAGGGAAGCACGGACCATGCAGCCATCAGTCTGTCTGCTGTGCCTTTGGAGCCACAGCCTAAGCAGCTGCTGGCTCCTTGCAGGCCTGATTGATACATTTGGTTAAAAGCAGCCCAACTTTGGTGGCTGAAGCAGATTAAAGGAGATGTTTCCCTCTCACTGGCTTCTCCAGTTTTCCCTGGCATTATGATGAGTCCCTGGGGAGAGGGCAAATGGTTGCCCTGTGAGCACCAACAAAGCAGTTTTGTGTGGGACTTGGCTCGCATGTTTTCATAGAATGTTCCCTGAAATGTCACAGCCTGGGGAGTGAGTGTTCATGTGGAGTTTGATCCCACCCCCGTTCTGAAATGTAACAACCAAGCCCCAGAGAAGTTGAAGTGAACAATAGTTTGGTTTTTCTTAATGTCAGAATGTCTAGGGGAAGCATTTGCTCCCATCAAGAACTTCTCAGTCATCCTCAGGAAAAGGTCTGTGGGCTGCACAGAAGCCTTCTGTGGCCCCAGCTGGACCGTGCTGGTCATGCATGAACATGCTTCTGCTCTGCTGGACTTCCCCTCTGCTCTTTCTCCTGCCTCCCTGTATCGATGTTTGCATGTGTCCAAATCATTCTTGTCCTTTTTTGTCTTTAAATTCTCTTTCAAGGGTAACTAAAGCTCTTCCTTCTATTCTTCATCTTCTCCCCTTTTCCTGGTTAGACGACTGTAGGAAAGGTCTCACGTGCAATTGGAGCTGTGGCTGAAGTTCTTGTAAATCTGTATGTGAATGATCACAGGCCCAAGCCACAGCTTGAACTGGTAAGATTAAACCCACAAAGAAACAGTAACTTAAGAGTTGTGTTCCCAAAATGCCATCCTGACTTAAGCCCTCAGTTGTGGAGCACTTGAAGCCTTATGAAAGGTCTAACACTTATTAAAGAATCAAGTGCACATTGGCACAATATGCTGATGGAAATATTGCTCACCCTGTCTTCTATTTATATTTCTGTTACTTGACTGTGTGAATTAAAACTTCAGGAGGCTTTTATTAAATGTGATTACTGTAGAATTAGTAACAAAAGACAATTATTACTCAGGGTGGCTTCTAAAGAAAGTTTTGTGCAGTACATGCTTTTGCAGTTATTTTTAACACACGAATGCTGAATCACTGTGCCTCCTTTTGAAGAGGGCTGTTTCTCAACTCTGACACTGTTCTGTGTTGAATTCAGAAGCGGTCTCTGGACAGAGCTGCAGGTTCTTGTCCCACTCCTCACTCTCCATCTGCTGCCTCCACTGCTCAGAGCTGTCAGGTACTGGGAAGCCAAGTAAGGTGTTGTGTTGTGGTGATGACACTTTACTTACCAGCCAGCACTAAAACTTGTTTCAGCTTCACTGTAACTATCTGATCTATTAACACCATGATTTTAAAAACACATCTGTGTGGTTTTCCATTTGCATGGTTGTTTCTTTGGCAAGATTCATGCTCTAAAGCGATCCATCAGAGCAAAATGGATTGCTAATTGCAGATCTGGGATAGAAGTCTCAACTTTCAAGCACAAGACTTATGTGACAGTGACAATACTGAGTTCTAACATGAAAAAATGGTTCCAAGGCTGCCTTTTGCTGGCAAAGGAAAGATGAGTTGTGTGGACTGTGCGCTGCTGTCTGAATGTGCCTTGAACTTTTTTTTGTGTGGTGCCTCTCCTGTGGCAGCAGGGATGGTGGAAGGGAAGGGAGCTGGTGATGGATATGGCAGGCACAGCACACTCACCTGTACCGACCTGTAACCAACCATAATACAGCAATGCAAAGTAACATCCTCAGACCTGCCTCTAATAAGAGAAGTTCAGTGGCATCTAATCAATTTCTAGTTCACTTTTCTGTACCTTTTGCATGTATGTCTAAGAGGGGATGAGATTTGTGGCAATTAAAGAATGTTAATTACCAACCTAATTTCAACAAACTTTCAAAATAGTTTCATGTTGTTAATTTGGATTGTATTTTGAATGCGTTAAAAAAAATCTGAATGTGTGTGGAGGAAACAAAGTGATTTTTAAAGCTCCCCAAGCCCCAGGTTGGGCTGTGGTCTCAGGAGGAACATGGCTGAGAGGGGAGGCATGGCTGTGGCAATGGGAAGGGTGATTCGGACAGCAGCATTGAAGACTGCTTTTCCTCCTGGACCTTGAAGCCCAAGCCTGCATTTTCCTCCAGAGTGTGTCTGAACTGAGTCTTCAGGGTGTTTTTTTGCTTGGCTGCAGATGCAAGCCTGCTGTTTGAGGCTGGTGAGGTGTGCCTTCACCTCCTGAGAGAGACAGAAGCCCCTGAGCCAGGGCGGTGCGGGGTGACGAGGGAGCGCTCGGGGATGATGCTGCCCTTGGACCTGAGTAATCAAAACGTTGGTGAACTCCCAAAGGGAAACTGGATGCAAGTCCGGCGTCAAAGTCACCCCTTTAAAGTCCTTGTGATGTCTGATTTATTAATTGCTGCATAAACCTACAGAATTGCAATGATGAGTAATAAAAAAGCTGACTGATGCTTACTGAAATTTTGCTTGGAGAGTGCTGTGCAACACTTCAAGCAGCTAAAGCAGCTGCCCCCTTCATGAGGATTTCTGTCTGGGTGTGGAGCCACAGCTTTATGTTCTGTTTTTATCTTTGAACAGGGCTCTCTGCGAAAAGAATTCCCCAAGTCCATCGGGGGCAGTGACATTTGTTATTTCTGCAAGAAACGGGTCTATGTCATGGAGCGGCTGAGTGCAGAGGGCCACTTCTTTCACAGGGAGTGCTTCAAGTGTGAAATGTGTTCCACAACACTCCGCTTAGGAATTTATGCCTTTGATGTTGAAGAAGGTAATGTAGGAGCTGTTCAGGAGTATTTTGAAATGTCTGAGTATTGGTGCTTTTAGTGGAACTAGGGAGAAAGATCTGGCCCGGTAGCACGGTCAGGAGGAGGTCTGCCAAATGTGCTGTGTCTCTGCTGATCTTTGAGTCCTTGTACTTGCAGTCCTAGTCTTTCAAAAGAGTTGAGTTATGACAGAGCTGAGCTTTAAATGAAGAAATGCTCAGTGGAAAATAAGTTGAGTGACCAAAATGCACTTTGTCAAATCGCAGGTCAAAGTAAGGAGGGGGAAGAAAGGGGTGAGGTTTCTGCAATAATATAGTATTATTCTTATCTCCATTTAAAACTGGCCGTTAAATAATGTGATCTGTAAGGACAAGCCATAACAGTGGCAGATTTACATGGATGCAGGGAATGTAGGTTATTTCTTTTAAGATATCA
Source organism: Acrocephalus scirpaceus scirpaceus (assembly GCA_910950805.1). Taxonomy (NCBI): domain Eukaryota; kingdom Metazoa; phylum Chordata; class Aves; order Passeriformes; family Sylviidae; genus Acrocephalus; species Acrocephalus scirpaceus. The sequence continues at coordinate 57,338,111 of OU383780.1, forward strand.
TGGTCAGGAGTTGAAAGCAGTAGGACTGGCCAAGCACAGTGTAATTTATTCCAGGCTCTAGGCTGCTGTAGAACAAGAGGTTCAGATCTTGGGTGCTTCATCCCACCTAAATCCTGGGGTTTTCCTTTTTTTTTAATTTTTTTTTCTTTTTTTAGTTTGGAATGGAATTATCAAACTGAATCATAATTCCTTTGCCCCTTCCAAAGTATTTGAGTAGATTAGAGTATTAAACTGATTTTCCTCTGCAGAAGGATTAAAAATTCAAGGTCAAAGTGATTCTTTTTCAGTGTGGAGGATCTACAAAGATATCTTTTTGAGCTGATTATTTGACTTTTATTTTTTTCTGCTTGATGTCTTGTGTTGGTTTGTGACTTTGTATTTATGGGATGTTGTTTTTTTGCTGTTTATTAATCTTATACCTCAGCAGTAGATAAATTGAACTAATGTGCAAATCTGTAAGAGAAACCTATTCAGAGCTGTTAATCAGAGTCAGTGCCAGATTTCCCATTCCTTTCATTCATTATCAAATTATCATTACGTTCATTATCCTGGTCTCATTTTTTTAGTAGATGCAACAGTGATTTTTCAGTCCATGTATGTATAGATATCATATCCTATAACTGAATAACTATTCCCTCTTGTAGGTAAATTTTACTGTAAACCTCATTTTACGCACTGCAAAATGAATACGAAACACAGAAAGAGAAGGGCAACAATACAGATCCATGGACAGGTATGGAGTGATTATATTGCTAATGCAATGTTGAGGCAGCTTTATCTGGGGCAGGGTGCAATACTTGTGTGTGTGTTTGTGGATGTTTCCTACCTCATGTACAGTAAAATCAGTGCTAAAATACTTGATACTCTTGGTTCTGCGAGTTTGGTGTATTTATCATCTGGTCTTTAACAGAGTTTAGCTTTTCTGTGCAAAGTAAAGTTGAACTTAAGAGCAGCTGGAAATGAAAACGTACATAAAGACTTGAAGACAGTAGCAGAAACTGGACTTACACACTCCAGAAGCATATTTAACACTTCTTTATTTTTTAATGCTTTTTCTAAGGAGGCGATAGACGCATGGAAGAAAGCGGAAGCCAAGCCCACAGAGATCAGCACAGAAAGCACTCTGTCCACTGCTAGCAGCCCAGAGGACAGGTCCCCAGGTATCCTGACTTCCTTCTTACGGGGCGCGCTAAGCTGGCCCCTGCGGGTGACCAGGGATCTGCTTGACATTCCCAGCCGCCTGTCTAACTGGATGCATGGTTTCCTGCACGCTACCCACCTCCATTTCAGGGACAATGCATATAACTATACCTACCTGTATGAACTCCTGAGCCTTGGGGTGCCGCTCCTCTGCGCTCTCCTAGAGGTACTCACTCACATGTACCGGGAAGCAGAGCTGTCACTTGAAAACGTGCTTGAGTGGGTGAAAAGATTCTGTAGGGTTTGAATCCTTCTGCGTGTCTTGCTCAGTTGTGCCTTTCAGATTTTCAAGAGTAACAGCCTGGCTGTTTTCTCGAGGGGGGATTTTTGGTTGGGAGGGTTTTGGTTTTTGCCTTTCGTGCGATTTCACGCGTGACTTCATTGAATGGTGGATTCCTTCTGATAGAAGCGAGATACAATCTAAATTTTCAACATAAAATGTACTGTATGTTAGAGCATGAAGGACAGTGTCCAAACACATTTCCAGAACATGGAGTCAGATGAAGGATATTTTCTAGATTATTTCCCTCCCGTTTTATTCTGTGATCAGACCATGGGAGAAGATGGTACAATTTGAATACAATTTGAAACCATTTTTCTCCCTGCCTACTCTCCCCAACTTTTTTTTGGTTTTTTTCAGTTAGACCAAGAAGGAATGTGTGTTCTTTCAGGCATATTTCTGACAAATGACTAGGTTTTGAAACCTGAGTATGGCACATAGCTTTTTTTTTTTTGTCTTGCTTTCATCTTTGCTCTGGGTTATGAGGTTTATAACTTGCATGAATATGTTTCAAAAAAATCGTGTACATAATTTACATTGCTCCTAGTCATGCCTTTTACATTGCTTTACATGTGATGGATACCTTTTGTTGATAGTAGGTATTATCTGTTCTACTAATTTATTTGAAGTTTTTCAATAAATTTGAAGAGCAAATGATAGTTGGGTGAAGGCTTGATTAAAATTTTAAGTCAAAGGAACTGGTAGAAAGAAGTAGACCAGACACTCCTCAAGTCAAGGCTTCCTAATTTGGTGGCTGATATGAGGAATATCAATTTATGGAGCACTTATTTGTAACTGAAGTCACTCCTGTTGTGCCTCTGGGCGGGCACTGCTCCCAGTGTCTTTTGGAATTTTTTAAAAATACAGGTTTAGAACAAACATCAAAAGCCTATAGATACTTTCTTAGGCAATAACTTCTTACTTGGGTAATTCATTTCAACGAGTGCAGCTAGTGGCAGAAAGGTGAAAATCTATTATCTGGAGCAGCAGATGAGTAAATTTCTTTCAGATGTCCCTCAACAAGGTCTACCTTAATCAGAAGGTCTACCTTGATCTGTTAAACAAGGACACAGTGACATCCTAATGCTCATTACTTTCAGCCTAGTTAGGCAGCGAGGTAAGCATGCTTCCCTGCCTTTCAAGTTCTTATTTATATTCAGAAGTTTACCAGGAAATACGTAAATCCTTAAACATGGCAATATGTGTAGCCTAAAATGAAAAGCATGTAGCATTTATTTGTAGCCAGAAGAATTTGGTGTAAACAATAGGAAATAATGTTGCATTCAGTTAGTATCAAAATTGAGGATCACCTGCCAGTGGTCTCAAATGACTGTGCTGCCTGTGGGCTGGCAGGTCTTGGGGTGTGTTGTTTTTATTTCATTCGATTTGATATAATGTGAGAAAAGATGATTTGAATTGTTTTGCCTCTTAGGTATGAAAAGGAAATGTGTCTGCTGTTTAAAATAAATGACAAACTGGATCTTTCTTCTAGATAGTTTGACTTTCTTTAAACTATTAGGATGAGTTTTTCACATTTTAAAGTGGTTATGTATTTTGGGGGAAAATTGTTATTTTTATGCACAGAACTTGAAAAAGTGCTTGAGGAAAATTGTTAGCTAAAAGGTAAAATTCCTTTGACATAAATTGCCATTAATGCTCAAACGTGTACTTGGCCAAACTTTGCTACAACATTGAGTGAGACAGCAATAATTGCACTTACATGGTGGCCATCTGTATATATGTAATGTATCTGTACCTTTCTTACAGCATTTAAAAAAACTGACTTGGAAACACTGTATTATTTTTAATATTTTTCTAATGATAGTAACTGTTTCACCCTAAAAAGGAGACAGCAGTGCAGTGTGGTTACTTCTGCAACACAGCAAACTGCAGAGTGGTCAAGTTTCCAAATTTGAGCTGCCATAAATTTTGGTTTCAGTTTGTCAATAGGAGAGTCTTTAGGAACACTTCTTCCTAAAGTTTTCTCCTGCTGTTTACTACAGCAGAGTGAGCATAATGGTAAATGTAGAGGAAATGGTGATGTAGTAAGAAACTTGGAAATCTCTGGCCAATGAACTTAAACCAAATGAATCTTACTAGTAGAAAGTGTAAAATTAAGATTTAAAACAAAAATTAAAATATGATATTGGTTTTATACAGGTTTGTATAATGGGGCATAAATCCCTACATTTCCACAACAGAATTCAGGAACTTGCATAATGAAATTTTTTTCCTGAGGAATCTTAATTACCATGCACATTCCACTGGGATTTTGCAGGTGATTCTGTTGGGAGGCTTATTTTATTGGTGTCACTCCAATTGGTCAATTTTTTGACTTCTTGTCTTACTATTCTGCTAGTAATACTCATACCTGCTTGTCCTCATTGATAATTGAATGAAAAAAGGGCAATTTGATTTTGGCCAGTTATTCTTTGTACCTGTGTGATCTTCCTGATGCTTTCCTACGTAACCAAGTGAAGTTCTGTGTTTTCTTCCCTGCTGTCTTCTCTGCCAATCTCCCTCATTGCTTTTAGTCCAATTCAACATTCCGGTGCTGCACCCGCTCACTGGCTGAAGCCTTTCTGCTCTCAGGTGATTTTTTTTTCCAGTTCCAAAATTACATGACTAACCCTGTTGTTTGACAGCATTTCATTGTGTGTTTTGGGTTTGTTTTTTTTTTTTTAACCGTTGGAGCAATCTGTGTGTCTGGTATATTAATGGAGCTTTGGCATGATTATTTAACCTGTTGCTGAATTCACAGTTCTAGAAAAGGTAATGTCTGTGCTCTTTGTAGGGAATGTTTTTCTCTCTGTGTCTGTGCATGTGCGCTTCACTGTGCCTTTCAGGTAAGTTAGGCAAGTAAAGGGTTTCTTGAAAGAACTTGTTAAAGCCTTATTTCTTTCAAACAACTGAAGGAAAGATTTCAAATAAAGTCAGGATGTGATTACCCAGCTGATTCCTCGGGTTAACACGAGCACCTATTTGCATCAAGCTCACACACTCCATGAGCAAGCAATGTCTGAGCACTTCCCTACTTTCCTACTGGAAAAGTGTGGTATAAAAGGTTCTGTAGGAAAAGTAGCCAAAACTATGCAAATCCAAGTCTTCCACCCCAAGTGACATCACAGGCAGGCCTAAAAGTGCATGTGGTTCTCAGGCTGAACTAGCAACATGCCAGGTTGCAGAGTGCTTTGGCTGGAGTGGTTTTATTAGCAGGGCCTTGTTTGACACTCTGATCCATGGGTTTGTCCTCCTGCACGAAACGTTGCCACCCCTCTCCACAACCACCTCCCACCATGATTTTGTATGTATTTTTTTACATAAGTTCCAGTTTGTATAATCACAAGGTGACCGTCTGGAAGGGGAAGGGAATCCCAGCAAGAAGCAAGGGCTCAGCAAGGGCACTGAGTCTGGCTGGTGTGGTCGTAACCCAGCTGCCCCTGATCCCTCTCAAAGGGAAGGGCCTTTGGGAATTGATCTTGGGAGCAGTTTTAGGAGGGGCCAAACATGCTCTGCCATTTGCCCCATTTCACACACCTCAGGAAGGGATGTGGAAGGCAGCAAGGCCCAGAGCCCCTTGCTCCTTATCTTGCTGGTCTGTACATTTGCATGACTCAGCCAATTGTATTTATTTGTGTGGGTATCCTAAAATGGCTTGATGGCTCTGAAAGTCCCCACGCTGTGCCCACACAATCTCTCTGTGTTTCAAGTGTCACTTCCTGCACAAATGGCTGGGATGTGACTCCCAGTGTATTTCAGGGCTGCAGTGTGTTGTTACAAAGCTCAGCATGCTTTATTATGAAGGTCATGACATAAAGGTCTGCCATTTCAAACCACTTCCTATTGCTGTGTTTTTTACTCTCTGTTGCAGAGTCTTCCTTGCTCTTCCTGTCCAGTGAGGATTCTGTCCTTCTCCTAAATCTTCTGTCTTCATTTTACTTTATAATCTTAACTGAATATTTTTATTCAATAGTTTTTAACTCTGTATTTAAAAATTTTCACATGGAAATTCTGTATTTTGCACACGGTGAAAATTGTTTTAGCTTTATTTATGATATCTGCTGTAAACAAAAATAAATGTAGTTCTTTATAAGTCTCCTTGTTTCATCTCTTCCTTTTACAAAAAATTTCCTGGGCACAGAGACTCGGTAGCGACTTCACGCTGGGTTTGCACCTTCCTCTTGTGGTGGATGCTGTGGTGTTGCCCTGCTGGTGGCCTGAGCCAGAGGCCCGAGAGTGTCACTGTGGTGGTGTCATTGCATGTGTGTCCCTTGTGGAAGGGATGCACATCAAGGTCCCTGGGGACCTATCCCCTTGCTGCAGATCCAGGGTGACTGGTGCTGGGATTTACCCTTCCTGGGGATGAGGAGCTGGTGCTGGTGGGCATGGGGCACACACAAACAGCATTGTCCCCCTCTCTTTGGCCTCTGCTACCTTTCCTTACACTGTTATTTTACAAATTAACATATATCATAAAGATAATAAGTTAATGCATATGGATTTTATGTTGTGTTCAGGAAAAGCAGGTAATAACCCAGGATAAGTCTTTACCTTTGCTACTCACTCTAGAGTGCTATTCCCAGTACCTTCTGGACCCCTGGAAGCTGTGTCATGGTGACTCATTGCCTGTTGACTGTTGCCTTGCTTTATTTAATTATTTGGGGTTTTTTTAATTTTAATTTTTGTATTTTAAGCTGCTGGTGGAATTCTTTTTAAACAGCAGGTTCTCCAAAAGAGCTTTCCTAAGTCTTCCTCCCCTTCATTTTCTTTCTTTTGCTTACTCTGCAATTCTTGAACTATAATCTCTTCCTTTGCATTTCAAGGAAAAATCAAATCCCAGAAAGAATAGTCCCAAGAGTTTATTGGGCAGATTGTGTGATTTTATTTTTTTTTTAAATGAATTTAAACTGAGCCTCACTGGGGTTGTTTGAATGACAGAAATTTTTTTTTTTAATTGTTGTTAAAGAAAACATTGCCAAAGAAGAACAAATGTTATTCTCAATGAACTATTCCCTTTTCCCTGCCAAGGGAAAAACCACCGGGCACAGTTAAAAGTTTGCTGTCCGAAGGGGAGATGATGTCCATTATGAAAACATGGGGCAACAAATACCACTGAGGACAATACTTGGCACTTAATTGTAACAGACAAAGCAGTTCGGGTAAAACTGAATTTACTCTGCACAGTTTACAGCTTGAGGCAGAGGCAGTGGCAGGGAAACAACAGGGGAGGTTTTTTGTCTGCAGAAGGTGCTGATTTGTTTGGCACTGAAGTGTTGAGAGGCATCAGATGTTTATTCTGTTCTCATAAAGCTTCACTCATTCCTGCTAAAAAATCAATCCAGTAACTTGGAATTGCGGTAATGTTAGAGTCTGGATTTATTTCTCCTAGAGATGCAGAAGGCCCAAGCAGTCACATTGCTAGCCAGTCCTGTCAGCAGAGGGATTTACCTTGCAGTAGACAAGGTAAAGCCCATGTACTCGTGGACAAGGCAGGATGCAGTGTATGGGATTTATTTCTCCTAGAGATGCAGAAGGCCCAAGCAGTCACATCACTAGCCAATCCTGTCAGCAGAGGGATTTACCTTGCAGTAGGCAGCCCATGCACTCGTGGACAAGGCAGGATGCAGTGTATGGATAAAAAATAAAACAGACAAAATGACCAGCGTGAGAGGAGGAGGTTTGTGTTGGTCGAAATTATTACACAATAAAACCCCGTGTTCCCTGTTTTGCTGCTGGTAGTGCTGCTGAAGGGAGAGCCTGGTGGGTTAAGGTCTGTGTGAATTTACCCAACTGGTTTGGGACTCCTTGTGAAGTGCAGGAAAAGGGAAAACAACTTGCCAAAATTGCACTTCCTTAAGAAGTGCAGGGAAAGGGACCGAAGCATGCCCGATTAATCCTCATTGAAATCTTGAAATCAGAGAACAGAGTTTAACAACTGCTCTGGAGAGGAGATATGATCAAATAGAAAGCAATTGAAAAAAACACAGAAAATTTGGAAATGGAGTGATTACAACCAAATGGACTGAGATGAAATGAGGGGCAGAGAAAGGGACTAGAACGTGCCAAAATCACTCCAAATCCTGAAATCAGAGAAGAAATGTAAGTAAAGATAGAGGAGAAGAAACTACAGAAATGAAATCTTAAAGATAAGGAAAAAAATCAGAAAACAAGTGAAAACAATAAAAGTGAATGGGATGACAAGAAGTGTGAGCAGGAGACCTGGAACTTCCTCTTGCTCTGCCCTGGAGTTCTCTCCAGAGCCTCAGCAGAGAGGCTCCCATCCCCAGGGCTGTCAGCAGTGCCCCCAAAGCTGGGATGCTCTGTCCCTTTGCAGAGCTGCAGCTGTTTAAATGAGAGGCAGGCAGGCTGTTCCTCCGGGTTCGCCCTGCCCTGGGGCTGGGTGCCTCCCCAAAATCTGGGCCTCTTTGCACAGTTAATGCCCTCTAAGACCTGATGGCACAGCTGCCATTCCAGCATGAAAAGGGCAGAGGTGATGCAGGCAGGCTCAGGAACTGCTCTGTCTTTCCTCCTCTTTGCACAGCTTCAAATGGGTTCTGAACTTGTCTGTTGCCACAAAGGCCATTTGGATTGAAAATAAGTACAGAGACGTGCCTATTTTCTTTATTAAATTTCCTTTTTTGAAATGCCAGGCTAACCTTTCATTCTCAAAGCCAGGCAGCATTAACTGCCTAGGTGTCTGTTAATGAAAATCAAACATGTCAGCGTTCACTAAAGGTAACCCACCTTTATTATAATTATGCTAAGCCTTTAAAATGAAAAAGCAGGTTTTAAACATACTTGATTTGAATAGAAGAAAACAGACAAAACTTCTTAAAATTGCTGAAATTCAAACACCAGCCTTTAATTAACTCTACCAAGAAGAGTAATTTCTGTTCCTCTGAGTTTCTTCTAAATTGCTACAGCTGTAAAATGCCAGTGAAAGTTGCTTCTGTGTGTCTTCCAACCTCAAGCAAAGACTATGGTCTGCATTTTTCCACAGCATTATGGCAATTAGTTACTATAATTGGCTTTAATTCACTTCTGGCTCATTCATTCTTCACATTCCAATCAAAACATTGAGTTTTGAAATGCACTGAGTTCTGCAATAATATTTATGTTTTTGAAGACATGACATGTTTGGAGATGACTTGATTTTTTTTTTTTTGCCTGAAAGATCATGACACTGAAGAGAAGACATTTTGTATTAATGCCTGATGCAAGTATAGGTATTAGTCATGTAAATATTTCCCCAAGTCTCTTTCCTTTTCTTCATGACCTGTGCTCACACAAAAAGAAGGGAGGCTTTAATCTCATCAGGTGGTGGGCTCCAAACTTGTTTGAAATGGATGGAATTTCTGAAATGTTTTTTTGAAGTGTGAAATGATGAAATTTCAGTGTTGCTATAGTATTGAATTTGCCCTTTCAGCATTTGTTCTGCAGGTATTCATTCATTCATATCTTTGTTTTAAGGGTTTTGGTGCTTTGAATCTGTGTCCAAAAATACTGTTTTGATGGACGCTGGAAACTGAGAGTGTTGTTGCTGCACTCCAAATTCATAATTAATATGTGCCTTAATATACCAGACTAACACAGATTGCTCTAATTAAATATATATTTACTCTAAAATGATAGAAGTAGTGTGCTATCATAACTGGTTTTGTTTGAGAATCAGTTTTTCCTAAAGACACATATTCAGTATATCTAACAAGTTTCCTCCAAGTTTCTTTTTTTTCTCCTTTGTCTCTGTTAATTTTTGTTCAGTTCGTATTAGCACATAAATGTGCACTGTCCCCTCAGATGCATTAAAAGAATCATGAGGGTCTCTGTCTGGCTTTGAGAGCTTCAAGTTCCCTGGATATATTTTGTGCCAGAATTCAGAATTCGTATTTGTTTACAAAGTAAGTGATGGAGACTTGGAAGAAGTGTTTTGCTGCTGAAGAACTCGTGGAGGTGCTTGCATGGGCTCACAGGAGAGTGGGAGGAGATGGTCTCCTGGCAGGAGGACAGGAGGAGGGCGCTCATCCCTGCATCGGGGATGGGGGGAGGTGGCAGGAAAGCCTCTGTAGGCAGGGGTGGTTGGAAGCCAGGCAGGTGATGCAGTCCCGCTGCCCCAGGAAGCTCAGTGCCACCCCATGGATAATGGGAGCAGCAGTTCCCTTTACCCTTTGCCATCTGTTATCCACAGCTAAGTGGAAATTGCTTCTGTTAGAAGTGTGAAGCAAGCATGAGGAAAAAGAAGGGGAGATGTGGCAAGAACTGAAATCTGTGAAATGTCAGCCATCATACCTTTTGTAGGATTCCTTTTCTGAGGGTAAAACCCTGCCTGGTGGTGTCTCAGGTGAGATGAAAAGTCAAAGGTGGGACAGGACATCAGTTTGGGAATGCTGCTGGAAGCCTGGTAGCCTCCTAAGGCAAATCTGTGGAACACCTCAGTGGGATGTCTTCAGTTTGCAGTGCTGACACAGGCAGTGCTCCCATGTAGCCTTGAGTGTTTTGAGCTCAGGTTGCAGGATGCAGCTGAGCCTCTGACAGGTCTGAGCTTGGGTTTCACTCCCATGGGCTGCTGAGCCCTGTATTTCAGCAACACCAAGGTCTAACCACACTGGAGGTGTTTCCCCATTCCCTGTGCCAGTCCTGTGTGGGCTGTGCTTCCCTGGAGAGTGCGTTCTGCTCGGGATCTCACCCCTGAGCTCACCAGGTCCATCTCAGGTGTACTTGCACAGCTCTGGTGCTGACACGCCTTCGCTCTGTCCCCACAGCTTTCCTGAAGCGCTGCTCTTTTGTAAGCTGGACTCAGACTGTTGTTTTGGTTTCTTGCCCAGTGAGAAGTCAGGCAGTGAAGCGGGCTGGGTGTGCTACAGATCAGTTTGTGGTGTGCTGACTGAATTTCCTCATGCCGGTTTCTGATGCCAGCTGGTGTTTGTTTTCACCATCAGTGCTGCCCACGTTTGTGAGTAACTCCACTTGAGCTCCTGTCAGTGCCTGAGTCAGCAGCTCCATACAAGGCCAGGCAGGGTCCACTTGCCTTGTGGATGAGTGATGAGGTGACACAGTTTAAGGGCAGGCCAAGAGCCTTGGGATTGCTGGCTGGGAATGCAGATTGCTGGTTGGGCTGGAGCCTTTAATGGGGGCACTGTGCTGTGTGGGGCAGCTGCACAGCAGGGAGGGTGAGCCCTGTGCCAGCCCTGGGTGCCAGGCACCCACACCCCACTGACCACAGCAGCGCTTTGGGTTTTGGTGGTGCCTTTCACCTGAGAAAGCCCTGTGCCAGTCCTGAGTGGCTGGGGCAGGTTTGGGTAAGTACTGTTGTACTGTTCCTGCTCCACAGCCCTCAGGGTGTGCCAGAGGTGTCAAAACATCACATGCTGACTGTAGGCTGGGACAACTAATTCCAGGAAGTTTCATTCCTCCTCCCTATCCCCCAAACAAGGCCCACAAGGAATGTTCCTTGTCTGCTTTTCCATAGCTGTGGAGCTGCCTGCCCTCGTGGCAGGGCAGCTGTGGCAGGGCTCCCTTTTACTGCCAGCAGCAGGTAGGGAAAATTTCTTGTCCTCTTCTGAGGGCCCTGATAGGGGGTCTCCACCTGGGCAGCCACCAGACCTTGTGTTTGGTGTGTGGGGAGCCCCAGCCTGGGCAGATCAGGAGTTCTTGGAGTTGTTTTCTGGAGCAGCCTCCCCCCAAATGCTTCGTTCCTGACCACCAGTACCTTGAGTGTGTTGTGGGCCAAAGAAGAGAGGTAGATAAAATTTTAAAATCTGTTGTTTCCTGGCTCTGTTTGTGCATTTCGTCTGCCCTCAGGGAGGTCCTCTGGGTTTGTGTGAGTTTTCATACTTTGGTTGACTTGGCAAGGTTTGCTCCCCCTCTCTTCTTATGTGGAGCTCCCATTTGGTCCGACTCACTTTAGCCGAGAAATCCCACAGGATCTGCTTAAAAACTAATTCCCCTCACGTGATTTAAAAGCAGCTAAAGAGGAGGACGGAGGAGAAACATGAACACTTGTGGCTGTTTGTGGCCCAGCAGCACCGACTCAATGGGGAGCCGGCTGCAGCTGCCTTGGTTTGGGATTTTTGGTGGAGCATCTCTGACCATTTTAGTCCGTGCTGGACAGAGGCACGTGGGGAGCAGCCACTCCTGAGAGGAGCTGCTCAAAGGCAGCTGGTGTCCGGGCTGCTTGGCATGGTGCTCCTGATGGGGAGGGGAATGGTTTTTGGCAGAGGCCAGGCTTTGTGCCATTGTGGGCAGCACGTGCTGGGCCTGAGGTGGGGAGGAAGCGGCCGGCCCGGTCCAGCTGCCCCAGCAGGAGCTTGGCTCTGCCCGAAGCTGGCAGCTTCCCAAGGCCTTGTCACCTCTGTGCCAGGTGGCAGCAGTGTGATTTGGCTTGGCAGATGAGGCAGCAGCAGCAGCAGAAGCCGGAGTCAGGCTGCCTTGTGGAGCAGGACACGCAGCATCTCCTGCTCGTGTCTGCTGCCGGTGCTAGGGCTGGGGGCACTCAGATGCTGCAGCCTTACAAATGGTAATCAGAGAAGGTGTCAGAGCCCCGGGTGGGCAGATGCTAAGCCCCTTTGGAAAGGGCTGCTTCTTTGTCACAGCTGTGGTGGCACGCTGCTTCTGGGCACGTCCCTGAAGGGGACCCGTGCCAGGGACTCCCGGGGGATCCTGGTGTTTCCATCAGCTCAGCAAAACCCATTGTCATCGCCCCTCCATGGCAAGCTTTCAGGGCTCTAAGAATATTCATGTAGCTTGTGTCTGTAACAAGCAGCACAACACAGTCAAGAAAAGTCTCTCCACTCCTGTACTGCACTGTCAGTTTTGCCCTCATACCTCAGGAAGAAAGGCATCCCAAAGTATTGGCAAAACCTCTTGAGATCCCAGAGTCCCTGATCCCACATCTTGGGAGATTTCTCCATTCTTGTTTCTGGGCTTTGGGATGACTTTGGCTCTCCCCATTGTGGGGACATCAGGTTTCAGTGCTGTGTTCCTGCCTCGGCCACAGAGCCTTTGTGGGACAGTGATGCTGCATGAAGGCCCTGTAGGATGCCAAAATGCATCCAGACTGAGGTTGCTGTTACAAAACGTTATTCTAAAAAGAAAAAAAGCAGAAATGCTTTTTAGGTAATGGTGGGTTATCACTCTGTAAGCAATGTGAATTTTACAAGCCTGTCATTGAGAGATTCAGGGTTGCACTGAATTTTGAGAGAGCAGAAGAGCCATGCTGAATTTGCCTGCTTTTGGTTAGCAAGACAATGCCTTGAGCCCATAGGCTTCCTGAAGGGCTCAGCCAGGGAGAGCATCTCCAGAGGTATGGAGGGTAAGGTCTTTTATAATGTCTTTGTATCTCCCTGCTGCTGCATCTCTGACTAATTTGAGGCCTGATACAGATATTGCTGTTTCATGCAAAGGTGAGCTGGCACAATATTGAATTAAAACACTTGGCATGACACTTAATGGAGAGAAAAATCATGTTTTACTGGAAAGGTGTTTGTATCTGTACCTGTCCTTGGGATGTGCAGGGGCTGTTTGGCCAAGCCCATGGATTGGAGTGAGTTTTGACCAGCCCTGACCTCTGGGTGAGAGCCAACACAGGTATAAGCCCTGCAAGCTGAAGCCTTAGGAATACTTCTTGGTTATCACAGTGCTCACTAAATCCTTGCCCTGTAAGGAAAGCAGTTGTTTCCCTGCCTGTGTGAGGAGGATGAGGTGAGTTTTGAAATGCAAACAAAGGAGAAATTCTTTTTATCCACATTTTTCATCATGTTTGAGTGGGAAGGCCAGATGAATATGTGATTGTTCTGTTCAAATCACTGGCTGTGTTGCTGCTGTTTAAGTAGCTGAAGGCAGCTAAGCTTCACTGCTTGCATAAAAAAAAATTTAAAAACCCCAACCACCAAACAAGCAAACAAAAAAACCCCTCACAAATCCTAAAGCCATGTTCTTTGCTCTAAATGCAAGTCAGTCAAAGAGTGGGGCAGTGTTATGGATGAGAAGGACCGTCATATGCAGGTGACAGCAGAGTAAGGAGGAAGTTACCAACAGCTGAAGGAATGGAAGGCATAAATTACTTTAATCCTTTCAGCATGTTGGAGCTGTGTATGTGCAGACCCTAAAACAGCACGAGCAGCCCGAGCTGTGCTGGCTGCAGGACCTGCAGCTCCTGGCCAAGCAGAGCCTGGGGGCTGCCCTCAGCCCTGCACAGGACAGCCCCAGTGCACAGGCAGGATTTGGGAATTGGCACGTGGCTCCTTGGCTGGCTCAGGGAGCTCCAGCACCCAGAAAGGGCACAGCAGTTGTTGTCAGGAGATTTCCACTTGAACCACTGCTGAGGGACTCTGGTGGCGTGTGCTGCTGTCCTTGTGGCCGTGCTGGTGTGACAGACCTGCTCTGACACCTTCCCACACCTGGCTTGTCCGTGCTCCTCCAGCCCTCTTCTGTGGGTAAATCGAGTTTTGGCCAAGGATTGGTAGGGACTCCAGTCCAAAGTGTGCTGGGGAGCAGGCAAATTCCCTGCTGGAATTCTTTAGCATGATGAGGCTACTTCCTACAGGGAGGAGGAAATGTGGAGTGAGCAGGATGGAAATGAAGTAAGGCCTTACGCAAATGCTATTTTGAGGGACTGTTTCCTGAGGACTGGGGTTTCCTCTGGTAACGCCCCATGCTGCCACACAGGGGTCAGTGGCACGGCACCACTTCACAGGCAGGAAATGGGGCCGTGGCCTTTCCATCCTGCACATGGGATACCTCTGCAGCTTTTACTTTTTATAAAGCCCACTTCCTCTGACTCAGCCTCTTGGCTTCTAACAGAAAATCTCCTGTCCTAGGGAGGAAATTATTAGAGTGCTGGAGCATCTCTCTTATGAGGACAGCCTGAGAGATTTGGGCCTTGAGAACAGATGACTGAGAGGGGACCTCATCAAAGTCCATCAGGATCTGAAGGGAGGGTGAAAAGAGGGCAGAGCCAGGCTCTGCTCAGTGGGGCTGAGCAATAGGACAAGGGGCAATGGACAGAAATTGGTGCACAGAAGGTTCCACCTGAGCACAAGGAAGAACTTCTTTGCTGTGCAGAGGAACAGGTTGCCCAGCGAGGGTGTGGAGTGTCCCTCACTGGAGATACTCAAGAGCCAGGCACAGATTTAGGAAAGGACTCGAGCAGCAGCAGCCTGAGGTCCTTCACTAGCATTCTGAGGTCCTGGCAGCCTCAACCTGCACTGTGATGGGAATCAGGGCACTGAGGTTTGCAGCCTGGTTTCCACCCTGAAGTCAGAATTCCAGAAAATCAGGGTTCTCCTGCTCAGCCTTGCTGACGTCTCACTGAAGACCTTGCTGATGTCTCACTGAAGACCTTGCTGGTGCTGTTCAGGATTCAGGGAGAGCTGTGAGGCTGGAACTTTCTGAACGACCTGCTTCTGATTTAGCCTAACATTTGTTCAGGAGCATAGAAGTGTTCCTCACCTTTGTGTAAGCACTCAGCCTTTGGGCTGATTCAGCAGAATTTATTCAGCCCTTCTTCTCCAACTGCAAAATAAGAGCTTTAAAGAAGTCCCAGATTTCTTTTTGAATGCTTTGTTTGTGTCAGATAATAACTTCTCCTTTTGGATCCTCCTCAAACGTGAGCGGCAGCGTGGCCTGCGGCAGAGCCGCAGTGGTGGCTGGCTGGATGTGTTTGCACTGTTGTGGGGGAGCAGGTAATGATTGCCAGGTGGGATCCAGGCCTGTGGAGCTCTGGGCTTTTGTTTGGATTGGCCACACTCTCCCCTCACAGTGCTTTCAGGAGGCTGGCAGCAGCACATCCCTGCTGCCTGAACTCGCTCCGGACCCCCGTTGTCCTCAGGGATTGAAAATCCGCTGCTTTTTAGGAGGGGCAGTTGGATGGTGTAACATCCTCAGAGCCTACAAAAAAAACCCCACGATGATGGGGGACATCTGGGACATCTCTGCTTTCTGTTTGAGCCTGTCAGCCAAGGTGCAGCCCTGTGGTGAGGGACAGAGGTTCTAACATTGAACTTTCAAATGCCCTGCATTTGGAATGTGTAAGCCAGTGCTGCCGTTAATGTGCACGTGTGGGTGTCCCATGGTCCAGTCTCTGCTTCTGTGGAGCTGAGTGCAACATAATTTATTCAATTTATGTCACACTACAAATACTGATAAAATATAAGTAAGGAGTGGGTTTGCTTTCAAATCCCAGAGTGGTTTGGGTGGAAAGGGACCTACAGAGGAGTAGTCCATCCCCCCTGCCATGGGCTAGGGTGCTGCTGCAGGGTGCTGGTCTTTAACCTGGTTGGTATCACTGTGGATGTAAACTTGCTCAGAAGGGGCTTTGCTGTTTTAACAGCTTCCTGAGAGGGTCAGCTCCTGGGTGCAGAGCTCAAGAAGGGTGCAGATGTGCACCTTCTTTCTGTGATGCCAGAAAGAAGTTTACAAAAAAAAGAGGAACGCAATAGAAAAAAAGCAAGCACAGAAATTTAGCCCTTCAGAGAGGTAATGGTGCCATCCATCACTGTCATCTGGTGTCCTGGATGGCACCCTGAGGTCCTTCACCAGCTCTGATTCTTACATGTCCCTGATGGTTGGAGACTGGATGTGCAGCAAGCTATTGCAGAGGGATGTGTTGACTGGAAATGTGTTCACGTTCAGGAACCACACTGGGAATCGCTGTAGGTAGTCTGTCTGTCTGTCTGTGGGTTTTGATGGTCTCCAGCTGTGTCTGTTAGTCATAAACATGTTTTCTCCTCTTTCCTGTTAGCGTGGCAGGGAAAGCATAGTGCGTGGGGTGGAAAGGAACATGCTGAGTGTGTAAGCCAATGGCAAAACTGACTTTCTTTAGCAGCCCCTTGAAGTGACCTTGGGCAGTGCTTATTGCCAGCATGGGTACAGAATTTATAGAAAGGTCTGGCAAACTATTATTTGCGTTTGCTTGCTTGCTTTGATTGGTAAAATGCACCATCTTTTAAGGAGAAAGTTGAGTTGAAGGATTTGGGGTTTACAAATTGGCTCAAAATACTGATTCCTACTTAGCTGCTGGAGCCCACAGCATCCTTGGGTGGGTGGCCTGGCTGGGCCAAACCAGAAGTCAGACATAAAAATCAGAGAGGTATGAATTTCTTCCCATCTCCCAGAGGAAATGAAACCTCTGCAGTCAAGAAACACGGGGCTGCTGAGGTGCTGTTGAGCTGGATGTAGGGCCTGAGCACGTTCAAGGTAAAAACTCTTGCAGGGAGAAGGATGGGGCCTGAGTGCACTCCTGCAATAAATGGAGGCACTGCAAGTTAAATAGGAGTTTAATTGGTGTTAACTACATGGTTTGCTCCAGTAGATAAGAAAATAAACCATGTCCTATGTTTGATATTTTTCCCCCACTTATGCAGGTGTAATTTAGAAGCACTAGTGTTGAATTGGTTGCAGTAAAAGCACCACACGTGGGCAGTGAACCTAGCACAGGCACTTTTCTGGAGCTTGTCATTTGTCCCTTCTGCACCAAGCCCCAGGGAACTTTGCAGCTGATACGTTTATATCTGCTTGGGTGGGAAGATGTGGATGGATAAGGTTGCTCAGAAATTAAGGACTTCACAGGGAGAGATGATCTCCTGTCTGAATCACTTGGGGTGAGTGAGGGAAATGTGGCTTTGTTCTTTATTCCCCCTGCCTGAATGTGAAGCTCAGGGATAGTGCTGTTCAACTGCTGGGATGCTGCTTCTTTTCACAAATCAGGGTCTGCATTTGCTGTGTGCAATCAGCATATAACCTGAAGGGTCTGGGTTTGTTTTGCCCACTCCTGCTGTCCTAAACTGACTTGAACTTGTAGTGTGAGGCTGAAGGTTCAGCCACCCCAGCAAGGTTGGCTGAACCAACACACACACAGGTCCTTAAGGGTCTGGAAAAGAGCCCATAAATCCTACTGGTGTGGCACTGCTGCCATGAGGCACCAGGCTGATGTCCATCCCTCTGAGCAGTGCCAGAACCCGCAGCTGCAGAGGGTGAGGCTGCTCCTGAGGGTTCCTTCTCTCTGGATCCAAGCTGAGGAGCCCTGACAGGACTGCACTGGGCTGGAGGGGTGTTTTTGCCACGCCAGGCTGTCGGTACGGGCAGAAACCAACGGCCAGGGACCACACCAGCGCAGGGGCAAGGTGCCCCATGGACTCCCTCTTCCCCTAACAGCCTGCTGTCACCTTTGTGCCTTCCCAGGCTTCTGGCTGCCCGTGTCTGACGAGCCCACCTCCCCCAAGAAGGCGAAGAGCATCCCTGAGCAGCAGGAGCTGCAGCGCTGGTTGTCACCCCCCTCCCCCGAGTGGGCCATCGTGAGGGTCATCCCCGAGGAGGAGATGGCTGAGCACAACCTCCTGGCAGTTCGGGTCATGGTCACCAGTGATGCTAGCAGGTACTGCAAAATACGAGTAAACCTGTAAGGGCAGCTTGGTTTTCTCTGGAATGCTAAAGAAAATCATAGCAAAATATGGTACTGGATGTATGAACAACTAGGGGGTGGGGGGTGGGGAGAGAACCAAACAAAAAACCCCCCACAAATGCTTAGAATAACAATTGTTCTTAACCGCAGCCATAAATCCCCAGAAGGCACATGAATCACTTTGCAGGAAATCTTCAAACATTCCCATCCCACACAGGGGCCTGAATCAGAGGGGTAAACATTGCTGTGAGCAGCTTGGGTTCAGCTCTAGGAGCAGACAGTTTTTGGTGCACAGGGATTTGGGTAGTGGGTGGTTGTGGCAAAAGGTGCATCCTGTGAGGTGGCCACCTCCCACCTTGGGCCCCATCCTGCAGCTCCACACCCTGGGCCTCTCCAGGGTTTTGAGAGCCTGCCCATCCCTAAGAAATCTGAAATTTGATGAACCTTGGGGAGCTGTCAGAGGAAGCCCAATTTCTACATACTCATCAGAATATATTCGCTTTTGGGCAGGGTTCTCTGGCAGTTCATTCCATCTAAAAATTAGATCGGTATCCCCTGAGTAAAGCACTTTTCCTTACTGAGAACTAATAAGTAAGAGGAAGAGCGAAAAATGAAAAGAAAAAAAGGCAAACCCAAGAGACCAACTTGGAAACACTGCTACTCTGCAGGGAAGCTCATTCAGATTCCTGACACCCTCTAAACACCTGCTTGTGGTGCTGTGTGCAGCTTTTGCAGAGCAACCTGGCTCTGAGATATGCAACTTTCTGCTGTTCCCCGAGGTGGCTGTGAATGGGGTTTGTGCTCTGTGAGTGCTGGCTGCTCTCACAGGGAAGGATGAGCCTGTCCATGAACAAATGGAGGACACAGGGAAGGGCTTCCTACCTGTTTGACAGCTCCCCTGCAGAGCGTGTGCTGGCATCCCCTGCTAACACCCTTCAGCTGGCAGGGAGAGCCGGCTAATCCCGCTGATCTGGGGGATCAGCTCCTTTCCCTGCGGCTGGACAGCAGGGCCCCTGGCTCCCTGCCAGCAGGACGTGCCACTAGGGGTGACAGCACAGCGGGTGGCAGTGGCTCTGAGGTGAACCTGCCAATGCCCTGCTCCAGCAGGACAGCCCCTGCCTGAAAGGGGGGACGAGAGAAGCAGCAAGTGACAAACAGCACTGCTGAGCTGGCTGCAGGGAACTCGGTGGGACTGGGAAAAGGACCAGCTCAGTGACACAGCTTTTAGGTACTGTGAATCATGACCCCCATTCCAGCAGAGATGAGAGGAGGAACCTCATGCTACAGCACTTACCCCCCCTTGCTGGCCAAGGAAAATACACGTTTTGCTCTTTAAAACAGAAATATATCAATCAATGTTAATGGCAGGGCCTTTTCTTTTTCTTTGGTGTGGCGTTCTGCCCAATCTCAGTGTGGTATCTCTCCATCCACACAGGGTCTCAGCTATCAAAGCCTTCATATATTTATATTTTTACATACATATGTCTATATCTATCTGTATGGTTGACACAGCTCGAAAGTCAGCTTAAGAAGTGTGTTTTAGCATGAAATTCAAGGCCAATCTGATTCAGCCTGCTGAGGCAGCAGTGCACCTGGAGAGGTGCTCCCTTCCCTGCTGCCCTGCCTGCCCTGGCCTCCCAATACTGCTGGTTTGATCTGGGTGAAGCTGGAGGCGAGGACTGGTGGGTGCTACCCAAATGTGTGGTTTTATACAGCCTCTTTACCTCTTCTTCCTCCTGGGCTGTCACAACAAAACTCTGCTCTCTGCTGTATAAACATGGAGCAGTGTTCTCCTGCCACGCCACCAGGACTGCTCATGGTGGGAGCTCCTCTTTTTTTGAGGCACAGCTATTAATCATCACAGTAAATCTGAGAATTGGCTTGGCTGTATTGTTTGGATTCAAAGGAGGCTGAGTGGGATCCTGCTGCACTCATTTATGGCAGTGGGATGTGGTCACATCAGAAGGGCTGACAGTGTCTGTTCCCTACGATCTGGACTTCAGAGATGAAAGAAATGGCCTGATTATTAGAAAAAGGGCTAATAATCACCTCAAACAGCTGTTGTGCCCTAAGGCAAGGTCAGGATGTGCATGTCATCCACGTGTGTCTGTGTGGTGGATTTTTAATTACATTTACACAAGGTGATGCCATAATCTGCCCCTGGGATCAGCTCAGGTGCCTCCCTGCGCTGCTCAGTGTTACATGGGCTGGCCCAGTGGCTCCTAGGAATGAGGAGAGTTTGTTTCCTGCTTTCCTACAGACACCTTGAGCACATTTGAAGGCTGCTTAGGTAGCTTCACTCAATCCTCTCTCTCTAGACCTAGGCTTACAATCTTCTCCAGCTTCCGGACTCAGCCTTGCTTTCTGGGCCCATGGCTATCCTCACACCTCTCCTCCAGGCTTCTTTCTCTTATCTTCAAAAGTCTGTGGGAAAAATGTGAAAAGTGTAGAGTTTTGACCCCTGTGCATTGTTTCTAGGGCAACCACAGCATTGCAAATGCTGTTTCCCTTACTTCATCCTGCTGCCCAGCCTGGCAGGCAGAAGTGCCTGGCCTTGATAACTGAGCAGTGAGGGGCTTCACCCCAAGTCCCTCTCAGCAGCCCTTTGATTCCAGATGCCTGTGGGTGCCAATCCAGAGTTTGATGGGAATGGGGAGAGCTCAGCTGGGCAGCACCTACAGCAAATCACAGTCCCACCATAACGGAGAGGAAAGAAGGAAAATGAGGACATCAGCTCTGGCTGCCAAACAGCTCTTCCTCTGAAACACCCACACTGCTGTCAGTGCTCATGCTGGGGCTTGTTGCACCCCCTGAAATGTCCCACTTCCATCTTGCCCTTTTCCCTGTAGCTCTGAGCTGGAGTCTGATTTCAACGGGGACTCCTCGAACTCGGAGGTGAGCGAAGGGCAGCCCTGGCTGCCGGAGCCCCCCGCCTGCTCCAGCCCCATCCAGAGGTGGGCGTCGCTCATCAGGAGCCCCGCCGTGCCCGAGGAAAGCTCCAAAACATCCAAAGTCGCTGATGGTAAGCAGGATCCTGACCTGGGTGGGCTCCAGCAGCTTCTCCTGAGGCTGCAGGTAGGACAGGGGGAGACTTTTCAAAGTGGAGTTTTTCAAAGTTCCCTGCATTGTGGCCAGGTTGTCTTTTTTGGGGGGGGTGTTTCTGCATTTTTGGTGCTGTAACTCAAGCTCAAGTTCCATGGTGCAGAGTTGAGCCTCGTCCTTGGCTTGCAGAGTGGGATGAGTGTTTTCCCACCTGTAAAATGTTAGGATGGTGTTAGGCAATGCAATATCTGCAGCACTGCCTAGGCAAGGGTGAGGCTGGGAGCCACTAGAGAGTTCTGCTTGCCACAATTTGGGTTTCTACAGGGAGCTGCTGAAGGGTTTTGTAGCCACTGAAAGCACAGGGAAGAAAGGACGTAGCTAGCACGGAGGTGGGGAGAGGTTTGGGAACAATCTGCCTTCAAATGGAAAGAAACTCCTTTCTGGAGCTGGTCAGAACTAAAAGATGTGCTAAAAACAGCCAAAGACATTGTTCTGCAGAAAATAAAAGCCACCAACGTTCGTTTCTGCCCATCTCCCACCACCCCCACATCCATATATGCATTTTTAATCCAAGCAGAAAAGAGGGGATTTTATACAGCAATTTAAATCAGCTCTTGAATAACGGAGCCCTTGTTTAAGGCAAAAGGACAGCAGCAGACCCCAAAACATGCCTGGCAGCATGTGGCTCCGTGTAGCCACTAAAGGATTTTATCCTTTTTCTTCCCCAGTTTCATCCTCCCTCATCCCTGGCTGCTGAGGTCGTTTTCCTGCCAGCATCCTGTGTGTGGGTTCGGGATGAGTGAAAGGGTTCCTGGGCTCCCCTCTGGGGGTGCTCCCCTCTGGGAGCTGCTCCCGCATCCCGCGGCGGGTGCGCGCTGCCCTCTCCCGGCTGCAGGCTGATCGCAAGGCTGACCCCCTGCCGCCGGGAAATTGGGGTTTTGTTCCTCCACTCTTCCTTTTTTCCTTTTTTTTTCTTTTTTTTTTTTTTTTTCCCAACTCCACTTCTGCCCTCTGGCTTTTGCTGCATTAGCTGACCCTGTGTCCCTTCTGTTTCTGCCCAGCACTCCAGAGAGCCAACAGTTTTCAGTCCACGGCGTTAAATAAGTATCAGAGTTGGAGGAGAAAAATCCAAACGAGTGAGTAGAGCCTGAGAAGTGACGGTATCTTCTATTCGTGCTGTTTTCCTGTCTTTTAGTTGTGTGTTTTCCCTCCTTTCCTTTAGAATTTTTGTATTTTTGAGTCACTCACTAGTTGAGAAAACAGAGATCTAAAGCACACCAAATGTATCTTTCCATTTTCTTACCCTCAAAAGATCAAACTTTCTGTGTGACTGTTCTCTGTGTGACTATACCCATCAGCAGGTGGTGTTCACGTTCATTCTCCAAGTGGGAACACACATTCCCATCCCAGAGCTGCATATTTTGTCTCTAGCCCCTATCTGCACTGATTGCTTTTGATCAGGTGAGGGGACACTGGGTCTGACCTGGTGTCACTCATTAGAAATGCACCTAGAGGTGCCTATTGACACACTCCCACAGGTGCTGTGTCACCTCTTCTCTCTTGGGAAAAAAACCCAGGTGGCACTTCTGGGTTGGTGAAAGGGAGAAAGCCAATCCCAAGAGGTGAGCTGGTGAAAATAAGTGTTAGTGGTTCTTGTCCTCTTGCAGTTTTCCTTGGTTTGGGCTGACCCTGTGGGATCACACAGGAACGCAGTGATTTCAACAGAGATTGTGCTCTATTCACTCCTAAAACAGTGTGGTAGCCCCTCTCAGCTGAGGCTGCATCCCAGTACCCTTTCTCCTGAGCTGGGGTCCCCAGACAAGACACCCACCCTCAGTTTCACCCCTGCTGCCTGGAACTGGATCTGCCTCCTGCCTCGGCACAGCCCTCAGCAAGGGCACACACTTTGGCTCTGGCAGGCTCCTGCTGGGATTGGCTTCACCACTGTGGGGCTGGGGGAGCTCACCAGCACCCCAGAGCCCCTGAAAGCTCTGCCAGAAGTGCTTTTGTGTCTGGGAGCCTGGGGTGTTGACAGACTGGGGTGTGACACATGGATGTGCAGCAGCAGCAGGATGGGATCTGTGCACGGGACCGAGTGCCACAGCTCCTGAGCACGGAGGGATTTGGGAATGGTGGTGACAGCTGCTCTTTAACCCTGCCCCAAGCTGCCCTCTGTAACGGGGGGCATCTCTGCTGCTGCTCAGGGTCCCATTTCAGAGAAATTACAGCACTATTTCATGGTCCTGAGAGGAGGCCCCCACCAAGCCCTGTGAAGATCTGTCCCTGGAGAGGCAGCTGTGGCACACCAGCAGGCAGGACAGGGCTGCACTTCCTGGGATTCCCTGCACCCCTAAGCCATGAGGCTTTGCCATGCTCTGAGAGGCTGCATAGATATCACACCAGGGGGAAGTCCCCCATGCCTGGGATGAGAAGGTGGGATTGGGTGTCCTCAAAGTCTCGTGGCATCCCTATCAGCCTTGGCTCTGCCTCTTGAGTACTGTAAAGCATGTGGGAATTGGCATGGACATCAGAGTTTGGCTCCACCAAAGTCTTGGGCTTAAAGTCTTGCCTTAATTGATCTCAGTTTTTAAAAGATCAGTCAATAATGATTCTTGATCCAGGTTTGAGTGTGGGGTAAGAAAGACTGTTAGAGAGGAAAGCAGACAAGACTGGGGGGGGGGGGGTGTCACTGTTAATTTTGACTGATTTTCAGCTTGTTCTCAGCAAGGGTATTACTTAATGGTTTGCCAACTAATTTTTCCATCATTTTGTTAAAATCTTCCGTGGGCCTCAAGGGCTCTAGAGGGAGCTAAAAGCCTTTGAGAGAGAAGCAATGTGCTGCATGAGTTTGCCTGAACCTCAAGTATGCTGTTAAAATGAGGTGTAAAGCACAGTCAGCATACACTGGGAGCAGAATAAAGGCTTTTTTTACTCTCTGGAGGAAGACTGTAAGTCATAGTTTCTATATTTAATCCAATTTGATTACAGGAATTCGTATGATCATCAGTCACATGAAAAAAACCTCTGTCTCCTTTTCAGACGTATTTCCCCAAACACATATGTTTCATAAACAGCACAGTGTAGGCAGCCAAGGAGAGGAAATCAGTGTCATGGCTATATTGGCTGAAAGGCTCAGAGCAGGATATTACCTTTCAAAACCTTTAATCCCCATCGCTCGGCCACAGGGAACGCCGTGCTCTTAATTTATCTTGGGATTTTGGGCCAAGCAGATCATGATAGTGCCCCAGGGAACTTTTTTTTTTTTTTTTTTAATCCTGTTTTGAGAGCAAAGCTGAAAATACAAGTTCAGCATCTTGGTGGGAACGAAACCGTTTTCCCTGTGACAGATGGGGAGCTGTGGCTTTGTGTGGAACAATGTTCTCACATGTGCAGGGCCCGTCCTTGTGAGCCTGCCCACGAGAGCTGGGGTGGGAAGCAATTCTCCCCATGAGCACG
Organism: Acrocephalus scirpaceus scirpaceus; assembly: GCA_910950805.1. Lineage (NCBI taxonomy): Eukaryota > Metazoa > Chordata > Aves > Passeriformes > Sylviidae > Acrocephalus > Acrocephalus scirpaceus. Next base: position 57,362,485 of record OU383780.1, read on the forward strand.
AGCAGACCCCTGGGCTGGGGGGCTTTATGCCCTCACCAGTGTTCTGGCTGTCGCTGCTGCAGCATTTGCATTTCCCCTCAGTGTCCTGAAGCGTTGTATTTGCTCCTGCCAGGAGGCTCAAGGCTTTAGTGGATCAGGCTGAACCCCCCTGGCTCACTTATGCAGGTGGTGGTGGTGGCTTTTTTATCCTAATTGTGGATTCTCATGTTTTCCCGTGGCTCAATTACAGAATATAAAGGTCAACCCCTGACTGCCATCCCTGCAGGAGCTCCTTAACAGGCTCCAGCACAGTGTGTCCCTCCAGTCTTGATCAAACATAACAAGTTGCATCAAGATTGGGTACAAATAGGTGAGACACTGAGAGGAAAGGAAACTCAGCCTCCCTCCCTGGCTTTGCTGAAGTCCACATGCAGGAATTGTCCTCTCTGTCTCTGGAGTGTTGCTTTTGTCCTTTTGCACCTTTTAAGCCCCATGTAGAAGAACCAAAGTTTGCAGTGATTTCAGAACTAATGGTTGGGTTTGGGAGTTAATAACTGAGCTGTAAATATACTTGTCGTGTTATAGCTGGACATGATAATACCTTGGATCAGGGATACTTTTGTTTGTCCAAAGATTATTTATTATGTAAAATTCCCACAGGCACAAATAGTGGAAAGTTCTCCTGCCTCCCTTCAGGTGCAAGTTGTGTCCTTTAGTAATTAACTACCTTGCCTGATCCTAGGAGAGCCCCCATTGTGCTGCCTGTTGTCCTGGCTTGAGAGATATTTTTCTGTCCTTACTGCCTGCAGGTGGATGCATTTCCCATTTTTATCCCTATTCTGATGGAGAGCCCTCTCAGAAGGCATCCATATTCTTCATTTCTTGGAACTACCCAAAGTTCAAAAGTCACAGGTTGTTTTGACTGCCTCCGCCTCGGAGGCCTGAAGGCCCTCTAAAGAGGACTGGTTTTCCAGAAAGTTTCCTGGAACTCAAAAGCTGCCAAGAAGAGGAAGCAGTTCAGGTCCACCGCTGAAAATATCAACATGTGTTTGGCACAGCACGCAGACACATGTGTGAGCAAAGCCATGAGCTTCAGTGTTGTAGGCCAGTTCTTCAGGTTTAACTCTGTCCAGGAGGCTCTTCAATCTTCTGCTCTTCTTCTTTAATTGCAGGCTTCACTTAAGGCAAAGCCAACACCAATGGGGAGGTAAAAGTTGTGTCTTTTGCAGGCTTTCCTCTGCTGTCGAGCAAGAAGCCTGGGCTACACGGCAAGGAGAGCTCAGCCAGCTGCCAGAGTGGTGCTGCAGAGGAGCACTCCCAAACGCAGGTACGAAGGAGAGACTTCTGTTGGGGAATGTCTGCTCTCAGCAGGCTGTCCCTGCTCCTTTACATAGTTTTGGACCTCACAGTAACCACTGAGGGTGGAGTCAGACTTGTGCTGTACATAGGGAACAGACTTGGATTTGATGTAATCATCCCCAAATCAAGCAGCTGTGAGACTCAGGCCTCGATCACGTGAGGAGTTAGCCACTCATCTGTTGCATCAGTCATAAAATCACAGGATAGTCTGGGCTGGAAAAGGGCTTCAACATCTCCTACTGCTCAGGAGCGTCTTCTGTGTCCTTCAGGACCTGGGATTTCCGTGTTATTTTCTGGGGGATTTTTATTTTTAGTTTTTTTAAGGATGAGGAAGGGTGGGCCTGCCATGAGTGCAGCACTGTAGGAGTTGTGGCTGACCATCCCAGGCAAAGGGCAGCACGTCCCTGGACTCCTGGAGCCAGGTGGAGCAGGGACCAGCCCACATCCTCCATCCCCTGGACAGTTGTCCTCACCCTGGGTTAAACATGACTAAAATTGCTTGACCTCAGGGCCTGTGCTAGGGAAAAATCAACTCTTCCACATCCACAGTGGTGGCTGAAATCCGGTGCGGGACAATGGGGCCAGGAAGGGAACGTCCCAGGGGAGCAGAGCTGCACAACACTGCCTGGCCATCAGGAGAGGTGACTCCATTCAGCTCCTGTTCCACCAGCGTTACTTAGTGGCCTTTTTCTTACTCTAAAAAGTGAGAATTAAGAGAGTGTCTATTTGTTTATTGTGTTCCTTACACTTTTTTTTTAATCCGAGATCCTGGCCAGTAACAATTTTAGTCATCAAACAGAAGCGTGAAACTAAGTGGAATCATTATTGCCTTACTTCTGATGCTTCTGGGAAATGAAAAGTCAGACAGATTAATGGCTTCACCCATGTGAATTTGGGTATCTGGCACAGAAGTGGAAGCAGGAATTCAATCTTCACACCATCCATTATCACATAGCACTGATGATAAAATGCCTCCCTTGTAAGGAGGAAGGAATAACTCTAGTTTTGTTCTGCTGGCTACATAAACTGGGCATTTATCCCTGTTACTCTCTTCAGCAGAAGATTTTGGTGGCTGGAGTAATGAATTTAAACCTTTACCAAAGGAAAAATAATCACAAAAGGGAACTAATTGAATTGTTTAAAACTACCATCTTACATTTTATAATCTTTTCCGGGTCACTTCTTCCATTCCTACCTGCACTACATAAACATGCAATAATAGAAGAACATTTGGAGAGGAGGGATAATGGTCTCTTTTGCTTGCTCAAAACTCTAAGGTGATGCAACTGGAACACACACAGGAGAACAGAGCAGATCTGCTCTTGTCTGTTTTCCTGGAGATAGGACTGTTTCTTTCTAAAGAAAATATTAAAAGTAATTCATAAAGATTTGACAGATTCTTAGTATGAATAACATTATTTTTAGACTATTAAAATTTCCAGTAGTATTAGATCTCTGCTCCTAGAGAAATATTAGCCCTTTAGGGAGAAAAGCTTTTCTCACATTATCATCTACATGTGTATTTGTGTATAAATTAAATATTATGTTAATTACTATTATGTTAAGATTAAAATGGATTAAAATATTTTATGAAATAGAAGCCACACAAAGCAGTGTTTTTATATCCCTAAAAGATATATTTTTTTATGCACTTCACAGTTGGCTTCTTACAAGAAGCCACCAGAAACTCCGAGAGGACATTTCAAACCCTGCAGCCCAGGATTTCAAAGGAAAGGAAAAGCCAGGGAGGTGCCTGAAGGCACACATTGCTATGTTCCCCACTGTCCTTATCAGAGCAGCACCACAGGTCCTCCACTGACCCCTCTTGGAAATGGGACACTGGCTGCTGATTTTTATGAGCCTGAAGACACAGACAGTGACACTGGGACACACTCAGCCTGGGACTGGAAGGGAAAAACATGGAAATACACCTCTGAACCAGAGCACTTTAACAGGAAGGCAGAAGCGCTGTCATCTCTGGATTTGAAAGAGAAAGGTGGCAAAAATGCCAGGCACCCAGGAGAAAAGCTTGAGCAAGAATTGAAGGAGGCAAAACAGAGGCTTCCTACTCAACAGCAGCCCTTGTGTGGCTCAAACAGGACAGAGCCAGGTGGGAGCAGCCCAGGGCATGGAAACAACAAAGCCCTGGAGAAGAAGGATGCTGGCTGGAGAAAGGAAGTGTTCAAAACCTCTGGTTGTCCTGGGCCTCTCTTTTTTGCAGATGGTGCTCCACCAGCTTCATCAGGGGACACAAAGGATGCTCTGAGGGTTGCAGATGTGGTTTCCAGGGAGCATGCAGCCAGCCAGCCAAAATCCCCACTAAGGCTCATAGCCAATGCTATCAAAAGGTCCATTTGGGACCTAACCTCAGCTCCAGAAGGAATAAAGCAGGACTCGGACAGCCAAGTCAAAGCCTCTTCAGAACAAATCTTCTTCAGCTTCCCCAGCACTCCTGGGTATTCCCTAAGCCAAAGGAACAGGAACAACAATAATAAAGTAAGGGAGTGGCCAGGAAAATATGTGGGAGATGAGAACCCTAACTCAAATCCATCACATTCTTCTGTGGGCTCTGAAGGGATATCTCTAAGGGATTGCAGGGGAGAGGTATTCTTCACACCCTACAGTCCTTCCAAGACAACCCATTTACCTCTGAAACCAGCTTGCACTAGGATGGAGGAAGTCCCAGGACTCCTAGAAAAGTTTACCTTTGAAGACAGTCCTCTACGAGCTCCCATGGATGAAATATGTATCCGTAAGAAAAAGTCCACTCTTCTTTCATCTGCAGAGCCCAAGAGCTCCTTCAAGGACAGTCTGGATGACTCTGCACAAAAAGGGCCACTCTTCAATAGACTGAGAAACAAAGCCTGTGAAAGGGAACGGAATTCCTTGGTGTCATCTGTGCCTATCATTAAGGACCATGCTCCAGAAAGGTCGTGCTATCCTTTCACAGGTGAGAACCCCAGTGGAATTACTTTGTTATTTATTATTATTACTGTTATCATTATCATTATTATTATTACTATTGTTACTGTGTAATAGCACTTAAACTTTGAAAGACCTGTGCCTGACCATGCAGGCACACATCTGTGGTGTGCTATGTTTAATTTCTAGTTATTTTCTACACAAGGAGACTTAATAAATACATTTTGTGGCTAAAGTTTAGGAGATGCTACAGATTTAAAGGAGCGGAGTGGATGTGCAAGCAGAACCAGCTCCCTGGAGCCAAGTTTGGTTTGCTGCTCGCTGCTGTTGGGACATGTTTGGGTCAGGGAATTGTCCTTGAGGGGTGGAAGGGGTGGCAAGGCAGAGTGGGATGCTTCTGCACTGACACTGAGTTTGGAAGGGGGACTAGAGCAGGCAAGCAGAAGGACAAGCACCAAAACCTCCAGTTTTTGCTGTGCAGAGTGCATTTGTTTTCCCTCCCAAGAGGAACCAGAGACTGAAGCAGTATGTTTGCAGCAGCAAGAAGCTTTTCTCTGTGTTTGTGATTCCTTAGCAGGTGACTCCTCAGCTCTGCTGTCAGAGTGACCACGCTGTGGACGTGCTTTTGGGAGTTTTGCAGTGTCATTAATATCCCCTTGTTCTTTAATTTGAGAGGAGAGAGCACCTTATTGACCTCCTCTGACCTATCTGTGACTCTATCTGGGCAGTGATTAAAAAGCATCAATTTTCTTGTTTGCTTGCAAGAGCAAGGTTAGTATTAAAAGTGCAGACAAGTCCAAGAAGTATTGATGCCAGACCAAGAGCAATCTGAGCATAGGCTCAGAAAGAATGAAGTGCAGCACAAATTCAGGTGCGAAATATGAGGCATGAGAGCTGCACCCACCTTTCTCTGTGATCCATCTTTCCACTGCAGAAAGTCTCAGTTATTTAACTAAATAATCCACTGAATTTTGTTGACACACCTGTTTGTCTCTTGCTTTACGAAATTGCAACCCAAACTGTGACCCTGAAATCTCTGCTGTGTCTCAGCAATAAAACCAAAAAAGCAGTAAATAATTATGCAGAATGTAAAGTCACTGAAATGTTCCCAGTGAGCTGCCAGATCCTTTTGCATCTCTTCTGCTTCAGAACTGCCATACACTTGTGAGGGAGATACAGTACATAAGGCACTTGATCTGGAGCTCATTGAAAATGATAGAATAACTCCTGCTCTCGTTCCTGAATTTTTGGATTGGATCCTTGGAGCATCCTTTATCCAACAACTCACAAAACCAGGCATTCCCATTGAGCCAGAAGATGTTGAGGACTGCACTGAAGCCACAGAGAGTTGCTAGTTCACACTTCTCACTGTGTTCTTAAATGGGAGGCCTTTTCAGGGTCTGCACCTCATCACTGCCCATCAGCTAAGCCAACCTGACTTGCTCTTAACTAAATGCATTACAATAATTGGTATGTTGTGCTCATGCTGAAGTGGGAAAAGTTCTTGCAAGGTTTGAATAATGCTATCCTTTATTTATGCTGAAAATATTTGGAAAAAACATGCTGGTGTAGCATTCCTCTGCTGTGCAAGCCAAAAGAGAAAATATTTTATTACAATTAAGAGAAATTAAATTATTACAATTATTGAATATAGGCAATGCAAAGTTTTTTTAGAAAAAAAAGAAAATGAAGCTCTAATCTAGCTATTTGGTCAACTGTTATCTTCAATGTTTCAACATTGAAGTTTTTCAAAATTTCAAGTTTTTAAAACATTCATATTTGGGTGAATCTATATATAGTAAAACTAGTAAAGAGCTGAGTCCTGCTTGGCTCTCAAAATGGCATTTCTGTCTCATACAGGCACTTGCCAGAGGCCCAGGCTTGGCAAACTTTAATCTCGAAGTGATGACAAGCTTTAGCCCACACTTTCTGTTATTATTTTCCTCTCTTGAAATTTACCACAAATTTCAGAAAATTTCTTTAATGAAAAAAAAAAATACTCTGAGCACCTTGCAGAAGCCGATTTAATGAGACTACTCCTAATACTCCTCTTGGCTCTCTGCAGAAGAGCTTTGCTATCCTGTTTGGGGTCAAACTTGCTCTGTGCAGGTATGGTTGGTATTGCATTGCACTGGTGTTTTCTCCCTCAGTGGCTTGTGGATCCAGAGAATGAGCTGGGTGATAAAAGTTCATGGGCTTGAGAGGAGCCCTGGCCAGCTCATGGCAGAGAAATCCCCTGGAGAGTAACCAAATACTTAGAAACCACTTCTGGTATTTAATATGCTCTTTCCTCCCGTCCCTTCCTGCCACGTGCTCAGCCCCCAGCTGTGAAGAAGCAATCTTCACAAAAATGAAGAATCTTAGCAACACAGTGCCTGTTGTGATGGTTCTGGCTTCTTTTTCTGCCAAGGTTGGGATTAAAACACGGGAGTCACCGTTTCCTGTTCTGACTCGGTGTTTATTATTCCTTATCTATATTACAGCCTCAGGAGCCTTGAGATCTAACTAGCAAGTTAGAGAGCAAAGGTAAAATGGAGTACCTCTAACTCTTTCCAAGGTTATTTAAGTGCTAATCACCCAATAACGAGGTGACACCTATATTATTTCTATTTTTGAACCAATAATGGCCTGCAATGCAGACCCTTTTCACCCAATTACAGAAAACCACCCAAACCCATGTAGAAGAAGGAAGAAGGTGAAAGAAAGAACAACTAACCTCCACCCTAAAGTCTCCCTCTCACCCCACATATATTACTATATACCAAAATCTTAAAATCTAAGTTTCCAGAATTCCAACAGCCTGTGGTTCAAACCTACACCTGCAGTGGCACCTTCCATATCGGTCATTCCAGTTCCTGATGTCCAGCCTGTTTTTGTTAGGCAAAAAAGCCTGATTTTAAGGCCTAACACTTCCCCTCTGTTTCTGGTCCTCAGAGCCACTTGAAAATTTGGGGCTGTGCAGAAATCCAGCTGCACAGACAACTTGTATGAGACCTAGACAAAGCTCACTCATAAAAACTTTTCAGTGGGAGACTGGTTAAAAAAATAAAATAAATCCAAAGTTTGCCTGGAGAATATACAACTGTCCACAAATAACCACGCTGGACTTCCTAAGTGCTATTCCAGATTTTTGATTTACTGCACAAATATCTTTAAGGCATTTGTCCTCTGATGCTTCCTTTGTGTTTCAACCTGCAGTAAAACTCCCCCCAAGAAACTGATGGATAAAACTGTTCAATCAGATGGCTAACAATTCTCTCCTGAACCTACTTGCCCTTTTGAAATTCAAAAGAATGCCAAAGTGTCATGTTAATTACTGATACTTAGGACAGGAAAACAAATTCAGGTGATGAGAAAATGTAATGTGCTGTGAACTCACTTTGCTGATTTTGTGCACCCTCAGACTGGGAAGGGATTGCTTGCAAATGTTTCAGGCTCCCATTACTGCACTGTTGTGCCCCAGAAAGTCTGTGTGTTTGCTGCATTCTGCTCAGTGAGGACACTGCTCTTGCACTGATTTTGTATTTTAGAAGGGGAACTGAGGCACTAGAAGATCAATTAATTAAGATTGCCTAAGACCACATGAGAAGTCTGTGGAGAAGCAGAGATCTGAAACCAAATAGCCAAGTGCTCTCTTTCTACTGGTCATTCTACTTGATTTCTACTGGCCATTCTTTCCATTTCCTACCAGCTTCCATGTGGGTTTGGACACCAGTGCCCCAGGAGATATGTGTAACTTTATCTCTCTCTTTTGCAAAACACTGAAGTTCTTACAGTGGCCAGGATTAACTCCCATGAGTTTTACAAAAATGTGCAATCTTGGACAGTCTCGGAGGAAGCCAACAGATTAATTTAACAGCATTATGTTATCAAAACAGATCCTGCTACAAGACAGTCTGTGTATTTAGGCTGCAATCACTGCCATGACATAAAAACACCCCAGGAAAGAAAGGGAAGTGAGCTGTAGCAGGCAGATTGACACCAGGGGTGGGGTTTCCCCATAAATCTCCAGGAAAACCAGTAGTGCTCCCACATCTAACACAAGGGATCACCTTATGAGCCTCTTCACATGACACCTCCCTCGTTTTTCAGAGGACCTCAGGTTTCCTAGGAAAAGGAGTACCTAGGATGTTCATGTTAAGGGAGAGGTTCTCAGAAGCATTGCACTTTCATCTGAGGTCTCGTTCTGTGGGGAAGGAAAGTTCAGGTATAACACATGCTAATTTGGAAACTGGGGAGATGCTAGAGTGCTCAGGAAAAAAGAAATACGTAATAAATAACTCCCAATCTAAAGGAATGAGATGCCTGGAAAGTAAGAGTCCAAGTCTAGAAGACTTGAGTTAATATTTGAAAAAGAACCTACGTTTTTGAGATCAGTTCTGTAGCAGATCGAGCTTTAAAGCTTGGCATATTTGGAGGCAAATTATTATCATCTAACAATTATTGCAGTTCTAAATTTCAGATTTTAATGACTCAGTTAAAGTCCCTAAGTTTGAACATTTTTGTGTTTATTTTGTCCAAATTCTCACAGCTGTTGGCCAAGTTCTGCCTCTCCCACCCTGTTTGGTTTGAGGGGTTTTTTGGGGTTTTGGTTTGGGGGTTTTTGTTGTTTGTATGTCTTATTGTGTTGGAGCAGGCTGCTTCTCCTCCAGACCTTGTAACGCTTCCTAAATTATTGATATCACCCAGAGGGGAGGACAGGGTTAGCTTTTTCCCAGCACAGCTGAGAGAAGAAAGGGAGCGTGTAATTGCTGGTGTTTCCTTCCAGCCCTGCCAGGCTGCAGGGTCTGCCCTTTGCATATTGTGGAATTTGATTTCTCCGGCGGCGTGACTGCGGGGTAGTTACTGCAAACTTCTGGCTGCATGGGGAAAAGCAAGGTGGAGGAGTTTCCTCACTAAAAGAAGCAGTGGCTGATGTTCCCCACGGCTGGGAAGGGCTGTGCCTGTCCCTGCTGAGGAGAGGTGGAGTGCAGCTGGATGTGCAGAGCAGGGGCAGTGTGGCAGTGCTGTGACCCCAGCACTCGGAGCCACCAGCCCCTGGCAGGTCCCAGGCAGCTTCACTGAGCATGAGGACTGGGCGCTTCTAAAACTGAGATTGCTAAAAAAAACTCCCACCAGAATCTCTGCCTCAAATTACTTGGATTTGCTTTTATTGCTTTACTGTCGGAGATGAACACGTTTCATAGATCCTGAGTTTAAATTAGGGCTGGAGGCAAAAGTCCTGCTTGAGCCCTGGGACCCAGAGCAAGGCAAAGCAGAAACATCTACACTGGGAGAAGGGGAGGTGATTTTAATCTGACTACACCTAGAAAGCCAACTGTTGCCTTGTAGATACAAAGGAAAACTAACACTGTTAGCTTTAAATAATGTACATTTCCAAGATGCCCAGCTGTTAATCATTAACCCTGTAGCAGGTTGAAGCATAGGGACAGATGTTCCAAAAGCGGCTTTATTTTCTGAAATTAAGAGAATGAAGCTATGCATTAGACAAATTAAGAAGAAATTCAAATATTTACACCCACTTGAAACAAGATGCTGGAAAAACAGGCAAGATAAAATTGCTGCAATTAAGTGTAATTTAATTTATAGTTCTGAAAGCATGCTTCTTCCAAAGGCAGACTTTGAGTTTTCCTTATGGAGTGTATTGTTGTGATGTATGGATTTTCCTGACTTCTTATGGCATTTTAATCAACAGCCCAATGATGTGATAATATTCCTAAAGCAGAAAAATAAGTGACGTTTGTTTAGACATAATTAATGAAATATTTATGTTGCATGAGGCTGTGTGATAAAGCCCTGTTCTCTTAGTCCATTTGCTTCTGATTACATTTGTGATTTTTTTATATGACCAGACATTCTGACGCCAACTATTTTACACTGAGCAGATGTCATGTAGTAAAAATGGGTGCCAGATGCTACAAGCCACATAAGGGTAATTTGTTTAAGAGCTGGCTCAGACTTTGTGCATTCAATTACACTCTATAGTGAGCTATATACAATCATTTAGGTAATATGGCTAACTTCAGATATACATTTTAATGAATGTTGAGTGCATTCAGAACAGCGTGTTACATGCAGGGTGCTCAAGGAATTAATTTATTCATTTGTAGTACCAAGAAAAAAATTAAAATAAAATATATGGCCAGACAGTTTTTGACAGGGATCAAAAATTTAATTAGTGCTGTCAGCTGAATTTCCAAATTGCTCTAGGTGCTGCTGATTAGAACTCAGGGCAGGTGCAAAGTGTCTGTTTAAGTTAAAGAAGAGTATCTTTTGCTTCACTGACCATTTTGGTTTTGTATTTTAGGATATGAACACCTCCCTGTCAGAAGACAAGCTACTGAGTATTCTACTTCATCCTCCGATGAGGAATTTGAATCCAAGCCTTCATTAACTCACAAGGTAATCTTGAGCTGGAAACAGAAAGGTATTTCCTTAGTTGGGCTGTATTTAAAATTCATCAAATGGTTTTGATCTAAAACACGCAGCAATTCCTTCAAGTGGGGATGGGAACGTTGGAGGTTACATGTCAAGGAGAGAAAACACATTAAGACAGATGAGCATCAACATTTCTTTTACCTCTGTGGATCTTCAATTCCCCCAGGTTATAGCAGCGCTGACAGAGGAGGTCCTAATTTGACAAACAGACAGGTTTCACTGAAACCGCTTTGAAGCTGATTCTTAAGCGGCCGTAATGCGTGGCCCAACAAGCAAACTGTTGGAAAAAATAAACCAAGCAGATGCAGATTTCCTTTGGGGGAATACAGATTCATTTGAGAAGTGCTGCAGGCAGGTTGCCTGGAAAACACTCTGTTTGTGGCTCACACGCTTGTGCTGATTAGGATAAAGTCACTCCCAGCCCTGTACCCCGAAACTGCAGGAGCAGGAGCTGAGGGGCTACAGCAGCCTGAACCCTTCATACCCAGCTCTGATGTGAGGAAACACAGCTTTCATTGTCTGAATAGCTTCTCAGATGTGTGTTTATCTCTTTCCTGTGCAGATTATCAGCAAATGTAATTAATAGTATGAGGTGGCCTTTCGATTTGCTGCCTTTGGGGGTGGGGGGGGAGAGGAAGGAAAACAAAGTACTGAAAAACACTGAAAAATAAGAAAGCTAAGTGGGACTTCGAAAGGAAACAGAGGAACCAAAGCACAGCAATGTGTGGCAGCACTTGTCCCTAGTAGGTCTGTGTCAGGATGTGCTGAGATGGCAGGATTCTTCATTCATCTTTCCTGTCACAGGAAAGACAATCTATAGTACAGTAATGTTATGGTGAATTAAAAAAGGTTTAAATAAAATAGAGAAAAGAAGGGAAACATGAGAGCAAACTGGATAGAAACAACCCCCAGCAGTTCAGGCAGTCACAGGGAGGGCAGGACCAGGCAGGGAGAAGGCAGAGCTCCAGGGAAGCTGCCAGAAGTGGGAAGAAGGATCAGCTGTTGCACATGGGCACCAGCAGTGATGCAGTTTTGATGCACATTCCCCACTTGGTGTGCTTCTTTCAGCTGCCTCCTACCATCCCTTTTCATGGCAGTTCTGGCTGCTATTTTGCCAGTGCCACAATTTGTATCTGGCAAAACTCCGTGGGAAAAATTTTAGTGACTTCCTGACTGGTTAATTTTTTAATTGTCCAGTCTGTGGTGCTCATGTGTCCTGCCTCCTCAAAAATGGGAACACCACAGCCTTGAAGCACTCCAGGACACTTGGGTCAAAGGCAAGATGGAGCAATGGCAGGTGATTCCCTGCCCAGCCCTGCAGCATGTGCTGTCCTGATCTCCTGACAGCAGCAACAAGTGCCCTGGGGAAAAGCAAAAGTCTCTGTAATGCAGCAGAGAAATGACATTAGGGAAGGTTTCATAGGGCTTCAGGTAGTGTCCCACTATGTGAATTTACCACTTTGGGATTTGAGAATTTACCACTAGCTGTAGCAATGGAAATGGGTTGGATTTCCTTAAACTGGTGCTTTCCTCAGCCTGTGTATGGCCACGTACAGTGGGGTGTTGTTCACAGTCAGCTTTGTGATTTGGAAATGTTTTATTGATGCTCATTAGGGTTGCCTTCAGATCCTGTAATGATTTAAAGCCAGCATAGCAAATGCATGTAAATGTTCCTACATGGATGTTTCCCTTTTGCCCCAGCACCCTGCAGCAGCTCCCCCTGCTCTGGGCAGGGGATGGGGTCAGAATGTCCCCAGGGGTCAGTCCCAACCTCCACGGCTCCATCGTGCTGGGGGGGCTTTGAGGAAAGCTGCAATGGCATACTTAGGCTTTGATTGCCTTTTCCTTCCCCTCTGTGTCTTTTACAGGCAAAAAGGGCTATCAGAAAGAGAAGGAAGCTGGAGAAGGAGACAAAGCAGTTGATTAAACAAGAGGAGCTGAAGAGGCTTCACAAAGCACAGGTGAAAACGTAGCTTGCAGATGTCCCCTTTGTCTCCCAAGGGTGACTCGTGGGTGTGGGGGTACCCAAAAGGGGCTCTGCACCTCCCCTCACTCCCCAGTGGGGCTCACTGCCCCCTGTGCTGAATTCTCCCCAGCCATCAGCAGCAGGAAGGTGCATGTGGCAGGGCCCTGCATCTCTCTGGGGGACAAATCCATGCCGGTCCCTGGAGATCATCATAATTACCATCATAGTTTTGTAAATGTGCATGGAGAACAAGAGGGAATGGTGACTGGCAATAAGAGAAGGGAAGAGGGAAAGAGATGGAAAGGGGAAATAACATCAACCCCAGAGAATGTCAGAAACTCAGCCATTACCTCTGTGCATTACAGGAGGATACAAAAATACAGTGATGGCTTTTGTTCTCTCCCTGCCACAACGAAAGTGAATCATTTTTTTTCTTAATGAAAAGAAAGTCACTTCATTTTATACAGTCCCTGCTCTTCAGAAAATGCTAGGAAAGCTCTGGACTCTACTGGTGTATTATTATTTCCAATTAGAGTTTGAGATTTGTAAATGCACTTCTGCAAAATTTGATCTCAGATGTATCCTATTTAATACAAAGGAAGAGAAGCTATGTTTTCGTTTTTGTCTGAGAATTGTAAATTATCTTGAGGTAACATTAGATGCAAACTTTTATTTTAATGCTTTGTGGAGACAATCAAGTCCAAACTTTTTGAATGATCTTTCGTATTTGTTAGGCTGTTGCTGAGGGCTTGGCTTGGAATGCCCTAACACAGCCTGAAATGGTAACTGCAGAGCATCTGTCTTTGACACTTCAACCTTTTAAGGTGTTTCATCCTTTTTATCCCCACCATACCTCTAAAAATCTTATTTCAAAGGGAATGGACAATGGATGTAGAAATCCTTCCTGAAGTGCCACTGAATTGTCACATCTTAGCTATTAGGCCCTTTTCTTTCTGAGTCAAAAGCTGGTGAAATATGAAAGCAAACCAAATGAAATCCCGTGGACAATAAAATAGCTAGCAGAGCTTTCCAGTGGTAAACCTTTCCTACTTAGATGAGCCTTACTAATGTAATATCTCAGAATATTTGTCTCTGAATATGAAAGTTGTGACTTTTTACACCTTGGGAGACACGGAAATGTTATGATCACTTTTTTACTATGGGAGAGCTAAAACTCAGAAAAAACCTGACGTTCTTTTGGTGCCTGTGATACTCACATAAAATTGTGATGGACACCTAGTGGCATATTTAAATTGCTTAGGTGCCTGGTACACTCAATGAGCTGGCAAGAGCCACGACTCCTCCGAGACCTTTCCAAGCTGTTCCTCTAAGCACTGAGACCATCTTTTGTCTCTGAGTTTTGAGGCTGTGTCTGTAGCTTTTCTATCATTACATTTTTGCAGGCAGTCCAGCGCCAGCTAGAAGAACTGGAGGAAAGACAAAGAGCTCTGGAGATTTTTGGTGTCAAACTGGAGAGAGAACTAAGAGGAGAAGCAGGTACACAAAGCAGAGTTCCCTTGTTTAGTGGTGGGATTTTTAACCTGTTCAAGAGCAGAGGGTTTTAATGGTTGTCATGGAAATAGTTTGGTGCAAAATCTGAAAGGGAACATTAACTGGCAGGACAAAAATGATTGATAAACCATTTTCTCAAACTCTGTTAGCTCAAACACCTTTACATTGAATGCTTTAAACTTTCTGTTGGTTATCACAGATTTGGAATTATTGACAACGCTATTGAACCTGAATTTACATTTCCCCCACCCCCCCTCTTTTTTTTTTTTTTATTTAAGTCCCATCCTGAGCTTAATTTCATCTTGTGGAGGGAACCAGTGAGGTTTCCAAGAGCTGTATCTCAGTTACCAAGCCAGCAGCAGCCCGTGCCTAGTAACAGAGTCCTTAATGACTTTCCTGGAGTGTGAAATGCCATTAATGTGATTAGAGCCAGCGGCCATGCTATAGCAACAGCAGTCTGCAGGCACACACACAGACCCCAAGAGCACAGCTTTGCCCCCAGTGGGCAGACGATGACAGGGGTGTCACCCCGGCCCCAGCCACAGGCAAGGTTTCCCCTCACCTGAGCCAACACTCCCAAGCACCCAGGGCTGTGCGATGCTGCCCCTGGCCAGCCCTGGCACTGCTCCCCAGCACACAGGGGGTGAAGCAGAGGGACAGGACACCCAGGGGCTCCTGCCAGGCTCAGATTGGGGTTGGGAGTGTGAACTGTGCCCGGAAGGGACTTCAGAGGGGGCTGTGGGTCTGTGCTGAAGGGACCGACAGCCTGAATGCAAATGTGTCTTTATTTACCTTCACTTCAGAAAACTGAGCCTTGTGTTTTCCTGACAGGCAGTTGCACAATGCAGAAAACCCAGCTATGCTTTGGCACCTGATCTTGTTGTTGTCTTAACCAGGCAATTCAGTCCAACCCCTTCATGCTGGCCTTTTTAAAGCCATATTTCATAGCAGCTCTCACCCCTCTTCTTACTCTGCACTAATCAGTTCAGCAAGAGAGCATTTGCCCAACCTTTTATATTTATTAACTAATTTCCTAGAACTGATCGTGTCAGTCTATTCCAAATTTTATTGAAAAATTTATCATCTCTTTTTCTGCAATGAAATCATAACCCTTTATCAAACAGCACCCCCTTACCACCTGTGAGAATGTCTGCCAAAAAGGCTGTGAGAATTTGGAGAGTTAGCTTTTTACTTCTGATTTTTATAAAGGTGGTTGTTTTCTGGAAACCTCAAAAATATAGAGGGACAAGAAGCTTCTAGCTCTTGGGATAGACACAGGATAAATGGCCTAGAGCCACTTCTTGTTGTTGCTGTTTTGACAACCACATTTCCTAAAGAAGGCTGTCTGCCAAGAGATCGATGCTTCTCATTCTCTTACCATCCCTGGTAATTGGATTGCCCTCATTAAGGTGAAAGTACTGTTTTTTTTCTCCCTGTTGATTGTTTGTGTGTAGGTGGCCAGTTACAAATAGGGCAGATACTGAAATGTAGGATGTTACTGTCTCTCAATAACTCTCCTGGTGCAAAAGCACGAAGCCATGAGTTTCCCAGACAAAATGTGAGTGCTTTGTTGCTCGTAATAACATATGTGTAATGATGCAGGAATTGGTGAGTTTAATATTCTGTTCAAGCTTCCTAAAAATAATGAGCATTATTGTTTAATGAATGACCAGTGTTTATTAGGTTAAGTTGTATTTAAGCAGGTCTGCGCTTATGCAATTCAAGTGATTTAATAGGTATTATTAAGGTAATTAGAAAACGATCACAGTTCAGCAATAATATTGAGCTGCAAAGGTTGTGAATAACCAAATTTAGAGGCAGGCCTGCAAACACCAGTCTTCAGTGACATTTACGCAACTCTCCTCTAATAATTCTGTAAGCCTGGGATGAATGGCCTCTTTGTTAGGGGGAGTTATTCATTAGCTCCTCAACTGAATTAGAAGAGAACATGCGTGGGTGCGAAACAACTGCCATGAAGACTGATGAGCAAAATGAGGTTTTGATGATCTTCTAATTGTAGTGACAACAATTCATGCATTAGGAAAAAAAAAACCAAACCAACAAAAAACGACTCCCCAAAAAAGCATCTAAAAATATGAGAAGAAATAATATCAGTCCTATGAATAATTTTTCCTATTTTCGTTATTTCCCTATTATTCTGCTCCAAAATACCAAATAATAAATCACTGACGTACCGTTGCTTTGTTTTCCACTGACATTTGTGAAGGCTTACGGAGAGCTTCTGCCTACAAGAAAATGCAGAAATAGAAATCTCAAAACACGGTTTCCACTGAAATTAGCATAAGGGCTCAGTTGACTAAACAAGTCATGAACAGTGATGGTAAAGAAGAGAACCTACATCGAGAGAACGTTAAGAAATGTCTCCATGCTTTGGAAGGTGAACAAATATCTGCACATGTTGTAGCCAGGTTTTGATTTCACAAAAAACGTATCTGAGGTGTCTCAGAATTTTCAACAGAGTCAAAAGAAATCAGTTGCAAGCCTGTAGAAATAAGGAATAGAGGTTTTAACTGTACCTAAAAAGGTGCAAACTGGCCAAGATCCCTTTACTGTGTGATGACTGAAAGGAGGTGCAGTGAAGCATCAATCTGGAGGACAGAAGGTTCAGGTTTTGAGAGGAGTGTTCAGGAAATACTCCTCCACAGCCTACACAATTCCCTCAAAAGTGATGAAAATAAAAATACCTGTGATGTAATTAGAAGAATGTCTGACTTTCAAATGGATCTCAGTCAATGGAGACTCAGGTAAACCAGGAGGAAAGGTTTGCTTTAGCAATGCTGTAGGGAAAAGCCAATGTGGCTCACAAAACAAGCTCACAAACTGTTTTCCCTCTACCCTGTAAAAAAGATCTGTCAAACTGCATTATCCAAAATGCTTCTTTGGTTTGTTCTGCCCTTGGAAGGCATCAAGCACTCCATCAGACGTAAATAAGTATTAACATTGCTAGTAACAAACATTTGAAAAGCTCAGGGGAAAGATGTCCTGGGGAACACTTAGGGGGCATTCTGTGGGATGGAGGAAGAGGCAAAACAATAATTTTATTTCATCTTGCACTGAGGATTTTGTGAAAATGAATGGGTTTTTTGCAAAGTGCGTTATCTTTGCTTACCTCTATCAACCTACAATACACTCTTTTGTTAGAGATACAGAGCTTTTAAAGTGTAAAGAGGAAAAGTTTAAAGGAGGAATATTTTTGCCTAAACAAGGAAACAATGAGAATGGAACAGTAACCGTTTGTGTCTGTGGCACACTTATGCACAACAGCAATTGCAGCGTTTTTACTGACAGTAAAATAGATCAAATCTTGATGATGCCCCCTTTTCTTATGGTGACACACAAAGACCTAAGGCTCTGAATATTAATCCCTGAATTGAGAAACTGATATGTTCCAGCAAGGACCTCTCCTGCAGTCACTCTGAGAAGACACTTTTTATCACCGCTTGTTGACCTGGAAGATCCCACAGGAACACATCCATGACTGCCAAGTTTTAATGGAATCAGGCAGGAATTGAGGAGAGATTGCTTTGCCTTCTCTCATGGTTTTGTCCTCCTGTTTTGTGGTAATTTACAACTGGGGTGAAGTCCTGATGCCAGACTGCAGACCTGCACCCATGCCAGCGTGACTCCTGTCCGTGGTGTGGGGGCCCAGGGAGCTCCTGCGGTGCTGGCAGGAGGTGACCCGGCTTCCCTGGGATGAAGGTGTCTGGTGAAGGCATACAAAGGGCCTGGTGATCCCAAGCACCCAGCTATCCCCCTTGGCTCAGGAAGATGGCTTCATTGGGTGGCATCATTGCTGCCCCAAGGAAATGGGCTTTAAACTGCTGCTTGTGAGTGGAGTCAAACCCTGCCTCTAGTCTTAGACTGAGGGGCAGCTGAAGCTGTAGAGACAAGAGGGTAACTCCTGGGGCAAAAAACAAAGCACGTTTCAAAATGACAACAGAAAGGCATCAGAAATGCTGTTGAACTGCCCAGGACTCTGGCTCTCTCTCCCCCTGGTAATCTAGTTTAATGATACTCTTGTAATTGGTGTCTCTGGAGCTTTAACCTGAGACCTTTTGGGTTTAGTTTCAGTGCTCTCAGTCATATAAAATAAAGGTGTAGCCCCTCTTAAAGTAGAAGAAATCATATAAGCTTCCATCCACAGAAAACCGCCAGGCTGGTTTGTGGGGATTTTATTCTTGGTTACCTAGCATTGTGAAGTAAGGACTGAGGAGGAGAGAGCTTGTTTCCCTGCCTGCTGGCAGTTCTCCTTTTGCTTCATCCTAAATCTGGCTATCTCTGCTTCCATGTGTGGTGGGGAGTGCAAATACCATGGGCTGGGGCAGGAGCACGGGCTGGCTGGTGGCTTTATGCTTCTGAAGGTGCCGGTGTGTCACTTGGATTGTAGCCTCAACCTGGAGCAGTGTAAGGTATTTGCTTCCTACACGTGATCACTATTTTGTGGCAGCAGGCAGGAAGGGGCAGAACAGATGTGGGAGGTGTGCTGGCAGTGCCATCACTGTAATTCTGCATCAAAAGGAGGTGGGGTGGCTTTGTTTAGTGAAAAAATGAATGGAAAATGTGAAGTCATAAGGATGTTAAAAAGGACAGCAAGGAAAAGAAATATGTAGGTGCTCTGACTTGCCATTTGAAAACAACCAGGGGTTCTTCATTGCCAAAGAGTTTTGTACAGATGGTATTTTAGGAGAGTAAAGGTCCTTAACAGGATGACAGAGATCCACCCTTTTCTTCAGCAAGGCAGAGCCAAGCTGTGAGCTCTTTGGGAGAAAGGCTGTCTAGCAGTGATGCCCTGGCCCAAAGTGTTACAAAACCACCCAGTAAACATAGATTTGTCATTCAAAGCAGATGCAGATTTAGAGGCCAGTTGACAAGTGAAGGGAAACTTGCATCTGGTGTCCACTGGAAGCAGGGATTAAGTTGCTACTTGCCAGTGTGTGCATCCTGAGGTGTTAATGGAATATCCACTTAGACAGAGTTCAGCTCTGAAGCCCAGTTTCAGCAGAGACTCTCTTATCAGAGGCAGAGCTAAGAGACAGAAATTGTGCCCATTAAAGTCTGTGTGATTATTTGAAAGGAACAACTTTAGGACAAAAGTGTTTTAAAATCCAATGCATCTTTAGCTGCAACAAGCCACAACTGTCAACCAAAAATAGACAAAAAACCCCCTGTTGTACTCAGCCATTACTTGGGTAAGCTGCATAGAGCAAAACCATCTCCATTTGAAGCCACGTAGGAGGACTATTTGAAGATGAATTTAGTTGGCAAAAGCATTAGAAAGCAAGCTGGTAAAGCACATTGAAGTCTCCTGTTTCACACAGATTCAGGCACAAAGGATGAAAATCAGATACTACATGAATGGTTTGAGCTGGTCATGGAGAAGAATAAATTAATGCGTTACGAGTCTGAGCTCCTGATTATGTAAGTAAGGACAAGCATTAGTATTAAAGATGGGGAGGGGAGAGGGAAAAAAATGTACTCACAACACACCTGAACACCTTCCCGAATGCTGTGTTTGAGACAGCTGAGGAATAAAATCCAGAGTAGCTATCTGGATTTTAACAGTAGTATCCTGTTTTGAACATAGATTTGCAGCTGAGGCCTCCTCATCCTTTCCCTCTCATGTGGTTCAAACATTTCAATTCTGTATGATGCTCTCAACCAATGTGGCATAGAGGTGCTCTGCCTTCACATAATGTGGGTCTAATGAACACCAGGGCACCTTGTCCTGGGAGGAAAAACAGTCTGACAAATTCATCTGTTTTTATTGGACATAGAAAAAAGAGATCTAGAAATTCACTGCAGCCATGAAACAAGCAGATACACCAACAAAAGAAGCAAATAAAACCCACCTCAGGTGCCACTGTTGTGGCTGATGGAAGCAATGTTTGCTGTAGCTCCCTCACCTTGCCTCCCTGCAAACACACTTGAGACAGGCAGAGGTGACTCTCAGCTATTTTCTGGGCAATGTGGGAAGGCGATGGGAGCCTCAGCAGTCCTCACCTGCCCCTGGATTTCCCACCTGTGCAGGCTGCTCACTGCCATTTATCATTTCCTTATCACCCTGAGCTCCAGCCCCAGTTTCTCCCCATCTGTGCTGGGGCTGAGCCGTTCTGGCCTCTCTCCTTGTCACAGGGTGCTGTGGCAGCAATGCTTTCTTCTCACACTGCCTGTGAGTTAAAAAGGCAACAGTGGGCTGCTTTTAGCGCTGCAGGACACGAAATGTTGTTGTCTGGATGTGTTCACGTGCTAATTCCTTTGCCTCCTGGTGAGGCCCTTCGTGTGTGGATTCAGCCTATTCAGAACTACACTGTGGGTGCCACCAGATTGTTCAAAGCCTCAAGCATTGCTGTGCATGGGGGAGTTTAAGCCCATCCATAATGTAAAAGGTGGCAGTGGTACTGCTGGAGCTGCTCTGGAGATGTTGGCACAGGCAAACCTTTCAGCATTGGCAGCCCACGAGGAGAAAATAAACAGAACACAGAATCTCATAATTGAGATCATATTAACATGTATGTCTTGAGTGAAAAAGCTGCCTCCTTAACATACTTTTTGCTGTGCCCAGAGCCCAAGAGCTAGAATTGGAGGACCACCAAAGCAGGCTGGAACAAAAGCTGAGAGAGAAAATGGCCATTGATGGTAAGTCAAAGGGGAATGTGTGCTCCAGCCCACAGGGGCAGACCATGCCAACCCTGTTTGCCCCAAAAGGAACCAGGGTGGCTGAGGCTCCTGTGCTCCCTCTGAGTGCAGCTCAGCCAGCAAAATGTGAGGTCTTCCCATGTGACTCCTGGTGAAGACAGCTGAGCTGACCTGCCCAGTTCTATACTGAACTGGATCAGAAGCCCTGCACGTGTAATTGCACTAATTGTGCTCTCCAGGCAGCAATGCCCAGCTGATGGTGGACAGCAATGCAAAGTAACTTCTTCAGTCACCTAAACAGAATAGATTATCTGCTGTTAGGCAGCATTGCTGGCTACCCCAGTGTTCTGGGACTGCTTTGAGGTACTTGGGATTACAGCTTGGGCTTGTCCTTTCATTTGGGGTTTGAAAAGGAGCATGGGGAGGAGCAATGCTGGGAGAGGAATGGTTCCATAGCACTGAGTACCCCAAAATATCCTGTTGTGTTCTAGGCATGTGGATTGCAAGTGACGGCAGTTTTCAGTACACTTTCTGAAAAATGCTTTCCATTTTCTTACAGGTACTGCATTTCATGTTGGGATTTTTACCTTGCAAGCTAAATTTAGACTACAGCTTAGTTGCTTCCATAGTTAAGTAGTGCTTTCCCTATTCCTTCTAGTCTAAATTTTGTTAAAAGATCTACTCTAGACCCTAGGAATCCTAATGGTCAACTTCAAATGGCCCAAATCCAGGAGGAGATTTCCCTGAACTGCAACTTTAACAATACTAGCTGCTATTGACTACATTTGTCATTGGCTATAATGTTAATTCAAGCCGTGCACTAACAGTTAAAATGCAAACAGTGATCCGGTTCTTAAGCTCTTTTTTGTGACCTTTTAGACAGCCTTAAAGATGAGATGGATCTGAATGAGGAGGACGAAATTTTTACCGAGATGATGAAAGTGGTTGAAGAAAGGGACAGACTCGTGTGTACCTTGGAAGAGCAGAGAGTGAAAGAAAGAGCAGAAGACCAGCGCTTCGAAAGCCTTATATTATCTACAGGTTATCAGCTGAGCAAGGTTTAAACAGCCACGTGCAAATAAACATCCTTTCAGCAGTATTCCCTATCACGGAGATACAGTCTTCTGGAAAATGAAGGAATTCAAATTTAAAATCAGCTTATTTGGGAAACAAGCCATTTTGTTATCAACAGCTTTAAAGCAGTTCTTTTGCTTATAGCAGAGACAGTCATTTCACTGTCTGCTCAGAGGATCTCTGCGATACAGATTTGGACTGAATTTGCCCGTCTGATGGGCACCAGGGTCTGTGAAAGGGAAATCAGAGCTCCATTATTCTCTTGGAATTTTATTTTAATGCTGAGAGTAGAGTTTCTGAGGAACATGATGACATCATTTAGTATTTCTGAGACAGCCTTACTTTCCATCTGTTTGTCTGAATCTCTGTGTGGCTTTGTTAATATTTTGGCACAGCCAAGCCATGGTCAACTCTAGAAAAGTCAGAAAAGAAGCATCTCATAAAAATAGGGTTAGTCTTTATTTCTGGTGGAGGAAGAGTCGTTTGACTTATGACTACATATAAGCACTTACTAAAACTACTGTAAATGCAATGTCAGAAATGAATTTTTCAGGTATTTAGCAGTTTTATTGCACTGTGCATTTTTGAACAAAAAGTTAAAGCAATATTAAATCCCTGAATTTTGTAAAATGGTAAGGGATTCAAGGGGGTGACTATCCTTACAGCTGTTACATGCTCAAAAAAGTTTCTGTATATCAGAGATTAAGGTCTTTAAAATACGATAATAGATAATTTAAAAATAGTAATTCAGAGCCAATTGATATTTATAGGGCAGACTTTATAATTTCCTCATAAAATACATCACAAATTGTATTGTTGGGTGTGATGAATGGCAATTAAAGACCTCCCCGAGAATAATCCCATAAAAAGACTGCAAAAAATGTTGAGTTTCTAATATCAACATTTGATAGAAAATATTGTGAATGTATTTAAATTACATTTATCTTGCTGCTTGAGAATATATGCATATTTTTTGCTTAAAGGGACCATCTCGTATCTTTTTTGTACATGCGTTTGTGGATATTGGCAAAACAGGGTGCAGAAATTCTCCTAATTTAGGTAACTTCTTAAATCTGAGATAATTCTGCAATTTAAGATTGCCAGTATTCCCAACTGTATGTGTGATGCACTAGATTTTCAAACTGGAAAAAACAAGGGGAAACTGAAAGACTGGTTTGGGGGTTTTATTTGAATATCATTTTACCTCGTGCTCTGAGGAGATTTGATGTTCTCATTATTTTGTGAATGGTGCTAATTTGCAGCATCTGCCTATGGTACAGCCAAAGATAGAAGCATTCCTGTTAAAAAAGCTTTAAACTGGAAAACCTCTTTGTGAGTACTGGTAAAGTAACAGACACACTGGATCCTGTAACAATAATTTATGAGTTATCTTTAGGGGTTTTTGGTTTTTTGTTTTGTTTTTTTTTTTTTTCCTTCTGTATTGCAAGAAAATTGAAATACCCTTTCTAAAGGTAAAAGCAAGTTTTTTGCTATTTGCCACACTTGCAAGCTTTATACTGTTGCTCTGCTATATTTATTTATATTTATTTATTAGACTGTTTAGAGAGGGTAAGAGTGTCTGGTTACATTTTACAGTTTGGATGTTGTCTCTGATTTTGATTGAAAAACGTGTATTTCTAACAGCTGTGTACAGCAAAGCTGTGCATTGTAGAGTAGACAGCTTTATAGATGTGATAAATAATTAGCAATAAAATATGAATTGAGATTTTAAACAATGTTCTCAGTAACTGTAACTTGAAGGGATACCCTTAAAACATAGCTTTCAGGGCTTTAACATATAATTTGTCTTTCATCACAGTGAAAAGACCTGGAAGAATCCTTAAATGTGTTTCAAAATAACCACCAGACTTTTTTTCCCCCTCATTCATAGGCTAAGCATACCTGATCTTCAGATGACATTTTTACTGAGATAGATTGCAGTGATTGATTTTTAAAACTAACTCTATTACTTAAGACTGACACAAAGTAGGAGAGGCAGAGCAGCAATAAATATTTTCATTTTCTCTGTTGAGATCTGCTGCTATTTCCAGTTTTGTGGAGAAAATTTCTGGGTTTTATCACTGTCCCTAATGCTGCCTCATGCAGTCCTGTAGAAAAAGACAGTGTAGGAAATGTCATCATTTTCTGTGAGAGTCATAATGATTTCAAGGTATTTTTTAAAAGTGTGAAAGCAAAATTCTTAGAGCTTTGCACAGGAGGAGAATTCTGCAGAAATCTCCAGTTATATCAAAGACTGGGGCTTTCACCTCGCAATTACAATTAAGAAGTCCATTCACATTAGTGTTGCTATTGCAAATAAGCCCTGAGATTTCAGTTTACAGCAGATATCTGTTCAGCTATAAAACCAAACTCCAAAAAGGGAAAGCACCCCTTAGCTCCAAAGATTTGCATTCTTGAGAGTATCAGAGTCCACAGAAGCTGAGGGCCATCAGAACTTTAGGGACATCAAAAATATTCTTTGCCAAAGAAACACTTTTCTGCATGCCCTGTGGTTGTTACACATGCTCCACCCAAAACTGTCTGCTCTTGGGTGGAAAAACCTGTCAGGCTACACAGCTACCCTGCCTGATATTAAGTACCTCACAAGATTATATCCAAAAATAAACTGTGCAATTGATTTAGAAAATCATAAACTCCTAAGTCATTTAAAGCAGGTCTTTGTGTATTGTGAGAGTAGAGAAGGAGGTCAAAAAAAAAGAGGAGCTATGTGCACTGTTCACAGGTCAGTTTCATATGGTTGGCTTGTACTAGAAATGTATTTAAACACTGGTTTGGTTATCAGTTTTCTTGCTGCTCAATCTTTTCTGTTACTTGGCTCACTAATTTATAATAGATTTGTTCATTTTTAAGTTCATGGCACTGTCATTTCGGGATATAATGTGATGTGCTGGCATGTACTGAGTGTATCTAAATGGGCTGGTTGTGAGAAATTTTCTATTTGAAAGAATAAAATTCTGCCTTACAATTTGAAGTCCCCGAATCATTTCCATAGACATTTCTCTCCAGTGACACCCACAGAGCAATAATGTGTGATGAGGACAGATCTATAGGTAAGAAATTAAATCATCTTCTCAACTCATGTACTGGTAAGTAGTAAATGGCAGCATCTTGCAGTGCACAGATTCCTTTTGTAGCTCAGAAATAACGAGGTTAGGGGGCATCTTTAACAGCAGAGATTACAAACCCCAGGAGACCAACAACTTCCACACATGCTTACACAGGAATTTACCAGCTGGTTTCCTTGGGCTTGACACACAAATTATAACAGCTCCTTGAAGACTCGAAGAAAAGTGTTGATCAAATGGTGATCAAAATCTTGATTGTCAATTAATTGTCAATTTCCAAATGCCACTAACTTTACCTCTATCAGGTCATCTGGTTTTGTTGCTTTCTAGCAGTGGGAGAGTCTTACTGACCAAGGCACTGTGCTGCCCCGAGGAGAGAAGAGGATAAGCAAGAAGGGCCAGCATGATTGTCCCCTGCTCAGTGACTCTGGACTGTAGGTAGGTCTGTCCTCCTCACAGGACAGATGGACAGCTGCTTCTCTGCAGAGGTCAAGGTAAATTCTGGCATCTTTGAACTGAGATTTTCCTTTTAAGTGTCATGTCATTCCCCTTCCATCTTGAGGACTTTTCTGGCCCCGGAGCAGGGTAGAAATGCCACCATAGGAATTTACTGAGGCTCTTCTAATCACAGTGTGTGCATGCACCCCCCTTGTCCCCTGTTCAAAAGATCACAGGACTAAAGAAACTCAGTTGGTGCTTAGGGACATGGTTTAGTGGTGGATTTGGCAGTGCTGAGTTGGACTTGGTCATAAAGGTCTGTTCAAACTTAAACAATTCTGTGATTCTATAAAAAGCTCGGGAAAACAATTTTATAAATCACTGTTTGAATCAAGACCAATCCATTAGCCTCCAAGGTAAAGGGACACCTCGCTGATTTTTAGTGTGTTTGACCACAGGAAACAAATGCAGAGGTCTTTTGCCTTGAAACTTCTTTGTAGCCCAATGCATGTCCAATTTCAACCACGACTTCCACATTGGTTTAGTAGTCTTTTTTTTCTAGAAAGATACACTGTTTTCTTCCTTGCTTGAGCAAGTAACAGGATGTGGCATAGCAGATTGGAGACTCTGTATATCTTTTAAAACTTCACTTCTGTTAAGATCTAGAGCTGTCCCTGCTGGGTTTTGCATGGACCGTGTGTTTTGGCATGGTTTAGCATAATGGGTTTGCTAATGACTAGCATGAAAGTACTGTTCCTTCAGTTTTCATGGCAGCCACATCTCATGAGCCTGGGCCCTGGCAAATACTTCATGATGGGCAAGGTATTTGCTGGATTTCACCCAGATCCCTTTGCCTGATATTTATGGAAAAAAAAAGTGATTTCTTCTGTTGCTTCTAATGAACTGTGAGGACACCTGATGGCCCTGCATGCCAGTATTGTGCTTGTTGGAATATTCGTGTAACACACCTATGCATAACTACAGCTCCAAATGAAGGGTACAAGTGAAGCTTATTGATTAAAAAAAAAAAAATCATAATACTGATTTCTTTTCTAAAAATGTCTCAGGAAGGACAGTTGTAAATGCAAATAAACTTGGCCCAGTTCTTTTAAGTAACTAATTGATGTAACAACATGTTACCAAAAGTAGTAAATACCAAGATGACGTTCCCATTTTACCAAAAAAGTTTTAAACCCACTTTCTTTCCTCTGAAGCTTTTGAATAATTAATTTCTGTGGCTTTTGAATAATTAATTTCATGTATACATGTTCTCTTTTATCTTTCATGTACATTTTTCCTCATCACATCTTAGTATGTCTATTTTGCTCCTTGATGTACAACAAAAATTCATCGTATGTTTTAAGAACCTGTTTGGAAATACTCTGTTACTTTTATAAAACTATGTTATTTTGTTATATTATTTAAACAGAATATTCTTATACCAAAGAAGTTAGAGTAGAAAGCATAGCTGTGCTTTAAATTCCAGCATATGAATATGCCCAATCTTAATCTCACTTTGTGAGCTGTAAAGAAATTTATCTTCAAACGTGAGTTTTAGGTGATGCTGGCAATGAAAATTTGGAGCCCTTTTATCCCTCATCTGATGCTTTCTGCTGTTCTAATGCAGCCACATCGAGATGGTGTGGAAACACCTTCTCTGCTCAGCAGGCTCCTCTACTGTGCTGTTAACTATTACTCAGGGAGGGGTGGGCACGGTCAACAATTCACCACACAGAGCTGGCAGCCAGCACAAGGCTGACTGCAAGTGATTAGGAAAATAAAATGTGTAGATTTTGGTCTAGTTCTCCTCTTCCTGAAGTCATCAAAGGGTGTTCCTGTAGGCAAGCACAGCAGTAGCAGCAAGCTGATATATCACTTTTAAAAATTCCACTTCCGTTCTTTAAATGACCGAATGGTCAAAAGGCTGGAGCAGAGCTACAGCTAGGAGAAAAATGTTAGAAAAATACTTTAAGGCAAGTGAATGATTTACTGCACAGTCTTAACCAGACTGGCTGATCTTTCTTGCTAGCCTAGCCCATGGTTGGGATATTACATACCTTGCCTCTTCTGTTTCATTGGGAAAGTAAAACTGCTCCTGCGCATTCTGAGCCTCATATTAAAAGAAATAAAAACCAGCTGTGCATGGACAGATATGCAGGTGAACAAGAATTATTTGAAGGGTGGAGGGGAGGGAACTTAGCCACCTTTTATTGCCCAGCAAAAGCACATATGTGAGCAGGATACAATTAATTTGATGTAATGTTTGGCTCACCTGTCCCAACAAGGCGCTGACAGGGAGCGTGGTGAGACCTCTCACGGTCTGCTCCGCATTTCCCTGTGCCACGTGCAGCAGAGCCAGCCTGAACAGCAGCCTGCTGCCTGCTGTGTCCTGGGCTGGGATCGTGGAGCATGATCCTGGAAGTATTCCATGGTCAGATATAGAGCAGAGCAAACTCCATCCCCATAGCTGCCATAACTTACACCTTGTGTATACCTATAAAGCCTTTTGTGATTAATGCAATGTTAATTTAAGGCCATAACTTAGACTTTGTGTATATCTATAAAGCTTTTTGTGATGAATGCAGTATTCATTTAAGGCTGTATGTTCATATATATTCCTACATAAAAAGAAAAAAAAAGGTAGCATACGTAATTCCAAATTTAAGATATAAGGGGAAAATGTTGTAATTATCCTCAAAGAGAAACATCACAATGAGAAAAATACTGCAGTAATGTTACACACAATGAACTGCACATAAATCCTGAAAGAAATCCCAAAATCAAAAGTGTAAACTTAGGGTCTGGCTGTTGCTTTAGCATCATGGCTTAAAGCACACAGTATTTGAGTTTCCAGATCTGATAAAGTTCATCTTAAAGACATTGTTTCATTTTTTTCCCCTTGTGATGTCAAACTGCCATAGTTCACGAGGCTATTAAATAAGTAATACTGTATTTATCATTAATTTACATATACCAAGTGCTGAGAAATAGGAAAGATTCTGGGTCTTTTCAACACTTTTCTGAGGGACCTGGCAAATGCATGTTGAATTCTGACTACCCTGTACTGCACAGCCCAGTACCTGTTGCTCTTTGTGAGGTATCTGGCTTGTTCCTTCTGTATTTACCACAAACATAGGGGTACAAAGGCAAGAACACTCGTGCTTGCCAAAATGTTCTCTCTTCTGCTGTGCCCACAAAATCCTATATTGACACATCCATGTATAGTCATTTGGCTCCAAATGGAGATTCAGCTGGGTCACTGCTCTGTTTGTAAATGCCAGAGATTTACAGGCATATTTTAAAAAGTGCTTGATGAATGTATTTCTCCTTTTGAAAATGTCTTATTATGTTCTTAAAAATGATTCAAAACTGTTCATCTCCTAATACATACACTGTATAAACAGCACTTCTGCAAAAAGAGAATAATTATTTGAAATTCAGGCTGAAACTTGTAGACAAGAGGCCCGAGACATTACTGGTGCTACAAACCAGAGAGGAAAGGAAAGGATTGTGCTAAGGCCTGGGCTCATTCCTGCTTCTAACTGATGGCAGGATGGATGAATAGAGTTTTTCTCCAGGGCACATACTAACTGCATGCAACAAATAGGCATTGATGTCTACCCCTCATCAGCTAACCAACGTTACCAGCTTGTAAAAACACAACAATTATTAGGTGATTTAGAAATATCCTCATGGTAATTTCATTTCACTTATTATGCCTAATGGATAGCTAGATATTTGCATGAAGTGTGTGTGGCTTTTTGCCTGAATTGTTAATCAAGTGATTAAGTGGTAAGTGAAAGTAGTGCATCCAGATGACATTAATGCTGTTCCAGTCCTGGATGCCTCCTGAACCAGTGACAGCAAATTATCTGTTTTAAACATACTTCTCCCTTAAGCTGCTCATCTGCAAATCAAAGCAGGGTTGGTATAGGCAATCTATCGTGTTAAGTCACCTTTCCTTCCACAGGCTTTTTGTACTGGTCTGACTACAGCAGTTATTTTGTTTTGTAGAAGTGGATATGACAGCCAGTGGATGCCAGCTGCTTCTCACCACAGACTCAGCTGAAAACTGCAGGCAGAAGGGCTTTGCAAAACGTTATCCAGACTGAAATGTGCGTAGTAAGCTTGAACTTCAACTTGCAGGAAACTATTTGGTGATGCTTTATTGATTCATGAGGTTTTTTGTGTCCAGATCTGGGGTCTCCAACACAAGAGAGATGAACTTGATGGAGCACATCCAGAGGAGGTCACCAACGTGCTCAGAAGGCTGGTGCACCTCACCCATAAGTACAGGCTGAGAAAGTTGGGGTGGTTCAGCCTGGAGAATGCTCCAGGGAGACCTAGCAGCCTTCCAGTGCCTAAAGGGGGGTTACAAGACAGCTGGAGAGGGACTTCTTGCAAGGGCAGGTGGTGACGGAAGAATGGGAAATATTGCCTGAAGATGGAGAAGTGTAGGTTTAGACAAGATGTTAGGAAGAAACTTTCTTGGGAGGGTGGTGAGGCTCTGGAACAGGCTCTCCAGAGAAGCTCTGGACACTCCATCCCTGGAAGTATTCAAGGCCAGGTTATATGGGGCTTTGAACAACCAAGTCTACTTGAAGGTGTCCCTGCCCATAGCAGTGCGTTGGAAATTAGGTTATCTTTAAGATCCCCTCCAACCCTGACCATGATTCTGTTTTTCTATCGGTGCTGTGCACAGGATGTAGAAACATCTGCTGGCAGCCTGATCCTTCAGGCCCTTCACCTTGGTGTAGCTGAGGATGAACTGAACGGTGCGAGCCCTGACGCTGTGTCCACATCTCCCTTCACCTTTCGGCACCCGCGTTACCTGGCACCCTCCGGCGCGGTCACCTACGCTGGGTCACAGCCCCAGATGTGCCTGGCTCCTCTGCGAGGGCGGAGGATGGAGCAGGGGCCGAGGCGCTGCCCCCGGCTCCAGCCGGGCCCCCAAAGCGCGGCTCCCGCACCGCCCGCGGCCACCGGGAGCCCAGCGAGGGGAGCGGGCCCTCCCCGGCGTGAGGGCGGGCGGGAGGAGGGAGGGAAGGAGCGGGAGAGCCGGGAGAGCGGAGCAGGAGCTGCCTCAAATGCTTGAAATAATTCCGCTTCCGTTCAGAGCCGGGAACAGCCTCCCACGGCACCGGGGCCTCGGAGCCGTCTGCTCCGTCCCGCAGCGCCGGCGGCGGCTGGCCCAGCATGGCAACCTCGCCGCAAAAGTCGCCTTCTTCCCCCAAGTCCCCCACCCCGAAATCTCCCCCGTCCAGAAAAAAGGATGACTCCTTCCTGGGCAAGCTCGGCGGCACGCTGGCCAGGAGGAAAAAAGCCAAAGAAGGTAAAAATTAACAGGTTTGCATATTTCCTGGGAGTTACCTTACTGGGGGAGGGAGGGAGGAGACAGGGGGAGAGGAAAAGGCTCTGGGGAGCGGGAGGAAGGGGCTGGCGGGGAAGGACGTGCGGGGTGGGGTGGGCAGGAGGGCGGCGAGGGAGGAGCCGCTCCCGGGGCCGCTCGTGGGGCCTGTGTGCGGGATCTGTGTGCGGGGCCGCTCCCGGGGCTTGTGTCCAGTGTCTGTGTGTGGGATCTGTGTGCGGGGCCGCTCCCGGGGCTCTGTGTCCATGTCTGTGTGTGGGATCTGTGTGCGGGGCCGCTCCCGGGGTTCTGTGTCCGTGTCTGTGTGCGGGACGCGTTTGCGGACCTGGCCGGGGAAGGGCTCCGCAGGCCTGGGAGCGCTCGGGGGTTTTCCCCCGGCAGGATCTGCCTCCGCACAGCCCAGAAGCCGCTGCTCGGGCCCTGTGTGGCTCCTCGGGCGGTGTGCGGTCGGCACACAGCGCTGTGCGGAATGCACGCAGCTGATGTAATGTTCGTGGCCGCGGTCGCTCCTCAGCGGCTCCAAACGCAGTTCTCCTTGTGCTGAGCAAAAGGCTCCAGCCTCGCCACAGCGAGGAACCTTTGCGGAACGCCGAGCATGTACAACAGTCTGGCTCTTTGTCCCTACGTGTGAATTAGTACCCGCCTCCCCCTGAATTTTCTTGTGTGAAATCCTATGAGGGAGAGAATTGGAATTTAACCCCTCTCGCCCATCGTTTTCACAGCTGAACTTAATTTAAACGCGATGCAAATAGAGCCAAAGTAACAGTCACTTCAAAACAGTTTTTCAAGCAAAATTCATTGCTTGGGAGTGTGAAGAAGTGTATGAGGCTCAGCAGCCCCTTGCTCTCCATGTGTTTCAGACACACAGTGCTTCAGAGCAGCGCCAGTGCTGTGGACAAGGATGACACAACTTGGGAGAGCACAGCTCCTCATTCTGTAACTATCGCGTCATCTTTCTGTGATGTGCGGCCCTGCTTTTCAATTAAGTCCGTGCTGCACAGTTGTGCTCACATTATTTGGCTTTTTCTGGTCACTGCAGATGGACCAGATGTTGATGAAATAGTAAAGAATGACAACTCCATTAATTACCTGCTTTTTAAATTATTCTGTTAGAGTATTTGTGACTATTAGCAACGTTGAACTAGCAACAGTCTTCCTTGATGAGTCCATGTTGTAGGTATGTTTAGAGATCTTTAGGTGAGCCTTTTTCTGGCAGTTTGGGTATGTCCATTATATTGTTGTTACTATTAAAGTTTTTACTATTAAAGGCTTTTTTCCTAAGTGACAGATGTTTGAAGTCACAAATCTCCAGCAAACTATTAGAGGCAGCAGTCACTTTTATCCACAATGTTGTAATCTTACAAAAAGGTATATTCTGTGAAATCATAATTCTTCTGGTTACTTTAATGGATTACATTTATTGATTAAAACCTGCACCTGCCATTTCATTATCATTGTCTATCCTTTTGAAATTTTGGAACTGCATCGTCCTTGTCTTTTGTGTTTCCCAATTTTCTAGGGTCTAGCTAAAAATAACAGTGGCTTAGAGAGTTGGGATTTTTTTATTAACTTTGTAAGGACTGTTATTTGCTGATGGACAAAACCGAATTGTGTTAAATTCACCTTAGTATCCTTTTTCTTGGTTGTGTATTTGTGACATTTCTCTGGTGGAATCATATATAGAGGTGAAAGTGATAGAATGCTATCTTATCTTCCTGTTTATTGATTTATGGGTTTTAACACATTCACATAGCTTCAGCCTTACTATGAAACCTGTCCTCTTTATTACTTCCTAATTTTTTCTCTACTAAAAATACATACAAGTTTGCAAACTATTAATGAGCACTGTTCCTTGCTGGTTTTGGCCAGGTAGATTCCATCTTAAGTTGTGATTTTTTTTTTTTTTTTTTTTTTTTTTTTTTTTTTTTTTTTTTTTTTTTTTTTTTTTGGGGGGGGGTAGGGCTCCAGGTGTTTCTGAAGCCTAGCTAGGATTTTCAGAGGTCAGATTGTTTGTTCATCTAGGATCTGAGTTTTGGTGGTTTTTTCCTGCTTTAATCAACCTGTGGCAGGTTTCCTACGGAGGTGGGTCTTGGTCATAGAAGTGCACGTGGTTATTCAGCTGCTTACACACAGCATGTATTGGAAAATGTTCAGTATAAGTCAGGATAAATGAGGGACAAAAAATTCCGTGTCTTGGACTGAAAAATTCCATGTCTTTCAGTTGGTAAATGCTGCTGTTACACAGAGGACAGAAGTTTACTGATATACTCCAATGTTCTAGCACAAGGGCTAAGAACTTAATAAGGCACAAACATTTTATCTCTGGTAGGGACTATGCGGGTTACACTTCAGTACCATCTCTGCAAGATATGTGGTTAACTGTTGTAGGTGGTACATGATTACACATCTATGAGTTTTGTATTTATGTCATCAACAGGTGTTTTGATCATTGTCAAAATCATATTTTTGTATATTGCAACAATAGAGCCAGTGCCAAAATGCTTCACCAAATGAAAATCCTTTAGGATCTGAAGTGACTTTATGATGAAGAGTAATGCAGATTATTTATGAAGAGAGTAAAGTTTATGTAGTTTTAGGTGTAGTAAAAATAGTTTATAATACAACATAGAATGGGATGTCAGTATTGACATTAAGTTATACATCAAATATATAGCAAACTTTTGCTTATGAATATCAAATTTCTCGCCAATGGTAAGAGGTCCACCAGTGGAAAGGGTGAGGGTAGTCTAGACAAGTGAAGTGAATTCTCTAATATCAGAGCACAAATTATTGACCAAGCAAAGAGATACTTGAGATATCACACATGATGTAAGTAGGGATTAATCATACCATAAGACATATGTTAATATGGAAAATACATTGCCATTAAATATTATAGGGTATTTGATAAAACCTGGAATTTGGAGCTCAGATTTGTTTATGTTGTTGTCTGTCATGTAGAGCCTTAGTCTTAGGTTTTCATTTATAACATCTCATCACCAGTGTAAATCAAAGATGAGAACGTTGTACTTTGGTCTTCCCTGTGAGAGCATCTGCAGCTGCATCCCTAAATGGAGTATACATTCTGTTAAGGTAGCAAAACTACAAATTATTAAGTATGTTTGGAATTAGTTAAATTAGCTTTTTAGGCAGTGAGAGAATTGTGAACTAAGACTAGAATATTTGACAGCCTGTCTGCAAACTGAGCTGCGGTCTGCAGAAGTTATTTGTGGTTTTTATTAAGGTTCCATCCCCTTCATTGCTGAAAGGCATTTCAACAGTGGCCACCCTATATATGCTAGTGAAAGATCCCAGTCCTTATCTATCAGGAGCTCAGATATATGGTGGGGCTCATCAAATGAATAAAAACCCCCCACAAATTAGATTTTTTTGTAAGCTCCTTGTAGTAGTCTGGACTGTGTACTACATGTGTCTTTAAACACATGTAAGAAGAGAACAGAATGGCCTTTTTAAAAAAGAGGGTGGGAAGAGGGATTGTGTTATCTAATGAATTTTTCATGGTGGGTTTAGTAAGGTCATGTGTGGTTGTCCTCCTTGAATTTTTCTGGCCTGGCAACTAAACACAGTAAATTTGCTCCTTGTAATAGCTTACCTTAGTGGAGAATGTAAAGAATTGGTCCCTGACATGCAGATAAATCTGTGACGCATTTGGGAACAGAGAGTGAAGTTTAGAATTGCTTAAATTGCAGAGGAGCAGATGGGAAACAGACAGCTTGGACCCGTGAATTTGGTGGAGAGCAATTGTATGGGCTCAGTCAGTTTTCCAATTGATGTGACATCAATTTCAGTAATTTGACTGCTCTTCTGACTTGTTTATTTGGGCAGGAGAAAAAATGAATTTTCTGCTGTCCTCCACTTATTTCTTCTTTTTGTGTATGTCTTGTTTTGATTTAATTTTGGTATATGGGGTCGCAGTAGGCTGTGTGCCTCAGGGAAGAATATGAAAAACAGTGTAAAATATTTCTGGTGGTTTTTGGTAATAACCTTAACTTTCTTAATCTTTACTTCATGTATTTTATGGATTAATATGAAATCAGAAAAAACTAAGAATACAAAGTAAGTAAATGTAGGGTGATGAAAGCTTTTCAGGTGTTTTACGTAAAACGTTTGTCTTTCTGCAATCCCTGAGTAAAATGCTTTGCTGTGTGACTCACTGACAGAAAGATCATGCCTTGGTCTTCTTGCTCTGGGCCTTTTCCTATGAAATGAATATATTTCTTGGTGTATGAGAAGTGTTCTGCTAGATTTTAATTGACTCATTTTCTTTGGACCTGTTGCTGCAACTTACTGCACAAGAATTGCAAATGACTAGTTCTTGTGTCAGGAGATGTTTGTGCTTGTCTGTTTCCTGTGCGAGAGATTCTAGGCTGGCTGAAACACTCTGCAGACTTTTCTTTTCTTCTGCTCTTCCCTGATGCTGTATTTAAAATAAGTAGGAGCTGGAAACTGTGTCCTACCATCATATTTGCTAATGAATGGTGAGAGTGCTGATTTCATACTGGTGTTTAGAGGATGGCATGTGATGTCTCCTGTGAAAAAGAAGACATGGGCAAAACTTGATTGTCACTTATCAATGCTTTTCACATTCTGCTTTTCCCTGCAGCATATCAGTCCACCAACCCTAGGCCATCAGAGTGGCAGAGCAGCTGGTTTTGCTGTCTGACATTAACGTGTTTCACCACCAACCTCAGTGCACAGCAGCTGGGATGTGCTTAGAATCTTCTCCCTGTGTTCTGTGCCACACATTTCTGTGTCCCTGGTGTGCTGCCACAGGTGTGTTAGAGACAGCTACAGAGCTGATGCTGGACAAAGCCTGTTAGCATAACCATTGAAGGAACTACTGCCTTGGAGCAAGTTCTCTTGAGTAGATAAAGTACTTCTGTTCTGCGGAAGGAAGGAAGGAACGTGGACGAACTAAAGAATAGAGGGGAGGTTCACTTGCTTTGTTTGTTGTCATTTCACTGCTCCAAGGCTTCTGAGCACGTGTGCAGTAGGGGAGAAGCTCCCCAGGAGGACAGCGCCTGGTGTTGTTTGTGTGCTTTGAGGCCCAGTTGTCAGGAGATGTCTGGGGAGGCCTGAGCTGTGGCAGTGGAAGGAAGGAAGATAATTGCCTCTGAAAGCTGAACACTCACCTGTTGCTTGGGCTGGCCCTGCAGATGCAGCTCCCGGGCACGAATGTGAATGACAGCTCTGCCCTACTTGGGGCTGTTCGGCATCTGTCCAGCCAAGCTCTGCCTGGGTGGGGCTTTCTTTATCCTCCCCTCCTTTTTAATTGCCTTTGGCTCCAGCTGGTTCAGAGAAAGACATGAAAATACTGTGAATGCATTTCTGAATCTCAAAAGTGAAAGATAATCCTAAAATTATTCTAAAAAGTTCATTGTTTCAACCAAATAATCACAGCAGTCCAGTTGTGCTTGGTCCATGTGTTTCACATACAACTCAAATCTGCAGGAAGGTGTGAGTCCCAGGTGCCAGCTTTTTTTGTCAGACAGGTTATTGAGTGTATATCCAGAGTTATGCTGTCATGGTAGAGCCAAATGTGTGCATGCCTGCTTTAGGTGAGTGCAAAGGGCTTAGATCACACAGGATCTTGGGATGTGCTGCCAGTGTTGAGGTGAGCACAAAGCACAGCACTGCCAACCTCTTGTGTGCCAGAGGGGAGGC
This sequence comes from Acrocephalus scirpaceus scirpaceus, assembly GCA_910950805.1. Classification (NCBI taxonomy): domain Eukaryota; kingdom Metazoa; phylum Chordata; class Aves; order Passeriformes; family Sylviidae; genus Acrocephalus; species Acrocephalus scirpaceus. Next base: position 57,398,969 of record OU383780.1, read on the forward strand.
AAAGGAGCCCGTGGTGGTGTCTCACTGGGGCAGTGAGGGGATGTGTGTGAACACAGAGCAGGCTATATGCAAGATTAGTTTCTGAAACTTACTGCTATGGGATGTTTCGGATGCCAGAAATGTTTTTTAAAAGGAATGGGGGGTGGGGGCTAGAAGTGGGTCTGGGTGGATCTTACATGTCTCCAGGGTCCTCAGTGGCCCACTTGTAAATCACGTAGGCCATCACAGACATCTTGTGTTCAGAAATCATAAAATAGCTGTTGTGATGTCTGTTAGGATTGTGAAGCTGTTATGAAGCTTATACAAAATTCTGTTGGTTTGCCCTTCCCTGTTTGTATTGTAAGGAAGGCATTTCTGCCAGGTGCCAGGGCCCTGGGCTTTGATCTCCTGTTCTGACCCAAACCAGCCATGAATTCCACTGTTCTCTGACTATCTGCACGAGGGCAGTAGAGCCACTGAACTCCAGCTTTGCATTTGACTTGCAAAAGCAGCCTAAATTAGGTGGTAAGTCAGCTGCTGCAGAAGTATGCCTTTTGTTTCCTGACTTTTTCCCATTTAAATAATTCCTTCGTCATCTGAGCTGAGGTTTCAGCTAAAACTAAACAGGCATTGAAGAGCCTCCAGTGCTTTCAGATTACAGGATGGAGCCATGGAAAAGAAAAAAAACAACAAAACCAGCTCCAGGGACCAGCTCAGACTGACGCACCTTTGTTTCAGTGCTATTTTTTTCTCTACATCTCCAGATTTAAAACATGCATTCCCTTCGATCATCCTCATAAAAACATGTATCCAGTTTGCAGAGTGAAGGTGGATTTAATCAAGTAATCCTGTAGAATAAATATGAGGTACTCAACTAAGGATGAAGTTTTCATCCTCAGTGAATTGAGTGAGCTGTCAAGAGAATCTGGAGTTTTAGAACTCTGATGTTTCCCGTAGCATTTAAAGGACTCTGCCCTGAAGGTAAGAGAGGAGCTAAAAACCAAGGCTCTGGCCAAGAGAAAAGTTCTTGCTGGATTTGATTACTGCTTGTGGGCTTTACATCTTCTGAAATGCCTCACCTTAAAGACAGATTCCTGTAAGTACAGGTCTGTGCTTCTGGAACTCTCTCTTGGACAGAATCTCTGGGATGTATCCTAATTTTTATTTTCTTTCTTTAATGCCTTTCATAAGCATTAAATGGTGCCCTCCCTGCAGACCAAATAGTTTAATACTGGGTTCTCTGCCTTTCTCACAGAGATTAGGGTAAGGACAGTCCAGTTCATTTGTTGTGTCACTGTATCTGAGATCAAGTGCTTCCTAGTAACTTAATCCACAGCTCTGCAGTCTTTTTCAGCAAAATGCTGGTGTTGCTGAGGGTGAAATCAGCAGTTGCAGGGACACAGCTCTTTGTGAAGTGAAACTTTTGAAAATCAGTGTTGAAGTATACCTCAAGTCTGTTGCTTTTCCATCTACTGCCTTCGTCCTGTTCCTTTGCCTCCCTACACCAGTTCATATTCAAATACAGTTGTTGTTGTTGTATCCCTAACGCTAAGCTGTTTTATCAGCTAAACTGCAGCCAACCCCAAAGGGGGACATCCTGAAAGGCCAGTTGACACTGCAGGTGGTGCAGTCAGCGCTGTGCTGGAAGCAGTGTTAGGCCATTTTGCTTGAGAGAGGATGAGCTGCAAGGCAGGATATTTTGCAGTGCTTCACATTTTCACTTCCAAATGTGGGGCTGAAGGTGTAGCTTGCCCTCTGTGTGTTGTGTGCCTTCTCCAGCTCGTAGTAGTTCCTGTGCTGCTTTGGAGTATGTGCCTGTGTTGGAGCACTGAGTACCAAAGCCTTGCTCTCTACATGTATCATCATACATTTTCTGCTTGGTGTGCTAATACTTACTAATAGATAACATTATTTGGCTTGAATACCCTTGTCCCTGTTGGAATTGGGTGTGTATGTGTGTGTTGAGTGCACCAGTGAGTTAATTCACTTTAGTGACCCAACTGAAATACAAACAAAAGATGTCTTGGACCAAAAGCAAAATCAGATCAATAGCCTTTTGTGAATCCTTAGTCTACTCTGCAACTACCCCTTGAAAAGCTGTGCTCAGGCCAGAGAAAACCAAGGGCCAGAAAAAAACCAGGGATGTGACTGGTCAAGAGCGAGTTGTACTGGCAGAGCTGTATTAGGAAGATTAGCCACCATCTGTTCACCCAAATCCTGCACCTGGCTCTAGACTGTGCCACTGTTCATCAAGCAGTGATCTTACTCTAAAATACTAAAGAATTGCAGGGTGAAATAACAAGGCTCTACAGTTTCCCAAATGCTCTGGTTTCCTTTCAGTTTTGTAGTAGTTCACGTGAAATAATTGCATGTGGTGCTATGAAATGTTCTTATCATATGTGTGGATTTATTACAAAATTAGAGAGCACGTAGGTCCTGACTTAGCAATACCACTTTCCTTTTAATCTTTGCACTTCTCTTCTTGACTTCTTATTGATCCTTGTGTCAAGCAGCACCAAGTGTACCATGGTTGACAATATGTTACTTTTTCTTAATTATTTTTGTGAAAGAAAACACCTGGAATATGAATTTCTGTGAGTCATTCTTGGTAGCTGTAGTCATGGTTAAGTCCCTCTGGCTTCTCTGATTCCTGCTTAGCATAGAGCTGCTCCTGTTCTTTGCCCTTCTAGTGCAGTGGTAGAGCAGTCTGTGGCACTGACCTAGTGATGGGTGATATCAGCCTTTATTCATAGTGAAACCTATGGAATCCCTCTTGGGAAAAGGGACTTTAGGAGGAGAGGGGATGCAACAATTGTCAGTGAGCACTGTTCCCCATCAGAAGCTCTGGGCAGAGACTGAAGGGTGTGGTGGAGAAAGAGCAGCTCCAGCCCAGTAGTAATTTCCCAGACATAAAAATACAATCTCACACTGCAAAAGCTTTGAAAGAATAAAAAAATCCAAATTTAGCCTAAACATTAGCATTTCCTGAGTGTTCCTTTTACATAAGGTTCATAATTTTCTCAATGGAAATGTGTTCACAGGAAGAAAAAGTCTGCCACCACATCTATCTAAATTTCCTTGTGAGTTACCAGCTCTTTTCCAGTAGCCACGTTTCTTTGGTCATTTTCATACGGTGCTTTCCCGTGTTCATACCTACTAAAAGTACCTAAAACTCCACGTTACCGGTGATGGTCCCTCTTCAGACAGCATACAGGTGGCTGGATTCTCTTCTGTTAGGATTTAGCACTCCAGCTTCTCATTTGCTGCAGAGGGAAAATTGAAGTTGCTTCTGATGGTGGGGCCATTTCTGGGCTTTCTGGATTCTGAGAGGTGCATGTTAATGTGTCAGTGCTGTCCTGCTGTGGCACCTGCAGTTCTTCAGCCCATGGCTGATTGTTTCCCTGGAATTACAGAGGTGAAAGGCTGGGTGCTAGGTGATCACAGGGCTGTGGCTGAGCACCTTCCTGGCCCAGGGACAGACAGGTTTCACTCTCAGCAGACACACGGACAGGGTGCAGGCAGCCTACGGAGCACGTGTGCTTCAGGGCTGGGAGGTAAGGTTAGAATTTCCCAGACAAGAATGCCTAAATTGCCGTGCCCTACTTATCCAACTGTGAGCTGGAGTAATGAAAGGGAGAGTTTAGACAGAGAAGTACTTTGGGTACATTTAGTGGGAGAAGAGATGTTTTCTTTTGTATCTGTACAGGTGGTCCTTTTGAAGCAAGCCAAAGTAAGCTTCCTCACCTGGGTAACGGCCTGAATAGGTTGGCAGGGTGTGAATCCATTTTCAACACATGTAAAGAAAAGTGTACCAGTTTGCCAGTGCACAGCCTTTCATATATTTTTTTCTTAGCAAGTTTTTTCTTTGGCCATTGAGTTAGGCTGAGGCCTATTTTTTTTTTTTTTTACCGTAGGCAGTTTTAAAGTAGCAAACTATTAATAGGGAAATATTGGTTTAGAAGAACACTAATGCACAGGGGATTCTAGAGCAAATGAGGCAATGCTGTCAATGGTTCAGATTGTTCTTAATTACAATAATGGCATTATAGGAGCTGCAGTTGCTGTCGGGCACAAAAGAAGATAATGATAATGTCAGAGTGCTCAGAGTAAATGCAGTATAATGTATTGCAGTGCTGAATTCAAAAGATGATATGCCTAACTTGTCGTCAGAGTGCATGAAGAAGAAGAATGGTAAAAGGTCAGAACACTTTTTGTTGTAAATGTGTAGTTCAGGGTTGGGATTTTGTGGTTTGTTTGGGGTTTTTTGTGGCCTGTGCTTTCAGGCTTAAGAAGAAATGTCAGATCTCATGTGTTTAAATGATAAGTATTAATTTTATTAGAAGGTGCAATCACGTCTGTCTTACCCACTTGGAGTAAAGACCATCACTCTTGCTTTGAGAAGGAAAAGAAATATCTATTGGCTCAGTACCCTCATATCCTGAACACGTTTGATATTGATTCTGTCAGAATAAAAGAACAGGAATATGGTAAATTTGGCCTCGAGTCAGAATTTGCCCCAGTAGCCTCTGGAAGTATGTCCAGACCTATTTGATTCATGTGATCCCTCTTTTATAATGAGACCAAAAAAATTCAACTCTGACTTTAGGCGTGCTTGAAAGCTGCATTTGAATTTTATGGCTAGAGGCCAATTCTGAATTGCAGCACTTTTAAACATTTTTATGCTGTGCACTCAAATTCATTACTGCAGAGGAAGAGACTTTGCTGTTTGACTGCAAAGTAAAAGTTGCAGCAGAGCAGCTTGTGGTCTCGCATTCTTGTCACTGCTTTGTTATAATTCTCAATCGTAGGGACACGTAATAAGCTGGAAAATAGTGGTGGTATTCCTCATTATAGCACGAGTGTTAAAAGTGACTTAGCGTCTTGCATAACTCCTAAAACCTTACTGCAGTGGTGGGTTGAATAGGAAAAAAAATAATCAGCATCCAGTTGATTTGCAGCTTTATTCTTTTGTTCATTTTTAACTGACTTGAAATAGTTACCCGCAAATAAATCATCTTTGGCCGATTTGCTACGGTTACTCCCAAATGAAGCGAATTATGCAGAATCGGAATAAGTATTTTTTAGGAGTTTGTTGCCTGGCGCAGGAGATGCCAGCATGTGAAGGCAGTTTTTCCTCAGCAGAGCACAGGGTGCAGGCGCTCCGTAGGGCACAAGGTGGCTCCAGCTGACGAGGAAAGCTGGGAGCAGCCCAAGTGCCAGCGATGAGTGCAGAGGAATCGGCTGCTGCTTCTGCTGCGTCAGGATGGAGCTCAGCAGTTCTTGTGTGCACGCCTGGTATTCTGAAAATGAACTGAATCCTTAGCAGGAAACCGTGTCTAGCCTTAGAGTCACAGCAGTACATTTAGATTGGATTTGGGGTCTTGTGTTTCATTTTTGAAGGAGTTAGCCCAGTGGATTTTATCAGACATTCTGCTTTTGCCCAAGTAAAAGGTGATGATTCTGTGCAGAGCAGCATTCCCAGGGTAAGCTGTTGAAATAAACAGGGTCAGTGTACACAGTGAGAACACAAATGTAAAGTAAGCGAGGCAGAAGACAGGACAGAGAATGAAAGCTTAATGAGAAGGGGTTGGGGTTTTTTGGTTTGGATTGTTTCAGGTTTTTTTGGAAACAGGTCATTATAATTTAATGGATAGAGGAGAGAACAGAATAAGTTGATGAGAAAACCCCGTATTATAAACAGACAATCAGAAATGCTTTGTGTCTGATGTTGGTCTTGCACCCTGTAAAATAGCATTTTTGTTTTCAGAGTCTCTTAGAAGTGAATTGCTTGTCCATTTCTATTTCCAAAATAATATTAGCTGCTAACATTTTCATCTGACTGAAACACCTGAGAATTTTAAGGTGAGATCAGAAAAGGAGAAAGGTTTGTTCTCCCTGCACCATCTGCTTGGGCAACTGAGGCAGAAAAGGTGAATTGATTTACTCATGTGATCTTCTGCAGGCAAAGAAGTGGAAGGGAGCAGTGGTCTCCTCATTTCTGTGTTTAGTCTTGCTCCATTAGGCAGCTTTGTGCCATTCACAGTTTTTGTTGGGTTTTTAACTCTCTCATGCCTGTCCTGATACAGTTTAGATTTTTATATGAAACTAAACTTTTAACTGGTTAGGGTTGGTTGGTTGGTTGGTTGGTTTTTATATGTGAACTAGGTAGAAGTTTCTGGGGTTTGAATTTTTAAATATCCTTTACATACAATAGCAGCAGGAATTATATTAAATAGATACATGAAGAAATAACATTTCTTAATGTGGTCTTTGACTTTGTCCCAAAGAAGGAAGGTTTGGGTAAAAGGTTTAAGATGTTTTACTTAATAACAGTCCTTCTCAAAGTAATGTCAGATGTTAAAAAAATTATAAATCTAACTTCACTGTATTATTTATTTTAAAAGTCTTGAAGCGTGTAGTTTTCATCTTTAACATCTAATGGTAAATACAGTGAAATAGATTAGGTACCAGACCAACATGGAGTTAATGTTAAAACAGTGCAAAGCACCATTTTGACTTTGTAAATTCTTCGGTTTTTTCATTTTTACAAACGAATTTTATCAAAAGTTAGCTGTGGGCATGATTCTAATTAGTAGCTCCCCATATTAGATGTAATCCCTTTGTTCTTCATTCAGACAGAACGCCCATTAGGGTCAAAGAAAGTTTTGACTGAAAAAGGAATACAACAACTGGCTGTAGTTTTAGTACATATAGGGCCAGATTGTGGGTCAGGGCCAGCTTAAAGTGTACAGCTCCAGTGATTCCACATCTTGTGCATAATAGGCAGATCCTTCTCACTGTTATGATGGTACTTTATTAACATGTCAAATACAGAAGAAGAAAACCTGACAGTTTTATGGCTGCTCAGAATCTTATTAGCATGTCTTGGTGTTTTGTGTTTTTGAACTGAAATTATGCAAATATGTCTTCAAAAATATTTCCCTGTTTTCATGAGACAGCGAAGAAAATAGAAGTAATCAAAAATTGGTATTAAATACTCAAACAGTTCAGCCAATTAATAAATCTGCTGTTGCAGAATAGAAGGTCTGTGGGCTGGAGCTGGCTCTTAACTTAATGTTAACTTACATTTAATTAGCCAGACCAGATGGAAGCTGGCTAAGCTTCGCATGAAGGCTTGTGGGAGAAAGACATAATCTTCCATTTTGTCAAAGGAACTAATACCACAGATTAAAGGTCGGTGTTCTTTTCAGAATTTAAAGAGTGGATGCACCGTGGCTGACAGCAAGAAACAGCAAGGGCACTAACAAATTAGCTTAACCCCTGGGTGACTGGTGTACATCTCTGCTTCATTTGCTTCCCCAGTTCAAACCATTGGTCTCCACTTGCAGTAATAAATCCCAGGGAGATAAGAATGTCTGTAAGTTTTATTCTTTTATCAGGGAGGTAGAGTTGTCTGTAGGCAGTTAGCCTGGCTAGAGAGATGAAGGTCTGGGAAATGTTTTCTTACTCAGTGGAGTAAAACTTCATGCTGTTCAGATGCTAAGCACTTGGGATCAGTCTGACAAACCACTTAATTCCCCACCTAACAATGAGCGTGCAAGGAGACAAGTCAAGGAGGCAAGTCAAGAAACCATTCATGTGCTCAAAGAGGTGCATACATGGATCGTGTCAGAGTAGGCAGAGCTAAGGACTAAATCAGGCACGTTCTCTGCTAAGGCTTGGAAATGTAGTGCAAAGAGGGACTGGATCTATCAGACTGAACCTTATGTAGAGGTGCAAGAAATTGCACATCTTTATAAGTGAGGAAATGAGTCTATTAAAGAAAACAAAAAGAAAGAATGAAAGAAAGGGGTTAGGCTTATGCTAATTCTTTGAGCATTTAACCAGGATACTGCCCAGGGACTTCAGCAAGGTAGGAGAGAGTTCTTTCTGAGGTGGAAGATAGCAACACACGTTCCAAGAAATAATACAAACTTAGAGTTGCTATAAAAGATGAAGAAAGAAATACTAAGAAATAATACCAAGAAATAATACAAACTTAGAGTTGCTATGAAAGATCACATAATTGTGCAGGAAATAAGGTACCCTCTGCAGTAAGTAATAATTATTACAACTTTGGTCTGCCATCTTTGTGTATCTTATTTTCAGTGGAAATACCTGTGCACAGTCTAGCTTGGGAAAGGAAGCTGGGAAATAAGCACCTGCTGTTTGAGTCAAGTTTCTGCCTGTGTGCATGTACAGCAGTAGGGAATTAAATACCTGTTGGACTTTCCCAGGTGGAATGCTAGCACCTGTAGAGCTGGTAGGTGTCTTTTGAACACACAAATAACATAGCAGATCTAGGTGCTTAAGTTCCACAGCTATAGCCACTTAAGTTCCCACAAAGTGTAAAGTCCCCTGGTAGTCACAATGTATTTTTAAACAATTAAAAACAAGTCTTTCAAAACATTCTAGAGCTTGCTTCTACATTTGGTAAACTTCCTTGCTGCTAGACCACCTTGCCTAGATTGTTGCATATGGACTTTTCCACAGTGGCCACTGCCCATTTGATGGTTGTATCACTTGAGTGAAATCCCTTGGATGAGATGGGGTCAGTTCTTAAAAAGAGTGGAGCATTATGCAGATCTCAGTTATTAAATTGTTCTTGCTGACAGTCCCAGGAGAGAGGGCTAAGGACCTGAATGAACATGAAAACTAGGGAACTGTGCAACCTGTTTATGATTGCCTTGTGTAGATGGAGAATTGATACACTGAGGTGAGAAAATCTGTGCTGCTGTTCACTGTAGCTTTTGTAGAATGTGGATAAACACAAGATTCCAGCACCACACTCTGCAAGGTGCACAGAGTAAAATAATTAATTTTACTGTGGAAAGCTCTTCTACTGTGTCAGCTGAACTGGAGATTTGGAATCCCACTGAGTACTTTGAAAGCTGTATGCACATATATTTATATTGATGCTTTCATCTCTTTTTTCATTTTTAAATAATTGCATCCTGGGGATGGAAGAATTATTTTACTAGTCCCTGCTTACTAGACCACATTTATCTACAGTTACCAACTGGTGGTGATGGAGATACCACAGTTATTTTCCATTCTGAGTTACTAACATATTTCAGATACCACTTGGGGATAAAATATTTGAAGGGAATGGTAAATTTTAAAACCATTGTAGCTACAAATGATGGAATTAGCATTTACTTATCGAGTAGCTCATTTCAGCTTTTATAAAAGCAGAGAAGTGTAGGAGTAGATAGTGCACTTTTGGGAGAGGTGTAGGTAGTATGCAAATATTTCTTTTGCTTGCCTTGTCAGGTAAAACAGTGCACATCTAAACTCAGCTTGTGTTCTCAGAGAAATGCCCACAGAGTAGAGCCCAGTAGGATTTCTTGCAACAAGTACATTTGGAGAGAACCTTTCAGAGTAAAGTCCTTCATCTGCCTTTGAGAAGTGTGTCAGACATCTTCAGGTGGGGATCACACTCAGTTTTGTAAGGGCATGAGTACAAATTCTACTTTCATTAAACTGAAAAAACGCTGTTGAAATCAGAAGAGTTTGGGAGCTGCCCTTTTCAGGGAAGTTCTGTGCAGTATGAAACTTGCCAAAAACTAATGGATTGTTTGCAGGAAATTGGAAGTTAAAGTGCATGAGTCAGTCTACTTCAAGGCTGAACAGTTTCCACTGAACTTAAATAATGAATGCCAAAACCTAGAGACAGTACAAGCAGCTGCAGCGGTTTTCTTCAGTTGTTTCATCCAGGCACTGTAAGGGATTTTACGTTTAGGGATTTTAGTCCTCCTTGTCTTTTAGTTCTTCAGGCTTTAAAAGTGTTACATACATTGTTGTTACTGACATGGCAACCTTTGCACAAGAAGCAGCAACCCAAGCATCTTTATTTTTGCTTCAAAGCAGTTACTACAGAGTATGGACTAGAATGTGCAGTTTCAGGGATTTCATCTGCAGGAAACAACTACCATTACTACTTTTGTAATGACAACCAGAAAAGGAGAGGATCTTCTTTTTCCTCAGTTGTGATACTTGTTAGCTTCACACTTCTCAAAATATTCAGGCCATTTACTTCCTGGTGTGTACAAGGATTTCAATATACCTAATGAAATATATCAAACATTAGAGGAAAGACAGAATCATTCTCAATAATTCTGATTTGTGACAGATCTTATGCCCAGAGCATATTTGTTCAATAGACTACTTTTTACCTGGATACTAAATGAATCTAACTCTTTGTAGGAGTGCAGGAACAGAATGAAGTGCTTGTGTATATGCATGTGGCTTAGATTTCTTTAATTTGAATTAGTTATTTGATGTCTGTGCATGTAGAGAGTAGTTGAGGGTATGCATGGCTGAACAGATTCTTTGTCCTGTTCTGTGCTCCTGTTCTCCAGTTCTCTCAATATTTGAACCTTCTGAACATTTCTGAGTTGTAGAATCTCTGAGTGCACCAGAGCTTTGGGACTTTGGGTCTCATCCTGAAGAGAGAAGCTCCAGGTCACTATGTAAGCACCTTTGTGGCCCAGAACTGGGCACATCACTCCAGGTGTGGAAATGCAGGTGCAAAGCACTCCTGTGTCGTAGTTTTCCACCATGCACAGCATCCATGCAGCTCTTCAGCTATGATGTGGACAAGAGTATGGGCATAAGGTTTTAAAAAAATCTGAATATTTTGCTATATGAAATTTGCATGAAGTTGGCCAAATGCTTCTTGGTGAGATTTAGTCTGAGTAAGCTTAACATTATTTAGAAAAGCAATTAACTACTTTTTCATATAGAGAACAGTCCTGAATCAGGAGGAAAAAAAATATTTTGGTTTTGTTTTCTTACCTTTTTCAATTAGATGGAAACACAACTGAGGTTTTCAAAGGCAGCTGTAGACTTTCGTTGTGCTGAGTCAGTATAGCATTCTGTTACCAAGTCTAGAAAGGTGCCTCATAAATAATGGCTACAGACTTAGCTGTGTTAATTTACATGCATGTAATTCCTTTTACCCCTGAGTTTTGAGCTGAAATGCTTCCATGGCATAATTTACCATGAGGCCATGTGAATACTTGCACAAGAGCTGATGATCATGTGGGGGTGAGATTGATCAACAAGTTTGGATCAAGGTGCAATCGCCCCTTTCAAAAGCACTGGCCACAGCACAGGTTTCTGCATTAATTTGGGATATTTAATTATTGTATGCCTCAGTTTCCAGATGTGTGAAGTGGTGACGGGGATTAAATTTGGAAGAACCTTTGAGCTTTCTCGATGAAAAATGTTAAGGGTTATTAAGTGTGAATGTGGTGAAAGGCTTAGCAGACAGGTGTGGATTAAAGGAATGGTTTGAAATCCAGTAATTTAGTTCTAGGTTTAATTGAAAGTTGTAATCCCAGCAATTGGTGCCAGTGTCTTCTAGGATTTAAATCCAACGCAGTGGAGCGTGTAATTTAAGGCTTTACAGAACAGCATTAGTGCTTATATGTTTATCACTCAGCACGTGTTAGCATTATTCCTGTGGAATGCTCTTAATTAAAATCCAGGAGCTGCTTACAGTGCATTTGATGCTCACTATCATGAGCACTCGGTCGAGTTAGCAGCAAAATAAATTTAAAGGAATTATTTTTCTCAGAGCTACATGTAATTTACAGACGCTTTTGTAACCAGTGTTGCCAGGAAAGCACGGGAGGTTTCGGCAGCAGAATCCGTGTTGATCAAATGACTTCTGTTTTCATTTTTCAAATCCTAATATTAGCTTAAGTAGGAGGAAAGGGACTTTCAGTTGGTACAGCAGAAAACAGGATGCTTTTGCAGCAAAGTAGCCATTAGGGCATGCCTGGTTTACACATTGTACTCTAACGCCTCATGCTTCAAAGCCAGATTTGTTTTGGAAGAGTTACACCCAGAGAATCTCTTGATAAATGGGCGAAATCTGTTGCTCTGTTTTTGAAGGGAAGGAACACGCACCAAAAAAAGTGTTTTGTAACACAGTATTGCTTCTTTCTGACATTTTGCACTGTTTTTTGGGACCTGATGCTCGATAGATAGGGTTAATTGTTTCAGTGTGAGCAACCAAAGTTTTAAACTTTGAATGCTAACTTTTTGACCCCATTAATCATAAAACTGCCTGATCTTGCTTACTGTAACATTGCTTTTTTTTTAATTGATGAGTCATGAGCATATATTAAATACAATTTCTTTAAAAATAATTTTAAAAGTCCTTCTTGCATCTTAAAATGATTTTTTAAAGCCAAGAATTCAGCATATGTATGTCAGTACATATTGCAGTGGGCTTATGATATAATAGCTTCAATGAAAATTAGATCTAAATTAGAGTAGACTTTGAAAAAGGGTTGTGGGCACATGTTTTTGGGAGTGGCTGGAAGAACTTACTGTAGGGGAAGGTTCAGCCCTGTGTGTGCTCTACCTAGAAACCAGATAGTCTGATGTTTCTAGTTAAAGCAAGATGCAGAATTTAAAGCAAGGAACCGCTGAATATGAAAATTAATTTTTGTGTTTACACAAAAAGAAAAAATCCAGCTATGCTCTAATTCATTTTCTCTGGTTTCCTTTCCAAAAATATGTTTAGAAATTAAATAAAAAGCATTGAAGTATTTCAACAACCAGTTGGTTGTGGGTTTTTTGGTTTTGTTTTGGATGTTTTTATTGTTTTGTTTTGTTTTGTTTTTTATAATGTCATTAAAACTTCTTTGGAGGATAACAACCCTCTTGAGGACCAAAACCCTGCCCTGTTACAGCCAATGCTTACAGGGCTTTTTAACCCGCTCTGTGCACAGAGCAGTCACAGAATCGAGAAATCACGGAGCTGAGCGAGAACTGAACAAAGACCCGTGACAAAATCTAATTCTTTCTGTTGGCTCAGTTGAAAAACAAGTGTGTTTTGAAGCCTGTGGCCTTTAAGAAGTGTAAGAACATTTAACTCCTGTGTGTCTGTCGTGCTGTAAGCCGTGACCTGGCTGCCGCTCTGTGCTGCAGAGCTTCACGGAGCTGAGGTGAACCCCGGGAGTGCCTGGGGAAACTGAGGCACGGAGCCATGCTCTGGCCTCTGGAGGATGGAGTGCAGGCAGCTCCAGTGCTTCCCCTGCTCTTTGGACTTTGGGGATCGCTGTGTTCTCCCTGCTGGCTCACCCTCTTCCAGGTTATTTTGTTCCTACGCTGCTTTCACATTTTTCTCCCGGAGACTTGTTAATTTATCTACAGAAATTGTGTGTACAATTAGCAAAAGCCTTCTTTGGTCGCATTCACCCTTATCCCTCCCCCTTATTTTCCTCTAATTTCTGGTGACCCTTCTTTGACTTTTATTACCTTTTAAGAAGTGGCAGAATCGGGCCATTAAGTTGAAATGAATTATGAAATACTTAACCCTCTTGTCTCCCCTCTGAAAAGCGCCAACCCCACACGTATCAGTTACGCACGGAGTGCTTTTTTAATAGAAAAATTTGATGTCTGAGTGTTTGTCTGTAGCCTGGATTGCAACATAAGATACAAAAAGCATAAAACCAGAAACGGAATTTTCTCCCTTTCTGAATCCCTCATGTCTCCAGGACCTCTCCTTTTACCATTTTAAAAATGAATTTTGGATTTAAAAAAAAAAAAAATACACTGCAGGGTTCCACACTTTATTCAAGGAGTTAAAAGTCTGGAGCTGTGCTTGATGAGCCAGATGGTCTTCAACAGTAACATTGTTCATATTGTTTAGATTATCCTGTTGCAAGTACAGTGCCTCGTTTACCTTTTATGGAAGAAAGTGTGGAAAATTGACCACAGATGTAAGTAACCAAGAATGATGGCTGAGGCAATTCTTACCAGGCCTCCCTCTCTAACACGCCTGATCCTGCAGATAAAAATAAATAGAGAAATGTGAGGCAGCATGAGAAATATCTAGTGTTACCTATTTAAGTGTTTAATTTGAGCTCTGCGAGCTACTAAAGTCTTTATTTTCTTAGACTGAGATTTCTTCATATTCAACTGGTTTCAGTCTTTCGGTGTAGGCAGCCTGAATGTAGATTTTTATCCAGGTACTAAATAGCACATCATTATATATTTTTTTCCATCCTGCTTGAAAAAAACGGTGTGGGAAGAAGCCAACTACACTGACCTCAAACACAGTTTATGGTCCAAAAATCTTCATGAGAAGATTGGTACCCATTTTGTGCCGTAATGAGAGAGCACAAACTCCCCATTAATATTGATTTGATTGGTATCAGAAGCAAAGGCTGCACCAAATTAATTAGAGGTAGCTCATTGTTGCTCCTGATAATGGGCTGTTGAATTAGTGAAGCATCTTACAAGTCAGTTTCAGATTGAAATAAACTTTTTTAGACAGGTATCTCTTTTGTGCAGTATCTGGAATTGGAAGGCTCAACAGAACAAAGGGGAAATGCTGCAAATGAAAGCAATAAAGCCCTGTTTTATAAAGTCCTTTTGTCTCCTATCACTTTCCTTTCTCTCCCTCATTTCCTTCCTCTTATTAGGAGCTGCTGTCAAAGTGCATTTACTTATGGCAAGTGGTTCCCTTCGGAGCCCCTGGGCTGATGCTGCCACATTTGCATGCAGGTGCTGCAGTGGTGGGGCACAGCTCTGGCCTGGGAGCTGTAATGATATAAACACACAGGTTTGCTGTGCCAGGGGCCAGGCACTGAGAATCTCCTGTTTGCTCTTCAGCACGGCTTGGCTGCCTCATGCTCTTTAACAAGGTGGTAGATTCCTCTGACTATTAAAGGCGACATCTTCCCTTTCTTGCACTAAGCCTTGATTGGTCCAGGAAATACTTTCTTTTGCCTGTGCAATGCTTTTGAATTTGGTTCTGCTTACACTGGTTTCTAGAAGCGTAGACTATCAGATTCTCTTCCTAATATTGTTTAAAGACTTTTCAGAAATGGAGAAGAATAAATGTTTTACAGGGAACAGAGAAGGCTGGAGATTATGGTGAGAAATACTCAATCGAGGATGTAATGAGGAATCAGCAGTTAACTCTGGGAACAGGTTTCTAAGGCAAAGTTCAGTCAGTCTAAGGTGCCACTAAGTGGGATGAGAGAGAGTCAACAATAATTTTCATATTTTTAATACCTGCATTCAAAATATGATAAATTAGACTGGCAGCATGATGTTTTTCATCATTTACCTATCTGGTTCTGCTCCCTGTGGGATCTGGAGAACAAGATCACTCGGCCGTAACAGCTCTGGCTCTCTTGCCTGCAGCTGTAGGGTGGAGAAGGGGGAAGCTGTGGGGAGGAAGTGGCAGGAGCAGCACCACAGTGGGAGATTGGAAAGGTGATAACACACACGGGCCTTGGAAGGAGAGATGGACAAGGTGAGAGCAGCGTTGAGGAGGTGACCAGCTTGAGTCAGGACAGTGGGTGAGAGGAGAGTGATGTGGGTGAGAGTGATGCGTGTGGGGGACTGCTGCTGATGGGGACTGAACCTGTGCCTGGGAGCCAGCAGCCCCTGAGCACTAATCCTGTTGTGTTCTGAGGCTGCATGCAAATTATCTTTCTTTTTTTTTTCTTTGTGTCTGTTCTCATAGTCATGAAATAGTGATAATGGCCATTGTCTGCATCAAAGTGGTATCAGGAGGCTTAAAGTGCCATTGTAGTTCTGAAACAGCAGAGATGTGTTGACCTTCCTTTGTGCCCACAGTTGATAAATGCTTACCTCAGTGACAAATTAAGGGTTTGCTTTCTTCTTCCTGAGCAACCACAGCTATGAAAAGGGTTTGGACACCATCCTGTACTACAGCAGACTTGTTAGCTTAATTGCAATCGGGCTGCACAAGTAACAAAGGGCAGGATTCGCCTGACATGCCCTGTAGTACTAATGAAAATGGAAACATTTGAAGAAAAACAGAAGCTTTCAGGTCCTGGGTTAGGATTAACTTGCTCACTGATGTAACATTTTGCAGCTGACTTCTAAAACTGATCCAGATCTGTCAGGTCAGCTTTTGTGCTTGAGCTGATCATTCAGAAGGGAAACTTCACCTGTGTTTTAACTCATTCAGACTCAAAATTATTTGAAAGATCAACTGAAGTCTGAATGTTACAGAAAATTGTTTTAAAGCAAGGCTTCCCAGGGATGAACACAGATTTCCATCTAAATAAAGCTGCCAACACATGATTCACAAGACCCCAGAGATTTTCCATTAGATAAAGCAGAATTATTGATCTCTGTTAGGACTCTAGAGAAATGAGATGAAAAAGTTTTCATTGTCTGGGCAGGACGAGTCCAAGAGAGCAAAGAGGATAAACACCAGTGTCACACAAATTCCCCAGACTCTTGATGAGTGAGACACTTCACTTCTGCTGTCATAAAATTTCCTACAGAGGCAAGTGCTGAGGACACAGAGCTGCAAAGAATGTCTGTGGAGATAGATTTTTATACCGTTATTCAATGAAGGGACTCTGTTAAATTTTACAGGAATGAGGCACAGAGTGCTTAATCAGTGGCAGCTCACGAATCCAGCCATTCAGAGTTGGTCCCTACATGGGAAAGTCACACCTCCGTGGCCAGAGCTGCACTGTAGTTCTCATGGGCCTGAATCACAAGGGAAGCAAATTATCCCTTTCAGGGCAGCGAAAGGCTCCTCCTAACCTTGCAAGTGTTGTGGTAAAGGTCAAATAGGCCGTAGAAAACACAGGTCTGTGGTTGCAAAAGCCCCACTAATAATGCTTAGAGAAACTGAGAAGTCAGTTCTTTTGCTAGTTCTCTTCAAAACTTCTTGCTCATGTCTAAAAGTAAGTCTCACGGAGTGAAGCTGTGCTGCAGAAGGTCTGTGAATACAGAGTGGTTTCTCAGCACGACATGAGCCCAAAGCTCCAAAAAGCATCACTTGCTTTGTAGATCAGACTAAAGCCTTCTAATGAACAGCCCTATGCAAATATTACATTTTTAAGCGGTGTACCCTATTACTCCTCGTTTCTGACAGATATGCCAGGAATTTCCTCTTGAACAAACAATGCCTGTCTTGGTAGAAGCTGGTTTCCATGACTAAAACTATGATGAGAGCATCAGCCTAGTATGGTTCCAGGAATAACCTACACATTTAGCTCTAGTCTGCCAAGAACCCAGAGACTGGTTATTGAGATGAATGGTTTTGGTTAATGTGCACCACAAAGTAGGGAAAAAAAAAAGATGCCCGTATATTTTAGATAGATAATTATCAAGAAATTGTGTATAAAGGAAAATAATGTATGGTAGGGGAACAGAAATATAAGCCTTGAACTTCCTATCCTGAAAATATAAATCACTTCAAGTTTTAAAGCACTTGCATGACTCATATGCAGAGGTCATAGACCAAATTTGCTGATGGAGGCAGGATGAAACAAATTCGGCTGCATTTTTATGATATTTTTCCTGCTGCTCTTAGCTTTTTATTTACCCAAAGTAATATAATTTTCCAGAGGAGTGTAACAGATCCAACATATGGAACTGCTATCCAGTTCAGTGCTTAGGTGCAGAACTGAATGGGAACAGTGGTGTGTCAATAAATAGCTTACTGCATGTCAGGCAAAGTAGTCTCTCAGGAACCATATTGCCAGCTTGGCAGGATTGTGGAAACGGAATCTCCAGTGGAATTGGGGCAGTAATGCAGTCCCTGAATAGGGCCCAGGCCTAAAGGAAATCCAACTCCAGTAACATGAACGCTAAATGGAAGGCAGAGAGGGAGTAACAAGAAAGAGGCACTTGTTAATGTGCAGGTCTATAAATCAAGGGGTTTTTCCTCTTGCTCTAGCACAAACTTTGAGGCAATTGAGTGCATCCCTGAAAGTCAGTACTCCGTACTTTTTCCACTGAGAAATAATGACACAACACTGAGTAAA
Organism: Acrocephalus scirpaceus scirpaceus; assembly: GCA_910950805.1. NCBI lineage: Eukaryota > Metazoa > Chordata > Aves > Passeriformes > Sylviidae > Acrocephalus > Acrocephalus scirpaceus. Next base: position 57,416,734 of record OU383780.1, read on the forward strand.
CTATTTGGTAATCGATTGTGTTGCCTATTGCTGAGTAAAATTTTTGTGCCACAAAAGAAGTCTGCAGGAGTTATGATCTAGGTCACATCTGCATACTGGATTTATGCTGCTGAGATTCTGTTGACTTTGAGGTTGTTTCTGTATTTTCAGTAGTGTTGCTGATGTTTAGATTTTGGACCAACATAACTTAGAAAATGAGAGGCGAGTTATTCCTGCATTTGGTTTAAAATGTCAGCACATTGCAAGTGGAGAAGTCTGGCTCCAGGTGAAGGTTTTAGACCTGAATGTGTCTTGATTTAATGGCAGGGAATGAGGCTGGCTTGTTAGGAGAGAGGCTGTATTATTGAGTATTCCAAATGGTCCAATTTCGTGTGCATGTATGGTTGTAGTAAAGATTTTGTTTATGAAATGAGGCATTAAAAAGTGTGTGTATTTATAGGTATAACATCATTCTCTTTCTCCTGTATGTTTAGGGAAAGAGGCAGTGGGCCTGCTTGTGTTGAGTAACACTTGGACCTTGCAAGGTGCATTGCAAATAATAGTAACATTCTGGGAGAGCTGGAATTCCTCAGGTTCTTGTCAATGTATCTTTTGCCATGTGTCAGTTTATATTATAGATGAACTGTGTTGTGTTAGTAGTATTTGATTTTTCAAGAGTCTAGTTTTCTTGCATTTGCCACCTAGATCTAGTTGGGATTGCCCCTTTTAAATGACTTTTGTCAGCATTCACATGTGTTATTTGGGAAGGACACCATTTGATCATTTGTGTGTCTAGAAACATAACTCTGGTATCTACCTTCCCCTTTGCATCACACAGGCTGTGCTGCAATCCTTCACTTTTGGATTTTAGCCCTGGTGAGTGGGGAGGGGAGGTTAAATGTCATCCATACCTTCAGTGGCACTGGAGTCCCAGGTGCCAGGCTCATGTCATGCTCTGGAGGGCAGAGGAAGGCACAAGGGCCATTTGGAGACACCTCTTTCCTCACTGCAGTTACACCAATAGATGTTGGCACTGCCAGGGACCTAACCTATAATTTCTTGGTAAATGAGCACTTTGTGTGACTCCCCGTTTATATGACTCTTGTTTCTGCTTATGTAGAACATGCAAGGTCTGTCATCTTTTCTTCCATTTACATGATTCCTGGCATTTTAAATTCAGGTAGATTAGATTTAGACTTTTTGTAATGAATCTGCATCATTTTGTGTTCTGCTTGCTCCTGAAATAGCCTAGGGGAACCTGATAGACACGATTTGTGTGTATCATTTAGAGGCATAAGAAAGCATCTGATTGATTTAGTCTTTCTTTTGCCAGCTCTTTCCTATAATTCTAATCTTCATTTCACTGTAGCATTACACCACTGAGGAAAGTATGGGTTTTCAAAGGCAGGATGCTTCCGTATTTAGAAGTGGTGATTCTTAAAGGAAAATGGCTTGGAGGTCTTTACAGCAGATTTTCTGCTGGTTCTGGTGTAACTCAGGGCATAGTTTGCAAGGTAGAAAGATGTCTGGCATTTATTTCACCAACAGTAAGTTTAATTAATTAATTTTTTGTATTATTTCTTGACTTCAGCAGAATATGCTGTGGGTAGGATGCTTCTGTGCAGCACTGAGCTCTGCTGCTGCAAAGCTGTTTGTGTGAAAGCAGAACTGGGTGCTGATGCTGCAGCGCATTTCCTGTGGCAAAGGGAAAAAGGACTGATGAGACTTGGCAACGTTTGTTACCGTGCCGGTGAGATGCTTGGAGTCTTCCACATGGCTTTTAGTCTCTGTCATTTTTACACAGAGCAGAGCAAAGGAGACAGAAACATTGAAGACCTGACCCTGTAATTTTCCAATTGGAATCAATCAGTATAAACAGTAAGGCAAATTCTCTTCTGATGTCAAGTCAATGCTCTTCTGTTGGCTTTAGTAAGGCCTTGCCCATTTGCAGGAGCTGAGGATTAAGCAGTTGCTCTCCTCCTAGCCTTTCTGATGACTTGAAATCATTTTTGAAACATAAAAGTCCTGTTTCAGGTCTGGGTTGTTGGCTTATGTGTTTAAGTTGAAGGCTTGTCAGTTCTCATGTGAGCAGCACTCTGAAGAAGATCCACAAGTGAGGTTAGGTAAAACTGTGGTTTTTTCCCTTACTACTATCTGGATTTTCTCAGAACCTAGATAATTTTATCCCATTTGCATCAAACATGCAGGTAACTTTAGAATCCTGCATCTGTATTGTTTCTAGGGAAGCAAAATAAAATTACAAATGACAGTAATTGACATTACATGCTTTAATTGAATTTCCTCCTCTGTGAACCAAAACCTTTTAACCAAGTATTGCAGTGCTATTTCTGTATTTATTTGTTACATGGGTTAATGTGCTATGTGGCAGATCCAGTATTTATCCATTTTCACAAATTAAGCTGTCAGTGTCATGTTGCCTTTGAATTGTTTCCTGTATTGATGGCCAAAACAGCTTGAATAAGACTTTAGTCCTCCCTGGCTATATTTCTGTTTTTACAAAGCTGAAAATTGCGGGGTTGAAAATGAGCTCTTAGGAACAGTTTGGGAAACTCTACCCAAAGCATCTTACCAGTGTGCTGGGTTTTCTCCCTGCAGTGATCTGTGCTAAGGGAAAGGGAGAAGTGTGCAGGCTTTTTGAAAGGTGACGCTGTTGTTGTTATATTACAGGAATTAGAAATCAGGCCCTGCATGAGTTTATGTTTGTGGCAAGTGAAAATGGATTACAGAGAAAAGGAGTAGAAATTCCTCCACTGGGTCCCCAAGCTGTGCACTTCAGACCTGAAATCTGAACAACAAGAAGTTGTCAACTTCTTGCCATGTTATAGCCTCTGCGAAAAGAGCTCTACTTTAGCTAATTTTCAGCTTTCTTACTCTGCTGTAACTTCAGCTATTACCTGGGCATGATCTTTTGTCTGCTTCTCTAGGTATAAAAACTCAGCATAAAAGAGACAAATTTCATTTACTATTTTTTGTCAAATAACTACTTTTGTGCGTGCCAAAAAATACCCCTTTATAAACAGATACAAATAATCACTTATAAAATAGGTTGAATTGATGGTGCAGGTTTAGAACAGTTAAGAACAGTTTAGAACAGTTAAGAACATTCATGAAGTCTGAAGACACAGCTTCATGAAGTCTGAAGCTGTGTCTTCAGACTTCATGAATGTTCTTAATAGATAATAATTTTCAGCATCCTTCTTGACATTTCAAGTGAAGCATAGTTTTCCTTTAGCTGTATTTTTGTCCCATAATAAAGTATCTGGGACACTTATGATTCTATTCAGAAATTAAGAAAAGGAAAGCTTGGAAAAGAGCTGCCAGCTCAGTATTGTCCATAATTGAATGCTGTTATTCAGCAGTCCAGCAATGCAGGTTGTCAGTGCCAGAAGGCAATGGGACTCCAGGAGTCAGAATGGGGAGCTCCACTACTACTTGTGAGTGCAGCATGAAATAGAAGTGTTGGCAGGGAAAGCTGCTTTTAGGAGTGACCCAAAAGCTGCAGACCAGTGTGTCTCAGAGACTCCTTAGAACTGGCAAAGAACGTGATGTCAGAACACTGATGAGAGCTCTGAAATTTCTTCTGCAAGGAGTCACATCTGATATGAAACCTGGGGAAGGAATGTTGAGTAGCACAGCTGAATAACCCTAAACAGTAAATACCACTCCATTCTCCATACTTGTCTTTTGGCACTGGTATTTTAAATGGAGTTCCATTGGAAATTAGAAAGGTAACTACTTTCCATGACTTAGAAATGAGCCAGGGATGTGTCATTTCCCTCCTCCTGCTCCAAGTTGAAACAAGCACTTAGACATTTTATAGCTTCTGAAAAGTTTTAGTCTGTAGAAGACTTCATAGGAATTTGATTTTTAGCCCAAGTAAGTAATTGCTTTAGATTATATTTTCATTACTGTCCCCGCTTTGGAAGAACCCATAGACCATAAAACTAGTTTATTTCTTACCAGCAGTTTATTATTCTTTTGATGGCTCATACCTTTCCTTTCCCCTGCTTTTTATATGCTTTTACCTGTTTCAGGGCTTAATCCTTGTTCCATGTGAGTACTGCTAATTATTTCAGTGGGGAAGTATTTGTAAAGAAAGGAATACTGTGATCAGGATCTGAATTTGGTAGTAATTAGTAATATCACATGTGCATCTCAATTCAGACAACAGGACTCAAGTAACTCCTGTTGATCAGACTTTGTTTCACAACAACAAAAACTAAAAAAAAAAAGGAAAAAGGGAAACAAATTAAGAAACTTCCCATCCAATGTTGCAGTGTCTATGCACAGACTTTTTCTATGCTTTGGGTGGGAACTCTGACTTTATTCAGTTACAGGGGGAAAAGGTACAAGTTACCTGGAACAGAAGCAGACTGGGATGGCTAAAAACCTGTGTTTTGCACTTGCCCTTTGAGCACTTTGTTTAGTTGTATGACTGATAACGAAAGCACACAATCAAAACTGCATCCCAGCCTTCAGAACGCTGCTCACCAAGCTGCAAAAAGCAGATTTAGTTTCTTTTGCAGATGGTCTATGAGTCTCATGTGGCATCATATTAAATTATATAGGCAGTCAGTCGCTTGTTGTGAAGCGATGCTCTGAGCCGGGAGTTGTGATGTGCTTGGACCATTCTGTTGGAAAACAGGCTCGAAAGCTAAAACAGCTCCTCAGAAGAGCAGCAGCACAGGGGCCTGCCAGGGGCTTCAAACACCTCAAGGACTGCAGTTCCCCCTGGGATGCACTATGAGGGTGGCCCAGCGACCCTACAATGGGCTGTGGAGCATTTTGCCCTAAAGGTAGGAGCCCAGAACGACTCATCTGGTTGTTTTGCTTTTCTGGTTATTGCTTTCTGACTCTATATTTTTACAATGGTAGTTATTTTTGGTTTGCAATATTTTGAAGATAAGAATGAGGGTTTATTTTCTTCTCATTCCTGTCAGACTTTGTTTTCTCCTGGGTGAAAGAAGAAGAAAGTACAGCAGTCTGTTAATAGTTAATGGTATTTCATGAAAGTATTTCTGCAATATGAAATAGAATTAGCTGTTTCATCCTAGTTATGTTTGATAAGATTATGTGTTTGTATTAGCTTCAGTTTGGTACAAATGCAGTCTTTGGGTAACACTGACTCCAGTGTGAAAACAATGATTTTTATCAGCTGAATTTCCACTCAGGGCAAGTGGTCATTTTTAGTCAAAAGCATGCTTGGGATAGCAATTTTCAAATGAATTGTGTGTTACGCAGTCAGTAAGTTTTAATATTCATGCTTATTAAAAGGAAAACTTCATGGTACTATGCACTTTCTAAGAGGAATAGTAACACAAATTCACTTATGACATCAAAGCTGAAGGCTGCAGAATATTTCTGGGAAACTCCAAATGTGTTAGTGCCATGAAGTTAAACCCATTTGAGGTTATTTGTGAGGATGACTGAGTTGCAGGTTTAGGTACGTGCACCTGCAAAGTAGGAAATACAGCCACAGGTGCTGTTGGTGTGCTTGTTCCTCATGATGAAATCGGTTCATTGGCAATGACAGCAACGCAGGAAATGCATTTAACAGGTTCACACAGGGGTGTTTCCCTTGTCCAACAGCTCCTGGCAGGTGCTAGCAAGTGCTGCTCCGAAATTCCAGCTTGTTGGAGATCCCTTGGAAGAGACAGCGGCAGTGCATGTGCAGTTCAGAGCTGGGGCTTTTCCCTTGTGATGCTGGTCTTCACAGAAACACCACAATCAGATGAACAGTTCAGTGAGGGGGTTTGTTCTGGACAGGGCATTTGGAAGTTGGAGCAGCTGTTTGATTTTATCAGGAAATAAGCAAAATTAGGAATGTGCTGAGAGTACCAGGCAGGGCCCGTGAAGAGCAAGCCACAGGGCTGGATGAAAATCATTGCTACTGGTTTATATGGAAAAAAGGATGTTTTCTTTGCCAGGATATGGGCTTGGAAAGCAAGAGGTACAGGTATTCCTGTCTGCTCTGTCAGGCTAATGTAACATTAGAGACAAGCTTTTAAGGCTGCATTTGAAGTGCCAGGCTTCCCTTTTACAAGTGCAATTTGTCTTCAGAAAGGAAACATGTAGATGTATTCCTTGAACTAGAATTGTGGTTTTTTCTGTGCTGCAGAATGAGGATACTGCTGTTTCCTTCTGTTAAATGAATTAATTCTGATTAAGAGATTTGAAAACCTAGGCTGGAAAGTGTTGATTAATTTCCTGTGCAAATTGAGAACAAATTCTGCTTTCCCAAGCCAAACACAATTTCTAGTTTGTGCTACCAAAGTCCTGTCTTGCATCATCATCTTACACTTTTGTGTAAATGTGTTTTAGGAGGATAGCACAGCCGCACTATTGATCACACCACACTGTGATTTACGCCAGCTGACCAAAGTCCTCCCAGGGATTTCCACAGACAGATATCCCTTTTTATCCCTGAACTATCCCCAAGTGCTGTATGGCTGGGAAAAGCAGAAGGGCTTCCACGCATCAGATGTGCAGCTTGATAATGCACACTCTTATGAAATAAGGACAGGGATGGAAGTTTCCCTTTTCCCAGGTCCTTGCTGTAGCAGTCGAAGCCTGGAGCTTTTTTGCTGTTGAATGCACATTAATTTCACAGTGGCCAGGAGAACCCTGAAGGGCAGTTTAGTCTTCAGGGTGCTAGAAGATATATTTCTTCCATTTTAAGGTTTCATTTTGCTGCCTTTTACCAAATCCACCCCTTTTTCTTTCAGAATGTAGCTGGGTTTCTGTTGATCCAGCCAAAGCCACAGCCTGTTTTTGCCATGTTGAAGGCCTGTCTTTAGATCCCAATTCCCAAATTAGATCCCAGTGCTGTCCTTGACAACAAACTTCAATTCCCTAGGACATATTGCAGAGACTTTAGGAAACCATCTGTGTGTTAGGCACAAATATTAAACATAGCAAGAAATTGAAAATCTTTAAAGTCAAGGGGAAAAACAGAATTAGATGGTGCAAGTCAGTTTTGCTCCTGAATCTGAGAACCATGGTTAGATACTCAGGATTTTGACACAGAAGGTAGCAAAGAATGGACTGCAAACTAGCAGTTATGCAAATTAGTAATATATTTACATATTTGTATTCATTATTATTTATATTTCTTCAGGTGACTCTTATCCCATCTTTCTTGTGTTTGCTGCTTTTCCAGCCTATGGTGTCAACCCAAAACTTCATCCTGGTCGATTTTGATAGTTAGGAAAGATCTTGAAGCATGAGAAGTTCTGATAAGATACTAAAGTGGTTTTTGGTTTTTTTGGGTTTTTTCCCTTCTGAGATGTAGAAATGCTTGGGCACTTATTACAAATCTTTTAATCCTTTGTCACAGAGTTTTCCCTGAAGATGAGAGGCTTATCTCAAAACACAAGTAGTTCTAGGAACTGCAGTTTGAAAATGGGGGCCATGCGTGACACATAAACCAGTTTGTGGTCTCTGAGAAGCTTTAACTTTCCAGTATAAGTAGTCATGTTTCTGTTTCTTTCAAGAAAAAGCACTCATCTAGATTACTGAGGTGCAGTGGGTCTCTCTAAACTTTTTCTCCTTCAAAAAGAAGGCTTATATACACATGAAGAAAAGAGCAAGAAATTCAGGAAATCCTCAGCTTGCTACTAGTGTGCCCTCACATTCCTGAGAACTATTTTTGGGTTTTCTCTTAGGAATAGCTAGAACTTGTTGAGCTGGGAAAGACTTCTTGGAACAGATCCTTGGTTTTGTCTTCTCTGCATGAGCGCCTCTTGTTGATGTTGGAATAGCAGCTCTTAGCTGGTGGGTGATTCACAAAATGAGGCAAGTCAGCCCTATAAAATCTGCTTCTCCACAACGTTTGGAAAAAACTGTTGCAGCAAGCTGGTGAGCGTGTCAGAAGAACAATTGCCTCCACTTGCACCAAGAGGTCTGTCTGCCTCTCTTCTGGGTACTGCTACCTGCAGATTTGTCGTACCTTGAGAAATATCAAAATGTCAATGAAGAGACTACAAATGCTTTCCCTTCTTCTCTGTATGGCCCCAAGTACTTTTGAGATCTCTCAGTACATCCCTCAGTAAGCTGGAAACCTTAGCTGTCAGAGGGTTTGCTTCCATAAAGTGCTTTGCTGTTAAATTATTTGTTTCAATAAAGTATTTTGCATGTAGGGATACCACGTGCACACCAGCTAACAACCTGTATGTTTCTCTTGCACAAACACCCTACCAAAGCATCTGAGGCTCTCTGGAGTTTGTTTTGGGATCAGATTCCACACAGCACATTTTGATAAGAACTTGGAATGGTCACAGCATTTCTCATATGCATGGTTTGTTCTTCAGTGGGAATAAGAATCAGCATCAATTAAACTCTTGTCTATTTGTTCCCAAAATTGCCTTTTGGGACTTTTCAGTAAGGTTTTAAACACTCCTGTAGGGTGTTTTTTCAAAACATCTGCAGATACTGCTTATGTATTTTAAAAGATGTGTTGAGAGGATGTGTAGAAGGAATGAATGGAATGACTGGCATCTGTGTTAGCTTGGCACTTCACTGCTTACTACGTCTTAGAAACGGGAGGGAAATTCTGAGAAAGAACCTTCATCCCAAATGAAATGTGAAAGGATGGAAGGCCTAATGAAGCTGGCAAAAGAGAATTGCGTGTACTCTTTTAAAAAAGGACTGAGTTTTCTTCCTAATTTGTTGTTCTTTACCTACCCAGACCAGACATCTGTCTGTCGGTGGAGGGGTTTTTCCGCTGGCAAAAAAAGAGAAAGGAACAGCAACTAGTCCTTGAGGTACTTGAGAGTGGCTTTGGACTTTAAAAGAAAGTTCAAGGCAAAAGGCATTTAATTTGTTTTGCATACAGGAAAATCAAATCATAGCATTTCTCCTATCTCTCTTTGTGAGCAGCATTACTCCTGTTCCTTTTGTGTGCATGCCATGTTTGGTTTAATGGAGAAATGAGAAAAGAAAATAGATTCTTTTTTGGAGACTGAGTACTAATGCAGAAACATTAAAGGCAGGCACATTGTTGTCAGCCAGTTTGCATATTTATTTACTTTTACAAATGGTTGGCTTGGAGTCAGCAGTTAATGGAATGAGAATGATGTTCCTGTACAGATCATTTCCTGAGAAACATTTTCAATTACAAACATATCTCTGCTTTTCTTCCCTCATTTGTTATGTCTTGGAGAATAAATGGGGAGTAGCATTTACAACTTAAGGTTTATGTTCTGAAGACAATTTTAACAATGATCCCCACATAAAAAGGCCCTTTTGTAGTTGCAGACATATGTTTATGATGTTTTGTGCTGTGAATATCAAATTTCTGGTGGACGCTGTGTCACACTCTGCAAACTTGTAAACATCTATAAATCCATTGCATCATTTTAGTACCATGTGTAATGCAGATTTATTGTCTTTTGTGTGGATTTCTTTTGTTTCAGAGTTAAAGTTGAGTTGCCAGAATCCATGTTTAATGAATTATGTATTCCAGAAAATTAGACAGTACTATTTTAGATTAATATTTTCTTTTCCCTTTGTGGACGTAAAAGATGCACATGCTCAGGTATTAGAAATTAACATTTTGGATTGGTTCCCTAGAAAGCAATTATGTAAGTTTGCTTGACTAAATAGTATAATTCTATAAAAGCCTGAACTATGACTTTTTAAAAATGTTTTTGCTTTCTTTTTTCTCTCATTCTCTAGCTGTCTTAAGTAATCTTGGTCAGTTTTCTCATTTACCAGTACAAATCCAGGATTACCCACTGGAATTATATCAGTTTATAGAACTGGAGTATGTGAGATGGAACAGGAGTCCCGCTGAGCCAGTGAGCTGGTATAAATCAGCACAAATCCACTGAGATCTGTGTGGATACAGTCATTTACACTCAAGTCTGCATTACAGGCTATCAGGGCACTAGGAGAACTAAAGCTGCTGTTGTGCACGAGTGGTTACAAAAGCAAACCATCAAGGTCATGGGCATTTACGAGAAATTTGCACCCGATAAAGGGAATGTGAAACCAAAACCCGATGCATCTAAATTTGGCTCAGCTCTAATTGAGTGGATGTCTTATACAAGAGCAATAAAGACATTTTGTGCTAAAAATCAGCATTTTTCTAATCTGGCTGTAATTTCTGGCTACGTATCTAAATGTATGTAGCATAGGCTTGCATGTTTGAAAGTGGGCATACATACAAATATCTGGGGTTATTCTGGCAATATGATATCTGCAGCTGGCCTTCCAAATAGTGCTTGTTCCAGGAAAAAATAGCTTAAGATAGAGACATGACATGTAAAGCTGCTGCTGCCTACTGTAGCAGTTTAAAATATCAGGTAGATTTTGACTTTCTTGTAGAAAACTTAAACTCTTGGAGTCATGTGAATGTCAGCAAATCTCAGCTTCCACAAAAACAGAAAAGCAAAACAAAACAAAAACCCCTCAACAACAAAAATTCCCAACCCAATATATGTGAAACTTTAAAAATTATGAAGAGCTTGAATAGAAAACCTTTGTGCTAGGGAAGGAAAGGCAATTAAAGACCTGCAGAAATGTTATGTATGTATATGCAGAAATGTTATGTATGTATATATGTCTGTAGATGTATATGTAGGTGTATTTGTGGGTGTATATCTATCTAAACCTCCTGGATTTGAAAGATTGAGGTTAGAAGTAATGTGGCATTGTGCTCCTCCAAAATTATGGTTTGGTTCTGGTTAATCACACACTTTCAGAATTCATCCATTCCTGTCGTAGCACTTTAGTAATTTTAATTTTGTATGTACAGAACCAGTTACATGGGGGAAGACATAGCTGCAGCACTCAGAGGAGAGGCTGTTTTACTCTTCCTCTTGCTGTATTTGTTTCATGATTCTTCAGATGGATATAAAATACATCGAAACCACAGAGAGTGCACTGGGTGATGTGGCATTGCTGAGCTCAGTTAAATAATGAGATGTGTTTCATTCAAATCAGAATAACTCTAAGCCCTGAATACTAAATAGGGCAGCAAAAAGCCTTCAGCACACAAAATAAATGAGTAAAAAACCCAAATGAAACTGTCTAATAAATACAATGTGGAGCAACAGGCTGCATGTACTGGAGGAATTAAGGCAATTTGAACCGTATGGGCAGCGCTCCACTCTCAGATGTGCAGTTCCAATGGCAGATGGATGCACACATCACAGGGCAGGCTCTGGCTCGGAGCACACGCCTGGATTTGATAGCATAGGTTTATGACCTCGTAATCCTAGAGCATCTGAAACAGTAAGAATTCCATCCAGCTTAAAATAGCTGCTGTAGTTGCTGTTGATAGAGGCTCGCGGGCTCCCCGGCTCTGGGGCCAAATTTGGTGCTGGCATGATGGGAGGAAGTCTGTTGACAGCTGATAGCAGTGGAGTTGCACTTGATTACATCATAAGAAATTTGGCACGTGGAGCTGAATCAGAAGTCTGAGCAGAAATGTCCATTCCTCATCCAGAGTTAAAACTGGGACCTTCACATTGCCAATCCGCAGAGATTTGTCTGGCCCGGATGCAGCTGTTGCTTTTCAGGGTCTTGCTTTAAAAGTACATTTCCCCAGTTCCACTTAGCATGGTTACTGAAAAAAATCCCTGAAGGACTAGATTTTGCTGTCATGTCCAAAGGAATGAAGTCCCTAAACTTCCCAATATCAGCAGGGTGAACATAAGCCCCGTGGGAGCTGATGAACTGGGCTGGATCTGGGTCACAGCAGACGGTGAGAGCACAAAGGGTTCTTAGATCTAATTGCTGGGCTTGTCCAGTGGCCAAACTTGCCCTGTGCCCAGCACACAACCCTGGATGCTGTCCTTCAGAGGAGCTGCCACAGCTCCCAGTGCTGTGCTCTGGCTCCTGGCAGCCTGTGTGGTAGAGATGAGCTGCTGCAGGTACATCCCATCCTCACCTCCCTTCCTGGTGCCTTAGACTGTAAGGCTCTGAGTGCAGCTCTTACTGATGCTCCAAAGCCATTCCTCAAATTATTTCAAGAAATTAGATTATGTTATGTTAATTTCAGCTGCTGCAAAAATTGCCCCAATCCTGTGTTCTTTCCTTTTATTAAAATACTAAGTTGCTGAAGTGATTTCCATGAAAATTAATTAAAACAAATTAATGAAAAGCAGCTGAAAAATGGACTCCTCTACTGAAACTGTGGTATGCAAACTCAACCTCAATCACATATTTGTGGTTGCTCTATAAACACCTAAGTGTATAGCAGTGATTTGTCATGGTATTTTTTTGATGGAAATTCTTAGAAAGTGAGGCTGTACTACATAATACGTTTTCTCTCAGTTTACATACAGCTTGGTATCATGCATGTGCTTACCTGCTCCATTTAGTAGTATTACTTATCTGCAGTTGAATCTTTGCTCTTCAGTATTGGGAAAGAAATGAAGAAGATGCTGTCAGGCTCAGGGTTTCTCCATCATGTTTTCTGCTTGTGGGGGACAGGAGGGCAGGAGGACCCTTTATTATGGCACTAATACCAGGCTGGGAATGCACTGCAGGATGCAGAGGCTGAGGAGGAGCTGTCCTCTCTAAAAGCCGGAGCCATCTGGGATCTTTGGATCTTCTGGAAGTGTGGTGGGTAGGTTCTGCAAATGGCTCTGGCAGGTGTGCAAAATGTCTGTGCTTACAGCAGTGTACAGAAAGCAGAGCTTAGCCCCTGCTGTGCAGTAAATATAACACTTGCATTCTAGAACACGTTAATGTTTTAGCTCCCCATGTATATTTATTATTATCTTATTTGTATTTTATGTTCCCTTTTTATGCAAAGATGTGGCAGGGGTTTGTTTGCTTTCTCTTATTTTCTCTGAGAATATGATGGAGGTCATGTTAATAAAGGTAGAATGTTGTGCACATCAGGGGACAGGTATGGCAAGGTTCAGTGGGCCTTGTAAAGAATTCCTTACATGACCTTCAGCCTTGAAAGGTCCCCTCAGACTCCTTGGAGACTTGTCAGCAAGCTCTGCCAGCAGGCTGCTCCCTGGAGAGAGGAACCAAAAGCTTTCATTAATGCCCCTCACTTGGAAAATGAGCTGAGTGCTTTCTCCAGTGTGTCTCACCCAAGCAGAGCATCCAGCCCTTTGGGACAGGAGAGCTCAGTGGAGGCAGCTGGCTTGAATAGATTTTATTTACTATGGTCCCCCTTGGGACTGATGTGAAAAAATCCCACATTTTCTGCCTAGGGAGTTTTGTGTGGATGTCTTCCATGAGCTGAACATTTCAGAGCAGAAAGACCTCCACAGGGAAGTTTTCTACCCGCTGACATTTTTATGCCCATAACCGTTTTGAACAAAAAAAAAAAAAAAAGTAAAAAATCAAAGAGGTTAATGAAACCAACAGTGATTTTCTCTAAGGAGTGCTAGCAGTTTCAACAATTGCCATTAAGTGCAAGCAGTTCCCAAGATTGTACATGCTAGACCAACTTCATCCTTGCTATAACTCCTCAGAACTCGGTGGAGTTACATGAGGGATTAATTTGGTCCCTTGCTTTCAGCCATCAGTTTTAGGGAATATACAACAATCGAGGGAACTATTATTGTCAGTGTTGTTTTATGACTTCTTTAGAGCTGCCCAGTATTTGTATGTTATGGATACATAAGCAGGGTGAGTGTATGGAGTGAAGTTATGGGTTCAGTGTTGAAGGCAGTGGATTTTTCAGAGTTATTTTTGTATCATTAAAAGTAATAAACATTCTAGCAGCCGTTGTTGCTGTGAGTCTTACAGATGCTTGAATACAGCCACACAGATTCTTGAAGCATGCACAGAAATATTTCATCTGGCAGACTACAAAACATTTCATGAAGTGCAGAAAATATTTGGAAATTTTTAAAGTCCTGTTATCACACCAGCTGACTGACAATCACAGTGTTCATGTGAATTTAGCTATACTTACTGCATCAAGGAAATTAAGGCACAGAGGTGAAACTTCCAAAAGCTAACTTACAAGGCAGCCACGAGGGCAGAGACAAAACAGAAGATCTTTAGAGTACCTCTGCTTGCTTAGAAACCAAATTGTCTCCGTAGTTTTCAGAATAAACTGAGGAAAGCATCAGCTGGCAAATCTGAATTGTTGGATGGTGAATCTTGCATCTGCACATAAGTCAGATATTTCAGTACATGTCAGAAGGTGTGGAGAACTGCCTGAATCTTGAGGCCATATGTAGTAGGATTGTTGGATTATTAAGTTTTAACTCTGACTGGAACCGATAGCTAACAAACAGTTCTGTTAAAGGTGTGTGCACTGGAAATTGAGTGGTCAAAGCAACATTACTTACTGGTCATGGGTAAGACAGCAAGCCCCTTTCCTGGTTTGGTAAATCAGCTTTGCACTGATTTCTTGTTCACAAAGCAAGGTACAAACTTGTGTGATCCCCGCTCTGGTTCCCTCCCTGCTCAGTGCTGGGAGTTCTCCCACAGCACAGGATTGTGTGTTGGCTTGTTGGGGTTTCTTGCCCAGCAGTTTGGGCAGTGAAGGAAGGGTTTTGTCTTTGCAACCTGTTAAAGTTTAGGTCATCCAGAGGAATGAATGAAATTGCTCTGGCCTGTTCCAGGGTATGGGAAAAGTGACAGGCTTCCCTTCACACCACTTCTCTGGATCTTTCTGGTCTTTTCTTCTCCAGAACATTGATTTTTGAAGAATTTGGGGACTTTGGCTGAGTAAAACCTTGCCCATATTTCCTGACAACTGCTGCCATCTCCAAACTGTGGGGTCTCAGATTACTTCCCCGTTCCTATGTCCAAGTTCTTTCTCAACCTGTGTTGACTCCACACTAAGGCAACACTTGTAAGGGTTCCTCACCCTACACTGTGTCCTGCTGCTGTGATTTCTGCTGAGGAAAGGCCGAGAACACAGGCCAGAGGCATCCTGCAGTGCAGACCCACCAGCATCCTGGACAGCAGAATGTGCTGTGTGCTGCAGCTGCACCCTCAGCCCAGAACAGTTCCTCAGCCTGGTAACTCCTGGGTGGGTGCACAGCCACACCAGCTCTTCCTAAGCAGCTGAACTTGAAGCATCTCCAGAGCCACAGGTGACATACTGAGAGCAATAACCATCTCCCTCAGCTGAAATGATTCATTAGTGTTAAAATGTCAGGACCATTAACATGCAAGTGGGCCTTTTAAAAAATTGAGGACATTGGGGCATATCCTGGAAAAGATTTGAGGTAATTGTGTTGGTTCCAGCACCATTATCCATGAAAAATGTACTCATACAAGTAAAGGTTTGTTGGCTGGGCCTCTCATTTTTGTTAGCTTTACTTTATTGCTGTAATTACACCCGGTGGCTTATCTAATAGAGTCATGTTCTTATAAAGAAATTAGGACAATTAATGCTACTTTTAGTGAGAGTGAAATAGTAAGTAAAATTAAACTGAAATTTGACCAAGCTTTTCCTTTTTTATTTCCTAGTGTCTGAATTACAGGAAGAAGGAATAAATGCCATTAACTTACCTCTCAGCCCCATTCCATTCGAACTAGACCCCGAGGACACTATGCTAGGTAATTCATAACAATTTTACATCTCAACATGAAAGCTTGATGTAAAATGAAGTGTTGTGCCTGGGATAGTTTCTAATGCTTTTCTTTTAAACCTTCCAGAGGAAAATGAAGTCCGAACAATGGTGGATCCCAATTCAAGAAATGATCCAAAATTACAAGAACTAATGAAGGTAATGAAAGCATGTAAACCCTCTCAGGAGAGTGGAACTATTTTTGAATGCCTTCCCTGCCTCTTTCACTTGAGCCCTTCAAAGCACTGGTTACATATTAATTAGTTGGAACCACATGGTGTGTACATCCCAGTGAAATGGGGAGGTCATTTGTGGCAGAATCTTTCTCTAGATATGGCACAGGGAGGCTTAAAAATTTCTGTTAAAATTCTGAGTCCTGTCCGACCCCCAATCTAAGATCACCCTGACTTTCCCTTGTCCTTGTGATTCTTGGGGTTAGAACTTTAGCAGGAGGCTTCATTAAAATCAACTTCAGCACCTTTTGCTTCACAGTTAGGTGTTAAATACTGCTGAAAGCAAGGGAAATATTTCACTCCAGAGGACACTGCATCAATTAGTGTTTGTCTAGACCTTGTGGTGCATTGGCACAGCCACCTCAGATGAGTCCTTCCTGAGTCTTTCCTGTTTGCTCCCGAAGGTGTGTCAAACTGTATTTTGAGCCACTGCAGCTTTGGTATTCTTTCTGCTAAGAAAAATGACATGTGTTTTAAATTGCAAATGAATAGTGTATAATACTGCCAAATTTGTGTTTCCCACATAGGTTTTAATTGACTGGATTAATGATGTGTTGGTAGGAGAGAGGATTATTGTGAAGGACTTGGCTGAAGACCTGTATGATGGACAAGTCTTGCAGAAATTATTTGGTAAGAAAAAATACACGTGCACAGTGTTGAGGCACTTTGTCAATAAGTGGATTTTCTTTGCACTGTCTAAGCACTTTGTCTTGTTCCTGCCCAGGAGCCTGGGTATCATCTTACATTTATGCCACTAAATGATATAAAAATAGCATTGTGTTGTGAGACCCCTGAGCAATGGGCTGTATGCACAGCCCTCGTGGCTGCAGTGCAGCTGATGAGAACAGCACAAAGCCTACCTGGGGTGCTGCAGAGGAAGGGCTCTTGTCTTGGCAACAGTATTCACTCCAATTAAATTTATTATCTGCATATGGGCTGCACAAACTTCACCGTGTTACAAGTGGAAGGTAAGTTTGAAGGCAAGGGCATTCTCAGTGCCATGGTGGATGTTTTTAATCTCTGCTCGTTCCACACTGTAGTTTATTCACATTGCAAGGTTCCTTTGGAAAGTTGGAATTTCTTTCTGGTTTGATGTCTGGCTTTTAACATGACTGAGGTAATGGTGCCCAGTGGACTGCAAACTGAGCTTCAGCTGAGAAACAGATAGAGAAAAGAAACTGCTAATGCAGAGTTGGCATGTGCTTTTTACACTGTTGGCTTGAAAGTCATTTTCTTAGTTATTACAGCTCATAAAGTCGCCAGTAAATTTCTTTCCAGTATCCTAAATGAATCTTGAAACAGCACGTGAGCACTTCTAATAAAGACTTCACAGACTATTCCCATTCTATGAATGGTTAAGCTATTGAATATATTGTGATGGGCTGGATATGCCCACACTGAGCAATCGGATTGGGCAGACCTCCAGTGACTTCACCCAAAATTCAAAAAATGTGTATCGGACGCAGCCTGACTCTAAATATATATTTACAATGATCCAGCATTTACTGATTTCAGAGGAATCTTTTCCATTACCCTTAATTCCTTGTGGATCAGGTCTCTGCTTACTAAATCTTCAGTCTTGTGGTGAGACTATGCACAAACTGATTTCTGGGGAGATGCAAGAAACCTATGGAGATAGCAATCTTAGTCAGGATTAGGAGATAGCAGTCTTTTAGGCTGGATTAGGAGATAGCAGCTCTTAGGCTGGTAGTTTAGTCTCACTCCCTGTGGGAAGATACTCGGTTGGCTTTGATGGGAACAAGATCAGCTCTTACCAAATAAGAGATCTCTTAACAAGATACTCTTTTGTAGAAGTAAATAAATAAGTGATCAGGCATTTTGTTTCTGGTGGTGTCACCAGGGAGCTGCTATATTTTCTTTGCTTACTCTTTAAGGGTAATAAACCATGGATGTATATACATAGCAACTGTACTAATTGTAACAAACCAATTCATAAAGTATTTTAAAATCTACTGCAAATTTTGAGTGCAGAAAATGCCTGTGGTTTCATAGAGAGAAATTGCCTGAGGTTTTAGTTGTTTCCATGAAACCTTGTTTGCCTTTCTTTGATGCATTCTCTTCCTCTATGAATATGGAATCACTTCAGTTTTATCACTGATAGGCCAAGTAAAATTTTTATCTCCTGCATCTGAGGTAGGAGCTGGGAGGCTGAGACTGATGAAATAAATCTTAAAATTGGTGTCTGTTTCCTAGGTTTGATGGTCTGCTGTGCAAGCCACTTGCATGCAGAATAACCTTTATCCATCAGCAATAGAAGGAATAGGCCTTACCTCCAAGACTGGTGCTCCCTAAAGGCAGTTGCAGAAAATGTTTGTTAGCCAGTGGTGTGGCATAGAGCAATAGTTGGCCTTCCCCTTGTCAGTGTGTAACTTAAGGCAAAATGTGAACTTATCTTTAGGAGCTCAGAAGTGTGGAGGGAAAGTGGCTCTGGAAAAAAACTTACATGTAAAATTAGGAAGTCTGATGTCTCCTGAATGCACCTCTGGGTGTATGGAACATCTTTGTGTTCTTCATGGAGCTGACAGTTGTTTTTCCTCATTATTTTTTTTCTTCTATCACTTCAGAGAAGCTTGAAAGTGAGAAGCTGAATGTTGCAGAAGTTACTCAGTCCGAAATTGCTCAGAAGCAGAAGCTACAGACAGTGCTTGAGAAGATCAATGAAACCCTTAAACTCCCTCCAAGAAGCATTAAGTGGAATGTTGACTGTGAGTTTTGTGTTTGCTATTCTCTCATGTGTTGACAGCTGGGAGTTCGGGGGTGCTATCTGGAATTCTGAAATGTTGAATGGTAAGGGAGGGCTGAAACCTGGGATTCATGGTAGGAGCTGCTCTGAAGGGCACTTCCAGATGTGCCACTCTACCCTCTTTACTGGTGCTCAGCCCAAGTTTCAGTTAGGTGTCTTATCAGAGTCCATCCAAGTGTGGTGGCTTTGCTCTGGAGTCCATGTGCATGCCGGCTTAAGTTTTGTGTTGCTGAATTGGCTTGTTGAAACAGGAAAGTACCCTCAGAAATGCAGCTGATGGACATAAGGAGAGTTAGGTGCTAGAACCCTGTGTGAAATTTGCAACACAGATATGAACAGTATTTCTGATCATTTCAGGCTAAGTCTGAACCAATAGTTTTGATTACAAAACTCTCATCAAGATGAGTTCTGCACCCTTCCTGTTCTATTGTATTAAGAATGAGCACAGCAGTATCTAATAGCAATGCCTTCAGTGGCCCAGCATGAGACACTTTGGTGGATATCTACTGCACAAAGCAAGTTATCAGTTTTAGAAGATTAGGCCTCTTAATCTGTTTTAAGTTTGGTTTTCAGAATCATTTCATGCTGGTGAATACCTTGACTAGCACATCACATTTTCCCTGTCCCCTGTACCTGTCTTGTGCTGAGCAGTTTTGTCTCCTGTTCCATTCACAACACATTAGTAAGAAGGAGAGAAATATCTCGAGGGAGGAAGAGTGAACATTTGGCAATTTGACTTTCTCCTTTCTGTGGTTCTGCTGAATTTTTTGTCCCCTCCTTTTCTCAACCTCCCCGGAGTTTTCTTTCCATTCTCTGTTATGCAGCTGGAGGCGGGGTATTTGGAGTGGCCTCACAATCTAACTTTTAGTTTTAATTTAGTGTTTTACATGTGTTTTAGAGCTGGAATAGAGACAGAGAGCAGCAGCTGGGCCCAGCTGTAGCACACATGAGTGGTGGGCAGACAGACATCTTTGTAGTGTTCTGCTAAAGCACCTCATCCCTGACCATGGGCACTCCAGCAGCATTTGCCAGCGATGCCACATTTTATATGAATGTGGATCTCCATGGCATAGCTGAGACTTGCACTGCAAGATTATGAAGAAGGTTATTTTAGTGAAGGTTATTCTGATTGTGTTTCAGCAGTGCAGTAAGGTGGTACTTGATGATTAGTTCAAATAAAAAAACCCTAAGTGCACTGCAGTGTCAAAGATCTTTTAGGAATACTACTCTGGGGAATGCAAAAACAAAACAGAAGAATAAGAAAGGCAATAATAAGGATTGGAAATTATCCATATTCATGCCAATGGTTAGATACTTGATCAAGGATTTCCTACAGTTTGGCTTTTGATGTCTTGTAAGTTGTGGTAGTGTTAACTACCCATATATGAAACCTGCTGCAAAAAAGCTTCAAAACAGAACCAGAACAACGTCTTGAGGAATGTTTGAGTCATTGAGTTTAAGAAGTTATTGCTTAAGGCTTGCGCCAAAACAGGCTCATTTATCATCCTGCAGACATTGTGACACTTAAAAATGAATAAGTGCATGTTATGAGTACAAAAATATTTTTCTGATAGTCCATAAATTCTTACTGAAATAAAGGGAATAAAAGAGAGGCAAGGAGAATGCAGAGACAGCACTTAAACTGTTGTACATAAAATCTGGCTTTTGGATTAGCTCTAGATTTCCATCTCCACAGGCCTGTGGCATCCAGACCTGTTGCAAAGAGCAGCGCATTGGTGCTGATGCATCTTGCAGGAGAGCACTACAGATGGAGTGCCTTAAAGGTGCCCCCCGGCTCCAGGTGGCAGGAGGAAAGGAGTCCCATAATCCCTACATCCTAAGCAGAAGTAAAAATCTGTGCCCTAGTTACTTTGCAGTTTGTAACTTGTGCTTTTAATATCTACTTCAGCTGTTCATGCGAAAAGTCTCGTAGCGATACTTCATCTTCTGGTTGCATTATCTCAGTATTTTCGAGCGCCAATCCGACTCCCTGACCATGTGTCCATTCAGGTGGTTGTTGTGCAGGTAAGAGAGGCTTTAAACAGCTCTTGGGAGTGTTGTGAAGTTGGCTGAGGGGTTTCTTGAAAAATGCTTCTGGAGTTTCTGGCTGGCTTGGCATGCGTGTGCATCTTCCCTGCCGACCGTGCTTCAACCAGAAAAAGGCACGAGTGCTTTCCCAGATTGAGCTGTGGCTCGTGATATCTTACTTTGACTATGAAGTGGCCAGTCTGTGACATTAAAAATATAAAAAACGTTATTATTGTTGGAATGTGTTTATCACCCAGTATGATCTCTAGAATTAGTATTTTCCCCATTTTTTGACGCTCTTCTGACTTGTGTAGAGATTCAAATTGTTCTTGGCACTGAATGATGAATTGTCACTGTTTATTACATTCACATTCATGTTAGGTGACTAACTATTCTTTTTCAGCCCTGTGCATGCTAATTTAGTCTGATTACAGTGTTGGTTTTCTCAAAAGCATGCAAAAAAATCCCCATCAACTAAATCTTTTGTCAGTCTCCTTATTAGAGCCTCATCTATTCAAACTCATCATGTTTTTCTGTTCATCATTTTTCTTTCAGCTGAACTTGTGCTTTCTCTCTCTTATTTGGCCTCTTCCCATTTAATCTGCTTTTCTTTCTCTCCAATTAACTTTGCCTTTATTTTTCACACTGCAACTGTCTTTATTTATGTCTTTTAACTGATGTTACCCTGAAGTAACTGGTTGCAAGAGCTATTGCTCAAGTTTTGTGTGGCTGAAAATCTGCAAGACAGATCTGAGAAAGTAAACATTCTCTCTTCTAGAATGCAAATAGGACAAGTTTTGTAACTTAGGGAGAAGTCTGAGGGAGAGTCTCTGGTAAATGTGTCACTGATGTCTGGTAGTGACTCATGGACTCAGATTCTGTTTCATGGGTTTCTCTACAGATGATGAAGGAGAATCCCTGAGAATCTGTACTTATGTGTCTAAGACTTCAAAGAAACAGTTCCTTTGGCTGTTATAAATGTATTATTTATACTGGTTTATCTCCAAGTTCCACCAAAACCAGCTTCAGAAAAATGGAGTACAGTGAGCAGGGCATCTTTATGATGAAAAACTAAATGAGAAAAAATCACAGTCCTAAAAGAAAGAATCAGAACCTCTGCTGTCATTCCATATCTCCAGACAAAATTCCAGTTGAAATCAGTGGACATAATTATCCTCTTGTTAAACAGGCTAATGTAGCTCAACAGCAAATCCACTGAAGTCAGTACAGATAAACCAATTTAAAACAATAAGTAGTGGGAGAATCTGGCTCACTCTTCGTTACACAGCTGCAGCTCAGGCGCCAGTGGTTTGCAGGGAAAGCAGTTGCACCAGAATAAAATCCAAGTAATGCTGAAGGAGATTTTGTCCTGCAGACCCTGATCTTGGTGAAAGCCAGTCAGTGGAACTCCATTGCTCTGCTGATTCCAATTAACAGAGGGTGGGGGCCAGTATATTTACTGTGATTGTCTGAGACATTTTTCATTTTTATTTTATGGTGGGTGAGGTTTTTATTTTTATTTTTTATATTCTATCTTTCACATCCTGTGGGACTGATTTTATATCATGTACCCTTTGAACTCATGAGAGTTTTGATCAACCATCAGCAGATCCTAATGCCTAATTTAGTGGTCAGACCTGCACATCTCATGTTCTAAATACACATGAATTTTATAAAGAAAGACCAAGCCTAGGGAAACTTAACAGACTGTGCAGTAGCTGTTTTAAAATTCTGCTGTGTATGGTTTGATAAAGAAAACAGGAGAGACAGAAATAAAAGAACAAAGTACTTTTATGAAGTCTTTTAAGGACTCCCTTAATTCATTTCATGATTTTGTTAGGCATAGAAACAACATAAAATGTGAGGGTTGCCGTGTTGGCTGGATGTAGTTTATTGAAATGGAAAATAGAAAAAAGATATTTGTGAAACAAAAACTGTGCTCATGTCCAACAGGTAATCAGCCTAGATCTTATGAGAGCTTGTTTCCTTTGGCTGTTTTATACAAAAGCTGTTAGCAATGAGAGTGATATGAAATCTGGGTTTAAGCTGATTTAGGAAAAAATGTGATAGTTGGACCTTTTGTAGCTACTCTATTATTTTCTTTTCCTGCCGTACCAGTAGAATAAGTAACTTTGAACAAAGCCCAGGCTTTGTTTGATCATATCTACTGAAATGACTGAGAGCTTTTTTGGAGAGCTGAGTCTTGTCATCATTTTGCCTCTTCTTAAAAATTATGTATTTCTACCATCCACAAATGGTTAGATGACAGATTGTTTGTGTCCAAGAGAAGGAAGTTAGTGTGAGAATGCATTGGCAGAGCAGCCAGAATGGCTTCAGCATGTTCTGGGACAGCAGTTCTTGGGTGCATAAACTACTCTTAGGCAAAGCTAGGAGATTACTGAGATTAGATGAGTGTGTAAATCAGAACCTTAATCAGAGATCCTTGGTCCCACTACCTGGGAAGGTCTGAAATGTTTTGGAGCAGCACTGCCTCCAGGTTCCAATGAAGACTCCTCTGAACCTGTGACAAATGTATTTGTTCTTTCAAGCTCCAGAATAATTCTGCATTTCACTTCGGTGGGACAATTATAAAACATGGTCCTCCAGGTGAAATGAGTTGTAACAAGACAGGGGCAAAAAGCCATCCAAATAACGGCAAGATTTTCAGACTGGGACTTTGTGGGGGAAATTAAGCAGTTGGCCCTCAGTTACATAAAAATGCTGACACAAAAGGAGATTAGAAATCTTTTCTAGTTCCAGATGTACTACCCCAATTTAAGATTTTTTTTTTCTACAAGTAGTTGCTAATTTTAAATTTTAAGTGATCAGGAATATCTTCAGGGCCTTCTGTGAAGTCTTTCAGCTGTGAGGAAAGAAAATGCCAAGCCTGTTCACTAAGGTCTTCTGTTGTCACTGGAAAGCATGTCCAGCTTTTCTTTTTATTGGGGAATTTTAACTCATGCCTCTTTTCTCAGTGACTTTCAAATAGTTGATGTTGATTTTTATAGTTTGTTGTTTCAAATTTAGCCTTTAAGGAATGTCCTGGACAGTCTTTCAGTCCTCAGTAGCACCCCACAGTATTTTTAGGAATATTGTGTCATTCTCTGTCTAGTATAAGACAAACCTCACACTAGGTGACATCAGTGTTAGGGTCAGTTTTGAGGTGAAGTGTTTTTAAAGTGCAAGAGATGCATGAGAAGCAGCCTTCAGAGAAAGTGTTTAGACCGGTGTTTTTAAGGCCCATTCCCTTGGGAATTCACCAGTCTTTTTACACAAAAGTACAGGAAGGTCTGTCTTGACATGTGCTTCTCAAATAAGTGTCCAGGAGATGCTTGTTGTATTTGATGTTGTATTTGATGTTGTATTTGACAGTGTGGAAATCCCAGCAATGGTCAGGTGCCAGACACAAAACAAGGGCTTGGGATCATTTTGGTTTGGGTTTTTTCGCTTGTTTTTGTTGTTATTGTCAACAACAACATGAAGGTGCAGATTTTTTATTTTAATACATTAGCCACAGTTTATCAAAAAGGGAAATATTTTTAATGTCAGTACTGGAGTATATTTCAGGCAGTTTTTGTGTGCTTGCAGAGAGAAGGTGTAGAGCATTAGAAACCTTTTTCTGCTCCCATATTCCCAGTCTGATCACTGAAAACTACAGATGGCATTGCTGTGATGCTCAGCCCCTCTAGCAGATAAGAGCAGCAGGGCTCTTGCTGCATAAGGCATCAATGGCATGTCAGAGACATCACCAGGAGGAAATAAAAGTTTCCTTTCACCCTGCAGCAAAGGGAAAAATAAACAAAAATACCAAACAGAGTGAAATTCCAAGTTGGTTTAGCATGAACTAGATTGTAACTTGAAGCTACTTCAGTTAGTCCTGGAGACAGCACTTAGTGCTGTCTGCACAAGCTGGAAGTGGAGATAACCCTGAATTAGGTCATTTTTCTTCAGACTTTGAAGGTGTGTGACAGGCAATGTCAGTGCAGCTGTTCTGTGCCCCCTCTTCCAGTATGCAACACCCTGGACTCCCCTCTGTCTTTTAAGTGCTCCCTGGTCCTCCCTGACCACATTTTTTACCGTGTGCAAGATACTTAAAAATGGGACTTTAAAAAATATCACAGAAACCCCCTGAAATTGTCATCTGGCTGAAAGGACAGTTCACATTACTCCAAGTGCCAGTCTGGGGTGACCCAGAGGGCCATGCTCAGCTTGTTTTGCAGAAATAAATATATTTCTTGATATATTTTAGTAATGCAGTGTAGAAGGGAAAATGTATCAAGAAATATATTTTATTAATGTAGTGTAGAAGGAATAGAAAAGCCTGGCTTGGTCCTTAGCACATCACACCCTGAGGACTGCCTCAGGTGGGGATGTGCTGCCTTCTCCAGGACAGGGAAAAGCAGCAGTCCCAATTCACGTGCTGTGAAGGACTTTTCTAAAAGGTTATTCTCCTTCTCTCTTTTCCACATAGAAGACAAGTCTAGGACCAGCATAAATCTATTTTTCTCATTTCCTTTTGTGACAGGGGGTTAAGAATCACAAGTAATTGCCTAATGTCTAGACTTTAAATGGAGTTGTCAGCATTTGCCTGACTTTTCTCTCTGTACTGTGAATTTTTGGTAATACCAGCGAAGAGAATTGACAGAGAACACAAAGAGAGGCGAAACATATGTGTGGTATTTACACCAGCCCCAGATGAGTGTGATCAGCAAACTGAAACAATGTCAAACTCTTCAAGTGCTTCATTTTGCAGCTGACTCAAACAGCAGTGATTGGAGTTGGCTTCTGCCACATTGGGCACAGCCTCTGGACAAAAGCCCCTCAGCAGCAGCAACAAAGGGCTTCTCCCATCTGAAGAGCATCAGAGTCACTGCTGGAGCAGGATGGGAGTATGAATGGAAGCTGCATTTTGGTTTCTGTCAGAAGCCAATGGAGCTCTTTGTCTGCAGAGAGACGAAACACTGAGAAAAAAAAAAGGAAAAAGAGATTGAACAGGGCAGAAAGAACAAATAGCCTGGGAGCAAGATTTTTGCAAAAGAGAAGCATGGGCACCATCTGCCAAGCTGTTCATTGAAATACAGGGCTTAATTCAGCTCACCTAGACATACCTCCACTAAAATACTTACACATGTGTTTGGGTGTTTCAAATGTCTCGCTGAATTGGGGCCTTTAAAAGAGAAGTGAATTAAGAACAATGGAGGAAGGAAAAGAAATACTTCCTTCTACAGGTGGAGTTTCAGGTTTCTTGTTAATGTATAAAAGAGTTCTCTGAATTTCTTGCTAGGTAAAATAATACATTACTGAAAATTTGTGTAAGAAAAGTTCTTATTCTGCAGGTTTCTTATCGAATTATGTCTGTGGATCACAAATTTTTACTGCACCCTAAGCATTAAACTTTACTGAGAAAAATGTCACTTTTTCCCCTTTTTGCAGAAACGAGAAGGAATCCTCCAGTCTCGACAAATCCAAGAGGAAATAACTGGTAACACTGAGTATGTCAACACCACATTTGCCAGCAGTTCAGTAATTGAACACAGATGTGTCTCAGAAATTCAAACATTTGCTGATATTTAGATTTCAGTATTGGGGTTCCAGGGAAGATGATGCATCAGCCAGTGACTGTATTTTAGCCTTTTCAAGAGCTGCAAACAAGCTTTTAAAAATACAAAAGGGGGAGGAAATAGAGAGGTGGGGGGGAAAAAAGCAGTATTTTGGATGTGTAAAATGGTGGTAGTAAGCCCTGTATGTGCCATCTCACTGAGTTTTTTATAACAGAAAAACTATTCCAAACCAAAAGAGAACAGCAGTAGAATGTCCTAGTTTCTAATTGAATGGAGAGAAGCTGCACTACTGACTTATTATTAATCTGTATGGATTTATGTGTGAGAGTTATATGAAGGATCAACTGGAGTAAAATTCTGCAGTCCTTAAGAACCCAACCCAAGCCTTGTTTGGGCTGGATTTCTGTTGTAGTTAGTGTGGTGTGAAGGTGCATCTTCAAAGCAGAGGGAAAAGTTTTCACAAAATCGACATGAAAAAGCTTTCTTCACTCAGGCAAGGTGTGCTGATTTGGTTCAAAGTAGGGAATATGAGATCTGGCCTCCTGTAAGACTTTGGTGAAGCCAAGAGATATTATACTGACAGACTCCAGACTAACCCAGATCCTCAGCTGGAGTAACTCGGTGAAGTTATTCACAAAATTCTCCTAATTCCATGAATTTACTCCATTACTCACCAAGCTGCAGATTTACCATGGGGTATGCTGGGGTTTTTTGCAGCACAGTATCTGCAGGTGAATTCTATGTAACTGTTTTGTTACTTTCCTTTTTTTTTTCCCCACAGGGCATTATCAGGAAGGCATGGTAAGTTCATTTGATTATTGTCTCTTTCCTTGAGGCAGCCAGAGTATACATGAGTTCTGCAGTGGGTGGTCACTTTGATCAAATGGCAAGAGAGGATTTCAAGTTGGCCCTGGCAAATATGCACCACAGGCAGTTAACAGAAGGAGGAAAAAAAATATTGAAATCACTCTGACCATCTTTAAAACACATTTCATTACTTTTCAGCATATGTTAATTTGCATGTGCTTTGTGGTTTAACCTCCAGAACATTACTGCAGTGGTATTAATGGTTGTGAGTTCCCAGCATAATGTGAAATGGTGTCTTATCATGAACCAGCTGGTGAATGTTGATATTCTACATCCATTACCTACTTATACTTTCAAGATGTTGAGTCATTATTCAGCAAGCCTGCATGCCATGCAAGGTCGTGTGCCTCATGTGTCTCACTGCCAGGAATGAGGATGGCCAGCAGAAAACACTCACCTGAGTCTTGCTTGGTGTAAAGTCTGCCTTCTACAAATGCCTTTGCATCTACTCTAGCATTTGGGTCGTTGTGGGTTTTTTTTTTTAATTGAAAAAGATGAATGTTTGTTGAGTCATTTGCCGTCATTCAGGTGATTGTTGAAATAGAAATTGCTCAGAAAAGGCTCTGCTGCCTTTTTCTGTATGTCTCTGTTTTCTTCAGAAGGTAGCTGCCATAGCACTTCGGTCATGCTACCTTAGATTGGCTGTCCTGCTGATAGTGCCCTAAATTGCACCTGAGAATGGCCCAAAACATCTGTACAAAGGGTTGTATTGCAGATGTGTAATCACAAACCTGCTTGAGATGCTTAGTAATGCAGTCAGTGGCTCATGGGGCAAATCTTCCTCTGTAGATGTAGTGACTAATGTAAACTCATGTTCTTCTGCAGAAAATCGTTTGGTTACTTGGCTGTCTGCATCTGGCTGTTTAAGATGTTATGCATAAAGATACTATTCCTTGCTCATTTTTGAGAAACAGGGTCTTTAGGTAATCCAAATCCTATCTGAAAATGATGCTTTTTTGTGAATATTGGAGAAGAAGTTTCTAGCAGCTCTCAGCAAGAGGGGAGTATGCAAACTACTTGGCACTTGGAATACAGAGACTATATTGAAACGTTTTGCTGACTGTGTTGTCTCAAATGAATGTGTGTCTCAGTAAGTGTTTATTCTGCACTGGAACAACTGCTGCTCAGTACATTAATGGCACTGAATGTTTTTCAGAAAGAGATGCATTCGACACTTTATTTGACCATGCCCCAGACAAGCTCAATGTAGTGAAAAAGGTTGGAGGTTTTTTTATTTTTAAAATACCAAATGTGTTCATGTGCATGCTTGTGTGTATCAGATGGTGTGGATGTGGTGAGTGTGTGTGGATATAATGTATAACTGGCATGCTTTGAATACATTAAATACAATTAAGCTTTATGCTTAAATACACAAAGTCATGATTATAATGTTACTTTTTATTTAATGTTTAGCAGCATGAACTTAACTTTGGAACATGGAACAACATGTAGTTATCAAAGTTTCCATCAGAAAAGTTCTCACAAAGTGTATGTTGAGTAGAACCCAACTGGTACATTGACTGTACTGATGCCAAGGAGATATCCAGTTTATAGCTTCCAGAGGTCTGACCCTAGAGTATTTTGGCTGCTGTCAGATTTGAGTGGAGTCCAATTACCCACTTCTCCATAGTCTGCTAAAAATTCAGGGGGTTTCTGTGTTTTAACATTGTATTTTTTATATATGTATCGCATTCATTTT
Source organism: Acrocephalus scirpaceus scirpaceus (assembly GCA_910950805.1). NCBI lineage: Eukaryota > Metazoa > Chordata > Aves > Passeriformes > Sylviidae > Acrocephalus > Acrocephalus scirpaceus. Next base: position 57,445,386 of record OU383780.1, read on the forward strand.
ATTTCTGTTCTTCATTCTTGTAAAAAATAATTTTAAAACAACTTTTAATGTCATATTTCAGTTTCAAAACCTGGAGATTGTGTTGCAGTCTCTTCACTCATGCAGATTCTCTTGTGAGTGGAGTTCATACTGCTGGTGTTGAACTGCTGTCCTGCTGAATAGGCTTTCATTGAACTGTTTTCACATTTCAGACTCTCATCACCTTTGTGAACAAACATCTGAATAAGTTGAATTTGGAGGTGACCGAACTGGACACGCAGGTAGAATTTTATAGCCTTGCTTAAAGGGGGGAGGTAGTTACACTATGTTATACCCTGTGCCCTCAGTTTTATCTTTATCATTATAATTTCTTTATCCAGAAATTTCACTGAATTATAATTGAATGAGCTGTAAGACGTTATTACAGCAGGAAACCCTTCATTTCTAAATATGTTTGAACGAAGAAGACCCCACCAATTAAACCCTAAAACAGTTTTGTACTTCCATTAGCATAAAAATTAATTACCAAATGCTACCTTCTGGGTGCTGCCAAGTGCTGCAAGGAGGACCTGCTTGCTTTGGTCAGGAAGGAATTCTGTGCACTTGGTCTGCTCCAGATCCAGGCTGGGCAGTTGCTTCCTGCCTACCTTTGCAGAAGCACGCAGGCACACGGGATCACAATGCCTCCATTCAGGGGGAGCTCAGGGATTCTCGAGAGCAGAGCTACTCAAGTGTGCAGGCAGCTGTACAGCTGGGCTGCAGGCTTGATTGCACCACAGAAATAATGTGCTGCGTGCTTCTTCTGTCTTGTTCTCAGCTGCTAAATTGGCTGAAAAGAAGCTAAAAGAAAAGCTTAATCCTGCTGTATTAATACCTCCCCATGTGAACAATTGCAGCAGTTATCATAAGAAAATTATGGGGTCAGGCAGGAAGGGGTGGGATCTGCACTATCAAAAAACCCCAGGTGTCTTCAGGTCAGGCTGTATTTTATGTCTTGATTCATGTTATTAAGAATCTCTGCTTTATTTAAACACCTACCAATCTGACTGAGATTTTTCAAAGGTAAAATTAAGATTTAGATGGAAATGGTGTGTAAAGGCTTTCAAAAGGGCATTTCCTGTTTCTGCTTATTGCATTTTTTACTTTGGGGGAAAACATTCAAATGTACCTAGGAACTCCTTAAGCATTTATCTGAAACAGCACTCCCTAAGATGAGGGATTGTATTTCCATCAGTTGAAAGAAAATTACCTGCCTCAGGAAGGTGATGGCTTGCTAACAGACCTGATGCCACTGGGGTAGGAGTGAGAAGCCTGTGACAAAACCACAGAAACATGGAATGGTTTTGGTTGGAAGGGACCTTGAAGATCATCGAGTTCCACCCCTCCTGCAGGGACACCTTCCACCAGACCAGGTTGCTCAGAGCCTCATCCAGCCTTGGTCAATTCCAGAGGTGGGGCGTCCACTTCTCTGGGCAATCCTGTTCCAGTACCCCATTGTTCAATAAGAAAAGCAGTGAGGTATTTTTCAGAAAATGTACTGAGAAACTTTTTTTTTTTTTTTTTCACAGTTTGCAGATGGAGTGTACTTAGTCCTGCTAATGGGTCTCCTGGAAGGCTATTTTGTCCCCCTGCACAGCTTTTTCTTGACTCCTGATAGTTTTGAACAGAAGGTAACTAGATTTCATTTTTCTGTTAAAAACAAACATTGAAGTATGTCTAGTTGTAGAAGGATAACATAAGCTTTTCCACATAAGTTTGATGCTACTAGCTGAAATCAAGAAAGAACCGTACTGGTAACCATTTCCAAGTATTTTAAAAAATCAATATTAATACTTTGCTGGAATAAAACAGAAATTTCATTAATGGTGGGGTGGTTAGCAAGTATTAACAGATTTTGGCAGCGATTGTGTGGTGCTGTCATTGAACGAGACCTACTGTTCATTAATGTATATAATATTACTCACAAGCACTCATGACAGAACTGATTTTTTGTGTGTCCAAAATCCAAGAATTTAACGTTGGAAAGGTTTAATGGGTTTTGGAAGCATAAAGGCATATATGTACAATGTGTCAATTTAAGACCAACATTACATCAGTGTCTGTAGCTATCCAGGCAATTCATCTGTCTGTTCAAGACAAGAGCACTTCAGGGGCCATCATGTTCCAATTTTTTGAACTTTTAGGAGGTGGGTTGTGCTTACTTGTAAGTACTTTCATCAAGGGTTATGTTAGTTCATGTTAACTTTCAATTACCTTCATTTTTCTGCAACCACCATCACCCAGAAACAGCAAAACAATGAATTGTCTGGATTTCAAGGACATGATGTACAGGGCACTGACCATTTTTTTTCCTTCTGAATATCTGGGTCTGCAACTTTAAATGTGTCTTGTCTTGACCATTTGCACTGTACAAAGTTCACAGGAGTGGCTGCCTTTGTTGTATTGCCAGGTCGTCAATGTATCCTTTGCATTTGAGCTCATGCAGGATGGTGGGCTGGAAAAACCAAAGCCAAGACCAGAAGGTACCTGTTCTACCTTTTCTGTATCTCCTTAAAAATTTGTGTTGGATCCAGATCTTACAAGGTTATGGTGTGGCTAAATGAAGGTTAAGTTAATCCAACAGCAAAAGGCAAGGTGCTCAAGGAACTCTGTCTTTTAAGTGCACTTTTTCAAATGTTGCAATGCTTCCTTTCTTCATTGGCCAAGCATATGCAGTAATACTCCAATATTCCCTGGAAGAAAGAGAGCACAGTTGTGATTGGTGTCACTGACAGATGTGAATTGCTCCAATTGCTCCATTTTCCTCCACCTCACATTTTCACACTAAACCTTGAGTATTCCAGTAATTTGTAAGATTCTCACAAAAGAGATGATGTGGAAGAAAATTTCCCATTTTCCCATATATGCCTTTGAATGCAGGACCTAATCATGCATATTTAAATTAGATGTAGAGCTGAGGACTGACAGCATGACAGGATGACAGTATGAATGTGCTTCAGGGAGGATAAAGGTTTTGCTGCCGACTTTAGGAGCATCAGGATTCCACTCCTCTTTGTTCATATACATACAGTGTTTAATTCCAGCTTTTTGGGCTGGAGACAGAGCCCTTGATTCACCAAGTTAATGGGTATTTCTTGTAGCTCCTCCTGTGAGAAGTTACCACTTGTTACCATACAGGAGCTGGGCATGCAGCTTCTCTTCCACTCTTCCCACCATGAATGGTATCTGGGCTCCTGCTGGTTACCTGCTGTAATAATCAACGTAGCTGTGTCTTTTCAAGACCAATTTCAGACTTACATTCTGTGGTGCTCACAGTCTTTTCCTGCCACAACACTGGATTGTCATTCCCTGAGGAGCTGACATAAGCTAATGTCAGAGTGTTGCTTCCAACAGTCAGAACTCCCTGGAGATTCAGGCACTCATTGCTGAATCAGGTTCTGCTCCATTCAGGGTTTTTCCATCCTTCCCAGCTTCCAGGTTATAACCACAGAGACATGCACACACACAAAATAGGGCATCTCAGGATTGAACCTGTGCATTAAATCTGGACCTACCCAGCCTGTCTTTTTCACTTCTTTTGATTGCTTGAACTCTTATCCACAGCCGTGCTTAACTAAACCACTGGTGAGTGTATCACAAGACCTTTATGTCTGAAATAGTCAAAGTGAGAAGGGGGAAACAGTGAAATCGAGGGATCCAAGTAAAACACAGAGTATCTGTGATCCCTTACTCCCCATGGAGGTTTAAAATTCTTATGGCATTTAATTTTTCAGGTATTTATTGCTCTAGGGGACAGCTAATTTTTCCAGTATAAATCAAGCCATAAGGATATTTCAGCATATATAAGACATTTCTTGTGCAATTATTGAAATGCTTAATATGAAACTTCCTGCCCAATGTGAATGGAAAAACACATCTGTTTTATGCGTTGTTACGTTGGGCACAATGCCCATACTTAAAATTTCCAGTGAGCAAAAGAGTATTGAAAAGGATCTTACCCTAAATGTGTACACTAAATACTCTTTGAATTCCTACACTGTTTCTTTGAGGTTCTTGAGGAAAAAATATGCTGAAAAGTGCTTTAGAATATGAAAAACATATTTAGTGGGAAAAAAAAAGAATGCAGTTAAATAAATGAGTATGAAAACCAATGATTTTTATGGGGTCAACAGTTTATTTGGGTTGTTTGCAATATAATTGAAAAGGCCTTAAAAAGCTTTCTGTGACCTTTTGCTTTAAAAATGGCTGGAATAATTAATCTGCTGAGTCTATAACGAATTCATTTGCAGTTTGAGCTTTTTCAGATTACTCCTTGCAATGTGTACATCAAAGCCAAACTCAAGTTTCTCTTTTAGAAACTTGCAACCAGTAGAATGTTACATGTGTTGGTCAAACCCATGTAGCAAAGGAAATAACCCATCTTTCTCTGTGAGCATGCTTCCTTTACTTTGAGCCCTTCTGTGGAATTCTGTTGTGGTGGTGGTATCTTTTTTGTGGTGGTGTCTTTGCAAAGACCTAACAAAGTTACTTCTTTAATAGTAGAAGTTCTGTATTTGGAAAAAAAAAAAAGTAGTTTTGCACCTTGCTGCTGGCCTGAAAGAGGAAACTTCCAGTGTTACATGCAAACAGTATTGCAGATTGCAGTGGGATGTTGTGGGGGCAGTGCACCCTTCCTGCAGCTTTTGGCATTTCCTCTTCATTCTATACCAAGCATTTTTCATCTGATTCATAAAGAGCCACAAACCCATGCTGCCTCTAGTTACATGACCGTGCACAGGCCCAGCATAAAATCCAGGCTTGGGTGTTTCCACCCTTTGTCCCTGGATGTAAATTCAATATCTTTAGTTGGCATGCTTTGGGACACCATGCATAGCTTTGATTGGATTAATTATTCAAAGTGTGACCCCTTCATAATCTGTGAGAAGCAGCAACGTAGATAAATATCATGGCTAAACTCTGATGATTACAGTACACCATTTACTGGGCTTACTTGGAGCTTTTGGCCAATTCCAAGAACTACAGTTAGGACTTTGAGTTCCTATGCATTCAGCAGAAAGAGATAGGACAACTCTAATTCCACGCTGCACTTTCTCAGGACAGTTCTGAATCCCTGTTTGAGATGAACTAAAGCACTAGTGTAGACTGCTGCAGTAGTACTTGTCAGTTTGTTTTATAGATTTCTTGTGAAATAATATTGACTTTCTCAAGAACTGCTCTTTGAAACAGAAGGTATTCATTAGCTTTTTGTTGCATATAAATCCTTTGCTTTAGATGTTGAGTTTCTGAGGACTGATTCAGCCATGAATGTCAGCTAACTCAAAGAATTTTCAGATGTTTGTTCAAGGAGCACTTGTATACCTAGCTTCTTTAGATCCTCTGGAAAATTTAAACTTGCCTCTAGCTATCTTGCTGAAATTAGGCCTAGTAAAAGATGTTGCAGCCCAGATTGTGCCAAGTCCTACAATTCTTACATAAGAAGAAGATTCCATTGGTTACTGCCTGATGACTTTTTTTTTCAAAATCATTACTTTCCAGCCACAACTGAGTGAAGATGAAGTCATATAAGTATGTGTAATCCTGGGCACACTTTGACTCAGGAGCATCTGAGCTTGGTTACATTTCAACATCAGCAGCAGTAGCTATTTGTATCCTTAACTGGAAGTGGTTAAAACACCAAGTTTTGAGTTGCCAGTTTGAAAATTGTGTTTTATTGGTATTTCTACTCTTTTTTCCTATCCTTGTGATCTAATGTTCATGGGTATTAATGTGAGCAGGGGAAAGGAGTAGAGAATGGACACTTTTTTTCTGGAAAACATTTGGAGCTAATGAAGTTACTAATTTGTTTTCCCTTGTCTTTTTTCTAGATATTGTAAACTGTGACTTGAAGTCTACACTGAGAGTACTGTACAATTTGTTTTCCAAATACAGGAACGTGGAGTGAAGAATTGATTTGGGTCACAAAGGAGTGTTAACAAAGAAAACATCATAACTAGCATATCTTTCATTGGCATTCCTCTGCATCTCTATCCTAAAAGGAGCCAAACCATTTACCTGAAGAATTTTTGATTATTAGTTGATTATTCTGACATTACTATTTTTATAGTAGATTTAAAACTAATATAAAGAAAAAACAGTTTTGGGGGAAGGTATCTGGGTATATTCTGGGAGAATTCATGTCTCAGTTGTCTTCACACTGTTTTTAATAGGTGAAGCAACAATGAAAAAAAATTACTAAGTTTAATTCAAATCAGCCTTTGGAGCCAATCATAGGAATATTCTGTAGTGAGTACTTTATTATTTTTTACATATATCTTTTTGTAATCTGGGAAGGGAAGAATATTTTCTCTCCAGGATAAGACAGTTCCATTCTAATTGTGAGGAATGTGCATGGGGAGAAACAGTTAAATACATTTATTCACACGACAGCTAAAAAGAAGAAACTTAACCTGGTGAATATATAGTTCCAGTGTCATTATTAGGCTTTAATTTTATGAATACAAACTGAAGTGGCTTCTCATTCCTTCAGACTTACTATAATGTGGTATTCTGCCTCAGTATGTGCTATGGAGCATTCTACAGAACCACACTTTGCAGCTTGTCACTTGTTTTTGTTAAAGGCAGAGATCTTTTTTGCAAAGAACACTTGTCAAGAAGACACACCAGTATAATACAGTTTTTCTGTAATATTTGTATTATTACATAATATTAGAAAGTAGAAGAATGGCTTGTTTTTTATTTTGGCAGTTTAATCAGAGGATTATCAGATTGCAACTTTAGATTGATTGCTTAATAGAATTTAGAGTTGCCCCTTTGGTTGATTTTATGATGAATGTATGTTGCAGCATAATGTTCAACACAAAAAAATAAGATTGATTTTCTAGAAGTGGTCAAAACTTCTTCCATCTGCAAAGATTCCATTACAGTGTAAAGTTCTTTGGTGATTTTACACGGCTACCAAGATTTTTTTAAAAATTTAATTTACACCAATTATAAGCTGTTATCTGTTTGGTTTTAGCTTTAACAAAGACATAAAAGGGAAATGGGAGTTGATTCTTCCCTTAGACTGGTACCAAGCACCAGTTATGCTTCCAGAGGAAGCTGGTAGAGACTGCCTGGATCACTTCCGAAACCAAGCGTTCCGTTGCAACCACAAATTCTTGGGATCCTGGCTTACACAGTCAGGAAAAAAAAATTGCTCAGGCTGAAATTCCTAGATAACTCTTCAGAAAACTTGAGACTGCTTAGTGCAGGAAGGAGACTTGTTAACAGCCATCCAGTTTTGGCAGAACTGGCTTAGGTCAAAGGAAGAGCGATGTGTCAGTTGTTGAATCGTTCATCAGGAGAAAGGCAGTGCTGGCAAGAGCAGTCAATAACAGCTGAATATTACCCATGATGTAAAGCATTACATACTTTTCAATTTTCCAGGGCTTTTTTTTCTTTCTCTTTTATGTAGAGCTTTCCAGTACAACATTAGCACAGAGGGAACTCCAGCAATTATTTTCTGTCTTTGCTAAACACCAACTGACGTTTAGTAATAAGGTGATACTGACTTCTGCTGAGGGGCTATGAATTTATTTTTCTGAGAAATAACATGAACTTTTTCAAGGGAAAGTCAGTATTCAATTCAAAGGACAATACCTGGATATTCCCTGGTCTCAGAAATTACCTGACTGTAATAAGCACTCTAAATATCTTTATTAAAATATTTTCTTACTTGTGTGTTTTTAGCTGAGTTTCTGAAATTAGAGGTACAGAAAACAGCAGTTATTTGCCCTTTACTGGGAGAAATAGCTGGACATTTTGACCTCAGTGAAAATGAATGTTTTCACTCTATCTTTATTATCTGAGAAGCTAAACAATAGGAATTAACCAAACCTTTTTTGAGCAAACTGAGACAGAACTTCTCGTGTCTCTATCAGCAGCATTTTCAGCTTACTTTAATGTTTAACATGCAAGTTTTTCATTTACACACCTAGTAGCAATTGTAATAGCTAACAAAAAAACAAATTATGTTTTTTCTGCATGCAGACCATGCTCAGCTGCAACACTTTTACATTTCAACAGTGCCAAAAGATTTTGATTGCCTTTGTTTTCAGGAGTGCACTTTCTTTATAAAGTAGATTTATATATGTAAAGTGAACAGTGTTTTCTTTGCCTGGACTTGCAAATAGGTGTTTCTTGTGCTATATTGGTATAACACTATTGGAGATTTATCTGTCAGTCTCCATTTCCATCCTTATAAAACATAAAATGAGACAGAATTGTTAAATCCTCATGCTGAAATGCAATTACACAGAACCGTAAAAACATTTAAACAATCGCCAACCTTCCCACAATTATCTATCCTATGGTAAGAATTTATGTAAATTAAAATCTGCTATATAAACAACAGTGTCCTATATAAATACATACCCATGTGATAGTTTTAACACTTAGACACAAATAGTATATGCTGCCATGTAGGAGTGGGTCACTGCTTATATTTTTGACAGTGTAGATTTAAATAGCTATCAGATAAATATGAAATCTAATATAGAGATTATATCTAATATTTATTGCTTTGATTCAAAATATAAGAGAAATTTAGAACACTACTGTAGACAGCTTGCTTTTCAGCAGTTTGTGTAGGCCAGCCCTTTCCTTCAGGGAAGGGAGAAGATATCTGGGCCAAATTCTGCCACACCTAGATTTCTTTTATTCTTGATACACAGCAGTGCACCCTGACGTACTGCTGAAAGCAGAATTCTTCTCACTGCTTATATCAAGATAGGAGTAGTTTAAAATTTTAGTCAATCCCATATTTTAGTTGTAATTACTTTAAATGACTAAGTGGACCCAAATTGATTGATTTAGCTCATGAAAGACATGAGCAGCCCCCTGGAGAGGCCAGTTCCTCCAGTGGTCCCAGAGAGAGCCTGTGGTCCAAGGCTGCTGTCTCAGCACTTTGGATCCTAAAGCCAGGTAGAGTAAATCCAAGGCACTGCCTGAAGATCTCATGGTGGTATTTGGATCCCACCCACCAGACCAGTGTGCCTATCTGTTGTGCCTTTATGTGTCAGATAAAGGCAGCTGAGCCCACTGAAAACTGACCAATACCTTGAGTAGCAAACAAGCAGTAAACATTGCTGCTGCTGGGGCATTGTGAAACCACAAAAGAACTGTTTTCTGTGACTTCTGATTCATCCATTGCACCCAGCAATGTGGTATCTAGGTTTCCTTTGTGGCTGGAGATGGGCATCCTTTCCCTGTTGATGGATCCTGGTGTGCTCTTTCAACCACACAAAACTAATTGTTTGGGTTGGTTTTTTTTTAAAGAGGAGCTACGGGTTTTTCGTAGTGTGTCATTAAGGTGGTGTCAAAATAATTACCTAAAATCCTAATATCTTGAGGTCAGCCCCTTTCAGATTTCTTTATCAGCTGACTGGCTGTTATTTGCCATAACGAGCAAGTCCTATAAGAAGGAACCTTTGTGTAATTTTACCCAAGACACACTTGTAAAGCCCAGAATTGGATTGCTCTGTATTTCTGATGGAGTCCAGATGAACCAAGTTTCCTATTAAATGAGCTGACTGCAGAATATGCAGTTCTTTACATTTCCTAGTCAGGAGTATCTCCTTGTTACAGAGGGTAGCAGCCCTTGCAGCTCCATAGCTCAGGAATTCAAGTGGACCAGCAGGAGCTGGATAAGTTCCTAATCTACTTCAGTGAATTGTGGACCCAGTGGCAGGAAATCACCAGAGCCTCTGTTTTACAGAGGGTTGCAGTGCTGGGGAATGGTTGCATTCAAGCAGACCGTGATGATTGAGGTAAATGCTGCTTGGTTGACTTTTGTTCTTACCTTTTATTCTGAAAGTATGGTTTTAAATTCAGTTTTCAGGTTAATTTAGCAGACACCTTACTGCAAGCCACAGTGTTGTAAAGCAGAATGGCTTTTGGAAGTTTATTTCATTAGAGAAAGATATATATGATATTTAATATACTAGATGCCAGCTTTAGGTCTAGTTTTTATTGTTCTTGTCTTCCTCTCAAAACAACCTTCATGAATGGCCAAGCATCCAAAGAGAAAACAGTGCCTTGAAGACCTCTTGCAAGATTTTTACACTGTTACCTAGTAGACTTCTGCCATTTTATTATAAGAATTAGTGTGGGCTTTCTCTTTAGTCAAATTACAATTACAGACTGAAGAAATCCTTTGTAAAAAGTTACAATTAGTTTGCCTTAAGATATTTTATTTCGGTTTGTCACATGAAAAATTGAGATGGCATCACCAAAATTTTAAAATTAGGCATACCTCAACATCTACAGATATTCCAAAGAGGTTTGGAGCCATTCAACATTTACAAGGGCTAATTTTATGTATTCTGAAAATATTTTTTGTGACTTTTGACTTTCTGCAATAATGAGATGTTCTTTTCTGTCTAACAATTTAGTACCATGCACTCTGCAACAAAGCTAGAGTCATTGAAACATTTGGTCCTCAATTCCAATATCAAATTACTGAGAAAAAAGAAATATTTTCAATATTTGCTAAACATGTATCCAAAAATAATGATTAGTTTAAGTTGCATTGCCTTCAACTGCAGAGTTAGTAGCTTTTACAGAATGTATGTACTCTGTAAGTAAAAGACACTCTCTTGCTGATTTTTTTTCCTGTGCTTTTTCTGAAATCTTTTGTTAAGATCCACAATAAAATTTGCACCTGAAAATCAACACTGCATGTTGTTGTTGGGTCGAAGGATGAGTTGTCTGACAAAAATCTAGGGAAGCTGAGTGTTTTGTGTTCTCGAAGCTTCCAGACCTCTCCATGCACCCAGCCCTTTTCCAGTAACCCCTTTGTGGGTGTGCAAGGTGTTTATTATTATGTTCTGTGGGGGCTGGTGACAGCTGAACGTGGGTTGGCAAAAGCAATCATGTAAACATATGTTTGAAATGATTAACAGCAGCAGGTCAGGAAAATGCTGTCTTTGACTCAAAGTAGCAAAGTACACCTTTACTTTTAACATTGCTGAGCGCTTCAGTGGGGATATCCCAGCTGCACATAGTACAATTCTCTGGAGCAATTTTGTTAATTTCAAATCTACCATAATGTTAGCAAAACATTAAAACTGAAATTATGTTGCCTGTGTCAGAAAATACTTGCATTTAGGAAGATTTTGAGATCTATTTTATTTATAAACTTGGTTTTGTTGCTACTCTTTAATGCAGGAGTTTCAATGCAGAGCTTGGAACCAGTCCAAAATATAGGCATCTAAAGTGCTCCAGATCGACATTTATAGCCACTGAATTACTGGCCTGAGTCCAGAAGCAGGTGTTTGATCTTTAGCTCTGCTTGTAAAGCTCAAACCACCAAGCAGAGCTGCCTAATCAACAGGGAACGCTAAAGACAGGGTGAGTTTTAATGACAGTCTTCAATCCCAGTCTGTTACTCAGGGCTGGATAGAAGCAATTCTGCCTGCTTAGGAGCCACATTCTTAACCCTCACCATGGGCACTTAGAGCTTTTGTCCTGAGTTTTGTGGTTTTCATCCTGAAGAGCAAGTAGGCTTGCTCTTCTTCAAACATCACAGTACAGCACAAAGGTCAGGGACTGGCTACCTCAGTCTTTTCATTGCCGCTCACACAGGAAGCAAAAGATCTGGGTTTAATACCCTTCTGCAGCCATGGAAGTTATTCTTCCTCCATTTTAGAATCCTGCAGTATGAAATGAAGGTGAAACAGTGTTTTTACTATTGTTGGAGGGGCACTGTTGGTGCTTAAGCTGAAGCTGCAAATCAATGTGTAGAGTAACTCCACATTAACCGAGACAGGAGGAGAGCAGAAGAGGGAGCGTAGCTGGTGATTTAGCTGTTGAAAAGGTGCAAAAGGTTCTGGGGGAAGAACCTGTCTTCTGGGCCTACTGTAGGGCCTGCTTCTGTATTTCAGTCAATCAAAAGTGTTAAAATTCCCAAACATATTTTGAAGAGAAAACAGACTGACATTACTTGCCTCTGTTTCAGTGCGAAGTTCCTGCTGAGCTTTTACTTTAACTCCTCTCTGCCAGGACTCTGCATGATGTGTATGTAATGATACACTGAGTACACGAATTATGATAAAACTATAAAGTCCTTGCAGTCCTGCAGGAATGCAGGAGAAGAGCTGGGAGCTCCTCTATCTCATGATAGGAACTGTAGGTGTGGATTAGGGACCAAGTGCTCCTTTCTGTACCTTTCTGCCTTTAAGCTGTGCTGTAAAATGAGCTAAAAAGTGACCAGTGAGGCTGGTGTGGGTGCCAGTCCCCAGGGGCAAAGGGAGCAGAGGAGGTAAAAGGCTGTTAGCTGAGAAGGTTTCCACATTTCTGTGGTAGGGATGTGGGTGCTCAGCACTGAGCCACTGAGGTAAGTGTGTGGATTTCCCAGGTGGCTGGGGGAGGAATCCTTCCCCTTGAAGTGCTGCAGGGCCATCAGCCTAGGGAAATATTGCCAGCATTGCAAGCTGCTTGCATGTGGCTGAGACTTTCCTCTCTGCCACAGTAACTTAAACACTTCCATGTGCATATTGTCACAATAATAGAGCTTTGAAGGCGTCAGTCCTGCATTTCTAAACCTTCTGTACCTCCAGATCTTTCTGTTTGTTATAGCACTTGAATAGACAGAAAGGACATCATTAGAGCAGGTCTGTGTTCTCAGTGGCATAAAAACGTTGTACATCTACTGTCTGAAACCAGCTCTCACTCCAAACAGTCATAACCTCCAGCTTCATTTTTTTCTGTTATCAGGACAAATTAACCCATTAGCTGCACAGACTCTATTGTGAGTCAGAGGTATATGACTCATGTGAATAGAACCCACTTCTATTCTGGTTTTAATTAACTTGGCCTCCACCCAAATCCTCCTTAGAAATGAAAGATACTAGATTAGCTGAAGTGTACAGCACATTTTAATGGTTTGTGCTAAACTTACATGTGTATTTTTATGCTGCAAAAAAAAAAGATTCCTATGAATGCACTAGCCTGAAAGGTAAGTGACAGAACTGCTGTATTTGACAGACTGTTAAAAGTATTGTAATTAATCTGGTTGGTTTGTTTGCCTTGCAAACTGTAAGAAAAAAAAATAGGAATTCTAGTACATTGGGAAAATATTCCCAGTCTTGATTCAGATAAATGGAAAACAAATTTGTGGTGGTTAGAATTTCAATAGAAGTACAGTCTTAAGGTGGCACTTCCCATTGTGATTTTCATAATTTTTCTGCCTGAGAATTCTTTCTTTCTTTCTTTCTTTCTTTCTTTCTTTCTTTCTTTCTTTCTTTCTTCCTTTCTTCCTTTCTTCCTTTCTTCCTTTCTTCCTTTCTTCCTTTCTTCCTTTCTTCCTTTCTTCCTTTCTTCCTTTCTTCCTTTCTTCCTTTCTTTCTTCCTTTCTTCCTTTCTTCCTTTCTTCCTTTCTTCCTTTCTTCCTTTCTTCCTTTCTTCCTTCCTTCCTTCCTTCCTTCCTTCCTTCCTTTCTTTCTTCCTTCCTTCCTTCCTTCCTTCCTTCCTTCCTTTCCTTCCTTTCCTTCCTTTCCTTTCTTTCTTTCTTCTTTTCTTTCTTTCTTTCTTTCTTTCTTTCTTTCTTTCTTTCTTTCTTTCTTTCTTTCTTTCTTTCTTTCTTTCTTTCTTTCTTTCTTTCTTTCTTTCTTTCTTTCTTTCTTTCTTTCTTTCTTTCTTTCTTTCTTTCTTTCTTTCTTTCTTTCTTTCTTTCTCAAATGATTTGGTCAGTATCCTTATCAATATTTCTAATTGGGTCATTGTGCCTTCTCTTTATAAAGCAATACTAAAATCAAATTAGCTCCTCAAATTTAAATTGCAGGGAGGGTAATCTGAGCCACGGCTTAGAGTACTGTCAAAACAGAAGCTATACTAATTATATTTATACAAGTTGAAAAAAAGCAAAAGAAAAATAATTAAACAAAACCACCCCTCTCTAATCCTGACAGAAATCAAAGTGTGAATCTTACTTATCACTAAATTTTCCTCATGGCACTTTAGGGATTCTTAATGCAAATGGGAAGCAGGAACTCAAATACTCAGTGGAGCCATCCCACCCCAACACAATCTCTGAAGAAACAAGCACAGAATAAAAGCAGAGAGGCTGAAGGGGAAAGAGAGAGAAATATATCTTTCTGTGATCACTTTATAGTTTGAGGCATGCTCATATAGCACAGGAAGGACATAAAGTAACCCAGACTGATAAATTAATCAGGAGCGTGCTCTGTGTGCCACCAGCTGTCTGGTGACTAATAAGTTGGGTTTCTGCTTTGGCAGGTCCCAGGTTACCTGGAGCATGAGGAGGAGAGTTGGAGGCAAAAGGTCAGGTTTTAAAAGAGGCTTAGTTTGAGGCGCTCTGAGATGAAAACTTGCACGTGGACCACTACTTCCCAGACTCTGCAGTCCCACAGCTTAATTCCAGTGGCTTGGAGCACTTAATGGAGATCTGCCCTCAGCTCTGCCTGCTGCCAGTTAGTCCTGATAAAGCCCTAACTCACTTTCTCATTGCCTAAGTGGTGACATTAAGGCTTTCATCAAAGCAAAGAAATTAAAGGCACGTAGCAGACTCGGCTTCATTTAGCCAGAGCTCCATGTCCAGACCCAGAGATTTCTCTGTCTTGGAGGGAACGCTGTCCTCCCCTGCAAGGGAAGGTAGTGTGGCAGTGAATTGTTACAATCTGTGCATCCCAATCACTGGAGAAAGTTCGCCAGGTGGTAGGAGGCAGAGTTAGGGCACAGATTTATCTGCTGATGTTGTAAACAGTTATGCTGCTTCTCAGGGGCGTGTGTATTCCTCAGCTGGAAGTTTTGAGCATTAACTTCCGAAATTCTATTGCTGATAAGTAGACCTTGCTTTTCATTTTTCCTTTGCTACAATGGATTTTTTATGCCATCATTGGTTGAGGTCAGATTACCATACCTGTCCAGATTCCTTTTTTATGCTTATAGTAATGTCCCTCTACTGTAGTTCTGCAGAGGATGATGTGATGATTTGACAGTAATGGGCAAGTGTCTCTGAGTCAGCTCTCCCTCCTTTGGGGATATTTGTACAAGGAAATCTGCATCAAAACTCAGGATGTTCCTGTTACCATGCGTGCTCAGTAATGGAAAAGATCCAGGGCTCTCCTTCATTTTGTACTTAAGGAACGTTTGGTTGTGTCACTAGAAGGGGGAAGAGGCATTTGTACCCTGATGTGAGAAGGAGGATGGATCTTGCTGGGCACAACGGTCCCAGCACCTTCATTAAAATATTTCCCAGCAAACCTGTAATTTGCCTTCTCAGCACTTGCAGGAATTCAAGCTGAACTATCTTGTGCTGCTGGGTCTTCAACACTTTAACCCCAGGAGTCTTGTGATCCTTTGTTCTCTGCTCCAGTGTGACACAACCTCACCCAGTAATTCTGGTGTCAAGGCCGCTAACTTCTGCTGCTTCTGAGACTTCTTTCCCACTGGCTCAGTTACCCAGGCAGACCTCTGGGATGGGGAATGAAACCACAGTAACACCAACAGAAAACTGCTGTCTGAAGTTAGACAAAATTTTCCACTAGGTGAATTCCCCCAATTAAAAATCAGAAGATCTGTTCCAAGGAGTCAAGACATGTCTGTTATTTAAACACAATTTCTCTTTTATTACTGGCTTATTAAAACTTACTCTTCTCGATTAATCAGCATTTCTTCATTAACATAAAATTCCCAAGGTCTGGTACAATTCCACCACCCACAATCCAGCTCAATGCTGTTCATTTCTATTTAGACTACATATTGCTAGAGCATGTGGGATTATATTGCATGCTGCAATTATTTTCAGGGAGGACCGTGACACTCGGCCTTGATCTTGGCTTTCTCTGGTACAGAGCACTGTAAGTATTCTATATTTATTTATAACTTGCTGAGGGGAACAACAGAGGCTGCCTGACACTGTGCACTCTCTTCTTCTTTAGATTGTAATTCTCGGATAGATCTCTCGGGAATTACAGGGAGGGGAACTTTGCCATTTGGAGAGAAGGTCTTACAATTTAATCAGAATACAATTTTAGCCAACCAGCTAGTTCAATCAGCCAGTCCAATTATGGTGTGGGTTGAGCAAGACTCTGTGCTCAGGGTTCCCTGGAGTTGTTTTTAGTTATGAAATCAAAATAAGAAATTAGGTCAGTTATACTCTATTGACTCCTGGTCCTGCAGCTTTCAGGAGTGTGCAGCAGCACAGCTTCACCTAAATTTGTGTTTGGCATCTCACTGCTCCGGCTGGGCTTTGCCACTGGTTGAAAGCTAAACTGGGAGTGCTCATTCCAAGGGGCAAGTTACAATTGTGCTTGTCCCTGGGCTGTTGCACATGGGCACGAATCACATGGGCTTGTCTCTGCTTTTAACCCTCACAGTGCTGCAGGCGAGTGCTCTCAGTCCCTGCAGCAGCTCTCCCCTCACCATCTAAGAACCACAGGTGCCTTACTGGGTGCCACTGGCTTTTTCCTGATTGATTGACTCTCCTGAGATCTTTTATGAGCCTTTGCACCAATTTTTTCCTAACTACTGTAACCCTTCAAAAATTCCCAGCTCCCCAAGCCCCCTTCACCTGTTGGTACCTTACCACCTTCCCCACTTTCCAGCTGTCCCTTCTCCCTGGTTAAGGCAGCTGCTGGACCCAACATCCAGTCAAAACCATCCTGCTGATCATGCCATTGTTTCACCAACCCCCTGTTCTTTCCAAACTGTTCTTAAACACCATGTCATTCCTCTTTCTTTTCTCCAGGCCACTTGAAAGGCTCTGAATGGTTTCTTTATCTGGCTGCATGTAACAACTGATAGAGCTTCTTATTTCTATCATCAGCCACTCATGTTCTGTGGACAGACTCAGGACAATCTCTCACCCATCCTCCTGCTATAATTCTAAAGGTAGGATTGAAAGAGCTGTATCAATCCCTTCTTCCACAATCCAGCGCACCCTGCAATGTAAGTTGCAATACTTTCCTCTTTTCTCCCAAGGATTGTTTTAAGAAAAAGTATCCAAATTCTGAGCTGGAAAACAGGCTGTGGGCATTGTTTCATTCATGGCTGGTCAAATACGTGTCTGCTCTCACAGACTGAACTTTAGTGCCTGCACACCGTGAAGAGTGTGGCTCCATGTCTCTATCCATTACACTGCAGAACAATATTAAATCCAAAATGTGCTGGGAAAACCTCAAAAGAGCCTCAGTTTGGATGCCTCCCAAGGGTTTTGGTGTCTTGTGTGCACTTACAGAAGTTATAAGAGAAAACAGATCCATAAAAGTGCTGTTGTTCATCCCCATCCCTTTAATTCTCTATTCCTGTCCATTTAAATGGCTGTAGTCTTAATTCACTCTTTGCTCTTCACCCCACCACTGCTGGTGCACACTTCTTTGCATTCAGTGCCATGGATGCACATTGTTGAAAACAGTCCTCTTGTTACAAAGTGAACATGGGATTTGAGGCATTAACTCTATTACTTACAAGTTAGTTAAAAAAAAAAAAAAAACAAATCAAACCCCATGGAGTTTACGCATGAAGGTAATGGAACTTAGGAAATTAAATTGTTACACTTCTCAACTGAAGTTGAGTTGCATTTCTATCTATGTGATTCTGTTGGGCTTTAAGGCTGAAAAACTGAGTGAAAAAATCTGCTTCTTTCCTAGCAGTGTCATATGCACCTGAGGACAGCTTAATCCACAGATCCCACTCTGAAGCTTCGATTTTGTGAAATAAAAGTTGTGTATTTGCATGTCTAGAATTCACTCCCCTGCTCTGCAGAAGATGAAGCTCCTTTAAATTGCTTTCCTTCTCTTTAGCAAGTCATGTGTGCTTTGAAAGCTTTGCAGGCTTTCCAAGACTCTTCATCCTTACTGCAAAGCCAGCAATTGTCTTTTCTCAACACCACTGGGCTTGGGTCAGGGCAGATTTCTGGAAAACAGAAATGATATTTTCTGTTAAATTATCCTCTGAAGTAAGTTGATTATATGGTATGAGCTGAATTATTCAAAGAAGTCAGAGATATGTGTGTAATGTCATGAAATAAAACTGTATCTAAATATGTACTTTGCTAAGTTTCAGTTAGATCTTAACATTTGAGAGTGATTTGGCATCTAGGATAGCATGAGAATTAATTCCAGAAACGAGATGTAATCAGTTCACCTTTCTTGGCACTGTATCTTGCTTAACGTAAAAAAACCTCTTTTCATTTACTCTATAATTATCCTCGTGTATTCTTGAATGAAAGCATAGCAAAGATCACATTTCTGGCACATTTGGGAGCAAAACAGTTAAATTGCTAACAAATAATGTTTTGTAGTTTGTATGAGAGCCAAGAAGATTAATGAAATGTTCATGAGAGAGTCTGGCAAGTGGCCACATTCCTATGGGAACATTGCTGTAGTGAGGTTTAACGGAGCATGAGGGACATTAAGAAACCAATGTGTGGGAGTTTTAGGGTGAACTGTAAATGATAAGAATCTAGTAAAACTAGATATCATGTATTTTGCCTTTGAGGCTTTCCAGCAGGTCTGTGTAACATTTCTCATCCTTATCTAGAGGCTGTGAGGAAGATGAGCAAAGGGCACCCTCCTTGGGTTTTTTAAGAGCAGCTGTCAAACACTTGAGCTCTGCTGACTTCTTTGAATGTTACAGCAGATGTAAACTCATTAAACAAATGGCTACAAGAAATAAGTCCTCCAGCCTGACTAGAGTTTTTTGTATAGAAGCCCCTCAATTTACTGTTTAATCTGCCAGCCTTCCCAAAACTTCCATGCGCTTTTAGTGGCAAAAAGCGGCGTTAATTTCATTCTTTTAGACAAGCCAAGGAGAAGCTGCATTACTGCAGTGTTATTTCTATTTCTGCTGTTCCTCCACCTCCCCTGTCATAGAAGTTGTCTCTGAAATACATCCTCATCGACTCTGGGTTTCCACTAGCATGCTGTATTTCTGTTATTTAATGTTACTTTTAATCAGAGATAAGAAAACAAACTAAGTTTCCTGTGTTTCAGGAAAAAAAAACAATTCCTCTTTTCAGCAGATTGCTAACAGCAATCAAACACTTTTCTTTATCGTATCAAAAGATAAGAAACATGGGAAGGTATCGATTTCCCTGGGAGCAGGGCAGGCACGGAGACGTGCGGACTCCCAACAATACACTTCCTAGAGGTTTTCCAAATTAGCTAAAATAATCCTCGGAGATCATCACGGATAGCTGTTAAAGGGAAGAAAACCTGTGTCCTTACTTACCTTTCCACTAGATGGCAATGGTACATGGTAGTTACGTGCACTTTAGGAGAGGAAACCTTTAAAAACGAGCATTTTATTAGAGGTCTGAATACCTCTTTAAACGAGGGCAGTTGGACTGTTAACATATGCTGGAACTCAGCTGTCTCAGCACTCCCCGTCTCGAGCAGTTAAACTAATTCTCTTTTTTTTTGCGTAACAAATGCAATTTCCAGATTTAGAAGTAACGGATGTGAATAATAAAACCTATTCAAAAGCAAATAGAGAGCTGTGGTGACCAGGCTGTGTAACACACCAAAGTTTGTGTAGACTTTCTTCTTTCTTGCTGGATGAGGCAGTTTTCTGGTATTAAAATCAACAGCCAAACCGGTTCATGAAGTAATTTCATTCACTTCAGAAGAGTTAAGGATGTATGTGGATCGGGAATTTTGTAATGCAAAATTAAGAGTGCACACTACTGTGTGAGGCAGAGAAAAAACTATTTTTTTAAACTGGTGAGTCAGAGCAGCATCCAAAACGGGACTCCTTTGCAAAAGCTGCCCCCAAAGCCATTTGGAGGCTTAACATCCTAAAGGAGGTGATGTTGGAGGAGGGTGAGAGGGAAAAGAGAGGCACCAAAAATTGCTTTTTTTAATGTGCCCAAATTTCTGAAGAAATGCAATAGACATTGGGACAGATGGGACATCTGAAATGGTGACTTGGCATCTGGAGACCATTTGAGGCCTGCCTATAATTTAGAACACACCATGGCAGAGCTGCTTTTTCCTAAAGCGTGACAGTTTGTTGTGATGCACATTAACCATTTTCCTATGAAACTGCCCAGAGTGCTCTACCTGGCCACAGGACCTGCTTCCCAACAGGGGGATAGAGAACGTGGACTTATTAAAGTGTTCTGATTTAAGGAAAATTGTTTAAGGAAAATCTTTCATGCATATCAATGTAGAACATTTGTCCTATGCTAACCATGTGCTTCAGACTGGAAGTTTTTTAATAGATACCACCTACAGAATTTTCAAATTCATTTCATGACAAGACAAGATCAAATTCAAAATACAAAAGTTTAACTGCCTCCTAGCCAGAATGTTGTCCCAACAAGATCAATAACCAATTGTACATTGCTATATAGAGATTTGGGGTTAATTACGGTTTTAAGTTCATTTTGTGCCAACAATTCATCATATTACTATTCTTACTTACATCTGTTTCTGGTTGTAGCAAGGAACCAGACAGTTACATTATTACCAGTGAAACATTTTGAAAAAGGTTTTGATTGGTTTGGTTCTTCTGTTATGACTGCTTATGACTTCTGAAATGAGGTACATACTGAAGTTTAGGCATTGGACCATGTCTCTAGCAGTAAAATGATTTCCTTTCATTACTCTGCCACCATGTTTCCATCCAGACCGTAGCTAATTTACTTGGACTTTTCGGATATGCCCACTTCACTGCCAGTGTCAAGCATTCTTTAATGTCTGGCTTCAAGGCAGAGTCAAGCAGGAGCTCAAAGCAGTGGGACTATGGTGGTAACTGGTCTAATTAGATATGAACCACTGTCCTACATCCTAGAAGGCCTAGTGCCTGCCAATACAGATAGGAATTAGGTGCCCAAATATAACTGAAGAACTAGGCTTTTGTTTGTTCATAGCCCTCTAGATTGTTACTCCAGCATCTTTGGAGGCCAAGGCCTATGAGCATCCACATCTAACATTTAACTCCTCGCTTGACTTTATTAGGATGTTCAGCAAAACTCTTGCCCTTTCCTCCTTGCCTCCACTCCTGTCAGCCTGGTTCATCCACACCCAGAGCCCCCGGGGCTTCCAGCAGCCTGCAGAACACCCCAGCAGCCTGGGGCAGCGGGGTGTTGGTCAGGAGAAGGGGCTGCCCCCTTCCTTGGTGCAGAGCTCAGCAGAAGCTCCAGAGATGCCAGCTGTGCTTCCACAGCAGCCAACCTGGAGCCATTTGCATGGTCCATGGTGAGAGTGCCACCAAACAGAGCCCAAAGTGCCAATTCCCACTGCTGCTGGCTCTTGCAGGGACATCACACGCCCTGAGCTGGGGCATTTCCTCCATTGGCCCTGGTGGATGTTCTGCTGCTTTGTGCAGGTGTGTTAGCAAAGGGTTTGCACAGCAGTCTCTTCAGACTCCCTCTGGTGTTTTGGGGGAAGGTAAAATGCTAGATTGCAATCTTTCAGACTTGGAAGCTCTTCACAGATTCCTTGCTGCCTGATGTGATGGTTTTAGTCTTGAGAGAGAAATCTGGACATAGAACCCCTCTCTGGAAGTGTCAGGGAGGCTTGCAGAGTCCCAGAGGTCCTGTTGTGCTTCCCGGAAGCTTCATGGTTCCAGCTGTATTGCATCAATCCCTGGAGCTGCTGAAAAATCATGTCTGCAGTTGGTGGACACGGCACCACATCACATTCTGCTCCATGTAAGAAAAAAGAGGATTTTTTTACAGCTCAGCTCTGGTTGAGGGGTCTTTGCGAAAGTCCCAAAATACTGCCAGGCAGAATTAATATTACTAATGTTGTCAAGCTCAGAGACCAGTTCTTTAGAACAGACTTCAAGAAAGAGAAAACAAGCTGTTAAATCCTCTGATCAGGTCCCATTTTGTCAAGTGAAGAGAAATGGATTTCATCACCTGCTGTAATAGACCCAACTTCTCTTGTTTAAGTAGAAGCTCTGGCAATGCTTTAAGAATGATGTTTCTGGATTATTTTTGGGTGGATTTTTTGGTGGTGGTGGTAGTTGCTTGGGGGTTTTGGGGGGGTTTTTTGGGGGTGGGGTTGGGGAGTTGGGTTTTTTAGTTTTTTTGCATCCATTGACCTCTGCCAGCAAGTGAAAAATGCTTTTTGGGCATGAGGAAGTGACAATTCTCAACATGTTATCCCATCATTACTCAGATTGGTGCATATGGCTCTACACAAAAAAGACCACTTGTCAGTGTGTTTCTAACGACCAGACACTTAGGAAATGGAAGAAATCCTCCTTTCTTCAGAAATTCAGAGTGAAAGTGTGCCACAAAGTGTGGGAATTTTGTTCTAGAATACTTTTCTCTCTCAGGGAAAAAAAAAAAGCAAACCAAAAAATACCCGACCATTAATGCCTCTTGCAGGATCTGTGTTGTATTCTTAATTCTGAGCATCTAGCATCCACAGTTTCCACAGTTAGACCAGAGAGCCAGAGAATAAATTTTAGAGCCACAGCCTTCCAAAGAAGTCAGGAGACTTTCTGCAGCCCTGTGGCTCCACCAAATATCTGAGGTGGCTGTTTGTGGGGCGGCTGTCCCAGCTCAGCTGGTGGGCAGTGGTGCTGAGGAACAGGAAAAACCCCTTTCTCCTCGTGCTGGGAAGTTCATTTCAGCTTTGTCTCATGCTTTTTTCCTAAAGCCTGTTTTTCTGCCTCACACCCTGACAGTTTTATCTACTGGATTACAAAAACATGCCAGGAAATCAACTGTAGGAAATGCAGTGGCTGGGTCTTATTCTTGTATAGAGCTCTAAATGCAGTCTATATAAAATATAAAATCACAAATGTAAGTAAACCTCATGGATTTTTAAGGTCTGAGTCATTATTTAGCATAAATGTCGACCACAATCCTGCCTTTGATTTAGTGAGAACTGTAGACTAAGATCCCTGGGTCTGATTTTGTCTTGTCCCAGCTTTATCAGAAATGATTTCAAGTGTCAATACCTTAATGCGTTGATGGTGTAATACACAATGAAAACCAGCAGCACACAAAGGGAGAGTCGTTGTTTGCTTCCCAGGCTTCACAGCTGAACTAACTCAGGCACATTCTTTTTGTTTACTTTGTGTGTCCGTACGAACTCACTGAGTTTCAGGAAAGAAACTTAGTTAAGGGAAGAAACTTGGAGGAGCAGGATTAATTCTCACAAACGAGATGTGCCCAGCCATAGCACAGAGAAGAAAGGACATGAAACTGATTCTGCCATCATCTCTGCTCTTTCCAGCTCCTCTTCCTGTCACTTTACTTCCAGAGCTGTGGTCACAGGGATATCCCCTACCCTCAGCTGGTGCACGAGATGAGAATTCACTCAGCTCTCCCTGAAAACTGGTTGGAGGCACGACTCCAGAGGGGATTATGTTTGGTTTGTCCCCCTTTGTGGTTGCCACAGGAAGGCTGCAGCCACAGCACTGCTCCACCAGGCTCTGGTGTCACAGAACTGCCTGCCACTGCTCGTGGGCAAGAACCCGCTGCTTGCTAATCCCCACTGTGAAGAAGAGGTGAGTGATACATCTACAGCTAAGGTTTCCCAAAGTAATCTTTACTAATTAGTGGAGAAAATTAATAAAAAATATGTTCTTTTCCTCAGAAGGCCCTAATCCCACTTGACTGAGCAGTATTAAGCAATCCTATCAAGGAGTATGTATTTTTGAAGCAGTCCTCGGGGCAAAATTAGACTTTCAAGAATAAGAAGTAATGAGAGTTGTAAGGGGGAGAGGCTTTTTTATTTTTAGAACCAATATTAAAGAAGAGCCTTTGCTTCTGAGTCAAGTTCCCATGCTTTTTCATTATGTTCTTTGGCTGAAGTGGTCTTTAGATAACAAATGTGTCAAGCTGTTCTGTCTCACTAAGTTAGAATTAGGTTATGTCTGTGCAGAAGAAAGTTTTGGAATAGCTGCAAAAACAATTACAACGCTGCTTGATTCACTGATGATGTTAATTGTAAATCCATATTAATCTAGGGTTGGGCAGGAGTTGCCAGAAGGATTCATTTTCCATGTAGCATGACAGATGCTTGTCTCCCTTTCCTTTTTTCTGGTGCCTTAGACCTTGGATATCTCCAGTATTTTCTCAAAGCATAAACAGTAGCCTTAAGCAAAGTTGCAGTTGATAGGAGGGTTGCAATAGCCTATATAAATCTCCTTACATGACTTCAGCTCTCATAAAAGCAGCTCATAATATTTTAATCATAATCTGGAAGTACTCGAATACTAACACATAGGAAATACTGTACCAACAGCTAGTTTCTTACTTAGGAAACTTTAGGATGAATATTTCTTCTTTTTCTTTTTTTTGGATGTGATTCTTAATAAGGAACAGATAAAAATGGAAGATAATTTTTTTTAAAACTCCATTTTAAAATCAAGATAGAAAGTTGTTCTTTCCAGTCAGATGCCACATCTCTTTCTGTTTGCAGGAGTTTTCAAACTCTGTGTGTGCTGCTGAGCTGTGGCAGGCTATTTGTGTGGGAATTATTTCTGTTTGGAGCTGTGTGTTTGCAAAAGCTTGTCGATGCTTGTGTTTTAACTGTGCAACTGTTAAAAGCTGCTTGGATTTTGACAAGCTGTTCTAGGAGAGCATGGAAAAGCACAGCTTACTGGCTGGTTTTGCCTCCTGTAGCTAGATGGGCTGGCAGGTTGTCACATGGGAATACCATTTATAAGCAGCCTCCAGAGGCATGGTGTGGGTGCCAGGAGCTGTAACTTTGGTGTGGGCTCCTGGTGTCACCTCAGTGTGGCCAGGCCACCAGGGGCTGAGCCAGAGGTGAGTTCTGCAGCTGCCTGACTGACTGGAGGGAGTGGGAGTGATGGACCACAATCCCACAGATTCCTGCTTCCAGGAAAACCACGGAAATGGGAACTGCTGCTGGGAGATTGTGGCAGAGCACAGAAACAAAGTGTAAAGTCCTGTGTCTTTGGAAAAATTCAATGAAAAATGAAAAATTCAATTTATTTTGGTATATTGCTGAGAAATTAGCAGTTCTGTGGTTCTGAGACCAGTGAAGGTACTGGTCAGTGAGAATAGGGCAGTTTATATTCACAAGCATCTTATTAGGCTCTCTGCAGACTCAGGGAGATCTCGCTGTTCCAAAATATGTTTGAGTCACATTTTCTCCTCAGGCACAAGAGCTAAAAAGTTGGGGGGAGGGGAGGGAAGTGGTTAATGAATAGCCAAGATGGTGCAAATTCATGTCACAGAAGCTGAATAGAGATCACAGATCCTCCAGGCCCTTCTGTGGCTGGCACAGACAAAGGAACCACTAAATTGTTCCTGTGACAGAGACTGCACAGCTCGTGAAAGGGTCCTATTAAGTGTGCTTTTACCCAGAACATTGAGGACTCTAATTGCTGATGCAAGCTCCTTGGCACAGCAACTGACAGTTCATTCATAACTCAGTGGTTTCTCCGCTAATAACTTACCCCCTAATTAGTTCCTGTGAAGGTACTTTATGAAATCATGAAGTCATATTCTTGTAACTTCTCCAGTGTCACATCTGCCCCGTGCTGGCCACAAAGGGCTGGAGCTCACCACTCTGCTGAGCTGGGGTTGGAAGCTGTCTGGGGACGGGAGAAGAAGATGCTCAACTGCTCTGTGCTCTCTCTTCTCAGTGCTAAAATTAAAGGTTGGGCCAGGAGCAGTGTCAGCCAGGGCACTCAGCCCCCTGCAGCAGGTGGTTGGTGGTTGGTGGGGAAGTGGAATGCACCCCTGCAATGAGAGGTGGTGCAGAGAGCACTCATTGTGGTGATGCTGTGCCCTCTGTGGTTCCCCACGCCCAGGTGAGATCTGCACCTGTCAGCCCAAGGATCTGACCAGGATTTCTTTCGGTGGCTTATGATTCCCTCGAGTTCTTATTAAGGAAGACAAATATATTTTCTGCAGCTAATCTAAGGATAAACTGGCTTTCATTTTCTGCTGTGCTTCCTCAGCCCTCTTTTCAATATTCAAAGATAATAATGGATTGTCGCTACCATTCCCTTGCTTTTGTTTTGGGTTGCTTAAATGAATTTCCAAGTCTCTGACCTTCTGCATCAGCAGCACCATCTGCTTGAGAGTGACATTTTCTTTATCTTGGCAACCAAAGACCTGGAGTTACAGCTCTTTGTACTTCTTTTTACCGTGCAGCAAAAAGAGCCTTTTGAAGCAGAAAAAAAACCCAAACCACACTTTTACTTTATTGTTTCATGCTTACCTGTGCAAGGTTACTCAGTGCAATCACCCAGAGCTAACTCACCTTTCAGAACAAATTCAGAGCTGGCTGTTGTCTGCACTGAGGCCACTTCAGCAGGATATTGTCCTACAGGGGCTGCATAATTTGAGATTGATTTAATGGTGTTCTCAACTCATGTATTTTGCAAGGACTTTTTTCTTTCTCTAGAGTTAGGGGCCTGAACTCCAAATCCAGCTGGGTCTGAAGGTCTCTGAAGGGTCATCTGTGGCCCACCAAGACCATAGAAGTTTACGTAGCTTGGGTGAGTAAATGGTTATTAAAGATTTCTCATCTCTCTAAAATGTACTCAAGTGTCAACACAAACCTGGAAATCTTTTTGCCAGGTCTTTTCTTTAGTCTCAGTCACAAGCTTCCAGGAAATGCAGTTTTTTAATGCTTTTTAGCTAAGTGTCCCATTTGGCCAAGTACTTTGTACCTGAATATTTCTGTAATGAGTAACTCAAACAGATGCACTACTACTACTGCAGCTAGGTCTGCATCAGTTACCCAAGTTTCTTGCTGTTACGTTATTTATTAAAATGTTTATTTCTTGAATTGAAATTTGAGATACCTATTAACACATGTTATGAGCTGAACAGATGGCTATATATTTCTAACTCTAAAAAATACCTTATGCAGCCAATACAGCTGTCCTGCCATCCAGAGGAGTCATAAAAATAAAGTAAAATAAAATAAACCTAATTTTTTTCATAAATATTCATCATAGATTTTTCTGAAAGGTAGGTTTTATTGCCCTAGAAAAATGCTAACTTTCATAGTACTTCACATGCTGTGGCAGAACATTCCAAGGTGAGACATAACTGCAGATCAAATTTGATGATGACCCGCAGAGCAGCAGTTTAAAGAGCAGGAGCTTGGCTTCCATGAAATGATCAGATATGACCATTACATGGGCAGAGGGTGCAGAGCACAAGGTGTTGGCAAAGCAACTTTTGCCTCATCAAGTGCAATCTCTGAATTGGAGTTGAGCAGCACAGCTACTGAGGTAGCCTGATTTGGCTCTGGGGAAGGGTTGGCCGAGCATTTCTCTGGGAAGGGCTGAGCTGAGCTGGTGTCAGCACCAAGGAGTCTGTGCAGAGTGACCCAAGCCTCTCCACGAGTGGAAGGAGCAGGAGCAGTGTTGGTGTTTGTGACTTTTGGGTCACTTTTGACCGTGCCAACTTGGCACTCTGCGTCCAAGTAAATTTTTGTAATGTTAGTCTTTTTTACAGCCTCAGGCTTTATGGGATTTCTGTCAACCAGTTGCAGCCATAACAACAATAAAAATCCGTGCTTGTTTGGTGGATCAGGGTGCTGGTAAAGGTCTTGTCCTGGCTGCCACTGGAGCTGAAGCTGCCCAGGTATCCAGGGAACAGTGTGGGAGGCCAGCCTTGCTGCCAGAAGGAGCTCAGCCCATGCTGGCATGGCAGTGGCACAGAGCAAGTGAGTGTCCCTCTTCTGCAGCCCAGGGGAACTGGAACACCAAAGGGTTAAAAGATTCCTTTGAAGTCAACCCTCCAGCTGGTCCCACAGCCAGGAATAAAACCCCACATTTCTGCAGGTTCCACCAGAGCATTTCACAATTATCTGAGGGGTTTTTTTCCTAATATCTACCGCCAAGAAATGCACTGAGACCTATTTGTATGTGATTTCAATAAACCAGCCTGTGACTCCTTGGGGAGGAAGTGCACAGTGAAAAGTTATGGTCTGCAGAAGCTCATTACTCCAGTCACCCAGAGTGCAGCTCTGACCAAGGGCTGCTCCACTTCCCTTCCAGGGCAGGGAAATGCCAGCTCTACTCTGATTCCCTTGGGACTGATGCCTCTAGCATGAATAAGACACTACAAAAGTCTGACAGTAATGTCAGCTGAAGTTTCTTTCTCACCATGGAAATTTGGCAGCTGGGCTACACTGGCACTGAAGAGGTCCCTGATATTGCAACCCAGACCACAACATGGGCTAGTTACCCTGCAAAGCAGCTCTGTGGGATGACAGGGAAGGAGTTCCCAAGCCAGATTGCTCCCCTGGCTCTCTACTGCTCTGTAGCTTCCAGCAAGGGTATTCCCATGCCTCTTCCATGGGGCAGCATGAGGACACTTGAAGAGCTTTGGTTTAAAACTGCCCACTTCCATGGGCAAGGGACAGGAGAGCTGTGGATTAACACTCAACCTGAACAATGATTTTGGTTCTAGATGTTCAAGCTGTTACATCTGGGGTTTCACTAAGAGGCATTGTGAAGGTGCCTTCCCAACAGAGGTTACTGTGAAACAAACAGGGGCTACTGTGCTCAGAACCAAAAGTAGCAGCCTCATTTTAAAAGTGACATCAAAAAACAGAACAGGACTTCAAACAGTTTTGGGGGGATCTATAGATGAAAGGAGGAATCTTTAATTACATTTTTTAAAAGCACAATAGTGGGATGTTCTTAGGATCATAGCTCACCACTCAGCTGGGCTGGACAATTTGGGGGAGCAAGAAGTGAAAATATGTTTGCACTGTAGCAAACACAGAAGAAATAACCTTAATTAAATGATGTGTGATACCTTTTCTGTGTACTTTTCTTTGGTATGTTGTTAGGAAATGGGCCAATTTCAGGAATGCAGTTTTTCATTTTCACCACTACAGTGGGTAAGCTGATAGCCTTTACAAGAATATGGAGCAATGTTCTGGGGATAGAACCAGACCACACTGACTGACACACAAAGAAACTGTCTCTTAAGAAACCAGAAACATTTAGAACTGCAGAACTTGAGGAATTTCAGAAAATCACTTGGTCTAGCCTGTACTGAAACGGGATCAAATGCTCCCAGACCACTCTGGCACATGCACATCCCAACTTGCCCAAAACTTCTTGTTAAGGGAGCTTCTCTGACCCACTGGTCTGTTCTGGTGTCTCACCAAAACAAGTGTTCACTGCCATGACAATGTTACTCTTAAAGTTGGACTCAATGATCCTTGTGAGTCCTATCCAACTCAGAATATGCTGTCACATCTGTGAAATTGGCTAAAGTGCATTTTTAATTTAAAATTTAGGACCTTTTTACATTGCTGGAGCAACACAAAAGGCCCACTAATGCAAGTGAAAGCAGAGTTCTGGCTTCTGAAGACATTTCTAAGGCTATAGACTAGAAAAACTCCCAAGTACAACAATGTTATTGGCTGCATAAAGTAGATCATATACTTCATCTTTTCTCTGAGAGTGTGGTACAATGCCTACATTTGTATTGTCTGGAAATAATAAAAAGAGCTGCCTTGATAACAAGAGACGGTGCAAGATTCTGAAACCATCTGTCACATATTTTAACACATATACAAGAGACTTCTGATGTAATTTAATCTTTTTTTTCCCCATGCTTTGTGTGTTGCATCTTGCTCAGTTTAACACTGAAGGGGAGCTTTCAGACACACCAGCTGTGTGGTCCATCCCACATCCACGTGAAGCTGTACAGGTAAAAACAGCCTGCAGCTCTCACCTCCTGCCTTTCTGCCTGCCCTCTCAACCAGAGCAGAACCCCACAGGAGACAACAAACTGCAGCCCCTCTCTGGTTTTGCTGGAGACAGGATGGCTCTTTTCCATTTCTTTCCCTACCTGGATCCCTACCTGTGGGTCTCTGTGATGGTTTTGGCTTCTTTTCTTCCTTGCCAGGGTCGGGATAGAGACACACAGGAAACACAGATGTCAAGTTCAGTCTTGGAATGATTCTTAATTCTTATCTATTTACAGTATTTACACACTCAGTGCACCGTGAGCTCTTAGAAAACGAAGGTAAAATGGAGTGCTTCTAACTTTTTCCAAGGTCTTTTAAGAGATTTTTACTTAATCACAAGGTGACACTTACATTATTTATAGTTTTGACTCAATAATGACCACCCAAGGCCCACAATGCAGACTGTCCTCACCCAATTACAGAAAACCACCCAAACCCATGAAGAAGGAAGAAGGAGGTGAAGAAGGAGGACAAAGACAACACCCCAAATCCTCCATCCTAACTCACATGTTCTAGATGTACACTAAAACCCCAAATCCTAAGTTTCTTGGACTGCAACAGGTCTCCAGGCAGCTCCAGATCTGCGCCCTGCACTCCCCTGCTCTGTGTGCAGGGCAGCTGGCCAGGGTGATGTGATGTGTGATGTGTGATTGGTGTGTGATGGGTGAAATCTGTGTGATGTACGAACCAGCCGCCCCGGCACGGGAGGCTGCAGGTGAGGGCGTGCCCCGAGCGCGGCGCTGCAGGCGGGGCCGCTCTGCAGCTGCAGCGGTGCAGGCAGCGCCTCCGCCAGCGAGGCACCGGCCCGAGGGCCCTGAGGATCTGCTTTGTTGCACGACGTGCCGTAATTGACAGCGAGGTATCTGGCCTTCTTCTAGAATGCCTCTTTTTAAGGATGTTTTCTCGCCCTGTGGATCGAATAAACCAGTTTTGCAATCTGCTGCGGGCCCCACCCTGCCTAACCCTGGCTAGTTAACCTGTAACTGATTGCAAAACTGGTTTGAGTCACACGCTGAAGGAAGAGATGTAAATTAGGCTTTTAATAGCTCAACTCTCCTCCCCACCAATAGCATAAGCCATCAGTTGTCAGTGGTGGTGCCATAGGACAGCACTGCACGTGTCCTCCATTGGCCACACTTTAATGGATCTTTTCATGCTTTTGGAGATTAAAAATTAGGCAGAAGTCCCTCCCCAGTGCTGCAGCCTGGATGCCAGATTCATTCCCTGTTTGCAGGATTCACCTGGATGCCACGGAAAGCTCTGACATAACTGAGCAGCTGATGTGCACTGCCTCGCTAAGCCGCTGCTGCTGCTGGCTCACATTTCTGAGCCATGAGATGCTCACGAGATGTTGGTAAATAGCCACAAACCCTTCAAACCTGGGAAGCAGAACAAGCCCACGTCTCAAACAAACTGTTTTTACTTACTGGCCTGCATTAATGAGGCTGGTTAGACAACAGCCTCCCAGGGTAATGAAAACAGAACAAGGAGGTATGGGCAGCGTTTCACATGTAGGATGTTTATGTTGATGTGTTACTAAAACAACTCGATCCCAGGCAAGTTTCTTCTCCCCATTGTTTTGCATGATGCCTGGTCAGGGACTGAAAATGAGTGCTTCTTCTGAGCAGTTGTTCCTTCCAACTGGCTTTAGATTTCCCACTGCCCTTTTCCAACCTTTAATTCTTTTATTGCAAAAGGGAGCAGAGTGAGCAGGGGTTACAATGCAGAGGTACATTAATGCCTAATTCCAGTCAACAGGTACATTTTTCCCAGTTTTTGTTGAGGCCACACAACTGATGGAGCCCCCTTACCTCTCTGAAAAGTCCACTGGTGGCCATGCTCCTGGTCTCATGGAAAGGGGAGATTATATCCTTAAAAGCATCAGCTCTGGGGTCACGCAGTGTGGGAAATGGATTTGTTGAGAATTCTTAAAGTTTGACTGAAGGCTGATGAAGTTTACATACTAATTTTGTCAGATTACGGGGTTTTTTTGATTTAGAGATGGGGTAATTGAGAGGTGTTTTAAAACTTTTATTCCATTTTTAGTTTTATGTGAAGGGTGAGATAATATAGAGGTTATAATTCACGCCATCACAATCAAAAGCTAAACTATTTCCTAATTACAATACATTATAAATGTTTTTTTAGCCTATGAACTTTTACTACACAATACTATTAATACCTTAAAACCAATCATCTAATGTTACCCCTCATAAATCTTGCTACAATGTGTCTTTCATAATTCTATCTCTCCAAAATATCTAATCTTATTTACAAAACCATCATTTAAAACTTATTTCCCATTCTATTTCTCTCTCAACAATATCTATCCTATTCCATAACACTTCTAAGACGATGTTTTCTATCTCAAAGTTTACATACAAATACATACTTTGTCAACCTTCTGTCAAGCTTTAAAAATTCTCAACAAATCCATTTCCCGCAACGCAGGCCAGTGCGGGGAAAGCATTTCAAAAAGGAATGAAGGAAAATATATTCTCATGAAAAAAAAAGAAGGTGCTTTTGTCAAGGTTTTATTCAGGTGATTTTTTTTTTGTGTGTGAGTGACTCACATGAGCAGAGGGGTCAGAGAACTTTTTGTGCTGAGGGGTGGCAGGGGGTGGTGTTCTGGCAGGTGCTACTTCCCTCTTCTAGTATGGACAAGATTAGAGGAGGAAACACTGCCCAAGGAAGGGGTTACAGGCTTCAAATTTTGTCTAACTATTACCCAGGGTTTCTTCTTTACTTGCCTTTGGCTGCTAGAAGTGACTCAAAAGTCTTCATCTGCCTACAACTGTGTATGTAAAGGCATTATTATTAATAAATCAAACTGCTCCCCACTGCATGTGCTTGGAAGGAGTTTCACATTGCTGAATGCTCTGCTGCAGCTGAGAACACAGCCTCTCTGAGTCTTTCCAAGAGTTCCTGATGTCAGCTTGGAAATACCTCTCTTTTACAAGCCATTTAATTGCTTACTTTAAAAATTCAGCAAAGCTCAACTGGGGCCTGATTTTCAGTGAACCTCAGTTCTGTACCCACAAGGAATTTAGGTGACTCTGTGACCTTGTAGTAAGAGAATAAATTAGAAAGATGACTTTTTAAAACTATTGATTGTACCTGGAATTCATTTGGGATAAAATATCTTAAGGCACAAGAAAGTCGTACTCACTTGGAGTATTTTGGAAGCTGACTTGTGGACAAGTTGGAAGCTTGGCTCTTCAACACTACCAGAGACCAGAAAGTTGGAAGAACTACCAGAGCTGAGGAGGGGATTTTTATATGTAAATAAGAAAGAAAAACTTTTTGAGGGCACTGTGGTGTGTGTGCTTGCATTAGGAGAGTCTGATGTGCTACAGGTGTATTTGGATGGTACTGAATTTTGCTGTTAACCTTAGCTACTGTGAGGATTGCACTGACTTCCCATTACAATTTCCAGGTGGTAAAAAGGAAATACTAATGCTTGGGGCACAGAGGTGGTGTGAGGATGAACTGCTCTGTGTGTATAAAGTGCTTTGAAAATGATAAATGTTACACAATTGTAAAATGCTGACAGTTATCATCCATCTGGGACAGATTATGAAAAAGAGCCAAATTAACTGATTTCCCCAGGATCTAGAGGGTAAAAGAAGCATAAAACAGACAAGGCTGCCTAGGTGGTGGAGTTACTGGGCTTGTGAGGTGACATCGGATGAAATCACACATGAAATGAGGTCAGGATTCTCTGTGTTTATGATAAACATTTGTCCATTACATCACCTCATTGTTTGACACTCTTTAATGAGCACTTACAGGGCCTGTGGCTCCCAGGTGTGAGTGTGACCCACTTCCCTGTGCCACCCCCGTGGGCACAGCACACAGCCAGGCTGGGAGCGTCCCCTGACCAGCAGGACTCTTGTCCCTGTCCCTGCCTGTCCCTGTCCCCTTGCTGACAGAGCCTGGCCATTCCCAATGGACAGCTCTTCCTCCACGTTTGGGAGGCATTGCTCTTCCTGCAGGACACTGGTTTGGGGTAGTCCTGCACTTCCATGGATCTCTCCAAGCCCTGGCAGAGCATCCTGCCTGGCTCTCGATGGGATGTAACACATCATGAGCATAGGAGCAGAAAAGCCAGAACAAAGAGAGCATTTGCAATCAGGATTGAGCTTCATAGCTCCATCCACTGGAGCTTGCAAAGCTGCATAACTATGAATTTTAAATGCATTAAACAGTTGTTTTCATTTCAAGTAACACTGTCCGTCCAGTTACTGTTTGCCATTTCTGGAACACGACAGAAAAAGCAGTGAGAGAGGAGACAGCCTGATGCTGAAATAAAAAGTGGGGATCCTATCCTGATCGGCTAGAGCATCAGCTAGCCCCAGTGGCTCCTACATCTTCAGCTGCCTCTTTTTTCACCCCTGTTTCTAAACTGTCTTCCTAAATACCGGCTAGATGAAAAGCATTTGTGGTTCCCCCCTGGGAGGGATGAGGAAAGGTCGGGATTTACATGGTGATATTTACTACTACAGATTCTGTAATAGCCATTCCAGAAACTTGCTGCAGTGGTTCTCATCCCTGTGAAGGGAGCCCATCGAACTGCATACCCATGCACCATTAGGATTTCCCAGCAGCTTTAGGTAATTTTTCCTTCTTTCGTTACCAATCAACTGCAAATTACTCTTTGCAATTTTCCTACCAAAAAACTCATGTAAACCCAGCCTTCAAGGATTAGTTGCAGTAGGGAATGGATTACCTCTCTTTAGATTTCCTTTTATACTCATTTGAACATCTAAAAAGTAAAGTTTAACAGGAAATGGGAAAATATTCTTGTGAGAGTCCCTTTCCTTTGCCTCACCTCTCCCTCTTTCCCCCTTCAAAAGTGGAAAGACTGAATCCTGCTAGTTTTGTACTGCCTAAGAACCAGTTCTTTGCCCTCTCAGCTCCCCTGCTCTGTTCTGAGCGAACCCTGAGCTTCACAGGGGTCTGGAACAGGTTTATATTTTATTAGAGCAGAAAGAAAACACACTGAGAAAATAATGAAGCATGAGAAGCTCAGGTACTTTGTGCAAGTCTCATTATGCAGGTGGCACAGAAGATTGTGTGGCAAGAGGACAGATATCTTCTGACTTCTTCCCTCTTAGCAACATTGCCCTTAACACCTCTGCAGAGCTCAGACCTTCTCAGTTCTGTTTTCTCTAAATTTTATTTACCACATGTGATTCTACCTGCATCATGAGTGGAGAAATGGAAAAACCAGTGTAAAATGAGGATGACAGTATTCTAGTTGTGCCTTCAGTGTGCTATCTGTCTGACTTGCCTTGATCATATATGGGGTACCCCTGCCACTCACATGAAGTTTGGGTTTGTATTTATCAGAACTTCCAGTGATACTTTGGGTTTTGTATGGATAAGGACAGTTAAACAATTCTTTCGTGTCTGGGACAGTTTGTTTCCACTTCAGACGCTGTCACTTGTGACCCACTGGTTTTGGTAGCCTTTCCTAACATATGGCAACTTCTCCCTTAGCATGTGGCTTTCCAGGGATTAGGTGAAGCAGCAGCCAGGGCAGTCTGTGTCTGCTGCTCTTGGTGTGACAGGATCACATCACATCCCTGGTGAAGCTGCCTGGCACTTTCTCTTGTGAAATATCTTCCATTTCTTGTCTTGAGATGGCAGGATGCCCCTGCCTGCAGAAGTCACCTGTGGAGTCATTTTGGTGAGATAAGTGGATGCTTGGGAATGACCTTGTGCAACAGATCTCGCAGCAGATGGTGCTTTTAAGTGCTCTGAAACATTCCTTGGATGTAGATTTCAACCACGAGCCAAAGGAAGCCTTCAGTGGTTAAAATAAGCATTAAGGTATCTTTCATTATTATTATTATTGCTATTTGTTATTTTTATTGCTATTCGTATTATGATGACGATGATGATTATTATTATTCCTGTGTCTAGATAAGCATGAAGAATTCCCAGAATAGAATTCCCACCTAAACCCTATTGAAACCAGAATGAATTGGGTACTTAGATACTGAAGAGGATTAAAAATACCTGCACCTAACATCAAACATCTGAACATCATTGGAAATCTGGGCCAAAGTGAAGGGAGAGAACAAAATATGCCATTTGCGTATTAAGCAGGCTGAGAAATGCTCAGAAACCTGAAATTTTTATGAAATCAAAGAAGGAATTTCAGAATTTGAATGGGAGATCTTGTCGCCTTTTTTTATCTCTCCCAGTACAAAAGGACAGTAACACCACGAAATTTGTGGTGCAAAATATATTTTTAAAAGCCCATCCACACAAGTGCAATTCATTGCAATCAGTGGCACTGGGAATTATTGCTACCAGGAGAAGGAACGGGCTGCTGTGCCTACATTGTTTGCTCCAAAGCAGGACAAGAGCCACACCATTTTGGTGTTAGTGATTTCATCAGTGGGAGAAACACACAGCCCTGCACTCTGGTCGTGTCATTTTAAAAATCTCTCAGTTCACCTTTAGAAATAAGCACCCAGGACTGTCTGAAATTATATATTTCCACTCTCTGTACTATTTGAACTCAGTTGGGCTCTGAGGCTGTGGTTCATGTCCTGGCTTCCTCTCGACTCAATTATTGTAATTCATTATTAAATTGTTATTTGTTTTCATTCTTTACACTGTCTGCTGCTTTTCAAAGCTCAGCAGCAAGATTTGTAATATGGAGAGCTCTGTTCCATCACATTACAGCCTCCCCACAGCATTTTTTTGTTGGCATGTTCAGCAGCACATTGATTTGGACGTATAATTCTTTGCACACTACAGATTAACCCTAATCTGCGCAGTGCTTTAAGCATTTCCTGGGATTTGCAGTTTTCCTAATCTGAACTGCAATCCAAATACAAAGTTTAAAAATTCTTTCAGTGTTTGTAACCAAAACACTGAGTCCAAGTGTTGTTGAGCTTTGAGGTTCATTCCAAGTCCAGAATGGGCTCTGGATCTAGGATTTGCAAAGTCCATCTTGTTTTCATCTGCCAGTGCTCTCTAGGCAGATGAGAGTTTACTTTTTCCTAGAGCAAGCAAGGACTTCTGTTAACCCTGTGTCTTTGGGTGCTGTTGCATCTCTTGGGGAATTAAAAGCACCATCTGGTTTTGGGTGGCTGGGCTGAAATGTATAAGTTGTGCTCCCTGTACCCAGTGCCCCCTGCTATCAGCGGTCTCATTCACAAAGACAGAAGTGGTTCCTGTGTATAAAGCACAGTCCAGCCCCCACCTTATCTCTAAGCATGTTCACACTTGCCTCTGCCCCAGACTCAATAGGACTTGCACTCAAAACAGTATTTCACTGACAAATGCAAGACTTGATAGTGCTGCAGACCTTTATTCTCTAATTTTTTGCTTGCTCTTTCTGTCCTTCCTTACCTTACTCCTTTCAGGGTGAAGCTAATTCCCTTTCCTCGCTGTTGTCTCCTGTTTCTACTACTTCCTAATTTTTCTTCTCCTAAACTACAGTTTCCCTTGCTCTCCCAGCTGGTTTCCTTCCTGCTGTTCTTTCTGCCCCATCAATTCCTTTTCTTTTTCAGCTTTTCCTTTCTCTGTTCTTATCATCCTTTTAAAACCTTGTTTCATTTTTCCTGTCTTCTGTCTGTAGTCTCAAAAACTTTTCTCACTTTCTCCCCTCATTTCTCTGTCTTTTCTCTTTCCCCAGTCTCTCTCCCAGAAGTCCTTTTATTGGCGATTTCATTCTTTCCCTTTCTTACCGAGTTTTCACATATTTCCCACTTGTACGTCTCCTTTCTAGCTGAGATAAGCATTTGTCCCCAGGAAATGCCCCTGCCTGGGCTTGTCCCAATGTCCCTTTGTTTCCTCCAGCTTTTGTAATTCTCAGCGCACCTGTGTGCCTGAAGAAGCCATTCATCAATAAACAGAGGGCAGGCAATTGATCAAAGTTCTCTCTATGAATGTGCTGCCAGTGTACTTTCCCTCTTTATCCATCGGGCCTCC
This sequence comes from Acrocephalus scirpaceus scirpaceus, assembly GCA_910950805.1. Taxonomy (NCBI): domain Eukaryota; kingdom Metazoa; phylum Chordata; class Aves; order Passeriformes; family Sylviidae; genus Acrocephalus; species Acrocephalus scirpaceus. Next base: position 57,482,984 of record OU383780.1, read on the forward strand.
AAAGCCTCCGCTGGCACGGAGACAGTGGCTGGACTAACAGGCTGCCTGATCCTGGTCTTGTTTTGCCTCGTCTTTACCATCTGTCAAAACGCAGGGACCTCTCTCTCCCCTTTCCTTCCTGTCGGGAAGTCATGGGCATTCCAGGTTTTCCGAGGTGACTGCCGGTGTGGTGTGGCATGACAGGACAATCTCCAGGGCACACGAGCCAGGAGGCAAGAGGCATCCAGGCTTGACAGGGCTTCCCTCCCTCAGTGTTCAGAGGACTTTGGTTTTGTCTGGAGCTTGCTGCCTGTCCTTTGCCAGGGCCATGGTTTAGTCACCACCCTGGTTTGCTTTTTTTCCTCATCCTGGCCTCAGGTTTGGTGGCTTCATTGGTGTGTACAGTTGCCTGGGAGCAAGATATTGTCAGGACCCAGCCTTGAGCTGAAAACTGTGGATTGTGGATGAACCTTTACATTGTGCCAGTGGAAGGCTTGCAGACTTCCCCAGGCATTTGGTTTTGCCTTTTTTCCACGGGAGCGTTTCTTCCTCTGAAAGACACTAACAGAAAACTTCAGAACCTGGGAAATGGACAGAATTGCGTGAGCCTTCCCTGCTGCTTGTAGTTAACAGGAAAATATGCAGGCATCAGGTAAATTTAATTATTCTTCCACAATTCTTCTGAATTCTGAATTGCAAAAGAGCTCATGAGCTGTCTGTCTGCAGATACAGGGAACAGCTACGACCTTGTTTGAGTCTGATTTGTGTTCATCCACAATGATGGCTGCAGAAACAATCCTCTTTTTTTTTTTTTTTTTTCCACAAGGAGAGCATGGTCCTGCAAAACTTGCTTCACTTTCATTTGTGAGAACTGCTATAGGTAAGAAGTTTCCAACTCTACTTATCCATTGTCCAATGATTTGCTGCTCTCCCTCCACATGTACAGAGCTGTGATGTCTTTTGGGCCCTGCACATGCACAGAATTTAAGGGTCAGTATTCTTGGTACTTCCTCTGCGAGCCTTATGGGAAAAAAAAAAATCACATTTATTTAAAGACATTTAACGTTTCTGTGCATGCAGTGAGGAGAGCAATGGGAGTTTAAAGCCTAGTGACTAAAAAACCCAAAAATCTGTGTTATAGGTGTTAGGGGGCAATGTTTTGTCCCAGTTTTCTGTTCCAGCTTTGGAAAAGAGTTGGTAATCTTTAAGTGCACTCAGGAGACTATGGCTTTTGTGCAGACATCTGCAAAGTGATTGAATTTTACCAATTGTGCAGGCACTCAGACACTTATTAGACTATATTACCAGAGCTATTTGGAAAGAGGGAGTTGGAGAGAAAAGAAATTCTGCATGTGTGAAGGGGTTCCTTGTAGGGGGGGGCTCCCCCGTTCTGGGGAAGAAATTTTTCAGCCAGTGTGGAATGGTGTGGGGAAAAAAAATATCCTAAAATACGTTTATTTTTGCATTCTCACAGTCTTTTGACCAAGACCTGGTCAGACTTTGGTTTGATATTGTTACTTGTTGCACACTCTTCTGCAGGGCTGTTTTAGGGGGTTTCAGTCAGTGTCATGTGTGTGACCAGCGGGAACCCTGCACCTTCTGCCCGTCATACACACCCCGTGCCTGCTCCACAGAGGTAAAAAACAGCCGCAGAGCCCCCCTGTAAACTGCAACGTGAGCTTCAAGTGGCTCCTTTTCAAGAGGCTCTGGGGTCAGTCACGGGCTGCAAGGATGTCTGTTAACATCTCACAGGGTGGGTACTGGGAAAGCACCGGGACAAGCCTGCTCCTGCTACTCACAGAATGACACGCCGGCCATCCCTTCTCAATGCTGCAAAAAATTAACGTGCAGGGCATTTATCGGGGATTCCACCAGCATGCCATGAACTTACACGCGATGTGAACATGTGAATGCTGCCTGGTGATGCTGACACATTGTTCTCCTGAGGCTGTAATGTGATTTTTGTGATGGCTCCAAGCGCGATAGCCCTGCTGGGCAAACTTTCAAAGGTGGGTGGAAATGTGTGTTTGCACATCAAAGTAGGCAATTTATTTCACCAACACCAAGGTGTCCAGTTATCCGTTTTGCTTATGCAAATATGAATTTTCACGAGCACAACAGCTGTGCCTTCCCTGCAATTATTTCCATAAGGTAGTGGATTGTTAACTGAAGGAGTTGTGCCTGTGATGCTGCTTGGGGAGCGTTTCTGGGGGATGGGTTGCACAAGACAAGAAGGGTACAGATAGTCCAGTGGCACTCGGGCTCACTCAGTTGGAGTGGTGCAAAGCTGGCATTGTGAAATCTGGATCCGGGGACAGTTTTGTGAGAAAGGTCAGGATCTGGATTGAGGGTGAAGACCGGACCCCTGGGCCATGCTGCGTCCATGTCGATTTGGGGTGTGATGTCTTCTCATCCCATGCTCTGTTGGGGCTTTCTGGTGCCTTTTGGGCACAGATCTGCATGTCTTAGCCATCGGTGATGGTTTGCACAGGGCTCTGCAGGGCACTCAGGAATTGGATACAAGCGTGTTATACTGAGCTTGCCCGACGAGCTCAGGGCAGACCCCCCACCCCGCGCATCCTTTGGAACTCCGTCTCACAGCGCCGCACGCCGTGTTGCCGACCCGGCCGGCGCTCCATCGCGGGGCGTGCGGGACGGCATCGCCTCCGGTGCCCGGTGCCGCGGTCCCGGCGCCCGGTGCCCCCGAGCCCGATGCCGCGACTCCCCCGAGCTCCAGTGCCGCGGTTCCCTCGGTGCCCCCGAGCCCCGGTGGCCGGTGCCGCGCTTCCCCGGTGCGGCGGTGCCCCCGCCGGCCGCCGGGCCCCCTCCCGCGGGCTCCCCTATGAGGTCAGCGCTGCGCGGAGGCTCCGCCCGCGGCCCCGCCCGCCCGCCCGCGGCCGCAGGGGGCGGCGGGCCGCGCTCCGCCCCGCGGCCGCCCCGCTCCCGCGTTCATTTCATTCCTCCCCTCATTCCGCGCATTCCTCGCATCGCTGGCGCCGCGCAGCCCGGCCGGGAGCCCGGCCCGCCCCGCCGCCGGCCGGGCAGCAACTCATCCTCCGAGGGCTCCGTCCGCCGGCCCGCGGCAACCTACGGCCGCGGTATAAATAGCCGAGCGGCGGATTAAAAATAGGCGCGGGGCCATAAATAGCCGGGGCGGCCCGGGGGCGGCGGGCGAAGTTTTGCCGTCGGAGCGCGGCGCGCTGGCGGAGCGCGGAGGGGGCCGCGGCGCGGAGGTAAGGGCGGCCGGGGCGCGCTCGGTGCGGCGGGGTGGGGGGCCCGTCCCGGCCGGGGGGCGGCCCGGGGTGGGGGGGGGGACGGCGCCCCGCAGGTGCCGGGGCAGGCGGGCCGGGGGCCGCGGCTGGGAGCAGAGGGGGGAGAAGTTTCCCGGCCGCGGAGTTGCGGCGCTGCGGGGCCGCGGCCGGAGCTGCAACAGGCGCTGCCGCCCGCCCCGCTCGCGCGCTCCCCCGCTCGCACTCAGTGGCCTGAGTCACCGCCCGGCACCGGGCGCGCTCACACGCCGCTCGCACTCACTCACTCACTCACACACACACACAGAGGCTCTCCCCCCTCGCACACGCGCGCACCGATCCTTGGCATTTTTCACATTTTTTGTTGGGCTTTTTTTTTGTTGTTGTTGTTGGTTTTGATTTTTTTTTTTTTTCTTCCCCGCGGGGAAGCAAGCAAGCAAGCGGCGAGCAGCCCCGGGCTGGGCGCAGAGGCTCGCAGAGCTCAGCAGCCATCCCCGGGCGGCCCGGCCTGGCTGCCCGCAGTTTTGCCTCCCTCCCCTCGTTTGTTTTCCCTCTAAAAGATGAAAGAAGGAATGTCCTTTTTCGCTGCTTCTTCTCCTTCTCCAGAGCTGCTGCTGCTGCTGCCGCCGCCGCTGCTGGTTAATTGCACATTCAAGTGGAAAATTTTCGGGAGTCAGCAGAAACATTGTATCCAAAAAAGACAAAGTCGCAGTTACAGCAACACCGAGGAGATTATCCCTGGAAAACTTCCTTTCGGTAGGAACCGCAGGGTTTTGTTTTCGGTGGTGTTTTATTTTTTTTTTTTTCCCCCCGTTTCTCGGCGAGGTTTTGCAGAGCTCCATCGCACAGCTGTCCCCGTCGCTGGTGCGGAGGGCCGGTGGCAGCCTTTGTTCGCGGAGGAGCGCTTTCAAAGGAAGTGCACTTCCAAGGGGGAGGGAAAACTTATACAGTGCGCCTTTTGTACCCAAATTAAAACAAAGCGGCCCCCTCCACACAACCAAACAAAAACAGCGAGGCGAAATAAAGCGAAGGGGTGGGGGGGGTGGGGGGGAAATATCTCTGTTTCCACCACGGTAAAAAAAGTTTGCGCTCCTGTCTCTGTCGAGCACGGTCCTAGTCGTGATTTTTCTCCTCTCGAAATCTGTTTTAAGTTGAACGGTGTTACCGATATAAAAATATTTATGAAACAATGAAATACCAGCCACCCACGTTTCTCAGGAGAGTTGTTAACTTATTAGAAACAAGTGCCTGCCTTTGATATGAAGAAATGAAAAGTGACCTCCAGAAGTGCTGGAAAAGTTAGGGAGCAGTGCTGCCCTGCGCTCTCTGAATGTAAATGGCTCCCAGTATTTTTTAACTGTTCCTTTCTAGGCAAGAAAGGCCAAGAAACATCAGATTGTGCTGGTATTTTCTGACTTGAAATAGCGTTTATAAGAAGCGTGAGTCGAAATGGCAGAGCCTCAGGGAGGAAAAGTACATCTGCAGCTGTATTCCTGTATTAGCAGGAGCGTGTTTGCTTTCTCTTGGTGCTGATAAAGTTTGGAAATGCAATATTGCCAGTTAGCGGTTTCACGGGGCTGGGTAGTGGCAAAGTTGGGAGCTGCTTTATGGCTAACATGCTGCTCTGCCTAGCTGCATGCTCAGTTATTCTGCAGCACCTCCAGTATGGAAATCTCTGTGGGAATGCCTCTAACAGGAAAATTCATGTAAATAACTAAGTGCTACCTGCAATTGAATATGAAAACAAAGATGATTATAGTTACATTAGGACTTAATTTAAAATTATTTAGGGTTCTTCTTACAACCCTAGATTGGGAATGTGTGTCTGTATGATGTATTCTATCTCTATAAATAGTTGGGGAATACCATTACAGAATATTAGATTGTACTGATGGTAAGATGGTGCTATTAAAAATGACACAGACCTGGATATTAAATTACTTCTGGGGGTGGGAGGGAAGCTTGCATGTTTGTTTGTATGTGAACATATGTATTTTTATATACACGCATACACACAAACGCTGCCTTTATTTGGGAATAGAAATACAGAAGTTAATATGGTGCGTGTTCTTGAAACACAAAACTGAAGATTTTATATTTGGATCGCGTTCTGAAGTTGCAAGTTTTTAAAATCAACTTTTTGAAATTATTTTCACGAAGGGTGAGCGTTTCAGAGGTGTGTTTATTTTTTCACCTTTGTGGTAAGACACGTCTTTTCACACTGCACCAGTGTTTAATTAGGTCATAAAGTGTTTTCTATACCGGTAGGGATAATTCCGCATTTTGTTTGCTCCGGGTTTTTATCAGCTGACCAAGCAGAAATTTTGGATGCTGTGGTAGGTTGAGTGTGCAAAGGATTCCTTTCAATTTTCCTTCTTAGCAATCCAGAACTACCTTTGGAAAGTACTTTATCGCTAAACACGTTCGGTGTGCTTCGAGCATCAATCCTGCGTACGCCGCTTCAGTGAAGTAAATATTGTTGGCCTTTTCAGCCAGGAGAGTGGAACTACAGCTCTTGAGGCTCAAACTGTGGTTTTATATTCTCCACAGTTTCTTAATCAGTGCTGAGTGGGGTGTGCAGGAGCACTGAAGCAAAGGGAAAACGTTGATTTGACGGGAGTCTTGGTAAAGACAGAGTGCACTTACAGGAGTTTTAATTAAACAGCTAGAAAAGAACAGCAGAAACTTAATTACGAAGTAGCCCTGGCTGCGAGTGTCCAGCTGAGCAGTGATAGTGTGTTGTGATGTGTGGGGATGTGTGAGCATGTGTGTAGCGTGTTTGGTGTCACTTGGAACCAGTGGGTTTTTGTTGTTGCTGCTGCTGCTGGACGCTGTAGTGGTTTTGGATATCGTTAAAGTGGTTTCTGGGCTTTGTTTGTCCATGCCTGAAAAAGTTAAGTTCAGTTGAGTCACATGCTGAGGAAAAAAAAAAATTTCTTTCTTTCTGTTTAAGCTGCCTTTGTGATAATATTGTTAGCAAACTTTCAAGGTATGGTACAGGCAATACAGGAATAAAAACTGGAACTATAGAGAAATACTGGCATCTTTCCTTTCAAAAAAAAGGGAAAGGTAAAAACCACGCAGTCGTGTATCATGATACAGCTGTCAGTTTTCAGTCTGTAAAACAGGATGGTTACACTGCTGGAAGAATTTCACCAGAAGTAATCTGATTTTATTAGAAGGTGCCTAAGACTTCTCCCAAAACATGGAGATTTATTGTACAGTTCTGGATGTGTGTGTTTGGGAGAAGGTTACCTTCAAACCTGTTATGAGCACATGGTTTCTTACTGGATACATACTATATATATATAAAAATACAAATAAATATATATATATACATCACTTGTTCTAGCTGGTGTTTCTTCATGTCATTAATATTAATCCTGTACCCCTCCAGAGATGGTTTAAAAGCTGTCTTTCTGTAGTGATTCCATTTGTTTAAGAAGAGAATATTGGCTGGATCCAACCCTTGCTCAGGTTAAAGTGACCAGGATGACTCATAGGAATAAACATTTGCTGGATCAAATACTAAGATATTTACAGCATGTGCTTTATGTGCATGGTTAGTGTGATATTTGATGTCTAAAGAAAGACATCTTTGATTTAAAAAAATATTGATTTGACACACATACTTTTCTAAATTTCTGCTCGGGGCTTATGTTCTTCTTAACTTGTAATCTGCCTAAGACTCGAAGGCAAATTTCTATTAATTAACAGCTGATCGTTCACTTCATTCAGGTTCTTATTCAGAGCATGTGCAAATATGAGGTGAGGGCTGACTTTTTAGAAATCTGGTCTAAATTCAGGTTAACTCCATCAGCTTCATACGGCCTGTTGCTGGATGACATTGGCTGTAATGAGGGTGAAAGCTGGCCCTTTGAAATTTATTTTGAAGCCCCCAGCTCATCAGAGGGACCTACCTTTTCAGGAGAGAAGGGGTCCTTTTTCCTGGGATCTGAGGTTTAATTTCTGTTGTGTGGCCGTGTTGCACTGTGCCATTAGCTGCAAGCAGGGATGTTTTATATTTCTAAACTGCAGTCCTCTGCTGTTAAAAAACTTGTTTGAATCTCAACAAAATTTTAGAACTTTTGGGAGGTAAATCATCTCCCTGCAAGCATGGGCTGTTAGAGCGTTCGTGGCGGTTTGTTCAAGTGCTGTGTAATTTAAATTGCATCCTGTGATATATGAACAGATTAATGGCATTATTAATTGTAAAGCCAACTGACTCTAAGCTGTGCTGAAGACACAGTTTGAGAAGAAAAATCTCTGCAATTTATTCCCACTTCATGACCACATCTTGCTCTCTGTTCTTGGACAAAACTCCTTTTGACTTTTGCAAGTGGAACAGGGATGGAATAATATTTCCTGGAATAATTTTGTGTTTGGTTTAATGATTGCTCATTTCCAAAACAGAAGAGAGTGAAAAGTTGCAGACTTAAGTCCTTTGAGGCAGCAACTTCAAATCTGCTCCTCAGATCTGTCACATAAAATCCAGCTAAGTGTTTTCCAGTTTCATACAGCAAACTTCTCGGTTTTGTGTGAAGACCTGATTCCACTGCAATCACTGTGAGTTTCATCTCATTATTGGTAAAGCCAAAATTTCTGCCTGTGTTGATGCAGATCCAGCAACTTTTATACTGGATCAGGTTATTAGTGTTCCACCAGAATTATATTCATCTCAAAACACAGGGATTGAAGTCAAAATCCAGCTCCCATCAGCTAACTGGAGTTATTCTCCCCAGGAAGCCTCCCAGAGTGACCCATCATGTGCTGCATGCCCTCGTTTGCTGGGCGCATTTCTGCACACACGTCTGGGACGCGATGGAAATCCGCGGAGTGTGGGAAGGGTTTGCAGTTGCTTGCCCGGTTGGCGCAGGGCTGTGACCCCATTTCCTGGTCCCTGCAGCCTGTGCCTGCCTTGTCAGAGGCAGCCTGTTTTAGTTTGGCTCCTGTCCAGTCCAAGGTATCACCTACAACTTCTTGTTCTTTGTCTTCTGCTCATTGTTTACTGGAACAATGTGATTGTTCCCCCTGCATCCTGCCGGACCTTTGCGAGGGCCCTCTTGGATTTCTAGCTCTGGTTAGGTTTTCCCTAAACTTTTGGGTCAGAGCCGGTCTGTGTGGCAGCAGGAGCACACGAGCACAGAATCCAAGTTTGTTTGCTAGCAGGCCAGGAGGTAGAATGTGAAATCTCCATGTGCGGGGAGGGGGAAGGGAAGGAAAGTTTGGGATTATGTGTAAAACTATTAAAATGCTATTGACTGGGAATCTAAAACAATGACGAGTGCTGTTGTTTTTACAGATACATGAACTGAAAACTGCTGCTAATGATGGGAAATGTTAATTATGTGAGAACATATTGAACTTATATTCTCTGGCATGAACTTTTTTAAATGCATCAACTGTGCTGCCTTTTATGCGCACAGCTTTCTAATTATCATAATTCAGTACAGCTCTGGCTTTTGGAAAGAGTTCAAGTGCAATCTCAACTTAACATGAAAGGAGTTGTTTTTTTTTTTTTTTTTAAACTGAGAATGTTCAAGAACAATTTGAAAAGATAATCTAAAAATGCTACATACTTAGCTGGGTATAAATCAGAAAAGAAATATGTTCCCATAACTGCCTATCAAAGCAGAGCAGAATATTAGAACAGAAAGTTATCCATTTTTCTCATTATGTCTTTCGCGCTCCTACAGAACACAGCTAAAAGCACATTTTCAAAATTGAATATCATAGACAGACCTACTATGTATTGATTGACAGTAGTTTTTATTTTGTCAATTTTTGAAATGATTGAGTTGATCACGGTGTTGTTATGAAAAGATTTTTTTTTTCTCCTCAAATAGTAAGAATTATTTTTTTAAATAAAGCAGGAAGATAACTTTCATGATACTTTTGGTATTGATGCATTTCTGTAACATATTCAAGTCCCCTTGGAAATGGTCTTTACTGGTCAGTTTTGCTTGTCTTTGTGGAGCTTGAGGGGATTGTAAATATCAGGTCTTTCTAAAGCACTCAGAAGTGGTTTGGGTTTTATTTTTTGTCGTTAGTTTTGTTTTGGTTGTGTTGGTTTGTTTTTTTTTTTTGTAAGAGGGAAAAGTAAATTTCATGTAACTTGCACTTGAATCGTCCTTTCAAAGATTTTTTTCTTTTTTGTGTGTGATCAAATTGCTGGTTTCCACATCACACACTCCCCCCCCCCCCCATTTTTTTGTCTCTTCCGTTACTACAGTACATGCTACATTTCTGAAATGCAAAGAAAGCCCCAGTGAAACAAAATGACTTCATTTGAGCTGGCACTTAAGAGTAGAATTCACTTCCATAGTGCTGAAATAAAAGAAGCCAAGTGTTTTAAATAGCCACTCCCCTAGGCCAGAGTGTTTTTAGAAAAGCTCATTGTCTAGATTTGAGCTGTAGCAGTATGCCTGCCTCTGTTAAATCTCCTGATCCAGACAGCTCGATTTCTAAAGTCGACATCTGGTTTACTCTTTGTTCACCTGTTTAAAAAAAAAAAATGCAAATAGGCAAGTGTGCCATTGCCCTAGAGCTCGGCAAAAAAAAAAAAATAAAAATGCTGTTGACAGTTTGTCAAATAGTGCTTCCAGTCTAAGACTGCAGTAGCCTATTGTTATGCCAGCAACAGGCAACAGAAGTTGTGGCACCATATGGCCAGTATATGCTTCAGATAAGCTATCTGTTAATTTAGCTTATCAGTAGTGTTTTGATATGCTTCGTGTTTGAATCGCCAACCAGTATGGCCTTGGGTACTTCTGGTGCCAAATTATTCCTTAACATTATAGACATCACAATTATTCCCTTGGTGGAATCTCTCACCATTCATTCACCTCATAGTGCTGTGAACAGCGGTGCTTAATTTTGGAATTAGCTGGCATGGTTTGTTTGGTGGGTTTGGTTTGGTTTTTTTTTCCTTTTTACGTGGTTGTCTTTCTGTTGGGAGATTATAATTCAGGAATGACATTTTGTTTTTGAGGGGAGAAAATGTCAGAACAGACTTTGGAAGAAAAGGTAAATTCATAGAGGTTTAGGGGATTAAAGGTTCTGTTATGTGTATCTCAATTTTAAAAAGTATAGGACAATTAATGGGAGAAAGGAAATTTTATTCACACTTAATCTATCACCACTATCAGTGCAGACTTTTGTTTTTGTCCTAAAGCTGGTTTACAGTTTAAAATAAAAAGGTAAAGCTCTGTAAACAGTTTCATTTTCCACATCCCTGGTTTTACCTTCATTCTTTTGAAAAAATTAACCTTTAAAAACAGTCATGTCCCTATATCTGCTGTCAGCTTATCTTTTTTTTCCCTGTTTGTTCCACGATCCAACTGAAAGCTTTGGAGAAGACTGGAAGAGTCAATGGAAGTTCCTTCATCTTCCCCCCTAGCCCTGTCTTGCTTTGGGAGTAATTATTTTGTTGCAGAAGTTTCCAGCCATAAATACAGTCTCCCATTCAGTGCCTCCGTGGTGTCCTCAGGGCTGGATGTGCCTGTGCTGCTCTCTGACCTTGCAGCACATTCCTGTGTCTCCTGCCCCACAGGCTGGGTCTGGCTGTTCCTTGCAGGGCACCACAGCTGTCCCTGGCTGCCTGGACCCTCCTCTTCCCTTGGGAATACACAGACTTGCTCTTGGGGCAGCACTTCTGCTTTGGATCCCTGTGATTTTTTTGTTTGTTTGTTTCCCTCCTTCTGCAATCCATCTGGCCAGGTGCTCCTTACCCCGTGTCCTCTGCTGCTGCTCAGGGATGTGATGGCACTGTGGGATCCCTTTCCTGCTGCTCCCAGCCCTTCCTTGCCCTGTGCATTGGAAAGAAAGGGCCACTTGTGCTTGCCGTGCCTTTCATGTCTAGATCCTCAATGACCAAGAAAAGGACTTGGGTTCTCTCTCAAAGACATTTACAATCATCTTCTGAATCTGTTTGCTGACACCACATTTTTTTAAGAATGAGAAGAGGTCAAAGAGAAGTAAGTTTTTCTCCTGTCCATTTGAAGCAGAGAAATGTGAGGAATTTGAGCAGTGGCATTCTTTACCATTTCACTGAAGTCCACCCTGATGAAGTGCCTGGAGAAAAGCAGGAGCTGACAAAGCATCCAGGGGCCAGCTGGGTGGGCAGTGAAGTGAGAGGTGGTGCTCCCACCCTGCTGCTCTGCCTCAGCTGATGTTGGCACCTGCAGCAGATGAGGAAGGCTCCCTGCCCTTGGCTTGGCATCTGAGGCTGCCAAAGGGCTTCTGGTTTCTCTGCAGAGACATGAAACGTGTGTGTCTGTCAACTTTGAGCAGGTTTGGGGGGTTGCCCCCAAATTCTAAATCCGTTTTAAATTCAGATTTAGAGTTCAGGTCCATGGTGTGACTCCTGCAGTTTGGTGACAGTGGTGTTTTTTGGCTTCTCGCTCATTGCAGGTTAGACCTGTGATCTCTCACCCTGGTGTGATTAGGGGCAAGGTAAGCAAAGATCCTGAGTCTTTCAGCTCTCTGAGGCATGCCTGCATCTTCACTGTGAGTTATTTCTAAGTGCTTAGCTGTGAGAGGCAATTTTCAGTTTACTTATGTGTCTAGTTACCACCCATAATGAGCGTGGCTGTCTCTGGATTGATGGATCTGTTAAAACATAACAAATCTGTATTTATTTGGTACCCTAAGACACATTTTTTGTATGGCCGTGGGGATTATTTTGATTAAACTTCAGAGCCTGAGAAGTTTTAGTTTACTTTGGTGTCCCCTCGACTTGGCTTTACTGGAGTTCCATTGGTTTCAGCCACTGCTTTGTGATAGGAAATGCACAGCTCCAAATAATATGCATTTTGCTCACTAAATTGCCTATTACTTATGCACAGTAATTTCTTGCTCTGCTTCTTGGCATATTTACTATATGCTTACTGAGGAGCTGTAGATAAGCAGCTGAAGGGGCACATTTGGAAGGCAGTTTTAAATATGCAGCTTCCTATACAGATTCACTTTAGCCTCTAGCTTTAGTAATAATTTTTGCTGGTAAAACAGTGACCCATAAATAACTTTATCGTCCAAAATCTCTAAAAACAATATGAAGAAGTCCAAAGGGTAGTAGAATTATTACAGTTCTTGCTTGCTTGGAAAATTAACTAATATTCTGGCTTCTGAGATTTTGGAAACAAATTAAAGAACCCTTTTTTAGGTAGCAGGCAGCTTTTAATGGTTCTTCTGTATTAAGGAGAGTACAGTATTGTAGGTTATTTATTTCTGGGCATGCAGTACAGGGTGAAGAGCCTGCAATTCAGCTCGCAATGCCTCTGTGCCCTGAGGTAAACTCTATTTCACAAAGGGAATTTTGATTATGGTCTACTGCTCTGTAGCATAGTGGAGGCTTCAAGAGGCAAGTGGTAAATGCTACCAAAGAAAAGCTGGATTGGAGCCACTGACGTCATCTAAGTAAATCTGCTGTAGGACTATAGCCATAAAATGACTGCCAGCCACGGAGCGCACTTTGGCCTTTTCTTGTCAAGTGTTTTAACTGCTGGTTTTTTCTTTGCTTTGCTTTTTTCTTTTCCTCCGAGCAAGATGCATTTTGTTTTCTTTTTCTCTCTTTTTTTATTTTTCTCTCCCCTGTGCCAGTTGCACACAGGGTGAAATATAGAAATGCTAACATCCCCCTCTGTCCCCAGCGTGCTGCACCGAGGGTGTGAGTGGCTGCAGCTTGCAGTCCAGAAATTAAAAAGTAAACCAGTACTTTTCCATACATGAGCCTGGCAGAATTCAGCTTCCATCACCAGCTATTTTTTAGGTGCAAGAGCCTGGCAGTTCAAGTTACAGCATACTGATGAGATTTGTGTTGTGGGCAAAAAGGGTTTTGATGCTCTGGAAGAACTCAATGCCTAAAAACGGCTGGGCCTGAATTCTGAATTAGCACAAAATGCAGGGGTGTGTGTGTGAGAGCACTTAAAATCCACTGTTAGTCATTGCTTTATGATTGACCTCGGCAGTTTCAGTCACTCCTGAAACAAAACTTCCCCGAGGGTTTGTGACTGGCCAATCTTTGATGATACTTTCTGTCCACAGCTCAAGGAACCCAGGTGCATTCACAATGGTAGCTCTAGGATTCATTGATTAGGGTGTGGCAGTCATACCTGTACCTAAGGGTATCTTTAAAAATGCATTGACATCCCAGCTGCTCTCCACTTGAATTTCTGCTCTATCAGGACTGCAATGAAAGTACTCAAGTTTTTGACAGTGGATTTTTAATTCAATGTCAACATTCTCTTGAAATGAATTTCCAGGATGTTTAACACACTTTTTTTTTTTTAAACAGAGTTCACTGTAAAACACATTAATAATTATTAGCCTGTTCGTCTCATGACAATACTTGTTCACTTGGTTTATGCACTTTTTTTTTTTACTTTAAAATAAAAACTAAGCATCACTGTTTTTGAAGTTCGAGTCTCATGATCAGAAATATATTAAAACCAGTATCTTATCCATGAATCATTAGATGAGTCAGTTCCTGAAACCACTACAAGCCTCACAGTTCTTGGCTTGGGCTGAAAGCAGGAAATCCAGGCTTCAATAACTTCCTTTCCCAGTACTGGCTATAGCAGCGTTCGTGGTTAGTATATGCTGCTTTTGTAAGCAATAGGAAGATGTATGTCTGAGGAACAAAGGCACTCGAGTCAATTTGCTGAAACTGTTTATAATTTGTGGTCTTGATTTGAATGTCAGGATGCATTGGCATATACTGCGTTCTGTGCTGCAGTACATTCTCCAGCAGTCATATTCAGCATGTGGAATAAAGGGAACACATTATGGCACAATTCTTGGACAAAACCCATCTAATCAGTTTTCCAGAAAACAGGAAGATATTTTTTGTGAAATCATCCAACTCCTGAAGACTAATGGGAGTGAGAACTGAGCACATAGGAGTAAATTTAAAATGTTTGTTTAGCAGTTACTTTGTTTTATGCTTGTGCAACAAGCTATTTTTATTCTGTTTCAATGCTCCAAAAGGGCTTGAAAAAAACCCAACCCAAACTTGGAACTTAGAAAATAAAAACACATGATTTGTTCTTCAGTCTCCTTTTTTTTTTTTCTCCTTATTTTTTTTTTTAGTGAAAACTGTTTGCCTCCTCATAATCAAGGACACATTGATTGTCTCTGTGTCAGTGGAGTATTGTTGGCTGCAGAATCTCTCCTTTAAACTTGGAGTGCCTGTATGCTCTGACATCTGTGCAAGGGGATGAACTATTTACCTTTTGGAGCTAATGGGGCCAGATTCAGGCTTGGTACAATGTTGATCTTCATGTGTTTACACCTGGAAAGTGTTCAACCCTTTATGCTTTTTTAAAATATTATGAAACGTAGTTTGGTATCTTGTACTTATTATTTGGTTAATTTAACTCTAATTAATTAGCAGCACATCAAGGCCAAACCCACCTTCTTTAATTATTCTTTTTATTCTTCCCTCCAAAACATCATGTGTTTTTAACAAACCACGAAGAATAAGAGTATTGAGATCAACAGATTAGTAGGTACTACATTAAAAAAAAAGAAAGTCTACTTTTGACAGGGTTAGTTAAACTGTATATGCAGTATTGGTTGAAAACAAATACAGAGCTCTTCATTTAAACAGGCAGAACTGAGACTTTTGGCATGACAGTGAGCATCCAAGGAAGCTGCTTTGTTGAATCTGAGGGATCAGGATTTCTCTCAGAGTGTTTAAAAGGGATGCTAACGGGCCAAAAAGGCGCAGAGAGCTTTTAAAGAAATCAAAACCAGTGTGAGTGCTCCGTGATTGCAATTCTCAGCACCAGCTTCTCTGGCACAGGTGGTTTGCAGTGATCTCCAAGTGCCCCCTGCTCTGCTACTGAGGGCAGGGTTTGATGTGAGGCTGAGGGGTGAGCGCAGAGATGTGTGCCACGAGGCTGTGCAGTGCAGAGCTGGGGTGAGCAGGGTGGCCTGGGCTTGGCACAGTGTAGCTGCACGAACATCAGGCTGTTCTGGGGGCATGCTGGCCTGTCTCAGCCTTTCTGCCCTGCCACGTTCCAACAAGGAGCATCTCTTCCCTCTGGAAGACGCTTGCATCCTTGCAGGAGCATCCTGGGGAGGCGTGCACCATTCCTTCCTTTCTCTGGGCTGGTTCAAGTGGTGCTTGAGTCCCAGATGCTGTGCTGGAGCCCCAGCTGTTGGTGCACACAGGAGGAGAAGCCTCCCTCAGGTGTGTCCCCTGTGCCACGGGCAGCCAGATGCTGACGCTCCAGGGATTGCAGTGTCGGGCATCACACCGCCCATGGTGGATTTAACTGGCTGCATTGTAATTAACTCCTTGTAATAACAATAATTATAATAATTAACTTACTACAACAACAAGGATGTTCTTCCCGCTGCTTCTGCTTGCTGATTTTGGGACAGAAATCTCGCTTCTTTCCTGTTTTCTGTTGGAGGGAAGCTGTGTGCACTTGAGCGTTGGAGAATAGCAGTGGCATCAAAGCAGATGTAAAAAGCATTGTTCCTTGTTTGTGATCATAATAAATGCAATTTTCTCTTCATGAATGTTGAACAACAGATTGTTTAAGAACAAAGGGAAAAACCTTCAAGTGGAATAACATCTGAAGTTTAGAAACAGGTTATAGTTGTGCTTGATTTAATTTTTTCCCCTTGCAAAGAAATGTAAATGAATTAATATTGCTTTTCTAGTTGAACAGTCCTGAATTTGGGAATTGTAATGCATAAGATCTGGAGATACATTTTGATCAAGTTCATACGCTAAATGTGTATGAACTGAACATCTTTGTTGCTATCGATCAGAGAGATGTCCTGTTGCTCTAATGTGGATTTTGGTTTTGGATTAGAAGCCTGGGGCTTTGAATTGCTTGCTTTCTGTAGACCAAGTCATCAGTGACTAGTGATTGATTCATTAATTAAAATCAATTTAAATGGATTTGTAAGCCTCATGTAACAGATTATCTTATTAACAGCATGAGAAAGGCACTGTGATCTGCAAGGAATGTGTCGCTCTAGACAAAATATAGCACGATTTTATGGGAGAATTTAATGAATTGCTGTTGCTGTAAGTGATCTATGCAAATGGGAGAGCCTTGCTTAAATCTTACATTAAACAGACTTCCTGTTGAACATGTTTTAATTTTTTAAACCTCCTCTAAAATACTTGACTTTAATTGCGTGTGTGTTTCTGTACGTATTCATGGTCACAATGGCACGTCAGGTATTGTCAAGTTTCTGATATATTCTGATCTTGGAGATTTTTATTTTTTTTCTCCGTAACATCTACCTCACCTTATTTAAAAAAACCCGCAATGAGAAAAATGATTTTCTAAATTACTGGAAACAAACTGACAGAAAGAACATGTAATACTGTTTAATCCATGCTCTGCCTGCTCAGCAGTGCTGTCTGGAGGAGACACTTTGGACAGCTGGAGGGGCCAGGCGGGCAGAGGGGACTTCTGGCAGGAGCGAAAGTGTTGAAGAGGTGGCAATAAAAGCTTTCCTGGCTGGGAGAGAGGAGGCTTGTCTGTCATCTTTGCATTCATTTTGTAAGGTCTTTTTAACATCAGGCTGTGTAGCAAGTCATTGCAGGCACCTCTCTGTGTTTTAATATGCTCTATGATCAGGTCTCAAGAATATCTAAGCCAAGGTGTCAGCAAAATCAACAGGAATTTTGGGTTTAGTCTCAAACAGAGCAGGGTTGTTGCCTCTAAACCATAGCCCTGCCCACAGCTTCTCAGTAATCTCAATACCATGTGTGCTCCATTCTGGTTGGCAAGCCAGATTCCTTCAGGAAAGGAGATTTTTAATTGTGGGTGATTGGTTGCAGCATCGCTTTACACCTTCCTTCCCTAGCTTGTGCTCTCTGAGCATTTGTGATTAGGGAGCAAAGTGAATTAAATTATGAAATCACTTTTCCATTACAATGAAGCTAGTTTTGCTTCATTTCCTCTGCTGTATTGAAGAGGTGGAAGAATCTATTATATCAACTGAAAAAATTTAATGAACTTCTTAGGAAAAAAAAAAAAAAACCAACAAACAATCACAACAAAATCTCAACCATCAGAGAGAGCCCTGAATTGCCTTGCAGATATCATCCATTCCATGTGCAGGTGATCCTTCAAAGCAAAGCATTGTTGATGAGCTTTGTTTGCTAGGTAATCTTGCTGGCAGAAGAGATTACAAATCTTTAACCAAAGAAGATGTGAAACTGGGCTGACGTGGTAAACCCAGCTGTAACTGCATTTTGGTGAAATTAAATGCACTGCCTGAGATGTGAGGAATTTGTCATGGCAGGAAGCATTTTTCATTGCTTGTGGAAAATCTAACAAGGTGTTTGGGAGGTGCAAATGCAGTAAGATATCACACTTCCATTAAAATACTGCTTATATGATGTCTTGGCAGTGACCTCTAGTCTGCTCCATGGTTATCTCTTGGTACTCTTTGGGTTTTGACTTTAGGGGATGGATGTTTTGCCTCACCATGCATGTGGGCAGTGTTGCCAGCCTGCTGCCTATTGGTCACTCCAGTGGGAAATTTGGATAATGCCTTGGAAGTGCACAAGGATGGTGGCAACTATAAAAACAGCAGCTCTTGAACATTTACACCCCTCAACAAAGCCTGAGACACCTCCTGCACCATCCCTCTCCCTCCCTGAGTCTGCAGCAGGTGCAGATGTGTGAGCATGGAGGTTTGTGGTTGTGTCCTGCTGGGTCACTCGAGCCTGGGAATTTGGAAGCTGGTGTTGGAATTCTGGGCATGATGAGTTATTTCATCCTGGATGCAGCCCTTGAAACTAGGGAGAAAGTCTTCTTGCCCTGGCTTCCATTAGCTCTTACATTAGCATGCCAGTTTGAAATTAGAGTAGTCATGCAACAATTATTTGTTTTGTGAACCCTTTGGTTTGGAAAGGAGCAAGGAGACTCTTGAACTTGGAAGAAGTGTGCTGAGTTGCAGCTTTTTCCTAGAAGAGAGTAAGGCAGATGTGCTGCTCTTGGCTGGGATGGAGTTAATTTTCTTTATCATATTGGTGTGGGGCTGTGTTTTGGATTTGCCAGCTGGGGTTAAACCGCAGCAGCATGGCATAAGCAGGATGTAGCCCCCTCAAAGCAGCAAACTGGCAGAGAGGTAACTCAAGGTGGCAAACCTGGGCCTGGTGCTGAGTCGGGTGTGCAAGTGTAGTCCTTTCCTGCCGCTGCTTCATCTTGCACATCCAATCCCTGCGTTGTGCAACCACAATTTCGATTAATTGACTTTCTCCAATTGAATTTCTACCATAGAGTTCTGGCTAACAGGAGGAAGACATTGGTGGATAGCTTTTAAATAGCATACTGCATAACCCTGCCATTATGACTTCGGGGAATATTTTCCATTCCACTTTTGTCTATAACGTGAATCTCGGTAACATTTGTCTTGTATTAAGGCTGCAAATATTTTTTTGTGTATGTATGTTGCAAACCTTCTGAAATGTTTTCTATTCTCACAAATTATAAATAGTTCAGTTGGCTCCCTTTTGTAAGCACATGATTTTTTTTTTGTAATAAGACATAGTTCTGGGGCAGTGTTGTACGACTGCAATTGAGTTGTACAGTAATAAAATTTCCATGGTGTTCTGTGAAGGTCAGTGGTATGCAATTAATTGCTGGACCCATGACAGGTGCTGAGTAGGAAGTGTTGCTGCCCTAGACACTAAATATAATAATTAAGCTCAGGGGTTAGTATTAAAAGCATGGAAGAGACATGATTCTCATTAACACGGAATTTGTGCCGATACTTGTTTTAACAACTCAATTTGCATCTTGCGTCTTCGAGGGAAGTGTCTGTTCTGAAGCTTGGAAGATGGGAGCAGAATTAAGGGGGCTGTGTGGTGAAATTATTGCAGGATTTTTGGTGCATGGTCAGCCAGTCATAGCCATGAAAGTTTCTAGTTGTCAGTTTACTCAAAGGAAAGAGCTGTGTGCCTTTGAAGGCTTCCAGAGGGAGATCCTGGCCCCCACCCTCTGTGCCTGAGTGGAGGTGGGTGGGCCTGAGGAGATGCAGTAGTTTACCTGGGAGAGGGTAAAGCTGTCATTAGGTGTGGGTGAATTCAGGTGAGGATTTGAACATCTCACTCTTTTGAGTGCCCAGGTTATCTCTGAATGTTTTACACTGCAGCTGCCCTTTGCTGGCCCAGCGGAAATGTCACTGGGCAAAGAAGGGGGAAGGTTTTGCTGGGCAAGGAAAAAGGTATATTTGAAAACTGCCTGATTTGACTGCATCTGCAAATCCTTTGGTTTTTCAGGCTCAGCGAAGTATTATCTGTTTAAGAATATTTAGAAAAGCTACAAGAAACTGTCAAAACTCTAATGTTTATTTTGCCTGTTTTTTACAACGCAGCCCTGTGAGCGCAGCCTGCCAGATCCCATTGTATTTAATTCTGCTGCCATGCCACGAGGCTCACTGGGGGAACTGGAGAGCATTTAAAACAAACCGTGGTACGCTGCGGCGTGTGAAACTCCCGTGGCACGCGTGTCGGAGTGTGATGCAAACAAGGCATGATTGCCACGAGCACAGGCTGAGTGTTCTGCTGGAACAGGCCAAACTGAGCACAAAATGTCACAACTGTGAAGACTGGGTGAAATCTTGGCTCCAGAGAAGTCAAAGTCATAAGAGCATGGAGTCTCCTCTGCTTGAATTTACACCTTTATTCACAAAGTCTTTTATAGAAGACTTTACTCACTGGCAAACAGAGTAAAAAAATTAGTCTGTTCAATGTCTCTCCCCAGTTTTAATAAAGTAGATTTACTTGAACTCGTAGCCCTCTTTGGACAAACTGCAAAAGATAGTTGCTCTTGTTTCTCCTCTGATTTTAAATGTGCACATTTTATGGGAGGATCAGTTGGTACTTACATAAAAAGGCCAGTTTGCCTTGGCTTAGTCCATCTTTGTAAGAGCCATGACTTGGAAATTGGAGAATGGTTCCCTGTGGAATGCTGCTGCTGTTGAAGGCATTGAAATGTGTTGTGAGTCCCTGTGGCTGTGTGCTGTGGGAAATGATGAATTAGTGTTTCAGCAGAGGGTGTTCATAGATACTCCAATGTAAGAAAAACTTTCAAAGTGATGCTTTAGAGGGTTTACCATTCCCCTTGTGGGAAGAAATTTCAGTGAATAAAATTGCTGTAGATTCTGAATAAATGAAAGCTATAAATAATTTGCAACATCTATATCTATCTATCTATCTATCTATCTATCTATCTATCTATCTATCTATCTCATATACCAATTTTGACCAACCCTTAAAATCATTGGATTAGAGCTCTTCTAATTTGGTGATTTTAACATGCTTGGAGATTTTCTTTTACTGCTTCTGGGAAGGAAGGTGATCATGTGATTAAGGCACAAGTCAGGGAGCAGAGATTTGCATTTGGTTTCTGGGGCAGAGTTGAGAGAGGAAGCTGGGAGAAGTGATCATAGCTCAGATTACTGGTGTAGGGACAGTTGGGAAAAATCAGAGAAAAACCCATCCTGTAGCTTCAAGGGGGCAAGATAATATTTGCAAAGTCTCATTTTCCATACCTGTGTGGAAAGTGTCAGTGAAAGTGATTGTCTCCACAACAGATTTCCCTGCTTCTTTACCCAATTTTCTGTAATTGGCTTGGAGTGGTGAGATTGAGTGTAATTAAGTCTCATAATTAATTAATATGAGAAAGCCTACGCAAAAGCAGAATAAGTATTTTGGATTCCATGATTTGTTCCCTTCTGTGAAATTGGAGTAATAATACCTTGTTACTTAATGCTCTAAGCAATAATTAGGTAACAGTTATAAAGTGCTCTATTGTGAAAATGTATGTGAAAAACCATTTTTAAGTGCAGAAATGGCTGCATAGGTCTCAGTCCTTGCAGGAATAACATGCTGACACCAGTGTGTCCCAGGACCAGAAGATAGATCAAGTTCATATTTAAGGCTGCTCAAAGAATGACCACAGCTTTTTTGAAGTTTTGTTTGGTTTTTTTTCTGAGAACTTGTCTTTCCCTACCCCCCTTTTTAATTAAAATAATTGTTTAAAAATCCTTAGTTAGAGGTGTAACAACAGTGATTTAGATTTCCCACTACACTAAGTCACCAAACTGGCCAAACGATCATATACATAATTTAGGACATAAAATCTCAGAGAATGTTTTATGATGAACTGTTAATAGGCTGCTTTCATCATATGCAGTGGTTCCAGATCCATGAGAAGGCGGCAGCTTACAGAGCCCTGGATCTCTTCTGAGAATGACCCACACCAACAGCTTTCCTTTTTTTTTTTTATTTTGCTTTTGTAGAGTTGAGTGCAGGTGTTGACCTGGGAATTCACTCCACTGGTCATTCACTGGATGTAAACCAAGGGCTGCTTGCAAAAGTCTGTCCAGCAGCCTGTGTGCAGCAAAACCCACTTGTGCTGCTTGTTTGGCAGACTTGTCCACAGGTGAACAAAGTGAGGAGTGAGGCAAAATCAGCTGCCCAGGCGGGACTGGGGAAACCAAACCGAGGTCAGTGGGTCTGTGCTGACCCCGGTGGGTTTCTGGGGATGCTTGGGCTAGGCATGGGCCATCAAAAAGCTCATTCTGGTTGCTCCCTGAAGAGCTACAAAAGGCTGTGGAACTTGGCCAGGACAGTCAGAGCTGGAGCTTTTCAGTGAAACTACAGATGATTTGGTCACTGAGCCAGGAAAAGGCAAGCTGTTCAAAGCCATGCCCAGACCATACTTTTGTCAGCTCCTTGGCTTTCCTGTTCCAGCTGTGCAAAACTAAAGAAGCGCAGGGGACTCCAGAGCAGGAAGGACAAACCTTAAGTAATTATCCTTCCAATTGCACAACAAAGGGGTTTTGTGCCCAGCATGAGGCCAGGCCATCAGCACAGGGGTGAGGACCTGAGGAAGGGAGCTGGCTTCAAGTAGTCAATCTCTGACAGCCCTGTGGCTCCTGGAGGTGCTCCCTGAGGGATCACTCATGGCACTGCAGGACAGTGGTGGAGCTCTGCACAGCTCCCAGCACTCTGGGGGGAATTACACTCCAGTTCCTCTCCATGGGAGTGTCCTGTGCTGATCCATGTGCCTGTTGCTGACCTCAAAAGGAAACCTCCAGAGCTGACTGACCGTGGGCAGTTATAGGAAGGGTACTTTGGAACGTGCCTCCTGTGGATGTGGCACGGCTGACATGCAAGTGGTACAAATGTAAGTTTTGGAAATGCATAATCTTGTATGATAAAGTTTGGCAGAGAAACGCGTGCTTCTCTCTAATTGTTAGCTACATCCTTTTCCTGTGAGAGCTTAGGAGAATGTTTTCATACTTAACATGTTTCCTCTCTCCACTGCAGTTCATCTGCCAATCTGACCCTCCCAAGGAAAGTAAGCTGGCTCTGATTGTCAGATAGATGAAGGGAGCGTCATCAGGAAAAGAGCAGGCAAATTTAAAGCCTAGCCCTTTCTGTGGGACGGGGTTTGGCTGGGTGTGATGCAGAAGGTGAGAGTCAAAGGCCATCTGTGTATCTGCCCAGCACTGTAACAGACGTCAGATAAATACACTGTCCCTTTTGTAAACTTCTTAAGAGAACTTCAGAGCGAGCTGTTGTTTATAATGGAGCGGCGGCAGCTGCTGCATAGCTAAATCTGCAAGTGAATTGCCAGAGTATATGAGCCTCTCGCTGTGCCCCTCATAAAACTGCCCTGAAAGAAAGTCATATTTATCTCAAAAGTGGCAGGCTTGGCAGGATGCCCTGGTAACTTTTTGCCAAGCAAACCTAAAGTGAAACTGTCTCGCCCTGACTCCGCTAGATTTGGGTTCACCTAACCTCCTTTTGAGAGAGGCTGGAAGAAAGGAGGGGTGGGGACAGAGGATTGCATACAGTTCTTTTAGATTTCCCTGGCACATTTCCACTACCCCACATGAAAGTGCTTTTTAAAATCACAGTGAAGCTTGAAATATATTTAATAATTAAATTAAGATTGTTCCTATTCAGTTTTGGCTTTGCTGAGTTTAATGCAGGAGTCAAATAACTACTGCAGACAGAAGAAAAACAAATGCTTGGCACTTTTCCCTACAAGGCTGAAAGTGAGTCAGTATCTAAGAAGGCTTCTCAATGGAAAATGAGAAAATAATCTTAATAAAAAATTCAAATTATTCAGATGAGCTGCTTGTAAATTATGCCCATAAATACAGTAGTTGCCACAATGAGAAACTTCTCTAACATTTTTGGCAGACATTAACTTGAAAATAAAGACTGAGAGATAATTATTATTATTATTATTATTACTACTACTGTCATTTTGGTTTGTGCTGCATTAGCATTAAGAAGCCCAAATGAGCATCCAAAATCCACTGTTCCAGTCTCTGCTCTTCTGCAAAGAGATATTCCCAGCTCAGGAAAACTTACTTTTTAAAGACCAAGACCAGGATCAAGATAGGATGTCAGGCAAGGGAATTTAGGAGCCTTGCTCAAAGCCTCACAGGAACTTGTGGTAAAATCAGGGTTTAATCCTGATCTGCTAAATTCCAGTCCAGCCTCCTAACCAAAAGCTGCATCCCTGCTGTAAGCCTTTCGAATTCCTTAACAGGATGAGGCTTTACACTGCTGTAACATCAGGACAAGGTATTAACATCTTCTTAGGAAGGTTATACCAGACTCCAATTAAATAGATCTTCAGGAGGAGGTCATGTGACATCAGGACACTTCATGATTTCCCCCCCCTCTTTTCCTCCCCCCCCCTTTTCTTTTTTTTTTTTAAAGGAAAAAACCTAATATCCACCAGTTTACTTTTATTTTTTTTTCCTGAGAGATTACACCTCCCGCTCACCACTTGTCACACACTGTGGAGTGTGGAAGTCCAGCATCCAGAACCAAAAGAGGAAATGTGCTGATTTTGGCAGGTGATCAAAATGACCTCATTTCTTTGCTATTGGAAGTTTGTGCACTTTTCTGGCAGGCAGCACAGTTAAAAATATGATTGCCTAGCTCTCTTAGCATGTCTTCATTGAAGAAAATGCTTGCCAGATACTTAAATGCTCTCTCCAAATCCCTCCTAGTAGCAGAATATACCTGACAGGCACGGGCAGCTGGACAGCCTGGTCGGAGGGAGCAGGGGTGGGATGATTGGATTTGGAGGGCAGAGGAAATGGCTCGGGCTTCCCGTGCTCTGTGGGTGAGGTCTCGTGCTTTTAGGGCTCTGCAGGTGCACGAGAGGAGCAGCCAAATGGAACACCTGCGACCTGGCACCTGGGGCTCCCTGTGCCATCCCATTCCTGCCAGCTTTGGGGAACGCTCCCTGCCTCCCCATGCAGCATCCCAGCAGCTGGGCACGATGTGAAACTGCAAGGAATTGGCTTTCAGTGCACCACTGCTGCCTTCCTCTCTCCAAATGAAGCCTGAGACTGTGGAAAATCCTGGTGAGTGATGCAGGTGGATCACTAAATGGGATTATTGTAGGCTTGTGCTCTGCCCAGGGGCTCTGCTGTGGACAAACCTACCAGTGCAAAAGGCACAGCAGCCTGACAGTCTGCAAGGAAAGTGGGAATTGTTCAGAGTTGTAATTGAAGAGTCAGGTGAAAATTAAGTCTTCTCCTATGTTAAAAAAATCTGAAAGTGGTTAATTAGCCCAGGAAGAGAAAGTAATAAAAATCTGCATGGAAAAATAGCTATTTAGATCTGAATGTTGATTATGTGATTGTATCAGAGGTACAGATGCATGTGTACATTGTAGCCTCCTAGAAATATGTAATCTTCCCAGAAGAACCTGACTGCAAATCACAGAAATCTTCTTTTATTACTTTCCACCCCTCCTGAAAATGTCTTGGGTGTGTCTCATGCATCAGAAGGGGATGAGATTCTTGTTTGAAGGTTTGGCCTTGGAGAATGTAAGGGCCACTGAAATAGTTTGGCAAAGGAGTTGAGCAACAGCAAATGGCCTATTTCCCTTCACCAGGTTGGTTGTGTAAGAGTTTTCTTCTGCCCAGCATGATTGATTCTCTTTTTTTGATTTATTTTGTGAGGATTCAACTTTAGGCAGCTCACTTAACCATTTTGGAGACTGAAAATAAAGTGACAAAAGCAAACCTGCAGATGTATTGATGGACGATTACCTTGCATGGAGCTTTTTCTCGGTAGGCTCCCAGAATCTGTGGAAATACTTGAGAACTCCTGCACTACACTGAGTGAGCAGTCTGGAATTATATTATATCAGGCTCTTCCTGGTAAAGAGACTGTGAAAATACATTACTGCTTTTGGGACATGGAACAGCTCTGTCATGATGTTTGTTCCATCATAGATACAAAACTTTCAATTCCAATAAAAGCTTCTTAAAGGTTGGTTAGATGTTAGCTGTTTCGGTGTAACTGTAAATAGGTAAAAAAACCTCAGTTAGGGATTCAGATATTTGAAATAACAATCAATAAAAACCTGTTCAAAGCTGCTTTCATGTTAGCTGATAGTGACCACGAAATTGTATACTGTACAGAAATAGCGTATTTAAATAAGTCATTTATCATATTGCATGTACCATATGATACAGCTATGTGATGTTTTTAAAAGACAAGAATCAGATTATCTTTGACTGTGTCACCAGATGGTGTGTAATGGGCAACAGAATTATGGATTATGAGACATAACTTTCACTCCTAGGTAACCTGACTGACAAAACCTTTCTGCCTTGTGAAAACAAGACACTCAAGGACTCAGTGGATGGCAGAATTATTTTTTTCTACCTGCAAAAATTCCCCTTGACCAGGAAACAAGTTAATACGTATAGCCAGAGAAAGAAACAGGCAATCAAATGAAAATATTTCTACCTTGCTCTTATTACTGTGTTTTTTTTTAACATTAAAACCAAAATTGTTGTTTAAAAGGCTCATCTCCCTATTAATGTAAGTAAATTTCATTAATCGCTGTAACTTGAACCTTGTGGTAGTCTTTGTACAAATGTAAACCTGGGGGAAAAAAGAATTGCAATCTTAAAATGGAAGGCCAAGCTGTAAATGATTGGGAAAAGTCTCCGGTTACCTGCAAGGACTGGTGTAAATTTTGATTTAGCTGAAGCTCTTGCGAGGACCAGGGAAGCAGAGTGGGAGGGCCAGGGGCTTCTCTTCCTTCTCTGGGTCCACTCATGGAGTGTCCAGGCGCTCTCCTGGAGTCAGGAGAGCTCCCATCACCCATGGATTGAGATGCCAGTGTGTTGGATTTCAGTGTCTGCAGCAGGTCAGAGGGGCTTAGCCCCTGCCTGCCTGGCACCCAGATGCAGCAAACCTGACACCTGGCCTTCCCTGAGAGCAGTGGGAATGGCAGGATCCTGCCTGTGCTCCCTGACAGCCAGGAGGCCTAAGAAAAGGCACATTTCTGAAATGCAAGCAAATTGACATTCTGGACAGACACATTGGTCGCCAGAGAAGAACTGCCTGCCCGGAGCGCTGGCAGCGCTGTGCCTTTAAATTGATGCATTCACATTAAAGAGAGACATTTAAATAATGCAAAGGGGTAAACTAGCTTGAGTTATGTGTGGTTTGAGCTGGGTGGCTCTTACTGCCTTTTATGGGAATCTCTCATCTAAAGTCCTGCACAATTATCCCCAAGGGCAAGTATTAACCCCATAAAAGAGAGGATATCACCAGTTATACATCAGACATGATGTATCTGTGTGATGGCTGTGGTTGGCTTTGGCTGAGGATGGAGCTTTATTAGAGCCCCTGCTGGTAGCTGGATAACGGGAACCTGGGCTGGCTTCCTTTATTCACGGAGCAGAGGGAAACTCCTTGGGCAGGGTGATTAACCCATAGCGCTAATTAAGCGCTCGTATCATTCTGCAGTAATGAGGTGTTGTTCATCGAGGAACGGGGAAAGAAAAGGACTTAACAGCGGCCTCATTTTGGAGGGCCATGAGCCTGGCTGTGCTGTGGTGGGGTGGAGGGTGCTTGGCTGTGGTGCTGGGGCAGGCTCTGGGCTCTGCTCAGTGAGGCAGAGTCGCAGCCTCTTTGTCACCTCCCTGTTGTGGCACTCCGTGAGGGTGACATCCTCAGCACCCCGTGTATCCCGCTAGCTGGGGCCAGGAGTGGGAGCTCTGACAGCAAGGTTTGGTGCCCAGTTTGGGGGACCCTTGGGGCTTGCAGAAGAGGCCCCATAAAGAGCTGGTTAGCACAGGGGGCTCTGTTTGTTGGTTGAAGCCGTGCACAGGGCAGTGAGTTTGCGCTGCATCATCTGATGCGTGGCCGCCGCTCTCCCACGGGCTGGCTGCCCGTAGCCAGAGCTGCCAAACCTTCCGTGGATTTATTAATCAGGTGATGTCACGAGTCTGGGCCAGAGTGTCTGCACTGGCCTTGGTGCCTGTTGAAACTGAGCTCTGGAAAAAACCAAAGTGCATGTGCAGCGGGAGCAGGGAGCCACAGCCCGCTCCAAGGTGCGCATCCGTGTTCCTGGTCACACCTCAGGGAAAGCACTGGCCTCTGCAAATGGATTTTGGAGCTTGTTTGGGAGCTGCTGAGGCTGTGTCCATGTGGGCAATACCACGTTAGAGCTACTAACATCAGATAGCAGCAGTGTGCTTCCCTCAGCCAGGAGGAGAAGGGAAACACTGTCTCTGGTTGAAATGGAACTCGAGAGGGATGGAGCTGGAAGCAGCCCTATTACATCAGGGGTCATTAGCTGGAAGATGAAACGACACAAACTCACCAAGCATCCTCAGCAAACAGCCAAGAGTTTGTTACTGCAGCTCCTTTTATAGGGGGTTTGAATCTCCCGGGTCTAGAGAATTGATTAGTTGGGATCTCTCTCTGCCCAGATCTCTTGCCTGTGGTGTTTCTGCAGCTAGGCTTGAACAGGGTTGGCTGAGGGTCCCTGTTTGAGTTCAAATCTGTCCTATCACTGTTCACCCAGAGCCTTGTTCTACCTCTTTTCTAGAATGAGCCAAGCCGGCCAAATCAGATTTGTTATGGCCAGATTTATCTTGTCCAGTTATGGACAAGCTGTACTGTGGCACAGCCCTGGCTGAGAGCTGTCCAGAATGTCACAGCCATGGCCATGCCCTGCTGGACCCTGGGTGGCACCTCAGCAAGTGCCTGTCCAAAGCACAGGGGGTGAAATTCCCTGCAGAGGGATCCCTGGGGCTTCAGGCAGGCAGGAGGTGCTGGCCTTTGGCCACCAGCACTGCTCTGCCTTGCTTTTCTCTGGCTTTTCCCAGCCCTGGGGGCAGAGGCCAAAGAGGCAGAGCAGCAGTAGCACACACTGCAGAGATTTTTGAACCCTGGTGCTTGATGTTAACTCACTTTCTGTTCTCATAATTAAGAACTCGCTTTCTGTGCTAGATTGTGCTTCTCTCATCCGTTCTTTTTTTCTGTATTCTCTCTCAACAGCTTTTCTATTTTCAGGAGGTAAAAGCAGGAATACATAATTACAAAAAAAAATTTCTTTGAACTTATAAAATGCAGGTTGCTTAAATTATGCAGTTAAAGGATAAAGAAAATCACAGAGCAATTTTAACAAATTGCCCTTAACTGTATTGCACAAACAAACCTCTCATAAGAAATCTTAGAAAGGTGTGTTTGAGGGTGTAATCTTAGCTTGTGGCTAAGTAGAGTTAAACTTGTTTTTCAAGTTGGTTGTGTATAACTTTCTCATGCTGAAGATTGTGAGCATTCCAGAAGGAAAACAGTTCATCTGTAGCAGGAGTTTGATGGTGAATGTTGATTATCTCCAGTAATTCTGGCCCCTGGTCCATGTACAGTACTTTACCCAGTGGCTTCCCTTTTGATCTGTATTCTCATTGTCTGAGTTGTACAATACACCTGCATGCGCATTTTTATGAAATAACCCTGATGTTTGCCAGTAGTGCAAATTTTCAAATTCTGGGTTACAAACCTGAATGTAGCAGAGTGGACACAGTCCACTCGCACTTCCAAATACACTCGCCACTCTTGTCAAGTGCAGGACAGTTCGTACATTTTGCATGTTGCAAAAGTGTCATACTCAATATTCCCTTTTTAATAACCACCACTACCTCAGTCTTGGGCTCCAAAACCCTGTGTAGTTTCTGAATAGACCAACATCCCATATCCTTACTCCAACGTAATTGATTTTTTTCCCAGCATGTACAATTTTTGTTGGTGTTTATGTAGTCTGTGCAAGCTAATGTCAGTGGCTGAAGACTTGTCATGTACGTTTTTAAGGATTCATGGTACCTGCAAAACCTTTCTATACAACAGCCAAGTTTCTGCACATAAGAGAACTGTTGATGCTCTATTACGGTTTAATTTGTTAATGAAACAAGATGGACTGAGCTCCTACTACACCTCTCTGGATGTTTGAGGCTAGGCACAATTAATTTATTTGTACTGTCTGTGTAGGCGTATGCCAGCTAATGTACTGTAAGAGCTTTTATCTTTATGTTCATAATGAAGAGGGGCAGGTTTTTGGCAACGAGACAAGGATTTTCTGATGACTCATCCTCTCTGGATTGTAAAACACTTTCTTGTAAAATCAAAGAAGAAAAGTAGTTCCTTAGAAGTAGGCTCAGCCAGAGTAGTTTGTCCTTCAAAATTGAGCTGCGAAGCAGAAAGAAGAAAGGCTTAGCTGCTTTCATTTGGTTGTAATTGGACCTCTGCTGAAAATTAAATCATATTATTTGAGGGGATGTTCTCATATAAGATATTAAAGCGTCCTTGGAGTAAATGTGCTGCAGGTTGCATTGTCAAGTACCTGAGTTTATGGCTCCTTTGTCATTATATTGGTGTTTTGATCACCTTGGCAATGCATTGGACATTTAGGGAAGCTGCAGTAGATCTCCCTCAGCAGTAAGTGGAACTGTTTGGTTTGGGCTATTTGCCTCCCTGCTATCTAGGAAGAAATGTTGAGTCCAGGGTTGGGTAGAAGCTGGAACAGGGGTTGGGTGTGGGTATCTGAGGGCAGAGCTAAATCCTTTTCAGTATAACATTTAGTACTGGTGACACACTGACTAAATGTCAGCATCAGGCAAACGGGGAGCGTGCTTCGTGTTCCTGCTCATGGACCATCCCAGGCACCTCAGTGCTAAAAGAAGAAAGGGTAACTGGAATGCATGAGTAATTGCATTGTTTTGTGTGAGAGAGAAATCCTGCTTTTAATGAAAAATTATCACCATTATTTTACCTCACAGTACCTGTGCATGTTTTTATGCATGCATGCTCCTGTCCACACCGCCTCCCACTCACGCATTTGCCTTTCTCTCTCTTTGGGAAAAATGGGAGAGCTTGGGCAGCAGAGGGATGTCCATGAATGAACTTTCTCAGTCTCCTTTGCTCTTCCTGAATGACTTGGGTGATGAAGCTACTGCTCCCTCTTATTAAGGTGGTGTTTATGCAATCCAGAGTGGATTAATTTAAATCCCTGATTTTAATCACAATTTAAATCAACAAGCAGAGCACTTTGATTTAAATAATTAACTGTAATCTTGTTTTGCATTTTTGCTTTCCAGTTACTTTCCTAAACAAAGGCTCAGTTTTATTGGTCAATATAATTTGCTAACCAGAGCTGTTTGTTATACACAGTTGGGTTTCTCTAGGCACACGTGCACTGCTTGCAGACATTTACTCACATTTTTACACTCTCCTTTTGCTAGAAACCAGTGATTCACATTTCTTAGTAGAAATAATAGGTCTTCTAGTTTCATGTGATTCATTCATAGTTTGAATTCAATTAGAATACTCACGAGTGATGTCTCAAGACTGCTTTCGTGGTCTATGTTTGATGTTTCAGAATACAAGGCAAAATATTTTACTGAAATATGTTGTGCTTTTAAAGCTGATCTGTTACACCAAACTAATATCTACTGTTACGGCACTGAGCCCATTGGTTCTGAACACCAAGTGCCTCAAAATTTGTGAGCTGGTTATGTATATAACTGCACATCTCAATTTTATTCATGAATGCAAAGAGGAAAACAAACTTTCCTGCTTTTCTAATTGTTTTCCTAACTTACAGTGAACTAATTACAAACGAACTACCTGAAAATTAGGAGAGCTGTTGCTGTAACTTGCAGAAAAAAAATACTGTTAAAAAAACCCCCAGGGCAAAGCTTCAACAAGCTGTTTTAGATTGCTAGGCAGTGAAAGGTGTACACTCAATGGCTTAGTTTTCTCCAGAAAAAATAAGAATGAGCAGTGACATGTGCATAAAGTCACATGAATTATTTTAAAAAGAAGTTTAGGATAAGATAGAAGTGGTATAGGTTATCATAACTTAATAGCTTAATTTGGAAAACAAACAAAAAATGCTGTGGATAGGAGGGTCGGTATTTTAATAATATATATTAAAACTTTTTTAAAAACTCCTTTTAATAAAGGCTTTAATATTCGTGCTGGAACACTCCTCATCCATCCCTTAGAAACCAAGATTCCTCTTGTAGGTACCTTCACACCTGTTTTGTGGCAGCACTTTTGGCCACGCATTCCTGGCTGTGACTGTCCATCTTCCTCTGATATCCAGCTCATTAGAAACATCACAGTCTGTACTCTGAAATCGGTGCCGGGGACTTGTGGGTGGAGTCAGAGAGCGAAAGATTAAAGGATTATCTATTCCTAGGTGCTACGCTGGAGCACTAAAATGTTAACAGCTCCATTCACAGAACAGAGAAGGGTGGTTTAAGGATTTGACTGCAAAGTATTTAAATTGTAAATTTAGACTCATTTTGCTCTAAATGGGAGAACAACAGCCAAATCTAGATAATATGCACTCCAAAACATTATTTAAATGTTCCCTTCCACTGATTACTCATAAGAGGACTGTTAAGACAGCAAGTCTGTAATACTGCACATGGGAATTGCAGTATTTAGTATCATCAGGAAGTTGCACAGCAGAGATGGAAGCTTGCTCAGTTGAAGATGCCTGAATTTCCTTCTGTTTCTTCCTTAATTGCAGATTTTCCTCTTCTGATAGTGTAGCTAAAGAGTGGGAGGCTGGTTAAATTTAATTCCGATTTATCTGAGTTCAGTCATGTTATCTCTTAAAATGTGTCTCTAAAGGTTAACAGTCCTTTGGCATTTTCATCTTTGCTTTCCTACCCTGAAGGAAAACTTAGTGGCTTGCACATCTAGGAAGTTGAAGATAGCTGGTTGTATTTTTCCGTATCTACAAAGCAATATTATATCTGGATTCATATCTGCTCCTGGAAAATTTTTTTAGGCTTAATGTTTAATTTCCATACGCTTAAAAGGGAAAGTTGTTCAGTCCCAAGGGTTTCATTTCTCTCTGCCTCCAGGCAACCCTTTCAGCCGAGGGAAGGTCCAAAAGTGCTGCGGGAGCCCCGGTTTTGTGTTTTGCTTCCTGCCCCACGCGGCGTGGGATAAAAGCTGGGGACAAAAGGCTTTGTGGTGGGGCGCAGGGGGCCGAGGTGATGGAGGCACGTGGGGATGCTGCTGCTGCTGCTGCTGCTACTGCTCCTGCTGCTCCTGCCCCTCTGCCTGGGCCTTGCTGGGCACCAGCCCCTTCCCCGGCTCTCTGCTGTGCTCAAGGAATGGCAAACCTTAGCAGGGCAACCAGCTGAGCTCTCAGTTAGTGCAATGAACCATCGGCACTCTGCTGGGACCTGGCACTCCCAATATCTCTTATCAGAGGCCAGTCGCCCTGCAGCACACCGTGCTCTCCCAGTTCGTGAAGTTTTGCAGAAATACCAGGCATCCGCAACATATTTTGAGTGTATTTTTTTTTTACCTGTTACGGAGATTTTCTTTACCTGAAAAGAAAGATAAGGCAAATGAACTGATTTTGTGGGGGCTTTTTTTTTCTCTCCCAGATGAGAGGATCTGGTTTCTTTCATGATGATTTTTTTAAAGTAGAATTCCAGCAGTCTTCTACAAGAAGACAAAATATTTCTGGAATGCAACACCTGTGCAAAGAAAATGAACTGCCACGTGCCAAAATCCTTCAGTAAACGCTGTGTTGTGTGGGTAACTTGACAAAAGTTTCACAGCAAACCATAAACATCTGCAAAACATTTGAAAATCTGGCCCAGACTTGGGGCTGCTTGAATTCTGTGGCATTTGTAATAATTTACCGTTCCACAATATGTAATTATTTGTGTGCACCTTAGGACTAATTTTCTTGGCAAGAGTAGAGAAAGGTCTACTTTATTAAAGATGTAAGAATGACTGATATCCTCTACCTGTGCAACTCCAGGGTCCAGGTTTATCTTTCCCCTCTGGAATGCACATACTCGTCCCTGTACACTTGTCTGTGCAGCGCGGTGAGGAATGGGAAAAGGGGCAGCAGGTTCAGTCCGAACTGCAGACACATGTTGCCTTTTTTATTTTTCTTTTTTTTTTCTTTTTTCTTTTCTTTTTTTTTTTTTTTTCCTTGGGGAAGCACTGAGACGATTGAAGTCATCCAGCCAGCTTTGTTCGGCTGAGCTGAACTTTGGGGAAAAAAAAAAAAAAGCCCCACGCCATGTGTGCTTTTAGTGAACTCTGGGCCGAATGCTAAATCTTTGGAGCTCAGTGACAGGTTGGAGTGTCCAAGGAGTGAATCATCCCTCGCCTGTGCGGCGGGGCATTGTCCTCCTCGGCCCACTCGTGTGAATAATTACCCATGGGCTCACGCAAGGGGCTCAGCTCGGGCAGGGCCAGCGCTGCACGGAGCCCAGAGAACAAGGGAGCCTTTCCTGGGTCACTTTTGTCGCGGGAGGAGCGCCCACGCCGAGCGGGGTGGCCGCGCCGCTCTCGCCCCGGCTTCCCGCAATGCTCGCTGCCAGATTCCCAAAGCCCTCCGCTTCCTGGAAGGCACCTAAATCAGGGTCAGATTTTGAAAAGAGCTTAGCGCCCGGGCTGCCCGGCTTTTCAGAAGGTCTGGCAGCGAGTGCCGGGGCCGGGGCTCCGCGGTGATGCTGGCGGAGCGCTGCCTGCCCGCACGCCGGGACAGCGCCGAGCGCCGTGCGGGGCTCGCACCGCATTGTCCGGGAGAACAAACAGCCACAGAGGGGGGAAAAAAACCCCCACGACAGGCAAAGAAACCCTCACACTCTGCTTTACAAGATCCCGGGGGGCAGGGGGAAAAAATAACCCCACGACAGGCAAAGAAACCCCCACACTCTGCTTTACCAGATCCCGGGGGGGCAGGGCGGACAGGCTCCTTTCCCTTTTTAAAGATTCCGTTCAGGCGTTGTCAAAAGAAATAAACAAAGCAACATCATTTAAAAGCTTTCGGAACAATAGTCTCTTCCACTTCCCTTCCTCATTGTGGAGCCCCGGGCCCGGCTTTTGTTTATTTTGTGCTGCCAGCCTCATGGTGCCGGATTGGTCGGTGTCTGATTTCATTCCTATGGGTGATGTCAAAGGCTGACCCAGAAGTTCTCGGCAAGTTTGCTTTTAGCTTTCAGTTGTTGTTTTTGTGCGTGTATCCGTGTGCACAAGAGTACTTCTCAGTCCTAGGAGGATTCTGTTACAGGCTGAATATTATTCAGCTGCAAAACTAATAAGGAATAATATTTGTGCCAGGAACTGCGTGGCTTGTTTCCGACAAACGCTAGGAATAGCGAGCAATTCAGGCGCTGTGAAATTATGGAAGTCGTAATTAATATTAATTACGGTTCTGGTATTACTCTAAGACATAAAAGGAAATTCAGAATCTGTGTGAGAATTTTGTAACGCAACTAAAAATTCTGACGATTGGCTAGAAGGCTGATTTCACATTCACAGTTAACACTAATAACAATTTTCTTTTTACAGATGTATTGGAACTGTAAATGTACTCTTTTTTACTGTTATTTTTATTGGTGGTCAAACTGACAATTTAAATATCAGGTTTCTCACAGAGGTGTGCATGCCACTGACAACACAATTCTGTGTTTATTTTTATAGAAAAATAAGCTGTGTTTAAGGGGGGTTTCTGTGTGCTCCATCTGCAAATATTCCTATCTTTGTTAAACTTGTTTTCCATTTCTCTGGCCTTAACACTTGGGTATTTTTCCTCCAGCAGCCTCTGACCTCTCTCCTGTGTTTCTTTTTGTTAGATAAGTAAAAGATGAGCGTTACTTTATAAGGACATAGTTTCATACCCTTGTCCTCCCTTAGAGTACAGTCAAGTTGCTTGTATAAACATGAACAGTTTTGCTTACTTTTCAGTTTATTCGAATGCCAATTTAAGGTTCTTGAGCTGGGTGTCCCCACCTCTGCCCTGCTCTTGTCACCTCCTCGTCCGTTTGCCTCTTTGCTTCCTACAACATCATACACAAATGTAGCAGCAATATGTAACCAGCTCCAGAAAATAAAATGTTATGGTCTGGCAGAATATTGTAAAATCACCTTCTCTGTCTCTCTCAATATGGATGTGGCTTTGATAAAGGCTTGTTGTTGTGTGTCAGATTTCACAGCAAAATATGTTGAGCAGGATTTGATTTGAAGAGAATAAAACACCCCTCCAGCTTTGCAAAATTGCATCCAGCAAAACATCACTTGTTTTCCTGCCCATTGCCCTTTTTTAAATTGTCAAGGCAAACAGAATTGTTGCCCTGAGATTCCTTGGAAGGGAGACACTTGGAGAAATTTGGATGCCTCATAAATAGTCCAATATAAAGCAGCAATGCAAGGCTGACGTACTTCTCACCTAAAGATTATTGATTGCACAGATTCAAGCACATTGTTTCAATTCCCTTAGCCTCGTTTATGGTCATGCAGGATGCCAATCCCCCAGGGAAGGCTGTACAAGCCCACCAAGGCATCCAGGGGCTGGGATTCCAGAGGCTGTCCTCTGGATCACGTTGTGTCCTTGCTCAGTCTCCTTTCCCTTGGTTGGGGGCAGGTTCCACTCAGGGTCTGGGGCTGGCCTCCGTGCCTGCCTGGCCCAGCTCCAGCTGCATCTCAGCCTTGCCTCCCAGGTGCTCCGTTGTTTTATGCTTGGCTGCTTTCAGGGACAGCCTCGCTCACCATCCCTGTCCGAGAGCAAACCCAAACGCTGAGAAGGAAAAATGATTTTATCTGCATTCTGAGTCTGTTTTAAATACTGTGGTTTTTATGATTTCCATATGATTCTTGGGGATTTTAACATCAAAAGACTCAGATTATCCTAATTGGTGTAAGAGGTTGGAAAGGTTTTCTTCATGCTGGACTTAAATAGGGTTCCTGCTTGGATGCTTTTGCGCTGGCTTAGTCCTTTTATGACATGAAAGCCAATTGCAGTTAAGCAGATTTCCCCTCCTCCCTTTTTTTTTTTTTTTTTTTTTTGCTTAATAAACTGAAATAACCATACTGTCAAGTATTAAAATGCAGAAGCATCATGCATTTTTAAAGCTTCCAGAAATAGCCTACAACGCATTGCAGAAATTAGTGAAGCCATACATGTAATGAAAAACATTTGGTCATGGACTCTGGATCACTTAGTGGCTGATTTACTGCCTGTCCTGTGCTTTCCCTCCTCTTCATAAACTACCATTTACAGACAGCAGCAGCGAGGATTTCTTGGGAACTTCTATTTTTTTTGAGGAGAGAAGGAAACCCCTTAGATGTAAAAGTGCAGCAAATGGAGAAATCCCAGCGATTTCCCCCCCCCCCGTTCAGCAGGAGCCCAGCCTTTGATGCTGAGGGTGCTTTTCCTGCAGAGAAGGATCAGGGTCTGCAGCACACAGATGGCTCAGCCCGGGCTGGTACCTGCCGCAGCTCAGCCCTCCCTGGGTGCCAGTGCTGAGGGATGTGTTGTGGCTGCCAAAACCTTGCTCTGGGCAAGGGTGAAACAGACGGAGAAAGGTCCAGGTCTGCTGCATCTCTCTGTGTTTTGGCTCCGTGTGTTTGCACCTGGCTGGGTGCTCGTCAACCAAGTGCCCTCTGCTAGTCTGATGTCCAGGCATAAATGTGCGTTTGAGATGCCTGTTTGCTTCCTGGTGACTTATTGGCTGAGCACCTAAGGTAAAACTCTGCTCTGCTCTTCCAGAAGTTGCTGAGAGTCCCAAGACACAGATTTTTTCCCCTTACCCCCTTTTTGCACTCTGCCATACTTGCTGAAGGCAGTTTCAGTAAACTGTGTTTAGCCTGCTCACTACTGGCAACATCCTCCTGTAAAACTGGGCACCAGAACTTGTTTTGGGGCTGCAAAAAATCTCTTTGTGGTTTTGAATAAAATCCCAAGCAAAAGAAAACCAACCAAAAAAAAAAAAAAGAAGAAGATGGGGGAGCAAAAAGGGGCCTCTATGCACACAGGTCAGATTTTCAGCATTTAACTAAATACTTGCTTTGCTGTGCTGTAGCTTCTAAACTGTCTCTGTAAAACATTTACTTGTCTGGCTTTAATCGTACGCTTTGCTAAGTGTTTGCTTTGCACATGAAACAAAGCCTTCCTCAAGACTGCAATGAAACCATTAGTTAGGTTTCATTTTCAAAACAGCAAAAGCCAAAATGAAGTTAAACATTCAATCATCAATCGAGAATTAAAATAATAGCAGAGTTTCTAATGTGGAGTTCTCAGTGGAAATCTTGAATGCAATCTGCAATGCTCTCTGCAGGTTTTTAACTGATTTTGGCTTCTGTGGCCACAGGCCTGAGGTCACAGCAGTCTCCTGATGTGTCTAACAAGTGACAGTTTTTATTATCTACATAATTCTTCTTATTTTTATTTCTGCTTTCAATCTCCTGGCATGTAGTTACTGGACTATTTCTGCAGTTATCTAGGTATTTACTTGCATATTTGAAACCTGGTTATTCCTTCCTCCTCTTCACAGGAAAGTAAATCATTGAAAGGGAAAGACTACCAGGTAGATAATTTATAGAACAGAAAAAAAAAAGTCAATAATAATAATAATAAAAAAATAGAATCATGAAGACCTTTATGCAGCAACCATCTTCAAGAATGGAAAAAAGAATGAAGTGGAAAAGCAATTGGAATTTATGTGAAACTCTCAGAGGGCTCATAGACACAGATAACAATTCAGTGCTAAATGCCTGGAAAGAACATTTCCTAATTTTTGCCCAAAGAACTGTTGTTTGCAGAACTTACAGCATTAACACGGTGGGAGAAAGACTCTAGGAAGATACGTGGAAGAAGATACAGCAATCCAGATACTCTGATTTTTTAACAGGAAAGGTTTTCACTGAATAGCAAAATACTGTGCACACAGTTTCAAGTGCCTGGGAAAGAAATCTTTAAGTTTTACTGTGAGACAGAAAAGACTGACACAATTTCAGCAGTCTGACTGAGCTTATAAAGCATGCCTGGGAAAGTCCCTCATGCAAATCATTCATAATCACGTTCACCCAATTGTAAAAGCCAAACTCCCTGAAAATCAGAGCAACTTTGTTGGAATAGGATGTAGAAATTAAACCTTCTATGCTTCACAACAAGTATGAAGTCACTGACAAGATCTGACGCTTTCTTCCCTTTGCAAGACTAAACTCATATTTTCCAGCTGTGCGTGAATGTGTACATGTATTTGTTTTTTTTCCTTTGTTTCCCATGAAATCAGACCCCATATTAAGGAAAACTTTTGTGTGCTAGCAGGGCTGTGTCCCTCAGCAGTGATTTCCCAGGTTAGGTGAGGGTGTGGAGCCCCCAGAACTGAGGCCATTCATATGGAGTGTCATGTCTCTCTTCAAAAGTGTCCTGTCAGCTGCAGAATCCACACTGGAATGGGGAGGAACCCTGCAGGATCAGCTCTCCCTGCCCCACAGCCCCAGTGACAGCCACCTCCAGGGCAGGGCAGCTCCTCCCAGCACTGCCTGGCTGATGCTGTGAGCCCCACTGCCAGCAGCCCTTCAGGAGCTCCATCACCTGAGAGGGGAGAGAGAGGAGGCCAGGCTGCAAGCCAAGGTGCCCTTCCCCTGCTTGGAATACGCTGAAAGCCTGAGAAAGCCAGAGGGGAAGGTTTTTTGCCAGCTCCTGACTGATGTAGTGGAGGGTGCAGGGCAACAAGAAACCACTTGTGGCTTCCTTAATCTGCATCCCCCAGTGCTGCCGTGGAGCTCTGCTTTAGGGCTCTGGTGAGAAATCCCTCTCAGCCCACAGCTGCTGGAGTGAAGGTTCTCTGCCTCTGGATCCATCCTGGACTGCCACGAGCTGCTCTGGGTGTTACAGTAGAGGCAGGAGCCCCCCCAAAAATCTAGTTCATAATTACATTAAGTGTGGGAGATAGAAAGCACTCTCCTTGCCTTTGAGATTTCACCTTCTTTTTCTGGTGCTGATTTGCTGTGCAGGCAACCTTGAAGTCACCGGTGCTCACTCATTGCCTTCTCTCCTGGCTTGCTGGAATATCTGAAATAATTTGAAGAAAGGAACAGAAGGTTCAAGGGTGACTTGAGAATTTTTTCAAAATTTCCCATAAAATTCCTGTGGTAAAGTCTCAAGCCATCCTCAAATCTTTTGCTTTCTAGCAAAAACATTGATTGTCTAGTCCTGATGCTGCCTGGCAGGAAAGACCTATATTTCAAATTATTATTCTGTCTTCCAAGGGTCTATACCTTTCATTTCCCCTCTGCATAGTATCTAGGAAGGAGTGTAATCTGGACATGCAGCAGTCTCCTCCTCAAATTTCTTCTTCTGATCCATGGTGGTTTCTCTGAGGGAGAATCATCAGGATCCTCAAGAGACATTCAGAGTTTCTGCAGCTCCTGTACATCATTCTTGTAGCCTGGCTGGGACAAAAGTCTTCTGTCAAGGATTTTGCATATTAGGAAGGAGAAGTGTGAAATACAAAGTATTTTTCCCTGAGTTGTCTTCCTTCTCACATTTCACGTGGCTGTGGCATAAAGAAAGTTGCAGAATGTCCATAAGACACAGAGGCTGTGTTTGACAAGACCAAATCCAAGAAGATTAATTGTCCAATTCTAAGTAAACTTTTTAAATTTTTTGCAGTAGCCAAATGGTTTTCTCACCCTTTTGTGCAGCGAAATGTATCCCGAATTTGTGCTATTACTCCAGAACAATAGCTGGGCTCCCTGTTGAGGCTCCACAAGAAGAAGCCAGCGTGTGAGAGCCAACCCTCTACACACACTGAGCCCAGGGAGCTGCTCCGTGTGTGTGAACACCGAGCTCCCCTCTGCCTGCATCTGTGGGGAGCTAGGGCTCCTGGAGAGGCCTGCCCATCTTCCTGTGTGAGCCCTCCTCTGTTTGAGAATAGAGAATAACCAGGGAGAGTTTGGTTCTTGTGGTATCAGACCTTTGCTCCTGTTCTATGAGTTGTTTGTGAATTTACTAATGGGAACAAAATGCTTTTTAAGCCCAGGACTCTTTGCTGATGCAGTCATCCCCATATTGCAGTGTGGTGCAATTAATAACCTTTCTTCTACATGGATGTGGCTGGTAATCAGTAGCTTGCTAGGTACTTCTGGCTTCCTAAAACAGCTGCGTGCCCTTGTGGGAATCTGAACTTTCCATGCCCATTTTCTGTCAAATCCGGGAAGTGGCGCCATGATTCTGAACCTTGGGTTAGTAAATCCAGTTCTTGTCCTGAATTTGGGGCGGTGAGTCCCCTGTGGCACTGGGTGGCTTCAGTGGAACGTGTGGTGCCTGGCCCCTCCTGCACTTGAGAGTTGGTTGTTGGTGAGCAAAGGCAGGCACAAGGTTCTGCACAAGAGGTTCTGCACAAGAGGAGCTCCCAGGGTGTCCTCCCAGGGCCCTGGGAAGGGCTCACCAAGCTGCCAATCCTACAGGACAGGCTGCAGAGCCAGAGTCCAAATCTTCTTGTAAAGCAGTAGGGAATGCAGTAGATGAAGTCTCGGGGTGACATTAATCTCTCAGACCTAGAGCACAGCTGGTGGGTCTCTGGAGCCCTTCAACACTGAGGTGTGGCCTCCAAGAGGGCTGAAAGCAAAAACATCCTGCTCAGGCCATCTCAGCAAGGGCAGAGCTGTGTTTGCCACCCAGGGCACGAGGCTCAGCTGTGCTCTGGGACATACAGGGCTCCTTGCTCACTTGAACCCACTCCTGATGGGTCCTCTGTACAGTATTATCCTATATCCTAACATTTGGGCTGTCCACAGAAGCTGTTCCCCCACATGCTGTCAGCTCAGCTCAGTCCCCAGTGCTTTCCTATGGCTGAGGGGTCTCCAAGTGTCTGTGTGCAGCTCTGGTGCCTCTGGTGTGGCTCTGCTACCACAGCAAGAGCTTCAAGACTTGTAAAACCCATGAGGCTGCAGCTTCCTGGTGAATCACCAGTATGGTCCTCAGGTGGACAAAATTTATCAGTTACGGCCTCAAAATCCTCTTTTTTGTGGAGTTCTGTAAGGGTAACCTGTGACTTTAATGACTTCACAGCTGATTAATATGAAGTTACATAGGCAGCTTATTTAAGGTGGACTCAGGGATGACATCTAAAATGTGAGGAAGGGCAAAATGCCACCAGATGCACGTTCTGGGCTTCCACGTGCAGTCCTTTGGTGAACAGATGTGGATTGAAATACATGCTTTCTCCTGTTTGCTTCCTGCAAAATCTCCATGCAGGTGGTAGTCTGTAAATGAGATAACCAGGTCCCAAATCTCCTGAGATCCAGTTATGTGTCCTGGGAGCAGCCACTGTCACAGGGTGTGTGAGATTGACTGGGATATGCTTGCAGCCTGGGCTGTGGCACATGGCTGG
Organism: Acrocephalus scirpaceus scirpaceus; assembly: GCA_910950805.1. NCBI lineage: Eukaryota > Metazoa > Chordata > Aves > Passeriformes > Sylviidae > Acrocephalus > Acrocephalus scirpaceus. The sequence continues at coordinate 57,524,713 of OU383780.1, forward strand.
ACGTGTAATTGTTTCTATTTGGTTATAAATTGTTACCTGAGTTGAGTTTTCCTAATGAAAAGCAGAGGGGCTCCCAATGTTTCCCCTCCATCTGCCGTCATTCATGATTAGGCTGTGAACTCCTCAGAGCAAGAACGTGCTGCCCTTCTGTGCACCCACAGTGCCAAACACGCCGGGGTCTTGATATTAGCTGAGCTGCCATTAATAATAAATAGAGAGTAAAAGGAGAATGTGTAAATGCATTCAGACGTGTAGGGAGGCTTTTAGGTATAATTGTTATCGCTGCAAATCTCCGCGTGGTTGGCAGCTGGGCTGCCCTGGAAGTGCAGCGTCCCTGTAATTGGAATCTGCACACTCTGCTGCTCCCTCAGAGCCCCTCCCTGGTGGGCAGTGTCCAAGCATCCCCACCAAGGACCCAGGGCATGGATACTCCTGAGTGAAGACAAGCCAGAGGGTTTCCTTCAGCCCCCTCTCTGAGAGACTTAGGAGAGCCCAAGCTCATTAGATGAGGATAAGGCTCAAGGTTAAGTAACTTTTCAGTAATTAATACATAAACACAAGGGCTACAGTTCCATCCTTTGAATCCCTGTGAAACACTTGGAAAGGGAAGCTTTGCTGGATGGGGCACAGCACCCAGCTCTCCTTTATCTCCCTGCTGCTCTGGAGAGGGGAAGGAGCTGAGGGCAGGCTCCCTCAGTCATCATCATTTCATCATTATTTTACCCATTAATTTCATTTTGCTGGTCCTCGGTGTGTTCCCATGTTCTCTGCTTCAGTCTGGTTTTCATTGTTTACTTGGCTTGGTTTGCCTTTTGGATAATGTTTGTGCTACTAAGGTTTTCTGGTGCCGGTTTTAAAAGCAGCAACGCTGATTTTGTGAGTATTTGGGGCTTTACTTATGTAACTCAAGCAATTGCTGCTTATGGTGGTTAGTGCTGTAAATCCCAGAGGTGGGTAAATTTCATAAAAGGGAAGAGTTCTTGGTGTGCTTGTAGTGACTACTGATGGTGGAATCTAAGCTGAGTTTTAAAATTTTTCTTAATTTGAACCTTCAGCCTTCAGGTTGTTCCCCCTGCCCTCAGGTAAATTGTTCCCTTCAATTCTGGACATTGTGTTCTTGCTCTGAGAGTTCTTTAATTTCACAGTCCCAGAAAATTTGTGTTTTAGTTTGGATCAGCTCCAGGAAGAGGGGGGAAAGTGTGGAGTGAGAGCAAGAATCATTTGGTAAGCACAGCTGTGAAACAGAAATAAATCAAGGTGGCAGAAAGGTGAGCAAGAGGGAAAAAGAAAATTGAAGAGTTTGTTACTGTAAATCCACATGGTTAGGAAACCCAGCCATCAAATTGCAGCTGCAGTGTCAGAAAATTTGAATTACATTCCATTTTAAGAAGAAAAGCGTATTAATAAAACAGTGTGCAATACATCTTTCATGCACAGCAGAAATAAACCCACTTTTGAGCTCTGACTATAAATGTATTCATTGTAAAAGTAACACTCTTGCTGATCTAAAATCTCATACACTTATCTGCTGTCCTATCTATCTGTGGTGCAGTGACATTGAGCCAGGAGATGCTGTTCAAAAAAATAATTCACATGTGAAAAATAAGTCCTTGGCTCTAGGTCATAATGTTTCTCTACCAAGAGCCAAGCTTGCTTCCACTGTAATGTTCATCAGCATTTTTCTAATGCTTTCAAATAAAATTTTAAAAATGCCATTTGAGGAAACTGACAGCTATTCTGAGGAAGAAAGCCAAAATACTTTCTTTTCTCTGGGTCATTTGCTGGCTCATTCCCTTTCTGGGTCATTCTTTTTTGCCTGGGTCACTCTCTCCTTCTTATTTGTATTCACTTAATATTAATAATAGCAAAAATAGTCAAATGAAAAAGATTTGCTCAGGATTTCCCAGGATTTAACCAGCAGTAAAGTTTGAGGGTACTAGATCACAACCTGACTGAGCTTCTCAGTGAAGAGGATGTGACAAATGGTAAAGCACAGAGAGGTTTAAAGAACTATGTAGCAAATTAATGGCAGGAGAAGAACCAAGAGCACTCTAATGCTTTTTTCTTGAAGTTTTAGATTCACTGGAGACAACACTGAATAGTTCAGAATTGCTAGTCAGATCTCCCATTCTGACATTTGCTTACCCTGCAAGTCCAGAAATTGTTCTGGCTTAAAGAGAGGTCTGCCCTGCAAGGACTGAAATGCCTGCAGCCTGAAATTTAAAACAAAACAAAAAAAAAGTGCAGGGTTTTAATGGTGTTTGGTGGTGGTGAATTAAATTGTGGAATTTGAAGTCTCAGCTGTCAACATGAAGCCACCCTAAACCTCTAATTCGAAACATACTGGAGAAGCCATGCTACAGGTGCTCAGTTTTCAGTGCAATAAATGGAGTTCAAGGAACACTTGTGCATAGATTTTATGAAAAACAGAGGTAATTTTGAAGGGCTGGTGTGATTTAACATAATTTAAATGTGTAAATAATTGAGTTGGTCTTTTTCTGAGCTTGACTAAACATTTTGAATACAACTGTGTGCCTGGATGAGTATTAACTGTTCTTCCTAAACAGATTTTGATAGTAACTTTCAGATACTAAGTAATACTGTGTTAGAGGCATTTGATTTACACCATAAATTTCAACTATTGGCTGGTTTTAGCAAGGTATTTCTGACCACTGTGGGCAGAGACACTTTTCTTTTGTCATTTGAAAACATTGTTGGCATTTTGCCGTATATTCTCCTTTCCCTGGGGAATCTGTAGAATTTAATGTGTTTTCATGTTGCCACAAAGCTACCTCGTTGGAGAGGCTCCTCTCTGCAAGGATTTCTGCTGGTGAAACTCCCCAGCACAAAGCTCCTGGTGGAGCTGGGTGAGTCCAACACCCTTCCCATGACAAAGCTCCGGCTGGGCAGCAGCAGGATGGCTCAGCAGGGGAAGATGGCCCAGGGCCTGCTAAGCTCAGGCAGATGCAGGGCAGGGTGATGGTCTCTGCCTCTCCAGAAGGCATCACAACTCCATGGGGCACTCCTGAGAGGGGTACCCTGGGCTGGAGTCAGAGTTGGGAAGCGGGAGCAAGGCCCCGGACAGGGAAGTTGTTCTTTAGGCAGGTGATGATTGCCCAGGAAAATGTGAGTGCTGAGCACACGGGAAGAAGGGATGCTGTGGCAGAAATGAGTGTGCTGTGAAATCGCTGTTTCTCTTCAATTTGAGATTTTTAAAGTCCAGGAGAATTACCAGGATTAGTTCCTAGGCTTGTGCTTTTTGTTTGGGTTTTTTTTTGATGTTCTGTTTGCTGCTGCCTGAACCCAGCCACCTCTTCTTAGGCTCTACTGGCGTCCAGTGAATTCACAATTCTAATGGTTGCCAGCAAAGTTATTTTTGTGGAAGATTGACACCCCCTGAAGCAGGATTAAACTACAGTGAACAACGAGTTGAAATAGACTGGAAATACAAGTCAGAGCTTAAGACAGAAATTGCTTCCTCAACAGGCAATAACTACAAGAGAAGTACAGAATAACTGCATAACTATTATATTGAGTTTTGAAAATGCTACAGCCAGTTATTGCAGGTTTTACTTGTGTCCAGCAATTAAAGATTGCCACAGTTTGGGATTGTTTCAGGATCTCAGCAGGAAAGTGTTTTCTAGTACTCCCTTGCAGAAGATGCAAGTCCTGCTGTATAAAAGCACCCTTAATTCTCAGAGGAATCTTAGATGAGATGCAAGAAATAAATTTTCCATTATGGGCAAAGTGCAAGCCATAGATCTGTCATTATCTCTATGAAACAGTCATATGGACATTTGTGAGCCAATGCATTCCCCACCTGTGGCAGGGCAGGTGTTGGAAGCAAGGGTGAGTTGGAAGAAAGAAGCTGTAGTGTAGAAGTGCTCTGTTACTAACGCTCATTTCCTTGCAGAGAAGGCTTCCTTTGTAATAGACAGACGAACAACTCAGACTTAAAATTTAATTTGGCGGGTAATTTGTCCATAACACTACTGCTAGCAGATGGAAAACAAAATGAGTTAAAATACTTGTATTTGACAGCTACTGCACTTGCAAACAAAATCATTGCTTTGGTTTTTCTGTGTACACAAAAACCCACAGGTGGGTTTTCCAGTGCTGGCGTGTGATGAAGACATGTTGTGACTGGTTGACATGGACCCCAAGCCCTATCTGATCTCACATGCTGATTTCTGAAATCTCTTTCTGTTCAGAATTAGCGAGAACAAGGCCAAAAAGTTGGGATTAAATCTCAGCCTTGCGGAGGGCTGTGGCACTGTGATTTTACCCCTTCAGGTTTTTTTTTTTCTCTGTCTTGCAGTTCTGTGTCCCATCACCAGAAAACCACAGCCTTTCCCAAAATGAGCCTCCCAGTACTATCACTCCTCTGTTTCCAGGCTCCTCCAGGGCTGATAGGCAGGGCCTTTTTGCAGCCAAAACAATTGCTAATGGAGATGTGAGGAGCTTCATTAAACTTGGAGTGATTATTCATATGTATAAAATGGCTCTGTGTTGTCAGAATCAGAGCCCGGGGCTGTAGCTCAAGCAGTAACACTGAAGCAGAATAAAATGGTTTTCTCCTGGTTTTGCCTGGTACAAAACTAGCACATTCACGTGAGCATGAGACATTCAAGAGTTCTGTAGCAGCTTTAGAGGGATATAACTCACAGAGTGTGCTTGGTAGAGCTTCTAAACTTGCAAAATGAATTTCAGTGGCAATTTAGCTCTTCCACCAAATGTTTGAGAAAGTCTGTGTGTGTGTTTGCACTTACACAAAGGAGTGTTTGTATAACATCTGCAAAGCAGAGAACAAGTGGGCTTGAGGGATAAAAGGTGCCAGAACAGGATTCCAGGGGTGGCTTTGGCCAGTTGGATGTTGCAGTTTATCCAAAATTTGCTTTTCTCCTGCTTCATAAAAGAAGGGACCTTCTTCAGCTTGGAATAGGGAAAGGGTTAATCTCGTGGCTGTTTCTTGTTTAAACAAATGCACCTGAGTAAATGAATGAACCTTTTACTTTACTGTGCCTTTTTTGTACCTGTTTAACAGAATACTTAAATCATTATATAAAATACTTTTTATATAGGTGAAAGTTTTATGTTACATATGAACCAGTCAGATGTTGGACCACCCTTCAAATAGCATTGGTTTTCCCTTTCCTGACTGAACTTACATAAAGTTGTTCAAGCAGGTGGTTTTCTGTCCCTTTCCCCACCTCGCTCAGAGCTGTTAGAGTGAACACTCATGTTTTTGCAGCCATTCTGGAAAAAAACCTTTCATCCTGAAAACAAGTTTTTTTTTTAAAAAAAAAAAAAAGAAAAAAAAAAGAGAAAGAGAGAGAGAGGAAGGAAGGAAGGAAGGAAGGAAGGAAGGAAGGAAGGAAGGAAGGAAGGAAGGAAGGAAGGAAGGAAGGAAGGAAGGAAGGAAGGAAGGAAGGAAGGAAGGAAGGAAGGAAGGAAGGAAGGAAGGAAGGAAGGAAGGAAGGAAGGAAGGAAGGAAGGAAGGAAGGAAGGAAGGAAGGAAGGAAGGAAGGAAGGAAGGAAGGAAGGAAGGAAGGAAGGAAGGAAGGAAGGAAGGAAGGAAGGAAGGAAGGAAGGAGAGAAATCTAAAGCTGGAGTACAAAACCAGTTAGTCATATGCCAGAAATAGAGTAAGAGAGCTGTGAATGTGAAGGATTCCATCTGGTTTTGCAAATGTCTGTGTGACATGGGAACTCCAATAAAACTAGTGAGGCTCAGGGAGTTGGGGAAAAATTTGGTTTCAGAGCTGCATCTAGACAGAAAAGCTTGTTGCCAAGTCCATCATTTGTGTGAGCACTGGATCATATGTGGTCCCAACAGGAAGCTAGTAACACACCAGAGATCAAGGGTGTACCTCATTCTGGTATTTATAACACTTGGTAGGTGGTATTAATAGTTCCAGTTTGGCTTTTGGGGTACAGAATGAAAATAATTGCTCAGTGGTGCCTGTGGGAAGGCAGTTTCAGCAAACTACAAAGAAGAGATCCTCTGTTTGCCTGTGTGAAAGCCATGCACTGCATTTGCATCATTCACCTACTCCTAGGTAGATGGGATGGATGGGAAAAGCACCAGCAGATGCAGAAGATGGATAGTTCCAATGGTATTGAGTGTGTTTGTGCCTGGATCCAGGTCTGGATCCCAAAGCTATGTGTATGGAGAGGTGGATAGCTGGAGCTGAAAGAGGGCCAGTGCCTCTTTTCTTTGGGCTTTGATGCTGTAACTGGTAATTTGTGGGGTCACTGGGAAGGCACAGGGCCTCTGCACACTGAGCCCCTGTCTCAGCCTCCACGGGGTGACTGAGCTTAAGGTGTTGAAGAAGTAGAGTTACTGCACATAAACAACAACTGCACCCATTTTTCTGTCCCATTTCCCAGTTCTTGTACATCAAAAATCTTGATTGTCCTGACAGTCACACATACTAGTTTTTATCTTCTGTTCACGTGTGTTGGCAGCAGAATGGGTTACAGTGAGTGACCTGCCAAACACACACTCCTTCAACAGGCTGCAGACCTTGTCCTGAGGGACCTCCTGTGACCTCTGCCTATGGGTCTTGGGTCTGGGAATGTTTCTTAGAGACCATTTTTCAGTGCCAAAGTGTAGGGGAAGGGAATACAGGTGACCTTGCCCCTGATAAGTAACAGCTGTGTTAATTACCCAATTCAGCCTCGTCCCCATGAGTCACATCTGTATCCAATAAAGATAAGTGTGATAAAATGGAGTGGATTAGCTGGGGAGGAGGATCATGAAAGAGGAGGAAACTAGAGGATCATGGAGAAGAAGGATCCTGGGGAGAGAATCCCTGCTGTGAGGTCAGTCTGGGTGTGCAGTCAGAGCCTGTTGTTGGAACCTGCAGTCACAGTCTAGCCAGGTAAAAGCCTGCAGTCAGAGTCTGCACACTGATCCCTGCAGTCAGAGTTTAGCAGGGAATAACCAGCAGTCAGAAGCTGCAAGGGAAACCTCCAGCAGGAGCTTGCTGCAGCCAGAGTCAGGGAATGGTTGGAGTCAGGATGGCTGAGCTATAAACCAGGGCCCTTTTCATGCTGGGATAAACAAGGAGTTCTGTGTCTCAGCTCACTTCTACCCTCTAACGAGACCAAAGGACAGTCCTTGTGCCAGCCCAAGCTATTTTGCTTGCTCTGGGAGCAGAGCCCCCTGCCCCAAATGGACAGACCCACCTCAGGCATGGACCATTCTTCTCGAAGCTGAATAACTGATGAACAAGTGAAATATTAGTAATCCCCACTGCACAGTCTAGCAGCTTCTGCCATGAAGAAGGCTGGAGCACAGCTGGGCTGACCAGGCCATGGCACTGGATGTTGTGGCTCTTGAGCTGGCCTCACTGGGTGACAGGAGGTGCACAGTCAGTGCCTGCTGCACAGCAGCTGGGTTAGTGCAGGAAGAATGGCTTCTCCTTCCCAGGGCTGGTGCATGTTTTATCTTTTCCTTTGCTTTGTGTTGGCAATCAGCAGAAGCAAGCCAGACATGGTGCTGCTCACTGTTCTTCATTCCACTGAGCGCCAAGTCATGCTTGGAATAATCTCTGTTGGTCACCACCACAGTGTGGTGTTCGAGCTGGGTTAAATCCCAGGAACACCCTTATAATTGAAACCAGCTGGGTGTAAATGAGCACTAGCACCTAGGATGAGTGTGGCTGCTCCAGGGTCACATGGGGAAGGAATTGTATCTGGAGCAGCTGTGACCGTAATGAGATAGGGATTCACCAGGAGTATGCTGAGATTCACATCCCCGGTGGTAGCGTGGTAATCAGCACAGACCATGGACCATGAGGGATGTGTAGCCACTTAGAAAGCACTTTGGCATGCTGGATTGCTGGTCACTAGCCTGATAACACATGGTTTGAAGCTGGAGCTGCCTGCAGAAGGCATCCTGGTGATGCAGCACAAAGCCTCCCGAGCCTGTGAGCGTGGTGCAGGCACAGTCAGAATCCAGTCGTTTCCCCACTGAGCAGATGAACCATTTTATTAATGGTATGAAATTAAAACTAATGGACAAGAAAACTGGGCTGGAGCTAATGACTCAACATCCTTACGACAATAATTGTATCTATCAACAAAAGCAGCCTTTGGAAAAATAAATAAATGAAGCTCAGAGTGGTACCAAATAGACTTTTTGCTTGCATAAAGAGTGCAGAGATGAAAGCTGTTTCCAAAGGGAAGAATTCCCATGTATCGGCATCAACCCACTCTTTGCTGAGTAATCTGTTTCTATAAGGAAAATAAAAAAGAGCCATTCAAGGAGAATGCATTATTTCTCTTTATAAATAGTTCCTATGATCCAAATTTCACATTTAGGCCTATATGCTGCCTACTCTTGCTGATCTAAGTCACCCTTTGTTCAGTAGGTCTCCTCACGGTTTGTGAAAGTATGCCTGTAATTCTTCTCACATGAGCAGGCTGCTGACTTCTGTTAGAAGAAAACCATCACTTTACTGATGTTAAGATACATGTTTTTGGTATTTTACACACTGGCATGGCATTGTCTTCCTACTACTTTTGTTTGTACCCTGAGTGTGGTAGTTGAGGAGGAGGAAGTGCATCCAAACTCACTGCATAATGCACTCACCTCAGGAAAAAACCATCATGTGCCTTTCACAGGTGCTCTGTGGCTGTAATTGAACTGATCATGTTGTTCCTGCACAGATCCTAAAGACAAATCTGTAACAGGTAGCTGGCAGTTAATAATAGCTTGAATCCCAAGCAAGAAATGGTAAATTCAGTCTTAGGATATAAAAGCTAGTTTATAGGAAGGTCATGGAAGCACCATTGCATGCAGGTATTTGATCACCAGAAAAGCAAAGCATCAGAATTTCTTCCTGAAGTGTCCTCACAGTCAGAGAAAACCTTTTTTTTTTTTTCTTTTTTTTTTCTTTTTTTTTTTTTTTTTCCAGTGGCAATTGTGAATGGCTGAATTAGTCTGACTGAGTTTTAAAGGAATTCTTTATCCTAGAACTGGGCTGCTTCTCTCTCCTGTGCTTGCTCTTCTTAGAGGGAATAATTGTTGATAAGTGGAACTTGTAACAAAAATACAATATAAAGTAATTTTAATCTAATGATTTCACCACTGGATGCTCTGTAAATTATTTACATTTTTATTCTTCGTACTGTGCTGTATTCATTCCTCATAAAAAGAAATTATATATGAAGTGGCTTGAATAGATATAGTGTTTTCTTGAAAGTAATGCCATTTGAACACCTTAGAGAATCAGAAAAATCCATACAGTTACACATCACAGCTACAAAATCCACTGCGATTTTGTTTGTAAATAAAAAAGTAATTTCTTTGCGTGCTTGACTAGCATCAACACTGCAAAGATACTTTTGGCAAAGTAGAAGGATAAAACCCTAGAGAAATTCAGGCTTCCCACCAGTTCCGTATTTACTTGATTCACTGCAGAAAGAGCTTGAGAAATCTGGATGTGATAGGGAGGGTCAGGCAGTTCAGCAGATGTGTGGTAGAATGGGATGGCTGGGGGTGAGGCAGCCTCATTCCCAAAGCTCCCATGGACAGCACCAGCAGGAGATGGAGCCTTCACCTCCCCAGCCTGGTCTTCCTTCCCATCCTGGCTGCCTTGACAACTGCTTCACAGGTGGCTGTAGCCCGTGGTGTTCCTGCAGCAGTGTCCAGCAGCTGCTCAGGGCAGAGGAACTCCTCAGGCATCCGCCAGAGGAAGCCTGGTTGTGCCTGGATTTCTGCCCTGCAGCTGACAAAGCTGTCTGGTCCCTGGGACATCTGGGAAGCCTCTCAGGCAGCTGGGTTCCCCTGTGCCTAGCCAAGGATGTGCTCCCACTGCAGGCTTCCTTCTGTTGGGGCCTTTTGCTGCTCAGTCTCATGGCATCGTCTAGTTCCTGCCTCTGCCCCCCAGAGTGTGAGCTGGTTCCTGAGAAATGCTTGTGCCACCTGCTGGGAACAATCTCTGTGCCCCCAGGAGCTCATCCCCTGTGGTGTGTGACTGTTGGTGGGGTCAGAACAATCCCCCAAATGCCCAACCTGAGGTTTCCTTGCTGCAGCTGAAGTTCTTTGCTTCGTATCCTATCCTTGGTAGGAATGGCTGAGAGCTACTTCTCTGCTTTGCTCTTACCTTTTCCTTATTTGAAAGTGGTTATCTTCTCACATCAGTTCTTCTCTAAATTTAAACAAACCCAATTCCTTTCCTGGTAGGTCATATTTTCTAGATCTGATAACTTTCTTCCTCTGGATCCTCTCCAGAGCTTTGGCGCTCCAGCTGTGGATTTGCACTGCTGAACAAAGCAGAAGGAAAATCCCATGGGCCTGCAACTTTTCAAGCCTTCAGAGAAATTCTGCTATCTGCAAATTTAGAATTAGTTGGTTTGCACTCCTCTGCTCATTGCCATCTTAATGTTTATAGAAGGCTTGTTGGACTCCTCGTTCCATTGTTTTTACATAACTGAGGCTAAGATGAGCTTGTTCACGAGCTAAAAATATGCATTCTTAAAAGTGTAATTTACCCCTTCAACACTCAAAATCTCTACCTCAAGAATTGAGATTTTTTTTTTTTTTCTGAAAGACATGTTTTAGAAAGATTGATCTGGCTGTAAGAATTATTTGGTAGCAGTCTGCATATATTCATGGTGAGAAGATCAGTGTGGATAACAACACTGGTGTTCAGTCTCAGAAATACCTGCACTTGATCCCTTCCAAGCAGACACAGTTCAGAAGACTTGGGAGACATCACAGGCTTTGATGAGCTTTTTTCCTCAGACAGCTCTCAGAATCAAGGTGTGTTTTCAGTCATTTTTATGTTCCTGCTCCAATATCTGCAGAGCATTAATCCTTTTCCAGGGATTGTTTGATAGCACAGAGAAGGCACCACTTGGCACCTGTACGCTGAAATTCAAGGAAATAAATTAATCAAACAGAGAAAATAGTTTAACTTTTGGAAGCAACTGTAAAATAAGACCCAGCTCTGGTGACTTTTGAAAGACAGCATTTCCACACTAGTTCATTGTGCAAACATTGAAGGTTATGAAACATATCAAGGCCATAGATCTGCGCTTGTTGTACACCCCTGTGAGGAGCCATTGATCTCAGTTGTTGGTCTGTGAGCAGCAGCTTTCTGGGCAAGTCCAGGTTTGCATTGCTCATAAAGTGAAAGGCATAAGAGAATGCTTTGTGTAGGTAAAGAAACCATTCCCTTGATAAGAAGTTGCAGGCTATCATTTGGTTTGAGTTAAACACATTGGTTTGATCGGCTCTGACAACAGTTAGCCTTGTTTCTCTGAGATTTTAAAGTAATTTTTCAATTTGCTGTAATGAGTGAACATAATGACAGTAAGTCATATCTTGTAGCTCACCAAGCTGTCTTGAATGGCCTGGCTATAAAACACATTTATAAAATCCTCTGTTGCCCCTAATGGTTTCTCTGCTCCTAAGCGTGACATTGTGCTGTTTCACGAGGGGGACATACCTCCATCATGCAGAGAAAAAGTGTCTTAATGACTGCATGAGGAAAACAGATATATTTAGAAGTGACTTAACTGCACAGAGTAGAAAGCAACTGCAAGACAGATGCATTTGGTTTGCAGCTAAAGGAGTTTTATGCACAGGGGAAGCTGTCTTGAAATGTGTAAGGTTGGTGTTAAAAGGAAAACTCTGAAGAGAGACCACCTAAACTGCAGCAATGTGCTTTAAGCAATCCTAGAATGTACAAAAAAGGTGAGCCAAAATCTTTTGGGGTTTTTTTTCTTGGTTGCTCTATTTTTTGTGGGTTTGGGGCTTTTTTTTTTGTTGGTTGGTTTTCTAGGTAGTGCTGATGTGTTTTAATTTTGTTAACAGAAAGTGCAAGCAAGGGAATTGGTTCTCTGAAAGTTAACGTGATAAAAAGCAAATACAGAACTCTTCAAGTTGATCTGTAATGTGTACAAGCTCTGATTTTGGCCAGGGGAGGTGGGGCTAATTGTCCCCCAGGAGCTTGGCTCTTCCTCTGCTGAAAGCTGGCATTGCAAGGTTTGGAATTTGCTAATATAAAGTAGGCTCACTTTTTAAAGTTTTTTATATATTTAAATTAGATTGTAAATCCACATTTTTCACATGAGATTTATAGCTCATTAGAAATGTGCAAAAAAGCTCATCTGTTGACAGCTTGTATTATTTTTGATAATCGTGTTGAACTTCAGCATAACAGGTCTGAAATTTTTCATCACAGTTGAGTCCTTAGAATTCAAGCTAAGGGGGAGATGGAATTGCCTTTTGATACATAGAGCTGAGCTGGAAATGATTAACTGAGTTAGCTCATTCTTTTCCTGAAGTAAGAGGGAGCCATGTAGCAGTTGTAATACAAGGTTTTTTCCTCCTTGGCCCTCTGGCTTGATCTGCAGAGTCAGCATTCACCAAAATGGAAATCGCTGCAAATAACCTTTAATATGAGAGGTTTTCTTCCAGCAGGCTGCTCCACGCCCCTATTGTACAGATGTTCTGCAAGGAACACTTGGTTATCTTACATTTTAGAGGCTGGAATAGTAGCTATGAGTGCCTCAAGATGATATCCAGGTAGGTAAAGAGGAATGGGAAGGGAGATAGCACGTTTGTGAAAATTCACCAGTAAACAGAACGCAAGATATAACATGACTATCAAGTAACATTAATTACTTGAGAGCCGCAGTGTGTTCCTTGTGCATTTTAATTATTATTTCAGCATAATGTAATAGCAAGGGCTGGTTTATAAGATGATAATAGGACTTGAGGCTATGACCGTGGCAGGTTTTGTAAGCAGAGGGTGGTTGAGCTGAGCAGAAGCTGCCCGTGGCTGTGCTGTGCATTGCAAGCCATGGGCCTGGGCTCAGGGAGGGGAAGGATTTTCTGCCACAGTCACCTTTGGAAAACAGAGCCAGCGATGTGTCCCAGCCCGTGCTGTCTCCTGGTGGAATACTCCTCGTGGTTTGGTCATGTGAGGCCAATAAATCCTCCAGCAGCCATTTTCCCCTGCACTACTGCAATAAAACTGACCCCTCCCCCTAATTATCCCCATCAACATTCAATTACCTCTCATTTACCAAAGATGAAGGCTGAAGTGGACATGATTGTTTTTGTCGGTAGTTTCCCAGTATCGCTGCGCTGGTGCTTGGGCTGAACCTTGCATGTGAGATTCAACTCTTCCAGGGGTTGAAGCAACCCTTCAGCCTTCTGAGGATTATGAAGGATGGGGTTTTGCTATTGTACCAAGGTTTGCATCTCCCTTGGTGTGATGATGACTTCAAAAACGTTGTGCGCTTTGGATTTCCCAGGCAATAAGCGGTGCATTTGGCCAGAGCTCTCACCCACTTACATGTGTGTGGTTCCCTGTGAATCCATCTGCTCCCTCATTATCAGTTATTAAAAGGCGTTTGAGGCAGTGATTAGCCTGGCTATTACGGGTGGGGAGGCACTGACATTTTCGTGAGCTGTGCTGAAATGTTCAAACCAACACTAGCAAAGTCAAGAAATGCCTCTCTGTAGAAACAGACAGGCAGGCAGGGAAAATCGAGTTTCACACGTACTGATCCCTCTGAGCTCCTGATAGAGCCTGGAGGAGTGGAAATACGCTGTGCTTTGGATGTCAAACTGGTAATGTTGGTTTGTGAGACTGAGCCTGCTCCCGGTTTCCCCAGCTGCAGCTCTGTTTTTTTTGCAAGACACCGTGGCCTCCGAGGGACCGGACCGTCAGGTTTTGGTTATCTCCAGTGATTGGTTGGCTGGGGAGCTCGGGTGAGGGCTGCTGTAAATATTTCCTCTTTCAGGCAGTTCTCCAGCCCAGAGGTGTTTAGTCACTGGTGTCATGGCCTTCCACGTACACCCTCCCCTTCTTCATCCGTGGGGTGAATGCCGTTCTGCTGCTTTTCACCTGTTGTTTTACATGTCCTGAGACCCCAGCGAGAGGTGAATCAGTAGGAGGACAGAGATCTGTGCAAGGAGAAGCCCCTCTCTTCTGCCCTAGCAGAATAAAAATCTTATAGTTTAGGGGGTTTCAGTGTTTAGCCAGGAAACTGGGTTTTTAACTGTGTTTGCGGCTCGTGCCTGCATGTTTGAACACTCCCATCCACTTAGATCTGTTAGAGTCACCAAACTTCTTATTTTTTCAAAATAAAACTGCATTATGCCTAGACATGTTGAGCCAAATCTGTTCCTGGTGTTATTTCACTGACTTCCCGAAGAATTACACCAGAGGTGAACGTGGTCTGGTATAGCAGCTTTCTTGCCTGGAGCAAGTCTTTGCAGCAGAGTTGTATTTCTCTCAAAAATATAAAAGGAACACTGGCAGATCTGCAGCTCTGCTGGTGTGAGCAGGTGCAGCTATATTAAATTATTTCTTATTAAATTGATTCAGCAACTTGAAGCTTGTAATTTTTGTTCTGCTATGGTTCTGTGACAGAGACCTTTTAAATCAGGCAAAGCATATATCTTCTCTCGTAATTCCTCGCTCTGGTATTATCATTTTAAAGATTTCTTTTTGTATGTAGCTTGGATTCTGATTGTATTATTTATTTGGGTAGCATCTGAAAATTACAGCCTTTTCCAGTTAATTACATTGAGCTGTGACATCGCTGGTATAATTCCATTTAATCCACTGACATCCGGATGAATGCTTACAATAGTTCTTGCTTTTGTTTTTAGGTTCAAATGGTTTTAGGCTCTGGTGGTCACTGTGGCGTAAATCGGTGTGCTTCCCTTCCAGCCAGTGGCAGCACACTGATTTCCCCCTGCCTGAAGGTCTGGCTTGTTATTTTAAGGGTGCCAGTCCTCAGCCAGATGCAATGTGGCTGGAGAGTTTTTCCCTACTTTGACTATTTGTGAAAAATAGTCAGATTCTCTATGTCCTCATGTAATTGCACACAGAAAATAATGTAGAGTTCCCCTTCTGACAGCCTTATTGCCCCACCTCTGCTCGTTTGAGGTAGAATGGTCACGAATTTTTCACTTTTCCGTGCTGGCGTTACTGCTCAGCTGCTGTTCACTTAGCACCAGAAGTAGGCAGAAATGTTAGCCCGGTGTTCCATGCCTTTAATGCCTTTTGGGGTTGGTTGTTTGTGTTTCAGGTTTATTCCCTTGAAGACTCCAGGCTTCGGCTTGGAGACCCCAGCCATCACCATTGAGCCCAGCAGCTGGAGCGGCAGCGAGAGTCCTGCCGAAGACATTGAAAGAATGAGTGATTCTGCAGATAAACCTATTGACAACGATGCAGAAGGTGTCTGGAGTCCTGACATTGAGCAGAGCTTTCAGGAGGCTCTAGCTATCTATCCACCGTGTGGGAGGAGGAAAATCATCTTATCAGATGAAGGCAAAATGTATGGTAAGTGGTACATATTTCGCCTTTGGAAATAATTGTTCCAGCATGAGAACTGCGAAGCCCAGCTTGTTTCTACACAATGTTCCTGGTTCTGATTTTGGTGCTTTTGGAGTAAATTGTGAAGAAATTGGTAAAGCTGAGAGAGCTCAGCTGAGCTGATGTGGTGTTCACGACTGTCCAAACGAGTTCCTTCTCCACTGGCACTAGGAAAGCAATATTGATACAGAAATGTCTTATTAGTTACCTTTTATAGTTGCCTTTGACAAGTTCTATGCAGTGCTTGAACGGGAATATTTAAAAGAAGCATTTGAATGTGTCACTCCTCTGGCATAAAAAAAAAAAAAAATTAGGCATTTTTCCTTATTTTTCACTAAATAGTGAGGACAGGGGAATGGGAAGTGCAGTCTGCCTGGTGGTGTGGCAGATCATGCAATACTGCAAAGTGATAAAGTCCTTGTTGCGTTCAGGAGCCTCTCCATGAAAAAGAGGCAAGTTAGGGGTGCTTTTGTGTCTTTTTTTCCCCACTATTTTTTTTTTCTTTCCCCCTTCCCTGCGTGCAAACTGCTCTCAGTCAGATGCCGGCATTCCATAAATACACGCTGCTCCTCCGCAGAGGGATGCTGACTTCTCCATGCGCTCCGCGGGGCTGCTCCCAGCTCTCTCTCGCTCCATTCCTTTCTCTTTTCCAACTTCCAAACTCCTCCTTGGGGCCGGCAGAGCCCTTGCCCGTGTGCCCGTCCCCGGGGGACGGGTGGCAGTGTCCCGAAGGTGGGTGGCAGTGTCCCGAAGGTGGGTGGCAGTGTCCCGAGGATGCTCCCCCGTCCCTCGCCGCTACCTGGCGGGGCAGAGGGGCCCGGCCCCGAGCAGATGGTGCCGCAGCTGCCACCAGCTGTGCCCCGCCCGAGGTCACGGGCACTGCCGGGTGACCCGGTCCCTCCGCAGCTGCCGTGTCACCCCCGCGGCCACACCGAACGTCCTGTCCGGGAGGAAAAAAAAAAAAAAAAAAAAAAAAAAAAGAAAAGAAAAAAAAAAAAAAAGGAGAAAAAAAAAAGAGTCGGGATGAAGCATCTCAGCTGCCCTGGGCAGAAAGTTCCCGGGCCGGGTTTCCTGCCTGGGTGTTTGTTTTTCCCCCCTCCTCCTTCTCCCGCACGCCCCTTCGCCCCCTGCCCAAGGGGATTTAATCTCTCCTGTCCTCTCCTGCTCGCCCGTTTCCGCCTGTTTTGATCGCTTTTCGGTGCTGTTATTTTCCTTTGGAAAAGGACAGATGATTTGCCTAATTAGGAGGGTTTGCTCCTTCTAGGAGTACATAAGCATGTATATACAAACAGGCTTA